>CM076581.1:895639137-897098261 GCA_034641835.2 Pinus albicaulis
ACCCTTACAGAACTTAACTGACTGGTAACTGTATTGAAATCAATTAAATGGTCTGCAACAGATCCACCTTCCGACATCTTCATATTAAATAGTCGTTTCATAAGAAATACCTTGTTTGAGGCCGAGGGTTTTTCATATAGTTTCGCCAACGTCTGCATCAAACCCTCTATTGTTGTTTCCTTCAAAATATTGAGCGGCGATGCGCAAGGCATACTTAAATCTTGTTCTGAGTGCCTTTCTATCAATAATGTTCCATTCCGCGTCTTTCATGGCCGCCAGCTTCTTTTTTTTTCCACTCAATCGTAGGTATAGATCTTTCTGATACAGATAATCTTCCATCTGCATCTTCCGCAGTGGGAAGTTTTGGCCGTTAAATTTCTCAACCCTAAACTTACCATCTTCCGCCATTGCTCCCACTCGAACCAGGAAACCCTTCTTTCCTGCAAGTTTATCAGCCAAATATACCTTTGTCTCTGATACCAGTTGTTAGAAAATTATATATTATGGAGCAATGAAACACATAAAATATGTGGGAAATATAAGCACACAAAACACATAAAACCAGAGAGACATAGATATACGTGGTTCACCCAGTTTGGGCTAAGTCCACCTCGAACAGCCAGTCCTTCCTTTCTATTATCCAGCAAAATGAAGAGACAAAACCTACATTAGATCCACTGTAATACCCTCTGTTCTCTCTCACAGTCTCCCTCTCTGTTTCTCGCTCCAAGAATACACACGCAATACACAGCTGCAATACAATACCCTCATAAAAGCGAAGGGTTGCCTTCTAGGGCAAAAAACCCTAATCTAAACATAACTTCTACCATCAGATCATCCGCCTATGAATGGCCGAGATTGACTAGAAATTACTATACTTTTACAAGGAAATTTTACATCTATTTTTAGCTTCGGGGGTGCTGCCCCCGAAACCCCCCGCCAGGGGGGGGCTCCGAAAAGTGTTGCTACACCCCCCTGGACCCCCCACGGCAGTGATTAATTACGGGCAGCATTGCCACCCCATTTTAAGGTATAGGGGTCTAATGTTGTGATACAAAGTAAACAAGATAATCAGGCTCCACACCCAACATCTTTCTGCAATCTCGAGAAATCAGAAATAGTGAAAAAATGGATAGTTGCTCGTAAAGCTAACCAAAAATCTAACAATATGTCGTAAGGTTTTCATTTCATTTCTTTTTTTTTTGCTCGGATTTTTGTGTTTTCTGTGCAGGAAAAGGCACACACACCGAAGAGTAAAAAAAAAAAAAAAAACCCTTCCTCCTTTCAATCCTTTTACTATATCACTTGGTGAGAAGTTATTTTATAAGAATAGAGGTCTTGGGTTCAAGTCTCTTTCTCAAGCTTCTTTTGTAAAATGTTTTGTTAAAAGAGGCGAATTTTTTTTAAAAGATCGCACTTCATAATCAAATTTCAAACCGTTCCCGTAACTATTCAGCATCTTCAACTCATTTTTTCAAAAAGGCATAACTTCTTCATCGGGAAGTCGTTTTTCGAGCCGTTTTTTTTTAATCAGCCTAATTTTTCAAGATCGTTCCATTGGAGCAGTTAGTTTCAGCTTTTCTCAGCTTCATTTTTTTTTAAATGGAAAGTGCATGCCTGATTATTCTTAACAACACCAATTATTTCCAATGGCTACCTCACATAGTAGATATACTTAGAAGTAAAGGGATTTATAGAATAGCCACGGGACTAGAAACTAAACCTTCTGATGATGATAAAGTCGCTAAATGGGAAAATAAACAAGATCAAGCACGAGGGTTGATAGGAATGTCCATTTCTCAAGATCGTCGATTTCATATCCTTGACATTGACACCCCTCATGAAGCCCTGGATATGTTAAATAATGTCTTTGGCATTCAAAATCAAATCATGGCCCACCATCTTGAAAATGATTTTCTTACTTTGGACCCCAACAATTTCCCTTCTATTGAAGATTTTTTTTCCAAATTCAAGACCATTAGAATTCTTTTAGAATCTTGTAAGGTAAAAAGGAAATATGGTAGCATTATCTATTGCATTCTTGCTAAGCTTGGCCCTGCATACTCTGTATTTGTTTCTGCCTTCCATTCCACTAGAGAAGCCATCATTTCTTCCGGAACCACCTACAAGAACCCCTCTTTTTATGCCTTTTGTGATTCTTTGATAAGAGAACAAGAAAAATTGTTACACCTTGGTCTTATCACTTCTGGAAACGCTTCTAACAAAACCTCAGCAGCCCAACAGAAATCATATCAAAAGAATCCCAAGAAGAAGTATCCTAACAAGTATGGTCCAAAACCAAACAAGGGTTCTGTTATCACTCAGATTTTCCTTGAAGTTGTTGGAAGAGGAAAGGGTTCCAAGGTAACCACAAACCAACCTTCAGATACAGAATCTAGCCAATCTGTATCCAAAGAGGGCTCTCTCTTTAAAATTTAGCTTTGTTCTTAGAAAATATTAGGCTAGTTATAAGTCCAGGGGTTTTGTTTGAATTTGAATGGTGGAATCCGCCAACTGAGGGCAAGATTGAGTATTTCAGGCCATTGGGCTATGGATTCGAAAAGATGGCTTTACTAGATTAAGTTTTTACTCTAAAGATGGCTTTGCAGGGCAAGATAGCCAAAACACATAACAATTTTGGATATTAAAGTGAATGGAATGGATTTTTTAAATGGATGAAAGGCAATTAAGAATCTTTCAACATATTTAAATGAAGGAAAATGAATGATTACCAATAAACAACAATTAAGAATTCTTTACTAAGTAATCAAATGCTTAAACCAGAGAAACAAGAAAAATTAAGAATTCATTGTTTACAACCGGTTTAGAAGAAAACATTTAGAATAATAACAATTGAAATCAGAGTACACTTAAGAAATTTCTAATTTAATCAGTTTTTGTTAATTATTCAGAAATGAAACACAGTGATATAGTAAACATATATAAAACTTAAAACACAGGATAGAAATGAATTATTGATCTGTATTTTGACACATGAATCCTGCAAAAAGTCTTGAGCTTCAATTCATCATCCAGCATGCCACAAAGAAATTTATCCAAAAGCACTTTATTCCAAAAAGTCAATGTTACAACAAAGTAGAAGAATCCACCCTCAATAATTCGATGGAGGGCTTATTTATACAAAAAATCACACAAAATATCTCTTATCAAAACGAGATATAATCTAAGATGACTCATTAATAAGTTACGATAAAAATAGAGACAGATGGTCTCATAGATAAGACAAGAAGTAACCGATGTTGTGTTGTTTCCTCCTTTTGAGAATGTGCTGGAGGCAGGTGCTATATTTTGGCTCATCGTTGTCCTCTTCAGTAATTTTGTTCTAACTGCTTTGCTTCACTGATACTCTTTGTTCTTACTGATACACTTTAACCGAGCTGATACTCTTTGACCTTTGTTTGTCCCTTTTATCCTTTATACTGTAGTAAATAGGAAAAATTTCATATCAGGATAAATTTTACAAAAGTTCCAACAAATCTTCCCACCATTTATCTTCTGCTATTCTTGTCCGTTGAAGCTTCCTTAATGTTTCATCAGCCTCAGTATATTTGAAGAAATTAGGCTGGTTAGGAAACAAATGCCTTACTTCATGTTCCAGAAAAAACAAATTCTCTAATCTGTCATGAAGATTCCTTCCTGTAGGTAATGTTGCTTGTGATGAACTGGTTGAGGAATTGGCTAGATTGTGAGCATTTATATCCAATTTCCTGACATAAGTTTCCAGGTCCATTATTTTATCTTCTGGAATTATAGGGCTAGGCAACCCTTTATTCAACAAAACATTGAATCTTTCTCTGAAAGCAAGTATTTATGCCTGCATGTCAAAGCACCTTCGTTCCAAATTTTTCATAAGAGTTCTTTTGGTGAAAACTCTTTTTATTTCTAAGATTGTTGCAGTTCTATCGTGAATACCCATTTCTTCAAGCTGTTGTCTAGTTTGGGTGTTGAGAAACTGTATAAGCTGATTGGCTTCCTCAGGCCTATTTCCTAATTCCGCTCGTGTGTTTTCAACTTCATCTAAAGCTAATTTGACCAAATAGTTCTGCTCGTATATTATCTGAATGGAAGGCCAGATGTATTTTATTGATCGGATAATATTATCCCAAATAATTTCATTTATTTATCTCAAAGGCTTCTCCAATGTGAGATCCTTTTCTAATGCTTTAACCAATTTTTCCAATCTCTTGATTTCTCTTGATTTGTCAGCAACACTCATTTTTGAAAGATCATATCTCTGTTCTAAATGGATAAGTTGTAACTTTTTGTGATGAATTTCAGTCACTTGAAGTTTCAAGTCATTAATTTTCTTTACTAATTGTTCTGAACTCAAATTAGAAGTGTCTACCTGCGTTGATTCTGTTGGCTGACCTGTTGGCTGTGTACCTGCAATGGCCTCTGTTGTAGATGTTGGAAGAGAAGATTGTTTGTCTTTCAGTGCTTGCTCCAGCTCTTTTTCTGTTTCAGTCAGTTGCTCATTCATTTTCAAGAGAAACTCCATCATTTCTTCTTCAGATTTCTTCTTTATTATTTCTTGATTTTGAGGATGTCCGGAGGCTGGCAATTTCAATTGTTTTCTCAATGCAGCAATGTCATCATCTTTTTTCTTGATTAGAGTTTCTATTCCTTTGACATCCTTTGGATTGTGACCTAATCCAATTATTACTTCCTCCAATGTTTTTATTTTGTTATCTTTTGCTTGAGAAGAAGCCTTTTCAAGCTGCAATTATGTATTGGTGTTCTCCAAAGAATCATGTAACTTGTGCGCTACCATGGCTTTATTAGTCAAAGTAGAATAAATCATTTCCCCAGTCTGCTTATGTAATTCAATTTGGTCTAAAGGATGGATATCCTTTGCTAGGACTTCAAAGTTTGTCCTAATATAATCAGCAGTTGTTTGGGGTTGTTGCACCTTGGGTTTGAAATGGCTCATTAACATTTTGCCCTGTTGAATGTCAAAAGCTGACATTAGTCTTTCTTGATTCTTTGGAGCCATTTTCAAATATTGATTATATACTTGCATTCTCAGTGGATCATTCTTGGCCTTGATATTGATAAATGTCTTTTTGATGTCCCAGGCCTCTTTTACTGGAGGCTTGAAAGAAGATATTTCCATACTCTTTTGCTTCTGTAGCTCTTTCCTTTGTGAAGTAGTGGATGCTCCACTAACTGTTCCTATTTGTTGACTGTCTTCTCTTTCTTGGTTGCCAGATATTTCTTGAAATGATTCAACTTCTGGAAGAGGATTCAATCTTTGCCTTTTAGTATCATGCTGCTCTGTAGATCTATCACCAGGGGTAGATGTTTCATCTTCTCTCTTTTTCCCTTTTTCCATATTAAGAGGAGTTTGAAGATTGGCAATTTGTGTCTCATTGATCTGAACTGGAGTGATTTGTACCTGACCTTGTTCTTTGGATGTCTCTGGTTGCTCTGTCATTGTGAAATTTTCAATTACTTGTATGTCCGGTTCATTTTCTTTTCCTTTTGATTCTACTGCAATGTTTTCTTGTAACTCCTGCTGAATAATGCCAGTTGAGGAAGGGCCAACTTCTGATCTTGGTACCTGTACAAAAGAGTCTAGGTCAAGCATATTCTCAAGATATTTCATAAAATTTCTCATATTGACCTTCTCAATATCATGCTCTATCAATGTGCCTTCTATCCATTCATCTGTATTAACATATTTTTCAATCTCTGGAATTCTCTGATGGATGTATGGTGCTGATTTATTTTTCATTCTTTTATCACAAATGAAGTTGAATGGGTCATAAGGTGCCCAATAGAAACTCTTCTGTAATCTGAAACGGTCTTGTAATATATTTTCAGCTTCCTCCCCTCCATCCCTAGAGTTACAGATAAATGGACCTAATTGACTTTTGATCCGGAGTTGAGCCTTCTTCTTTGCATTACAAAAATGAATTATATCAGAGTTGTTCATTTGCCTAAAGTACTCTAATGCAAAGAGTCTCATGGGGACATATTTTGGAAATTTAAATGGACATAATTCACATCCATATATCCTGACTTCTGTGTGATTTTGGTACAAGTACCAATCACCAATCTTGTATTATTTTGATAGCTGTAGAGTTTTCTTGATTTCATTACTGATTCTCGGAGGAGAAATTCCAGTTAACAAATTGGTTGCTGGTTGTACAAATATATCAATAAAATCTTTATAGGAATAGGGAGAATCTTGAGAACTATGGGCGATGGCTGACCAAAAGATAACAGATCTAGGATTCCCCTGGGCATCAAGCTTTTTGGTATAGAAAGGGAAATTTTCAGAGTGATAATATAGCATGAGGTGATAGATGACAGAGGAATATTTGAAGACTTTCTCATTTTCTAATCTCATGAATTGGTCATGGATTTTGTCTGCTATGTAAGATGCAAAGTCATACCTGACAGCAGGAGGCTGTCCAGGGGTAAAAATAGACAATAATACTATAACTAAATGGTCAACAAATTCATTGGTATTAAAGCCCATTATAAAAGATATCATATCCAAAACAAGTCTACCCTCCTCAGTGAAAAAAGCATGCACATAAGGGGGAGGGCCTTTAGGCTGATGATCAGGCAACATAAATGTCTGACAGATGTGGCTTAGTTCTTCATGGGATAGTTTTGTAGATTTCTCAAGAAGGTCTCCCAGGGACAGGGGAGTGAGGGCTTGATCAGGTTGAAAATGAAGCATCTCATTGATTGACTGAGTCGTAATTGGGAAAAGGACGTTTTGGTTTGGGGATAAGACTACTCTCTGGTTAGGATCATAATTGGCATGGAAAATATGGATTATTTCAGGGAAAATATGAAAAGAGGGAAAGAGGTATCAGGGAAGATTAGATTCCCATAACCTAATTGTATCCAAGCCATTCAAATAATTGTCTCTGCAGCGACAAAAAATTTGAAGAGGGATTTCAGTAAAACTCAGGTCTTTGATTTGGAAATCCCTATCGACTAATGATAAATAATCCATGTCTCTGTGAGGGGCGTTTAATGGGGAAACATTTAAAGCCACAGGAACTTCCATTCTTGGTTATTGTGGATTCAAAAATGGAAATTCGGCTTATGGTGAAAATTGAGCAAATTTATGAGTTTCGACGGGGGAAACAGGCACAATTGCAGGTTGGGAAATCAATTATAGTTCTTCGGGAACTAGCAATCAATTTTTTAACTCTGTTTCAGTAAAAGAAAGAGGAAAACCGAGTTTCTTACAGAGTTCAGTGCGTTTTTAGGGTAAATACCTGTTTTTGGAGAAAAGAACGTTTCGAACAGATGCGGGTGAGTGTGGATAATCTTCTGAGAGGCTCGACTACAATTTGCTTTGACAGGATAAAGGTTGGCAGACTTCGGAAATTTGAAATTCAAATTTTCTGCGTGGAGGGTGTATTCGTTCAGTTCGTGCAGAATAATGAAAAAGACACAAAATTTTTGTTTTATTGGAAAAGTCAAACGGGGTAGGCGGGTTTTTAATAAATGATGTCGACATGTACTCGTGAGTCACCGGGGGAAGATGGTTTACGGTTTTTCCCTTTGCTTTTAAAGAGGGCTTTGGGCGGAATGGCGCGAATCGATACGACGAGTGACGCGTGGCCACAAGACTATTCAAAAGAGACTTTTATTTCGCGTATTAACTTTCGGATGGTGGATGGCCAGCGGAATCGATGCGAGCCATTGATCTTGGGCGGATTGATCCAACGGTTGACGAGATACGAAGTTGACTGGTATTTAATGGGTGGGACTGACATGATTTAATATGAATTAATCATTTCGGGAGGCGTTTTATTGGAGGGTTTGGTTATTAATTAATCTTAAGGATTAATTAATCCCATATGGAAAAATGGTCGGGAAATGTTAAATGCGAGGGACAATTTATTTCAAAGTTTAGTTTTAATTAAACTTTGGGTTTTATTTTTCTGTTTTAAACATATATACATATGTTTAAACCTTTTTCGTATATTTTTAATATATGGTAATTAAACCAATGTGATTTATTACCATAGGGGGTGGGAATAGATTTAATGTTAAATTTTAGCCAAAAGGGAACATATTGTGGGTTTTTGATTTGAATAAGTTGGAATAAAATACTTTTGGCTAAAATAGCTATAATACATGGGTTTTGGGAATATTATATGAAAAGGAATTATATACATAGGAAAAGGTGATTTTCATAGGGAGTCAATATATAAATTAGAGTTAATATGACAAAGGGACAATGTCAACTCAAAATACTTAAATATAACCAAGAAAGTGAGAATTCAAAAGTAAATATCATTATTATACTTTCATCACTTAGACTTAGAATAAAAAGTAATTTTGAGGGATTTTTATGGAAAATTGAAGGATTTTCCTAAGTAAAATGGGATTTTACTTAGGAAAAGATTTTGAGAGGTGAATGAATGTGATAATGGATAACTTCAAGTACTTAGGTCTTTTCAATTATTGGGCCGAGGGTCCGGTCCCTCCAAAAGTCAAGGAAATGCCTTGAGCCCCTCTAATCTTCAAATACCTTAGCACTTAGGGGAAATTAGTGAAATCTTTAGGGAAAAATGAAGGGGAAGTTAATAATCTTGACTTTGCTTTGTTGTGGACCTTTTCCAATGTAGTATCTGCCTTTACACTTGTGATGAAAGTAAAATTGAACACATTTGGAACCATGATTCATCACATGTAATTCTGCAACAAAATCTACCTACCCTACCTACTTACTCTACCATTTTCTCTTCTTTATTAGGGTGCACTTAGACTGGCAAACCCTTATCAATCTTCTTTTTCTTTTACATGGAAAATCTATCTATTTCTACACTTATTACATCCAAGGGCTCAGATTAAACTGTTGAGCACCTTTTATTAACTCTACCTATCTACTTATCTGCCAAGATTAAACTGTTTGGTCATATATTTATTCTCTATTCTACAACATGAAATTGAAAAATGAATGAGTCAAGTTTAAACAGTTTGACTCTTCATAAATTGTGGCAAAATTTTAACAAGCTGCACACAATTGCTTATTACAGAAAATGAAATAGTAGTGGCATTTAGACTTGCACACTTTCCTGGTCTATTTTTGTTTGGGGTTCATTTCTTTCATTTTTTGACCATTTTATTCTTTTTACCCTTTGATTTTTCTTTTAGGGTATACCCTCTTTACATTTTTTATAATTTTTGATTTTTTGATTTTTTGAAAAATATGGAACACCTTTGCAACAAGAAAAAGGTTTGACATATTGCATAGTTCAACAAGTCAATCATGAAAGATGACACCTATTGATATAGGAGTCTAACACTGGCTCCACTTGGGGATGGCTTTTCCTGGCGAAAAGTCAAGAACAGCAGGTCAGATGCCTCAAAATTTCTTCAACTGAACCATGTAATCTTCTTTTTCTGGTGGCTTTATTGTATATATGATAGTAAAAATTCTAAAGCTTAGGGCCTTCACTTCGGGCTTCAACTTCAACAAGTCACCATCCAATCAAAACTGATGCATTAAAAAGGATATAATATGTACATGTTAGAAAAAATTAGAACATCCTAGTAAATAGGATCAAAGTAGTGTTTTAGCATTTGACCATTGACTGGTCCTTCCTCAGCTTCTGAACCATCCAAATTCTTCAAAAAATATGTGTTGTTTCCCTGTAAAGCATGAATGATGTAAGGTCCTTTCCATAAGAAATCAAATTTCCCATGTTTCCCTTTATCTTCCCTTCTGGAATCCCATCTTAGAACTTTGTCTCCCAGTTGAAAATCTTCTGCTTTGGTTCTTTTGTCAAACATTTTCTTTAACTTTTCCTGCAAGACTTGGGATCGTTGATACACTTCTTCTCTGGTCTGCTGCAAGTGAATTGTTTGGTTTATTCTTCTCTGAATATCATTTGGTTCTACTTGAGCCTCCTGAAGTAACTTCATTACAGGAACTCCTAAAGATGATGGAAATTTAGCCTCAATACCATAAACTAATTCATATGGATTGGTTCCAATTGATTTTTTGGTAGTAAGTCTGTCTGCCCACAATGCATTGGTAAGTTTCTTATGCCAATTCTTCTTATTCTCTTCCAATAATTTTTTAATGATATTAATGAGGCTTTTATTGGAAGATTCAGCCAGTCCATTACCCTGAGGATAATAGGTTGTTGAATGGCCTAAAGTGATGTGATATTTATTGTAGAAACTAATCATTTTCTTTGACTTGAAAGCAGCAGCATTATCAGTTATAATTTTCTCAGGACAACCAAATCTTGAAAGTATATTGGTTTCTAAGAATCCTATAATTACAGAATCATTGGCTTGTCTGGATGGGATTGCTTCAATCCATTTAGTAAAGTAATCTGTGGCAGTGAGGATCCATCTGTGTTGCCCAGAAGAATGAGGATGGATTTCTCTAATAAAATCCAGTCCCCATTGTTGAAAGGGTCTCTCGGTGGAAATTGGTTTTAATGGTAAAGGTAACAATTTTCTCTTGCCCTCAAAGATCTGACACTTATGGCAAGCAGTTACAAATTTCTTAACATCTGAAAACAAGGTTGGCCAATAAAAACCAGCCCTTAAGATCTTATCTGCAGTTGACTTCCAGTAGAGGTGTCCACCACAATCTCCTGCATGGAATTCATTGAGAACCTTGTCAGCTTCATCTCTTAATAAACAATTTAATAGAATTCCATCATGATTCTTCCAAAAAAGAGCATTATCTAAAATACAATATTTTAAAGATGTCATTTTCAAAAACCTTTGTTTCGTTCTGGATAACCCTGGAGGAGCTTGCAGGTTTAACAAAACATAAATGATATCAGCGTACCAAGGTGAGTCTAAAAAGTCCTGACTGATTTGTGGAGTCGCCATCTCTTGTTCGTCATCCAGTTCATTAATGTTCAGGGCTTGGCAATTTGTTTCAGTCATGAGTTGAGCCAAACCTTGTCCTTTTATGAGTTTTGTAGGTCTTATTTCAATATCATATTCTAATATGGTAGCTATCCATTTACCTCTTTTTCCTTCAATACCATCTTGAGTTAAGATGTCTTTAACGACAACATTAGGTACATAAGCTATCACATGAGAATACAATATATAAACTCTGAAATCTTTAATTGCTTTCACAAGTGAAAAAGCTTGTTTCTCCATGATATTATATTTCAATGATGCATCTCTAAGTGCTTTACTAAAAAAGGCTATTGGTTTTTCACATCCTTGATCATCCTTTTGTAGTAAACCAGCCGCAACTATGTGTTCAGAAGCAAATGAAAAAATTATGAAATCTCTATCAAATTTTGGACTGGTAAGAACTGGTGTTCTGGTTAAAGCCATTTTGATTTCTTCAAATGATTGCTTGGCTTCTACTGTCCATTGAATACTCGAATCCTTTCTTAACATGTTAGTGAGTAATCTAAGTAATTCAACTAAACTAGAAATGAATCTTCTCAAAAAATTGATCTTTCCTATGAAAGCTTGAAGTTCTTTAATATTCCTGGGATGAGGTATCTGCAAAATGGCTTGTATTCTTTCAGGATCAATTCTAATGCCATCTTTAGAAATAATGTGTCCTAGGAGTTTACCTTCTTCCAAACCAAACAATGACTTTTTAGGATTTAAAGAAATACCATACTTTCTGCATTTTATAAACACTTGTCTTAGATGATCTAAATGTTGTTGATCTGTTTTGGAAAAAACAGTTAAATCATCTAGATAAATAACCAGAAAATCATGAATTTCTTTGGCGAATGCAATGTCCATTGCTCTTTGAAAGGTTGCCCCTGCATTTTTGAGTCCAAATGGCATCTTAACATATTTAAAAGTACCCCATGGTGTTGTAAATGTTGTTTTGTCTTGATCATCAGGATGAACCAAAATCTGGTTATACCCTGAAAATCCATCCAGAAGAGAAATCCTTGAAGATCCTACTACCCTTTGTAAGATATGGTCCATTTTAGGCAAAGGATAGTTATCTTTTAAAGAAACTTTGTTTAAATTTCTCAAATCGACACATAGTCTAATCTCTCTAGTATTTTTCCTTGTTGGTACCAAATTAGAAACCCATTCAGAAAACCTAATAGGAGCAATGATTCCTACTTCATACATTCTTTTAATTTCTTTCTCAATTGAAGGTAGTAAAACAGGGTTGATCCTTCTAAGTTTCTGTTTGAATGGTTTCTGATCTGGTTTCAAAGGTATGGTATGTTGAATTATTAATGTATCATATGATTTAAGATATTCATAACTCCAGGCAAAAACATCCTGGAATTCTTTTAAAATTTCAACATATTTGACCTTTTGATCTGCTGGCAGAGATTTGGACAACTTAACTATTTTGGGATTTTCTTCAGTTCCCAAATTGTATTCTTCAATATCAGCTTTTAAAGGTTCCATTTTGGGTTTTAGTGGAATGTCATTTGAGTCAAAAAGATCTTCCAAAGGAGTTAATCCCTTAGGTAAATGATTATCTTTCAGATTAATAATTTCATATTCATCTTCTATAATCTCATCAACTTCCATTTGTTTCAAATCCTACATATCTTTTTTGGTGAATTTAGTTGGGTGAAGCATGTGAATTGTAGTCTCTTCTGAAATAAATGTTTCTTGTTCATCTATTTGATTAGATTCATTGATTGTTGTGTCTTCATCTATACTAATGTTAGAGAATTCATTTTCTAAGGTCAAAAAATTATTAATCTGATTGTTATTTACAAACACTTGCCAATTCATAAGATTATCCAGTATAGTAGGTCTATGTCTAATCTCAGCTGTGAACTGAAGATTAGGTCCAAAAGGCAATTTACAAGTGCTATCGAACATTGCAAGACTATGAGCATGCAAATTTTGTTTTCTAGGAATTTTGGCAAGCTGAGCCTGTAGAAAAGTGTTGAGAATTTCCACAATTGTTTCTTTGTATTGTATTAATCTGGGGTCTTTTGTTGAACATTCACCATTAATCTGTTGAATAATTAACTCAGAGTCTCCTATGATTGATACTCTAATTGTTCCTAATTTTTTGACATGTTTAAGCCCTAGCAAAAGAGCTTCATACTCTGCCATATTATTAGTGCATCTAAAGTTCAATATATAAGCATGGCCTTCAGCATGATCATTTTCAACATTATGTATCCAAATTCCAGCTCCTGCTCCTAACTTATTTAATGAACCATAAAAATTTAAATGCCACAGAATTTCATGTTCATAATCTTCATCGACTGTTTTAACAACTTTCTTAACAGGGAGCTCTGGTTTTTCAATTTTTTCCGGTATTTCTTGAATATCTGATGTTTCTTTGTTTTCAGAAATTTCTTCGATTTGAACAGTAGATTTATTTGCAGTTTCTGTTTCTGGTGCTTCAAGTTCAGTAGGAAGGTCAAATTCAGCATTATAAAGGATGAAAGAGTCCATATCAGAATGAACTGAGTAGATAGGGAAGTTTTCAGGCTTCTCCTGGCTACTGACTAAATATTTCATCAAGGTCTCTCTGTATAGTCTTTTAGGTAGACCGAATACTGAAATAGTAGCATATGACATATCTAATTGAAGAGATCCTCTGATTTTGGCACCCCAGGATCTGGACAACAACATACCATATTTAGGAGGAATATCTGCAACTACTGTATCCATTAGAATAGATTTCGCAGGGTATTGCACCAAAGTAACACACAAATATTTAATCAAACCTAAACATCTTATCTGACTTGAATCAAAAGAAAACAGATCTTTATATGGTCTGGTAATGTCTAAGTTTAATCTTTCCATCACAGCCTTGGGCATTAAATTGTGAGACGCTCCAGAATCAAGCATGGGGTTATGAAGTATTTTTTCATGTACATTTAAACTTACATAAAATGGAGGAGTTCCTCCACTTTCTGGTTTGCCATTTACTTCAGGGCCAAAAAGTAACTTGGGCTGATCATCAAAAACATTTACTGAATCGTCCATTCCAGTAATGTTAATGTTAAGGGATTTGCTGATTTGGCTTCTATAGACATCATGTTTAGCTAATTCTGCCAATGGAACAGTTATCTTTAATTTTCCTATTTCAGCTTCTAGATTGAAAGATTTTTCTGTTTGAGTTCTAGTATTTTGAACAGTTGGATTTTCTCTATTTTTTGGGTCTTCAGTGTTTTTCTCTTTTTCATGAGTGGAACTATGAGTTGAAGGTGTTTCTGAATTGAATTGCGCTGGTTCTTCTACGTTTCCTATAGGAGGAAAAGTATTGGAAAGTTGTTTATTATTCAGTTGATTATCAGACACATCTTCAATTATTGGTTTAGCGGGGTTATGACTTGCTCTAGAAAGCATTTGTATAGGAGGGGTGTTATTTTTACCTTTGATGTTCTGTTTTACAACTTTCTGTTTGCTATTCTCTAGCACATCAATCCGTCTGCTTCTCAAATTGTATTGTTTATGAACTTCATAAATTGTTGTGTCATATCCTTCTTTAAAATCAAAAGTTTCTCCTGAATGAGTTTGAAATGTTTCAAGAATGTGATTTTCTTGATCATCTTGAGATAGGAAAACTTCTGGTTCATTCTTGTTTTCAGTCAAGTTATTTATTTCAACATCCTCAGTTGGTTCCTCAGAAGATGAACCTTCAACAAAATTTTCCTGGAATGGTGGCCTGATGTTTTGGTCAGGAACATTTTTCCCAGTATTTTGGTTTTGATTTCTTCTGAAGTTTGGGTTTCTAACAACATTTTGACCATCGCCAAAAGAATTTATTTCGATTGTCTCTACTCTGTCTCCCAGTATTTCCATCCCTTTAATAATTGCATCCAGATTTCTTTCAAAAGCCGAAGGCTCTTCGTTTATGGGCATCCTTCTTTCAGCTCTAGCTCTAGCTCGTTTTTCTATGAGGTTAGCTTCAACACTAACAACTATGCTTTGCATCTCTTCTAGAGTTTGAGGAGCTCTTTCCCTAAGTGAATATGCTATGTCAGAGTCAAAACCATCAGGGAATTTGACCAATACTGAATCCGGGGGAGGTCTAAGGTTTTGAGGAACAACGTTGTAGGCTTCGTTAAATCTAATGATATAATCTTGCACTGCTTCATTAGGTCCTCTTTTCAATTTTCCAAAGTCATATAGGATTTGAAGAGGGTCTTTATTCTTCTCCCATCTATTTAAAAATGCCCTATACAGGGCTGGTAAGTCAGCAATACTGTTTGGAGCAAGAGCCCTAAACCATGTCCTGACTTCCCCAGTAAGACTCTGGACAAAAATTCTCATTCGAACATCATCAGCGTCTATTTCATAAAATTCAAAGTAATCATTCATCCTTTTGGTATGTTGTTGAGCAGTGTAAGTACCAGAACCATCAAAAGGGGTGATTTTACTTTGATAATCTTGGGGCAAAGCACCAGGGTTGCCTGGCAATCTCAAAGGAGCATATCTATTTGCCATCGGAAGGTGTAGTGGAATAACAGGTGATGATGGTCTAGAAGTAGTGGGCGGAGGTGAAGAAGAAGTAGCTTGTGTTTGAGAAGTTTGGGGAAAAATAGACGATCTTGGGGAAGCTGTAGTAATTACAGAAATGTTTGAAGTTTCTTCAAAGGTTTGTTCAGATTGAATGGAATTTTGCAAATGTCTATCAAGATGAAATGAAACAAATTTCAATTGTAAATATTCAAGAAATAATGGGTCCGGAACCAGTCTGGACAATTCAGTTTCTGAAAAATTCACAAATAAAGATGTTTCAAATCGCTCGTCAAAAGGTTCTTCATCAAAATAAATCCACTTTACAGGATAGGAAGCTGATCTATAAAGAGGTCGAGAACTTCCAGAGCTTTCTTGACTTTCTTTTTCAGAGCTTTCTTGACTTCTAAGAATCCTAGGAATCAGATTCGGATTTTCGAATACAGGTGGTGGATTTGGATCAGGATTAGATCTAGTATACCGAGTCCTTTCTGAAGCCAGTTTTCCTAAAATTTATATTTTTGGTTTTTTGTTTTAAATGGAATGAAAATACAACTTCGACAAATTCTCCAAGAAATTAAAGATTTTTATTTAAAATTTTCTCAAAGATTTATTGAACTAGAGAATCTGATTGAATGTTTGAAACCAAAGTTCAGTTATTGAGCTAAACCAGAGATAGACTGAAGCAGCGTTTATTTACTGTGCAATTGCAGAGCAAAAGCATTTCAAAGGCTACCTGGCTGATCTTCAGGCTCTGTCTATAGCTTATAAGCAAACAATAGTGACATTAAAGATATTCAGATCCCTAGTATGGTCGCCACTATGTTATCACTCAGATTTTCCTTGAAGTTGTTGGAAGAGGAAAGGGGTCCGAGGTAACCACAAACCAACCTTCAGATACAGAATCTAGCCAATCTGTATCCAGAGAGGGCTCTCTCTTTATGATTTAGCTTTGTTCTTAGAAAATATTAGGCTAGTTATAAGTCCAGGGGTTTTGTTTGAATTTGAATGGTGGAATCCGCCAACTGAGGGCAAGATTGAGTATTTCAGGCCATTGGGCTATGGAGTCGAAAAGATGGCTTTACTGGATTAAGTTTTTACACAAAAGATGGCTTTGCAGGGCAAGATAGCCAAAACAAAGAACAATTTTAGATATTAAAGTGAATGGAATGGATTTTTTAAATGGATGAAAGGCAATTAAGAATCTTTCAACATGTTTAAACGAGGGAAAGTGAGTGATTACCAATAAAGAGCAATTAATAATTCTTTACTAAGTAATCAAATGCTTAAACTAGAGAAACAAGAGCAATTAAGAATTCATTGTTTATGACCAGTTTAGAAGAAAACATTTAGAATAATAACAATTGAAATCAGAGTACACTTAAGCAATTTCTGATTTAATCCTTTTTTGTTAATTATTCAGAAATGAAACACAGTGATATAGTAAACATATATAAAACTTAAAACACAGGATAGAAATGACTTATTGAACTGTAGTCTGACACATGAATCCTGCAAAAAGTCTTGAGCTTCAATTCATCATCCAGCAAGCCACAAAGAAATTTCTCCAAAAGCACTTTATTCCAAAAGTCAATGTTACAGCAAAGTAGAAGAATCCACCCTCAATAATCCGATTGAGGGCTTATTTATACAAAAAATCATACAAAATATCTCTTAACAAAACGAGATATAATCTAAGATGAATCACAAATAAGTTACAATAAAAATAGAGACAGATGGTCTCATAGATAAGACAAAAAAAGCAACTGATGTTGTGTTGTTTCCTCCTTTCGAGAATGTGCTGGAGGCATGACCTATATTTTAGCTCTTTGTTGTCCTCTTCAGTAATTTTGTTCTAACTGACTTGCTTCACTGATACTCTTTGTTCTTACTGATACACTTTAACTGAACTGATACTCTTTGACCTTTGTTTGTCCCTTTATCCTTTATACTGTAGTAAATAGGCAAAATTTCATATAAGGATAAATTTTATAAAAGTTCCAATAGATCTTCCCACCATTTATCTTCTGCTATTTTGGTCCATTGAAGCTTCCTTAATGTTTCATCAGCCTCAGTATATCTGAAGAAATTAGGCTGATTAGGAAACAAATGTCTTACTTCATGTTCAAGATAAAACAAATTCTCTAATCTGTCATGAAGATTCCTTCCTGTAGGTAATGTTGCTTCTGATGAAATGGTTGAGGAACTGGCTAGATTGTGAGCATGTATGTCCAATTTCCTAACATAAGTTTCGAGGTCCATTATTTTATGTTCTGGAACCATAGGGCTGGGCAACCCTTTATTCAATAAAACATTAAACCTTTCTTTGAAAGAAATTATTTCTCCCTGCATGTTAAAGCACCTTCGTTCCAAATTTTGCATAAGATTTCTTTTAGTAAAAACTCTTTTTATTTCTAATATTGTTGCAGTTCTATCCTGAATACCCACTTCTTCAAGCTGCTGTCTGGTTTGGGTGTTTAGAAACTGTATAAGCCGATTGGCTTCCTCAGGCCTATTTCCTAATTCTGCTCGTGTGTTTTCAACTTCATCCAGAGCTGCTTGGACCAAATCATTTGGCTCGTATATTATCTGAATTGAAGGCCAGATGTCTTTTATTGTATGGATAATATTATCCCAAAGAATTTCATTTATTTCTCTCAAAGGTTTCTCCAATGTGAGATCCTTTTCTAATGCTTTAACCAATTTTTCCAATCTCTTGATTTCTCTTGATTTGTCAGCAACACTCATTTTTGAAAGATCATACCTTTGTTCCAAATTGACAAGCTGTAACTTTGTGTGCTGAAGTTTTGTTACTTGTAGTTTCAAATCATTCATTTGCTTTACTAATTGTTCTCAATTCAAATTTGAAGTGTCTACCTGTGATGACTCTGCTGGCTGACCTGTTGGCTGTGTACCTGTAATTGCCTCTGTTGTAGATGTTGGAAGAGCAGATTGTTTGTCTTTCAATGCTTGCTCCAGCTCTTTTTCTGTTTCAGTCAGTTGCTCGTTCATTTTCAAGAGCAACTCCATCATTTCTTCTTCAAAACTCTTCTTTATTACTTCTTCAGTTTGGGGATGTCTGGAAGCTGGCAATTTCAACTGCTTTCTCAAAGCTGCAATGTCATCATATTTTTTCTTAATTATAGCTTCTATACCTTTGACATCCTTTGGATTGTGACCTAATCCAATTATTACTTCCTCCAATGTTTTTCTCCTGTTATCTTTGGCTTGAGAAGAAGCTTTTTCAAGCTGCAATTGCGTATTGGTGTTCTCCAAAGAATCCTGTAACTTATGAGCTGTCGTTGCCTTATCAGTCAGTGTAGAATATATCATTTCACCAGTCTGCTTATGCAACTCAATCTGATCTAAAGGATGGATGTCTTTTGCTAGAACTTCAAAGTTTGTCTTAATATAATCAGCAGTTGTCTGGGGTTGTTGCATCTTGGGTTTGAAATGGCTCATTATCATTTTGCCCTGTTGGATGTCGAAAGATGACATCGGTCTTTCTTGATTCTTTGGAGCCATTTTCAGATATTGATTATATACTTGAACTCTCAGTGAATCATTCCTGGCCTTGATATTGATAAATATCTTTTTGATGTCCCAGGCCTCTTTTACTGGAGTTTTGAAAGAAGATATTTCAAGACTCTTTTGCTTTTGTAGCTCTTTCCTTTGTGAAGTAGTGGATGCTTCATTGATTGTTCCTGTTTGTTGACTGCCTTCCCTTTCTTGGCTATCAGAGATTTCTTGAAATGATTCAACTTCTGGAAGAGGATTCAATCTCTGCCTTTTAGTATCATGCTGCTCTGTAGATCTATCACCAGGGGTGGATGTTTCAGCTTCTCTCTTTTTCCCTTTTTCCATATTAAGAGGAGTTTGAAGATTGGAAATTTCAGCCTCATTGATCTGGACTGGAGTGATTTGTACTTGACTTTGTTCTTTGGATGTCTCTGGTTGCTCTGTCATTGTGAACTTTTCAATTACTTGTATGTTCGGTTCTTTTTCTTTTCCTTTTGATTCTACTGCAATGTTTTCTTGTAACTCCTGCTGAATAATCCCAGTTGAGGAAGGGCCAACTTCTGATCTTGGTACCTGTACAAAAGAGTCTAGGTCAAGCATCTTCTCAAGATCTTTCATAACATTTCTTATATTGACCTGCTCAATATCATGCTCTATCAATGTGCCTTCTATCCATTCATCTGTATTAGCATATTTTTCAATCTCTGGAATTCTCTGATGGATGTATGGTGCTGATTTATTTTTCATTATTTTATCACAAATGAAGTTGAATGGGTCATAAGGTGCCCAATAGAAACTCTTCTGTAATCTGAAACGGTCTTGTAATATCTTTTCAGCTTCCTCCCCTCCATCCCTAGAGTTACAGATAAACGGACCTAATTGACTTTTGATCCGGAGTTGAGCCTTCTTCTTTGCATTACAAAAATGAATTATATCAGAGTTGTTCATTTGCCTCAAGTATTCTAATGCGAAGAGTCTCATGGGGACATATTTTGGTAATTTGAATGGACATAATTCGCATCCATATATCCTGACTTCTGCGTGATTTTGGTATAAATACCAATCACCAATTTTGTATTGTTTTGAGAGCTGTAAAGTTTTCCTTATTTCATTGCTGAGTCTTGGAGGAGAAACTACTATCAACAAGGTAGTTGCAGGGTGTATAAAAAAGATCAATGAACTCATTATAGGAATAGGAAGAATCTGGAGAACTATGGGCAATGGATGACCAAAAGATAACAGACCTAGGATTTCCCTGGGCATCAAGCTTTTTGGTATAGAAAGGGAAATTTTCAAACTGATAATATATCATGAGGTGATAGATGACAGAGGAATACTTGAACACTTTCTCATTTTCTAATCTCATGAATTGATCATGGATTTTGTTTGCTATGTAAGATGCAAAGTCATACCTGACAGTAGGAGGCTGTCCAGGGGTAAAAATAGACAGTAATACTAGAATCAGATGGTCAACATGTTCACTGGTATTAAATCCCATTATAAAAGATATCATATCCAATACAAGTCTACCCTCCTCAGTGAAAGAAGAATTCCCATAAGGGGGAGGGCCTTTAGGCTGATGATCAGGCAACATAAAGGTCTGACAGATGTGGCTTAATTCTTCATGGGATAGTTTTGTGGATTTCTCAAGTAGTTCTCCCATGGACAAGGGAGTGAGGGCTTGGTCAGGTTGAAAATGTAGCATCTCATTGATAGACGAAGCAGTAATTGGGAAAAGGACATCTTGATTTGGAGCTAAGACTGCTCTCTGGTTAGGATCATAGTTCGCATGGCAAAAATGGATTATTTCAGGGAAAATATGGAAAAAGGGAAAGAGGTACCTGGGAAGATTAGATTCCCATAACCCAATTGTATCCAAGCCATTCAAATAATTGTCTCTGCAGCGACAAAAAATTTGAAGAGGACTATCACTATAACTCAGGTCTTTGATTTGGAAATCCTTGTCGACTAATGATAAATAATCCAGGTCTCTATGAGGGGCATTTAATGGGGAAAAATTCAAAACCATAGGAACTTCCATTCTTGGTTCTTGTGGATTCAAAAATGGAAATTCGGCTTATGGTGAAAATTGAGCAAATTTACAGGTTTCGATGGGGGAAACAGGTACAATTGCAATTTGGGAATTCAATTACAGTTCTTCGGGTTTAAGGAATGAACTAGCAACCAATTTTTTTAACTCTGTTTCAGTGAAAGAAAGAGGAAAACCGAGTTTCTTAGAGAGTTCAGTGCGAATTTAGGGTAAATACCTGTTTTTGGAGAAAAAAGTGTTTTGAACAGGGGCTAGTGAATGCGGATAATCTTCTGAGAGGCTTGACTATAATTTTCTTTGACGGGATAGAGGTTGGCGGACTTCAGAATTTCGAAATTTGAATTTTCTGCGTGGAGGGTGTATTCGTTCACTGCGTACAAAATAATGGAAAAGACACGAATTTTTGTTTTATTGGAAAAGTCAAATGGGATGGCGGGGTTTTTAATAAATGACGTCAGCATGACCTGGAGGTGAGTCACAGGGGGGAAGATGGTTTACGATTTTTTCCGCACTGCTTTTAAAGGAGGGTGATTTTGGGTGGAATGGCAGCGAATCGATACAGCGAGTGACGCGTGGCCATAGCACTATTCAAAAACCACTTTTATTTTGCGCGTTAACTTTCGGATGAGGGATGTCCAGCGGAATCGATGCGAGCTGTTGATCTTGGGCGGATCGATCCAACGGTTGACGGGATATGGAGTTTACGGAGGTTTAATAGGTGTGGGCTAGTTGTAATTAATAGTTAATTAATCATTTCGGGAGGTGTTTGATTGGTGGGGAGGTTATTAATTAACCATATGGATTAATTAATCCCTTTTGTATGGTCGGAAATGAAAAATGCGCGGGGATGGATTATTTCAAAGTTTGGTTTTAATTAAACTTTGGACTTATTTTTTTTTCAAACATATATACATATGTTTAAACCTTTTCATATATTTTATTATATGATAGTTAAACTAATGTGATTTTCTTACCATAGGGGGCAGGAATAGAATTAATGTTATATTTTAACCAAAAGGGGGCATATTGTGGGTTTTTTATTTGAATAAGTGGGAATAAAATACTTTTGGCTAAAATAGTTATAATACATGGGTTTTGGGAATATTATATGGAAAGTAGTTATATACATAGGAAAAGGTGATTTTCATAGGGAGTTAATATATAAATTAGAGTTAATATGACAAGGGACAATGTAAACTCAAAATACTTAAATATAACCAAGAAAGTGAAGATTCAAAAGTAAATGGCATTATTATACTTTCATCAATTAGACTTAGAATAAAAAGTGATTTTGAGGGCTTTTCATGAAATATTGAAGGATTTTCCTAAGTAAAATAGGATTTTACTTAGAAAAAGATTTTTGAGAGGTGAATGAAGGTGATAATGGATGATTTCAAGTACTTAGGTTTTTCAATTATTGGGTCGAGGGTCCGGTCCCTCCAAAAGTCAAGGAAATGCCTTGAGCCCCTTTAATCTTCAAATACCTTAGTGCTTAGGGAAATTAGTGAAATGTTTAGGGAAAATGAGAGGGGAAGTTAATAATTTGACTTTGCTTTGCTGTGAACTTTTCTAATGTAGTATATGCCTTTGTACTCATGATGAAAGCATAATTGAACACATTTAGAACCATCATTCATCACATGTAATTCTGCAACAACATCTACCTACCCTACTTACTTTACCCTACCATTTTCTCTTCTTTATTAGGGTGCACTTGGACTGGCAAACCCTTATCAATCTTCTTTTTCTTTTACATGGCAAACCTATCTAAGTCTACACTTATTACATCCAAGGGCTCATATTAGACTGTTAAGCACCTTTTATTAACTCTACCTATCTACTTATCTGCCAAGATTAAACTGTTTGGTCAGATATTTATTCTCTATTCTACAACATGAAATTGAAACATGAATGAGTCAAGTTTAAGCAGTTTGACTCTTCATAAATTGTGGCAAAAGTTTGACAAGCTGCACACAATTGCTTTATTACAAAAATGAAATAGTAGTGGCATTTGGATTTGCACACTTTCCTTGGTCTATTTTTGCTTGGGGTTCATTTCTTTCACTTCTTTTTGACCATTTTATTCTTTTACCCTTTGATTTTCTTTTAGGGTATACCCTCTTTACATTTTTTAAATTTTTTTGATTTTTTGATTTTTTGAAAATATGGAACACCTTTGCAACAAGAAAAAGGTTTGACATATTGCATAGTTCAACAAGTCAATCATGAAAAATGACACCTATTGGTATAGGAGTCTAACAAGTAGCACAATAAAGAAATGGAAGAAAGGATGCAGTAGGTGACTAGGTAAGAAATAATTAGATAAACAAGGATCTCAATCCTCTATGCATCCTATTTATGTCATCTATTTAACCAAAGAAGAGGAGGATGTGTTAAATACTAGTACTTAAGTAGAAGATGAAACTAATTCTAATACTATGGACTAGACTCAAGTGCCTAATGAAACTCAAGATACTAGTAACTATGGAACCTAAAGCAACTCAAATCATTAATAAGGGGAAATTGTATGAGAATGTTAAAATAATAGATAAGATTAAGGAACCTACAATGGAAAATTTTCATACTCCAAGTAATTTAAAAATCATTCTTCCATGGGGTGATCAACCTATCTCTAAGCTAGTAAGCCCTTAGATGAAGTTGTCAATTTGGATTCCATTCCCTATGATTGTTGAAAATATATTATATTCAAATAAAATAAATGAAATAAAACATAAGTGTAGACAATGTCATAATATGCAATTTTGAGTAAACTATGCTAGACACACTATGAAGACAAAATTAAGTGAGTTATTTTCTATTAGAGTTGTAGTTTCAAATGCTACAATTGATGAGGCTAGTTTTGGGCCTCCAAAATGTCTTCAAAATGCCATACACTTTTACCTTCATCAATATTATTTAAATCACATTTCGCAACCCTATAACCACATAACCCTACATTAGCCTCCATTCTCATGCTCATATGGGGCTATATTAATGTTTTCCAAAGTTAATAATTTCTAGTATTATGAGTGAATTTATGATTAAAAGTTAGAAAAATAGCATATGTTTATTTATACCTAAGGGTGGAATGAGTTTAGTGACATGTGTAGGTGATTAGGAAGCTTCCAAGACATCCTTATGTGGCTTCCAAGGTTCAATTTAGAATTCTCTTCAATATTTGGAGGATATTTGGATAGAAATCAACCATATCTTATGGAGGAGAATCATGAATAAAGGGATATGTGTCATATAATTAGCTAATTGGTTGAAACTTTTATGGATCTAAGGAGAGAAAGGTGGATCTCCATTAATGATATAGTTGCTTAACTCTTTGTATAAATATGAGAGCCTTCTCCTTTCATTTGTAACCTAGAACTTTGTAATGTAAATTTGGGAAGTGTAGAATCATGGAAGGAGATGTGAAATGATCATGTAATGAGATATATAGTAGTAGGTTTATAGCATAGAGTTTGATTATGTAGTTAGAATTTTATTTGGAGTTTAATGTAATTATTCTTTCATTTCTACATAGTCATTTTGAGTGTGCCAATTTGAGTTTGAGTGTGCTTATCATGGTGTTGGTATGTTGTTGAAGTGCTAGGTCCCTATAATTCTAGTGTATACACTTATTGTTATTGTTAGTATAGCCCCTTTATTGTTATTTTTGTTCCCATGTAGTCCTCATATTGTTATTATTGTGCCCCATAGAATCCCACTATTATTATTGTTGTTCCCTTACATTGTTATTGTTATGTTGGCTAGGATTATATTGTGACCCACTGCACTCATATATATAGAAAGTAGGTTTTTTCATTTGTATCATCAAATAATTTTTCATTTATGTAGTGTAAAGGATGTTTCCCCCTCTAAGTGGCTGATTTATAAGGCGTTGATCTCTCTTTTATTCAATTTTTGGAGCGGGTTTCATAACATTTGGTATCAGAGCTTTGGATTCTAGGGTTTCGCTGCTTCAAACAGGTCATCGTGACATTTTCACTATAAATTTTTCTCTACGAAGGTTCGGAAGCTAAAGAAAACCCATTTTCGAATAAATCCTGAGGAACTTCGTGTAAAATTTTTAGATCTTGGTTCGCAATATTTTCAAAGATATGATCTGTGGAAGTTAGGGTTTTTGCAGGTTCCTGAATTTCATCTCAAAGAGGTGACCTTGGGAAAATTGTCATAACTCTCTCTCTACTCATCGAATTGGAATTTTGTAAAAAGTGGTCACAATCACATGGATTGTATTTTCCTCTGTATTGATTTCAGATCCAAAGGAGGAGATAGTGACACGTGGAACGCCGTACAAGTTCGCTCTACTGAACCAGTCCATAATTAGGTAATTGTGGGAGATTGGGTATAACTTTGCCTTGAATAATCCAAATTAGGTCAGACCTGTGGCATTGGAAAGAAGATTCAAAGTGCTAAGAAATGACTGAAGATAAAATCTTGGAGATTCAAAACTACATAGATACATCAGTTTTGATATCGAGCTCCTCAAAAGAAAGAAAAATTTGTGTATATTTGTTTTAAAAATTGCATAAGTCTTGTTTGAAAAATCAGTTTGAAGTGATTCCAAGAGAATATTGAAGCATTTTTATCAGTATTGGGTTCTATAATTCCCTATAATAATAAATATACACCCATTAATCCATTATAAAACTCTACTATGATGCATGAAGAGAAAGAATTGCAGTATGATATATCAAAATTATGGTGCCGAGTGAAACAAATTTTGATCTCACAAAGAGAAACCAAACATGACATAGATGGTTTAAAAGAAAAAATAGAGGCTAAGGTGAATGGTTTGAAGGATGACATGAAAAATAATATGGATGATCAAGTAGTGGAATATCACATCGAGCATTAACAACAAGTTGTCCAACTCTTAAAGGATAACCTAACTTTGGTGTAGAATTGAATGAAACAATAGGCAGATCAACATCAAAGCGAAAGAATTTTTGATGTAGGTGAATGGTTATTTTTACGAATAAAACCATACAAATCAATGTCCCTAAAGCAAGCTAATAAGTATAATAAATTATCACTAAGGTACTATGGTCCTTACAAGGTGTTGCAAAATATTGGTACTATGGAATACAAATTGGAGTTGCTTACATCTTCCTGAATGCACCCAGCTTTCCATTTTTCATGCTTAAAGAAGGCTATAGGTGACAAACTCCCAGTTCAAACAATATTGCTGGAAGTTGACGAGGATAGAAAAATCATGTTGGAACCTGAAGCAGTCATGGAAACAAGAACTCGACAACTACGAAATCGATCAATTTCAGAGTATCTCAGCAAGTGGAAGAACTTACCCACTGAAGATTTCACATGGGAGGATGAAAATTTTATACAGAAGCATCTAGAAATAATCAAGCGTTGAGGACAACACTTGTTTGAATGAGAGGGGCATGTTAGGTCCCTATAATACTAGTGTATCCCATTATTTTTATTGCTATTATAACCCCTTTATTTTTATTGTTGTGCCCATGTAGTCCACATATTGTTATTATTGTGCCACATAGAAGCTCACTATTTTTATTGTTGTGCCCTTACATTATTATTGTTATTTCCGCTAAGATTATATTGTGACCCATTAGAATCCTATACATAGAAAGGAGGCTTTTTTATTTGTATCATCCAAGAATTCTTCATTTATGTAATGTAAAGGATGTTTCCCCCTCTAAGTGGCCGATTTCTAAGGCATTGATCTCTCTTTTCTTCTATTTTTAGAGCTGGTTTCATAACATGAAGAATGGAGGGGCCCCATCCTAATAAGCATACTTTGGCTAGAAAATTTGGCGGAAATTCCGATGGCCAATTCGTCGCTATTCCGACACATAGTCGTCGCAAGAGCAACAGTTCGAGGGCGGGAAAAACATGGTTTACCATACCGTCGTAGTTCTGACGCAATTAAAAAGTGTCGCACTATCGACACTTTTTCCGTCGCTTCCAAACAAGCGTCACTCTTCCGACGTTTCCCAATCCGTCACAGTTCCGACCCCTGTAAACTGTCCCACTTTCGACGAAATGTGGTTCGACGTTTTGAACGTCGCTCTTCCGACGTCTGTAAACTGTCACAATTACGCCGAAATGTGGTCCGACGTTTTGAACGTTGCTCTTCCGACGGTTGTAAACTGTCGCAATTCCGACGAAATTTGGTCTGACATTTTGGACGTCGCTCTTCTGACGGTTGTAAATTGTCGCAATTCCAACAAAATTTGGTCCGACGTTTTGAACGTCGCTCGTCCGACGTTTTTATACTGTCGCTCTTCCGACGTTTCTAATCTGTCGCAATTCCGACGCTTACAAGGCGTCGGTATAGTGACGGAAGGTTCAATTTTTAAAAAAAAAATGATAATTTAAAAGAGGAAAAACGTTGTTTTGAATATATTATATGAAGTAAAATAGTCCATGAAGTCATTACATTTTCACATCTGAAGATTGGAACGCAAATATCCATCCAGAAAAGTGGAAGTCCCACCCCAGACAATGATAGAAAAATACCCCATGTCACATATAGGGACTTGATATAAAACCCAGTAACGGTCCGCATGGAGATTATCGACAATCTGAGAAAGCATCCAAATATGCGCGAGGCATCTATAAGAAGTGAAATAGCAGTATGTAGAATAGTAAAGCAACAGATAGAGTACCGACGTCCATTGTTCCAAATACAAATTAAAGTAACCAAAATCCTTGAACAGAGAAAAACGCTAATCATGTGAGGAGTGTGATATGTTCAAAATATAAAAAGACCATCAGACCATATCAATAAACCAGCAACATAGACTAGCATAGCTAGTTTTGAAGGCATAGTGATAAACATTAATCATTTTTTTTTCACAAGAGAAAAAACATTGTTTTGAATATATTATATGAAGTAAAACAGTCCATGAAGTCATTGCATTTTCACATATGAAGATTGGAACCCAAATATCCATCCAGAAAAGTTGAAGTCCCACCCCAGACAGTGATAGAAAAATACCCCATGTCACATACAGGGACTTGATATAAAACCCAGTAACGGTCCACATGGAGATTATCGACAAATCTGAGAAAGCATCCAAATATGCCCGAGGCATCTATAAGAAAGTGAAATAGCGGTATGTAGAATAGTAAAACAACAGATAGAGTACCGACGTCCATTGTTCCAAATACAAATTAAAGTACCCAAAATCCTTGAACAGAGAAAAACGCTAATCATGTGAGAAGTGTGATATGTCCAAAATATAAAAAGACCATCAGACCATATCAATAAACCAGCAACATAGACCAACATCGCTAGTTTTGAAGGCAGAGTGATAAACATTAATCATTTTTTTTTTCACAAGAGAAAAACGTTGTTTTGAATATATTATATGAAGTAAAACAGTCCATGAAGTCATTACATTTTCACATCTGAAGATTGGAACCCAAATATCCATCCAGAAAAGTGGAAGTCCCACCCCAGACAGTGATAGAAAAATACCCCATGTCACATATAGGGACTTGATATAAAACCCGGTAACGGTCCACATGGAGATTATCGACAATCTGAGAAAGCATCCAAATATGCCCGAGGCATCTATAAGAAAGTGAAATAGCAGTATGTAGAATAGTAAAGCAACAGATAGAGTACCGACGTCCATTGTTCCAAATACAAATTAAAGTACCCAAAATCCTTGAAAAAAGAAAAACGTTAATCATGTGAGGAGTGTGATATGTCCAAAATATAAAAAGACCATCAGACCATATCAATAAACCAACAACATAGACCAGCATCGCTAGTTTTGAAGGCAGAGTGATAAACATTAATCATTTTTTTTCACAAGATAAAAAACGTTGTTTTGAATATATTATATGAAGTAAAACAGTCCATGAATTCATTACAACAATATAGAGACAGATGGTCTCGTAGATAAGAAAAATGATAACTGATGTTGTGTTGTTTCCTTCTTTTAAGAATGTGCTGGAGGCAGGCCCTATATCTTGGCTTGCTGTTGTCCTCTTCAGTAATTCTATGTTGATTATTTCATTTCACTGATACTCTTTAATTGCTCTGATACTCTTTGACCTTTGTTCATCCTTTTATCCTTTTTATCATGATATATTGTGGTAAATAGGAAAAAAATTATGTAAGGATAATTTTTTACAAACGTTCCATCATTTCTTCCCACCATTGAACTTCTGGCACTCTGGTCCTTTGCAACTTTCTTAGTGTTTCATCAGCCTCAGTATATCTGAAGAAATTAGGCTGATTTGGGAATAAATGATTTACTTCATGCTCAAGATAAAATAAATTCTCCAATCTGTCATGAAGGTTTTTCCCTGTAGGCAATGCTGCTGTTGATGAACTGGTTGAAGAACTAGCTTGATTATCGGCATATTTGTCCAATTTTTCAACATAACTATCAAGGTCCATTAGCTTATCTTCTGCAACTATAGGACTGGGCAATCCTCTATTTAACAAAATATTCAATCTTTCTCTGAAGGCAATGATTTCTTCTTGCATATCTGAGCACCTTCGTTCTAAATTCTGTACCAGAGTTCTTTTAGTAAAAAATCTCTTTATTTCTAGAATTGTTCCAGTCCTGTCCTGAATACCAATTTCTGCAAGTTGATTCTTAGTCTGATTATTCAAAAAATGTATAAGTCTATTGGCCTCTTCTGGCATATTTCCCAACTCTTGTCTTGATCTCTCAATCTCATCCAGAGCCAATTTAACTAAGTTATTTTGTTCATCCATTATTTGAATTGAGGACCAAACATCCTTTATTGATTGAATGATATTATCCCAAAGAATATCATTTATTTATTTTAAAGTTTTCTCCAATGTGAGATCCTTTTCCAATGCTTTGACTGTTTTTTCTAATTTGTTCACTTCTCTTGTTTTATCAGCAACACTCATTTTTGAAAGATCATATTTATGTTCTAGAGTGGCCAATTGTTCCTTTGTTTTGTGAAGCTCTATGCCCTGAAGTTTCATATCTTCCATTGACTTTGTTAATTAATCAGTGTTCAAATTTGCAGTGTTGCTCTGTGACAATTCTGTTGGTTGACCTATTGTTGCTATACCTATCACTACTCCTGCTGTAGATACTGGAATATTTGCCTGCTTATCTTTTAATTCATTCTCAAGCTCTTTTTCAGTTGCAGTAAGTTGCTCATTCAATTTTAAGAGAAAATCCATTAGTTCTTCCTCAGAATTTTGTTTGATGATTTCTGCAGTCTGTGGATGTCTTGAGGCCGGTAACTTTAATTGTTTTCTCAGAGTTGCAATATCATCATCTTTTCTCTTGATCAAAGCTTCAATACCTTTCACATATTTAGGATTATGACCCAAACCAATGATTATTTCCTCTAAAGTTTTGATTCTATTATCCTTAGCCTAGGAGGAGGCTTTTTCAAGCTGCAACTGTGTATTAGTATTATCCAAAGAATCCTGCAACTTATGGGTCATCATTGATTTATCTGTCAGAGTAGAATAAATCATCTCACCTGTTTTCTTGTGTAGCTCAATTTGATCTAAAGGATGGATATCCTTTGCTAAGACTTCAAAATTAGTCCTAACATAATCTACAGCTTTCTGAGGCTGCTGCACCTTGGGCTTCAAATGGCTCATTAACATCTTACCCTGTTGGATGTCATAAGCTGACATCAATCTTTCTTGATTTTTCGGAGCCATCTTCAAAAATTGGTTGTACACTTGAAGTCTAAGTGGATCATTCCTGGCCTTTATATTGATGAATGTTCTTTTGATGTCCCAGGTAGTTTTTACTGGAGGTTTGAAAGAAGATATTTCTGCACTTTGTTGCCTCTGTATTCCCTATTTTTTAAAATTAGTGGATGTCCCACTACCTGTACCTGTTTGCTGACTGTCTTCTCTTCCCTGGCTGTCAGGGATTTCCTGAAATGATTCATCTTCTGGAAGGGGAGTTAATTTTTGAATTTTAACATCTTGCTGTTCAGAAGAGCCACCAATAGGAGTAGTTGTTTCAGCCTCTCTCTTTTTTCCCTTTTCTATATTCAGAGGAGTTTGTAAAATAGAAATTTCTGGCTCACTGATCTGAGTAGGAGGAATTTGTCCCTGAACTTGTTCTTTAGAAGTCTCTCGTTGCTCTGTCATTATGAATTTTTCAATTATTTGTATATCAGGCTCCTTTTCTTTTCCTTTAGATTCTACTGCTACTGTACTAATCTACTACAAATTTTTTTGTAAAGTCCTGGCTGAAGAAGATCCCTGCACCTGTCCAAAAGATTCTAGGTCAAGTATCTTTTCAAGATCTTTCATTACATTTTCAACATTGACCTGCTCACTATCTTTTTCAACCAATGTCCCTTCTGTCCATTCATCCATATTAGCATATTGTTCTATTTATGGGATTCTTTGATGGATGTATGGTGACAGTTTATTTTTCATTCTTCTATCACAGATAAAGTTGTTTGGATCATAAGGCACCCAGTAGAAACTCTTTTGTAGTCTGAGATAGTCTTCTAAAATCCTTTCGGCTTCCTTTCTAGCTTCCCTAGAGTTACAAATGAAGGGACCTAATTGGCTCTTGATCCTGAGTTGAGCATTTTTCTTTGCATTGCAAAAATGAATTATATCTGAATTATTCATCTGCCTGAAATATTCTAATACAAAGTGTCTCATTGGGACATACTTGGGCAGTTTGGATGGGCATAATTCACATCCATATATCCTAATCTCTGTGTAGTTTTGATATAGGTACCAGTCACCTATCTTGTAATGCTTTGAGAGCTGAAGGATTTTCTTGATTTCATTGTTAATTCTAGGAGGAGAGACTCCTGTCAAAAAGGTAGTTGCAGGATGAACAAAAAGGTCGACAAACTCATTATAGGAATAAGGAGAATCATAGGAATTGTGAGTAATGGCAGACCAAAAGATGACTGACCTAGGATTCCCTTTGGCATCAAGTTTCTTAACATAAAAAGGGAAATTTTCTGACTGAAAATAAATCATGAGATGATATATGACAGAAGAATACTTAAATACTCTCTCATTCTCAAATCTCACGAACTGATCATGGATTTTTTCAGCAATATAAGATGCAAAATCGTACTTGACAGCAGGAGGCTCTCCAGGGGTAAAAATGGATAACTATACTAGGGTAAAGTAATCAACATACTCACTAGTATTGAAGCCCATTATGGAAGATATCATGTTTAAAATAAGTCTACCCTCATCAGTAAAGAAAGTATAACCATAAGGGGGAGGGTTTTTAGGCTGATGCTCTGGTAACATGAAGGTTTGGCATAGGCGGTTTAACTCTTCATGGGATAACTTAGTAGATTTCTCAAGTAATTCAACCATGGATAGGGGAGTGAGAGCTTGACCAGGTTGGAATTGTAGCATTTCATTTATGGACTGAGCAGTTATTGGGAAAAGGACATTTTGACTTGGGGATAAAACTGCTTGTTGGTTGGGATCATAATTTGCATAGCAATAATGGATTAACTCAGGAAAAATATGGACTGAGGGGAGAAGGTACATAGGAAGATTTGATTCCCAAAGTCCAAAGATGTCAGAACCATTCAAATAATTGTCTCTGCAGCGGAAAAATATTCGAAGAGGATTCTCACTGAGACGCAAGTCCTTAATTTGAAAATCCATATCGGCTAAAGGAAAATAATCCAAGTCCTTGTGAGGGGCATTGATGGGCACGACATTCAGAGCTACAGGAACTTCCATTTCTAGTTCTTGTGGATTCAGAAATGGAATTTCGGGGTTTTTGTGGAAAAGGGGCACAATTACCAGTTTTGGGAATATAATTGCAGTTCTGGGAACGAAAAAGACCAAAATGAACTTCTTTTCAGACCTTAGTGCAGAATTAAAACTAAAACCAGGATTTTTTACAGATTTTAGCGGGGAATTGGAATAAATACCTGTTTACGGGAAATGAAACTTGTTTAAACAGGCGCTGGTTATGACAGAAGAACCCGAAAATACTCGGCTTCAATTCTCTTCGGCAAGGTAACGGTCAGCAAGCGTTAACAGTTGGTTTTTGAATTTTTTTGCATGGAAGACTGGCTAGCGCACGGAACAATGAAAATGACGCAGACGCAATTTGTTTTATTTACAAAGTCAAAAGGGTGGCGGGTTTTGATTGATGACGTCAGCATGTACGATGGTTTCGTCACAGAGGGATAGGAGCGGATCTTTGTTTGGGCCGCTCACGCAGTGGAAATCCAGACCCAAAAAAGATTAGGGTGAATTTGATAAGAAATTCACGTCACAACTCTCCCTCCGTACGCCAGCCCAACTTTGGACCCGAAAAATATTAGGGCGGAATTCATTTGGTTTTCGCGTCACAAAATTGGCAGATGTCAGCAGGCTATTTTGGAACGTGAATTTGGTTTGAATTATGGTTTATCGCCGTTTGAAGTCCGGCAGGCTCGACTTAAGAACAATTTTGTTTGATCCCATCTTATAAAATTTGTGTTGGTTTTCTTTGATAATACACATATTTATAATAAATCATGGGAATACCACACTAGTAAATATGTGGAAAAGTTATATAAATTATTGAGAACAATCATTTTTATGTAAAAATATCCAAATGTGCTTTTGGGAAATAAGAATTCGAGTATTTGGTTCATATTGTTTTAAAGGAAGGAGTGAAGTTGGAGCCTCAAAAGATGCAAGCTATTACAAAATGACCTATTCCTAAGAAAATCAAGATTCTTAGAAGATTTTTTAGACTTACATGATATTATTGATCATTTGTTAAGAATTATACATGCATTTCAAGTCCACTCACATATCTCTTGAAGAAAATATCATTTATATGGAATGATGAGGCTACTTTGGCATTCTCTCTTTTAATGGATGCCATGTCTTCTAGACCAACATCGGTTGCACCTACTTTTGGTAAAACATTCATAGTAGAGTGTGAGGCACTAGGACAAGGAATTTACGTAACATTAACACAATAAGGGATATCATTGGCTTTTAAAAGCAAGGAATTCAAAGAAAATATTTGATGAAATCTACGTATGAAAAATAAATGGAAGCAATATTACATGCAATAAAAAATGGGGATAGTATATCACTGGGAGGTACTTTAAAGTCAAGATATACCATGATAGCATAAAGTATTTTTTGAAGCTATGGATTTCATTGGAAGATTAACAAAAATGAGGAGAAAAAATGAAAAGTTTTAATTTTGAGATAATCTACAAAAATGGTAAGGAAAATTTAGTACATGATGCTCTTTCTAAAATAGAAGAGGCCTCAAATTTATATCCAATTACATTTTCTATTCCTAGGTGGCTAGAAGAAGCTTTCCATAATGGAAAAATGACAATAGTAGTAAACAAAAACTAAAATTTATAAAGGATGGGATGAACTCTATGGAGCATTGGGAGTGAAAGAGAGATATACTTTGGTGCAAATGTAGAATATTTTTATGCACGCAAGAATATTTGAATAAACAAATGTTAAGGGAGTCCCATGTCTCTCTGATGGTAGGATGCAGGGGTCCTTAAAACATCTCAAAGGATCAAAAAATATATTTTTGGAAGGAATGAAGAAAGATATTCAAAATTTTGTAAGAGAAGGTCAGGTTTGCATAATAAATAAAAGAGGGATAGTAAAATATCTAGGGTTACTTCAACCATTCCACATACATATTCAAAGACTAGAAGATATATCAATAGACTTTATTACAGGGTTACTGAAATATAAAGGTAAGTATTACATTTTTGTGGTCATTTATATAGACAAATTTTGTAGATTTTTTTTGTAGAGCTCAAAGTACATAAACAACAAGCCAAGTGGCGGAAGTGTCCGTGAAAGAAATTCATAGTCTTCATGGTTTTCCTAAAGTAATAGTAACAAGAAACTTTTGGAAATAATTATTTAATATGAGTGGAGAAACACTAGCTTCCATGAGTTCTACATATCAAACACAATCAAATGGTCAAACAAAAATAGTTAACAAATGTTTTTAAGGTTATCTACAATGTTACTCTTTACAAAAGAAATCTTAATGGATGAAGTGGGTTCCTCAAGGAAGAATGGTAATATGATACTATCATACTACCTATCACACATCTTCTAAAATACCATGATGATGTAAGTTTGGAATTTAACATTTTTACATGTTAAAGACAAATAGTCAAAATCACTAACAACTTAGTATGCCATAATTAATAATCATTCCCTGTTCACTTTTTTTAATAGGCTTATGTCACACGATGATGCAGGGGCATTAAGCACTAGCTAGCAATGTAGGAGGTTTTGTCCACATGTTGTGGCTAGGAGGGTTTGAAAACATTTGAGTTGTAACAGCTAAGTGTCAATACCTCAGCTGACTATATTACTTAGACTAGTTAGAGTTGTAGGAGTCGAACAGTTTCAGTTAGTTGAATTATTATAATTAGACCTTTTGATTTCTAGAACGGTCCTCTCAGAGGAACCGAAGAGCCATATGTTATGTATATAAATTGTAATTCCTCGAATGAATAAAAGTAGCGAGGGAAGAGGAGAGTAGAGAGGGGATTTCTGCAATAAACCTCTGTGTGTGAACAATTGTTTCTAGTTAAATGATTTCCAAGCTTAGTTGCCATTGAATTATCTCGAACTGCTAATTGTGAAGAATTGTTTAAATGTGAGGCGATTGGGTACTGATAATTCCATCCTTCTGTCTTTGAATTCCCGTAAATTGTTGGATAACCCTGTGAACTCACCCCACCCGAAGGCGAGGTCTGTGTAGAGAACCGGGGTCGTGAACACTATTCAAATATAAAAATCCCGCTTAATAAAGAGACAAGATTGTTGTGCTTTCGGAACCTGACCCGAGGATTGGACATGAGTTAACAAACAAAAGGATAGCAGAACCAGACTTGCACCCGTGGTCAAGCCCTGTACCAAAACCATGAGCGGAATCACAAAAGCGGGTTGCCCATATCGCATCACTTTTGCGGAGTAGGCGGTATTTCCTATTCGCGAGTGATTCCATAGGGAATGCGACACGTGGCGAAGTGACCCCCATAAAACCACCGTTTAACCCGCGCCATCGTACGTTAAAGCCCGACGTTGGAAGCCGAGCGAAATTGCCAAGAGTCGTTGATTTGGAGAAGGGCCATCGGACGGTGGTCGCATGTTGAACTTGCCCGGAGGTTAACTAAGGTGTGCGGAGGATATACAGGTACGATACGAGTGTTTGATTGGTTATTGATATATATAGGTGGGGCCGAAGTATAATGAAATTGTTTAATTAAACGATTGGCGGATAATTAGCATAAGTTTGGAGCATGATTGTTGTAAGGCTGGGTGGTGAAATTTAGAGCCGAAAGTTCATTACAAGTTATTTATTTAAAAATAAATGTGGAGTATAAATACAAAGTGTTGAAAGTTAAACATTGGTTATAAGGCTTGGAGATAATATAAAGTCGGGAATATAAATTAAAGTCCAACCATTGTGGATGGTATTTATTTATCAAATTCTACGAATTTGATAAATAAACCCGAAGAAAGAAGAAGTCAATTAAGACTCAGGCTGGAGGAAAAGAATGGGGTAAACCAAGGGAAAATGCTGACAGAGCGATTGTAGACACACCAGCTCTCCTTAGGGGTCCAATTTCAGTTTTGTTGCGTCACAAGATGATCTCTCTGGCATTTACTTCTATTGAAGATCACTATTCTAGGAATAAGGAGTTATTTTCTCCAAAAATAACCCTAGCCAAACATTGACAATGCATCAAGGATATCTTTCTATGCTTCATAAGTACATATGTTCTACTTATAAATCATGTCTTGGAAGTGGTTGTTTTGCTGGAAATTATTCACCAGTTGGTTTCATACCAAAGTCTTTTTCACATTTTCAGCATCCAATACATGAAAAAGATAATGGTTTAAAACAACATAAATAATTGAAATTTTGCAAGAATTGTCTGGCACACTTTGAATATGAATTTTGAAGTCAAGTGCATGATGTTGTATAGGATCAAGTCTCATTTTGAATACCAAATGTTTCACAAGAAACTTCTCAACATGCTACCCTGCAGTAAGGATTAAATGCCAATATTGCATCAACTATTTCCATAATAAAAGTGCACCTCGGCCATAAGACTAAACAACTACAAATGTTGTAGATCTAACAAGACCACACAATCAAATGTATTCCACAAGGCCAATACTGTATGAAAAATGAAAAGGATTTTGCAACCAAAAATACCTTGGGCAACTAATTCAATTAGATACACCAAACCATCAGCAAAAAGGAAAACCAGCCTACTTGGCCCCAATATTTTCAACTGGGTCCTCTAATTCAACCAATAAAAAGGCCAAAACCATAGCATTGAGATACATTTCATTACACTATCAATAACAATAAAATTTGACTCAACCATAACCCTTTCCTTTTATTGTTGTGAAAAGATTTATGCATTACTCTAATGTGGGTAGTCCATAGGCCAAGTAGACCACTGGGTAACAAATATGTTTCCTTTCACCTTTGAGTTTTCAAATTATGCCTACCAAATATAAGACATTTAAGAGGGGGAACTAATACAACGTTAAAAAGAAAACCAAAGCACACATCTACAAATTACCTCCTTAGCTACTATCACACCATCATTAACTATTTTCGGAGAACCATGCTTGCTCTCCAAGACAACATTTTTCCCTTCGCCCCAAGGGTGACTCCAACAAGATCAACAAGTTTGTTCACACCGCCTGCAAGACAAATTGACAATGCTTTTAGTAAGTGTGCAATTGAATGCCGGACCATATGCCAAAACAACCCTCCATGAAAAATTAAAATAACACATTAAAATCGAATATAAGTGGACAAGGAAAGATCCACCGCAGTGAAGTTTCACGTGCAGGTGACCTTCCTTTAAACATAATTTTTTCTCTGACCTACAATTTTTTTGTCATTGAGCCATCCTTGTTGAAGTACAACTCCTTTTCCATAGCTCTTGTATTAACTACCTTCTCTCTGTCGCGTAATCTCAGAGTCCCTCTTCTGCTTGAGCGATTAAAGGAAATGGGTGAAAAAACAGAAAGAGAAGACAATTGTCTGCCATAATTATCAAACATTGCACCCAACTTCTTCCCCTTTCCATTGTTACCCAATGAGGTAGATGTGGCAATTGTTTTCATACTGCCCAAAGCAGAGGCCATCTTCTCTTATGTTGAATATAGAATTACAAGATCTTCATATTAGTATGAACCTTAAAAAACATGACTCCCATTGCTAAAAACCACTTTTAAGTTGTAACGGGCAAACTAAACAACTATCGCAACTTTTGGCAACTTCTGGAGCATTAAGAGAGAAACAACCAAAGAGAAATACAACCACAATCCTCATTTTAATGAGACCGGACTATATATTTGCATTAAGATAATAGAAAGAAATCACGACTATATTAAGGCCAGCACAAAACAATCTTTAACCAGTGTCTCTCGCGGCCTTCGGGTTGCCATGCTAGAGGTTGCATATTTTTAATTTAAATTCTTGACCTCTCGTGCCCATCTATGAATGCATCCAATGGGATATCTACATCAAATACTCCTTTATATCCCCAAAAACAAATTCCCTACTACAAGAGCACCAGTATTGATGGATCACCCCACACCATCCCACCCACTAGAAACGGTGAAAAAGGAAACCCGAGAAAAATTCTAAAATATCTCAAGATGACTATATGGGTGGTTCTTATGAATCAACCAACCATTCAGAACATGCTCATCAATCCAAACCATGAGTGTTATGTGACAATATTCAAGCAGGCACTGAATCGGATTTCTGAAGCTATGTTAGAGAAACCCTAAACTCTCACTGAAAATAGGTGAAATGTGGCACCACTCAGAGATTGACATGTGCCAATTGGTACAAGTGGTAGAAAATTGGCATGCTCAAACAACGAGGTGATGCGAGAATGACATGAGGGAGAAAATATCAGAAAAGCCCCAAATCTGGAGAACTAAAGCTCATCACCAACCTGAGATTGACAACTTTACATGATGTAACCTATGAAATCGTAAATGGAGAAATCATAGTAACAATAAAGTAACCTGTGTAACAATAAATTCGGATTCATCCTGGGAGTGGTAATGGGAGAAATCATAGTGAACAACAGGAAACATGCATAGTTGCTTACAATCAAATAGATGAAAAAACACATACAAAAAACCTAGATAATAATCATGAACAAGCTTAATATTTAATTATGAACTGTAAAGGAACTTACAAAATGTGACATTACGAACCTGGTCAAGCGCACAAGCAAAAATATCCTGGACATGACCCTGGTTGACAAGTTGTATTGCTCATGATGCGAGAGGATTTGTACCTGCACTGCCAAGTCAATCAAAATCCATCATTATCTATACAATAAATACAAGTAATTGATGTAGTATTTTTTAATCTAAGATGCATTCTTATGATAATGTTAGAACATATGTTGAAAATGTCAAAACATACCTGAATAAGCTCCTCTTCGTTTCAAGAACAATTTATTGGAGTCGCATGAACTTGGAACAAGCCTCCCACGATCTGAAAGAGTAGCAACTAAGTCAACAATGACTTTTTTGTTGCTACATTGGATCGATGGAGGTTTGCTCCAAGATTAAATCACTCCAATAAATTATTCTCTACTAAACAGGGCCAACCACGTGAAGGTGGAAGCTCTTATGGCCCCTCCCCCCCCCTTCTCACATCACTCTCAATTCCCCAATACCCAATCTATATTTCATTTTTTACTTCATGAGCATAAAAAAAAATATTCAATAACTAATAAAAAAACAATTCAACAAAAAGTACACAAGGAAACATTTAAATTAATGCTTGACATAAAAATAGTATGATAAATGAGTTTTTTATATAACGCAAAAAATGTTCCAAATATGGTAACGTTTGTCTTATAATAATACAATATTTTACATTATCGAATTTTCTTTTTCTTCTTCCTATTTTTAAAGCTTCTAATTACATCATCAATATCATCATGCTCTGCTCCTGTTTTGTGCCTTTTGACCCGCACTGCTGACCTAGTTGTGTAGTCACGATGTCTGGTCTCATCCAGTAACGGGGCATCGCCTACAAAAATAGATAATATTAAATTTTAATTGTCAGTTTTTAAATATCATTGAACTAGTTCGGTAATATTAATAAAAAAAATTGCAATGAGATTATTTACCTGGTGCACCAGTTGTCGCCGCTGACCTAGTTGCGTAGTCACGATGTATGGTCTCATCCAGTGACGGGGCATCGCCTACAAAAACAGATAATATTAAATTTTAATTGTCAGTTTTTAAATATCATTGAACTAGTTCGGTAATATTAATAAAAAAAAATTGCAATGAGATTATTTACCTGGTGCACCAGTTGTCGCCGTTGACCTAGTTGCGTAGTCACGATGTCTGGTCTCATCTAGTGACGGGGCATCGCCTACAAAAACAGATAATATTAAATTTTAATTGTCAGTTTTTAAATATCATTGAACTAGTTCGGTAATATTAATAAAAAAAATTGCAATAAGATTATTTACCTGGTGCACCAGTTGTCAGCGCTGACCTAGTTGTGTAGTCACGATGTCTGGTCTCATCCGGTGACGGGGCATCGCCTACAAAAACAGATAATATTAAATTTTAATTGTCAGTTTTTAAATATCATTGAACTAGTTCGGTAATATTAATAAAAAAAAATTGCAATGAGATTATTTACCTGGTGCACCAGTTGTCGCCGCTGACCTAGTTGCATAGTCACGATGTCTAGTCTCATCCAGTGACGGGGCATCGCCTACAAAAATAGATAATATTAAATTTTAATTGTCAGTTTTTAAATATCATTGAACTAGTTCGGTAATATAAATAAAAAAAATTGCAATGAGATTATTTACCTGGTGCACCAGTTGTCGCCGTTGGGACTGTTGCCCTGTCTTCCTCTCTGGTGGTAAGATCCTCAAGGGAAACATTCATTGTCATTTAAACAAAAAATGTTATAAGGACAACCATCAAGGTATAATTAGAAAAAAATATAAGTGGAAATTAATTACCGTCATGGCCCTCACTGACAGTAGCATTGTCGGCCTGGTCCCTACTAGAATGATCAGGTTGCACGTGAGGATCCCCTACATTTGGCTCTAAAACTGGGTTATTTGCGTCGTCGGTAGTGTTGCTCCCCTGATTTAAACAAAGTTGTTAGACATTAAATTTATGGATGAAAACAAACATATTGAAAGGTTAATGTTTTACCTTATCAGGCATTCTGGATCTTGGGACCTGCCCCAAGCTTATGCGATGTTCAACTACAGCTTGATAGTCGAAATGGAAAGCGAGATTTTTATCTTCCTCTGTTGTTTCTATTCCGAAGTCATCACCCTACATTACATATGATTGTGTATTTTTAATCATATTTTATAGGATTACAAAAACGTTGGAAGGCGATACAATTAATTATAAGATGTTTAGCTACTTAATTACAATTCTTGCGGCCAATTTCAAGTAGCCGCCCTGGCCTAGCTTGTGATGGCCCTTTTTTCAATCCTAGCTTTGGTTGCCTTTGAGGTGTCAGGCAACCTAGCATCAAAATATTAAAGTCAGATATGACGTAGCACACTTTTATTTTAGACATAGAGAAAATTAAAGCTATTGAATTAAAGTTGTAATTTACCTTGCGGGTCCAGTTGGCATTTTTCCTTCTTTCTTTGCCCTGTTCTCTTTTCCGTCATGGACGAGTGCTCTCCACTCACTCTCTGGAACTGTGAGAGGACGCTCATATCTAGGGTTAAATTGAAATTGCGTCCTATAGGTGTCCCTGGTATATTTAAAATATTTTCCGGCTACCCGAGCCACCGTTGTTCTGTCAAATATGCCGACCCCAAAAAGGGTTTCTAGATAATCTAGAAGTTCTTTTTTCAGGTTGGAACTCTGGGAATTCCACCCTGTGCGTATGGTTGGGCCAAAAATTACCAACGCATGGCTCTCTAGATACCTATAGAACTCATTGTTTCCTACACAGAAAAAAAAAAGATATTATCATTAATTTAAAAATAAAAATCGTGATAAATATGTTTTAGATAAAGTACATGAAATAGTTAAAATATTAAAATTTACTTGGGAGTTGTACATGCTTTATAGGGACACCTTCATCGTTCACCAACAACGTGCCATTAATGGTCCCTGTGGAGCTGACACGTGTAGCTCCAGGAAACGCAATAATGTAGTTGGCCATATCAGCCTCATCATTGCCAACACGTTCAGCGATTGGCTGGGTGTCTACTTGGGCAGGGTGTGTTTCTTGGCTGGCACCTAAAGGAGTAGAAGGTGTACGAGAGGGTTTTTGGGCAATCTCTTGCCCTTGTGTCCCACTACCACCAACACCGGATTCAGAAAGTGCCAGAAAACGCTACATACAAAAGAACTTTTTGTTAATTTAGTCAATGTAAAAATTAAAAATCAAACTATCACAATTCATCTCATGCAGAACAAAAAAAATATCCTTTTGAATTTTTATTATTACCTGATATGTTTCTAGCTGGCTCATAAGTTGTTTTATCCTCTCTTCTGTTTCAGGTGTTTGAGGCGCATCTATCAAAGTATTAAATTCTGACCTTGCATCTCGTGCCTTTTTTTGCAACAAGAACACTGGAGATAGGGATGAAGAAAGCTCTTCCTCAAAGAGGGAATCATCGGGCGTACCATGGCTAGGTGTCTGCATATTTGAACAAAATTAATATTATTTCAATTATGTAAATAACTAAAATACCTGAAGATAGAGCAATGCTGGCACTTTACATGTTCTTCCGCTGGCCTCTTTCCGCGATCATCCCGTCTCTGGGTTGTTCCTGCACTACTCTTATCAGTCTACCACATTGCAATAAAATTATAAATGTAAAAACTTGAAAACAATATCTAACTTGAAAACACAAAATGAAAACTGAAATAATTTCTAATAAGACATCGGATGACAGACTTAGAGTTTCAAATATGCCTTGCATTGAATTCAGTCCTGGAAACATGTCATTGCACATTAAGGCACCCAAACAAGAGACGAGTTGACAATGAAGACCTTATTGAATATATTGTTGGAGCAACTTCTAGTAAACTTGTTGTGAAGACCTTGAGGAAATTTTTGGAGCAACATTGTTGAAGCTGATGATATAGCATTGTTGGAGACGATCTTGAAGGGCCTTGAAGTGAGGCTTTTGGAGCAACTATTGAAAAATCCTTAGACAATTTAAGTAAGGCACTTTCTATCTTCCATCACCTTTTTCCTTTCAATATCCTTTAAATTATTTTGTTGATATTTAATGTTTGAAATCACGTTATAATTCCTTGATTATATGTGTTTGCGGACTAGAATAATTTCACACTAAACCATGCAAACTTAAAAGTAACTTAACAGATCCATAAAGTAATAATAATAATAATTCCTAATTTCCTATTGTACGATATGATGCAAATTATTCAAACATGAAGAGATGAAGACATGCAATGTCTGAATTTCAAGATTGATGAACCAATACAAGAAGTTAGAAACTACAACTTTGATTCAATACTCTGTGTCCTAACTCCAGGAAGGAATCTAGTTTGTAGTACAGAACATGCATCGTGTATTATCAATTCTTAATTGACAACAACTAAAGGTCATCTACATCATCAATTCCTTCCCATTTTGTGTTTTTATATTATATTCCTTATAAAAGTGTCAAATTTCTCTCAAAGTAAGCAACCATTGAATAAAATAAAAAATAGTTGAGATATGATTGAGAAATGGTCATTTATTTCTTAAAAGGATCTTCACAATTTCTTTGGTTGTTTTTCATCTCAAGAAACAAGAAATGACCTAAGAAAATATCGTGCTGTAATATAAGAAACAACACGGTGCAATGGCCATTTTCAAAGCCAAATGATGTCCATTGAGGACATGGCCTTTATTTGGTTCCTGTTTCATAGGAGTTTCGGGTAGAAATGGAACTTTTTTGTACCATTTCCAGTAGTAAAAAGGGAAAACCTTCTTTTTCCATGGGAAATAATTTACCTTTCCTTTTTCAAGATAATCTAAATCACAAAAAATATGAACTATACTACACACATTCTTGGATAATGTGAAAGTGGAAAAGGAATACCCTACACAAGTGATGCACACATGTACATTTGAACACTAATAGATTTTTGTAGTTGAAATGCAATGCTTGTTTTCATTTAAATGTCGGGTTTTTAAAGCAGGGAGAAATAATGGCTGCCAAATTAATAAGCGTTTCTTTGGGAAAAATTTAAATCTTGTATTGGGTGATGAAGATAATAGAGGGTATTGAATCTTGATTCTTGACATTGTGTTTAACTTGAATAACTCAAATTATTATAAATATCAGTCGATGAGTTCTTTTTTCAAGTATGTCACTCAAAACTCTTATGTCAAAGCATTGTATGATGGCTAGAATTTGCTTGTTTCCCTTTCTTCAGTTCAATGTAAAAAGTATATTAATATATTGGAGCATGAATGATAACTACAATTGTTTGCTCTGCAGTATATCCAGCCCCAAGATTATGAAAAGTTTTCTCAAGTGGAGCTATTTGGTTAGGCTGTAGGGTCAACCCTCTATAGGAGGAAGGGCCTGCAGTAAGAACTTACCATTTTTCAAGAGCTGAGGGCGAATGCTGTTCTACAAGAGCTAAGGGCGAATGCAGGGCGAATGTTGTTCTGCAAGATCTCAGGGCGAATGCTGAGGGCGAATGTTGTTCTGCAAGAGCTCAGGATGAATGCTGAGGGCGAATGCTGTTCTGCAAGAGCGGAGGGCGAATGCACGTGTGATATCAGCTGTTAATGTAGCACGCATGTACATTTGAACACTAATATATTTTTGTAGTTGAAATGCAATGCTTGTTTTCATTTAAATGTAGGGTTTTTAAAGCAGGGAGAAATAATGGCTGCTAAATTAATAAGCGTTTCTTTGGGAAAAATTTAAATCTTGTATTGGGTGATGAAGATAATAGAGGGTATTGAATCGTGATTCTTGACATCTAGAGAGAACCCTACAGCCTAACACAATCCAATGGAATTGACCAAAAAAACCCAAATAGAGTCAACCCTACTATAGGAGGAAGGGCCTGCAGTAAGAACTTACCATTTTGCAAGAGCTGAGGGCGAATGTTATTCTGCAAGAGCTAAGGGAGAACGCTGAGGGCGAATGCTAAGGGCAAATGCTATTCTGCAAGAGCTGAGGGCGAATGCTGTTCTGCAAGAGCGGAGGGCGAATGCACGCATGATATCAGACGTTAATGTAGCTGTTGCGACGGATACGAAAAAATAAAATCATTTTTATGTAGCGCGCATATAAGTTTCGTATTTGTATTTAGCGCGCATATAAGTGTTGTTATACCGACGGCGCAAAAGGCGTCGCTATTGCGACGAAGGCCTCCAAACGTCGCAATTACGACACTTAGGCATTGTGTCGCACTTGCAGTCATCGCAATAGCGACGCGTTGGGCCATAGTGTCGCAAGAGCTGAGGACGAATGTTGAGGGCGAATGCTATTCTGCAAGAGCGGAGGGTGAATGTGCGCGTGATATCAGACGTTAATGTAGCACACATGTACATTTGAACACTAATAGATTTTTGTAGTTGAAATGCAATGCTTGTTTTCATTTAAATGTAGGGTTTTTAAAACAGGGAGAAATAATGGCTGCCAAATTAATAAGCGTTTCTTTGGGAAAAATTTAAATCTTGTATTGGGTGATGAAGATAATAGAGGGTATTGAATCTTGATTCTTGACATCTACAGAGAACCCTACAGCCTAATACAATCCAATGGAATTGACCAAAAAAACCCAAATAGAGTCAACCCTACTATAGGAGGAAGGGCCTGCAGTAAGAACTTACCATTTTGCAAGAGCCGAGGGCGAATGCTGTTCTGCAAGAGCTGAGGGCGAATGCTGAGGACAAATGATGTTCTGCAAGAGCTAAGGGTGAATGCAGAGGGCAAATGCTGTTCTGCAAGGGCAGAGGGCGAATGCGCGTGTGATATCAGATGTTAATGTAGCTATTGCGACGGATACGAAACAATAAAATCGTTTTTATGTAGCGCGCATATAAGTTTCATATTTTTATGTAGTGCGCATTTAAGTGTCGTTATACTGATGGCAGAAAAAGCATCGCTACTGTGACGACTGCCTCCAAACGTCGCAATTGCGACACTTAAACGTTGTGTCGTACTTGCGACGTTTGGAGGCAGCCGTCGCAATAGCGACGCTTTGGGCCATAGTGTCGCAATTGCGACGTCTTCCTCCAAACGTCGTAATTTTGACACTTTGTCTAAGTGTCGGTATTGCGACACTTTTCTATAAACGTCGGTATAGCGACGGTTTCGGGCGGGATGGAAAAAAATTGGGGAAATTTCTGACATTTGGTCAAAAGCATCGGAACCAAGTGTCGGAATTTCCGCCAAATGTAGTAGTGAGAGGTAACTTAGAATTTTTTTTTCATTATTTCATTCCATTTTAAGTATTCTTTAATTTCATGAAAGCGTGTGTATATTAGTTTTTCAATTCATGCAAGTAGATTAGTTTTTCAATTCTGCAAGTGTGCATTTCCATTCCTTCAAAAGTGCTTTAGGCTAGTCATTTCAATTTCTGCAAGTGTGCTTAGATTAGTTATTTCATTTTTGCAAATGTGTGCTTTTAATTCTCGCAAGTATGTTTTAATTCAGCAGGTGTGGTGTGATTTTCTTTCATAGTGAAAATGTTATTTTTAATTCCGAAAGTGTGGTGTGATTTACTGCTTTCTAGATTAGATTTATTTTCTTGACGATTTTTGTTTTTCATATGATAGATTAAAATTTCTCTTTTGAAATTGGAAGCTGATCTCTAGCACATATAGTGCACGTGCGCCTCACAAGTCCATGGACCCTCAAGTTGACAATTTATGGAAATGAATTTAAGTAATTAAATTACCTCAACAACTAGCATAAATGAAAATAAGGTAGAAATCATGAGAAAGGAGTTGGTGTCCCTTAGAAATCAAGTGACATATTATGTAGAATCCCTAGAAGCGATAAAAAAATTCATGAATGTGGTTTTAGTGGAGAATGCAAACATGAATAGGCCAACAGAAAATTTTATCTATGTTGATATCAATGGCCACCCAAATCTTCCATTAACGTAAAATTTTGCAGTCTTCTTTGTAGCTATTCTATGTTTTGTTGGGTCCTAAAATGTTGAGGCCATTTTGAGGCCCTAAACAATGTTTTTTCACCATTTAAGGGGGCATGGGTTGTTATGCAATACATTAGCCATAGTGAAAATTTGTATTCCTTGGACAATTATTTACAAGGAGTTATTGCGTGACCCAAATGTATATTTTATGCACATATTGTGCCCTCCAGAAGTTGATGTACCAACTACCCACCTAGGGGCCTGCAAACATTTGCTTCTTAATCTTCTAGGGTTAAATTTTTGGACCTGTAGAGTTACTTATTTATGTTAAAATTCCATTATTTCAACCTATTGTAATAACCATTGTAGATGTGTTCAATCACCATCTCTCTTTCTTTAGAGATACCTACCACCGTTCTAGCCATTTTTTGTTCAACAATATTCGATTATTTTTTAATTAATATAAGTTTAGGTTTTCACTATATTATATTTCTCTATGTTCATGTGTGTGTTTCATTCATTCGATGTACAAACCACATAAATGGTATCATAGCCATATAATACTTGTTGCTTCTCGATGCATGTCCCAACAAGTTCAAGGTACAGAGAGTTAGGTCTCGAGCTAGTTTCACTTGGGAACAATCACTCTCACTAACCGAATAAACCTCCCATGGAGGAAAAAAATGGAGATGAAAAAGTAGGGAGTCCTATATATTTTTTCCTTGAGGAAGCACTAATGCAACAAAGTAATGAGATGATGGAAAAATTTTCCTCGATCCTTCAACAACTTATAACAATAGATAAGGCACCTTCAACATCGACAATTTCAAATGTGCAATACCCTTCAACCTACAATTTAACTTTGGTATCCCCTTATTTGAATGCCTAATATATGTGAACGCTTTATACAAATGGTTAAACGTATAAGAGGGATATTAATTTATTCAAGAAATATTGGGAAATGAAAATATCACATGTTCAGTCCTAAAAGCCCTTCCTTGTGACAAAGATTGGTGGGAAGGTTATTGGGAGAAACATAACAAATATGGGCATGTGATATTCAAGGCAAGGCCCACGTGGGAAGCTTTTTTTTATGCCCTTAATAAGTAATTATACCTTATAGAGAACTATGATGACTAGTACACGAGTTAGACAACCCTATGACAAGAGAGGGACCAAATGGTGCCACAGTACATAAATGTTTTCCATACATTGTTCCCAAAGCTAGATATCGGAGACTTTGAGTGGAACCTAGGGGAGAGACGCTAGTAGGGGAACGCTCCACCTCACACCCAACATAAGTCCATGTAAGATGCTTGACATGGAGTATGACACCTATCTGCCATGCATAGCCACCTGTCTGTCGTACATTGTGACTAGTTCAACGGGTTTAGGGCACATATGGTTAGGTTTATGCATGTTCGATAGAGGCTTCTCGATTGTGTTGTTAATTTCTATTTGGGCCTAGTTCTTATGCATTTTCCCTCCTCGGTAGTTGCGCAATGCTGCCGTAATTTTGGTTCCTACCATGACTTTCCTTGGTGCTAGGGATAGTGATTTATGGGGTATTTACTTTGCTTGTTCGAGAGGATTTTTAGTTGTTTTTATCCATTTTATCTGTTATATTGCACAAGTTTTTCTTCTTTGTTGCTAGTATTGGGCTACTTGTTTCTCTACGTTCGTCCCTATGGTGGATTCAGCTGGTACCTATGGCGGATTTAGCTCGACCTAGTGTTGGTTATGGTATGGGGTTTTCAGGTAAATTGGAGTTTTTCTTGAGTTTAATGGTTGAATTTCGCTTTTTTTATGCATTGGAATGGATTTCTAACCACACGTCAGTGTGATATGCATGTCTTGCAGGTCACTAAGCAATTTTCAGGTCACTGAGCGATTTGTTGGAGCTACAGTTTTCTGGCATGCTAGCATGGAGGTTCCTCTAGTGAAATGATGACTGGGAGGTAGGACATCATCCTACCAGGCTATCTACCTGTGTTTCTCAACACATTTAACCAGACGGATTATTGTGCCTTGGTTCAACTTCTCTACCTGCTTGGTTCACCTTATCTGCCTGCCTGGTTGAGATTTGTGAGTTTTGGGTTTTGTGGGTTTTGTGGGTTCTATGGATTTTGGGTATTTTTCATTGCCTCAACTTCCATAATTTTCACAGATTCTCGAAGGGTGTGGATTTTAGGTTTTGTGGGTTCTGTGGGTTTTGGGTGTTCTACCTCAGAGAGGTGGCTGAGATCTCTGTGTGAATGATTAAATTCGTATTCCTCCATGGTTGGGATAAGAATAAGGATCTATGAAATGTTATTGTCATGTTGGTTTACTGAGTTTTACACATAAGTATGAATGGTTTCATTATACGCATTAACATTGTTAATGATGGACTAAGTACTCTTTGTGTTTGCAATAAGATATGTTGCAAATTTATGTTCAAAATTGTGTATTTTTAATGATATGATAGTGTGAGATGAATGAGATAACTCAAGAGTGAAAAATAATCAAGATCATAACGTGAGTGAGTATTGTATTCTATTCTAATGGAGTGAAAATCTCATCTAGTTTAAACACTTTTACAATAACATGGCTTCGATTAGGTGTGAGGTGGAGAATTCCCCTATTGGCGTCTCTCCCCTATGTTTGAAATTTGGGGATAAATCCTTGACTTGTAAATGTATCAGCCTATAAGCTGGAGTTCTTTATAAAATTTAATTATTTTATCATTTCAGACAGACCAAGGCAAGGCCCTGAGAATATATTTATCCCAACATAAGAGGGTTAAGAAATGTATCCAATGGTGTTATGGTGTGCGTGGAAAGGTAGTAATCAAGGTAAGGGGGTTGGCATATCTATTCCTAATAAGATAAGTCTCTAGCAGTACCCACTAAGAAAATAATTAAGCAAGTGGTGTTGGATTTCTGATGATCAATTGTTGTTACTAATTTATATTTGATGATGATATGCATTTTATTTTGGACATTTATATGTGCTTATGCTACTACCCCTGGTTAGTGTACAATAGAGTACTTCTTGGCCCGAACAAGTAAAGGACTCAATGCTTGACCATAATGTGTGATGCTTACTAGTATTCCCTAACCATACTTAGGGAGGTTATCCTAAAAACAAGGACTACCATACTTGGTCCATCTATATAGCCTTCCATAAGTTCAAATTTTTTATTTCAGTTGATCTACCTATGTTGCAAAATTGTGTTCAAAATATGAGAAACTTGTAGATTGTTGTGATTGTTGGTATGCTCGTGGCTTTGTTTATTAGTTTTTTTGGCTATTATTATTCTCTATCTAATTTTTCCATGTTTCTCTATGTTTTTTGTCAATTGCAGCTCCATTCTTGTTGTTAGTTGCATGAGATATTGAGTTATTCACATGCAATTGGATGGTTGTTCTTTCTGCTTCTTATAGTCATGTTATGAACCATCTAAGAATGATTAGGAATTATTGTATATTTTTAATGAGATGATTGTGTGTATATTATTCTTGTTATCTTTCATTGTTGAAAATTCTATATTTGAAATTGGGGGATAAATCCTCAACTTCTAAATGTATCAGCCTGTGATGTGTATCTTATTCTTGTTATATTTCAATGTTGAAAATGCTATGTTTGAAACTAGGGGATAAATCCTCAACTTCTAAATTTATCAGCATGTGAAATGGAAATATTTATAAAACTTAACTATTTTATCATTTTAGATAGACCGGGGCAAGGCCTTGAGAATATATTTATACCAACAAAGTTCATTTTTTTTTTAAATTTCAATAGATATACCTATGTTGCAAAATTGTGTTCAAAATATGAGAAACTTGTAGATTGTTGTGATTGTTGGTATGTTGTTGGCGTTGTCTACAAGTTTTTTTTGCTATTATTATTCTCTAGCTAATATTTCCATGTTTCTCTATGTTTTTTGTCAATTTCATTTCTATTGTTGTTGTTATTTGCATGAGATATTGATTTATTCACATGTTTTTGGATGGTTGTTTTTTATTCTTCTTCTAATCAGGTTATGCACCATCTAAGAACAATTAGGAATTCTTGTGTATTTTTAATGATATGATTGTGTGTATCTTATTCTCATTATCTTTCATTGTTGAAAATGTATGTTTGAAATTGGGGATAAATCCTCGACTTTTAAAAATAACGGCTTGTGAGCTAGAGTTCTTTATAAAAATTAATTGTTTTATCATTTCAGACGGATTGGGGCAAGGCCCTAAGAATATATTTATTGCAAAAGAGTTCAAATTTTTTATTTCATTTTATCTACCTGTTTTGTAAAATTGTGTTCAAAATATGAGAAACTTGGTGATTGTTGTGATTGTTGGTATTCTCTTGGCTTTGTGCATGTGTTTTTTTGGCTATTATTATTCTTTAGCTAATCTATCCATGTTTCTCTATGTTTGTTGTCAATTTCATCTCTATTCTTGTTATTAGTTGCATGAGATATTAGGTTATTCACAAGAAGTTGGATGGTTGTTCTTTATGCTTTTCTTCTAATCATGTTATGCACCATCTAAGAACTATTAATAATTCTTGTGTATTTTTAATGAGATGATTGTGTGTATCTTATTCTTGTTATCTTTCATTGTTGAAAATGATATGTTGAAATTGGGGGATAAATCCTTAACTTTAAATTGTATCAGCTTGTGAGCTGGAGTTCTTTATAAAACTTATTTATTTTATCATTTCAGATAGACTAGGGCAAGGCCCTGAGAATATATTTATCCCAACGGAGTTCATTTTTTTTATTTCAGTTATTCTACCTTTTTTCCTTGACCATCACAATGACCATTAACAAACATTAATAATGAGAATGATATTTTTACCATTTGCAATCCTCAATCTGATGAACTCGATAATCCTTAACTATGTAGAAGTGTATCTTCTACTATGTAACCAATCCAAAAGGTCTGCTCCATGGACATAACAGATTAAAGGTCCAATTCCTTCCTTGAATGCAACAATATTATATAGGATAACATAATACTGAAAGTGTTTTTAGAATTTCTTACCTAATTTATGAACCATGAAATATTATATTAATCATGCAAGATATTAAACATGAAATGGACCACAATCCATGAACTATTATGGTAATAATTCAACACATTGCATATAAAATTCACATTGCGATGTGGTTACAAAAATTAAGTCATGCCACCCCTATGCTTTATGGCCTCCATTTCTTGCAATGCCGAAAATTGTTGAGTTTCCTTCCTAACCCAAGTATGGTGGACAACCCAAGATTGGTTGATTAGGATGTGCCTGAATGTTTCCATATGCTTTAATATAATTTTCTCCTTGTAGCCATGGAGGGACTGAGTAGCCCAAGAGTCCACTTATGTTACTAAGCCTAGCACTGACTGTAGGTGTCATATAAACACATTTATGATTTAAACCTACAATGGTATAAGAGGTGGGCATAACCCCTGGTTGATATTAGGGGACTTGTATGTTAATCAGGTCTTGATATGATGGTGTGCACTTTACAATGTGGTCTAGAGTGTTGAACATCATCCTATTTGCCTCTAACTGTCTTAGATCATGGTCTTCCCTATTTGTTACCCCTCCTCCTTTTTCGAACATTATTGAACCTTTCTTGCATCTCTCTCTTGCCTTGCCTATTTCTTTTGGTGTTCCTTATCTTCCATTGCTTTTTTTTCTTTCCAACCTTTCCATTGCTCGAGCTTCTGCTGCTGCAATCCTTGCAGCTCTCTTTTCCTTGGCTAACCCCTTATTTCTCTTTTTAGATCCCTAAATTTCGTTCCTTTTACATTCAGACTCAAACATTAAATTCATAGAATCTTAAAATGTGAGAAATTTTGGACTCCTCCCCAAACAATACAATTTGATGTTGAGTTCCTTGATGAGGCCTTCACTCTCTCTATTGGTAGCTTTAGGAATGCACCAAGTATTATCTGCTTTTTTGACTCATGCTCCTTAGGACCTACCATTTGGCTTTCAACCTCTGAGACAACTAATTTTCCCCCATTGTTGTCTTGTTCAGATACTTCATGCTGAATAGGATCCTCTTTCAATGATCCATTTTCCAAAAAACAACGAACAAGTTCGATGTTCAACTTTGATGGTTGTGAAGGCATGTCCATGCTTTCCTCATTGGTGGTAGACACATTATTTCCAGTGATATTCATCACGGCCTCTACCAACCATTATGGTGTAGTTACTTGGGTTGGCATGCTCAATTTCTCATTGTTTAATGTTGTTGCATTTTTATTCCCTTGATCAATTGTCTCATATGGAATATCACATGAATAATTGGCATGTGGTTCAGTGGATGTGACATCCTTAATGATATTATATGTTGGTTCATGATTGAATTGCGTGTCACTAACATGTTCATCATAATCACCATAGAAGTGCCCTTCATAAAGGGACATTATTGATGGGCCTCTAAATTAGACATAAATTAAGGCCCATATAACATTTCTTAGGCACATAAAAGATATATTAACTATATCCTTCTACACTTAATCATTTTTTTTAAGCTTTAATATGTCCTTAGGAAGGTTTAGAGATAATTTCATATTTGTGCCTCATATTATTTATTTTTGTAGAAAATTGTGAGAATATTAAGCAGATTATGAAGATTCGGAGAAGGAAATAATTTAGGGACTTTCTCCCTACTAGTGGAGGATCAATATTGGAGAATAAATGAACAAAATATCATGAAATAATTGAGAAATTTTGGAGAGATTCAGGAACTCTGATGATTGAGAAAATCTAGGAATGTGTTCCTTGTCATTTACTGCAAACTCCTAGAGCTGGGAACCAAATCCACTGTTTGAGGGATTTTGAAGGGGAAATATTCATCCTTTCAAGGAGAATGCTTCCTGATAATTTTGTATAAGCACCAATTCGAATTGGCCTCTTGGGCCATGTATTTTTTAGTCTCATTGTGGAGAAAACTTATTTTCTAGAAGCTCCATTTTATTTTCTTGCAGGGATGTACTCGAACTAATTCAATAATGAATATTGATGTCATTTTTAGCTTCTAAGGCTTGGTTTCTTCAATAGGAGTTTGAGTCCTATTTGGGCTTGGCCATCCCGGGAGCCTCAGATCCCTCTTGCACAATTTCTTTATGTTCTTTTCACTTCTTATTCACATGCATCTCTTATTTTTGTTTTTCTTATTTCTGTATTTAGTATTGTTTCTTTTCTTGCTGTAGGACTGATTTAAATGATTGAAGTAAGTTATTTTGTAGATTTTTTACAGGTTCAAAAGCATTCTTCATCCTTGGAATAACTTTGGGAGGTCATCTTAATCATTAATATACTTGGATTTGGTTACTAGTTCACGAATATAAGATTTCTGGAAATGCCTTGTAGTGAAGTAGTAGTAAATTTATGCTATTTTTTAGAAGGGGTTAATGAGATCAATTCGACTTGATTCCACTTGGATTAGGTCATAATAATGTTAAATTTGATAACAAAATCTACCCCATTTTATTTTCACTTGATTAGGTGTAATATTCCAAAATTTTCACCTATTTATTGGAATATTAGATTTCTTAATAAACCTAATTAATTAAGTAAATAAGAGGGTGGAGGGACCCACAAACCTGATATATGAATAAAATCCACTTTTGATGTGTGTATGTGGATATTTTAGATCTAGATAAAAAATCATGGAGTAGTGAAGTAGCTTCTTAAATGAAGGAAAAGTGGAGATCATGGATCTTAAATGTTAAATCATGAGGATCTTGGAAGAGGTCAACTAAGATCATAGTGCATTCAAATTAAGATCATAAAGCACTTATGATGAATTAGTGGAGGAAGTGGTGCATCTAATGCACACATGATGGAGGACATGGAGAGATAGCGCAGTCAATCATGGAGATTATTTCCACATGTACAACGTTGTTATGAGGTGGGCCTAGGCTATGGAAGGCTCACAATCTATATAATGAAGGGGAAGGAAAATAGAAGGAAAAATTTAGACTTGGATTATTATCTCTGATTTATTTAGATCTAGATTTGTCTTAGGGCATTTCTATGCACGTTTATGCTCTTTAGCTAATTTTGCAGTGTTGTTTAGCACAGGGTATTTCCAAGAGGAAATCCCACCATTACCCATGGGCGACTTCGAGTGCCTACTTTGAGAAGGATTATATTGAGATTTATTCCTCATCAGGCATTGGTGCCATCTTCAGGAGATTATTTCTAGCATTCTAGCTAGGAAACCAGCGGAGGATTCATCCTTCACTTTGTTATTCACATTCAATATTCCAGGAGCAGCAGATCTATATCTGGCATTCAGGCCATTGTGTTTTACCTCCATGTAGCAGTAGTCCCCTCAAGGATTGCGCAGTTCAATCTTGTAGTTCTATTGGAGGAAGGAAGTTTTCAGCATTTCAGCTGGAAATCCTGTAAGGGATCATCTTATATTCATTATTTCCATAATTCCAGAGTTGATTTGACATATCTAGCAGTAGGCTATTGAGCCTCCCTCTCTGACAATGCAATTTTCTGAAGTTGTTAATCACTGAGAAGCTATTTTTAGTAGAAGAGATTGGAGGAGCTAGATCTTGAGCATTTAGCCCAAGGATCTAGTGAAGGGATGAGCCCTTCTTGCATAGAGATGATTGCACATCATTGTAGCCATCATATCTTCATTTCTTGCAACAGATCTGCATACCCAGTAGCTACATAGTATAAGCCCTAAGAAGGTGATTTTCTAAGATTGATAGATTTGGAAAATCCTTTCTGGATTATCTTGGGTATCCACCATAAATCTCGTATCCCTTTTTTCAGAATCATCAGATCACCATAACTTCTTAGATCTAAATTTATATTTTGTCAGCAGTTGAAGTCCCAACATTTGCAGCAGGGATAACACAGTTTTCCTTCCAATAGTTCAACAATTACGCAGTACCTCCTGTGGGATCATTTCAGGGTCATTCTAGGCCATCTCTTTGGCTTGAGTGTCTCATATTTTGAGCATTGTTTTACTTTTATTCCACCTCATATATAATAAAATGGCTTAGATATTATGTACACTCTGATGTTTTCTTTAGATTAATTGTTTACTTTTTTGTTGTTCAGATATTGTGTTTTTGTATTACTACATTCTCCCTTTTGGGATATTGCAGTGGTATCAAAGCATGATATTTGGCTCAGCTTGTGGACATTTCATCTTTTTCATCAAAAGAAGAAGTAGATAGAAGAGACCTATTATGAAGGAGGATTGTAATTTTCCACTCTTCTCTTTAAATCCCTTCAATATCTCTCCAAATAATTCATCCAAATGAAGAGAGAAAGGCAAAGGAAGGATCTAAGAAGAAGATTGGATGAGGAACGTCCAAGCACTTCCTATCAGTGACAAAGAAAACCAGAGAAGCATAGATCTCCTCAAAGATCCACTATGCCCACTTTATTTCAAGAAGGTGAATGGTATAGGAATGAAGAAATGAGAAATATGGAACCTAAGACTCCTGAAAATCTCAGTCTATATCTAGAAGAGTATAAGGCACAGTCTAGAGCATTCAGGGAGAATCTAACTCTCCAAAAATTATTTAAACTCAAAGAAGAAAGAAGATCCTACAACAACAAGAGAAGAAAGAGGCATAATAGATTATATTTGCCTACATTTGATGGATCTTCCTCAAGCACTACAAAGGCTTTGAGGAAAGAGTTAGATGAAATTTTCAGGCTACATCTTGTATATGAGAAATAGATTGTTCATATTGCAGCACTTCATCTTCAAGGTGAAGCAAATGAATGGTGGTTTGGTCACATGGAGCATGCAAAGGTGTCTAAATATTTAGATTTCTTTCAAAGGTTAAGGAAGAAGTTTGATAGAAGAAAACCAAAGACATTTCCTGAGAAATCAAAGGAGAATTTCATTCTTGTCACTTTGGAAAAAGAGTCTACATTCACCACCAGCTATAGAAGTACTTGTATCCGGAGGAGAGACACTTGCATCTTTGCAAGATAGTCTTAATCTCTTGACAAATAGAGTCCCATGCATGAGAAAGAGGAGGTTTATTCCAGCGCTGGTACATTGATAGAGGAGTAGCCATTCCTCTTACCAACAGTTGGAAAGATCATTACACCAGAGGATGAAACTCTTGTGATCTTGCAGGATGTTTCTGAGTATCATTTGGTCCAAGGTATGCATCCACTTTCATTTCATATTGTTTCAGTACCTCTTATTGAAACTTATGGGAACATACCATCAGGTCCATTTCATGTCCAAGGATTAGAACACCATGCTGATTTGAAGCAGCGACATATCACTACACAGAGAACCCTTGATTTGATCAAGAAAGAGATGAAGAGTTGTCCTAGTTCATCAATTGTGAGCTAAATTCAACCTTTTGAGTTGAAATGTGGATTTTTAGAAGATGGGATGAGAATGATCCTATTCAGTATAGTGCCAAACTATGAGTTTAGCATTGTATGTGGCCATGAGATAGCACATGTATCACCCTGCAGATCTACATCGCTATCACTTAATATCAGTGATGATATGAGGGCCACTTATTGTTGTAGCATTCTGAACGTAGCTTCACTCATGAAGCAATGGAGGTAAAGATGATAGATGGTAGACATATTGAGATGAGCAATAGTTTCTTCTTTCAAGATGACTCTTTCTCAATGAGCATCTCACAGCTCAAAGAGAAACTTATACCTGCTACAAATCCAGAACCTTATTGGTTTTGGAGGGCCATTGATGAGAATAATATCCCATGGAGAGACCTCATTGGAGGTGCACTTCAAAATATCATGGAGTGCAAATTTCTTAAACAGTTTGAGGTTGGTTTCCTACAATGGGAGGATACCAAGTTTTTGCAGAATGAGATCCATCATCCACATTGGAATGAATGGTTTTTGATGTGGAGCAAGGGGTTGCAAAGCCACTTGCAAAACTATGAGACATGCCAGCAATAAGTATGGATCTGTTGGTTGGTCTTGGGTGAGTATGTTTACTACCCAACATCACATATTTTCATGATCCATGCCTTGTACAACACTCATGTAATGAAGAAGGAAGCATGGTTGCGCCGACTGTCTTGGGTGAGTATGGCCACTACCCAATTTCTCATATTTCTTTGACTCATGTCTTGTATATCAATGATAGAATGCATCAGAAGAAGGCATGTTCACCATGGTTGTCATTGAGAGAGTTTGGCCATCACATAACATCTCCCATTTTAATGTGTTTTGTATTGTTTGTAATATGGAATAATACTATCATGATGTGTAATGATGGAGTTTGTTTGTATTAAGCTGATATGAAATTCCATATGTCATTCAGTATGTTGTTGTTGCTCCATGACTCACATGATGATGTGAAGGGGAAGCAAGAGATCTTGTTGTTATGGTTACTCTTGGGAGAGTTTGGCTTGACATACTCCCCTTCTTTGCATAATAATGATGGAGGATGGAAGAAAGAGGCATTCCTCCGATGGCTCTTACTTGGAGAGTATGGACACCATACATGGTTTGATGATGATGTGGTGGGCAAGCAAGATGCATTGCTATGGTGGCTTCTCTTGAGGGAATATGGCCAACCCACTTGGTATTTTGATGGTGTGGTGTGGTGACAGGGAGCATTGATGCAGTGGTTACTATTGGGAGAATATGGTTTGATATCTTTGTCTACCCATGTGTCTCTTCTTCTTTTGTACAATGTTGGGATGATGCTTGGATCAAACAAATCCAACAGAGCTTAGGATGGAGGCATGAAGCGCCTCTTTTCACTTCATGTAGCATGGGATGGAGGTATAATTTGTGAGTTGGAGCTTCCCTTTTGTGGAATTAACCATCTATCTTTATGTATATCATGTATTATGGAGGATGTTTGACAGCTTATGGTTGTCACTTGGAGCTTCATGATTATGGAGGGACATCTAGCTACACAGTTAGAAGTCACTCTAGACATTCTAGAGAGGCAAATTTGGTGTTGGGCATGCATGACTCATTGCAGCAAATGGGGAGACCTTGCTTACGTGGATGCCATTTGGAGGGGGAAAAATTTCTCTAGCATCTACTTTGGAAGTTGCTTGGGATCAAACAACATTTTGGCAGGGAGGACTGTAATATTCCAAAATTTTCATCTATTTATTGGAATATTAGATTTCTTAATAAAATTAATTAATTAAGTAAATAAGAGGGTGGAGGGACCCACAAACCCCATATTTGAATAAAATCCATTTTTTATGTGTGTATGTGGATATTTTAGATCTAGATCTAAAATCATGGAGTGGTGAAGCAACTTCTTAAATGAAGGAAGAGTGGAGATCATGGATCTTAAATATTAAATCATGAGGATCGATGGAAGAGGTCAACTAAGATCATATTTTATTCAAAGTAAGATCATAAAGGAAGTGGTGCATCTAATGCACACATTATGGAGGAAGTAGTGCATTTAATGCACACATGATGGAGAAGGTGATCATCACATGTAAACATGATGGAGTACATGGAGAGACAACGCAGTCAATCATGGAGACTTATGTCCACATGTACAACGTAGTTATGAGGTGGGCATGTGCTATGGAAGGATAACAATCTATATAATGAAGGGGAAGGCACAATAGAAGGCAGATTTTAGACTTGGATTATTATCTCTTATATGTTTAGATCTGGATTTGTCTTAGGACATTTCTATGGACAATTATGTTGTTTAGCTAAGTCTAGAGTGTTGTTTAGCACGGGGTGTTTCCTGTAGAAATTATACAATATGTATGTATATCTTGGATTCACCCGATCTAACAATGTACTAAAGTTAAATATTGAATCGCTTCTACAAATAATTTTGCAGAATTAAAAACAACACAATTGCCAATCACATGAAGCAAAGAAGAATAGATCAAAACCACAACACCAGATATTCCTCGGGAAAGCTTACTGCTCAAAATCCCTCTAACATATATTTTATATTCCACAAGGAATCATGAATCAATTACATACAAAACTCTTCTCACAAGAGCTCTCAATACATCATCTAATTGTCCCACACTCTCATACAAAAATTGACAAGTTCCTTAGCCACTTTACTGCCTCCAGACAGCCTGCCTTGCTCACGTATTTCCTGATGAATTCAATCCTTAATCACAAAGAATTTCAGCCTTCCTCAATTGTGCTGAGTATCATGGGCATCCTGTGGTGTTATAACTGCACCTGGGTAGCCTGCTAATATCACAACTGATAGTTACACTTCCCTTTCACCTTGTCTCAACTGGGTCTCCACTGGAACTGACATGCATGCAGTTAATAATAGTAAAAATATTTGTTGCATGTGAGATCACTACATGTGAATTAATTAATATTTAATTCACTTGATCTCTCACTAGTGTATCTACAGTTACAAATAGCACAACTAAATTTAACTCACTTAACTGAGTTAAACTGATTTACAACTTGCACAACTCATGCACCACTACACTTCCAAATCTGTTACAACTAGAATCAATCTGTTACAACTAAAGTCAACTTGCATTTCCCACCAACCAACCTCTTAACTCGAAATTCACTTAGCTAACTGATTTTCCACTTCAGTTAACTATTTTCAAGTCCACGCTGAGAATAGATTACAGTTTAATTGTCCAACTAATATTAAGGGATAATAATTATCGACATGCATCTATAAATAGGCATGAAATCTATAAATAGAAATTGCACATACATCTATAAATAGAATTTTCTCATGCATCTATAAATATACATCCACCTAAAAATAGCCTATGTGGGCCCCACCTAGTGTAGGTGCTTAATTTTCACTAGGATCAAGGATGTTTCTGGATGCCACTTTCACTGTTTCTTGTTGCAAACTTCAACACTACCTCTCAACAAGAAATGAATGTCCTTGCATGCGACATGAAACTCCATGCATGCGACATGCAACCCTTGTATGCAACACTTCTCTAGTGTTTCTTTCACATGAAACATTTGCATGCAACACTTCTAAAACTGAATAGCCTCCTTCAACTCAATCAGTATAATGCATATGTCATCAAAGTATTTTGACTTTTGCTAGCTACTGCACATGTCTTCAGGAACCACTGCACTGCTAACACCTGCATCCATGCACTCTACACTTGCTGCCAACTTTGATCTGCGCTCCAATATCCAACACTATCACTTTGATTTCATGTCCTCCCAACATCTGACTAGATCAATCCAACTGATCCTGCTACTACTGATCTTTGGGCTCCTTGTAGCCAAGTTCAATTCATGAGATCCACACCATCTCAATGACTCCTACCCAGAAATTTCTTCTTGGGATTATCCATGCATGTCACCCTACCTCTCACCTGGTGGTATAGCTGCATGCACTCCCTCTGCCCATCTAGCATGAAATTTCTTTGCATGAGTGGTTTCTCCCACTCCATGATCCTCATCTTGTGGTTGCTCCACATCTTGAGGTTCACTCTTACCTGCATGCAAATCCAGCTCCCTCTCAAGGGTAAATTTCATGGATTTATCACACTTCCAAATGGTAGGAAGCTCTGTACAAATCTCATCTACATCAAATCTATAGAGATTCTTCTGCATCTCCAGTTGTGGCTGCTCCACAACCTTCTGAGACTACTTATCAGGCTACATGTTGAGAGGTTCCCTCTCAACCACCAAGTCACTAACCTCTACTTTGGTCCTCAAATATTTGCATGCATCTTGTACCTCAGTGCATGTAGGTTCTTGGCTCGCACACACTGTAATTGTCCTGTCGTCGCAAAAAATTTCTAACAAAAGACTTGGTTTTAAATCGACAATATCTCCCTCATCCGAGCTCCGATTCGATCGATTTTTTTTTTCAATTTGGGTATTTTTTCACAAGGAATCCAAATATGCTATTTTTTTCGAAAAATTTTCACCAAAATTTTTAGATATTCTCTACAAACTTGCGCACCCAAAAATTCTTTCTCTCATTCCATGTAGAAAAACTATAACACAGCTCTGATACCATGTAGAAATTATACAATATGAACGTATATCATGGATTCACCTTATATAACAATGTACTAAATTTAAATATTGAATCACTTCAAAAAATAATTTTTTGGAATTAAAAAAAACACAATTTCCAATCACATGAAGTAGAGAAGAATAGATCAAAACCACAACACTGGATATTCCCGGGGAAAGCTTACTGCTCAAAACCCCTCTATCATATATTGTATATTCCACACGGAATCATGAAACAATTACATACAAAAATCTTCTCACAATAGCTCTCAGTACATCAACTAATTGTCTCACACTTTCATACAAAAATTGGAAAGTTCCTTAGCCAATTTACTGCCTCCAGACAACTTGCCTTGCTCACGCAGTTCCTAATGAATCCAATCCTTAATCACAAAGAATTTCAACCTTTCTCAAATATGCCGAGTATCATGGGCATCCTGTGGTGTTATAACTACACCTGGGTAGCCTGCTAATATCACAACTGATAATTACACTTTCCTTTCACTTTGTCTCAACTGGGTCTCCACTGGAACTAACATGCATGCAGTTAGTAATAGTAAAAACATTTGCTGCATGTGATATCACTACATGTGAATTAATTAATATTTCATTCACTTTATATCTCACTAGTGTATCTGCAGTTACAACTAGCACAACCGAATTTAACTCACTTAACTGAGTTAAACTGATTTACAACTTGCACTACTCATTCACCATTGCACTTCCAACTCTACTACAACTTGAATCACTCTGTTACAACTAAATTCAACCTGCATGTCCCACCAACCAACCTCTTAACTTGAAATTCACTTAGCTAACTGATTTTCCACGTCAGTTAACTATTTTCAAGTCCACATTGAGAATAGATTACAGTTTAATTGTCCAACTAATATTAAGGGATAATAGTAGTTGACATGAATCTATAAATAGACATGCAATCTATAAATAGAACTTGCACATACATCTATAAATAGTACTTGCACGTATATCTATAAATAGAACTCATCTATAAATAGAATTTTCTCATGCATCTATAAATAGACATCCACATAAAAATAGCATGTGTGGGCCCCACCTAGTGTAGGTGCTTAATTTTCACTAGGATCAAGGATGTTGTTTCTGGATGCCACTTTCGTTATTTATTGTTTCAAATTTCAAAATTTCTAAGTGGAAATCCCACCCTTACCCACGGGGGACTTCGAGTGCCTACTCTAGGAAGGTTTCTATTGAGCTTTATTCCTCATCAGGCATTGGTGCCATCTTCAGGAGGTTGTTTCTAGCATTCTAGCTAGGAAACCAATGGAGGATTCATCCTTCACTTTTTTATTCACATTCAGTCTTCTAGGAGCAGTAGATCTATATCCGGCATTCAAGCCATTGTGTTTTACCTCCATGCAGCAGTAGTTCCCTCAAGGATTGTGCAGTTCAGTATTTTAGATCTATTAGAGGAATGAATTTTTTAGCATTTCAGCTGGAAATCCTGTGAGGGATCATCTCCTCACATTGTATTCATTATTTCCATCATTTTGAAGCTCATTTGACATATCTAGCAGCATGATATTGAGCCTCCCTCTCTGACAGCGCATTTTTCTGAAGTTTTTGATCATTCCACAGCTATTTTCAGTAGAGGAGATTGGAGGAGCTAGATCTTGAGCTTTTAGCCCAAGGATATAGTGAAGGGATGAGCCCTTCTTGCATAGAGCTGATTTCACATCATTGTAGCCATCATATCTTCAATTCTTATAGCATATCGGCATACCCAGAAACTACATAATACAAGCTCTAAGAGGGTGATTTTCTAAGATTGATAGATCTGGAAAATCCTTTCTAGGTTATCTTGGGTATCTATCATAGAGCCTGGATCTCTATTTTTAGCATCATCGGAGCTCCAGAACTTCCTAGATCTAACTTTCTATTTTGTCGGCAGTTGTAGTCCCAACATTTGTCGCAGGGACAGTGTAGTTTTCCTTCCAGCAGTTTAGCAGTTACACATTCCCTCGTGTGGGATCATTTCAAAGTCATTCTAGGCCATCTCTTTGGCTTGAGTGTACCATATTTTGAGCACTGTTGTACTTGTATTCCACCTCCTATATAATAAAATGGCTTAGATATTACATACACTCTGATGTTGTCTTTAGATTAATTGTTTACTTTGCTGCTATTCAGTTATTGTTTTTTTATAACTGCATTCTCCCTTTTGGGATATTACATTAGGTTAGGTATTTTATAAATTAAATAGCTCACTAGCTCTTGAATTCCATATTTTAGAGTAGTAACTTTGTGTTATTCTTTAGTACATGTGAACAAGGGTATTTTGGAATGATTCCACTTGGAATGGAGACCTAATACAATATACTTAATAACAAAATTTTGTCTCATCCCATTTGCATTTGATTTACTTAGTCATTCGGTGAGTTATTTCTAAAACAGACTTGCATGTAGCACTCTTGTAGCATGTGTAAACTCGACCATATTTTCTCCCAAAGGTTGTATTTTGTCTCTTAGGCTTGAATCCTAACCGCTAGGACCTAAATACATGATTGGGAATAATAAAAACCACTTAGGACATTCATTTTCGCAAATTACATTAGGTATTTTTATTTGAATTCATGCTCTTAGGATTTCAATTACAAATTGTTGTTCTTTCCTAGGATTAATTTCTTTTCAAAGCAACACTTCCATTTCTGCAATTAGTTTAGGCTTTGATTTCATGACATTCCCTCCATTACATCAGGTCAACAAAAGAAGGACACATTGTATGTTGAACATATATGTTGATACCTCTTAAGTTTGTACGAACCTCGGATTGATAAGTAAAGTTGGTAGCCTCGGTAGTTGTAGCATTCTTGTTGAAATACTAAGGCTCATCACTTTTTGGCACCATTGCTGGGGAGGTGTCAAATTATGCATTTTTTTCTTCCCTAGTTGATTCATTTCTTTTATTTCCGCTAAAAAAACAAAAATTTTGCATTAGGTATATTCCGTTTCAAAACAGAGAATTGTATTGCATTAGCATTCTTATTCAAAAAAATTAAAAATACTTCTCCAACCACCCCCCCCCCCCCCCCCAATGCAATTTGATCACATGGTGTAGTAATAACCACATCACCATCCACTTTTGCAGGTAGAAGAAGAAGAGGTGGCACAAAAGGTAGAAGAAATGGATGGATATTATTGTTGAGCCTCATAAATGTCCCATTTTCATCCACCTTTTCCTTACATTTCATTGTCCCATTAACCCTTCATCATACCATTTCCATCAATATATATATATATATATATATATATATATATATATATATATATATTGTGACTAGGAGAATCGGCAATAGCACCAATATCGTACTCGCGTGACACGGGGTCGAATCCTGCTGGCTACCCCTATACTCCTAGGAGGAACTGCTGAGCCCTCAACAACAGCCCCTCAAGTAAGCCGGGACTTGAACTCGTGACCTACACAACGGCACAAACGCCTTAGTAGCGCGTTCGCTAACCATTTCCATCAATATACTTGGATATTTCCTTATTATTTTCCACTGTATTCATTTTAGTATTATAAGTGAATTAATGATTAAATATTAGAAAATTAATATGCTCAAGTATGGATGAGCTTTGTGATTTATAGGAATATGTGAAGGATTAATTAAAAAGACTTCTCGAATATTTCCTCCACCATTTCAAGGAAATAATTATTCAAAGCCTATTCAAAGGAGAAGATTATGGGTAACATATCTTATCTAAATATCCATGAGAGATATGTGTGAAGATTTAAAGGGATCATATTTTGTAATAATGGAAAATGGTTGAGAGAATAGTGGATATGTAATTATAAGATTATTATCTCCGTTTCAAAGGATATTCATGTATAAAAGACAGTGCTCTCTCTTCATGAGGGAGTCATGCTAGAGTGATTATTGAGTAATTATAAGAGAGGATTTCTTAGGTGATTCTTAGAGGAATTCTTAAGTAGATAGTAGGTAAAAGGAGAGGAAGTCATTATTAGTGGTAATTAAGTTATAGTTAGTTGTGATTAGAATAATGCTTTTGTAATATTTCATTGTTATTTTTTCCATTTGTCACAGTGTGATATGATTCTTCCATTGTTATTGTGAGCTCACAATGATTGTCTCATTGCTCTTCATATGTTGTTTTCCTTATGCAATTTCTTGCTTTCTTAGTTAACTCATTTCATGCTATTTACTTTCAGTCAAGCAATTTAGATTAGCTTAATCACACTTCAGTCCTGCATATATTTCGAGTGTGTTTCGTAAGTCTACAATCCTTGGATTGAAAATTAAATGATTGGGAAATTACTACAACGCAATTAATTAACGACCATATTGTCGCCCAACATTTTGGCGTTGTTGTCGAGGAGGCAGTCAAATAGCATTACCACAATAATATCTATATTTAAGTATTTTTTTTTTTTCCTTGCTGTAAAAGAATGGGGTATTGAGAAAGGGAGGTAAGAACCTACGTAACCAACAAGTAAAATTCTTGCTCAACAGCCCACTTTTCGGCAAATGCACCAATATTAGTTGTTGGTATTTTCTATGCATATATTTTGCAGATTGCCTTGAAATAAAAAGACATTCCTTGGTTGATCTCTTCTTTTCAAGCAAGTGTGAATTTCAATTCCACAATTTCGATTTCCACAAGTGTGAATTTCAATTTCAACAATTTCAATTTCTACAAGTGTGTGTTTTCTGCAACTATGAAGAGTAATTTTTTTCTATTTCAGTATGAGTGTTTAATTGTTTCAATTTGTGATTTTTACGCAATTAGTTTATTTTCATTATGATTTTAGTTTTGGGTTCTATAAGAACCTCTCTATTAACCTGTGTATGTAAGATGGTTTTGTGATGAGTATTAGCTTGGAACAACTCACTCAGATCCTTGCAAAAGTTGGGATCTCCTCTTCCCATGAAGAGGAGATCTTGATAGTAGTAGAGAGCTTAATTACTGCTCCAGCAATGAATGAAGATTTAACATTTGAAGATTCCTACGCATCTGAGGATGAACAATTCTTCGAACAGGAGATCGAGGAAGACGAAGAAGAGTTACAACATGATCTAAGTGGGGGAAATCGCACCTACAAAATCTTTATCGAGTAATGGTTCCAAGTAAATACTCGATTAAATAATTCTTTTTGTTTTTATTTAGTTAGTTCGCAGTTACAACAATTAGATTTATTTATTTTTGCATATTTTTATTTTTCATTCAAAAAATTGACAATGAACATATTCTTAATAATGTTGCGTGGATGGTACATTGGCTATTTGACTACATGTAACTAATTCCTAATTTTTAATTCGCATAGAGCAGGTAGGGATAACGAATAAAACACCATTTTTAGAATAAGTATGCTCTCCTCCATGCTTCATGCGATCACGAGGATCAGAAATTAGGGTGCCTCTAACGTTTTCAGGAAGAATTTTTATTGTCAACGATAAAACAAATTTTTCCTAATCTATTTTTCATCTACGATTTGTTTCCATTTTCTCATATATTATTTTTCTAAACAAAATTTTCTGATTTTTTTTAATTCTTCCTTTAATGTTTTTTTAACCAATCCAAATTTGACTCCTGAACATCTCACCTCTACTCGGCTCGAGAAAATCAATCCTCCTATGTTAAGGCAGTACCTCCACTATTAATAAGAGCGGTATCCCTTTTTGTTCGAAAGCTACCACCCCACTTCCGGATCTAAAGTGAACAGATTCACCAGTATGGCAAAGTCATTTTCTATCGTTGAACCAATAGCAGCAGCAACTTATTATTCTTTGGCATCCATGATGTCTCCTGAAGAATTCACTTTTGTGAGGGAGAGCTTCATAGAAGGATGGTGAGCTACTTATGAAGGCAATATGGAGGGTCGGTTCATAATAGAAGAGATGGAAGAGCAATAAATCTATCTCGTCCTATGGCTCTCTGCTGTCTGAGTAATTGGAGTGCTAAGAGGGCTTGGCAGGGAGAACCCTCCTGGGGCTACATAAGTGACTTTATTGTCTCATCTAAATTTCAAATATAAAATTGACACTATATACATACCAATGAATGGAAATACCAATTTTTCTATAAATATCATACCTATTTAAGGCAGACTGTTATGGAGTAACCATTCTATAAATCTGATGGCCAGATAGTAGATTTTGATGCCAATGATTACCCTTGGTGTTGTTGAAGATTTAGAGCAATGAGAACAATATAATATTGAAGCTCGGTATTGATGTTCAAACATACCTGTGACTGTAAATATCAAACAGTGGTCACAAAATAACACCTCAGTCTAATCATTTGTTGGAGGACTCTGATTGGTAAGAAAAAATCAGAATTACAACTCGGACTGTGGGTAATATACAATTGTGGTGGCTCAGAATTGTGTGAAGGGTCAAGATTTTAAATATTGTAGACTACAAGAGCTCAGATAATCATCAATGATAGCTTGAGAAGCTTGTATCTATGAAATTACACCTAGAACAATCTTGGCATAACTTGAACCTCCGTAACCTGCAACACATAAAGAGCAACAACAGTTTATAAAATATTTTTCAATATATTGTAGTAGCTTACTGTGATTGAGTTCTTGTGAGGACCCATCTTTACGTCACTACTCATGAACTTCAACGGCGGAATCTCACAAGGTAAAGAAGGAAACAATGGAGCGAAAAATAAGTTTTGTCAACTCTAAAGGCCCATGATACGCAGAGATTTGAGCATTAACCCTTACCATTCATTTCTCCATTCTTATTAAGACTTCACCCCGCAGAATCATTCAACAGCAGATTTATTTCTTCACACTATTCTTCCATATGGATGGGCGGAACAGTTCTTATATCTGTTATTTAATAACATCAAGTAAATCCGAGCGGCAAGGAACCAAAAGTTTCATTAACTAAGAAACAAGTATTTCATGATCTAATCCTCCATATATTCTTTAGATTGCATAATTACCTGAAGTTTCATAATCAGTAACGAATTTTTCGTGAGATCATTATCACTCGGTGTAGATATGTCTTCTATGGATGCCCACCTGCAGGGAAATACTCTAGGTGGCTCTCAGGCTCCACCTCTAACGTCGAGCCACCTGACATACTGGGGGGGCTACTCAAAGACCATGGTATAACGAAGGTGAAACTGTTTGATGTAGAGGAGCACGCGATGAGAGCATTTTCCAAGTCTTGGATTCAGGTCATGGCGGGGATTCCTAATGACCAGTTGTAGCGTTTGGCCAACAGTAAAAAATTTGCGGCCAATTGGGTTCAAGCCAATGCCATTGAATTCAGCTTGGATGGTGGCGTTGATATAAGGTACGCCAAGATTTTGTTTTTCCTTTCATTCAAATTTCTATTCCTTGCAAAGCTTAGGAGTACACAACAACTCAGAGATGCTTTTCAACCAATAAAAAAAAAGGGGATATAGGGGAAAACCGATTTTCATTCAATTCAATTTGTGGCCCTTCTTTGACACCATGTATGAAAAAAAATGTGTTTGGTTTTTTCTTCCATGTATTTTCATGTTGGCGTGACTCAGGATTGGGTGCGTATAAAAAATTACAAAAAAATTGGGAGAATCAGAAAATTGGGATGGTGAAGATAAGTTTTAGGATTAAAACATATTTGGAACGCAGTCTGCAACATAGCCAGAAGTTTTGAATTCTGATAGGAGGCTGCACTATGGCTCTTTCTCCTTCAAATATTATGTGTCTCGCTTGTGAAAGCAAGGGATTTTTTAAATATCTAGTAGAGAGATACAGGTTTTTATAATTAACTTTGAGTGCCAAACATATGTCTACATTATTTTTGAATTCATGTGTGTTTTTTTGTGTTCGTTTTCGGAGACGATGCCAAGAAATTCTGCATTCGACACTGTTACAGAGTGTTTTAATTCAAATCTTGTAAACCACATTCCCATGTTTAAAGAAATATTCCCATTATACTTTATGGTAACAAGGTTGAACCGACAAGGCCTGGTATATCCTGTGATCATAGAATGTCATGCTAAAGAGCTGTCACTCATCATTTTTTGATAGAGAAGATTGCTCGACTTCTAGAGACAAAATCACCACTCACAAGTACTGAAGTGATTCAATATGGATGGTACATTACAACTTCTCACAACAATTCTCTGGATAAATGTATTCATGATTGATTGATCATTCGGTCGAGACATTTTTTTTTTACTTGCTCCAAATATTTTTGTTGTTCTATAATAGGTAGTGTAAAAAATAGGAAAAATTAAAAAAAAAACTAAACTAAACTAAATAAACAATAAATAACTAAATAAAATTTAAAAACCAAAAAAAAAAAAATCACAAATGGACATCTCATAATTCCTGAAAACAATTTAGGCTAATTGATTTCTTAGTATTACTTCAAAAGAACTTGCAAGTAACAACAACAGGTAAAAGCATTTCATTTTATTTGGTTGCTAGCATTCATACTCATTTCCACATTTCATTTTTTTTTAAATTCTCACAAATTTCATGCAGTATTCATACTAAGTTTTTACAGGTACACAAACAATCCAGTTTCGTGCAGGAGTTCTCTTTAGAAATCACAATGAAACATGCATCATTAAAATCCTGGAGGAGCTAATTCTTCATTACGTATGTCATGACATTTGCCACTACACAGAAACATTTTTTCGTCATGAAATGTTTACTCACATTTTTCCTTCCATGCACCTTAATTATCCCTGTGTTGAAGCCCATCTTCCATTTCCATACCCTTCATGATTTTATACATGCCTATTTTTTCTGAACTACATACATCATCTCCTTCTTCTTTTTTAGTTCATTTTTCCTTGTCAATAAAAATCCCAAGCTCTCTTTCCATGATTTCATTTCCCTACCATATACATTGTCTGATTCTAAGATCTTTTCATTTATAGTCCTACCAATCTTTTTGTTAAACTCGCATTGACTGATGTGGGATTCCTTAAGGCCCACCTTCAAACAAGTCTTGCCCCATTGACCTCAACACCTTATCTGGGGTATAGACTACAGTTCCTTTTGAGTACCTGGAGGATTTCATGCCTTAATGGAAAGTTTTCTCACTGAAAATCATGGGAATACATCCATGTCCCTTGATTGTCAGATCTTGCAAGTGGCTCGAACTCAGCACATCCATTTGCACTTCGCAAGACGTACTCCGGTACCTTGGGACTAATTGACATCAATGGTGAGTTTTCCTCGCATTGGTTAACGACATTCATCAAATTTTGGTAATCCAATTATTTCCCCTCATGCTCGACATCAACACATTCATTCGCATGATTGTAATTGTGCCATCAAGTTTTTTAGCGGGTGAAGACTATACATTCATTTTCATGACTCCATCAGTAGTTACAACAGCATGACTTCAGCCATATCAAGAAATACTACCATTCCATCCTCCGCCTTCCACATTTTATATGATTTAGCAGCAATAGTTCAGATTCCTTCACTTCCCATGATCCTGTCCCAGCCACAGCAGCATTCACAGTTACATCTCTCTAATCTTGCAGCGTGACATCTCCCATGATCCAGTTACAGCCATAGCAACTTTCACAGTTACATTTCTCTGCTCCTGCAGTAGTGACATCTTCTGTGATCCATCACCAGCATCAGTCGTATTCCTATTGCATAGTTCATCATCACTCTTGGGTAAGTGGAGGTATGTGGTTTTCTAACCTTTAATCATGTAATTCCTTAACTACTAAAACTAAATAACTTTGGAAAATTCCCTCACCCTGCTCCATTTTCCTTTTATAACCTATGCCCAGTTGCATGAAGACATGCAACAATTTCAGTTGGGGGGTAGGGGAAACTATATTCATTACCAACATTTCATTCCATTTTCCATTCATTACCATCTCATTGTTCCATTTTTTATCTCAATACCCATCCACCAACATTTCTTTTCCAACGGTACTTTGATTGTACTTTGTTGCATACACATTGATACGCATGTTGGTATGATTCCTACATATAAAAAAAGGCTTTCTTATGCACATTAATTTCTTCTCATTTCTAGTGAATGTTTGATTAAAATTATTATTACAACAAGAAGACTAATGAAATGGATGTTGTTAACATAAGAACCAACATTCTTTATATTCATGGTTGTCACACAAGAACCAACCATATGAAATGTTGGTTTTTACTCATGAGCTGTTACTCTTGTATTTCACATCCTGGAAACATCCCCTATTAGAAAAAAATCATTATTCAAAGCCACAGATCGAATGCCAAAATTTCTTAAGAAGATCCATGCATGGTTGCATGGGGACATGCAACAAGTTCAGTTGGGGAGTATGTTGGGCCTCAGAAATGTCCCATTTTCATCCACTTTTTAGTTACATTTCATCGTCCCATTAACCCTTCATCATACCATTTCCATCAATATACTTGGGTATTTCCTTATTATTTTCCACTTTATTCATTTTAGTATTATAAGTGAATTAATGATTAAATATTAAAAAATTAATATGCTCTAGTATGGATGAGCTTTGTGATTTATAGGAATATGTGAAGGATTAATTCAAAAGACTTCTCGAATATTTCATTCACCATTTCAAGGAAATAATTATTCAAAGCCTATTCAAAGGAAAAGATTATGGGTAAAATATCTTATCTAAATATTTATGAGAGATATGTGTGAGGATTTAAAGGGATCATATTTTGTAATAATGGAAAATGGTTGAGAGAATAGTGGATATGTATTTATGAGATTCTTATATCCTTTTCAAAGGAAATTCATGTATAAAAGAAAGTGCTCTTTATTCATGAGGGAATCATGCTAGAGTGATTATTGAGTAATTCTGAGAGAGGATTTCTTAGGTGATTCTTAGAGGAATTCTTAAATAGAGATTAGGTAAAAGGAGAGGAATTCATTATTAATGGTAATTAAGTTATAGTTATTTGTGATTAGAATAATTCTTTTGTAATCTTTCATTGTTATGTTTTCCATTTTTCATAGTGTGATATGATTCTTCCATTTTTATTGTGAGCTCACAGCGATTGTCTCGTTGCTCTTCATATGTTGCTTTCCTTATGCAATTTCCTACTTTTGTAGTTAGCTCATTTCATGCTTTTCAAAGTGGAGGAATAACCTGTTATGAGTATTTTAACCCAACGTTTCAGACTTCATAAGTGAGTCCATCAAAAGAACAATAAGCGATTACCCCTGATGATGGACTCACTTATGAAGTCTGAAACGTTGGGTTAAAATACTCATAACAGGTTCTTCCTCCACTTTGAAAACCAATTCACTTGTATGGAATTGACAATTAAACAATTGGGAAAGTACTACAACGCAATTAATTAACGACCATCTTGTTTCCCAACAATTATGAAAATGAAGAATATCCTCTTTGATTTCACATTCAAGATACTGATGTCAGTGTGCATATGAAGAGAATCCCTCCATATTTCCTTCCCAACTTCCATGGTATGAGGTCAGAGGATCCAGAAACCTTTCTCTTTGAATTTGAAATAATTTGAAGATATTATGGCTACTCATCACACACTCAAAAATTGAGATTTTTTCCTACAACATTGAACGATAAAGATTTTAAATGGTTCATGAGTTTGGGTAATGATTCAATAAGGTCATGGAATGGTATGCAAAATATATTTCTAGAAAAAATATAAATATCGTGATCTTAAAGAAGAAATATTTAGAAAGAATAAAAAATAATATGAGAGCCTTGAAGACCTAATAGAGAGGTTCATGCATAATGTTAAGAGGGAGAAATTTCATCATTTAAGATTTGACACACTAAAACCCCTCTTACTTAGAACAATTAGGGATGATTGGATTAATCTCCTTGATATCATGAGTAAAGGAGATGTATACCAATTATCATTTGAATAAATTTGTGAAACATGAAAGAGAATATCAAGAGGAAGGGCAAGAGTAAGTAAATCAGCATCAACATTGGTAAGTCAATATGAACTTGGAAATTTTCTTGATAACTTTAAAAAAAAAAATATTAGCAATCTAAGTGAAAAAGTAGAAATGTTAAGAATGTAAAATGAGCAAAAAGAAGATGCTGATATTTTTTTTATCCATGCATAATCATATGCTACTAAATATTGTCCAATGTTACCAAGGTTTAAGGAAGTTTACCAAGAAGACAATGGAGCAAGTCAATCACCAAAGAAGTTATGTTATGTAGCTCCAACAATACCAGTACAGCCTAGTCATATTGATATTATGCAAGGACCTACTTCAAAATTTCAAGCTTATTCATATCCATCTCAAACTAATTGGAACACAATCCTGCCTTGGCGACCTTGGCCATCTCAGCTCCAAAACCAATGTTGGCAACAAGGTTGGAAAGGACCTTATGGGAAAAATCCACAATATCCTCAATATTTTCCTAAATATCCTTCATACCCAACTCCATGCTATCCCTCCCATTCACCTCCACCACAACCACAACCTCAACCACATCCATCTCATAGATCCACTCCCACTCAATTAAATGTACCACCATTTCCAAACCCACACAATGAAGTATCCTAGCCCCCTTACAATGTTGAGGTAGAATACTACAAAACATATCCTCTTGATCTAAATGGTATTCATCTTATTTCAAGAAAGGTATTGCAAAAAAGAGACTTTCTTGATGTCATTGAATGACAACATCCAGGAGAAGAAGATTCAAGGGAGGAGATCAAAGAATCAGGGGTTGCACTTGATGAAGAGCAGACATCAAAATCAGATATTGAGAAAGTTCCCTCATGTTTACCATCATGTGTTCAAGAGAATATTCAGAAAAAAGAGGAAGATTTGAATTTCATGGTAGAAGAATACATGAATAATGTTCCCAATGAGCAGGCAAACCAAGGGCATTAAATATATATTGAAATATGGTTCCAGACAATCATTAAGTTGCAGAAACACACTCTTCTTCAACAGTACTTGATACAATCTCAGACAAATAAATTCAACTCTCATATTCTGGTAGATGTCAAAGCATGTATTTCAAGTGTATGCATGATTTTATCTATCATATTTATGTGCACATGGATCCATTGGAAGTATTCCTTTACTTGAATGAGATTTTGTTTTTTCAAGTAGAGTAGGATAGAAAAAATAAAATAAAAAATGGAAAAGAGAGAAAAAAAGGGAAAAAGAATAAAATCTCAAGGTAAAAACCTCTTTTGAGGCCCATGATATTGGCTCACTGATTGAAAATATCCATGAGGTGGTCAATGGGTTGGAAAAAAAGAGAAAATAAGAAGAAAAATAAAATATCCTAGGTGAAAACCTTCTTTGAGGCGCCTAGGAAGACCTACTAGTTGGAAACATCATTGAGGCAACTAGTAGGCCTAAAGAAAAAAAATAAAAAATAAAAGTGAAAAAATGAAAATAAAACAAATGCATTTTCTCCATTTATGTCTCTCTAATGAATGTAGGTGCTCTCCAACCTTTGCAAGCAGCAAAAAAAACAAATTGGCACCAAAAGAAAAAGTTGGTCAAAATCCTAGTCAAAGGAAGTCAAACTTGGACTTCCTCCCCCTTTTCTCAGATGCTCCAAAAGGACCTAGGTAATGCCAATAAATCACCCTCCTGCATTTCCAACATCCACCCATCATTTCCAAGGTTTTCTCATTCATTTTCCTCATTATCCTAAAATGCTACAGGAAACCTTGTTTTTGCTACAAGAAAGTCCTAGTTTTTAGCATAAAATAGTTTTTATTATATCTCAAAAATTGTGCATACTTTGTTGATTTGTTTCAAGGGAAGATTCATATATATGATGGTAACACGCTTAAGCAATTTCAACAATTTCTGGTGCTCATTTTATGAGAAATATATCTGCATCAAGCAATTTCAACAATTTGTGCATCTAATGGCCAAGATTTTTTATGGAGAGGTGCATAAGGATGATATTAATTTCAAACAATTTCAGGTCAATCTGATCTGCCATTTGAGAGCTATGCCTAAATCAAGTCTGCTATAAGGGGGTTTCCCTGAGGAGCCTGGACAGTCACATCAAAATTCAACATCAATTCTTTTATCACCCACAGAGCAAAATATCCAACCACCTTGAGCATCATGAACCCATTTATGAGATTGTGAAGAGCACACCCTCCTTAGGAAGCAGTCTATCCACTCCACCAGCAGAATATTGAACATTGGGAGAAGACTACACACACAAAAAACTTTATCAATAAAAAAAATCATCATGCTATGAAGACTTGTACAAAAACAAAATAATCAACTACAACACTCACATCATGAACATATCAGCAAAAACATTTTATCCTATGATGTGAAGCAACAAAAAAAACAAAAAAAAACCTATAAGACCTCCATATTCAAGGTTATTAGCAATAGGACCTCAAGCAGATTATCACATGCAACTTCAGGATCATGAGTAGCAGCTTCATAACCACCAAAGGCAGCTTCAACAGTCATATCATTAGCCTCAATATCACCTACAAAAACACATCAAGGGTAAGGCTCGGGTATGAAATCATCTAAACCTTTCTTCGAATCTATTCTAGCTTAAGAAAATAGCAAAATTGTGAGAAGGAAAGTTTTTTTATAGCCAAAATCAATAGCATAGCAGCCTTGACCTTATCTATAAATTAGCTTCAGTTTTCCACCAAGACACATACACACATGTGGGAGAAGAACAAGAAAAAATTAAAGAGGAGTTGAGAAAGTGGGTAGTAAGAAGTTAGCTGTGATGGAAGAAAAGGAGTCACTACTACATTTGGCGGAAATTCCGACACTTGGTTCCGACGCTTTTGACCAAATCTCGGAAATTTCCCCAAATTCTTTCCATCCCACCCGAAACCATCGCTATACTGACGTTTATAGAAAAGTTTTGCAATACCGACACTTAGAAATGTGTCGCAATTGCGACGTTTGGAGGAAGACGTCGCAATTGCGACACTATAGCCCAAAGCGTCGCTATTGTGACGACTGCCTCCAAACATCGCAAGTGCGACACAATGACTAAGTGTCGCAATTGCGACGTTTGAGGCCTTCATCGCAATAGCGAGGCCTTTTCTGTCGTCGGTATAACGACACTTATATGCGCGCTAAATAAAAATACGAAACTTATATGTGCGCTACATAAAAATGATTTTATTGTTTTGTATCCATCGCAATAGCTACATTAACGTCTGATATCACGCGCGCATTCGCCCTCCGCTCTTTCAGAACAACATTTTCCCTTAGTATTCGCCCTTAGCTCTTGCAGAACAGCATTCGCCCTCAGCTCTTGCAAAATGGTAAGTTCTTACTACAGGCCCTTCCTCCTATAGTAGGGTTGACTCTATTTGGGTTTTTTTGGTCAATTATATTGGATTGTGTTAGGCTGTATGGTTCTCTCTAGATGTAAAGAATCAAGATTCAATACCCTCTATTATCTTCATCACCCAATACAATATTTAAATTTTTCCCAAAGAAACGCTTATTAATTTGGCAGCCATTATTTCTCCCTGCTTTAAAAACCCTACATTTAAATGAAAACAAGCATTGCATTTCAACTACAAAAATCTATTAGTGTTCAAATGTACATGTGTGCTACATTAACGTCTGATATCACGCGCGCATTCGCCCTCCTCTCTTGCATAACAACATTCGCCCTGAGCTCTTGCAGAACAACATTTGCCCTTAGCTCTTGCAGAATAGCATTCGCCCTGAGCTCTTGTAGAACATCATTCACCTTGCATTCGCCCTCAGCTCTTGCAGAATAGCATTCGCCCTGCATTCGCCCTCAACTCTTGTAGAACAACATTCGCCCTCAGCTCTTGCAAAATGGTAAGTTCTTACTGCATGCCCTTCCTCCTATAGTAGGGTTGACTCTATTTGGGTTTTTTTGGTCAATTCCATTAGATTGTGTTAGGCTGTAGGGTTCTCTCTAGATGTCAAGAATCAAGATTCAATACCCTCTATTATCTTCATCACCCAATACAAGATCTAAATTTTTCCCAAAGAAACGCTTATTAATTTGGCAGCCATTATTTCTCCCTGCTTTAAAAACCCTACATTTAAATGAAAACAAGCATTGCATTTCAACTAAAAAAATCTATTAGTGTTCAAATGTACATGTGTGCATCACTTGTGTAGGGTATTCCTTTTCCACTTTCACATTATCCAAGAATGTGTGCAGTATAGTTCATATTTTTTGTGATTTAGATTACCTTGAAAAATGAAAGGTAAATTATTTCCCTTGGAAAAAGAAGGTTTTCCCTTTTTACTACTGGAAATGGTAAAACAAAGTTCCATTTCTACCCAAAACTCCTATGAAACAGGAACCAAATAAAGGCCATGTCCTCAATGGACATCATTTGGCTTTGAAAATGGCCATTGCACCGTGTTGTTTCTTATATTACATCACGATAGTTTCTTAGGTCATTTCTTATTTCTTGAGATGAAAAACAACCAAAGAAATTGTGAAGATCCTTTCAAGAAATAAATGACCATTTCTCAATCATATCTCAACTATTTTTTATTTTATTCAGTGATTTCTTACTTTGAGTGAAATTTGACACTTTTATAAGGAATATAACATAAAAACACAAAATGGGAAGGAATTGATGAGGTAGACGACCTTTAGTTGTTGTCAATTAAGAATTGATAATACACGATGCATGTTCTGTACTACAAACTAGATTCCTTCCTGGAGTTAGGATACAAAGTATTGAATCAAAGTTGTAGTTTCTAACTTCTTGTATTGGTTCATCAATCTTGAAATTTAGACATTGCATGTCTTCATTGCTTCATGTTTGAATAATTTGCATCATATCATACAATAGGGAATTAGGAATTATGATTATTATTACTTTATGGATCTGTTAAGTTACTTTTAAGTTTGCATGGTTTAGTGTGAAATTATTCTAGTGTGCCCCTAGGCCCAGGTGAAGGAATGCCAAGGATGGAGAACCCTAGTTTTTAAATGGTATTGTTTATTATACCCAAATACCCCTCAACATCACTTCTTATTAGTTCTTAACAATAGTGTTGTAAACAATTTGAGAATTGATATAGCAAAATCTGGCACTTCTCAAGATAAATTCCTAAAGCTAAAGTGTGATACCATGTGTAATTCAATAGCCCCATTGTCACCTCACCAACCTCTTTTCACTTCGGGCTAGCTCTCCTCGAACTCAAGGGGGGGTTCTCCCTAGTAGATTTTAGGGATCTAATGGCCCAACCAAACCAAGTCAAGAGCCCCCTAACTCTCTATGTTTACTACTATCAATCAAAATATTGAACAATAGGGTCAGACATGCATCCTGAAGATAAAATTTCTAGGGTATTTTTGGGTAATTTCAAAGTGAAAGTCCCTAAACACATATAATCAAGGAATTATAATGTGATTTCAAACATTAAATATCAACAAAATCGTTTAAAGGATATTGAAAGGAAAAAGGTGATGGAAGATAGAAAGTGCCTTACTTAAATGCTCTAAGGATTTTTCAATAGTTGCTCCAAAAGCTTCACTTCAAGGACCTTCAAGATCGTCTCCAACAATGCTATACCATCAGCTTCAACAATTTTGCTCCAAAAATGTCCTCAAGGAATTCACAACAAGTTTACTAGAATTTGCTCCAACAATATATTCAATAAGGTCTTCATTGTCAACTCGTCTCTTGTTTGGGTGCCTTAATGTGCAATGACATGTTTCCAGGACTGAATTCAATGCAATGCATATTTAAAACTCTAACTCTGTCGTCTAGTGTCTTATTAGAAATTATTTCAGTTTTCGTTTTGTGTTTTCAAGTTAGATATTGTTTTCAAGTTTTTATATTTATAATTTTATTGCAATGTGGCAGACTGATCAGAGCAGTGCAGGAACAACCCTGAGATGGGATGATCGCGGAAAGAGGCCAGCGGAAGAACATGTAAAGTGCTAGCATTGCTCTATCTTCAGGTATTTTAGTTATTTACATAATTGAAATAATATTAATTTTGTTCAAATATGCAGACACCTAGCCATGGTATGCCTGATGATTCCCTCTTTGAGGAAGAGCTTTCTTCATCCTTATCACCAGTGTTCTTGTTGCGAAAAAAGGCACGAGATGCAAGGTCGGAATTTAATACTTTGATAGACGTGCCTCAAACACCTGAAACAGAAGAGAGGATAAAACAACTTATGAGCCAGCTAGAAACATATCAGGTAATAATAAAAAGTCAAAAGGATATTTTTTTTGTTCTGCATGAGATTAATTGTGATAGTTTGATTTTTAATTTTTACATTGACTAAACTAACAAAAATTTCTTTTGTATGTAGCGTTTTCTGGCACTTGCTGAATCTGGTGTTGGTGGTAGTGGGACACAAGGGCAAGATATTTCCCAACAACCCTCTCATACACCTTCTACTCCTTTAGGTGCCAGCCAAGAAACACACCCTGCCTAAGCAGACACCCAGCCAACCACTGAACATGTTGGCAATGATGAGGCTGATATGGCCAACTACATTATTGCATTTCCTGGAGCTACACGTGTCAGCTCCACAGGGACCATTAATGGCACGTTGTTGGTGAACAATGAAGGTGTCCCTATAAAGCATGTACAAATCCCAGGTAAATTTTAATATTTTAACTATTTCATGTACTTTATCTAAAACATATTTATCATGATTTCTATTTTTAAATTAATGATAATATCTTTTTTTTTTTCTGTGTAGGAAACAATGAGTTATACAGGTATCTGGAGAGCCATGCGTTGGTAATTTTTTGCCCAACCATATGCACAGGGTGGAATTCCTAGAGTTCCAACCTAAAAAAAGAACTTCTAGATTATCTAGAAGTCCTTTTTGGAGTCAGCACATTTGACAGAATAGCGGTAGCTCGGGTAGCCGGCAAATATTTGAAATATACCAGGGACACCTATAGGACGCAATTGCAATTTAACCCTAGATATGAGCATCCTCTCACAGTTCCAGAGAGTGAGTGGAGAGCACTCATCCATGACGGAAAAGAGAAAAGGGCAAAGAAAGAAGGAAAAATTCCAACTGGACCCGCAAGGTAAATTACAACTTTAATTCAATAGCTTTAATTTTCTCTATGTCTAAAATAAAAGTGTGCTACGTCATATCTAACTTTAATATTTTGATGCTAGGTTGCCTGACACCTCAAAGGCAACCAAAGCTAGGATTGAAAAAAAGGGCCATCACAAGCTAGGCCAGGGCGGCTACTTGAAATTAGCTGCAAGAATTGTAATTAAGTAGCTAAACATCTTATAATTAATTGTATCGTCTTCCAACATTTTTGTAATCCTATCAAATATGATTAAAAATACACAATCATATGTAATGTAGGGTGATGACTTCGTAACAGAAACTACAGAGGAAGATAAAAATATCGCTTTCCATTTCGGCTATCAAGCCGTAGCTGAACATCGCATAAGCTTGGGGCAGGTCCCAAGATCCAGAATGCCTGATAAGGTAAAACATTAGCCTTTCAATATGTTTGTTTTCATCCATAAATTTAATGTCTAACAACTTTGTTTAAATCAGGGGAGAAACACTACCGACGACGCAAATAACCCAGTTTTAGAGCCAAATGTAGATGATCCTCACGTGCAACCTGATCATTGTAGTAGGGACCAGGCCGACAATGCTACTATCAGTGAGGGCCGTGATGGTAATTAATTTCCACTTATAATTTTTTCTAATTATACCTTGATGGTTGTCCTTATAAAGTTTTTTGTTTAAATGACAGAGAATGTTTCCCTTGAGGATCTTACCACCAGAGAGGAAGACAGGGCAACAGTCCCAACGGCGACAACTGGTGCACCAGGTAAATAATCTCATTGCAATTTTTTATTAATATTACCGAACTAGTTCAATGATATTTAAAAACTGACAATTAAAATTTAATATTATCTGTTTTTGTAGGCGATGCCCCGTCACTGGATGAGACCAGACATCGTGACAACGCAACTAGGTCAGCGGCGACAACTGGTGCACCAGGTAAATAATCTCATTGAAATTTTTTTTTATTAATATTACCGAACTAGTTCAATGATATTTAAAAACTGACAATTAAAATTTAATATTATCTGTTTTTGTAGGTGATGCCCCATCACTGGATGAGACCAGACATCGTGACTACGCAACTAGGTCAGCGGCGACAACTGGTGCACCAGGTAAATAATCTCATTGCAATTTTTTTTATTAATATTACCGAACTAGTTCAATGATATTTAAAAACCGACAATTAAAATTTAATATTATCTGTTTTTGTAGGCGATGCCCCGTCACTGGATGAGACCAGACATCGTGACTACGCAACTAGGTCAGCGGCGACAACTGGTGCACCAGGTAAATAATCTCATTGCAATTTTTTTTATTAATATTACCGAACTAGTTCAATGATATTTAAAAACTGACAATTAAATTTAATATTATTTGTTTTTGTAGGCGATGCCCCATCACTGGATGAGACTAGACATCGTGACTACGCAACTAGGTCAACGCCGATAACTGGTGTACCAGGTAAATAATCTCATTGCAATTTTTTTTATTAATATTACCGAACTAGTTCAATGATATTTAAAAACTGACAATTAAAATTTAATATTATCTGTTTTTGTAGGCGATGCCCCGTCACTGGATGAGACCAGACATCGTGACTACGAAACTAGGTCAGCGGCGACAACTGGTGCACCAGGTAAATAATCTCATTGCAATTTTTTTTATTAATATTACCAAACTAGTTCAATGATATTTAAAAACTGACAATTAAAATTTAATATTATCTTTTTTTGTAGGCGATGCCCCGTCACTGGATGAGACCAGACATCGTGACTACGCAACTAGGTCAACAGTGTGGGTCGAAAGGCACGAAACAGGAGCAGAGCATGATGATATTGATGATGTAATTAGGAGCTTTAGAAATAGGAAGAAGAAAAAGAAAATTCGATAATGTAAAATATTGTATTATTATAAGACAAACGTTACCATACTTGGAACGTTTTTTGCGTTATATAAAAAACTAATTTATCATACTATTTTTATGTCAAGCATTAATTGCAATGTTTCCTTGCGTACTTTTTGTTGAATTGTTTTTTTATTAGTTATTGAATATATTTTTTTATGCTCATGAAAGTAAAAAATGAAATATAGATTGGGTATTGGAGAATTGAGAGTGATGTGAGGGGGGGAGGGGCCATAAGAGCTTCCACCTTCACGTGGTTGGCCCTGTTTAGTAGAGAATAATTTATTGGAACGATTTAATCTTGGAGCAAACCTCCCTCGATCCAGCGTAGCAACAAAAAAGTCACTGTTGACTTAGTTGCTACTCTTTCAGATCGTGGGAGGCTTGTTCCAAGTTCATGCGACTCCAATAAATTGTTATTGAAACGAAGAGGAGCTTATTCAGGTATGTTTTGACATTTTCAACATATGTTCGAACATTATCATAAGAATGCATCTTAGAGTAAAAAATACTACATCAATTACTTGTATTTATTGTATAGATAATGATGGATTTTGATTGATTTGGCAGTGCAGGTACAAATCCTCTTGCATCATGAGCAATACAACTTGTCAACCAGGGTCATGTCCAGGATATTTTTGCTTGTGCACTTGACCAAGTTCGTAATGTCACATTTTGTAAGTTCCTTTACAGTTCATAATTCAATATTAAGCTTGTTCAAGATTATTATCTAGGTTTTTTGTATGTGTTTTTTCATCTATTTGATTGTAAGCAACTCTGTATGTTTCCTGTTGTTCACTATTATTTCTCCCATTACCACTCCCAGGATGAATCCAAATTTATTGTTACTATGATTTCTCCATTTACGATTTCATAGGTTACATCATGTAAAGTTGTCAATCTCAGGTTGGTGATGAGCTTTAGTTCTCCAGATTTGGGGCTTTTCTGATATTTTATCCCTCATGTCATTCTTGCATCACCTCGTTGTTTGAGCATGCCAATTGTCTACCACTTGTACCAATTGGCACATGTCAATCTCTGAGTGGTGCCACATTTCACCTATTTTCAGTGAGAGTTTAGGGTTTCTCTAACATAGCTTCAGAAATCCGATTCAGTGCCTGCTTGAATATCGTCACATAATAATCATGGTTTGGATTGATGAGCATGTTTTGAATGGTTGGTTGATTCATAAGAACCACCCATATAGTCATCTTGAGATATTTCAGAAGTTTTCTCAAGTTTCCTTTTTCACCGTTTCTAGTGGGTGGGATGGTGTGGGGTGATCCATCAATACTGGTGCTCTTGTAGTAGGGAATTTGTTTTTGGGGATATAAAGGAGCATTTGATGTAGATATCCCATTGGATGCATTAATAGATGGGCATGAAAGGTCAAGAATTTAAATTAAAAATATGCAACCTCTAGCATGGCAACCTGAAGGCCGCGAGAGACACTGGTTAAATATTGTTTTGTGATGGCCTTAATATAGTCGTGATTTCTTTCTATTATCTTAATGCAAATATATAGCCTGGTCTCATTAAAATGAGGATTATGGTTGTATTTATATTTGGTTGTTTCTCTCTTAATGCTCCAGGAAAAGGAGTTGTACTTCAACAAGGATGGCTCAGTGACAAAAAAGTTGCAGGTCAGAGAAAAAATTATGTTTAAAGGAAGGTCACCTGCACGTGAAACTTCACTGTGGTGGATCTTTCCTTGTCCACTTATATTCGATTTTAATGTGTTATTTTAATTTTTCATGGAGGGTTGTTTTGGCATATGGTCTGGCATTCAATTGCACACTTACCGAAAGCATTGTCAATTTGTCTTGCAGGCGGTGTGAACAAACTTGCTGATCTTGTTGGAGTCACCCTTGGGCGAAGGGCAAAATGTTGTCTTGGAGAGCAAGCATGGTTCTCCGAAAATAGTTAATGATGGTGTGACAGTAGCTAAGGAGGTAATTTGTAGATGTGTGCTCTGGTTTTCTTTTAACGTTGTATTAGTTCCCCCTCTTAAATGTCTTAGATTTGGTAGGCATAATTTGAAAACTCAAAGGTGAAAGGAAACATATTTGTTACCTAGTGGTCTACTTGGCCTATGGACTAGCCACATTAGAGTAATGCATAAAGATTTTCACAACAATAAAAGGAAATGGTTATGGCTGAGTCAAATTTTATTGTTATTGACAGTGTAATGAAATGTATCTCAATGCTATGGTTTTGGCCTTTTTATTGGTTGAATTAGAGGACCCAGTTGAAAATATTGGGGCCAAGTAGGTCGGTTTTCCTTTTTGCTGATGGTTTGGTGTATCTAATTGAATTAGTTGCCTAAGGTATTTTTGGTTGCAAACTCCTTTTCATTTTTCATACAGTATTGGCCTTGTGGAATACATTTGATTGTGTGGTCTTGTTAGATCTACAACATTTGTAGTTCTTTAGTATTATGCCGAGGTTCACTTTTATTATGGAAATAGTTGATGTAATATTGTCATTTAATCCTTACTGCAGGGTAGCATGTTGAGAAGTTTCTTGTGAAACATTTGGTATTCAAAATGACACTTGATCCTATACAACATCATGCACTTGACTTCAAAATTCATATTCAAAGTGTGCCAGACAATTCTTGCGAAATTTCAAACATTTATGTTGTTTTAAACCATTATCTTTTTCATGTATTGGATGCTGAAAATGAGAAAAAGACTTTGGTATGAAACCAAATGGTGAATAATTTCCAGCAAAACAACCACTTCCAAGACATTATTTAGAAGTAGAACATATGTACTTATGAAGCATAGAAAGATATCCTTGATGCATTTTCAATGTTTGGCTAGGGTTATTTTTGGAGAAAATAACTCCTTATTCCTAGAATAGTGATCTTCAATACAAGTAAATGCCAGAGAAGAAAGATCATCGTGTGACGCAACAAAACTGAAATTGGACCCCTAAGGAGAGTTGGTGTGTCTACAATAACTCTGTCAGCATTTTCCCTTGGTTTACCCCGTTCTTTTCCTCCAGCCTGAGTCTTAATTGACTTCTTCTTTCTTCGGGTTTATTTATCAAATTTGTAGAATTTGATAAATAAATACTATCCACAATGGTTGGACTTTAATTTATATTCCCTACTTTATATTATCTCCAATCCTTATAACCAATGTTTAACTTTCAACACTTTGTATTTATACTCCACGTTTCTTTTTAAATAAATAACTTGTAATGAACTTTCGGCTCTATATTTCACCACCCAGCCTTACAACAATCATGCTCCAGACTTATGCTAATTATCCGCCAATCATTTAATTAAAAAATTTCATTATACTCCGGCCCCACCTATATATATCAATAACCAATCAAACACTCGTATCATACCTGGCTATCCTCCGCACACCGTAGTTAACCTCCGGGCAAGTTCAATGTGCGACCACCGTCCGATGGCCCTTCTCCAAATCAACGACTCTTGGCAATTTCGCTCAGCTTCCAACGTCGAGCTTTAACGTGTGATCGCGCAGGTTAAACGGTGGTTTTCCGGGGGTCACTTCGCCACGTGTCGCATTCCCTATGGAATCGCTCGCGAATAGGAAATACCGCCTACTCCGCAAAAGCGGTGCGATATGGGCAACCCGCTTTTGTGATTCTGCTCGTGGTTTTGGTACAGGGCTTGACCACGGGTGAAAGTCTGGTTCTGCTATCCTTTTGTTTGTTAACTCATGTCCAATCCTTGGGTCAGGTTCCGAAAGCACAACAATCTTGTCTCTTTATTAAGCGGGATTTTTATATTTGAATAGTGTTCACGACCCCGGTTCTCTACACAGACCTCACTTTCGGGTGGGGTGAGTTCACAGGGTTATCCAAAAATTTACGGGAATTCAAAGATAGAAGAATGGAATTATTAGTACCAAATCACCTCACAGTTAAACAATTCTTCACAATTAGCAGTTCGAGATAATTCAATGGCAACTAAGCTTGGAAATCATTTAACTGGAAACAATTGTTCACACATAGAGGTTTATTGCAGAAATCCCCTCTCTACTCTCCTCTTCCCTCTCTACTTTTATTCATTCGAGGAATTACAATTTATATACATAACATATGGCTCTTTGGTTCCTCTGAGAGGACCGTTCTAGAAATCAAAAGGTCTAATTATAATAATTCAACTAACTGAAACTGTTTGACTCCTACAACTCTAACTAGTCTAAGTAATACAGTCAGTTGAGGTATTGACACCTAGCTGTTACAACTCAAATGTTTTCGAACCCTCCCAGCCAGAACATGTGGACAAAACCTCCTATATTTCTGGCTAGTGCCTAATGCCCCTGCATCATCGTGTGACATAAACCTATTAACAAAAGTGAACAGGGAATTATTATTAATTATGGCATACTAAGTTGTCAGTGATTTTGACTATTTGTCTTTAACATGTAAAAATGTTAAATTCCAAACTTACATAATCATGGTTTGGCATCATGAGCTTGAATAATTGTCCACCATGCTCATAATTTCATTGTTTCATTCATACCTATAAACAACTTTTCAAATAATAATAATAAAAGTTCTATAAGAAAAATTCATACCTCCATGCTGCTGCTCCTTGTGAGACAAAGTCAAAATTGCATTACACAATCTGACACATAAGAATATCCTATATCCCGGTGGTATGTATCCAAACTCTTATAATAGTGTCTTCAAGACTTATTTTGACATTGCCAATGAGATATTTAAGCAATGAAAGATGGAGCCTTCTTCATTGTTGTATATGTAACAGTCTTTTATTAATATAAAGACTGATGGTTTTGTCTTTCTGAAAATGAAATGTAAAAATAGTTTATTGTGGTCAATTGAAAAGTTTTTTTTTAAAGCTTTTCATTATGGAAGGGCGACATAGATATATGCCCTTCTAATTGAAATTCGGACCTGCCCTTCAAATTTGATCACTGTGTGGGACCTTAACTAACAATAAAACTATTCCGCCACGCATTGTATAAAACATATAACAAAACCTTTGTCAAAACTTCAAACAAACCCTTTAGCCGTGGGTATTTCATCACGAATTTATCATTTTACCATGTACCTTCTTCTAGAGGAATATTCTTCCACTTTATTAGGTACTTCATAATGGTTATATGTCAAAGAGATACAGAATGTTTATCTATAACTTTTTGTGGTTCAAGAATCAACTTTCATTCTTCATCTAATTTTTGAAGTTCTATTTACATTGGCATATTTTTTCCCAAAACCTTTTTTAGGCAAGATACATGAAAAACCTTATGAATGCAAGAAGAAGGAAAATATAACTTCTATACCACTTGTGCAATCCTATGAATAATTATTTAGGGCCATAACAGTTTTCAATTTTTGAGCTAATTCTTTATTCTTCTTTTTCTTGAATGAAGATTGCTTATAATGCTATAATCTAAAAAATACCCAATTACCCTCCTCAAATTATATTTCACTTCAATATTGTTCCCCTTGTTGTTTTATCATGTTTCATGTCATTTGAAGGTTTTCCATAATAATTTTTAAATTTTCTTTAGTATTTTCCATATGTGACTCTGTTTCCTATACTTTGGACTTATCTTGCAAAAAGTATGAGATACTAGGAGTTGGATATCCATAAAGGGCCTTAAATGGGGAAATTTTAGTAGATGTGTGATAGGTAGTATCATATTACCATTCTTCCTTGACAAACCCACTTCATCCATCAAGATTTCTTTTCTAAAGAGTAACATTGTAGATAACCTTAAAAACATTTGTTAACTATTTTTGTTTGACCATTTGATTGTGTCTGATATGTAGAACTCATGGCAGCTAGTGTTTCTCCACTCATATTAAATAATTATTTCCAAAAGTTTCTTGTTACTATTACTTTAGGAAAACCATGAAGACTATGAATTTATTTCACGAACACTTCTACCACTTGGCTTGTTTTTTATGTACTTTGAGCTCTACAAAAAATCTACAAAATTTGTCTATATAAATGACCACAAAAATGTAATACTTACCTTTATATTTCAGTAACCCTGTAATAAAGTCTATTGATATATCTTCTAGTCTTTGAATATGTATGTGAAATGGTTGAAGTAACCCTAGAGATTTTACTATCTCTCTTTTATTTATTATGCAAACCTGACCTTCTCTTACAAAATTTTGAATATCTTTCTTCATTCCTTCCAAAAATATATTTTTTGATCCTTTGAGATGTTTTAAGGAACCCCGCGTCCTACCATCAAAGAGACATGGGACTCCCTTAATATTTGTTTATTCAAATATGCTTGCATGCATAAAAATATTCTACATTTGCACCAAAGTATATCTCTCTTTCACTCCCAATGCTCCATAGAGTTCATCCCATCCTTTATAAATTTTAGTTTTTGTTTATTACTATTATCATTTTTCCATTATGGCAAGCTTCTTATAGCCACCTAGGAATAGAAAATGTAATTGGATATAAATTTGAGGCCTCTTCTATTTTAGAAAGAGCATCATGTACTAAATTTTCCTTACCCTTTTTGCAGATTATCTCAAAATTAAAACTTGGCATTTTTTCTCCTCATTTTTGTTAATCTTCCAATGAAATCCATAGCTTCAAAAAATACTTTATGCTATCATGGTATATCTTGACTTTAAAGTACCTCCCAATGATATACTACCCCCATTTTTTATTGCATGTAATATTGCTTCCATTTATTTCATACATAGATTTCACCAAATATTTTTCTTTGAATTCCTTGCTTTTAAAAGCCAATGATATCCCTTATTGTGTTAATGTTATGTAAATTCCTTGTCCTAGTGCCTCACACTCTACTATGAATGTTTTACCAAAAGTAGGTGCAACCGATGTTGGTGTAGAAGACATGGCATCCATTAAAAGAGAAAATGCCAAAGTAGCCTCATCATTCCATATAAATGATATTTTCTTCAAGAAATATGTGAGTGGACTTGAAATGCATGCATAATTCTTAACAAATGATCAATAATATCATGTAAGTCTAAAAATCTTCTAAGAACCTTGATTTTCTTAGGAAGAGGTCATTTTGTAATAGCTTGCATCTTTTGAGGCTCCAACTTCACTCCTTCCTTTAAAACAATATGAACCAAATACTCGAATTCTTATTTTCCAAAAGCACATTTGGATATTTTTACATAAAAATGATTGTTCTCAATAATTTATATAACTTTTCCACATGTTTACTAGTGTGGTATTCCCATGATTTATTATAAATATGTGTATTATCAAAGAAAACCAACACAAATTTTATAAGATGGGATAAAAAAAAATTGTTCTTAAGTCAAGCCCGTCGGACTTCAAACGGTGATAAACCATAATTCAAACCAAATTCGCGTTCCAAAATAGCCTGCTGACGTCGGCCAATTTTGTGACGCGAAAACCAAATGAATTCCGCCCTAATATTTGTTGTGTCCGAAGTTGGGCTGGCGTACAAAGGGAGAGTTGTGACGCGAATTTCTTATCAAAATCGCACTAATCTTTTTCGGGTCCGGATTTCCACTGCACGAGCGGCCCAAACAAAGATCCGCTCCTACCCTCTGTGATGAAACCATCGTACATGCTGACATCATCAATCAAAACCCGCCACCCTTTTGACTTTGTAAATAATACAAATTGTGTCTGCGTCATTTTCATTGTGTCGTGCGCTAGCGAGTCTTCCATGCAACAAAATTCAAAAACCAACTGTTAACGCTTGCTGACCGTTACCTTGCTGAAGAGAATTGAAGCCGAGTATTTCAAGGTTCTTCTATCATAACCACCGCCTGTTTAAACACGTTTCATTTCCTGTAAACAAGTATTTATTCCAATTCCCCGCTAAACTCTGTAAAAAATCCTGGTTTTAGTTTTAATTCTGCACTAAGGTCTGAAAAGAAGTTCAGTTTGGTCTTTTTCGTTCCCAGAACTGCAATTATATTCCCAAAACTGGTAATTGTGCCCCTTTTCCACAAAAACCCCGAAATTCCATTTCTGAATCCACAAGAACCAAAAATGGAAGTTCCTGTAGCTCTGAATGTCGTGCCCATCAATGTCCCTCACAAGGACTTGGATTATTTGCCTTTAGCCGATATGGATTTTCAAATTAAGGACTTGCTTCTCAATGAGAATCCTCTTCGAATATTTTTCCGATGCAGCGACAATTATTTGAGTGGTTCTGAAATCTTTGGACTTTGGGAATCAAATCTTCCTATGTACCTCCTCCCCTCAGTCCATATTTTTCCTGAGTTAATCCATTATTGCTACGCAAATTATGATCCCAACCAACGATCAGTTTTATCCCCAAGTCAAAATGTCCTTTTCCCAATAACTGCTCAGTCCATAAATGAAATGCTACATTTCCAACCTGGTCAAGCTCTCACTCCCCTGTCCATGGCTGAATTACTTGAGAAATCTACTAAGTTGTCCCATGAAGAGTTAAACCGCCTATGCCAAACCTTCATGTTACCAGAGCATCAGCCTAAAAACCCTCCCCCTTATGGTTATACTTTCTTTACTGATGAGGGTAGACTTATTTTAAACATGATATCTTCCATAATGGGCTTCAATACTAATGAGTATGTTGATCACTTAACCCTAGTATTGTTATCCATTTTTACCCCTGGACAGCCTCCTGCTGTCAAGTACGATTTCGCATCTTATATTGCTGACAAAATCCATGATCAGTTCATGATATTTGAGAATGAGAGAGTATTTAAGTATTCTTCTGTCATATATCATCTCATGATTTACTTTCAGTCAGAAAATTTCCCTTTTTATGTTAAGAAACTTGATGCCAAAGGGAATCCTAGGTCAGTCATCTTTTGGTCTGCCATTACTCACAATTCCTCCGATTCTCCTTATTCCTATAATGAGTTTGTCGACCTTTTTGTTCATCCTGCAACTACCTTGTTGACAGGAGTCTCTCCTCCTAGAATTAACAATGAAATCAAGAAAATCCTTCAGCTCTCAAAGCAGTACAAGATAGGTGACTGGTACCTATATCAAAACTACACAGAGATCAGGATATATGGATGTGAATTATGCCCATTCAAACTTCCCAAGTATGTCCCAATGAGAATCTTTGCATTAGAATATTTCATGGAGATGAATAATTCAGATATAATTCATTTTTGCAATGCAAAGAAAAAGGCTCAACTCAGGATCAAGAGCCAATTAGGTCCCTTCATTTGTAACTCTAGGGAAGCTGGAAAGGAAGCCGAAAAGGATTTTAGAAGACTATCTCAAACTACAAAAGAGTTTCTACTGGGTGCCTTATGATCCAAACAACATTATCTGTGATAGAAGAATGAAAAATAAACTGTCACCATACATCCATCAAAGAATCCCAGAAATAGAACAATATGCTAATATGGATGAATGGACAGAAGGGACATTGGTTGAAAAAGATAGCGAGAAGGTCAATGTTGAAAATGTAATGAAAGATCTTGAAAATATACTTGACCTAGAATCTTTTGGACAGGTGCAGGGATCTTCTTCAGCCAGGACTTTACAACAAAATTTGCAGGAGATTAGTACAGTAGCAGTAGAATCTACAGGAAAAGAAAAGGAGCCTGATATACAAATAATTGAAAAATTCATAATGACAGAGCAACCAGAGACTTCTAAAGAACAAGGTTAAGGATAAATTCATCCTACTCAGATCAGTGAGCCAGAAAGTTCTAATTTACAAACTCCTCTGAATATAGAAAAGGGAAAAAAGAGAGAGGCTGAAACAACTACTCCTATTGGTGGCTCTTCTGAATGGCAAGATGTTAAAAGGAAGAAATTAACTCCCCTTCCAAAAGATGAATCATTTCAGGAAATCCCTGACAGCCAGGGAAGAGAAGACAGTCATCCAACAGGTACAGGTAGTGGGACATCCACTAATTTTCAAAAACAGGAAATACAGAGGCAACAAAGTGCAGAAATATATTCTTTCAAACCTCCAGTAAAAACTTCCTGGGACATCAAAATAACATTCATCAATATAAAGGCCAGGAACGATCCACTTAGACTTCAAGTGTACAACCAATATTTGAAGATGGCTCCGAAAAATCAAGAAAGATTGATGTCAGCTTATGACATCCAACAGGGCAAGATGTTAATGAGCCATTTGAAGCCCAAGGTGCAACAGCCTCAGACAGCTGCAGATGACGTTAGGACTAATTTTGAAGTCTTAGCAAAGGATATCCATCCTTTAGATCAAATTGAGCTACACAAGCAAACAGGTGAGATGATTTATTCTACTCTGATGGATAAATCAGTGATGACCCATAAGTTGCAGGATTATTTGGATAATACTAATACACAGTTGCAGCTTGAAAAAGCCTCCTCTCAAGCTAAGGATAATAGAATCAAAACTTTAGAGGAAATAATCATTGGTTTGGGCCATAATCCTAAATATGTGAAAGGTTTTGAATCTTTGATCAAGAGAAAAGATGATGATATTGCAGCTCTGAGAAAACAATTAAATTTACCGGCCTCAAGACATCCACAGACTGCAGAAATCATCAAACAAAATTCTAAGGAAGAACTAATGGATTTTCTCTTAAAATTGAATGAGCAACTTACTGCAACTGAAAAAGAGCTTGACAATGCATTAAAATATAAGCAGGAAAATATTCCAGTATCTACAACAGTAGTGACAGGTACAGCAACAACAGGTCAGCCAGCAAAATTTTCATAGAGAAACACTAAAAATTTGAACACTGATGAATTAACAAAGTCAATGGAAGATATGAAACTTCAGGCCATAGAGCTTCACAAAACAAAGGAACAATTGGCCACTCTAGAACATAAATATGATCTTTCAAAAATGAGTGTTGCTGATAAAACAATAGAAGTGAACAAATTAGAAAAAATAGTCAAAGCAATGGAAAAGGATCTCACATTGGAGAAACATTTAAAAGAAATAAATGAAATTCTTTGGAATAATATCATTCAATCAATAAAGGATGCTTGGTCCTCAATTCAAATAATGGATGAACAGAATAACTTAGTTAAACTGGCTCTGGATGAGATTGAGAGATCAAGACAAGAGTTGGGAAATATGCCAGAAGAGGCCAATAGACTTATACATTTTTTGAATACTCAGACTAAGAATCAACTTGCAGAAATTGGTATTTAGGACAGGACCGGAACAATTCTGGAAATAAAGAGAGTTTTTACTAAAAGAACTCTGGTACATAATTTAGAACGAAGGTGCTCAGATATGCAAGAAGAAATCATTGCCATCAGAGAAAGATTGAATATTTTGTTAAATAGAGGATTGCCTAGTCCTATAGTTGCAGAAGATAAGCTAATGGACCTTGATAGTTATGTTGAAAAATTGGACAAATATGCTGATAATCAAGCTAGTTCTTCAACCAGTTCATCAACAGCAGTGTTGCCTACAGGGAAAAACCTTCATGACAGATTGGAGAATTTATTTTATCTTGAGCATGAAGTAAATCATTTGTTCCCAAATCAGCGTAATTTCTTCAGATATACTGAGGCTGATGAAACACTAAGAAAGTTGCAAAGGACCAGAGTGCCAGAAGTTCAATGGTGGGAAGAATTGATGGAACTTTTGTAAAAAATTATCCTTACATAAATTTTTGCCTATTTACCACAGTATATCATGATAAAAAGGATAAAAGGATGAACAAAGGTCAAAGAGTATCAGAGCAGTTAAAGAGTATCAGTAAAACGAAATAATCAACATAGAATTACTGAAGAGGACAGCAGCAAGCCAAGATATAGGGCTTGCCTCTAGCACATTCTTAAAAGAAGGAAACAACACAACATCAGTTATCATTTTTCTTATCTACGAGACCATCTGTCTCTATATTGTTGTAATGACTTCATGGACTGTTTTACTTCATATAATATATTCAAAACAACATTTTTTCTCTTGTGAAAAAAAATTATTAATGTTTATCACTCTGCCTTCAAAACTAGCGATGCTGGTCTATGTTGCTGGTTTATTGATATGGTCTGATGGTCCTTTTATATTTTGGACATATCACACTCCTCACATGATTAGCGTTTTTCTCTGTTCAAGGATTTTGGGTACTTTAATTTGTATTTGGAACAATGGACGTCGGTACTCTATCTATTGCTTTACTATTCTACATACCGCTATTTCACTTTCTTATAGATGCCTCGGGCATATTTGGATGCTTTCTCAGATTGTTGATAATCTCCATGTGGACCGTTACTGGGTTTTATATCAAGTCCCTGTATGTGACATGGGGTATTTTTCTATCACTGTCTAGGGTGGGACTTCACATTTCTGGATGGATATTTGGGTTCTAATCTTCAGATGTGATAATTTAATGAATTCATGGACTGTTTTACTTCATATAATATATTCAAAAAAACATTTTTTCTCTTGTGAAAAAAAAATGATTAATGTTTATCACTCTACCTTCAAAACTAGTGATGCGGGTCTATGTTGCTGGTTTATTGATATGGTCTCATGATCTTTTTATATTTGGGACATATCACACTCCTCACATGATTAGCGTTTTTCTCTGTTCAAGGATTTTGGGTACTTTAATTTGTATTTGGAACAATGGACGTCGGTACTCTATCTGTTGTTTTACTATTCTACATACTGCTATTTCACTTTCTTATAGATGCCTCGGGCATATTTGGATGCTTTCTCATATTTTTCGATAATCTCCATGTGGACCGTTACTGGGTTTTATATCATGTCCCTGTATGTGACATGGGGTATTTTTCTATCATTGTCTGGGGTGGGACTTCCACTTTTCTGGATGGATATTTTGGTTCCAATCTTTAGATGTGAAAATGTAATGACTTCATGGACTGTTTTACTTCATATAATATATTCAAAACAACATTTTTTCTCTTGTGAAAAAAAAATGATTAATGTTTATCACTCTGCCTTCAAAACTAGCTATGATGGTCTATGTTGCTGGTTTATTGATATGGTCTGATGGTCTTTTTATATTTTGGACATATCACACTCCTCACATGATTAGCGTTTTTCTCTGTTCAAGGATTTTGGGAACTTTAATTTGCATTTGGAACAATGGACATCGGTACTCTATCTGTTGCTTTACTATTCTACATACTGCTATTTCACTTTCTTATAGATGCCTCGGGCATATTTGGATGCTTTCTCAAATTGTCGATAATCTCCATGTGGACCGTTACTGGGTTTTATATCATGTCCCTGTATGTGACATGGGGTATTTTTCTATCATTGTCTGGGGTGGGACTTCCACTTTTCTGGATGGATATTTGGGTTCCAATCTTCAGATGTGAAAATTTAATGACTTCATGGATTGTTTTACTTCATATAATATATTCAAAACAACGCTTTTCCTCTTTTAAAGTTTCACTTTTTTTTTAAAATTGAACCTGCCGTCCCTATACCGACGCCTTGTAACCGTCTGAATTGCGACAGATTAGAAACGTCAGAAGAGCGACAGTATAAAAACGTCGGACGAGCGACGTTCAAAACTTTGAACCACATTTCGTTGGCATTGCGACAGTTTACAACCGTCGGACGAGCGACGTCCAAAATGTCAAACCACATTTCTTCGGAATTGTGACAGTTTACAACCGTCAGAAGAGCGACATCCAAAACGTCGGACCACATTGCATTGAAATTGCGACAGTTTACAAACGTCGGAAGAGCGACGTTCAAAACGTCGGACCAAATTTCGTCGTAATTGTGACAGTTTACAGACGTCGGAAGAGCGACATTCAAAACGGCGGACCACATTTCGTCGGAAGTGCGACAGTTTACAAGGGTCGGAAGTGCGACGGATTGGGAAACGTCGGAAGAGTGACGCTTGTTTGGAAGCGGCGGAAAAAGTGTCGATAGTGCGAAACTTTTTAGTTGCGTCGGAACTGCGACGGTATGGTAAACCACTTTTTGCCCCCCCTCGAACTGTCGCTCTTGCAACGACTATGTGTCGGAATAGTGACGAATTGGCCGTCAGAATTTCCGCCAAATTTTCTAGTGAGTGCCAAGGGGTAACAGAGGGCAAACTCAGTTAACAGAAAAAGAACTCGTAGTTTATTTTGCATGCAATAAAAAAAAAATGAAAAAAAAAATAATTTTTTTTTTAATTTTGAAAAAATAAAAATAAAAAATAAAAAATAAAAGGTGGACCCATGACCTCTTGGCATGTGAAATAGAGTTTCTACATGTGAAATAGGACTGCTACAGGAAAAAAATTTGCTACAGGAAGTTGCTACAGGAAATACATATTTTCTACAGGAAGTTAACAGAGACAATTTTTGTTGATCAAAGGTGGTTTTAGACCCAAAGGAGTAGTTTTCTTCCTCTCTTCTCTCTCTCCTCTTCTTACACACTCCATGGAAAAATCTAGAATGCACCCATTCACTCATTTCACCTTTAAGGTAGGCAAAAAACTCCATTTTTACTCTTGGTTGTAATTGCTGCAGGAAAGTCCTAGTAGTTACAGGATTCCTGTAGCACTATAGGAAACCTTGTAAATGCTATAGGAAACTTATTTACAAGGAAATTATCTCTCCCAAAGGTTTCTAAACTTTATTTTTTTGCCTATACCTACCACTCCTAACTCTCACTTCACTCCATGCACAAGGATTCACTCCCTAAACCCTATGTTGCGCCACTAGCAGAAAGTTCACCTATAGCTTGGCATGGGAAATCTTCCTTTACTTCTCCATCACTCAAATCATTCCATCACCCATAACTAACCTCCATAAACCATTTTCCTTTATCTCTAAGCAATCTGGAGCCTCAAGAAGTAGAGATAATACTACTACAAGAAGTTGGAATGTTTCTTGTAGCAATTCTGTATATGGCATAACAAGGTCAAAATCTGAGCATAAGTTGATGAAAATGGCTTCAAAGGACCACCAGCAAACTCGGGGACGATGAAAACACCAGAAAAGGCACCTGAGGACCTCCATGAAGCACCTACAAGAAGAAAAAAACAAATAAAAAGGTTAAGCATGTCACTCAGAAACAAGTTGCTAACTCATAAATTACATTAAAAAAAATGCAACAAGAGAAAGATAGCCATGGATATCACCAAACTCCAACTCCCTGCACTAGTTAATGTTTGCAAATACTTAGCAACAAGTGCAAACAAGGCCCTAACTTTTCACACCATTACAGTTGAATATTTACTTGAGAGAAAGAAGTAGCCTTAAACTACATTAGAAGTTTAATGGGAAACTGGGATAGGGGATGGAATGCAAATAGAAGAGTAGCAAGAATACCAGCAAGAGGAGAAACAAATGGACCAATAAAAAAATAATTCAATAGGCTAGCATACATGAATAACCACAAGGCAAGTAGGATTAATAGGTTGCTCAGAGGATGAGAAACAGTGTCAGTAGGGTGTATGATGGGCCTCTAAATTAGACATAAATTAAGGCACGTCTAACCTTTATTAGGCACATAAAAGATATATTAAATATCTCCTTATACACCTAATAATTTTTTTTAAGCTTTAATATGTTCTTAGGAAGGTTTAGAGATAATTGCATATTTGTGCCTAATATTATTTATTTTTGTAGAATATTGTGAGAATATTCGACAGATTATGAAGATTTGGAGAAGGATATAATTTTGGAACTCTATCCCTACTGCTGGAGGATCAATATTGGAGAATAAATTAACAAAATATCATGAAATAATTCATAAATTATGGATAGATTTTGGAACTCCGATGATTGAGAAAATCTAGGAATGGGTTCCCTGATATTTACTGCAAACCCTTAGTGTTGGGAACCAAATCCACTACTTGAGGGATTTTGGAGGGGAAAGCTTCCTCATTTCAAGGATAATGCTTCCTCGTCATTTTTTATAATAAAAAATTCGAATTGGCCTCTTGGGGCATGTATTGTTTAGTCTCATTGAGGAGAAAAATTTTTTTCTAGAAGCTCCATTTTCTTTTCTTGCAGGGATGTACTTAGATTGATTCAATAATGAATATTGGTGTCATTTTTAGCTTCTAAGGCTTGGTTTCTTCCATAGGACTTTGATTCCTCCTTGTTCTTGGCCATCCAAGGAGCTTCAAAGCCCTCTTGCACAATTTCTTTATGTTCTTTTCACTTCTTATTCACATGCATCTCTTATTTATGTTTTGCAGATTTTTGTATTTAGTATTATTTCTTTTCTTGTTGTAGGTTTGATTTAAATGATTGAAGTAAGTTATTTTGTAGGTTTTTTATAGGTTCAAAAACATTATTAATCCTTGTAATAAATTTTGGAGGTCATATTAATAATTAACCTACTTGGATTTGGTTACTAGTTCATGAATATAAGATTTCTGGAAATGCCTTGTAGCGAAATAGTAGTAAAATTATGTTATATTTTAGAAGCAGATAATGAGATCCATTTGAGTTGATTCCAATTGGATTAGGTCATAATAATGTTAAATTTGATAACAAAATCTACCCAATTTCATTTTCAATTTATTAGGTTAGTAATTTGATATATTAACTAGCTCACTAGTTCTTGAATTTCCAGATTTTAGAGTAGTAATTTTCAGTTATTTTTTAGCACGTATGAACAAAGGTATTTTGGAGTGATTCAACTTGGAATGGAGACCTAATACATCATAATTAATATAAAAAATTGTCTCATCCCATTTTAATTTGATTTACTTAATCATTCATTGAGTTATTTCCAAAACAAACTTGCTTGTAGCAAAAACAGAGTTGCATGTAGCACTCTTGTAACATGTGTAAAGTCAGCCAGATTTGCTCCCAAAGGTTGGGTTTTGTCTCTTAGGCTTGAATCCTAATCCATAGGACCTAAATACATGATTAATAAAAAATAAAAACCACTTAGGACATTCATTTTCACAAATTAGATTAGGTCTTTTTATTTGAATTCATGCTCTTAGGATTTCAATTACAAATTGTTGTCCTTTCCTAGGATTAATTTCTTTTCAAAGCAACACCTCCATTTCTGCAATTAATTTAGGCTTTGATTTCATGACATTACCTCCATTACATCATATAAAAAAACTAAGAAAACATTTTATGCTGCACATATAACGTTGATACCTCTTAATTTTGTATGAACCTTGGGTTGATAAGTAAATTTGGTAGCCTCAGTGGTTGCAGCATTCTTGTTGCAATACTAAGGCTCATCAATTATACCTTCAACAGTAGCTACATATTCTCAGGAACCGATATGATATTTTAAGTTCTCTTCTTCTTGACCTTCCACATCAAATTCTTGGATACAACCAGTATCATGCATAATAGCATCAACATTAAGTGGCCATATACCAGTGCTCCTAAATCCATCCTTGATATTAAAAGGTGTGAGAGTCATTTTAAATGCTTTACTTGTAAGCTCAGCTATCTCAAACCTCTTTACTTCCACCCCTATATTCTTTTTTTTCCATGAAGCTCCCTTGACCCTGAAATAGTTCTTGAAAGACCCAAACATGCTGACATAAAGGGGTTACAATCTGTGAGTAGTATGAACTAGAAATGTTAACAGGCCAATACCCAGATTTTTGGCCTCCTCAATTGTCTGCACAACCATATGTATTCCATGGTCATCTAAAATCAGTAGGTGTCTGTTTTCAGGTGAGATACCACCCTGCACAACGTACAAACTCTGGTTCAAATTATGTATATAGATTTTTAGTTGGGTTTTACCTTTAAATAGATAAAATACTAGTATTGATGAACCAATTGCATTGACACAACAAAGAATAGTGATCCACTCCCTACTCTTAGGCAATATCTTAGACACCTTTCTACTCCCTCTCTTGGAAATTACTTGCATACCAAAATTCCTTCCTGCATGTAAGCTTGTTTCATCACAGTTCCATATATGGTCTAGTGCATTGGAGTGTTGCTCATATGCAGCAGAAAGAGTGTTATAGAAATTGGACACAATTGCAAGGCATATATTTACATCCATGTCTCTGTCAAGGCCCTCATTTGTATGTAAGATGAGGTTTGGATGCCTCTTTTTAAACCAACTCCACCATGATTTACTAGGAAAACCATATTTCAAGGTGTTTTCCTCCATTGATGGATTTGAGATAATATGGATTTAAGTTGTATAAGCTCTAATGCATGTCCCAATTGGGCCATCTCCTTACACCACTCGACCACCTCGTGTTCCTCCCCTTCAGTCATAACTGTAATAAACCCTCTACACTTTGTATTAGTCAACCCATTTATCCAATAATGTATTTTGGAGGCAACAATACCATGTTTTTTTGCATATGTACAAATTGAATATCCCTTAAACTTGATTTCATTAATTGCAGAGAGGATGTCTTGCTTTGTCCAACCTCTGATGGCACTGATTTTCCTTGTTTAACTTTCACCTTGCACTATGGTTGATGGTGGTATAGCATGATCTTCTACCACAAATTCCTTTTCAATGACATTATTGGGAGCATTCACATCACCCCCCTTATCCTCGTCTAATGAACTGCTCCACAGTTGGGCCCCCCTCGCCCCTCCCCTCCTCATGTTCCTTGTCTGGTCTGCAATAGAAACTCTTGGTATGACTACAAAAAATTAAAAATTTACCACGAAATTCTGATCTAAAAATAAAAGTTGATTTTTCTTAGTAGTTCACCAATCATTCGTGAACTAAAATTACATGTACATAACTCTTGCAAGTATAGAATTAATGATACCATGTCAAAATTGTATTAGAGTACAACATGAGTAAGAAATTTTATAAGTATTACAGTACAAATGTATTAGAGTAAACTGTATTTATGTATGACTTCTAATATCAGCATAAAAAAAATAAGTAATACCTAATGATTGTTAACAACATGGCATCTTCTATTGTTTATTTTGAACTCTTGCATTTGTGTAGGAAACTTGGTATTTTACTCAATAGAGCTCAGGTTGCATCTGTCAAGCGTATATTGTGTTATCAACAAGGATTTTATCTTAATCATAAACCTAAACCTATTAATCAATTCATATCAATGAATAATTTTGTGAATTATTTGAGACTGCACTAGAACAGACCAGGTTAACTTGAACAATTGAATTTGGATTACATTGTTACTATTGAATTATTGAATGATTTTCACTATACTGTATGATTGTTCACATTGTTGAAAGAGAAGGATTTTTTATTGAAGGTTACATGTATTCTAGAGTAGTTATTTCAATTTTGAAAAGAAAGAAATTTTGTTGAAAAACCTAGTGGACTAAAAAAAACCTCGGGAAAAAATTTCCCCATAACCTTATAGACTAGTTCTATTTTCAATCGGAAATATGATATTTGAATTGTGTAAGAGACAAGTGTAGCCCTCATCTGATTTGTGATTGGAATTTGATAAGTTTGAGGATGAAATATGTTAAAGCCTTGATTTACTTTGCTAAAACAGATATTAGAAGTTGACTTATTGTGTTGTAAATGGACTTCTAAAAGTGTTTTCATGAGCCCTGTTCTATTCATGGTAGGTAAACCCCTATTTTATACTTGTTGGCACAGTTTTAGAGAGTTTTAAGGAGAGGTTTAGACATGTGTGTGGCTATGGGAAAAATGGAAAATTTCAAGGTCGGTTTACTAGCTATCTATTCACTCAGATAACAGTAGTTAAGAAGGTGGCATAGTAGTTTGTAACCAACCTAAAAAGGAATGTTACCAAACATCAATTAATTATGAATTAAAGCACTGATGATTGATGGGTTCAAGGTAAAAGTGTGTTGTTTTGTGGCAGTTATCAGTAGTTGTATCTTCATTTAGATAGCTTCCATCTATTCCTCCACTAAACTTTTCTTAGAAACGGGTCTTGAAATAATTTGGGATTTTATGAAGCGGATTTAGAGTGGTTTGTTCCACAAGTATAGCATTGGGCTTCTCTAGAATAGTCACATGATAGAAGGTTGTTGTTTATCTTTCGAAATCCTTGTGTGCATGATACAAATGTCTTGCATAGGATGTATAGATTTTGAGTGTAAGGGTCCATAAGAGAGGATTGAATAGGACATCAGCTAAGAGTTTTTTGATTGACCAGCTACCATCTTTCTTGTTTTTCCATTCATACTTTTTTTCATTGCTACCTCCACTTTGCGCAATGCCTATTATGCATCCAATTTTTTATTTTTCTTCATGATGCAGATAATATTTTTATTGATACATTCATAGGGTTTGATAATGCAATGTTCTTACAACTCTTCGAATTTAGTGGTTGAATAATATTGATTTTTTGTAGTGGTGTGGGTGGCCTAAGTTCATTTACTTTGATTTTATTCACTTAAATTACATGTCCATATTCTTTTAATTTTTCACAATTTAGCTGTTGTGAAGTGGAATATCTCATATTATTAAATTGTTAAGCTTTCTTTTTTCCTTGGTTGCTTGTATGCACATCAAGGAAAACTACTTCATGTGTTGATCACTTCTACTAACCCCACATATTATCTAAGTGTGGTCAGTGCATAAACACTAGGGGCACCCACTGTGATTGGAGAAACATTAGTCTGAACAGAGGAGTAACGAGCAATGACCTTGGCTAACTACTCATAGTTGTTTCTTAGGTTTGTACAAAGTAGATATAAGTGATAACAATATTTAATTCTTTGCTTCCTGATTTCTGGAAGAGTGAAGTCTGCGTCCATATATCTATCTATCTATCTATGTAATTATGATATCTACCTTTGTTGTCAATAGTTCACATTTGTAAACATATTTATATCTTTATCTTTCATGGTTGTGGGATTTACTTGTTTGATTTATCTAGGTTATGAGGATAGAAGCCATAGGAGACTTTAGGAAAGAAGGCACTGGCCATAGAGAGGTTTCAAACTTCTAAAAATCCTTGAAAAAAACTGAAAGTAAAAGAATATAAGCAATTTCATATCTAATACATGATTGTATGTTGCATCTCATTTGTCTAATTCCTTGTAGTTATGCTCTTGAAATTTTCTAGTTATCTCGTCTTAATTTGATATTCCAATAATTAAAAGACAATTTCTAATAAGCATATACAAGTGATAAATATACATAGACATTGGTATCGTTATTCATTTAAAAATGGATTTAATTTACCCTTGTTTCTCAACTAAAATAATGATAAAGTAATCAATATAATAACATTAATCAACAAAAACATGAATGTGCAGTAGTTGATGAAGAGAATGAATGTAACATTGTGCACACACTTTGTTTGTATGTCTCCAGCAATTGATGAATAAAATGAATGTAACATTTTATGAACACTTTGATTGTATGTGAACACTCTGATTGTATGTCTGCATCAACTAATGAGTAGAATGAATGTTTCAAATGAAAAACAGGAAGGGTTGATGTTTTATAGTTTTATGATCTCTAATTTAATTGGTAGGGAAGATTGGATGGATTGTTATCTCCAAAATTCAAATGTGTGTTATGGATTGATTTGTACATGATCCAATGGATGATAATATTTCATGGTTGGTCCTTGTGCTTTCTTGTGTTTGATTCTTGAATTGAAATGATTGTTGTGTTTAATCCTTGAATTGAAAGGCTTGGTATCATTTATTGCATCCTCTGAACTAATTCTTGAATTGAATGGTGTCATTTATTCTCTTCAATAAGTTGAATGGTTAAACACACATGTAGATATCTCTGACACACATTTTGCCTATTCTTATGCAGGTATTACCTAGGAATGGGATGTGTTTCTCTAATGGAAATCAGTGGGTTATTGTTTGATGGGATAGGTGTACTATTGGATAGAAAGAAATGTAATGTTTTGTAGTGCATTTTGACTTAATTGGTAATTCATATCTCGAGGTATTTGGGACAATATGTCTTTTAAACTTGTGATTTTAAGGCTTGGTGTTTGACATTTGTTGGTCCAATCAATATATGGGCACATTTTGTACATATTTATATAACTTATATAACTTAATATAAACTATTTCTGTGCATATTTTTTATATTTTATGATTTTTTTAACAATAGAAGCCTCTCCCCTAGTTCTAAAATACCATATTTTTCTACACAAGTACATCCAAGAAGATATGGGTTTATTCGGCATATCCTCACTAGGGGCCACTTATAGATATGCTCTCAAAATTGAGAAAAAATTGAAGCAAAGGAATAATTAGGTATGCAAATCCACTACAACATAAGCCTATAAAAGGTGTCCCAAAATCACATAACAAGGAAAAAACCAAGGAGATGCAACCTTAAGATAACCAACACAAGTAAAAATAAAATAATGGTAATGGGAATTCAAAAATGGACACTGGAAAGTGATGTGAGTTCCTTTGCACAACACTGATTAACGACACTCAACAGAGTCATTATTGGTGGAGCTTAAATAGTTTGAAATATACTTTGGCTCTAATTCCAATTTATAACAAGAAAATGGAAATTGGATCATCAATGCAGAACCCAGTGCTACCATTACAACTACAAATATCCAACCAAAAGAGCTAGAGGATCCTAAATAGGTGTAGCACCTCTTCCATTCATAGATGTGGGTGAAGAGGACCCCACTACATTTCATCATTAATAGTAGGAGAAAAAAGAACATGATCTCAGCTAAGTTCATTAATAGATCAAATTTGTCAAAGTGACACACCCCCAACTATACACTATCAGTTGGTTAAGCCATGGATGAAATATCCATGCCAGCCAGCAATGTTGCTTGTCCTATGGCATCAAACTCTTAAAATACGATGTATTATGTAATGTTTCTCCGCTTGAAGTTTGTGATGTTATTATAACACAACATTATGTGAAAAATTCATGTTGTTTATGAGTCTCATCCTCGTAGTGCCATTTCTACTCTACGAGGTCAACTCTACAAGGTATCGTAGATAGTTTAGACTACTGAAATTTCATCGATTTCATAAAAATATGCCAAAAATTAATCTCCCATAATGAAAAGTTTGTCCTCTTCATGGTTCAGTTAGAAGGTGAACTCTAGGTCATTACAACCACCTTAGCCTCAACATGAGGCCTCTCTACACAATAGAAGTGGGTGAACAATATTGTATAGATATATAAATATATCCTCACTCCACTTGCGAGGGTGCCTATGCACTCGTAGGTCAAACACATAATTCAATTAATACCTATTTCTCCATTACCTAATTTCCCAATATATAGATGATCTCTCTTGGAGAATGACAAAATGTCAGATTCATGAGCTCATCCAAAAGGGTCAAATTTGACCAAGATCCTCACCTTGTGGGAGTCCAATTGTGTTAATGTAGAAAAAGGACGGTACATGGAGACTTTGTGTTGATTATAGAGTCATGAACCGTAATCACTATCAATAATATATGCTCGGCCCCAGAGATTGAATATCTTCTTGATCATCTTAAGGGAGCCAAGATTTTTTATAAGGTTTATCTAAAGTCAAGCTACCACCATGTTCTAATCGAACAAACCAATGTATGTGTTGTAGCTCCTAGAGACAGCCTTGAGTTGAAAAATACCAGTGCCTAAGACATCTTGAAATAAAAGGTTAGATGTAGACAATTTTAAGGGTGCCTCTGACAGAATATGGATTAAGAGGATAATGATTGTGGCGGTTTAGGAATGATGAAGACTTTGGAGTTTGATTCATATCAATTACCCTATACTGCGAAAGGGCTTAGGAGGTTGTATGGCTCGGTGACTTTTCAAATGGGTCAAGTATGAAACAATGAGCAAATGCTTTCAAAATATGTAGAGGTGTTGAGAAGGAATGGAGGAGGAACCCACCAAAGACAGACTTAAAAGTCTCAAGAATCTGTCTCCCATGAAATCAGAAGAAGTAGGTGTAAGTGGAATATGACCAACAATAGGGATTCTTGGAGCGTGAATTAAGGGGGCACATCAATTTTAACACATGAGAGTTATTCATACATGAATTCATGAATAAAAATGCATACCACTAGTAGCTACATTAAACGAATCATCAAAGCAGCAAAACATTGAAAAATGATTATACTTAAATAGGAGTTTATTGATAAACAAGAGAATACAGATACATACTACGCATTGCTCCATCTGGAATCCAAATAAACAACAATGTATATCACATCATGTTCAAAACATCTCTCCCAAATATGTGTCTCAGAGAATAAAGGGCACAATCATACAAAACTACAGCAAGAATTCTCCAAAATTCAGAACACTGCTTTCATCTCTGAACTCTCTACATATTTTGAAAGCCTCTCCTCATTGTTTCATAATTGGACCATTTGAAAATCCACTGAGCCATACAGCCTCCTGAGCCCTCTTACATTATAGGGTAATTCACATGAATCAAACTCCAAAGTATTCATCATTCCTGAACCACCACAATCATTATCCTCTTAATCCATATTCTGTCATAGGCACCCTTAAAATTGTCTACAACTAACCTCTGATTTGAAGATGTCCTAGGCACTGGTCTTTTGCGACTCAAGGTTTTCTCCAGGAGCTACAACATCTTTTTGGCATCATTTTCGGGGATATGAATGAAGAAATATTTGCCCTGGTAAACGACATAAATTCCACCCTTCAAACAGGTGAGCAGGAAGGGCTAGGAGTATTCCTCACCTTGGTGACTCCACTATAAAATAGTCCTAACCAGAAGTAATCTTGGCTTTCACCAGGCCTCACACCAGATTCAGATCCACCATCTACCCCCACCTCTAAATAAGATGGTTGTGATGGGTTTCCATTTGAAAAATTATGCCACCTTGGCCCTCCCTCAGCCTCTACATGATATGTCGCAAGAATTCCATAGTTGTTGTCACGGTTTACAAGGGAAGATAGTATGCCCGCTCAAAGACACATTGAAAATTTCTGCACCTTGGTAGAGAATGTAAATGTAGAACACCTTGATGTGATTCTGAGGCTCTTCATTCAATCACTAGATAGGGAGGCTCGAAAATGGTTCAAATATTTAGCTAACAACACAGTTCACACCTAGGAGGAGATGGAGAATCTCTTCACTCATAAATGGGAGGTCGAAGAGGGGCCTGAATAAATCACAGAATCTCAAGAAAAATAGTTCCTAGCCTATTCTGACGAAGAGGGAGGTGAGATTACCCTCCATGAAGAAGGGGAAGAGTTGGATTGTTTCCCAGAGGACAACACTAAAAATCAACAACAATCTAGTGATCTGGAAAAGAGGCAGCAGAGCTTAATTTTCTAGATCCACAAGAACATCTTCAGCAAGCAATGTTTCCTTCAGAGATTAAAGACCAATCAGATTTTCATGATGAATACCATCTCTCAAATTCTCTTTTAGGTTGCACCTTATCTCAATTTACAGCCCTTGAAGAAAATCATAAAAGTTCTCAATCATTAATTTATTTCTTGGATGTTAATGAAGTAGTACAACAGATTGTTACAAATCATGTTCCTTTACCCAAATTTAACGAGATTTTTCAGCTCCCTTGCAAGCTTTTGTGTGACAAAGAGAATAATAAAGAACACTCAAATCACCTGAATACCATGGATAATGAGGAAAAACAATTGGTTCCCTTGTTGCTTGAAGAGAATCAGTTTCAACACACAAGCAAAGTAGCAGTTAGGAATGAGGTTTGTTTTCCTGTTGCAAATCTTCTAGAAGATCTTATGTTGCATGTTTACAATGATCCTTTAGTCAGTGTATTGTAGTCATCATTAAAGGAAGAATATGATGTAGGTATCAGGATTTTTGTCCTACTATGGCAAGGTAAAGTTAAAAATTGGTTTGAGAATCGTCCAACTGCTAGCACGAGAAATTTTCATCAATTCATGCAAGTTTTCCTAGGTCGATGGGTAATCATGGGAAATGTATTTCTTATCACAAAAGAGTATGAACATTTAAAAAGACAACCATGGGAGACAATACATTATTTTTCAGCCAGGTTCAATAAGGGGTATCATTCAATGCATGTTGATATAAGGCCACCCCCAGGAGTAGCTCTCTTGCACTACCCAGATGCCTTTAATCCAGAGATGGAATTCCAAGTAAGAGAAAGGGACATTGCAACCCTTGAATAAATAAGAAATATTGCAGTTGATGTGGAAATGAACCTACTGAAAAAAAGAGGCAATTTTTAAAAAATAGGAAGAATTGATCCAATTTGATTCTCTACCTTTATGCTTTAATTCATCTCATATTTTGAAAGGGAATCTTGGTCACATTTTGGTTGATAATCATAGGAGAAATCATGAGATGTCAGTGGAACCAATGCTACAGTCATCCAAACCACTTCATGACTCAATAGTTTATATGTTGGATGGTTGGAGTTTTCAAATTCAGTTTTCATGTACATGTAATAATTTCAAAAGCTGCTATGATATGGATATGACTGGGCAGTCTACCCTATTGTCTAGTTCAGTATAAGTTTCGACAAAAAATTAATCAAATAAAATGAAAATATTTTCTGAGTTGTTTGAAGACATGTGGAGTACCAAGTTATGAAGTTGGATCAATTGGGTCAAAATATTCAGAAATAGGTCAAGTATATCTTGATCCTGTGGCTATCTATATTGAGAAATTATTCATCACAAATCCAACATACCTTTCCAGCATTTTTTATGTTATTCAAGTTTACCAAGCTCCTTGCAATGAAGATCAGGCTGGGAATTTCTATCAAATACCATTAACAAGTTTGTTCTTGAGTTTGGTGAAAAACAGTGAAAGAACAAAGTTATTAGAGCAGTTGATTGCCTGGTTACACTGGCATTATTGTATAATTTATAATAGTAGTAATTCTAGCAGATTAGGGTAGGTAGGTGTGAAAATAAGCTCAATGTTATGAGCATCTTTCCAGTTTTAGTTTTAGATTTCTTTGCAGTTTTTAGTTCAAGTGTGTTTCAGATTTCAGTTTCAGCATGGTTTAGATTTTAACATTCAAGATTTTTAGGGTGCAGCAGTGATTTATGTTTTGATAGTTTGCAGTGCATATCTCAGTTGTAGTTTCAGTTCAGATCTACAGTATGCATTTGCGACTCCATGCACCCAATGAAGCACAGGAATTCAGGTCTGCAGGTTCTCAATGCACTTAGAACATAACGTTGTGCCCAGATGGAGCCAATGTTGGCATGTGACCACACACAAGGTGGAGAAGTGGCCCCTATAAGCAAATCATAGGGATAAGGCATGAATGGTTAAAGTGAAGGCCAAGCAATTCAAGCACAAGTCGGGCAGAAACCTCGCAGTCAAAAGAGGAAAGAGTTGTTATCTAAGTGTTATGATCCAAAACCCATTGGTTGTATCTCGCAAATCATTACATATATCATATTTCACATATGGTATATGTAATATCACCTCCGCTTTTAATGTTGGTGTGGACCCCTTCTTCAATCGTCAATCGCATATCGCAAAACTCCATACATGTTACCATTGCACTCCTTCGCAAAACCCCCGATGCAATAAAACCTTAGCCCTTTTCACCTTTTCCACATGAACCTTTATCATTCATAATTCATTTCTCTCCGCTCTAAATATTTATTGGTACCCACTTACCTTTTCGTATCGCAAAATGAATTGCACTTAAACTTTTGTTAACTCCACCTGCACCATTTCCTCGATTGCGATGTAAATGGGACCTACCCTCTCTTCCAGGTCACCTCTCCTCTCATCACACATCGCACTTCACATTGCTTCATTCATGTTACCCGTCCTGATCCCTGACTCCCGATTGTGATGGAAATTTTGATTCGCGATTTGTGATAAACCACTCCAAGCCCTGATTACGATTTGCGACATGAGTTTGACCTACGATAATCTTTGACTTTGTGATTTTCCATATCACAAATCACAAATCTCAACATTTACCCCATGTTTCTCATAATAACAAACTTTCAACTCCCGATTTCGATTTGTGGGTGGCCCCACCTCCGTCATGCCACATCACCTTCCACTCATCGCACATTGCACTTCACATTGCTTCATTCTTGTTACCCGTCCTAATCCCTGACTCTCGATTGTGATTTGCAACATGAGTTTTACCTACGATAATATTTGGCTTTGTGATTTGTGATATTGCAAATTGCAAATCGCAACCTTTACCCCCCATTTCTCATAATAACAAACTCCTAACTCCTGATTGCGATTTTCGGGTGGCCCCACCTCCTTGCCATGTCATCAAATCTCTTCCATAGCCTTTGTCCCACTCTTTTCAATGCTAGCCATCCCACTATGTGTTAATGTCGCAGGCCCCACTTTTAGCTCTGCCTTTATAAAGGAAAAGGGGTTGTTACTGCCATTACTCCCGCTAACTCCGCCATTACTTACGCCATTTCCATCCATTATCCACACATCCTATCACCGCTAAACCTCCACCATCTTCCCCTCATCTCTACTCCCTATCACACATCTGATGGCTTATGATCTAGTTCGCCCCCCTCCAAAACACGGTCTCCGGTTTTTCAAGTCAAACACGACATGGGTTTTTAGCGAGACAAACGCAGTTATGGTATATTCAGTTTGTCCAAGAACTCCCTGCTAAAGAGCTAGGCACGTGCAACATGACTATTCATTTCATAAAGGTTAATGGAAATAATTAGAATAAGGGAGTGGAGGCTTTTGACGGTAGGTGGAATCATGTGATGGAAGCCAAACTGCCCACCTGTTCATGGCTACTCCTCACCGCCCTATTTGAAGATTCCAGGATTTGGCCTCTGTGACCAACTATGTTCTTTCTTTTACCATTTGATTATGATGTTTCCTTGTTGAAGTCTCGATTTCACATGATTATGTTTTGATTTTCTAATTACGTGAGTGATTGCTCGACACATGCTCTGGGATTTGGTTATGATATTTTTATTTTCACATGTGTGGGTCGATCATGAAATTTTATTCGATCGTAAAACCTCAAGGAGAAAACTATATGTGGAGAGTTCAGAGATGAATAGAGGGTTCTGAATTTTGGATAATTTTTGTTGTAGAACTGTGTGACTATGCTCTTTATGCTTTGAGACACATATTTGGGAGAGTTGTTTTGAACATAACATAATATATAGTGTCGTTTATTTGGATTCCAGATGGAGAAATGAGTAGTATGTATCTATATTCTCTTCTTTATCAGTAATCTCCTATTTATGTATAATCATATTTCAATGTTCTGCTGCTATGATTATTCCTAGTGGTATGCATATTTATTCATGAATTCGTGTATGAATAACGCTCACATGTTAAACTTGTTGTTCCCCCCTTAATTCACGCTCCACGAATCTCTATTTTTGGTCACATTCCACTTACATCTACTTCCTCTGAGTTCACTGGAGACAGATTCTTAAGACTTTTAAGCCTGTCTCTCGCGGGTTCCTCATCCATTCCTTCTCAGCACCTATGCATATTTTGAAAGCCTCTGCTCATTGTTTCATACTTGGCACATTTGAAAATCCACCAAGCCATACAACCTCCTAATCCCTCTCGCATTATAGGGCAATTCACATGAATCAAACTCCAAAGTATTTATCATTCTTGAACCACCACAACCATTATCCTCTTAATTCATATTCTATCAGAGGCACCCTTAAAATTGTCTACATATAACCTCTAATTTCAAGATGTCCTAGGAACTGGTCTTTTGCAACTCAAGGTTGTCTCTAGGAGCTACAACATATTTTTGGCACCATTTTTGGTTTATCTAAACTCAAGCTACCACCATTTTCTAATTGAACAAACCAATGTATGGAAGGTAACTGTTAGGTCCCTATATTACTAGTATAGTCCCTTATTGTTGTTGTTGTAACCCCCTTATTGTTATTATTGTATCCCTGTAACCCCCATATTGTTATTATTGTGCCCTTCAATTATTATTGTTAGGTCGGCTAGGATTACATTGTGGCCCCAGTAGGATTACATTATGGCCCCATGGACTCCTATATATAGAAAGGAGGTTTTGTAATTTGAATCATCCAAGAATTGTTCATTCATGTAATGTATTGGAGGTTTCCCCCTCGAAGTGGCTTATTTCTAAGGCATTGATCTCTCTTTTCTTCTCTTTTTGGAGTTGGTTTCACAACATTTGGTATCGAAGCTTTGAGATTCTAGGGTTTCGCTGCTCCAAAAAGGTCAGCGTGGCATTGTTGCTATAACGTTTTTCTACGAAAGTTTAGAATATAAATTTTTTAGAGTGCGAAGTGAAAATCCTGAGGAACATCTTCAAAAAATTTCAGAGCTTGGTTCGCAATATTTTTGGAGATATGATCTATGGAAGTTAGGTCTTGTTGCAGGCTCCTTAATTTCACTTAAAAATGTCATCGCGGAATGTTCACTATAACTTGTTTTCTACGAAGTTTCAAAAGCTAAAATGTTTAGATCATGAAGCTGAAATCTTGAGGAACATCATCCCAAAATTTCAGAGCTTGGTTCACAATATTTTTGGAGATATGATCTGTGGAAATTAGGTCTTTTTCAGGCTCCCGAATTTCATCTCAAAGAGGTGATTGTGGGAAAAGCTTCATAACACTCCCTATGAGAATCAAATTGGAATTCTGTAAAACTTAACTGGAAGTACATGGACTTCAGTTTCTTGTCTATAAATTTCAGAGCCAGAGGAGCAAACAGTGACACGTGGCAAGTCATAAAAGTTCGCTCTACTGAACTAGCCCATAATTAGGTCATTGTGGGAGATTGGACATAAATTTTCCTTGAAGAATCCAAATCATGTCAGACCTGTGGCATTTGAAAGAAGCTTTAGAGGACTACTACAGGGACAAATTTCAAATATTGAGGATCTTCAAGTATATATATAAGTCAATTTCAATATCGAGCTCCTTAAAAGCAAGTAAAAGGTGTGTATTTTTTTTTTCGAATTGCATACGTCTTGTTTGAAGAATCAAGTTGAATTGATTCCAAGGGCATATTATAGAATAGATATCAGTATTGGATTCTCAAATGGCCCCTAAAAAGAATTCAACACCCATTAAGCCTTTATAAGGCTCTAATATGACTCATGAAGACGAAGAATGGCAACATGACATATCAAAATTACAAGAGCAAGTGCAACAAATTTTTCTCTCGCAAAGAGAAACAAAAAATGACATGGAAGTTTTGAAGAAAGGTGTGGAAACTAAGATGGATGGTTTGAAGAAAGGCATGGATGGTTTGAAGAATGGCATGGAAGCTGGCATGAAATCTAAGATGGATGACATGGAAGCTAAGATGGAAAACATGAAGAATGATCTAAAAACATACAAGGAAGGTTTGACAAAGTTGATACAAGAAATGTTTCCTAATGGTGAAAATATAATAGAGGAAACACATGATGAGAAAAAAATAAATGTTAATCATGATTTCATAAACTCTAATGTTGGAGGGAAGAAACACCATATTCCAAAAATGGATATGAGGAAGTTTGATGGAAAGGATCCTATAACATGGATACTACAGATGGATCAATATTTTGATCTCAATAATGTGAAAAACACACAAAAGGTACGCATTGCAACTTTACATTTAGATCAAAATACATTTGTATGGTATTGATGGCTTTGCTCCCGTAAAAAAATTGTCACTTGGTCAATTTTTATGGAGGAAATGATAACACATTATGAGGATACAAAGAGCAACACCTTCTTTAGCCAATTGATAAATCTCAAACAAAAGGGTTTAGTGGGGGAGCACATTGAGGACTTCCAAAAATTGAATATAAGGGTAACGAATATTCCAGAGGAACACAGGATTGATCTCTTCATAGGTACTTTAAAGGATAACATCCAAAATGAAGTTAGCGTTTTGGAACCTGATTCATTGGAGAAGGCATTCAAGTTAGCAATAAAAATTGAATGTAAAATTATGGCAACAAGGAAGCCTACCACTCACTTCTATAAAGAGGGAAGTGTTGCTACTCCTAGATTTCCACAACCTACAAGGTTGACACCACAAAAATTGAAAGAAAAAAGATCAAAAGGGCTTTGCTACAGTTGTGACAGCAAATACAATAAAGTTCATAAGTGTGCTGAGAAGAAATTATTTTACATAGATTGTGAAGAGGAAGAAGAAAATGAACAAGAAGAGGATATACACCAGGAACCAACCCAAGAAGAGGAAGAAATGAGTCTGACCATATCGTGTAATGCATTGGCAGGAATTACAACTCCTCAAACTCTCAAGATAGAAGGACATATCAAGAATAAAAAGGTAATAGTGTTGATTGATTGAGGTAGTACCCATAATTTTATTCATTGTAAGGTAGCCAAGGAATTGAACTGTTTCCTATAACCAGCACTAGAATGTCAAGTGATAGTTGCAAATGGAGGAACTATAAATTGCTCTGGAAAATGCCATAATATCAAGCTAACCATGGGGGAATATGTATTGAATAGTCCAATGCTTTCCATTCCTATGGGAGGTATTGATGTTGTAATAGGAGTACAATGGTTACAATCTTTGGGGACAGTAGCTTTTAATTTTCAAGAACTTTTCTTGAAAAAAAATTCAAAAGGAAAGGAAGTCAAATTACGGGGTATAGCAGGGAAGCTGGGAAAGATAATAAGCTCTAATGTCATGAAAAATCTTCTAAATAAATAACAACGAGGCGTAATTGCACAATTATGCTCACTAGAAGTTCCAACATCAAAATCATCTATTTTTGTAGATCTCCAAAAAGTCTTGGACAATCATTCCAAGGTTTTTGAAACTCCCAAAGGGCTCCCACCTATTCGTGATCATGATCATGCTATTCATTTGATTCTAGGAAGTGTTCCTCCAAACATCAGGCCTTATAGATATCCTTATGTCCAAAAGAGCGAAATTGAACGTATGATTGCAGAAATGTTAGAGGTGGGTATAATTCAACCTAGTCAAAGTTCTTTCTCTGATCCTATAGTATTGGTACACAAGAAGGATGGATCATGGTGCATGTGTCCAGATTATAGGGAGCTCAATAAGCTCACCATTAAAGATAAATTTCCCATTCTTGTGATTGATGAATTATTGGATGAATTACATGGAGCAATTTATTTTACAAAGTTGGATCTTCATTCAGGATATCTTCAAATTAGAATGAAGACTGAAGATATTCCAAAAACAACAATTCGAACTCATGAGGGTCATTATGAATTTTTGGTCATGCCTTTTGGCCTTACGAATGCACCTTCTACATTTCAAGGGTTGATTAATTCCATTTTCAAACCCTTCCTTAAAAAATTTGTGCTAGTATTTTTTGATGATATACTAATCTACAACAGTTCTTGGAAGGATCAGGTTTAACATGTTCACAAGGTGCTCAAACTATTGCAGGAGAAACAATTATATGCAAAAACATCTAAATGTTTATTTGGAGTACAAGAGGTGGAATATCTGGGCCATATTGTATCTCATGAGGGTGTTAAGGTAGACCCTAACAAAATTAAAGCCATTAAGGAATGGAAAGTCCCCACAACCATAAAGCAATTGCGAGGATTTCTCACATTAACAGGGTATTATCGCAAGTTTGTTAAGAATTATGGGATAATAGCAGCACCTCTAACAACATTATTGAAGAAAGATGCATTTTCATGGACTCTTGAAGCAACTAAGGCCTTTGAACATCTTAAATAGGAAATGTGCCTAGCACTGGCCTTAGCTATGCCAGACTTCACAAAAACCTTTATTGTGGAATGTGATGCCTCAGGAAATGGAATTGGTGCGGTTTTAATGGAAGAAGGAAGACCCATTTCTTTTGAAAGTCGTCCAATCAAAGGAAAGTATTTACAGAAACATTTTTATGAGAAGGAAATGTTAGCAATATTGCATGCACTAAAGAAATGGTGAACTTACCTAATGGGAAGACACTTCAAGGTAAAAACTGATCATGATAGTCTTAAACACTTTTTGAAACAAAGACTATCTTCGGAAGAGCAGCAAAAATCGGTCACAAGGATGTTGGGTTATGACTTTGAAATAATCTACAAAAAAGGGAAGCTAAATGTTGTTGCAGATGCACTCTCAAGAAAGAATGAAGAGGTGGAAGATTTGCTTTGTGCCATTTCTATTATCCAACCAGATTGGATAACCAAAGTAAGATATGAATGGAAGAAGTACGAAGAAGTGTGGACACTCATTCAAAAGTTGCAGCAAGATCCTAGTAAATCTGATACATTTAGTTGGAAAAATGATTCCTTATGGTACAAATATTTCTTATATCTTTGTAACAATTCCCAACTAAAACAAAAGATTCTTCTGGAATTGCACACTTCTCCTTTAGGAGGACACTCAGGATTTTTAAAAACTTACCACAGGGTGAAGAAAGATTTTTTTTGGGATGGCCTTAAATCTGATATTCAAAAGTTTGTGGTGGAATGTTTGGTTTTCCGGCAGAATAAAGTTGAGACAATTAAGACCCCGGGACTTCTACAACCTTTATCCATTCCAAGTCAACGTTGGGAGGAGATTTCAATGGATTTTATCACAGGTTTACCTAAGTCCGAAGGAAAGAGTGTCATCATGGTGGTAGTTGATAGACTTACCAAGTATGCACACTTTTGTGCATTATCTCATCCAATTAAAGCAAGTACAGTTGCTACTACATTTATGGACAGAATTCAAAAGCTACATGGAAGCCCAAGGGTTATTGTGAGCGACAGAGATCCCATTTTTACTGGAAATTTTTGGACGGAGTTATTTTCTTGTTTGGGTACTCAATTAACTCATAGCTCATCTTATCATCCTCAATCTGATGGTCAAACTGAGATAGTAAATAAATGTTTGGAAGGATATATTCGTTGTTTTGTATCTGATAAACAAACACAATGGGTCAAGTGGTTACCTCTTGCTGAATGGTGGTATAACACATCCTTCCATACTGCAGCAAAAATGACCCCATTTATGGCACTTTATGGATATCATCCACCATCCATCACATCATCTTTAAGGGAAAATTCGAAGGTTCAAGCGGTGGAAGATCACATCGAGCATCAGCAAGAAGTTCTCCAACTCTTAAAGGATAACCTGAATTTGGCACAAAATCGAATGAAACAACAGGCAGATCAACATCGCAGCGAGAGAAGTTTTGACGTAGGAGATTGGGTATTTTTACGGCTACAACCATACGAACAAATGTCCCTCAAGCAAGCTAAGAAGGATAATAAATTATCACCAAAGTACTATGGTCCTTACAAGGTGTTGCAAAAGATTGGTACTATGGCATACAAATTGGAGCTTCCTGCTTCTTCACGAGTGCATCCGATTTTCCATGTTTCATGCTTAAAGAAGGTTATAGGTGAAAATCTTCCAGTTCAAACAATATTGCCAGAACTTGATGAGGAAGGAAAAATCATATTGGAACCTGAAGCAGTCACGGAAACAAGAACTCGACGGCTACGGAATCGATCAATTTCAGAGTATCTCATCAAGTGGAAGAACTTACCCACTGAAGATTCTACATGGGAGGATGAGAATTTTATACAAAAGCACCCAGAGCTACTCAAGCATTGAGGACAACACTTTTTTGAAGGAGAGGGGCATGTTAGGTCCCTATATTACTAGTATAGTCCCTTATTGTTGTTATTGTAACCCCCTTATTGTTATTATTGTACCCTTGTAACCCCCATATTGTTATTATTGTGCCCTCAAATTATTATTGTTAGGTTGGCTAGGATTACATTGTGGCCCCAATAGGATTACATTATGGCCCCATGGAATCATATATATAGAAAGGAGGTTTTGTAATTTGTATCATCCAAGAATTGTTCATTCATGTAATGTATTGGAGGTTTCCCCCTCGAAGTGGCTTATTTCTAAGGCGTTTATATCTCTTTTCTTCTATTTTTGGAGTTGGTTTCACAATAGTAACCTTCAAATACAAAGAAGGCATTTTTGAATTGGTTATCATGCCCTTTGAATTTATTAATGCTCTAAAAAAGTTCATGATGATGATGGAAGATATCTTTCATCTATTCACTAAGTATTTTGTTGTTTTTTATTTAGAGGACATCCTCATATTTAAAAAAACCTAGGAAGAAAATTTGCAACATATCAAACAAGTCATAAGCATCCTATGACAACACAAGTCTTGAGCATCTTGTGACAACACAAGTTGTATAGAAATCTAGAGAAAATATAATTTTTCATGGAGATAATTCAGCATTTGGGATACATATTGGATGAAAATGGAGTGCATATGGACCTAGCTAATATCCAATTCATTCAAGATTGGCCAGCCCCAGTGACTCTAACAAATCTTTGTTTCTTATTTAGTGTTGTTAGTTTCTACTGAATGTTTGTATTTTGGTTCTCTCATATCGCTTGACCCCTAAGTAAACTGAAAAAGGGTGGATTTAAAATAATTTTTTCCTAGTTTGAGTCATGATAGAAAACATTCTAGGATTTTAAACACCGCATATACTCCTCAACAGTCCTCACCCTGTAATACTTGCAACAACCATTTGAGTTTAAGATAGATGCCTACGACTATATTATCTATGTAATATTCACTTAGTAAGGACATCCAATAGCCTATAATAGTGAAACACTCTCTGATATTTTCCAGAGATACCCCACCTATGACAAGGATATGTACTCCATAATGTAGTCATGTTGAAAGTGGGAACATTATATTATAGGGAAGGAGAGGATCATCCATATTGATCACAAACCTATATTTTTCATGTAGACACAAGGAAAGTTATAGAATTACCACCATCATAAATCTTCCAAACACCTCCAAAAATTCCACTTCAACATAAAATACAAGAAGGGCCACACCAATCATGTTGCATGTGTAATATTCTCAATTAGCCAGGAGCTAGTTGGAATATTAATTTTTGTTTTGTTGTCTTGTTTTATGAATAAGAGGACAATGGAGGTCCATAATTATCCTTAATAATGAACAAATAAATTCCATTGTAAAAGGAAAAAATCTTGGAAGCTTAATTAAGCACCCTTATCTGTGAAAATGGATTGGAACATCTTGACTGGGTCAACTTTTACCAAATCAACAGCGGTGTCATGGAGGAGTGGAAATCAATGAGGGACGGTACAGTTTTATATGGAGACACTTTGCATGGAAGTAGGGTCATAAATGAATGGGGCTTAGTGTTTGGAAGCTCATATCTTATAAAAGGAAGAGGATGGAAGCCATATCTATTAAGTATTGGTATATGATATTTCTGAATATATGGTCTGTTTAGACATATAGCTTTCTTTGGTTGTTTAGCTAAGATTGCAAATGTTGTTTAGCACTAGGTGTTCCTGATTGGGAATCCCGCCTCTTTCATTGAGTAGCAATTAGAAGAGTCTTGTACTTCACTTCCACTATTAGGAATTTGGCTAAAGCTTCATCTTACATCTACAGCGCAGATCCTGTTGAGGGTTGAGTTGTTTTGCAGGTTGCAGTAGTGGAGACCATATTTGGGTCACTTCAGTGCTTATTTTCAGTGGAGAAGGGTTCATTTCCATTGGGAGGATAGTAATGAAGGCCCTTGAGCATATTTTCAGATCTTGGCATCAGGCCACATATTTATTTTCCCCTATAGCGCAGTTTCTTTCCAAATTTGCATTATTTTGAGGGAGGAGTTCCTAGGTGGTTTCAGTATACCATTTGGAGAGGAGGTTTGCTAGTGAAGGGACCAACCTTTCATCTAGGAGATATATTGGAGGGGTTTGCATTATTTCTTATATCAAATCAGCCACACTTTCGAGATCTATATGTTGCAGTGGATCTTCAACCCTAGGGCTTAGATTCCCATCTTGTACATGGTGTATTTCTGAAAACCCTTATGGGGTTCTTCATTAGAGGTTGTATAGTGCCTAGATATGTATTAGATCTATCTTTTGTGGCATAAAATAGCCCATGTTATTTTGCATTTTCATTTGCTGTAGCAGTGCCTTTTAAATAGGAATGTAGCAATCTTCTCGCTCTTTGATATATAGTAGTAGCACCTCTTTTGAGGGTTTTTTCCATTAGGGGATTATTCTATCTTATTGTACATTTATGGCCCATTTATTATGCATATTTTTCTGTTGTTATAATGAATGAAAGGTCTCCATATTGGCCTCTTTATTTTATATGACGAATAACGCTGCTATTCCAACATTTTGCACTATATTCATGCTTTTCCCATTTGGGAATATTATTGTGGTATCATAGCATAATATTGGCACAGCTTGTGCACCTTGAAAATCAAATATGTCATTTGAAGAAGGAGATCCTCTTACTAATAGAGAGAAGAGGTATCAAGGAAGAAGACACTAGAAGTTTGATTATATAAATGACAAAGAAGACAAGGGAAAAACCCCTTTATCTGGAGGAGAAGATGAAGAGAAAGAGTTTCCAAAGATTCTTCTCAAAGATATGCAACACATTGTTAGAGAAATAAAGGAGATGAGGATGGATAGATACAAGGAATACCCTAAATAATTTGAACATGGTGAAGGCTCCGCCATTTCTCATCACTGGAGTGATCAACCGGTACAACAGCAACAAGTTTCCCAACGCTCTACAATGCCTACATTCTTAGCAGTGAGAAATGAACGGTTTCAAGAACAAGAATCCCTTGAAGATTATTTCATGGAGTATGAGTCTCAATCTCAGAGATTCAAATACCACTTGATTTTTCAAGAATTTTGTCAGATCAAGGACAATATGAGACCCAGGCATCAAAATAGAGGTGGAGGATTCATTCTAAATCATGATCTACATCGCACTATGGGCAGATTTTTCTTACCCAACTTTTATGGGTCATCTAAATGCACTGCCAAACCTTGGGTAGAGAAGCTTGACATCTACTTCTAGCCAAACAAAGTATTGTAGATGGAGGCCATTAAGATAGTAGCACTACACCTTGAGGGTGAAGCACATGATTGGTGGTTCCATGGCTTGTTTACATTGGTTCATGCCAATGTAACTGCATATTTAGAGTTCACAAGCAGGTCGGTGGAGAGGTTTGATAGAAGAGATCATGAGGCACCATTCATGGGGCTTGCAAAGCTTAAACAATCAGGTAATCCAGAAACTTATATTTCTGAGTTTTTAAAACTTTCTGTTATGGTTCCTGATTTATCTACGGCAAGAAGGGTCTATATGTTCATTAATGGATTAGATGAACCTCTTCATGGGTTGGTTAACTCTACCAAGCCCACTACCCTTCAAGATACCATTGAAAGGGCTATATATCTTCAAGATGCCTTGCCAAAAGAAAAGGAAACATTTCAGCACAAGCCCTCTTTTCCATCAAAGGGAAAATATGAGAAGGCTCCTCTTTCAAAAGAGAGCCAAAATAAAAAAACCTCTTGTGATGATATCCAAAAATACCTGAGGAGGAGGAAGATTTTCTTCACATGCCAAGAAACATGGGCACGTAGACATAAATGTGCAGTAGGAAAGGCACACTACATAGAGGTCTTCTTAGATGATGAGGAGGAAGAAGAAGAGGAACCAAAAAGAGGTCAAGGCGTTGGAATAGCAGGAGATGATCCACCACCACTAGGAGGTGAGGATGGAACAATTTCTCCAATTAGAGGGACTCTTGCATGATTAAGAGTGGTACCCAAATATCATGAAACTTCCACACAATAAACAGAGTTGAAATTGCACAATGGAAATAGGGACATGATAGTCCCATCTATTATGCATATGAGATTGGTCCATGAGACATCACTATCTTGTGGCAAACCACCTGGGAGGCCACCTGATCCAGATTTGGTGAGACATGCACTAGAAAATTTGGCGCAATTTCCGACGGCAACTTCGTCGCTATTCTGACACATAGTCGTCACAAGAGCGACAGTTCGAGGACTGGAAAAACGTGGTTTTCCATTACGTCACAATTCTGATGCACTGACAAAGTGTCGCACTACCTACACTTTTTCCATCGCTTCCAAACAAGCGTTGCTCTTCCAACGTTTCCTAAACCGTCGCACTTCCGACGTTTGTAAACTGTCGCAATTCCGACGAAATGTGGTCCGACGTTTTGAATGTCGCTCTTCCGACGTTTGTAAACTATTGCAATTCCAACGAAATGTGGTCCGAAGTTTTGAGCGTCACTCTTCCGACCTTTGTAAACTGTCGCAATTCCGACAAAATGTGGTCCGATGTTTTGAACATCGCTCTTCCGACGTTTTTATACTATCGCTCTTCCGAAATTTTTATGTTGTCGCAAGACTGACGTGTCCCAGAAGCGTCGCAATACCGACGCATTCAAAAAGTGTCACAATACCAACCCTAGGAAGACCGACGGAAATCGTTCAAGACGTCGGAAGACCAACGCTTACAAAGCGTCGGTATACCGACAGTGGGTTCAATTTAAAAAAAAAAAAATGAAACTTTAAAATAGGACAGTAAATCTCCAATATTTGTTATGAATTGTGGGCGTTCCAATGATCGTGAAATATTAATATAATAAACCACCCCGCAGCACTTCGACTATAAACAATCATATAAAAATGGCTCTGTATTTCAAAAAATAGGTTTAAAATAGAAACAGGGCAACATTTTTTTTTCCAATTGTTATGAACATAATTTGACTGTGAAATATTGATATAATAAACCACCCCACAGCACTTCGACTATAAACAATCATTTTTTTTTCACAAGAGAAAAAACGTTGTTTTGAATATATTATATGAAGTAAAACAGTCCATGAAGTCATTACATTTTCACATCTGAAGATTGGAACCCAAATATCCATCCAGAAAAGTGGAAGTCCCACCCCAGACAATGATAGGAAAATACCCCATGTCACATACAGGGACATGATATAAAACCCAGTAACGGTCCACATGGAGATTATCGACAATCTGAGAAAGCATCCAAATATGCTCGAGGTATCTATAAGAAAGTGAAATAGTAGTATGTAGAATAGTAAAGAAACAGATAGAGTACCGACATCCATTGTTCCAAATACAAATTAAAGTACCCAAAATCCTTGAACAGAGAAAAACGCTAATCATGTGAGGAGTGTGATATGTCCAAAATATAAAAATACCATCATACCATATCAATAAACCAGCAACATAGACTAGCATCGCTAGTTTTGAAGGCAGAGTGATAACCTGTAAACACATAAAATAGTATCATAAAGCAGATACAAGAAATGTGCAGAGACATGTACTATTGATATACACCTCACACAAAAAGCATCCATGATAGAGCAAAAATATGTATAAACCCAGGGTCGATTGTATGTTCTGGCTCGCTTGTTCCCAGAAATAAAAACCATCTGCAGAAACCCAGGCTCTCTTGTAAGATTAGGCTCGCTTGATTCCAAAATTGGTAACCATCTGTTGCATCCGAGATGTAAGGTTCAGGCTCGCTTGTTTCCATTAGTAGCCCGCTACGACATCCACCCTGTTCATAGCAAAAAGGTTCCTGTAGATATACAGAGAAAGAGTATAATACGTAGACCATATAAACATGGCTCTGTATTTCAAAAAACAGGTTTAAAATAGAAACAAGGCAACATTTTTTTTTTCCAATTTTTATGAACATAATTCGACCGTGAAATATTAATATAATAAACCACCCCGCAGTGCTTCGACTATAAACAATCATATAAACATGCTCTGTATTTCAAAAAACAGGTTTAAAATAGAAACAGGGCAACATTTTTTTTTTACAATTGTTATGAACATAATTCGATCGTGAAATATTAATATAATAAACCACCCCGCAGTGCTTTGACTATAAACAATCATATAAACATGGCTCTGTATTTCAAAAAATAGGTTTAAAATAGAAACAAGGCAACATTTTTTTTTTCTAAGTAAAGTTAATCTATTAACAGTGGGAATAAAATTACAGCATGACTTTAGTCAAAAACATTTCCCAGACTTATGGCAAATTTGTCATCAAAAAATCAAAAAAGAATACTGCCCTCATACGGGGAAACCATTCTTGAACGTTTACAGAATTCAAAAATATTATAGAGGTCCAGCACAGTAATATAATCTAAAACATGCCTAATTAAGTGGGCCTGCGAAGAAAGAAAACCAAATTAACCAAACTACTCCTCTTGTGGTTCCTCAACAATTCGACACCATCCTTCGTAAGGTCCAGGATCGCTAGGTGCTATCTCCACATTCACGCCACCGCTCCCCTCCTGAAGGCTCGAATGTTGGCCAGCTTTTTCTGAGCTCAAACCCGCCGGATGGGTGCATTGTTCCTCCATTTGGGCCTCCTCACGGAAAACCAAGGTGATTGAAGCTGTGATTCGTGGGCGGTTTAGAGAGAAATTAAAGGAAAAAAGCGCAGTTCGCGTCGTGGGAGAAGGTGAAGCAGTGGGGAAATGAGGAGCAGGGGAGCCCATACGGTGGCCAGATCCTAGAACCCGACCCCACCCACTTCTAGTGTTTGGATAGCGACCTGCAGAATAATCACTGGACTGGGAAGACGACTCAATTGAGGGGCTAGAGGGAGCATGCATGGGTTGACCTCTAGTGCTCCCCCTGCGGCAACACATCCTTTGACGCAGGAGGGGCATGGGTGCAATCTCAGCAGTGGGCACAAGACGAGACGGAGAAGCAGGATTCCAAGAAACCGAGGAAGACAGACACAGACTAGACCGAGAGAAATGCAGATATGCACCAAGGTCTAAGCAGCAGTTCAGCTGGCCACTTCTCCTTCTCGTCACAGTGAGCAGGCAGTGTAACCCAGTAACCAGAGAGCATCTGAAATTCAAAGGTTGCGGCTCGTCTGAAAAACCATAGCAAAACGCCATTTTATCGACCCGACTGCAATGCAATCGAAGAACACCCGTCATAATTAATCTCTCATTAATGAGAGCCAAAGTCCGGATCATATTGGAGCATGCAGAATCGCTAACAGGAGTGGAGGTCCGATCTTGAACAGTGTTAAAACTTAACGCAATTTGATGTGAACATATTGGAACTTAAATATCGTCTAATTGAACAGTGTTAAAACTTAATGTGATTGATATGAAATCACCACATCCAGGTCCCTTCACCTTAAATGCCATCAAATGCACCTGCATCCAAGAACAGGGAAACTTTTGATTGTGGAGACATGGCATAAATTGATTGGAACGGATCTTTGTTTGGGCAGCTCGAGCAGTGGAAATCCGGACCCGAAAAATATTAGGGCGAATTTGATAAGAAATTTGCATCACAACTCTCCCTCCGTACGCCAGCCCAACTTCGGACCCGAAAAATATTAGGGCAGAATTCATTTGTTTTTTGCGTCACAAAATTGGCCGACGTCAGCAAGCTATTTTGGAATGCGAATTTAGTTTGAATTACGGTTTATCGCCGTTTGAAGTCCGGCGGGCTCGACTTAAGAACAATTTTGTTTGATCCCATCTTATAAAATTTGTGTTGGTTTTTTTGATAATACACATATTTATAATAAATCATGGGAATACCACACTAAACATGTGGAAAAGTTATATAAATTATTGAGAACAATCATTTTTATGTAAAAATATCCAAATGTGCTTTTGGGAAATAAGAATTCGAGTATTTGGTTCATATTGTTTTAAAGGAAGGAGTGAAGTTGGAACCTCAAAAGATGCAAGCTATTACAAAATGACCTATTCCTAAGAAAATCAAGGTTCTTAGAAGATTTTTTAGACTTACATGATATTATTGATAATTTGTTAAGAATTATGCATGCATTTCAAAGTCCACTCACATATCTATTGAAGAAAATATCATTTATATGGAATGATGAAGCTACTTTGGCATTCTCTCTTTTAATGGATGCCATGTCTTCTACACCAACATCGGTTGCACCTACTTTTGGTAAAACATTCATAGTAGAGTGTGAGGCACTAGGACAAGGAATTTATGTAAAATTAACACAATAAGGGATATCATTGGCTTTTAAAAGCAAGGAATTCAAAGAAAATATTTGGTGAAATCTACGTATGAAAAATAAATGGAAGCAATATTACATGCAATAAAAAATGGGGATAGTATATTATTGGGAGGTACTTTAAAGTCAAGATATACCATGATAGCATAAAGTATTTTTTGACGCTATGATTTTCATTAGAAGATTAAAAAAAATGAGGAGAAAAAATGCAAAGTTTTAACTTTGAGATAATATGTAAAAAGGGTAAGGAAAATTTAGTACGTGATTCTCTTTCTAAAATAGAAGAGGCCTCAAATTTATATCCAATTACATTTTCTATTCCTAGGTGGCTAGAAGAAGCTTGCCATAATGGAAAAATGACAATAGTACTAAACAAAAACTAAAATTTATAAAGGATGGGATGAACTCTATGGAGCATTGGGAGTGAAAGAGATATACTTTGGTGCAAATGTAGAATATTTTTATGCACGCAAGCATATTTGAATAAAAAAATATTAAGGGAGTCCCATGTCTCTCTGATGGTAGGACACAGGGTTCCTTAAAACATCTCAAAGGATCAAAAAATATATTTTGGAAGGAATGAAGAAAGATATTCAAAATTTTGTAAGAGAAGGTCAGGTTTGCATAATAAATAAAAGAGAGATAGTAAAATCTCTGGGGTTACTTCAACCATTCCACATACATATTCAAAGACTAGAAGATATATCAATAGACTTTATTACAGGGTTACTGAAATATAAAGGTAAGTATTACATTTTGTGGTCATTTATATAGACAAATTTTGTAGATTTTTTTTGTAGAGCTCAAAGTACATAAACAACAAGCCAAGTGGCAGAAGTGTCCGTGAAAGAAATTCATAGTCTTCATGGTTTTCCTAAAGTAATAGTAACAAGAAAATTTTGGAAATAATTATTTAATGAGTGGAGAAACACTAGCTGCCATGAGTTCTACATATCAAACACAATCAAATGGTCAAACAAAAATAGTTAACAAATGTTTTTAAGGTTATCTACAATGTTACTCTTTAGAAAATAAATCTTAATGGATGAATTGGGTTCCTCAAGGAAGAATGGTAATATGATACTATCATACTACCTATCACACATCTACTAAAATTTCCCCATTTAAGGCCCTTTATGGATATCCAACTCCTAGTATCTCATACTTTTGCAAGATAAGTCCAAAGTATAGGAAACAGAGTCACATATGGAAAATATTAAAGAAACTTTGAAAATTATTATGGAGAACCTTCAAATGACATGAAACATGATAAAACAACAAGGGGAACAACATTGAAGTGAAAGATAATTTGAGGAGGGTAATTGGGTATTTTTTAGATTATAGCATTATAAGCAATCTTCATTCAAGAAAAATATGAGTAAAGAATTAGCTCAAAAATGTTATGGCCCTAAATAATTATTCATAGGATTGCACAAGTGGTATAGAAGTTAAATTTTCCTTATTCTTGCATTCATAAGGTTTTTCATGTATCTTGCCTGAAAAAGGTTTTGGGAAAAAATATGCCAATGTAAATATAACTTCCAAAATTAGATGAAGAATGAAAGTTGATTCTTAAACCACAAAAAGTTATAGATAAAAATTTTGTATCTCTTTGACATATAACCATTATGAAGTACCTAATCAAGTCAAAGAATATTCCTCTAGAAGAAGGTACATGGTAAAATGATCAATTCGTGATGACATACCCACGGCTAAAGGGTTCGTTTGAAGTTTTGACAAAGGTTTTGTTATATGTTTTATATAACGTGCGGCGGAATAGTTTTATTGTTTGTTAAGGTCCCACACAGTGATCAAATTTGAAGGGCAGGTCTGAATTTCAATTAGAAGGGCATATATCTATGTCGCCCTTCCATAATGAAAAGCTTTAAAAAAAACTTTTCAATTGACCACAATAAATTATTTTTACATTTCATTTTCAGAAAGACAAAACCATCAATATTTATATTAATAAAAGACTGTTACATATACAACAATGAAGAAGGCTCCATATTTCATTGCTTAAATATCTCATTGGCAATGTCAACATAAGTCTTGAATACACTATTATAAGAATTTGGATACATACCACCGGGATATAGGAGATTCTTATGTGTCAGATTGTGTAATGCAATTTTGACTTTGTCTCACAAGGAGCAGCAGCATGGAGGTCTGGATTTTTCTTATAGAAATTTTTCATTATTATTTGAAACGTTGTTTATAGATATGAATACAAGAATGAAATTATGAGCATGGTGGACAATTAGTCAAGCTCATGATGCCAAACCAAGATGATGTAAGTTTGGAATTTAACATTTTTACATTTTAAAGACAAATAGTCAAAATCACTAACAACTTAGTACGCCATAATTAATAATCATTCCCTGTTCACTTTTGTTAATAGTTTTATGTCACACAATGATCTCTCTTCTCTGGAATTTACTTGTATTGAAGATCACTATTCTAGGAATAAGGAGTTATTTTCTCCAAAAATAACCCTAGCCAAACATTGACAATGCATCAAGGATATCTTTCTATGCTTCATAAGTACATATGTTCTACTTCTAAATCATGTCTTGGAAGTGGTTGTTTTGCTGGAAATTATTCACCAATTGGTTTCATACCAAAATCTTTTTCTCATTTTCAGCATCCAATACATGAAAAAGATAATGGTTTAAAACAACATAAATATTTGAAATTTTGCAAGAATTGTCTGGCACACTTTGAATATGAATTTTGAAGTCAAGTGCATGATGTTGTGTAGGATCAAGTGTCATTTTGAATACCAAATGTTTCACAAGAAACTTCTCAGCATGCTACCCTGTAGTAAGGATTAAATGACAATATTGCATCAACTATTTCCATAATAAAAGTGCACCTCAGCCATAAGACTAAACAACTACAAATTTTGTAGATCTAACAAGACCACACAATCAAATGTATTTCACAAGGCCAACATTGTATGAAAAATGAAAAGGATTTTGCAACCAAAAATACCTTAGGCAACTAATTCAATTAGATACACCAAACCATTAGCAAAAAGGAAAATCAGCCTACTCAAAAGGCAAGCATATACCTCCTTTGATAAAATTTTGAGTTCCAAAACAAGGGCCTTTATTTTCTTGTCAATGCCCCTAGTAATTTGAATGGGGTTTGCACCTGCTGCAACAACCTAAACAAAATGGTTTCATTTCAAATTATTTTCCACAAATTTAAGATACAACCATTGTCAGTTTTGTATTTCCTAACAAGCTCATAAATTTTGACAAAAGAACCAAAAATTTTTAATACCTGATAGCAATTTTTTCACTCAAAAACTATCTTAGACTCAATAATCTCAACCCAAAACTAAAAACCAAACACCATAAGACCCTACAAAATTGAATAGATGATCTTAATCCAGTACTATCGACAAAAAGTTACCTTTACACCCTCACTTATTAAACCCTGTGCTGTTGAATTTTAACTTCAACTGCTGCAGCAGAAGGACGGATGCAGCAGCAACATTTTTTTTTTGAGGTTGCTTGCACGCCATCCAGAAATTTAATTCAGCATTTAAAATTCCTGCAAGTTTTTTTTGTAGACGGCCGCAGCCATATTTCTGTACAGGATTGTATTTAAACACAACAACCAGCATTAATGCAATTCACCAACCAGAAATTAAACAAACAAAAATTTACCCCCCAGTTTTGTAAATTCAAAAGGAGGACACGTGGAGCATTAATATTGGATCGCATGAAATTGAAGGGAATCTAAAAACCTGAAAACCGGACCCGAATTTTTTATAGGGCACATTGGATTGAGAATTCGAGTTAAAATTAGGCAGACGTCAGCATCCCATTTTGGAACGCGAATTTGGCTTGAAATTCAATCTATTCAGACTTTTGAAGTCTGACGGAAAGGGTTCTTTAATGTTTTGATAGTTTAATATATACATATGTTTTAAACATATGTTATATATATATCATATGCGAAATGAAAGGTGGGCCATAGAATTTAGTTTTAATTTATTTTTTTTAAAAGAGGGTTTATTATAATATGTTTTATATGTTACGGCATATAAAAATAAAAAGGACAAAAAAGCTTGGTAGTTTTTTTTACAGACAGTACGTAAATTTTTTATTACACAGCAGTGTGTAAAAAGTGAAAGACTGAGTGTAACTTTGTAAGTGTGTATGCACATCAGTGTGAAAGTGAAAAACACAGTAGAGTGTTTTAGAGACAGAGTATGTTTGTTTTGAACAGACAGTGAGTTGGTTTTATGCACTGTGTTTTGTAGCAGTCATAATTTTGTAATCCCTCTCAGTGAGGAAGAAGTGTAATAGTTTTTTTTTGAGTTATTGAAGGGAATAGAAGTTTGTTTTCAAAATATTGAAACTCTGTCTCCTGTCAAAGAAATTTTTATTTTCTCTGTGTTAGAGGAAGGGAGATTTATTCTCCATTCATTGTTCTGGAATTTTTCAATATTCCAACATGTGCAAGAACAACAGATGTTGTGGTTCCATCCCCAGCTAAATCATTTGTCTTTGCCGCAGCTTGCCTTACCAACTTGGCCCCAATATTTTCAACTCGGTCCTCTAATTCAACCAATAAAAAGGCCAAAACCATAGCATTGAGATACATTTCATTACACTGTCAATAACAATAAAATTTGACTCAACCATAACCCTTTCCTTTTATTGTTGTGAAAATATTTATGCATTAATCTAATGTGGCTAGTCCATAGGCCAAGTAGACCACTGGGTAACAAATATGTTTCCTTTCACCTTTGAGTTTTCAAATTATGCCTACCAAATCTAAGACATTTAAGAGGGGGGACTAATACAACGTTAAAAGGAAAAACAGAGCACACATCTACAAATTACCTCCTTATCTAATTTCACACCATAATTAACTATTTTCGGAGAACCATGCCTTCTCTCCAAGACAACTTTTTTCCCTTCGCCCCAAGGGTGACTCCAACAAGATAAACAAGTTTGTTCACACCACCTGCATGAAAAATTGACAATGCTTTCAATAAGTGTGCAATTGAATTCCAGACCATATGCCAAAACAACCCTCCATGAAAAATTAAAATAACACATTAAAATCGAATATAAGTGGACAAGGAAAGATCCACCGCAGTGAAGTTTCACGTGCAGGTGACCTTCCTTTAAACATAATTTTTTCTCTGACCTGCAATTTTTTTGTCACCGAGCCATCCTTGTTGAAGTACAACTCCTTTTCCATAGATCTTGTATTAACTACCTTCTCTCTGTCTCGTAATCTTAGAGTCCCTCTTCTGCTTGAGCGATTAAAGGAAATGGGTGAAAAAACTGAAAGAGAAGACAATTGTCTGCCATAATTATCAAACATTGCACCCAACTTCTTCCCCTTTCCATTATTACCCAATGAGGTAGATGTGGAAATTGTTGTCATACTGCCCAAAGTAGAGGCCATCTTCTCTTATCCTTAATATAGAATTACAAGATCTTCATATTAGTATGAACCTTAAAAAACATGACTCCCATTGCTAAAAACCACTTTTAAGTTGTAACAGGCAAACTAAACAACTATCGCAACTTTTGGCAACTTCTGGAACATTAAGAGAGAAACAACCAAAGAGAAATACAACCACAATCCTCATTTTAATGAGACCGGACTATATATTTGCATTAAGATAATAGAAATAAATCACGACTATATTAAGGCCAGCACAAAACAATCTTTAACCAGTGTCTCTCGCGGCCTTCAGGTTGCCATGCTAGAGGTTGCATATTTTTAATCTAAATTCTTGACCTCTCGTGCCCATCTATGAATGCATCCAATGGGATATCTACATCAAATGCTCCTTTATATCCCCAAAAACAAATTCCCTACTACAAGAGCACCAATATTGATGGATCACCCCACACCATCCCACCCACTAGAAACGGTGAAAAAGGAAACCCGAGAAAACTTCTAAAATATCTCAAGATGACTATATGGGTGGCTCTTATGAATCAACCAACCATTCAGAGCATGTTCATCAATCCAAACCATGAGTATTATGTGACGATATTCAAGCAGGCACTGAATCAGATTTCTGAAGCTATGTTAGAGAAACCCTAAACTCTCACTGAAAAAATAAAAATATACTCAGCAACAAAGATGATCACACTCTGGGTAGCCCTGGAGGCTATTTGGGGGTGATGAGTCCAATAAGTCTCAATGAACTGTTTCCCTCACCAAGGAATACTATTGCAGTGGAATTTGATACTATTTTGGATGTTGAATTCCACGATCCTAATGGAAACCAGTACCTTCAGCTCCAGTACCTGTTCACAAAAGAGGGTGCCATAGTCATTCATGTGTGCAGAGAGGGTGAATTACAGGCATTGCAACAGGAGGTGTTGTTGTTGTTGTATTAGCCACTAGATTGTTTGTCTGGTTCTGTTACAAGCGCAGAGTATTGAAAAGGACAGACAAATTTAGTTCAGATATTGTGAAATTTCCTCAGAAATTCACCTACAAAGAGCTCAGCAATGCTACGAAAGACTTTTTTTGAATGTGATTGATAATTGATAATTGCAAGCAAGGGTAATCCCCTTGTGAAACCCAAATTTCTGAGCATTTTCTAAAACCTGATGACAGAGTCATTGTAATGAATAAGCGCCTAGGTCCATATTACGTCCAAATCTACCAAGCACCAAGATCTATAAAAAAAATCCACAGTATCTGCGAACTAAGAAGAAGAGGCAGAAAATGTATTCTACTTACCTGTTCGAATAGTGGTTGGGGTTTACCACAGCAAAAATTTGACATAGCCCATGTAGCATTTCTTATCATTAAAATTCTGGCAGTATCATTCAACTGGGCAAGCACCTGCCTCAGAGCTCCATGACTGAGGGCAATATCCCTAAATGTTGCAGAGTCTCCAGCAATATTTCCCAAAGCCCAAACAACCTTACACGAACACTAGTTGAACTCAAAGTTGGGTACTAGTTTTTTAAATCAAATTCCAAAATTACAGACATATAAATATAGTTGGGAAGAATAATTTTATGCCTCTAAAATAAACGTGCTACCTGTTCTTGAACATTATCATTCCCAGAGGTAAGAAGTTCCACAAATATAGGCAGTGCCCCATAATCAATCACAACCTTTGTATTCTCAGAGGTTCCTGAGACTATATTAGTCAAAGCTAAAGCTGCTTCAAACTGCATTATCAATCACAAGGTATCACCATCAAAGCTATAATTTTAAGATAAAAATTTATCTACCATTGAAACTATAATTTTAAAATAGATACACCTAGTGATATAGACACCTAGTGAGAGTAGAGGTTAGAAAATTATAATAAGAATTATTACAAGATATCACTCACAGTGCAGTTGATTTTTCATTGTCTGTTGTAACTATAATTTTAAAGAAGACACACTTAGTGATATAGACACCACCAAGTGAGAGCAGAGGTTATGAAATTATAATGAGAATTATTTCAAGATATCATATTACTCTAAGATGCATTCTTATGATAATGTTAGAACATATGTTGAAAATGTCAAAACATACCTGAATAAGCTCCTCTTCGTTTCAAGAACAATTTATTGGAGTCACATGAACTTGGAACAAGCCTCCCATGATCTGAAAGAGTAGCAACTAAGTCAACAGTGACTTTTTTGTTGCTACGCTGGATCGAGGGAGATTTGCTCCAAGATTAAATTGCTCCAATAAATTATTCTCTACTAAGCAGGGCCAACCACGTGAAGGTGGAAGCTCTTATGGCCCCTCCCCCCCCCCTCACATCACTCTCAATTCCCCAATACCCAATCTATATTTCATTTTTTACTTTCATGAGCATAAAAAAAAATATTCAATAACTAATAAAAAACAATTCAACAAAAAGTACACAAGGAAACATTGAAATTAATGCTTGACATAAAAATAGTATGATAAATGAGTTTTTTATATAACGCAAAAAACGTTCCAAGTATGGTAACGTTTGTCTTATAATAATACAATATTTTACATTGTCAAATTTTCTTTTTTCTTCTTCCTATTTTTAAAGCTCCTAATTACATCATCAATATCATCGTGCTCTGCTCCTGTTTCGTGCCTTTCAACCCGCACTGCTGACCTAGTTGCGTATTCACGATGTCTGGGCTCATCCAGTGACGGGGCATCGCCTACAAAAACAGGTAATATTAAATTTTAATTGTCAGTTTTTAAATATCATTGAACTAGTTCGGTAATATTAATAAAAAAAATTGCAATGAGATTATTTACCTGGTGCACTAGTTGTCGTCGTTGGGACTGTTGCCCTATCTTCCTCTCTGGTGGTAAGATCCTCAAGGGAAACATTCTTTGTCATTTAAACAAAAAAAGTTATAAGGACAACCATCAAGGTATAATTAGAAAAAATTATAAGTGGAAATTAATTACCGTCACGGCCCTCACTGATAGTAGCATTGTCGGCCTGGTCCCCACTACAATGATCATGTTGCACGTGAGGATCATCTACATCTGGCTCTAAAACTGGGTTATTTGCCTCGTCGGTAGTGCTGCTCCCCTGATTTAAACAAAGTTGTTAGACATTAAATTTATGGACGAAAACAAACATATTGAAAGGTTAATGTTTTACCTTATCAGGCATTCTAGATCTTGGGACCTGCCCCAAGCTTCTGCGACATTCAACTATGGCTTGATAGCCGAAATGGAAAGCGATATTTTCATCATCCTCTATAGTTTTTGTTTCGAAATAATCAACCTACATTACATATGATTTTTTATTTTTAATCATATTTGATAGGATTACAAAAATGTTGGAAGGCGATACAATTAATTATAAGATGTTTAGCTACTTAATTACAATTCTTGCGACTAATTTCAAGTAGTCGCCCTGGCCTAGCTTGTGATGGCCCTTTTTTTCAATCCTAGCTTTGGTTGCCTTCGAGGTGTCAGGAAACCTAGCATCAAAATATTGAAGTCAGATATGACGTAGCACACTTTTATTTTAGACATAGAGAAAATTAAAGCTATCGAATTAAGTTGTAATTTACCTTGCGGGTCCAGTTGGCATTTTTCCTTCTTTCTTTGCCCTTTTCTCTTTTCCGTCATGGATGAGTGCTCTCCACTCACTCTCTGGAACTGTGAGAGGACACTCGTATCTAGGGTTAAATTTCAATTCCGTCCTATAGGTGTCCCTGGTATATTTCAAATATTTGTCGGCTACCTGAGCCATCGCTGTTCTGTCAAATGTGTCGACCCCAAAAAGGGCTTCTAGATAATCTAGAAGTTCTTTTTTCAGGTTGAAATTCTAGGAATTCCACCTTGTGCGTATGGTTGGGCCAAAAATTACCAACACATGGCTCTCCAAAAACTTGTAGAACTCATTGTTTCCTACACAGAAGAAAAAGATATTATCATTAATTTAAAAATAAAAATTATGATAAATATGTTTTAGATAGAGTACATGAAATAGTTAAAATATTAAAATTTACCTGGGAGTTGTACGTGCTTTATAGGGACACCTTCATCCTTCACCAAAAATGTGCCATTAATGGTCCCTGTGGAGCTGACACGTGTAGCTCCAAGAAACGCAATAATGTAGTTTGCCATATCAGCCTCATCACTGCCAACACGTTCAGCGGTTGGCTAGGTGTCTGCTTGGGCAGGGTGTGTTTCTTGGCTGGCACCTAAAGGAGTAGAAGGTGTACGAGAGGGTTTTTGGGCAATCTCTTGCCCTTGTGTCCCACTACCACCAACACCAGGTTTAGCAAGTGCCAGAAAATGCTACATACAAAAGAAATTTTTGTTAGTTTAGTCAATGTAAAATTTAAAAATCAAACTATCACAATTCATCTCATGCAGAACAAAAAAAATATCCTTTTAACTTTTTATTATTACCTGATATGTTTCTAGCTGGGTAATTATTTGTTTTATCCTCTCTTATGTTTCAGGTGTTTGAGGCGCGTCTATCAAAGTATTAAATTCTGACCTTGCATCTCGTGCCTTTTTTCGCAACAAGAGCGCTGGAGATAGGGATGAACAAAGATCTTCCTCAAAGAGGGAATCATCAGGTGTACCATGGCTAGGTGTCTGCATATTTGAACAAAATTAATATTATTTCAATTATGTAAATAACTAAAATACCTGAAGATAGACCAATGCTGGCACTTTACACGTTCTTCCGCTGGCCTCTTTCCGCGATCATCTCGTCTCGAGGTTGTTCCTGTACTGCCCTGATCAGTCTGCCACATTGCAATAAAATTATAAATGTAAAAACTTGAAAGCAATATCTAACTTGAAAGCACAAAATTAAAACTGAAATAATTTCCAATAAGACACTGGAAGACAGAGTTAGAGTTTGAAATGTGCCTTGCATTGAATTCAGTCCCGGAAACATGTCATTGCACATTAAGGCACCCAAATAAGAGACGAGTTGACAATGAAGACCTTATTGAATATATTGTTGGAGCAACTTCTAGTAAACTTGTTGTGAAGACCTCGAGGACATTTTTGGAGCAACATTGTTGATGTTGACGGTATAGCATTGTTGGAGACGATCTTGAAGGGCCTTGAAGTGAAGCTTTTGGAGCAACTAGTGAAAAATCCTTAGAGCATTTAAGTAAGGCACTTTCTATCTTCCATCACCTTTTTCCTTTCAATATCCTTTAAATGATTTTGTTGATATTTAATGTTTGAAATCACGTTATAATTCCTTGATTATATATGTTTGGGGACTTTCCCTTTGAAATTACCCGAAAATACCCTGGCAATTTTATCTTCGGAATGCATGTCTGACCCTATTGTTCAATATTTTGATTGATAGTAGTAAACATAGAGAGTTAGGGGGCTCTTGACTTGGTTTTGTTGGGCCATTAGATCCCTAACATCTACTAGGGAGAACCCCCCTTGAGTTGGAGGAGAGCTAGCCTAAAGTGAAAAGAGGTTGGTGAGGTGACAATGGGGCTATTGAATTACACATGGTATCACACTTTAGCTTTAGGACTTTATCTTGAGAAGTGCAAGATTTTGATATATCAATTCTCAAATTGTTTACAACACTATTGTTAAGAACTAATAAGAAGTGATGTTGAGGGGTTTTTGGGTATAAGAAACAATACCATTTAAAAACTAGGGTTCTCAGTCCTTGGCATTCCTTCACCTCGGCCTAGGGGCACACTAGAATAATTTCACACTAAACCATGCAAACTTAAAAGTAACTTAACAGATCCATAAAGTAATAATAATCATAATTCCTAATTTCCTATTGTATGATATGATGCAAATTATTCAAACATGAAGCAATGAAGACATGCAATGTCTGAATTTCAAGATTGACAAACCAATACAAGAAGTTAGAAACTACAACTTTGATTCAATACTCTGTGTCCTAACTCCAGGAAGGAATCTACTTTGAAGTACAGAACATGCATCGTGTATTATCAATTCTTAATTAACAACAACTAAAGGTCATCTACCTCATCAATTCCTTCCCATTTTGTGTTTTTATATTATATTCCTTATAAAAGTGTCAAATTTCTCTCAAGTAAGCAACCACTGAATAAAATAAAAAATAGTTGAGATATGAATGAGAAATGGTCATTTATTTCTTGAAAGGATCTTCACAATTTCTTTGGTTGTTTTACATCTCAAGAAACAAGAAATGACCTAAGAAACCATCATGATGTAATATAAGAAACAACACGGTGCAATGGCCATTTTCAAAGCCAAATGATGTCCATTGAGAACATGGCCTTTATTTGTTTCCTATTTCATAGGAGTTTCGGGTAGAAATGGAACTTTGTTGTACCATTTCCAGTAGTAAAAAGGGAAAACCTTATTTTTCCATGGGAAACAATTTACCTTTCCTTTTTCAAGATAATCTAAATCACAAAAAATATGAACTATACTGCACACATTCTTGGATAATGTGAAAGTGGAAAAGGAATACCCTACACAAGTGATGCACACATGTACATTTGAACACTAATAGATTTTTGTAGTTGAAATGCAATGCTTGTTTTCATTTAAATGTAGGGTTTTTAAAGTAAGGAGAAATAATGGCTGCCAAATTAATAAGCGTTTCTTTGGGAAAAATTTAAATCTTGTATTGGGTGATGAAGATAATAGAGCGTATTGAATCTTGATTCTTGACATTGTGTTTAACTTGAATAACTCAAATGATTATAAATATCAGAGGATGAGTTCTTTTTTTCAAGTATGTCACTCAAAAATCTTATTTCAAAGCATTGTATGATGGCTAGCATTTGCTTGTTTCCCTTTCTTCAGTTCAATGTAAAAGTATATTAATATATTGGAGCACGAATGATAACTACAATTGTTTTCTCTGTAGTATATCCAGCCCCAAGATTATGAAAGGTTTTCTCAAGTGGAGCTATCGGTTATTGATGAAGCAGCTGCAATTCCATTGCCTGTTGTAAAGGCTCTGCTCGAGCCATATTTAGTGTTTTTGTGCTCTACTGTAAATGGGTAATAATTATAAATGAGCCAACCACAATCACAGATTTTGTAACCATTCGGTTTCCATGGATAGTGATGATGATATTAGCCTTATATATTAGTGACCTATATCTATATGATAATGATCTCAACATTGACCTTGATATGGTTGTATGCATGTGACCTTTGTTATGTCATCAGAAAATCCCCAAATATCAGAAAGTCCCCAAATCTGGAGAACTAAAGCTCATCACTTTCGATCTGGAGTACTACCCTTGTGATAAAGTTGATGACTTTCGATCTCCCATTCTCTACCACTTTGCACTTCACCTTCAATATAGATCAGACCAAGGGCAATTCGTTACTGGGTTTTGAGATGGATGAGTTTGTCGAACTAAAATCCATAGCTTAAACTTCATGAAACTGGTGGAGTCAAATTCATGCAAGCACAAACACATCTTACACATCCTTTTTGAAACTCATCTGAAAGAACATTGGAAGACATCTAGAGAGAACCCTATAGCCTAACACAATCCAATGGAATTGACCAAAAAAACCCAAATAGAGTCAACCCTACTATAGGAGGAAGGGCTTGCAGTAAGAACTTACCATTTTGCAAGAGCTGAGGGCGAATGTTGTTCTGCAAGAGCTGGGGGTGAATGCTGTTCTGCAAGAGCTGAGGGCGAATGCTGTTCTGTAAGAGCTGAGGGCGAACATTGAGGGTGAATGCAGGGGGAATGCTGTTTTGCAAGAGCTGAGGGCAATTGCTGTTCTGCAAGAGCTGAGGGTGAATGCTATTCTGTAAGAGTTGAGGGCGAATTCTGTTCTGCAAGAGCTGAGGGCGAATGCGCGCGTGATATTAGACGTTAATGTAGTTTTTAATAAAATCATTTTTATGTAGCGCGCATATAAGTGTCGTAGTTTTTAATAAAATCATTTTTTATGTAGCGCGAATATAAGTGTCGTTATACCGACGGTGGCAAAAGCATCGCTATTGCGACGACTGCCTCCAAACGTCGCAATTGTGATACTTATACATTGTGTCGCACTTGCGACGTTTGGAGGCAGTCGTCGCAATAGCGACGCTTTGGGGCATAGTGTCGCAATTGCGACGTCTTCCTCCAAACGTCGCAATTGTGATACTTTGTCTAAGTGTCGGTATTGCGACACTTTTCTCTAAACGTCGATATAGCGACAGTTTCGGGCGGGACTGAAAAAATTTGGAAAAATTTCCGACATTTGGTCAAAAGTGTCGGAACCAAGCGTAGGAATTTCCCCCAAATGTACTAGTGATGTCTCACATCATCATGCACCATTCATAGATCCAAGAGGAATGAGAGCATTAGGAGCTCATGATATAGTGCTGAGAGTTTTGGGTAGACTCAAGGAAGAGGGAGACATTCTCCCAACATCATCATTACCCACTCTCATTTTAGATTCTGCGGTGTGGGAGGAGCAACATGGGAAGGATAATAGCCTTCCAACATATACCTTTGGCATGGGAGATGTCAAAGAGAAGCACAACCATATGACATATGTTATTTGTGATAGATCATCAATGTTGTCACTACGGAAGATTGATCCATGTTGGAAATCCCAGTTGTTGGTGGATTATTCCAAGGATCTTTTTACATGCATGATACTTGATGACCAACTTTAAGAGGAGGGCTATTCAGTCCAAGATGAAGTCATATATTATCATGGTAGGATATTCTTATCTAGAGCCTTTAAGCTCAAGGAGAAGTTTCTACAAAGATCACATGAAGACTTTCTCTTCAGCCATACTTATTCCATGAAATCCTACAACACTATCATGGAGAGATACAATTGGGAAGGCTTTGAAGAGGAACTATATCAGCATTTGAAAATATGAATGGACCATGTGGAGATGGGAGAGATATATAACTCAATGAAGGAGTTATCATAGCCACCTCTTTCCTCTTTTGGAATGAGAGGGGATCTATCTATGGACCACTCCATTTGTATGAGCATAAATTTTGGTGAGGAACATGCTTATGTACATAATGTTTTATTTGATGATTACTTGCATTTATTTACCATGTATATGTAGGCCATTACTCCAAGGAAGAGCATTCTTTCATATAAACTTCATGGCCAACTTTGGGCCACAAACATTTCTGAACATGGCCACTCCCTTGGAGGATATAGGGAGATGTTGTATCACTGTGGGTGCACTCCAAAGGCACCAACCATTTCTCACCTTTTCAGCCATTGTGAGAAGACTTGGGAAGCAAGTTAGTGGTGGGAAAACCACTTACCATACCACTATCTGATACAGTCAAGAGATATACTGCATTGGTTCCACATGTGGGACTATGACCCACCTCCATTTTTACATATTTCTGTTTATATGTACTTATTTTTTATCCCATACATTGATGATGTGCTTATTATTTTTATGGGAATCATTTGAGGGAGGATGGGAGGATTGTATGTGCCCTATGGGAGGGATATTCTCCATGTTTACTATGCTACATGTTTCAGGGAGAACATTGGGCAAACCATGTTTATTTCATTGGATCTATTGCATCCTTGTGGGATGAATCATTTTCATCTCATGAGAACTTTGGAGGAGAATTTCATGGAGGGATGGATTGGGAGACACTTAGCTTATGAGGGAAGCTTATCACATGATAATGTCACCAATTATGGAGGAGAAGAGTTTCAGCACTCACCTTGTCATTTGCTTGAGGACAAGCGAAATTTGGGAAGGGAGGACTATAATATTGCCAATTAGCCATGAGCTAGTTGGAATCTTAATTTTTGTTTTGTTGTCTTGTTTTATAAATAAGAGGACAATGGAGGTCCATAATTCTCCTTAATAATGAATAAATCAATGCCAATGTAAAATTAAAACATCTTGGAAGCTTAATTAAGCACCCTTAGCTGTGAAAACGGGCTCGAACATCTTGACTGGGTCAACTTTGACCAAATCAACAATGTTGTCATGGAGGAGTGGCAATCAATGAGGGACAGGGCAGTTTTAGATGAAGACACTTTGCATGGAAGTAGGTTCATAAATTAATGGGGCTTAGGGTTTGGAAGCTCATATATTATAAAAGGAAGAGGATGGCAGCCATATTCATTAGGTATTGGTATATGATATTTCAGAATATATGGTCTGTTTAGACATATAGCTTTCGTTGGTTGTTTAGCTAAGATTGCAAGTGTTGTTTATCACTCGGTGTTCCTGATTGAGAATCGCACCTCTTTCTTTGAGTAGCTCTTGGAAGATTCTTATACTTCACTTCCACTATCAGGCATTTGGCCAAAGCTTTATCTTGCATCTACATCGCAAATCTTGTTGAGGGTTGAGTTGTTTTGCAGGTTGCAGCAGTGGAGACCATCTTTGGGTCACTTCAATGATTATTTTCAGTGGAGAAGGTTCCTTTCCATTGGGAGGACAGTAAGGAAGGCCCTTGAGCATGTTTTCAGATTTTTGCATCAGACCACATATTTATTTTCCCCTACAGCGCAATTTCTTTCTAGATCTGCATTATTTTGAGGGAGGAGTTGCTGGGTGGTTTCAATACACCATTTGGAGAGGAGGTTTTCCAGTGAAGGGATCAACCTTTCATCTAGGAGATCTATAAGAGGGGGCTGCATTATTTCTTATATCAGATCAGCCACACTTTCCATATCTATATGTTGCAGTGGATCTTCAGCCCTAGGGCTTAGATTCCCATCTTGTACATGGTGTATTTATGAAAACCCTTGTAGGGTTCTTCATTGGAGGTTGTATAAAGCCTAGATCTGTATTAGATCTATATTTTATGGCATATATCAGCCCATGTTATTTTGTATTTTAATTTGTTGTAGCAGTGCCTTTTAAACAACATTGTAGCAGTCTTCCAACTCTTTGATATATAGTAGCAGCACCTCTTTTGAGGGTTTTTTTCTATTGGAGGCTTATTCTATATTATTTTACATTTTATAGCCCATTTATTATGCATATTTTTTTATTTTTATAGTGAATGAAAGGTCTCCATATTGGCCTCTTGCTTTTATATGATGAATAACATTTTTATTCCAGCATTTTGCACTATATTCCTGCTTTTCCCATATGGGGATATTACAGCATGTTGCCTCTGTCGGCTCCCATTTGTGGCACTAACCACCATTTATAATTCTTGTGGCCATGAGAGCTCCATGTGGGCACAATTATACAACAACTAATCTAATTTCTCTACCACATACCAGATGTTGATTGAAGCAAAATAAGTTCTACTTTCAGGATGCACTCTAGTTCTACCAAGGCCACATATGTGTTCCTTCAAGCGAGCATGCCAAGATGATAAGGGAGGAACATTATAGTTGGGTGGTAGGGAACTTAGTTATGGAGAATATAGTAGCAATACTTCATAAGTATCTATACGGGCCAAAGCTTCAATAAGTTGATGTCTATTAGTATATCATCTCATGCATCTTTTGTGCCATTTTTAAACCAACCATCAAGAAGCAGGGTTTATACACTCCTCTACCTACCTTGAACAAACCTTGTGAGTTAGTTTCCATGGATTAAATGTCATATTTTCCCTCAAACAAGCATGGTAAGGATTTTTTGTTTGTGCTTGTCGGGAATTTCTCTAATATGGTCATTTTGGCACCACACAAGAAGAGTATCATAGCTAAAGCCACTACTAAATTCTTCTTTAAGCATGTTTGGGTTAATTTATTTCTAACTTTAAAAAATATTTTTTATAGATAGAATAGGTTCCTCAATACTTTATGGTCCAACCTATCGTCTTTGATATATACCAAGTTAACCAAATCGACCACATTTCTTCCCCAAGTAGATGGAAAAACAAAAGTGGTCAACAGGATGATTTTGCATAGCTTGCACATGTATAACTCCCAGAATACACATAAATGGGAAAAAATACTTCCATAAATTTATCATAGCTATAACATATCCCTCCACAACTCTATTGACCATATTCATTTTCAGGTGTGTATGGGTTTCCAACAGTTGGCCTCAGCTGATCTAGTTATGCACATCTCATCTTCACCATCCAATGATTAGGTCGAGGTAGATAAAGCAACCAAATTTAATTAATATATCCACCACCTCTAACAACAATTTCATGATATCATATATAAATCCAATGCTGAGTATATGCATCAAAATTAGTAGTGTAGGGCTACACACAAGTTTCAGGTTGGTTATAAGTTGTGTTTTAATTTACAAAAGAAACACCCTAGAGGCCCCCATAGGAATCTCAGACCAATTTGATATGGTCCTTACACAATAAAAAAGGATGTGTGTGAAAATTATTTTGAATTAATTATTCCCCATTTCCTTGGATTTTACCCATTATTTAATGTGGAGTTTCTTTGACCATATTTTCTACCTCCATTGGACACCTTAGAGGTAGCCAAAAAAATGGATCCTATATAACTCAATCTTAAATACATTGAATAGGATACTTGATCGAATCACAGAAACCAAGACAAAGTATACCCACTAGAAACGCATCCAAATCTAATAGGTTGTTAAAGCAAAGTAGCTTCTTCACCAAGGCAAGTGGCTCACCAGGTTCTAAATTTTACAAAAATTTTCCCGTATGATGAGGGAACTTGACACAATGGATTACCATTTCTTCCTAAGGGGGAAGGAATAATCCAATTGGATATCAATGGCCACCCACCTCTTCCATTAACTCAATGGTTCCTTGTATTCTTGGTATTTTTTCTATGGTTTTTTGGGTCCCAAATTTCGTGGGGTTATTTTGAGGCCCTAAAAAACATTTGTAGAAATTAATGGGTCCATGGATTCCAATAGCATAACTTGGCCCAAGTTAAAAAATTTATGTGGAATTTATGATTGTGAATAGAGGTGAATTCCCTAGACCTACTAGACTGGTCTAGAACAACAGAAGAAAAAAAGCATATAGTTTTCCTTAGAGAAGTTATAGAATGGGAAAGAGGCCTACCTCAAAAATGTAGCAACCTTTCCTTTCCTCCTCGCTTTTAATCTCTAATTGTAGCTCCAAGTGCTATAATTATAACATGCACACATGACTAAAACAAGAAAAGGATCCACAACAACCAAGTAGCATAGTATAACATCTATATTCAATGAATTAGCAAGCCATTGAAATACATCTGTCCAAACATACCACAACAAATATAGGAAAATAATATACTCTTTGTATTAATATAAATAGGAGATATTTTACAACCATAAATAGTATTTGATCTTGGAGATGTCTCCCCAAGTTGACTTTTCCTTCCTTGTCACAAATAATACCTCAATATCAACACTAATGCATAAGTATGATGACTCCTTTAGGTTCAAGGCAACAACATAAGGGCGTGATCAATCCCCAAATTCCATCCCTTATGTTATGGATGGAAGTAAATTTATAGGAGAGGTGAGGTAGTTTAGGATTTTCCATAATGGGCTTGAGATCCACATATGATGAGAGTATGAGCTCAAGGGATAAGAGGTGAAGTCTCCAAGGTAGTATCAAATAGGATTCAAGCTTCTTACCCAAGGTAAATGGTTAAAACAACCCCTCAAATCTTTTAGAAGAGGAATCTTCATAATTATTTTTAATTTTTCTGAATTTATAGAATCAATGCACCTATAGAAGGGAGCAACTAGTGATGGCCATTATTGGTGCAAAAGGGAGCAGCCAATGTTGAACACAATTGGCTAAAGGAGAAGGGTGTGTTGTGGCCAAAAACATTGATTTTGAGCAATTAATCCCAAAAACTCACACTTTTTTGGAAATTTCATGCTTAGGGATTTGTGAAGGGACGATGACAACATGTTCACGGATGTTGATTAGTCAGGTTAGTAGGCCTTTTGACCAAATGTGACAAAATGGCCTATAAGAGATTCCCCCCTAAAACACAAATTTTGAAAGAATAATTAGTTGATATCACCATCTGTTACAATACATTTTCATCATGACATATTTGTTGAGGGAGACATACCCATGCTCAACTCATAAGCTATTCATTACATGCAAAATGATCAAGAAGTCTCATCCACTTATGACAAAGAGTGGACCCCTGATTGGATGAATTTTTTTATGATCATATCCATCATAATTTGTGATATTGTATTAATCTATAAATTGCAAACCAGATGGATGGAACTAGATCTGGGGTCTTCTATCTCGTTCACTCGATCATCTAATGTATGAGTCTAATCATGCGAATAAATGAGCTGAAGTCAAACATGGTGGACACCATCTGATTACTATCTGATTACTATCCAATAGATGTGAGAGAAACCATTGATGATGTTAATGGCTCTCAAGGTACCATAATACAATCTTTATGGTGTGAATGAATTAGTTGAAGTGAAACACCACACAGAATCTTTTGATCGAAGTCCAATGATGAGGATTCATCACCGAGGGAAAGGAAACTTTCCATTGATGTATGAAAGATCCAAGGTACCAAAGGGATTTTCCAAGTCAAATTCCTAGATAATGAGTTAATGTCAACAGGAAGGGAATCGTCGTGAGAGGGCCTTAATGTATCCCCCATCAACAACATGAAACGGGTATCAAGATTTGAGATAAAATGATAGTGATGTGGAACTAGTTAGGGAGGAATCTTCAGAATTGTTTTTAATTTTTCTAAATTTCTAGAATCAATGCACCTATAGAAGGGAGCAACTAGAGCTGGCCAATGTTGGTGCAAAAGGGAGCAACCAATGTTGAACAGAAGTGGCTAAAGGAGAAGGGTGTGTTGTGGCCAAAAACATTGATTTTGAGCAATTAATCCCAAAAAATCACACTTTTTGGAAATTTCATGCTTAGGGATTTGTGAAGGGACGATGAAAACGTGTTCACGAATGTTGATTAATCAGGTTAGTAGGCCTTTTTACCAAATGTGACCAAATGGCTACCAAATGTGACTTGGTAGCATTGACCCAAAATTGAATATGGAGGCTTTTGATATGGTGTGATGAACCAAAGAGGAAAACAAATTTCCTAACCCAACTATCATGGAAATGAAGTGAAAGAGTGTCATGTTAAAGAGTGGCTCACAACCATTAATAGGTGAATTACCCTGTTTTCCCAATTTCCCCAACCATTTTTGGTCAGTACCTCTTTATGTTGACAACTTGAAGAGGATAACATATGTTTTATCTGTAATTTCATCCTATAGATGAATCTCTCTAAGTATTTTTAATGAACTTTAAGAAGGATTGGTTTGATATTGTCATTTTCGACAAGTCCATAATTGTTTGTGTTGAATTTTGCAAAAAGAAACAGTGAAGGAGGCATCCTGAAACATCATCCTTGATCCTAGTTGGAAAATAATCACCTAAACTAGGTGGGGCCCACACAGGCTATTTTGAGGTGTATGTCTATTTTTAGACATGGTGAGCATATTCTATAAGTTGCGGGATGCTATTTGTAGATGGTTGGTCAAATGTGAAAAATAGATGAAATTCTACTTTTAGAATATTGGGCGAAGTCTATTTATAGATCGTCAATCTAAAAATAGATGCATGTCAATTACTATTAACTCTTAATAATAATCAGACTCTAAACAACAACTTATTCTCTTGGAGCACTTCAATTCAATGCACAGATGTGGCACAGCAGCTGACAGAAGGAATTAAACTATTCCTAAGGGTTTACTAAAGCTATTGCATGGAGGACTTCAGTTATAACTCATGTGACAGAGTTTGGTGGAGTTGGAGAAGTAGTTTATGGAGTTGTATTTAGTTTAACTCAATTAGAATCAGTTGAGCTAATTGTATCTAGTCTAACTGATTGATACACTAGTGAGAGTGGAGTGAATTAATTATTTAATTAATTCACTAAATAATAAATCATTAATCAACTGAAAAATACATTATTTAACTATAGTGCATGTCAGTTCCAGTGGAGACCAGTGGAGAGATAGGTGAAAGAGCAAGTGTGACTATCAGTTGTGACTATAGTGATGCATTGATTGCATCCAACACTCAGTGGAGATGCCTATGAGGATTGTGTGAGCAAGGCTAGAGAAATTCGAGTTCATTCAGAGCCATTCTTCAACAGGGATTGCGCAATAGAGGCAGACTAGCAGGTGGCAAAGATTGGTGCATGGATTTACAATATCGGGCCTGATTAGTGTGTGGCGATTGTACTGTACTGAGAGCTTGATATGATCAGCTTTGTATGAGGATTTTTACATGATCTCTATGAAATATATTATATATAGATATTTGGGGTTTTCAGCTTCAGGCTTTCCCGTTAAACAATTGTGTTAATGTGTGTGAATTTTTATTGTTTCATGTGTGCATTGCAATCTTGATTTAATTTCCGCAAATGATCAACGGTGGAATAGATTTTGTATTTTGCATGAAGTTAAAATAGTGTGAGATCAGGAGAATCTTGGACATATAACACATAAGTTATATAATTTCTAGTATCAGAGCAGTGTTGATCATTGGAGGAGATTGCAATTATTGAAGCGGTTGAGTTTTGTGCTAGTGGAATTCGAATTTGATGCAGTATTTTCTTGGTGTCGAAGTTGAACATTCATTGAAATGTCTTTCAACGGATTGCGATTAGAGTATGCCCTTGAGGGCAGCTTGAATTACATAGCATGAAAGGACAGGATGGAGGCGGTGCTGGATGATAATGGGTTGAAGGAGTTCATAGATGTTGATATTCTGAAGCCTGCTTCTAGTGATGCAACCGTACTTTACGCATGGCAAAATAAGGTAGCAAAGTGTCGAAGGATTCTGTTGGAAGGTGTGAAGGACCACATTGTGTCCAGCCTTCATGGGAAAGCCACTCCATTCTTAATGTGGAAGGCTTTGACGGACTTGTTCCAAAGCGAAGTGACCAGAGGAAGTTGGTGCTTAAAGACAAGCTCAGAAAAATAAAAATGGAGAAGAATGACACTATTCCAGTATACTTGACAAAGTTTGTCCAATTGAGGGATGAGCTTGGGAGTTTAGGAGTTAGTGTTGATGAAGAATACTTGGTGAGCTTGGCTCTCCTTGGGCTTCCAAAGAGTTGGCATAGCTACGAAAACTCTGTCAATGGACGGGAGAAACTGTCGAGATGGGAGCGACTTTGGTCGGATCTTATGTAAGAGGAGATAAGGCGAAGTACCAGGGATGGCTCTTCATCAAAGCATGATGATGAAGAGGATTGAGCTTTGGTTTCCAAGGAAAAGAAGAAGAAGGGGAATAAATTCCATTCTATATCTGAGGTCGGTGAAGATGGAAAAGAGCGTGAAATGTCCAAAGTGAAGTGTTTTCACTGTCACGAACATGGGCATTTCACCACTAATTGTCCACATAAGAAGAAGAACTAGATGGATGCTAGAGCTGCAGCTGGTGAGGCTCTTGCCTCAAAATTTGAGCTTGACTTCTCATTGATCGCATGCATGGTGTCTAGTGCATTGGGATCGGGGTGGTACTTTGATAGTGATGCTTCCTTTCACATGATGGGAGATGTGAACCTTTTCAGTGACTTGGTGGAGAAATATCTCCAGTTGCATGTTGAGTTGGGAGAAAATAGATGATACAATGCGATTGAAATTGGTACCATTAACTTTCAGAGGGAGTCAGGTAAACTCATTCTTTTATAAGATGTTGTGCATGTTCTAGGTTTAAAGAATAATTTAATCTCAGTCGCAATGTTAGAGGATAAAGGCTATGATGTTGTCTTTAGTGAAGGAAAAGTTTTCCTTCGGTACAAAGCAATAGGAAAAGTCAAGAAGGTTGGGATTCGAGCTAAGAATATTTACAGACTTGAAGTAGATGGGATTTCTATGGAACCTCCTACTATTGGGAAGTGCAAGAAAGCCATGCAATTGGAGCTTGAGAGGGAGCAAGATTTACATGCAAGTAAGAGTGAACCTTGGGATGTGGAGCAGCCACAAGATGAGGATCATGGAGTGGGAGCAACCACTCATGCAGATAAATTTCATGCCAGAAGGGCATAGGAAGTGCATGCAGCTATACCACGAGGTAAGAGGTGGCGCAACATGTATGAGTAATCCCAAGAGGAGATTTATGGGCAGGATTCATTGAGATGGTGTAGATCTCATGAATTGAACCTGGCTACGAGGTGCCCACAAAGCAGAAGTAGCATAATCAGTTGGATTGATGCAATGAGATCAAAGTGACAGTGTCGGATACTGGAGCGCAGTTCAGAGTTGACAGCAAGAGCTGAGTGCATGGGTGCAGAGTTCAACAGCACAGTGGTTCCTAAAGACATGTGCAGTTGGTACTAGAAAAATTCAAAGACTTTGATGATAGATGCATTAGACTGATTGAATTTTTTGGAGCCTTTCAGTCCCGAAAGTGTTGTAGCAAGAGTTGCAAAGCAGATGCATGGAGTTGTAGGGCGCTTGCAAAGGTTGCAGGGCGAATGCATGGAGTTGCATGTCGCATGCAAAGACAGTCCTTTATTTTTGAGAGGGAGTGTTGAATTTTGCAACAAGAAACAGTGAAGGAGGCATCCTGAAACATCATCCTTGATCCTTGTTGGAAAATAATCACCTAAACTAGGTGGGGCCCACACACGCTATTTTTAGGTGTATGTCTATTTTTAGACATGGTGAGCATATTCTATAAGTTGCGGGATGATATTTGTAGATGGTTGGTAAAATGTGAAAAATAGATAAAATTATATTTTTAGAATATTGGGCGAAGTCTATTTATAGATCGTCAATCTAAAAATAGATGCATGTCGATTATTATTAGCTCTTAATAATAATCAGACTCTAAACAACAACTTATTCTCTTGGAGCACTTCAGTTCAGTGCACAGATGTGGCACAACAGCTGACAGAAGGAATTACACTATTCCTAAGGGTTTACTGGAGCTAATGCATGGAGGACTCAGTTAGAACTCAAGTGGCAGAGTTATGACACAGTTGGAAGAAGTAGTTATGGAGTTGTATTTAATTTAACTCAATTAGACTCAGTTGAGCTAGTTGTATCTAGTCTAACTGATTGATACACTAGTGAGAGTGGAGTGAATTAATTAGTTAATTAATTCACAAATAATAACTCATTAATCAACTGAAGAATACATCATTTAACTACAGTGCATGGCAGTTTCAGTGGAGACCAGTGGAGAGATAGGTGAAAGAGCAAGTGTGACTATCAGTTGTGACTATAGTGATGCATTGATTGCATCCAACACTCAATGGAGATGCCAATGAGGATTGCGTGAGCAAGGCTGGAGCAATTCGAGTTCATTCAGAGCCATTCTTCAGCAGGGATTGCGCAGTAGAGGCAGGCTAGCAGGTGGCAAAGATTGGTGCATGGATTTGCAATATCGGGCCTGATTAGTGTGTAGCGATTGTATTGTACTGAGAGCTTGATATGATCAGCTTTGTATGAGGATTGTTACATGATCTCTATGAAATATATTATATACAGATAGTTGGGGTTTTAAACAGACTCTGTTAAACAACTGTGTTAATGTGTGTGAATTTTTATTGTTTCATGTGTGCATTGCAATCTTGATTTAATTTCCGCAAATGATCAATGGTGGAATAGATTTTGTATTTTGCATGAAGTTAAAATAGTGTGAGATCAGTAGAATCTTGGACATATAACACATAAGTTATATAATTTCTACAGTTTGATGATTTTACGAGTCCAACCATTAGGGGAATTTTTAGGTTGAAAATGGGCCTCATAAGGAAATTATAAAATAATAGTGGAAATAATAAAATAAGATTAGATTACATCATCTAATTTTAGAGGGAAAAAAAAAAAAAAAAACTATTTTTTCAACTCATATTTTCAACTTATCTCCCTATGGGTTTACTCAAATTTTAAGCAGAAACACTCATTGTATGAAAAATTTGATTCCTCATCCAAGGAGTACCCATGTTGCATACTTTCGATGGACCCAAATACACGAAAAATGAGAAATACATGAAAAATCATGATTGCAATCATGTTTTTTCATGTATTTCTCATTTTTCGTGTAGTTGGGTCCATCGAAAGTATGCAACATGGGTACTCCTTAGATGAGGAATTAAAGTTTTCATCCTACGAGTACTCCCGCTCAAAATTTGAGTAAAAACTTAAGGAGATAAGTTGAAAATACAAGTTGAAAACGTAGTTTTATTATTTTATTATTTTTTAATATTTTTACTTTTTTACTCGAAAAATGATGAATCATCCCCCATGGTTGATATCATCATCCTGAATCCTATTGGTTCTTATAAAGTTTATTTTTATTATACATTTTTCTTAGGAGGCCCATTTTGGACCTCAAAATTTCCCTAATGCAAATGTATAACTCGACTTCTTCTTCATGTTTAGAGAGTTTTAAAAAGAGTAAAAAAAAACTCCAAAGGTTCCTTTTTGTAAATAGTCTCGTGAGCCTAAAAAGGTAGAAAATGATAATCAGGAGAACCTCTTATGCATGTTAGACTAAGGTATTCCTTTTTCATAAATATTCTATCCCATTCCGGAAAAGCGTTAAACTTATATTGATTGTATTCTTTTTCATTTACTTTAATGAGCTCGAAAAATACAAGTGTTTGACAATATTTTCATGATTAGCAAGTCTGAAAAGAGTTGAAAGACTCTATGGGGTTTTGTTTTCATAAGTTTAGAGAGCCCGAAAAAGTGATAAAAGTATGCTACTTCATCAAAATGATCAGTTTCAACTAAAAATGTCATTAATTCCTTCAAACAGTTGTTATCCTGCTCAGAACACCACCAAAAGATTAAAAATATTTAATACATGGTAAACTTAAGTCAAATTTGGGTCACAATAATAAAATATAATTAAATAATCATAAAAATGACCATAAGTAAGAGAAAATTAATTTCATTTTTACCATTTTACATTTTACCTCTTGGTGAGTGAGCTATGAGTGCATTTTCCCCCCGATCTTCAACAATTGATTGCATCCAACCTGACGGATCATTTTTGGTGTCGTCACTTCCAAGTAGGAGATCATACCTTCCTCTTTCTTTTCACGATTCCATTTTTATATTTCAAGAAAAAAATTTCAAGTTTTGAGTGACTTAGGGCTTTAATTTTGTGCCCTAGTTCCATCACACCCCAACAATGTCAAAACGTGCACTAGGCCAGGAAAAATATAACTATGGAGAACGCTATATTACACTATCTCCATTTAGTAGGGTGTGTTGGGTGAATTTTAAAATTTTATCTCACTATTTTCACTCAAAATTATCTCAAATTTTTGCATGGGACTTATTCTAATGATTTTTCTTATCATGTTTTAGGTATTCATCGGAAAAAGATGAATTTGATTTGGTGAGAAAGAGAACATGAAGAAAAATACATGGATGTTGCTAATGATCCAGCTACTATTCAGCCATTGACAAATTGTGGGTTTTTCAAAGTCTTTTGGCTTTCTTAAATGATACAATAGATGTAACTATTGGACTATCTTATCAAAGCATGGGATGTGCAGGCACAATCCTTTAGGCTTGGAGCAGATATGCTAAGAATATAGGTGGAAGATATTTATTCCTTAACAATTTTATCAAGGAGAGTGGCTCCTATCTCGCTATATAGTTCAAGAAGGGGTAGAAAGACTTTAAAGGACTATATCACTACAGTTTGTAGAACTCAATCCCAACCAACAAAATATGGGAAAATCAAGATAAATAAAGTGATTTGTTTTCCTCTCAAGACAATCCTTTTCATTATTTATATATTTTCCGGCAACGCTACCTTACATTTGGCTAAAAATTCATAAATGTAGTATGCATTAGAGTGCATAGAGTCGACAATTTTCAACTGGAGTGAAGGGGTTTTAGCAAACATGAGGGAACAAATCACAAAGGAAAAATATGGGTGAATTAAAAAATTTGGGTATGGTTCCATTTTGATCTTATTTTCCTTGGAGAGGACTCCATTACTCCGTCCAAAGAATATCTTGCTCGATCTCCTAGATCCTAGAGCTCCACTAATGAGAAAGTGGGTAGACCTCATGTCTATATATGCAAGTTTGTCTTCCATGAGTTTCACACTTGTATTATTTCAATGGATGTGATTGCAGCTCATTATGGTTGAAGACTATTCTTATGTTAGGATGGATTACCATGGATACCCAGAGCTCATGCTTCTTGAATGTGAGAAATGGGGTTTCATAGGTAAAACACAATCAGTTTGAATGTTTTTTTTTTTAACGATTTTTTGGTATTTTGATGTATCCAAGACTAACTATCGATTTGTACATGCATACATTGGACTAGTTTTACTGGTGGGTTCATCCTATCTTCAACATATTGGAGACCCACAATATACATGGGTTGGAGTAAAGTTCGTTGCAGGAACACGAGAGGCGTTATAGAATCTCAATGTGGTTGAGTCTCTAGCATATTTTAAGCGACATTTGGAGGGATTGACCTAGGGCATACCAGAGACTAGATTCGATCAGATCTATATGAGACTGGAGTGCTACATTATTGGTGTGCCTAGAAGCATTTGTCGACTTCTTGGAAAAGTATTCGTACGGTTGTTTGTTACCATGAGCACCATTAGCATTATTCTACTATGATGATATAGAACCATATTTTGACTACATATATTTTTGATATGATAGGTCGTGTGACCACATGTGTGTCTCGAGCACATATTTTTGTAAAACCAAACTTATATATATATATATATATATATATATATATATATATATCGATGTTTTTTATGTGTTCTATTACCTTGTTCAATGTATATGATGTGAATTTAAATTTAAATTTAATTACATATGTCGCAAATGTTTGTCTAAAACATGATTTTCCAATGCATATGTCAATGTGTTTAGACTTCTAGGAATGTGTTGATATTGGATATAATCAAAATTTATTTATGTAAGGTGAACCCTTAAAAACATATGAAGCATAATTATATTTCTAACTGAATAGACATTAGTCAAGTGTATTATTACAAGTTGTGAGTCATGTCTAACAACTATACAACATATGCCATGATAAATAGCATTAGGCAATGGCTCAATCACTGCGCTATACTCAGCGATTTTATTGGTATAGAGACCAATAAAAATCCCTTCTAATCTCACTAACTCGCCATGTGGATCATATATATCCCACACCATAGAGGAAAGGTTCTAAGTACTATGACTAGCACCATCAACATAACCAACATATGGTTGACGGGACACCAACATATGCAAACCAAATGTAAAGAAATATTAATAGAGATGGTAGGAAAGTCCGAAGGGAACACACTGAAAACATACCCAGCACACCTATAGACAGTATGTACACAGTGAACTATGAAAAAATGACTTAAGCATTTTTTGAGGTACAACCCATTTCTGGGTTACACCAATGGAACTCCATCAAAATCAATAAGCTCATAGAACTCTTTAGCAAGAACACATTTAACAATACGATATATGATGATGATAAGTTAGGCTCTGTAGACATATTATTATATCTCCATACCAACGGTCAAATGAATCGATCAGGAACAACGACTTGTCTGGAATAGAATTGTCAGATGTTGTTTCAGTTTTAGAAGTGGGAAGATTGCAGATTAGTTCAACAAATTCTAAATATTTCTTTGATTTGGAATTTATAAACTCCAAATCTAACTCTTGGAGGATGAAAATCCATGTGGAATAATTTCCCCCTAGCAATTTTCATGACAAGATGTATGTCATTGGGTTGAAATCAGAAACAACCATATTATTGTGAAGTAGGATATAGTGGTGAAAATTTTGGACAACTTGGACTGTCACCAAAGCTAACTTTTCAACATGAGAATATTTTATCTCGATATCATTTAAGCTTCGACCCAAATAATAAATGGGATGTTCATCCCCTACATCGTCTTCTTGGACTAATACCATGGAAATGGTAGTAACTGCAGTGGCGAGGTACATGAATTAATCAAGTTGATAAATCGTGGGAAACAACAATGATGCCAAAATAGAACATATTTGAAAGCATCAAACGCCTTCGTCCCAATGGAATGGAACCCCTTTCTTCAACAAGCAATTAAATCCTTTAGTCAATTCTGTATAATTGGGAACAAATCTTCATAGAAATTTAGCCTTCCTTTGGATTCGTTGAAGCTGAATGAGGGAGGAAGGAGTAGGTAGATCTAGGATTGCCTATAATTTCAGTGGATCAATATGAATTCCTTTCTTTGATACAACGAAGCTGAGAAGTCGACTGGATTGTACAAAAAACACGCACTTGTGTGGATTGATCATGATGTTATAATGTCGAGAACGTATAAATATAGCCCTAAGATGCATCGAATGATAAACATGATGTTTTGAATGGGAAAGTAGGTCATCCAAATATGATTTACAATGTGCTTAATATCATGGGAGGCATAATTCATTTCCCTTTGAAATTTTGCCCCAACATTTTTCAGTCTGAAAGGGATATTTCGATATGAAAATTTTCCCAATGGACAAATAAATGTGGTTTTATGTTTGTCTAATGGGAGAATGTTGATCTGATTGTATCCATAAATGAAAATACTTCACTTCCAACACAATCATCAACAATATGGTCTATGAATGGAGTGGGATAATTTCCTTAGTGAAAGTGGGATTAATATCTCGGTAATTGACACACACGTATTGTTCCATGTTTCTTCATGACAGGAACAATATTTTACACCCAATCAGTTAGAGGTGGGTAGATGAAACCATCACGAAGAATTTTTTCAAACTCGGCCTTAATAGCAGCAACCTTCTTAGGATGGACTGGACATAGGCATTTTCAGATTGGTTTGGCATCAAGATATGTTCTGATTTCATGTAAAATAATGTTAGGATATATATCTAGCATCTATTCATAAGAACAGGAAAAAACATATCAAAATTCCTAGAAAAGGGCTTTATAGTTCTTGACCTCATCAGGAGATCAAGATGCACCAATGTATACATTCTCGACAATTCTAGGCTTGATCAAAATACCAAGAGGGATATCCTCTTCAATATTCGATAAATTATTTTCATAATAAATACCATGGATAGATACAGGATTTCCATACATCTCAATGAAATTAGGTGAATAAAAATCACTAGGATTATCCTCTGAGGAAGCTAGTAAGGAGGAATGATGATGATGATCATCCCACGACGTAGGTTGTAGCAGGGTCCCCTGAGGCACAATTTTCGATGTCTTTATTTATAATTTTGTATTTGCGCTCTGCGCAAAGGGAGTAAAGGGGCATTGGGGTGGGTCAAAGTCCCCAATTTTGATTTAAATGGGTTTGAGGGTAAGTTTTGGGCCTCAAACCATGGTTTGAGACCATAGTATCTACGCCCTAGGTGAATATAAATAGACAAATCATGTCTAATCTAAGTAGTCAATCTAAGTTCATGATATTTATGTTTTGATAGGTTTATGCATCTGTAAGGATTGTTTGGGTTTGGTTAAAAGGCTCTTGTAGGTTGTGTGCGCAGAAACCTAGTTCTGCATGTGTGCAGACTCCGTTGGATGTGTGTGCGGAAGGGTTTTTGTAAGGGAAAGTTGATTATTGATTGACAGATCTGAAGCTAATAGAAAGGACAATTTTGGAAAGTTTACTATGTTATAAATGTGATTTTTGTATTGCTTATGTTCTGTTATGATCACAGTACTAGTATTATTTATTGAGGACTGCGCAAGGATATCTGATATGATTATGAATTCTTATTAATGGTTGATAGATTTGTTTAAGTGTTTGCATTGTTTAAGATCGAATCTAGTTCTATTATTTTTATCTGCACTAAGGAGAACAGTGACTCTGTGTTATTATATTAAATATTTCGCCTTCTTTTTTATTCTATTGTATATTATTGTGTGCATCTGTTTACAATTGGTATAAGTTTGCATTCAGTTTTGCTGACGAACACTTCATTATTTTCTCCCTCGGGGTGCGAAAAATTGTTTCCATCACCCCCCATATTACTTCGAGTGATACTTTGGTCTACACAAGCAGATCATTGCCAAAAGGGCCATTAGTTGGAGGGTTTGTTGGTTTATCCATAAACTTTGAACCTGGGTCAGGACCCCTCAAGCCAACAAATGGTTTAGTTTCCAGGATCGAGATCATTTTGAGGGAAAATTGATGTTGTGTCATCTGTCACGAAACAAATTACAAGATTGGTTTGATAGAAAGATCCTTGAATTTTCTCTCCAAGAGAATAGAAGTACTAAGTTATCTAACAATCACTGGGTATAGAAATATATTTATACAGAAGTGCATGAAATTCTCTTTTGTTCTTTTGCACACAAACTTCAGGAGTGATTCTCGTGCTTAGTTGAATTCCATCACTGCATAAAAGACGACATAGTTACTGAGTGGACTCTTGAATTGATCCAGCAAGTAGAGAATTTTGACAATAAGATCACTCGTGTAGTAGATCATTGGATCTTTCGCCTCTTGGGAGGATTTGTGACTAAATTTTCCATTGACCGATTTGTGGCATATTCTGAAGTAGAAAGAAGGTTTTTCAAAGGCCCTAGAGGTAAGTTCCTGTGCTCATTGAAATTATTGCTGAAAACTATATTCTGTGAACGGAATTTCCTATTCAAACATATTGCTTGAATGCATCAAAGAGGTCCAACTATGCGCAGTGGAATAATTTATCACGAATACTCTAGAAAAATCATTTATATCTCTCTTAAGCTTAGATCTGATAGTGAACTTGAACCAGAAACTGCTAGCTCAAGTGATTCTGAAGAAGAAAGCTCATCACACCAGAAACCCTTAAGTCTGTTCCCCACTCCATCCCCTCCACTTCTAAACTCACATCACAGATCACCCACTCCATCGCGTAGTCTATCTCCACCACCACCTCCACCTCCCCCTAAATTAGATATGGTTGTGTCAATGAAGTTACCTAATTTCAAAGGCATTGGAAATGAGGATATTGATCACTTCTAGTTTGCAACTAAGGTCATATGGTAGGCTCAACAAGTTAACAATATTTATATTAAAAAATATCAGTTGGCAACTGCATTCCAAGGTCACGCATTAGATTGGTACATTGGGTACGCTCAAGAAAAACCTAATGCTACCTTCAAAGAAATTAAAGCAACCCTAAAAGAGCATTTTAAGAAACCTAATTCATACGCAAAGCTGGTGACATAAATGAAGGATATTCTTTAGGAACCTAATGAATCTATATGGGAGGTTAATCAAAGGTTGAAGCGCACCATCAGAGATGGTCTATTTGTTATTGATAATACTCAGCATAAGGAATGGTTCATTTCTATGTTGCACCCACATCTGTGTCAACCATGAGGTCAGCAAAATATTGCCACACAAGATGAGGTTGTGGAGGTTGCAATGAAACTGGAGGCTACCCCAATACCTATTGTGTTGGGAACTCAACAGATTCAGAATCATCGGAAGCCATGCATCTAGAAATTCAAAGTCTGTACAAAGACAAAAGCAACGAGGTCTGCGCAGAGGTGTGTTGTATAAAATGTAAAGCTTCTAGGCACCATAAAGACTAGTGTCATGTCTTCAACAATTATTTGAATGTTGGAGGTCCTATTCCATTAAAGAATCATGTATGGTTTAATATCTGTCAAATTGCTGGACTACATGATACATATTCTTGCTCAAGGATCATAAAATAATAGCTTGACTTAAAGCATTTATTTTGCAAAAAAAATTCATCATTAGGGCATGATAAGCAGCATTGTCGCACTTTTGATATGATGTTGGATAAAGCAGATATATATAGGATGTAGGTTGAGCCTATGTCACCAGCATCCCCTTCTAGGTGTGGAGGATTCCAAGGCAGAGGAAGAGGATGAGGAGGTGGATCAGTTGGCTGAAGAAGAGGAAAAGTCATTTGCTATAACTATGGAGATGTTGTCCATTATGCACGTGACTGTCTGAATCCAGAACGACAGTCCTATAGGTACTATAGATAATTTTATCATGTTATAGAATATTGTTCATTCTTGACTACTAAAATGAAGGCAAAGAAGACGCAGACCCCGACATAAAATATTCAGATGGTTCGCACAGAAACTCGTGAAGAATATCCCTGTGTGAATGTGGTTACTAGGAGTGGTGTAGCCACCAATGAAGATAAAGGTAAGCAACTAGCCACTGATGTATGGATCCATAAGGCACCCGAAAAAAAATAAGGCTTTAATCTTCAACATGCAAAAGAGGCCTTTATTGAAGCACTGAAAGAATTTGTAGAAGGAAGTACATCAACAACTAGTAGAACACTGAAGGGAGCAGGAGGAGGTGAGGAGATCAAACCATTTCTACAAGCATGTATAAATTTTTTGTGCAACCAGAAGGCTGTCGAAAATCTTTAGGCATTGATAGATAATTGTGCAGAGAAAGAACAACCCATGGTAGAACAGTGAGCAGTCAACAAAATTTATAAGAACATGAAGAGAACGTGTAGGGAGATGTGTATGACTTCACATATTGGTTCTTATGAAATGGAATGAGTTATTTTAGATATGGGGTCAGATGCTAATGTTATACCTAGGCAAACATGGTAGCGCATGGGAGAGCCAAAGCTAGAATGGTCTACCATTCAACTGCGCATGGCCAATCAGCAGAAGACCATTCATTTAGGGAGGTTTTCATAGGTTGTGTTCAATATAGAGGGTATTAAGGTGATGGAAAACTTTGAAGTCATACAAATTGTAGATGACACTAATCCCTATCCTGCTCTACTAGGATTGGATTGGGCCATTGCATTGGATGGTGTTATCAATCTGAAGAGAAGTAGGATGGAATTTGAAAGCAATGGAGTCAGGGTAATCATTTTTCTTGATCTTGTATAATGCCAAAGGTATACTAAACCAGTGCACGCTGAGGAAAAGATCGATCAAATCTATAAGCTAACTTTGCGTGAGGAAGACTGGAATAATCCAACCGCAGATGGGAATCTCAAGTGGGAGAAGGATAGCTCTTTTTTTTCAAACTCTGATGAAGAACTAGAAAATTGTAAAAATTGACTACATGAGGTGTCTGCGTTGTGTTTCAATCATGTTACCTGATATTTGCATTGTATAACATCTAAGTTATGTGATTTACCGCAATATTATGGCTCAACTGATGTAAACATGTTTATAGGTGAGATGGAAAGAACTGTGCTTGAAGGAAAAAGATTCCATGCTTTGGATCTTGGCTTGTGTGCTACACCGGCAAGATGGTGGGAAAATCATAAGGAGAATATGGGTATCTAGGAGGAATGTGCGCGCATGATGCAATTACAGTTTGAATTTCCAGTTATTAAAATAGAATATGTGTACTCTGGCAAAGAGGATCCGTGAAAACATTTTGCAAGATGGAATCAAGTATGGGGTGTAGAACCAAGACCTGAATGGGTCCATATGTTTATTCACACACTGGGAATGGTGCCTACTTAATGGTATTTGGATACCGAGCTATGCAGAGGCACTAGTGAATGGTCTGTGATGAAAGAGTGTTTTATTCTTACAATTTCCAGAGTTAGAATCCAAGAGAGGCAGTTAGTCCATGTCACGAAACACACGGGGAGCATTGAACCCAATTTCCAACAAAAAGCACATTCCAAAGTATGATCTCATCACTACACCCATGACTAGATTACTCAAAAAATGTGTGACATTCCAATAGGATGACAAATGTCAAAGAAGTTTGCAATTGTTACGAGATGTGGCAGACACTACTCGATATGCTTTGAATTACCTAGTTAACAAGCCTGTGTTGGGGGGGACTGTCTATAGATGGTTATCCTTAGCTCTGGATTATGTGTGTAGTAAGGTGTGACACACGTGTGTTATCTATGCAAGGAGGTTGATTAGGTCGTAGAGGTCTCAAAAACTAGCCATTGGAATAGTAAAATTAGATAAGACAGATTTATTACCATTTATGGGAGCGTCTAGGATGTATTTAGTGAAGGTCTTTTTCCATATTTTGGATCGTTTTGTTAGTAATGGAGCCTCATTAATGCACAAGGAGTCGTTGAAGATGTGCCACAAGTATAAATATGACCCAGGGGGTCGCAATAGTTCCCTTTTCTTTCTAAGTGATTTTTGTGCTTCGTTCTCTTTGCTTGCCATCGTATTTGATGTGTCTATTTCTGGTTTGGATGCAGGGTTTGAGGACGCATTGTTCCGAGCAAGGCTAGATTATGTAATTCCTAAAAATATGGCAGCCATGAGACCGAGTGATGACCCTGTTGCGCCTGAAATGCCTATTATGGAAACACCTACACCATTTAAGACTAACAAGTGTCAATCATGTAGAACGCGTAGATCTCCTCGAGAGAAGACTCTAAGACCATGCCCTTCAACGGCAGAGAAGATGAAAATACCAGTGGGAGAAGTCCCAAACACCATTAAAGAAGAAGATGACGATGTGGTCGAAGTCGCCCCATCCTCGCGGCTACCAAGCTATATTGCACCGCGAAAACCATCTGTAAAAGTGCCTATGAATCTAGACAAGGTGCATGCAGGTATCCAAATACCCTTAATCCCTGAAAATTTCCCAATGGAAGGGGACATGTTCGCAAGGATCCCACAGCTAAGATTTAACGATTGGGACATTGCATATGTCGAGAATTTCCCAGAGCTCGCACTTGAGCTATACTTGGATTAGGTCACTTATGAAGGAGGTGTTGTGTGCCTCAAGCTAAAAATATGAGTGTTAGGTATGCACAAGTCAGGCATGCTCAATCTACTTCAGATCCCTCATTTTGGGTGCAGCCCCATAAATGATATATTCGTCATACATTTATTGGCTCTAGTCCATGATGACACGCTCTGGTTGGGAGAGCGCATCCCTATCGACACTAAATTAATTCAGGAACAACCATCTTGGCCTGGAATATGATGTGTAAGTGCAGACCCAAGGAGGTGCCCACACATGTGATTGCGCTTGCAATATGCTGTGAAAAAGGCATGATTTATAATTGGTGCAGTTACCTGTGCAAATATTTTTTAGAAAATTTGTACGAGGCTTAGGAGGAAGGCAAGCCCTTCCACTATGCTTGGCTCCTCTTATTGAAAGTGATAATTGGCTGGAGGACCCCAAAAGACACATAGTTCCCAGACATTGAGCCTAATATGTGTGAAGTTGCACACTACGCTACCTTGTGGAACTCCTTCCTCCCTTCTGGGTTTTGTATGTTGCTACCTTGAACCAAGTGGTGCAGTTAAAGCCACAACTATCACCTACCTTTTATGATCAGTACAAGATGGTAGTGGATTTCAAGGCTACCTTCCATAATATTCATATCCATGCAAAGGGCGTCGTAGAGGGAGTATGGTATGAGTTACCATATCCGGTGACTAGGATTATTTAGTGAGAGCGACAGCAGAATGGTCGTCGGCCTCGTTGACCCCACCTACCCAAATGGAGCAACGTACTTTGATAGGAAAATCAACAGAGAAAGCAACCGAAAAAACCACAGATATTGTTCTAGAGATAGTGACAGAGAAGTTCATCGAAAAATAATCAACCCCTGCAACAACTGGCGAGACTGTTGAAACCACAACAGTGCCTGAAAAAAAATGGATCTATGCCAAAAGAGACAAGAGAAGTAGAAACGTCTAAGGGAACCAAGCACGGCTCTCAGGCTGCTGGAGGATCGTGCAAAAAGTAGAAAGGTTCCAAATAGGTCAGGCAAGAGGTCCTAATGCTGACAAAGCATGACTTAAATGAAATAGCCAACATTGTCACATCTGTGACTGAGGATCGTTGGACAAACATGAAGGTTCACTACAAGTTCGCGCTAGAACTTGTACAAGTTGGATTGTAGGAACTAGAAGTACAAGCGAGCCAGATTCAAGAGAGGAAGATTCAAGCAAGTCGGCCCAGTGTGCAAGTCACGAGTGTGCAACCTCTAGATGTTACTCTACCATCCTCTAGGGATGGTCACTTTTTTCACATCCCTTTGTCAGTTATTGATATAATCGCCAATCGGCGTCTCCAATTTAGGGGATCAGGTGATTTTCACATTAACCTTTCTATTTTACCTACAGAAAAGTTGCATATTATGCATTCAATGATCACAAACATGCTCCAGTATAGAGAAGCTACTGCGCATACATAGACAAGGGAGGCACAGCACCAGACCAAGCAAGCACATCAACATCAGCAAAGAGCAGAATCAGCTTGCCAAGAAGCAGAAGCCTAGAGCTCTGCGCTGGAGGCCAAAATCCACCAGGTTTCCAAAGATATTCCAGTTGTACTGGCCACAGCTACGACTATCGAGAAACTCAACAGATTGGATGTTGCAGTGAAATAAGCACGTGTGGGGGTGCAAACAGTGAGAATAGAGTATGAACAGTAGATTGCAGACCTTCAAACCAAGTTGCAGCCAGAGAGACTGCTGGAGGTTCACGCACAGAGAGAAGCGGAAGTTAAACGATCATGAGATAGTATTTTTGTCATGGTCACCCAATGTGACAGTTTTCTAGATGAAGCTATGAGCATTTGGACATCTGTCAAAAATGATCCGGTAGTGCAACAATTGCGCGACACACTCCACTAGAAAGAGCAGCAATTTGAGGAAATCAGGGCAATGGCACCCACATTGGTTCTTACACAATGCCTCGCTCATCTACAATAGTGTAGAACAATTCAGAAAGATATTTTCAATTTGCGTCGGAAGGACCAACTACTGAAGGAATTCATGCAACCATAGGCAGAAGAAGTGCTTCAGCTTTCGAAGATGCTGGATACCACATTGAAGACCATCCAACAGACTCATCGCAGCATCGAGATGGTTGTTGAAGGGCCTACCACTGAAAAATTAGTTCAACAAGCGCAGGCTGTGTTGTGTCTCAATCTAGTCTCCTAAACTGAGTTCATTTAATTGTCAACCAGGATTTGTAAACTGCTGAAGTGAAGTGTACCATATGTACCTAGGTGCTTGTTTCCTAATGCGTTGTGTGCAGTGTTTTGTGATGTTTTTGGTCTTTTGGTGTTTTATGTTCACTATGTCTCGGTCTACTCAAGAGTTTATAAAGCAAATGCAAGTAACAATAATTACAACAATTTAGGAATAATTTCTTTCCTTATCCGAATCAAATTAGGAGTCTTCAAGGTGGCTACGTGAAGGAGAAAATACATTTGGATTGAGACAGTCCTAGTAGGAGTCTTCCTTCATAAATGTGTTCCCACGTGCATAACCGTACCCAGAATCCATTTCTTCCTCCATGATGAGCAAAAAACCATGTAGACAGGAAGTGGATCATGCCCATATGCGGATTTCCTCAAGAGGCCACCTGGAACATACTCAAACATGAAGGTAGCTGCAGAATCGCCGGTTAGCTACGGAATGTCTGCATTCTGCAGCTAGTTCCGGTCAAAATGCTTAACAATGGAAAAAATCACAAAATTCAACAAGTCAGTCATGTAAACCATTCTAGAAGTAATTTTAACTATTTTTATTGATCAATTGGGTTTAAAATAGAAATGGACAAGGGAGAATGAGGTAAAATGAGGTGAAGGAAAGCACAAATTTGAGGCTCAACAGGCTGCTGTAGAGAAAATTTTGGAATCGGTGCTCCCTCTCAAAAATTCTATCAGTGTGTTTCAGGCCAAGATCAATGAGCAGGCCCCTTAGTGACTCGGGACGAGTCACATGTTTGTAGTGGGGGCTTGTTGCAGCGGGGTCCCCCGAGGCACAATTTCCGATGTCTTTTTGTATAATTTTGTATGTGCACACTGCACAAAGGGAGTGAAGGGGCTTTGGGGTGGGTCAAAGTCCCCAATTTTGATGTAAATGGGTTTAAGGGTAAACAGTGTGCCTCAAACCATGGTTTGAGACCATAGCATCTCGACACTAGGCGAATATAAATAGATATATCATGTATAAGATAAGTAATCAATATAAGTTCATGATATTGATGTTTTGATAAGTTTATGTTTCTGTAAGGGTTGTTTGGGTTGGGTTGAAAGGCTCTTTTTGGCTGTGTGTGGAGACCTAGTCCTGGTTGTGTGCGGACTCCGCTAGTTGTGTGCGCGGAAGGGTTTTTGTAAGGGAAATTTTAGGTATTGATTGAAAAATATGAACCTAATATAAATGACAGTTTTGGCAAGTTTACTGTGTCATGAATTTGAGTTTTTTACTACTTATGTAATGTTAATATCGCACTATCTGTCTTATTTATTGATGACTGTGCAAGGATATCTGATATGATTATGAATGCTTATTGATGGTTGATAGTTATGTTTAGGTTTTTGCATTGTTTAAGATCTGGATCTAGTTCTGTTACGTTTATCTGCGCTAAGGCGAACAACGACTATGTGTTATTCTATTAAAGAATGTGTCTTCTCAGTGATTCTGTTGTATATTGTTGTGTGCATCTATTTAAAATTGGTATAAGTTTGCATTCGATTTTTCTAAGGACCACTTTATTATTCTCTCCCTCAGGGTGCAGAAACCTAGTTCCAGCACATCCCATACTTCTTTGGGTGAAACTTTGGTCTGCGCAAGAAGATCATTTCCAAAAGGGCCAGTAGTTGGAGGGTTTATTCGTTTATCCATTAACTCTGAACCTAGGTCAGGACCCCTCAAGCCAACAATACATCATCTGGAAACATGATATCCATGATGCCTTCATTAGTAGAGAATGTACTGGAGAAAGGATAAGAATATGTGACATAATATAAGGAATGATCAACCCAGTTGATCGAAGAGGAGAAATCAAAGTGTGTCATAGAAACTGAATAAATGGATTCATATTCTAGCTCAATAGGACTAAGTGGCATGCGGTCAACCAAAGTATCAATATTATATGTATCTGGTACTATCTAAGGATCAGATGGAGTAGTACAATATGATATAATTTTGACGTAGGAAACTAGGTTTGAGTTGTCGAGAAGGGGATAAGGAAGAGGAGGAGAAAAGAACAGGTTCCCATAAGGGAATAATATTTAAGAAATCATACCCCGACATGTTGATATGGATGTGGGGCTTTTCCCACAAGAGGGATAGTTCCAGTGACTTGAGATTTATTGGGAAAGAAGGTGGTCTGATCTATGGCCACTATTCCCCACGTGTGAGGGAAATCTATCATTCTGAAATAATTCGAAACTACAGTAGCCATATCATAAACCCATGTACGACCCAGTATAAGATTATAATATAACGATATTTCAATAAATTTGACTTCTACTGACATCTTACTGCCACCTAATTCAACATGTAATGAACTCAAAATTCCATAAGGCTTGAAGCCTCTTCATTCAAAGGCCTTCATAGTATTCGATGACTTATAGAGCTTAGGAGAACCATTGGCCTTCCAGCAAGAAAGTGACATGATACATGTTGAAGCTCCTTCATCCACAATGGTTCGATGGATGGTATTACTATGAACAACAACCTGAATCAAGAAAAATAATGGTGTTGGAAGTCTACATTATTAAAGACTACAAGGTAATAATATGAGGGATGAATACCTCAAATTACAGAAATTAAATCCTTCTTTTTGGCGGTACAGTTTTGCAACACCTAGAGAGTTGACATACCTAAAGGAGTATGATTCAGATCCTCAACTATGTTATAATTTAGAGCAGCTCTCGCATGATGGTTTAGGGTGGATTTGTCGATAATGCCCTTCGGAGGTTTAATAGTAAATTATGTAGGAATCACAGTTGGAGTAGGATCTGAAGCAGATGGGGTAAAACTAGTATGTTGATCAGTAGCCTAAGCAGTCTAGGGATTCAAATTACCATAGTCCTTATTCCTCATCACCACCATAACTACATTCTCTGACTTGGTGGAAGAAAGCATCATAATCGAGGAAGAGGAAGTAGGATCTCGAACAACCATGTTAGTATCTTAATTAGGAAAGGGATTCAACACAGTGGGTGTATTGGATGACTTAGGGAATTTATTTACTTCTGACATGATCTGGACAGTCACGAGTGAAATTCTCCTCATTACAAATTAATCAAGGATAATAAGGTTTTTGTTTTTCTTCAATCCTTATTCTTTTTTAATTTTACTTTCTTCTTACTCATCGGTTGTTAATATTTGTCTTTTGTGGATTGGATGACATTGATCTCAGAATTAGAAGCCATAGGAGTAGTGGAAGAGGGGTTTTTGGTAGCAATAGAAGAATTTTAACCAGATTTTTACTCACTGACTACTAGCTAGTTTAACCAATCACGCCATCTAAGGCATGTGATTCTTTACCAGAAGGTTTGGGAATGGTATGTCTTGGTCACGAAGCATTGGGTATTTTATCGTAAAGAGTGTTGGATTGTGTATAAAAAATATCCAAATATTGGGCACAAGCAATTACTTACTCTTCGGTCACAACTCTGCCCTTAGAAACATCTTCGGTGATAGGTGCTAATAAATAATTAGAGAACCATTCATCTAACAACTGATCAAGAACATAGGTCTTGACCAAACCACGACGTCGTAGCCACTCATGAAGGTGATCATAATATGAGTAGAATCATATTTTTTGAAATTGGTCAAAATTTCAGTTTCGGTCTCATATCGAACGAGCAACTGAAAATGAGTTAATAATGTAGTTACTAAAGCATTGGAATTATTGAACGAAGCTCGTGGTAATTCAATATACCAATTTTTTTCATAGTAGTAAGTGTGCACTAGAAAATACGTAAATGGATAGAATCATCATTTAAAGAGTTCTAAGAACACCATAAATGATATGCCATGAGATGCGTAGATGGGTCTTCTCCAAGATTTCCAATGAACTTTGGTATATCACTGGAAAATTTCATAGGAATAACAAGCCACCATGGAGAGTGACAAATAATATCATCTGTAAGTTGGGTCAAAACTAGAAATTCAATATTTTCCACAAATAGCATTAAATTTTGGTCGAGGATATCCTGGGTAAGATGGGATGGTTTGAGCAATAGGTATTTGCGCTCCTGGATAGGGAGGATTCTGATAGCTTAGATAATAATAACCTTGTTTCCCTATTCTAGGATAAACTTGAAAGGTTAAAATGGTTGGGTTTACATTTGATGACCTTGGTAAGTAATTTGAGGGATATCTTGATACGGTTACCCGGTGGGATTTTGCATCATCTCAACGTAAGGTTGGCTAGCTTGTGCCTGTACTATTCCATATACAGGTTGACCCAATTAGATTTTAGGAACTGCCTGACCAAGTGGTGGATACTATAAGACACCTTGAAGAGGTTGGGTAAGTGGGACTTGGGAAGCCCCATATACCACTGGAATAGGTTGAGTCAAAGGTGCAACTTGTAAAGGTTTACTTACATGAACTTGAGATTAAATAGGTTGTGACATAGGTTTATAAATGGGAACCTGATATGTACGTGGAACAATTTTAGGGGTTTGAACTTGATTCACAACCGATCCAGGTTGTATAGGAAAACCAGATACCAGTGGAATAGGTTGAGTCGAAGGTGCAACTTGAAAAGGTTGACTTACATGAAGTTGAGATTGAACAGGTTGTCACATAGGTTTATAAATGGGAACCTCATATGTAGGTGTAATAATTTGAGGGGTTTTAACTTGATTCACAATCGAACCAAGTTGTACGGGAAACATAGGTTGCCAATAATTGACAGTCATTAATGGATATGGAGGAATTGAATAGGACTGAATACCGACTTGTAGTATTTGGATAGGATATTGGAACACTCTAGAAATAGGTTTCCCCCTTGCTAAAAGAGGAGAAGAATATGGAGCCAACTACCCCCCCAAGGAAGGTACCTAGCATAAGATGGATTGGGTAATTGTAGGTGTCCATACCCACTGACATATGAACCAGATTGATGCTTAACAATAGGTTGGGATGGAGGAGGAAGAGCATAATGTGTGGCCCTCATTAAATAAGTGTCAAATGGTATTCTATAAAATGAATACATGGGAGAATTCCATGGACTGTATGTTGCACTAGAAAAGGTACCAGATAACGATCGTTAACCAAGCGGGAAGAATGGGCCACCATACAATAGTGTCTCTGGCGACGTTGCAAACATAGAAGAAGCTACAACATTGGTTGTCTTAATCATTGTGGAAAATTCAGGTTTAGAAACCATATTAAACTTAGTCATGGATAAATTTCCCAAAGAGTATTTTCAAGGGAAACTCATGGGTAAGTTGAAAAGAGGAGAATAAAATAGAGGAGGTTGATTTGGAGTATGAGGAGGAGGAACTTGATAGAGATGAAGCCCTCTCAAATAGGAGAATAAGGTCTAGACTCTTCTAGAGGGATCTCCTTGATACTCGAAAGACCAAGTGTAATTACTTCATCATTGGTTCCAAGATGTATAGATTGAGGTTGAACCAATGTTAGTTTGAGGGGGTTTATACCCAGGTTCAGAGATGGTTGCGAAAACCAACAAAACCCTCTATTACTGGCCCTTTTGGTAATGATATGTTACGCGAACCACAGTCTCACCCAAGGCAATATTAGGGGATGATAGAACCAGGTTCCTGCACCATGAGGGACTATGGAGTGTGGTTTTAGGGCTTATTTCTACTTAGGGCTCAATCAGAGATTCGTTGAACCCATAAACTTACTATAACAGACGTTGTTCAATCACTTAGTTATTCTTCCTGTGCATTGCGTCTTTCTACTTTAACATGGATTATTCATCATATAAAGCAACAATCTAACCTTTTTGATGCATTTACTAAGTAAATATATAGAAATGAACCCTATTCATGCACGAACACCTCATAAATATATAATGTGGAAATACACTGAAAATACACATATATGCCTTCAAGTCCTTCTTTATTAAGTAAGATCCTTTGATTACAATCCTTCCTGGGTTACGCACACAGCTGCAGGGGCCTGTGAACATAGCTACATACTTACCAAGGTCTCCACACATACAGCTGCATGAGCCTTCCCCTTCACCCAAAACATAGAAAGATAATGCAATTACAGACTTAATTCATTCATAAGACTTACATATCATATCCTTGACTCACTAATATATATCTTTATACATTTTTTTCCTTTTACAATACCATGGTCTGCAATCCATGGGAAGAGCTCAAAATTTCAAAAAAACCCCATCCCTTTACAAAATAAGGGGCTTTGACCCACCCTAAAGCCCATAAAACTCTAAAACATTTGTGTGAAGCGTGCTCTACTCCTCAAAATGCATACTTTTGACCAAAATTAGACTTAAGGGGACCCTACCCAACAGGCCCCCAATGCAAATATGTGACTTGTCGTGAGTCACTCAGCTGGTGCGCCATGATTCTTTGCTTTGATGTTGCTCAATGCATCCTTCAACGGTTGAATTGCCTCGGTGCACTTCTTCTAGACCCCGCATAGTTCATCCAGCAGCTTCTCCATGGCTAGCCCTACAGTCTTATGAATAATGTCTCTCTCTCTATGTCATAGCATCTTCATCTTGTTATCCAATGTTTGTGATAGTTGAATAGCCTCTTTTTCCCAAGGTTGCGTTCGTGCGGAGATGATATGTTCCTTCTTCTCAAACTCATCAATCTCGCTTTACAAAAAATGGCCCTCTTAAAGATGGGAAAATCATTGTGCTGGTGCTAGGGTCCTCGTTGTCACCTTAATTTGATAAAATTATTGTTTCTTTTCCCAGATTTCTGCTTCAATTTTCTGCACATGTGGATCCTCCTGCAATGAGGCCCCGATTTCCATGGTGTCATCAAATATCTAGCTACAGTTCTTGACTGTGGTTGCGATACTATGCATCACATCCTTTATGTCTGTGTTTCGTTGCTCACGGACTTCAGGTTGTGTATATGGCTGAAGCTTCAACTGAAACTCATTAACTTGCATCTAAAGCTCGAACTTAACCTTGTTCACTTTGGCCTTGGATTATTTAACAATAGTGTCGATATGCTAAATCTTCTCTTCTAGTGTTGCCTCAGTTTGGATGTCGGGTACTTTACTGCACGATTTAGTAATGGACTCTTCCAATTGTTGCATGTGTGCAGTTTTCTCATCTAGGTCCTTTATGGCCTTATTCATGTCGTCGAACATCCGCTCATTGTCCTTCTCAACCTCCTTGATGACCATCAAGGCACGCTTCTCGCGTAACATCAATTCCCTTGTAACTCCCTGTTGAAAGTCATGTAATGTTTGAATTGGGAGCACCACAATATTTAAACTAATACTTCTCTAGTTCTGTGCGCACTCATGATCCTTTGTAGTCTCCAAATGCAAATATTTTGTGAGTATCTTCAGAGCTCAAAACTCAAGTGTGCTTTACAATTCTGTGTTGCCTTTAGTAGCACTCACTTGTGCGCCACTTGCTTGAGCCATACTTGCTTGGGCCATGCTTTTCGGAACCGCGCTTGTTTGTACTCGGAATTCCTTGAGGCCATTTTGGACCACCGTCATTATTACCTTGTATTGATCTTCGATATTCACCTATATTTCCTCGGTGAAGTGTTGTACTATATCACCAATATCGTCGAGATCCCCCTCAGTGAGGACCATTGACTCTTCTCCAAATGACCTATCACATTATTTATTTTTCTGCGCACCTCCCACACCTAGTGTTTTCCTCCTTTTTACAATAAATTTGGGGTCGATGTCTTGTGTATCATCCAAGGGTTCTTCGTTGCCCTGATCTTCTCCCCTAGTTTCGTGTTCCTCCTTCTCGGTTTCTGGCTCTATTTATTTTCCAGTTTCCTTTTCTAGCTCAAATGTAACTTTCTTGGTCTCCTTCTTGGTGCCTTTCTTGTCTGATTGTTTACCACATGCACAATATCATCATCGGTTACCAAATAAGGAATTTTGTACCATACCTCCTCAAGATCCTTCCTCGTGCAGGCATACACATGGTGAAATTCTGGCTTAAAATATGCAATTTGGCGATATTCTTCAAACATAGCCAGTGATAGCCTCAACTTTTGACTGATCACCATGCGTAGATCCATCTCAAATACGACTAAAAATATCTTATTTTCCACTACCCGTGTCGGTTCCTTTGAATTCCATAGTGAGGCATACCTCGTAGCCTCACAGACATTCGGGTCCACCGTGGGGAACTGTGACTCATCCGACTCTCGCCATGCCATCAGTGAAATCAATAGAAATAACCACGCATAGTGGAATTTCTTGCCCACCTCTTGAGCCTCTCAAAAATCATCCAAAAATTCCTTGCACAAATGCCCAGCCCAGTTGTATTGGACTCCTTTGCTGCACTGTGCAACCAAAAATACGACTAGTGTAGATACCTCCTCTGCTTAACACTTCCACATAATCTTCCATTCTAGAATATGTGTAGTGAAGTGCACAGACTGATAATTACTAGAACTTATAGCATACCCCCGAGATTTCTTTGTTAGACCATAGTTAGCCTTTATCTTATCTTCCACCTTCTTATCCTAATATTTTCCAACAAACGTGTTGGCAGGGTTCAATCCTTGGCACGAAAGTGTGGTTATCTCTCGAATAAGAATCTCATCAATTCGGATTCTTTCACCCAACCAAATACATTCGTCATGAACTATGGCTAGTATATGTCATACACATATGGTGTTTATGTTGTTTCGCCCAAAATTCTGAACATAAAGCATATTTAGCAACCCTGCTTGTTGGATTCTTTTTTCCCACCAAAGTGGTTTTACCCTTGTTACTCCAGCTTCTTCGTAATAGACTAATTTCAGGTACTTACTCAGCTCGAACTGGGAATATTTATTGCGATAATTAAAATCCCAATCCTCAATGCACAATTGTGGCAATTTTTCCAATGAATCTCCATCAATTGGTACTTCCTCTGGTAGAAATGGTGTAAATATCTTAAACTTGACAACGCATGGGCCCTTAGATGGTTTACAAACAATCAACTTCCTTGGAGGCATATACGATGGTAACCTAGAAATAGGTTCCACATCCTCTACGTAGATATCTTCGCATATCCCTACCATAAATTCTTCTTCAGATTCTTCGACCTCCACTGGCTACTTCTACTTATCCAGCCTCTCCTTAGTTCGTTGTTCTTTGGTTATTTTATTCCTGGGTGGCTATTAGACTACAGGCTTCTTCGGCTTCTTTTTCTGTGTTTCTCCTACATAAAATTACTTCCTAGGCAATCTTGGCCCTATCACATGTACTAGCGATGTATTTTTCATTGTGTTTCCCAATCCTCTCTTCACCAGTTCCTCTACAAGCGCTTCAAAACTCCAATCCGACATGCAATGAAACACTCAAAAAACACAAGTCTAATTTGCAGAGAGAAAAGTGTCTGAATGCGGAGTGGGGTGACATATTTATAATCATTTTGAATTTGAAACTTCATGATCCCCTTTATATTCATCTCATAAATGTGTATTTGGCAGTAGATTCACCCAGATATTCTCATTAAATGCATTTCCCTCGCTCCCTTTAACAACAATTTCCCTATCAAATCAATTGTTTCACTTCCAATGGTGATATTATGGATGGACTTTGCTAGACCTTCCTCCATGTTGCAATCATTCCCCCTTCATCGTAGTCTCCTCAAAATTTGACTTCCTTTTGAATACTACGTAGCACTTCCTCTTTGACGAAGTCCTCCTCTGGCAGAGTAGTTTATAGTCCCGTGCTCTCTTCCAAATGATTGGAGAACTAAGAATATTCTTCATCCATATACTCAATGTGAAGCCCCAGGGATAGAGTCATCCCTGTATATTTTTAACCTGCTACTATTTACACGACCATGAAAAAATTTTCCATTCAACTTCATGAGTTGAATTTCACCACTATTTGAGATATTCCTGACGATGTGTAATGTTCCCAAATTCTAGCCTCTAGCTAAAATGAACATTATAGTTTGCATATTCTCATTTTGTTGAATAAAATGGGTAATGAGACACCTTAACCCCCTTAGATGGAGAAATAACACTCCTTGTGTGAAAGGAGTAATAATAAAGCAGCTGATTTGAGCACCACATTGTGTGAACAAGATTGGATCATGCTTGATCTAAACATTTTGACCAAATCCACATGCACTGTCTAGATACAATCTATCTCCTTGATGGATTGCGCAGTTTTAGAGGAGGATCACATGCATGAGTTGGAAGGCACATGTGGATGGGACCCATGGTGGAGAGGAGCACTTGCTATATAAGAAGAGGATGAGAGCCATTGTGAGGCATGCTTGATTATTAATTCCTTGGTATGTTGAGACTACGTTCCTCTTGTTGTTTAGCAAGAGTGCAGTGTTGCATAGCACTAGGGTGTTCCCGGTCGGGAATCCCTACCTCATCCTCAAGGAAGGAGAGGTTTTAGAGTTGCATTTCCTCATTCTAGCATTTGGCCAAAGCTACCTCCTTCAGTCACAACGTTATTCTTGGAGAAGGATAACTTTGTGCTGCAGGGTGCAGTAACAGAGGATCTCTTGAGTTATTCCTTGGCTTGTTTTCCAGTGGAGGGCTTGGCTATCTATTGTAGGATCAGTGAGGAGGTCTCCTGGGCTTATTTCCATATCATTCGCATCAATCCAACCATCCATATTCCCTCACAGTGCAGTCTCCAACTAGATTTGCGTTATTTTTGCAGGCAGATGCTGGGAGGGTCATCCGGACACATCAGGAGGAGTTGTTTCTGAGTAAAGGGATCAGCCTTTTGCTTAGAGACAATATCTGAGGAGGGAACTAGTATTTCAGATCTGCTACAGCCTCATTCCATATTTTGATTCAGTTGCAGTGACAAGTTAATTGTCACATTGTACATTCTTCGGCATTTCTAGCAATCTCTCCTAGATTAGCTAGAAATCTTGTATTGGAGCCCATTCTTCTATTATTGGGCATTTATTTGTATCCTTCAGCCTCATTATCATTTTTTATGTATTCAACAGCTGCTACTCTCATAGATACTACGTAGTCACTGCCCTCCGTTATTTTGTGCAGCTGCAGCATCTCATGTATTTCATAGTTTGATCATTGGAGATTGGTTCCAATAGCTTGAGTGGCTTGTCCCTCACGATTTTCTTGTGTACTATTGCTGAGATCATAATATAATTTTGGCTGCACCATAATCCCTTTTATTTCATATTTAGATTTGTAGAGTTTCATGATTATGTTCATATATTGTTGTAGCTCACTCTTGGATCATTTTTATGAGATACCTAAGTGTGGGAGATATGTTTAACCCACCTAGAGTGATTTCTTTTGAGCCTCCTCTTGTATTTCAGTCTTAGATACTCTGATCTAAGGGATCCAAGGGCTGGTTTGGGTTGCTGAAGCACACATCCCTGAAAAGTGAATTTTCCAGGCCTGTCTTGCTGAGCATTCCCAAGTGGGAACATTGCAGTGGTATCAGAGCATTAATCTTGGCTCAGCCTATGCATCCAAGATAATATGCCAGTAGAAGGAGAAGCTCCTCATATAGAAGAGGATTTTACAAAGGAAACAAGAAAAGAGGAATGAGGGATGAGGAGATCTCCCTGCTTCTTTTCCAAACTATGGAAGCTATCATAGAAGATCTCAAGGAGATAGAAATGGAAAAGTGCAGAAAGTTCCTAAGAGGGTTTGAAGATGAAGCAAGCCCTAGCTATTATCATGATGGGTGTGGGAATTCAGCCACACATGCAGATCCACAGCGCAATTCATTTCCCACTTGCACTGCCAGAAGAATGGAGAAAGAAGATGAGGCCATTGGAGGAGCAGCACTGTAGCTCAAAGGTATGGCTCGTGGTTGGTGGTTTGAAAATTTTGTTTCATATTATCATGCAAATGTAAAAACATATGATGAATTCACTGAGGGGTTGGTGAGGAATTTGATAAAAATCATTATGAAACATCATGTATCAAAACATGAAACAATTTGCATGCATTGGAGGGAACCATCAAACAAACTCCATTCCATATTTCTGAAGGGGATGAAAACATGTACGAAGGCTTGCTAAGGGCAAGATCCCCATGGTGTGAAGGGCTCTCTTCCATTTGTGAAGAAATGGAGGTACTTCCTTCAAGAGATGTCCAAGATCTAGGGTCTCTCCTTGATGATGAGGTATTCTCAATTATTGATGGGGAGGATGAGCATAAAAAATATAATAGTGTTGTTCCATTGGAAGGAGATCCATCACCACATGGAGGAGAAAGGGGAGCCATTGCTTCCATTAGAGGAGCCCTTTTATCTTCACAAGGAGTTCCAAATAATTCAACATGTGGGAACCAAGGCGCAATTCCGAAGCCATATGTAGCAGTTTTTGGGGATTGTGAGATGGAGGAGGAAGAGAAGGATCAGCATCAAGGGATGATACACCCTTATCTATTCCGGGGAGTTTTTGCACAAGAGGAGGAGACTGTACTTCACAGTGAAGAGAGGGACAAATCAGCCCACTCATATATACAGTCCACTTCTGAACTAGATGTCTCACTATATGGAGGCATTCCACTTGGGAGGCCCCCTGATCTTGAGTTGATGAGGGACATCTTGTCATATAGTTCACCACTCTTGGATTTCGGAGAGGTGAAGACTTTGGAGGAGTCCAACACAGCGCAGAGAGTTTGTGATAGATTTAAGGAGGAGGGATACAGTCTCTCATTTTCAGCATCACCCACTCTCATTACCCATACTGCGCTGACAGAGATTGCTGCAGGGATGGAGGAGATCATCTTCATGATGCAAGATGACTGCTCCACAGATTTGGAGAGACAAAGGATAATTCCTTTGAGGAAGGACTCTTTCACACATGGGAGTGGATGGAGGTCACTCATGCCTACTTTGGCCCAGCTTGGGAGATTCCTTTTGGATGATAGCTTCTCATGGGAGGCCAACTTCCAAAGGTCACCATTACTACTGGAGCATGAGCAGCTGCATGATGGGCATGGCAGAATTTTTCAGGATAAATTTGGCATGGGGGATGTCAAAGTAGTAGGCAGCAGCATGAGGAGAGCATCACATTGCAGATTACCAGCGTTGTCTCTGAGGAGGATAGATCCAGATTGGAGGTCTCAACTCTTGGTAGAGTACTCCAAGGATCTAAGTGCATGCATGATTCTGGATGACCCAGATGGATATGACAGGTACATGGTGGATGATATGGTCATCTATTATTATGACAGAATCTTCTTGACTAGGGCTTCTTGTCTCAAGGAGAAATGATTACATGAAGCACATGAGGACTTCCTAGATATGCACCTTGATGCATATCTTGTCTTTCTAGAGGAGTTCACTTGGGAGGGCATTCAACATGATCTATATCAGCATATGGATAGATGCATAGCCCAAATGATTTTAGAGAGGTTGTCACAACCATTTCCCTACTCATTGGAGGTGAGGGAAAGCATTCAGATGAGCCATTTCAGCTCAAAGACCGGAGTACATGATAAAGGAGGTATATACTCTCATTTTGATTTACCTTTATTTAATTTATATGGGCAGATTGATGAGTTGAGGATGATCACATCTCCTTATGCTCCTTATTATGATGTACTTGTGGCTCGTTGCAACAATGGGAGTGGTTATCTTCATGATGGTTTGTGGGGGAAGCCACATACTTCTTGGTGTGCACCATTGGCACCAGTTTGTACTTTCATGTTTTCACTTTATGAGATGTTTGTGGCAGAAAAAAAGTGGCTAGGAAAGCACTTGTTGTTTTTAGTTTTGATGCAGATAGGAGGTTCACTGCGTTGGTCCCATGAGTGGAGCAATGACCCACTCTCTAATTGTCTTATGACAGCTTGTTTTCATTACATATTGCTTCCTTGTGTTGCAGATGGTTGTATATTTATAGGGAGAAATACTTGGAGAGTGTTGTAGGTATTTGGAAAGCCCATTGGGAGCATGATTCTCCCCATTGTACATGTTTTAAAATTCAGGAGACACCATGGGCAAACCATGATTGCCACATTGCTACTTTTCTCTTCTTGTGGGAAAAACCACTTGGAGAATTTGAGGGGGCATCTCATGGCTGATTTTCTTGATGGGGAAGCTTGGGCCATTCTTGAAGGCCATACCATTTCAGCCCAAGGACGAAGGCAGCCCCATATGTACCACAAATGGAGGGAGAAACATCTTGGGGATCAAGAGCCCAACTCTCCATTCAGCCCCAACACATTGCATGAACCAGGGGTTGAGATTTTTATTTGGATGATAGCATGGATGAATAGGATCATCATTGGGGACAAAATTTTCACATGCATGTCATCGCTCTTACCTCAAGGAGGCCATTGCACAGCAAGAAGGTTTCCACCTACATGCATTGGAGGAAAGATTTGTTGCAGGATATCTTGAGCAGTGGTTGAGATTGTTGATGAGGAGGATACAAAAGCAAAAGGGGGAGGAATTTTATTCTCTCTATGCAATTTCTTGAGGACAAGCAACATGTGGGAGGGGAGGACTGTAATGTTCTCAAATTCTAGCCTCCGGCTAAAATGAACATTATAGTTTGCATATTCTCATTTTGTTGAATAAAATGGGTAAGGAGACACCTTAACCCCCTTAGATGGAGAAATAAAACTCCTTGTGTGAAAGGAGGAATAATAAAGCAGCTGATTTGAGCACCACATGGTGTGAACAGGATTGGATCATGCTTGATCTAGACATTTTGACCAAATCCACATGCATTGTCTAGATACAATGTATCTCCTTGATGGACTGCACAGTTTTAGAGGAGGATCACATGCATGAGTTGGAAGGCACATGTGGATGGGACCCATGGTGGAGAGGAGCACTTGCTATATAAGAAGAGGAGGAGAGCCATTGTGAGGCATGCTTGATTATTAATTGCTTGGTCTGTTGAGACTACGCTCCTCTTGTTGTTTAGCAAGAGTGCAGTGTTGCATAGCACTAGGGTGTTGCCGGTCGGGAATCCCTACCTCATCCTTAGGGAATGAGAGTCTATAGAGCTACATTTCCTCATTCTGACATTTGGCCAAAGCTACCTCCTTCAGTCACAGCATTATTCTTGGAGCAGGATAACTTTGTGCTGTAGGGTGCAACAACAAAGGATCTCTTGAGTCATTCCTTGGCTTGTTTTCCAGTGGAGGGCTTAGCTATCTATTGTAGGATCAGTGAGGAGGTATCCCAGGCTTATTTCCATATCATTGGAATTATGCCAACCATCCATCTTCCCTCACAGCACAGTCTCCAGCTAAATCTGCATTATTTTTGCAGGCAGTTGCTGGGAGGGTCATCTGGACTCATCGGGAGGAGTTGTTTCTGAGTAAAGGGATCAAACTTTTGCTTAGAGACAATATCAGAGGAGGGCACTGGTATTTCAGATCTGCTACAACCTCATTCCATATTTTGATTCAGTTGCAGTGACAAGTTAATTGTCACATTGTACATTCTCTGGCATTTCTAGCAATCTCTCCTAGATTGGCTAGAAATCTTGTATTGGAGCCCATTCTTATATTCTTGAGAATTTCTTTGTATTCTTCAGCCTCATTATCATTTTGTAAGTATTCAGCAGCTGCTAATCTCATAGAGACTGCGCATTCACTTCCCTCCAACATTTTTTGCAGCTGCAGCATCTCATGTAGTTCATAGTTTGATGATTGGAGATTAGTTCCAATAGCTTGAGTGGCTTGTCCCTCATGATTTTCTTGTGTACTATTGCTGAGATCATAATATAATTTTGGTTGCACCATAATCCCTTTTATTTCATATTCATATTTGCATAGTTTCATGATTATGTTCATATATTGTTGTAGCTCACTCTTGGAGCATTTTTCTGAAATACCTAGGTGTGGGAGATATTTTTAACCCACCTAGAGTGATTTCTTTTGAGCCTCCTATTGGATTTCAGTCTTAGATACTCTGATCTAAGGGATCCAAGGGCTATTTTGGTTTTTTGAAGCACATATCCTTGAATAATGTGTTTTTTAGGCCTTTCTTGCTGAGCATTCCCAAGTGGGAACATTACACGATGTATGGTCCCAACCAATGCATTTTGAAATTTCCCAAGAAATTCGCGAACTAAATATCATACGAAAGTACCAAGTCTCCATCCTTGAACATTTTCTACTTAATATTCTTGTCATTCTAGGCCTTTTCCCTTTATTTCTGCACTTGTTGGTGCAATGAATTGGTTTTCTTCTAAAGCAAGCAGTTGTTCCAACCTTTCCTCCATAATATTGTTGTCTTCCATATCTATAATTGTTGCGATTCTAAGACTATTCATAATATACTCCATTGGAATAACTTCTTTCTGTCCATAAAATAGTCTAAACAGATTTTTTCCTATCAACTTCTTACAAGTAGTCTTTTATGCCCATAAGACTATTGGAATTCTCACATCCCATTTTCATTGACGTTGCATACCTTAGTCAGAGCATTCTCCAAAATTTTGTTAAAAGCTTCGAATGTTCCGTTTGCTTGAGGGTGATAGTGTTCTCTATAGGTGATGCATTTGGAATTACTTAGTCAGTGCTTCAATAGTGTTATGTAAGAAATGTGAACCTCTGTCACTCATTAGAATCTTTGGGCATCCAACCTTGACAAGATATATTCAAAAATAAACTTCATAGTAGTATTTGCAGTGCAATATTTCACCAGTTATGCTTTAGCCCATCTGGTTAGATAATGCATCAAGGTGATGATGTATCTTGCACCAGTATTCTTCCCTGGTAGATTAATCGGTCCAACAAAATCTATTTCCCATTTATCAAAATATTACAAGGTTACTTGTGGATTCATCAGTAATTCATCCCTCCTCGATGGTATTCTTGTCCTCTGGCAGACATTGCATGCACTAAAATATTCCTTCGAATCCTTATGCACCATGGGCCACCATAGTCCTTCCCTCAAAATATTTTGCATGGTGGCCTTTCCCACATAGTGTCCTCCAGCAACTCCGGCATGTGCTTCTACCAAAATGCTATATCTTTCGTGCTCAAGGACATACATTCTCAATATCTCATCAGGCCCCACCTTATACCGTATGTCCCACAGTCAAAGAAAATATGTTTCCTTAACTACCAGATCTTTCTTCTCTTGCGTCATATACTCCGTAGGGGCTACTCCTGTAGAAAAAAATTAAATGATGTCTGTGAAGTGATCATCTGCAACCCTGATCGAAAAAATTTATGCATTAGGCAACCCCTCTTCAATGTTCGTAGTTTCTTCCCCTGTCTCAATCCTGGATAGATGATCTGGTCCTGCATTCAAATGTCTTGGCTTGACTATTACTTCAAAATCATATTCCTGGAAGAACAATATTCATCTGAAAATCTTCCCCCCCGACATAGGCTTGTTCACCAAGTGTTTCAACACAGAGTGATCGATGAACATTTTTAAGTGTGCTCCTAATACGTAATTCCTAAATTTTTGTAGTGCATATACCACATAAAAACCTTCGCGCTATGATGTGGAATAATTCCTCTCTGCCTTAGTCAATTTACTGCTTGCAAAAGCTATAGGATGGTCTATATCTCCTTCGCCACGCTACACTGATACGACACCCAAATCTATGCACGACGCATTGACATGTACGTGGAACTCCTTAATCCAATTTTCAAAACCTAGAATTGGTGCAGTTACCATATTTTCCTTAACTATATCAAGGCACTTCTGGAATTCTTCATCCCAGAAAATTGTAACATCCTCTTTCCAGATCTTTTCCATTGGCGCAGTGATCTACACATAGGTCTTTATGGACTTCCTATAATAACCAGTATGTCCAATCATTGCGCGTAGCTACTTCACATTCTTTGGTGGTTCCAAATTTAGAATAACAACAATATTCGTGAGGTCTACCATCAATCCATATCTGCAAAAAATATGCCCCAATAATATACTATATGACACTCACAAAAATACATTTCTTCAAGTTTAGGGAGATTCGATACTTCCTACATGTATCCAACATCAAGCGCAAGCGAGATTCATGCTTCTTCAACAATCCAAAGATTGTCCAGTCATCAAAATACACCTCCAGAAATTTTTGGCTATCCTCCTTAAAAGCCATGACTACGACCCTGGAAAATATTATCAGAACATTCTTCGGTCCAAAATGCATGCATGTATACTGAAACGATCCCCATTTAGTACCGAGGGTGGCCTTGCGTCTATCTTCCAGTGCGATATTGATTTGATGGTACCCTAAGAACCCATATGTAAAAGAGTAGGCCTCCTACCCTCCAACATTTTACAAAACTTCATCAGTGAATGGTGTTTGGAATGGGTCATGCACACAAGTTTCATTCAGTTTCCTTAAATCCATGCAAATCTTGATTTGACCCTTGGTCTTTTTATCCCGAACCACCATTCAGATTCCTCCACATGTTCAATTATTCCTGCTTATATCATCTTCTCCAACTCTTCTTTCACCTTTTCTTTGTATTTGGGATTCAATCTATAAGGTTTTTTTTTCACTGGCTTCACATATGGATTTAGGGTGATCTTCATTACTCCTAGATCTCCTACAATGCCTTTTATTTCAGAGAAATTCGTCGTAAACAAATCATGGTATTCATGCAATTATTTTGCAACCTTGCTTACTGTATCATCGTATCAGCAATCTCCAATCCACGTGAACTTGGGCTCCTCCTATGAGCCTATATTTAATTTTTGTTTCTTTACAAGTTTTATTATGTCAGGTATCTCCACTTCATGTCTTGCTACCTCTCGTTGTCCTTTTGATTCAGGAATATTTCCGTTACGTAAATATTCCTCATCTTCTTCCACGACTACATTATAACATTCTATGGTATGTTACAACTACATGTTCCATTCAATTTGTACCCAATTCATTGGCTCAATGGGAGTTCAGAAAATTCCTACTCTAACTTCCTGAAGGGCATCATTGAAACTAAATTTCAATACAAATCCTTTAGTCAAATTGTACCAATTTGTGGTGCCATGGTGCAACTTCGTTTCAAGATACCAATTCATGGGTATCACATCCAAATTATGGAACAATATGTGCACCCATTTAGGTTGAGGTTCTTCTCCCCAAGTCGTATTCTAATGAGACAAATTATCTCGGGGATCATCCTTACAATTATACATTTTTGTGAGCCTCATGTTTGCATAACCAAACCTTAGCTTCATCAATCTGCAATATTTCTTCTAAAATTCTATATTTTTTTTGTGCGTACACCACCATATGGCTAGTGTGGACCTCAAAGAAAAGTCCAAAGCTTCATATTTTTGTTCTTTGGGAATGTTACTTTTCAATTCATTAAGAAATAATTTGACATCCCCAATCCCATCGTAATAAGGAAAATCATGTACCTCTAATGTGATGCAGCAAAGCAATCTGGTAATTTTGTTACACTGCTTGGTAGAAACTTCATGCAACCAGTTCTGCCAATTCTCCAATTCTTCATTAGATTTTGAAACACATAAGTTATCCCTTTCCCAGCTTATACATCCATCTACGGTGGTGCTGATCCAATATTTGTCCTGCATGGTCAAATTATAAATATTTTCGATATCTTCATTACCATATTCATCGTGGACTGGTTATGTATATCGCGCTCCTTAAGAGGGGTCCAAGGGAACAACAACCCTGTACCATTCTTCTCAAATACCATCTTTCTACTTTTCATATTTATTATGGCATCCATATCATAAGCCCAATCAAATCCAAGTAAAGAAGGATACAGATTTATGTTGTCCACAATCTCAATGACTTCAAAGTCTGACAGCACACTTAATCCATCAATGTCTACGAAAATTCCATGCAATCGACCCATAGGAATAATTTTCTGTTGATTGTTCATTCATATCTGAATCGATGACCACTACAATTTTGGTTTCCTCATTCGTTCCCATGTCTGCTTGGGAAATACATTTGCATTTGATCCTAAATCAAGAATTACTTGATCCATTTCGCGGAGTTAATTTCACTTCCATATCAGCTCTCTTCTTATTTTTGTGTACTTTATTTATCATGTGTTGTTCAAGTTGTTTTTCTTCTTTACTAGTGTAGTTGTCGATCAACTCTTACAGTCCCTCCATAGATTTTTGATCCCTTAGCAACTTCATAGAGGTCTGCAGGAATGATTTCAGAATAGTCTGATAAAAGTCCTTCGCTGCAACAACCACCTTCGGTTTATTCTTTTGTGTTATTAGTTGTGTCTGCGTCGTTGATGTCGAAGGGTCCCAATATTCTTTTCTCTGGCCTTCCTCACCCATGTATCCTCCATAGGCTTCTTTCCTTCCACTTTATCTTCTCCTATAGCTGGAGAACTTTTTATTACTATGTTGACACTTGGATGATCTTCATGCCCGCGACCTTCAACTTTCATTTTGTACACCCTAGCAGTATGTTGCATCATCAAATCATAGCTACGACAGTTCTTGTCATCATGTCCCACTGAGCTACGAAAGTTTCAAAATAATTTTTTTAACGATTTCACATACTTATGCATTAAATAACAGTGATCCGTGGAGTGCTGGCCTGCAACTTGGAAAATACTACACTAGATACTTGGTCCAGGCTTTAGCGGATTAGGTTCCCCAGTAGCCAAATATTCTCCAAAAATAGGACATTGATCCTTATAGTGGCCTTCTGCCTTACATTTTATACACCAAACCTCTGATCGCATTTCATGCCAAACTTCTTTTCCCTTCTTCAATTCTTGCAGTTACATATGTAAGCTTGATAATTGGGTCTGGATCTGCTGAATTCCTATATGGGTATTCGCTACTAGAAAAGCTTCTAGTTTCATCGCAATCTCCAATGCTTCATCTTGTGATGCAATATTTTGTTGTGATAACAATAGTCTAAGATGTGGTAATAGCGCAGCTATAACCCACTCCTTTTCTTGCTCATCGGGGATATGAAAGTTGATTTGGCTTAGTAGAATGTTGAACCTTTGATCTAATTCCCAAAGAGATTCAGTTACCAATTTCTTGATCTCTTTTATCTTCGTAATACATTGTGACTGCAATTTTGGATTCTTAAATTTGGCAATCAGCGTTGTCTTTGTCCAATCCAATGTAGCAGTTGGATGCATCGTGTAGTAATTCATATACCAAGAAATTTCTCTTTCCTGCAATGTTGTGACAAGATGATCTTTCTTCATATCCTCATTACTGACTTGTTGCGATATCCATACTACTTCTGCAAAAAACCAAAATTTCTTAGGATCCTTTGATCCCTTACCCTTAAAAACAAGCATCTTCGCGGCCTGAGCCATGTTAAATGGGGGAGGTGGAGGTGGATGTGTATGAGGGGAATGGGGGTGAGGGGAGTGTTGTTGATATTTTGTGTATTTGGGGTAGCATCAGTTGTGCTCTAGCTCCCAAACTTTGAGGAGGGACTAGAGTGCACTTGATCTACAAGACCTAGAAATGGATTTGGGAAATTCCATCTGGTTTAAGAGATATTAAATTAATTAATTATTTTAATGCATTTCCTAAGTTAAAACTTAGGGAACTCAAATAATTAAAGTGAATTTAATTAAACATGTGATGAAATTTTCTTAAGTCACACAGATCAAGCTTTCTTTCAATATTAGCCATTGATTCAATATCTGATCATGGCCGTTGATTTTTCAATGAAAAAAGTATAAAGGAAAGGCTTGGGGTCATTTTTAAAGACACACAGAGGTAGAGCACTGAAGCTAAGCTGAGATTCTAGGGCGGGGTTTTCTAAGAATACTCAGAAGTGTTTCAGCTGCAGAGAGGGGAATTTACGCCAAGGGGATGATCTGATCTCGGGGTCTAGAATACACAAGAGGCAGAGATCAGCTCAAGGATAGCACGGAGGAAGGCAACAGTAAGGATAGCGCAGTCTCTCCAAGGAAAACATGATTTTCAACAGGAAACCCTCTGGGGTTATGCAGAGACCCTTTAGGGGCAGCGTAGTGACTACGTCACCCAGTTTGCGGTAACGCAATCCCTTCCGGAGTAGTGCTGAGGGTTTGGAGGACTTCAAAGGCTGACACAGAGCGTTTCAAAGGCTTCAGAGGCTGACGCAGAGCCTTTCAGAGGCAGCACTAGGGTTTCTAGCTGCTAATCTCGGTTGAGTTCTGTAAATCTCGTTTGAGGGTGTGGATCAGTCATTATTTTGGCCCTAGATCAGCCAGTGAGCTGTAGATCTAGTATTTTCTCTATCGGGTTATCCAAATCTGGAACCCAGATTTTTGTATTTATAAATATTCTTAATAATAGAACCCTCCAGTAGGCAGAGACCGATTTTCCCACATTGGGTTTTTCTGGGGACTATTTGTCCAAAAATAACCGTCACTTTGTCAATGTGTGCATGTGCTTATTCTAGATCTGGATTGGTAGAGACCTGTTATGTGTTTTTCTTCGATTTTAACTTGAATTTATTCAGTTAATAACTTGTCCAAGTAGGAGGAGCATAACCAGATTAACAGTAATAATTTATGCATAAAGTATAAGATTCAGAAATTTCTACAAGTGGTAGGATGGGGAATTCCAAAGGCGCCCTCATTATCTCTGAATCATGACACACCTCTGGGGGTTGTAGGGTTTCTTTGTTCTTCCTCACTTTCAAATTCACACAACAATGGAATGTAACTAGTTTCAATAAAATTATCATGATCTACTCAGAATATTTTTCCGCTTCGCGTAGATTCAGGTTTACTCCCTCCAAACATCAATTTGATTACATTCACAATACACCATTTTCACATAACAACATCTTAATCCATATCTTTAAATAGCTTAATTACTTACCTCATGAACCTTTAAAAATTTGCACTCTACTTCACTGTAGGATACAGATGTGTCAATCATGAACTCAATAATAAAGCCTCCAAGAATATTATCGATCCAATAATCAACAACCCTTGAAATCTTGTTATCATACTCCTTGAGTCACTTAATTAGCTTTGGGTTCCACGCAGTAGGTTCGTAGTTCTTGAAACAAATCTTATTCTCAATTAATCTTGACAGCCACTCATGTAGCTTGTTAGCGAATGATGAGAAAAATATCTCATTCTGATCAGTGAAATATATTTCTGCAACCACTTTTAGTTGACAAGCATGGATTTATGTTTTCTTGTGCTACAAATTCTCGCTCTTTCAGATCTACCCAGTCTTGAATCTCTTTTCTGGTCAGATTCCACATCCACATATCCCTCAATCATATCTCGGTCATGGAAATGAAACCATTTGTTGGCTTGAGGGGGTCTATACCCATGTTCAGAGATGGTTGCACAAACCAACAAAACCCTCTATTACTGGACCTTTCGGAAATGATCTACTGCGCAAACTGCAGTCTCACCCAAGGCAATAATAGGGGATGCTAGAACCAGGTTTGTACACCCAGAGGGATTATGGAGTGTGGTTTTAGGGCTTATTTATACTTAGGGATAAATCATAGCTTCATCAAACCCGTAAAATTACTATAATAGACGTTGTTAAATCATTTAGCGATTCTTCCTGCGAATTGCGTCTTTCTACTTTAACATGAATAACCTTCACGATGCATTTACTGATTAAATATACAAAAATGAACCCTTATCATGCACGAACATCTCATAAACTGATAATGCAGAAATACATAGAAAATACACAGAGATGCCTTTAATTCCTTCTTTATTAAGTATGATCCTTTAATTACAATCCTTCTTATCCTGTACACATAGTTGTAGGGGCCTGTGCACACAGCTGCAAGAGCCTTCCCCTTCACCAAAACACTAAAAGATAATGCAAGTACAAACTCAATTCATTCATAGGACTTACATATCATATCCTTGACTCACTAAGATAACTCTTTACATGGTTTTTATTGTTACAATACCATGGACTGCAAACCATGGGAGGATCTCAAAATATTCAAAAAACTCCCATCCATTTACAAAATAAGGGGATTTGACTCACCCTAAAGCCCCTAAAACTCTAAAACATCTACATGAAGCGCGTTCCACTCCTCAAAATGTGGATTTTTGACCAAAACTTATACCTACGAGGACCCTCTCCAACAACCAAATACAAAAGAAGAAAAGAGGAAGGGACTAAAGTAACAGGCGTAATTCGCTGAGGCTCCTCATATTGTATAATCTCATGTTTTAATGTGTATGATTCAAGAAACTCGAGTTCAATAACCTCAGGTAATGAAGTCTCATGTACTTATGTTTCAACTGTGCCATACTCATTATCCAATAAAGAAGTGATCTTAGGTTTAGTACTCAAAAGAAGAGACGATTCTGGAGGAGTAATTTCGGATGGAGGTCCAGAAGGGCTAGCTTCTGTAGTGATAGATTCAGTAGTTTCCATATTTTTTTTCTTTTGATGTCTACGATTTGTGTCAGGTGGAAGAGGAGGAAATATTTTCATCCTACACGAATGATGGTGTTTAGGAGGTTTTTCTTCCACGTTGGTTCAATAAACTTTAGAAATTAGCACAAAAAATAAATCAAAAAGTGGTAACTGGGCAAAAGGGTTTACCAAGAAAATGTGAACCGCAATATACCACATTGGAGAACCAAGGATTTACTTACAGGCAGGAAACATCCTCGATTTTTTTTTTCGGTGTATCATAGTGTACAAGGCAGTCGACTCGATTACCTAACGTGAGGATAGAAACCTAGTGTGGACTTCTAAAATATACCCGAAGATACGTGGAAGCGCAATCTGTGTTAGTGGTGTCAAATGCGTAACCATATGATGAGAGTGTTCCCATGTATTTTTCATGCGTGGAGCACCATCGAATATACCCAGAGGTACGTGGAGAACAGACTGATACACTTATGTACGTGGAATAGGATATCACCCCCGGAATGCAACATTGGAAAAAAAAACAACTCCTATATTTATAGACGATTAAACAGGTTTATAGCCTATACCTATAGATATTTGCGTTAATTTTATAAATTCTCATTAAGATTAATTCAATAAATTTTAAATTTTATCTTAAATTAAGTTTCAGTTTTCAAGGCTCAACGTGAATTTCACCTAAATATCCTAAAGATGCAATCTAGCACGATAAAATGATTTTTTTCTTTTCAATGAAAATCTATGTATGGGAGGGAATAAACAAAGAGTAATGCAAAAAAAAAAAAAATTCATTAAGTAAATTTCCCTAATGTGACTACTCTAATTTCCAATTTCCACACAAAACCCTAAATGCAATGCAAAATGCAAAATGATGATATTTTTCTTTTCAATCCTCTTAATTTCCAAATGAAATGAAAACTAAGATGCTGCTAAATCGTTGATGAAATAAATCACACAGAATGACGATTGTAATATCAATTTCTTCAAGCAATCAATCATAAAGCCAAAAATATCCAATGACCTAAATGACAAGAAAAAAGAAAAATCCAAATAAATCCTTATCAAAGGCTATCATAACCAAAAGAAAACAAAGTGAATACTTTTAAGAGACAAATACACACTCAGGGAAAGAAGGAAAACCAGTTGGACCAAATAAAATCAGAGAGAAAGGAAAGAAAAGAAATATTTTTCATCTTACAGGGATAAGCGAAAGGTGCAGAATAGGTACCAATGCTCAATGTAGGTGCAAAGAAGGAGAGAGTGCGCTAAAGCAATTTGTCTCCATACTAGGGTATGCGTTGAGGCAGATTCGACCAAAATATGATACAAAAAATCAAAGAAAACTCAAGGAAGGGTTTTCATAGGGTCAATCAAGGTCTAAGCGAGGAAATCAAGGTTAGTTTAAGAGGTGAAAAAGGTGTTAAGGTCGAGGAACCCACTAAGGGAAGAAATCTTCCTCCACGATGGTTGTTAGAAAATTATATATTACAGAGCAATGCAACACATAAAATATGTGAAAAACACAAGCACATAAAACACATAAAACCATAGAGACACAGATATACGTGGTTCACCCAGTTTGGGCTACGTCCACCCCGAACAGCCAGTCATTCCTTTCTATTGTCCAAAAACAATTAAGAGACACAACCTACAACAGATCCACTATAATATCCTCTATTCTCTCTCATAGTATTCCTATCTATTTCTCACTCTAAGAATACACATACAATACACAGCAGCAATACAAATACCCTCATACAAGAGAGGGGTTGCCTTCTACGGCCAAAAACCCTAAACTAAACATAACTTCTACCATCAGATCATATGTCTAATGAACGGCCCAGATTGACTAGAAATTACTATACTTTTAGAAGGCAATTTTACATCTGTTTTTAGCTTCGAGGGCGCTTCCCCCGAAACCCCCCACCAAAGGGGGGGCTCCATAAAGTTGCAGCCACCCCCCCATGGACCCCCCAGGAAGTGTTTAATTACGAGTGGCGTTGCTGCCCCATTAAGTTACAGGGGTCCAACGCCGTGATACAAAATAAAAAAGATAATCAGGCTCCACACCCAACAATCTCCCACTTGGAGACTGATTGTAGCAACTCCATCTCTGTTTCATTTTTTGGACAATGACTCCGCTTTCGACCTGGTTGTTTCTCATCTTCATCGTCATCCTTGAAGACCAATTGAAACTAAGCATAATCTCGGTTTCTCCCTGGTTATAACTTTTGTTGGCATATTTGTAGGATTTTGGTGAGTGTGTATCTTTTCCAACTTCAATTGTCCATCTTCCAATACTGACCGTATGAAATGGTACTTGAGCTGTATGTGTTTAGTCCTGGAATGAAATGCTGAGTTCTTTGCAAGATGAATGGCACTTTGGCTATGAGTACTGTATAACGTGCCCATATCATGCTTCTTACCCAATTCATCCATAAACCTTTGTAACCAAATCATTTCTTTACTAGCCTCTGTAGCAGCAACATACTCTACTTCTGTTGTTGAAAGTGCAACAACACTTTGGATTTTTGAAACCCAACTGACAGTTGTTCCACCTACAGTAAATACATATCCTATAGTGATCCTCCTGTTATCTCTGTCACCTACCATATCTACATCAACATATCCCTGTAGAGTAATGTTTGAACCACCCAAGCATAAGGCTTGATTTGTGGTACCTCTCAAATATCTGAGAATCCATTTCACTTCCATCCAATGTTCTCTTCCTAGATTGTTCATGTACCTACTTACAATTCCCACTGCATGTGCAGTATCAGGGCTTGTGTAGACCATTGCATACATTAACCTTCCAACTATTGATGCATATGGAAATTTAGACATATCTTCCATTTCTTCTTGGGTCTTGGGGAACATCTCCTTACTGGGTTTGAAATGGCTACAAAAGGTGTACTAACTGGTTTTTCATTCTACATATTAAATCTTTACAACACCTTTTTATATGTACTCATTCTGAGACAATGTTAATTTGCAATTTTTCCTGTCTATAGTTATTCTCATACCAAGGATTTGTTTTGCAGCTCCCAAATCCTTCATTGCAAATGAATTTTCCAATTTTCTTTTGAGCACATTTATTTCCTGCATGTTAGACCCTGCAAAAATCATGTCATATACATACAATAACAATATAATATAGCTGCCATCATTTTTCTTTTTCATATAAACACAATGATCAGAGTGACATCTATTATAACCTTGTTCAGACATAAACTGTCAAATTTTAGATACCATTGCCTTGGAGCCTGTTTTAAGCCATACAAGCTCTTCTTTAGCCTGCACGCTAATTTTTCTTTCCCTTTGACCTCATATCCTTTTGGTTGCTGCATATAGATCTCTTTCTCCAAATCTCCATGGAGAAATGTTGTCTTTACATCTAAATGTTCAAGATGTAAATCTTCCGCTGCTACAAGACTTAAAATAGTTCTGATTGAAGTCATCTTAACAACAGGAGAAAATATTTCATCAAAATAAATACCTCTATTTTGTGCAAACCCCTTCACCACAAGTCTAGCTTTGTACCTCTGTTTTCCTCAATCTTCTTCCTTCAGCCTATAAACCCATTTATTTTGCAATGGTGTTTTACCTGCAGGCAACCTGTCTAAGTCCCAAGTCGCATTATGCATTAAGGAGTCCATCTCTTCTTCCATGGCTAGCTCCCACTTCTTCCTGGTTTCAACCTGCATTGCTTCTTCATAACATTCAGGTTCACCAGAATCAGTCAACAATAAATAATATAATGAAAGAGAGTATCGTTCAGGGGATCTACTTATCCTGGTAGATCTTCTGCCACCACTTTCAGGTGTTTGAGATGCATGTTGCTATTTTTGTGGTTTTTGTTGTTGTGTCTATTGATTATTATTATTTTCAGGCACCTTTACTTTTTCTGTGATCTCATCAAGAACTATGTATTATTTATTTTCTTTTTCCTAATTCTTTTCCTGCAACTCATTATTATACAAGACCTTTTCATTGAATATTACATCTCTTCTCCTAATGATTTTGTGATTTTCATAATCATATAAGGGATAACCAAAATAATTAACACCATATCCAATAAAGGTACATTTCTCTTATTTTTCCTCAAGATTTGTTATATTTTCTTTATTAATATGGACAAAGGCCTCACAGCTAAAAGGATTTTAAAAAGAGTAGTTTACCTTTTTACCTGTCCATGCTTCCTCTGGAATACCACCATCCAAGGAACTTGAAGGCCCTATGTTTATTAGATAAACAGTAGTGTCTACATCATCTGCCCAAAATTATAAAGGCAATCCTGCATGCAATCTCATGCACCTTGCATGCTCCATGATTGTTTTTTTCATCCTTTCTGACACACCATTTTCTTGTGGTGTTCTTGGAACTATCTTCTCTCTGTAAATTCCATGCTCTGAAAAGTACCTATCAAACTCTTTGCTACAATATTCACCTCCATTTTCTGATCTGAGACACTTCAACTTCTTTCTTGTCTCAATCTCAACCAAAGCTTTCCGTTTCTTGAAAGTATAAAATACATTATATTTATTCTGAATACAATAAATCCACATCTTTCTAGTTGCATCATCAATAAAAGTAACATAATAATGAGAGCCATCGAGAGATGATACCTGAGCAGGTCCCCATACATCTGTATGCACAAGCTCTAATTTTTCGCTCTTCTTTTCTTTCCCAACTCTAAGAAATCAGACTCTCTTCTGTTTTCCATAAATGCAATTCTCACAGAAATCAAAATCAACATTCTTCAAACCTGGCAACAAATTTCTTGAGTGAATAATCTTCATCCCCTTCTCACTCATGTGTCCGAGCCTATGATTCCATAATTTTTCATCTGCTCCTTTGGAAGTTAAAGCACTAACAGAGTTAGAAATAACATTTCATAAATACAATGTACCAACCTTTTCGCCTTTTCTATTACCAGGGCTCCATTGGTGACCTTCCAAGTTTTATCTGTGAAAGTTGTCACACAACCTTCACCGCCTAACTGCCCTGTTTAAATCAAATTTTTCTTCATATATGGAACATGCCTTACCTCCTTTAATAGCCATTGGTTTCCATTATGTTGTTTTACAAGAACTTTACCCATTCCAACAATTTTATAGGTTTTATCATCACCCAAACGAACTTGTCCAAAATCTCCTTGAACATAGTCATGAAATTATTTCTTATCAGGTGTGGCATGGAATGAGGCCCTTGAATCTACCACCTAGGGATTAATTAACATTTTCGAAAGAAAGAATCAAAGAATCTTGTAACACATCACCTGTCACATTTGCTTCATGGTTGTTTTCTTGTTGTGTGTCTCCCTATTTTCCCTTCCGAGATCTACAGTATTTCTTCAGGTGTCCTTTCTTTCCACATTTCCAGCACACTATCCCAAATCTGGACTTGGGTCTTCCTTTCCTTGATTTACTGCGATATCCTGAGCTCTTTCCTCTTTCCATTTTTCTTCCCCGGGACTCGGCACTCAAAGCATTACCCATTGTCTCACTGGAACTTTTCCGTCGCATTCCCTCGCTAAGGATAGCACTGACAACATCATCAAACTTTAAAGTACTAGATCCAGAGAAAAAGTTACTAATGGCCATAACTAAACCATTCCAGCTTTCTGGAAATGAGCACAGAAATAAAAGAGCCCTAACTTCATCATCAAAGTGTACCCCCAGAGAACTTAGCTGACTGGTAACTATATTAAAATCATTTAAATGGTCTGCAACAGTTCCACCTTCTGACATCTTCATATTAAATAATCGTTTCATAAGAAATACCTTGTTTGAGGTCGAGGGCTTTTCATATAGTTTCTCCAATGCCTTAATCAAACCCTCTGTTGTTGTTTCCTTCGAAATATTGAAGCCTACCGATGCCACGAGGCAAAACCATACTGTTCCGAGTGCCTTTCTATCGAGAATCTCCCATTATGCATCTGTCATAGATGTCGACTTCTTTGTTTTTCCACTCAATGGTAGGTACAGATCTTTCTGATACAGATAATCTTCCATAGCGGGAAGTTTTAGCCATTAAATTTCTCGACCCTAAATTTACCATCTTCTTCCATTGCTCCCACTCGAACCAGGAACCCTTCTTTCCTGCGAGATTATCAGCCAAATAGACCTTCGGCTCTGATACTAGTTGTTAGAAAATTATATATTATAGAGAAATGCAACACATAGAATATGCGGAAAACACAAGCACAAAAAACACATAAAACCAAAGAGACACAGATATATGTGGTTCACCCAGTTTGGGCTATGTCCACCCCGAACAGCCATTCCTTCCTTTCTATTGTCCAACAAAATGAAGAGACGCAACCTACAGCATATCCATTGTAATATCCTCTGTCCTCTCTCACAGTATCCCTATCTGTTTCTTGCTCTGAGAATACACATACAATACACAGCCGCAATACAAATACCCTCATACAAGCAAGGGGTTGCCTTCTAGGGCCAAAAACCCTAAACTAAACATAACTTCTAGCGTCAGATCATCCACCTAATGAACGACCCAAATTGACTAGAAATTACTATACTTTTACAAGGCAATTTTACATCTAATTTTAGCTTTGGGGGCATTGCCCCCAAACCCCCCCCCCCCCAAAGGGGGGGCTCCATAAATTCGCAGTCGCCCCCTTTGACCCCCCAGGCAGCGTTTAATTACATGCGGCATTTTCGCCCCATTAAGTTACAAGGGTCCAACGCTGTGATACAAAATAAACAAGATAATTAGGCTCCACACCCAACAATGGTCGCCAATTAGTTATGTGGAATTTACGATTGTAGACAAAGGTGAATTCCCTAGACCTAGTGGACTAGTCTAGAACAACATAAGACAAAAAGAATATAGTTTTCCTTAGATAATTTAGAGAATTGGAAAGAGTCCTATTTCGAATACGTAGCAAGATTTACTTTCCTCCTCGCTTGTAATATCTAATTATAGATCCAGGTGCTATAATTATAACTTGCACACATGACTAAAACAAGCAAAGGATCCACAAAAACAAAGTAGCATAGTCTAACATCTTTATTCATTGAATCAGCAAGGAATTGAAATACATGAGTGAAAACATAACACAACAAATATAGGAAAACAATATACTCTTTTTATTAATATAAATAGGAGAGATTTTACGACCATAATTAGTAGTTGATCTTGTGGATGTCTCCCCAATTTGGAATGTCCTTCCTTATCACAAAGCACACCTCAATATCAACCCTAATGCATAATTATAAGGAATCCTTTAAGTTCAAGGAAGCATCATAAGGGCATGATAAATCACCAAAATCCAACCTTGATGCTATGGATGGTAGTAAATTTCTATGAGAGGTGAGATAGTTTAGGATTTACTATAATGGGATTAATATCCACATATGATGGGAGGATGAGTTCAAGGGATAAGAGGTGAAGTATCCAAGGTAAGATCAGATAGGATTCAAGCTTCTTATCCAAGGTAAATGGATGAAACAACCTCTAGAAACTTATGGAAGAGGAAGCTTCGGAATTATTTTTAATTTTCTCATATTTCTAGAATCAACACACCTGTAGAAGGGAGCAACTAGTGTTGGCTAGTGTTGGTGCGAAATGCAGAAACAAGTGTTGAATGCATGTGGATAAAGGGTCAAGGTGTGATGGGGCTTAAAACATTGATTTTGAGAAACTAATACTAGAAAATAAAAAATTTTGGAAAGGTCATTGATCCAGTTTGCAGGCCTATTGACCAGATGTGACATAATGGCCTATAACAGATTGCCTGCTAAAGCGCAAAGTCTAAAATTACAGGTGACGAATGAAGTGATCTACCTTGTGAAAAATTTGGATCAATAAAAAATATTCAAAATCACTATATTTTATAATACATTTTCATCATGACATATTTGTTTAGGGATGCATACCCATGCTCAGTACATAAGCTATTCATTAAATGTAAAATGATCAAGAAGTCTCATCCACTTATGACAAAGAGTAGACCCTTGATTGGATGAATGTTTGCATGATCATAACCATCATACTTTTTTATCTTGTATTAATCTAGAAATTGCATCTTTGATGGATGGAACTAGATTCAGGGTCCTCTATCTCATTCACTATATAGGTTTTAACCCAGTACAGAAATTTCCTGCAAAATAATTCCTTAAATAGAAAAATAAACATTGGTGAGAACGTAAAACAAATATACATAGTTATTTTCCCTTGGATCCCAAACCTAGGACTACCAGAATAATTTTTCCTTATATTCCTTTCAATGTTAGAATACATATATATACATGTCGTAGCATTCATAAACCCCAATACATTTACCCTGGGTTAGAAAATAACTGTAGTTCCCTTGACCTACCCATGGTTTTGGGTAAAACCCCATGCACAAAACCATGTGAAAAACCCATGCACAAAACCATGGGTAGGTATGCCCACCCCCCATCCTTTAGTCCACCCAACTATTATTGGAGCTAGTCGTGGAAAGAATATAACACATACCCAAAATTCTCCCACTTGTTGTTTTCTTTCCACAAAGCGGGTCACAAGAGATCTTATTTATTATTCCATCCCTTCAACGCCCATTTTTTCTCTACACCAAGAAAACTTCTCAGTGCTCACAAAATTCGTCAACGCATCTACAACATTATTCAAAGTTTTCACCTTTACTAGAAACACCTTTCTGCCCTCAACCATATACCTCACAAAGTGATAATGAACATCAATGTGCTTTGTATTCAAATTATAATCAAGGTTCTTTGCCAAGAAAAGTGTGTAGGAAATCCACTTAGATTCAATTGATCTTGTAATATGTTAAAACAAAATACTTGAATCTATTCTACAAATTGCGGAAACGAATTATGATCGCAAAATCACATGAACAAGGAAGAGAAAGAATTTCAATCACACGACACAAAGATTTATCTGGGGAAATCCTCAACTAAGAAACCATGCTATCTTTATATTACATAATTCAAATAATATGATAACAATACAATGTTTCTCTCATGCTTGAGATCTCTCTACACTATCTCGATCTGACTCACTACTTCCTAGGCTGACTCTGGCCAATACTCAGCCAAATTCCTAGCCTTCTAAGATCCTACTTCCTTGCGCATTGAAATGAGGAATTATGCCCCTATTTAATGATTAAATTCCCTAATAATAGTTGTGCAGTACATAATGTCTCTTCCTCTAACTCCATGCACCATCTGTACAATTTTTTGATTATATAACTGATAGTATAGTTCCCTTTAACTCCAATCTCAACTAGGTCTTCCTCAACACTAACATGCATGAGTTATTTTTGAGAAAATTATCTGTTATATGATTGATCACTGCGTGTGAATTAAATCTAATTTAATTCACTTGACCTCTCACTAGTTCTTCCATCAATTAAAACTATTTAAACTTATTTAACTCAAATAAATTAAGTTAATTAATTAGAACTCAAAATAATATCAACCAGGGCTCCTAAAAAGTAGGACACACTCTACATGCATATAGTTTGACCCTCAACTCGAATTAAATAAACCAACTAAGTCTTCCTGGCTTAGTTAACTCATACAAGCTATCATGTGATGTGGAATTACAATTTACTTCTAATTTAATTAAGGGAAAATTAAATTAGAAGCCTCTTATTGTTGCCATTTTCAATATTTATTGTTGCAAATTGCAACAAATTTCACTTTGGATGTCACAGTCTATCCTTATAGCTCGTTGTACCAACCCCATACTTGAAAAAAATCTTTGCAACCGAATTTCTTCCTTTCTTGCATGAGTTGCTACCATGTATTCATCCTCTATAGTCAAAAGTGCCACTACAGACTACCTCTTTCTCAACCGACTTACTGCTCCTCTAAATAGGTTAAACACATACCCACTTGTAAATATTCTTTGATCCATATATCCATCCCAATATGCATCAAAAAAACCATGAATGTCCAAAACTCTTTCTAATATTGGTCTTCTTTGATAGCTAAATCATAATCACCAACGCCACGTAAATACTTGAAAACGTGTTTCATTGTTGTCCAATGATCCTCCCCTAGTGTTGACTTAAACCTCCTCAATACTCCCACTACAAGTGAAATTTATGGCATGGTGCAAAATATTACATACATCATGATACCAATTTCACTAGCATATGGAAAATGGGACATGTCCTCTTCCTCTTCTTGTGTCTTAGGACATTGTTCAGCAGATAACTTTACACCTACAGGAATATGAACCTTCATTGGTTTACTATCATGCATTTTAAACCTCTTCAATATTGTATCGACATACTTCCTTTTTTTTAACTAGAGCTTCCTCTTTTCCTGATCTCAATTAATTTCCATGCCCAAAATATAGTTTGCAGCACCAAGATCCTTCATGTCAAATTTGGAGGATAATTGGGTCTTCAAATCTTGGATAATTTCTTTGTCATTTCCAATCAACAACATATCATCCACATACAATACCAAATAAATAACACGGTCACCAATTAACTTAAATACACACAGTGATATGATTTTTTTATTGTGAATTCAATTCCCCGTATATATGTATCAACTTTCTGATACCACATCCTTGGTGATTGTTTTAACCCATACAGAGACTTGTTTAACCTACATACCATTTCTTTCTTACCCTTCACTACAAAGCCTTCAGGTTTCTTCATGTAGATATCTTCTTCCATATCACCGTGAAGAAATTTTGTCTTCACATCCATATGTTCTACCTCAAAATAAAAATCAACAGCAAAAAATAAAATTAATCTAATAGAAGTAACTTGGCAACATGAGAAAAAATATCACAAAAATCAATTCCCGACACCTCATAATAAATTTTTTCTACCAACTGAGATTTGTATTTCTCTACCTTTCCTTATGCATTTATATTCTTCTTAAACACCCATTTTTTACCAATGGGTTTCCTTCCAAACAAAAACTCCACCAGATCCCAAGCCTCATTTTTTTCCAAAGATGCCATTTCATTAACCATGGCCTCTTTCTAGAGTATTCCATCCTATGAATCCACTTCCTCCATGACAGTTTTGGAATCATTGTCATTAATAGCTAAAGAAAATTTTGAATAAAAATAAAATGGAATATGCCTTTCTGGTTTCCTCCTTTTTCGAACTGATCTTCTCAAAACTGGAATTTGTGTCTCTTCCTCTTCTGATTCATGTTTTGTTGTAGATATTGATTCTTCCTCCTTTAGCTCAAACTCTATCTTCTCAGGTTCCTTTGGTAGGACTTCATGTTTAATAACATATTTCACCTCTCTAAACACTACATCTCGATTGTACAAAACCTTCCTTTTTTTTGGGTTCTAAAACTGTTATGCGAATAAATCCCTCTTGCGGACAAGAGCAATCTCCCTAGTATCCTACGGATAGCTAGAAACAAACATCCATTTGTAAATCTTTTTCTCTAGATCATTTGCAATTCAAAATTATTATAAACAAAGAAACAGGACATGCCCCTACCTTGAAACTTGATGTTCGGTGCAGTCACTCCAAAGAGGCTTCTTCAATAATGAGAACCTACAATCAAATAAAGATAAACGAATTAAAAGCACCTGCAACATATAATAATTGAGAACAACTAATCTAACTTAGTGATCAATGAATCCAAGTATTTAATTATTCAAATAGACACAAGAAAAACTCAATGAGAAAAGGAGATCCATATGTATTATTTTGTATGAAAAGAGTAACTTTACAACCTATCACCTTGATGTTGCACAAGTTCCTCCCAAGGTCCTGAATAATCGTTCCTCCTTCATATTGACAAGGCTTCCTCTCTCTGAACTAGCATGAAGTTATGGACATGAGTGTGTGATCATTCTCATATCAAAAATAACTAGTATAGAGAGTATTATCTCTTGAGAATTTCTTCAGCAATTTCTATATACAAGGTACAATCTACCCTTGAGACTAAAACATGAGCTCAATTTATAGTAAAATAGAGGTAGTTGTAGTTCCATGAAGAGGGGGGTGGATTCTGTAGAAATTATATAAGAAATGCTTTATATATCCAAGATTCTCTTGATCGCACACTATTTTAACTTCATGCACAATACAAAATCTATTCCACTATTGATCATCACATGTGGAAATTAAATCAATTGCAAAGCACACATGAAACCATAAAAATTCACACACATTAACACAGTGATTTAACGGGAAACCCTGAAGATGAAAACCCCAACTATCTGTATATAACATATATCATAGATATCATGTAACAATCCTCATACAAATCTGATCATATATAGCTCTCAGTACAATACAATCGCTACACACTAATCAGGCCCTGATCTAGCAAATCCATGCACCGATCTCTGCCACCTGCTAGCCTGCCTCTACTGCGTAATCCCTGCTGAAGAATGGCTCTGAATGAACTCGAATCCACCTGGACTTCACTGTGAAATCCTCATTGGCATCTCCACTGAGTGTTGGATGCAATCCATGCATCACTATAGTCACAACTGATAGTCTATCTTGCCCTTCCACCTATCTCTCCACTGGTCTCCACTGAACTGTCCATGCACTGTAGTTAACTGATGTATTCTTCAGTTGATTAAGGAGTTATTATTTAGTGAATTAATTCACACCACTCTCACTAGTGTATCAATCAGTTAGACTAGATACAACTAGCTCAACTGAGTCTAACTGAGTTAAATTGAATACAACTCCACCAACTACTTCTATAACTCCACCAAACTCTGTCACATGAGTTCTAATTGATGTCCTCATGCATTAGCTCCTATAAACCCTTAGGAATAGCGTAATTCCTTCTGTCAGCTGTTATGCCACATCTGTGCACTTAAATAAACTGCTCCAAGAGAATAAGATAATTTTTAGAGTCCAAATATTATTAAGAGCTAATAATATTCGATATATCTATTTTTAGACTGGCAATCTAAAAATAGATTCCACCCAATATGTCTAAAAATAGAAGTCCATCTATTTTTCCAACTTGACCAACCATCCACAAATAGCATCCTGCAACTCATATAATATGATCGACATGTCTAAAAATAGACATAGTCTAAAAATAGACTTTGTGCCAAAAATAGCCTGCGGGCCCACTTAGTGAAGGCGACTCTTTTCACTAAGCTCATCATCTTGTTGAATCTCAACACTCCCTCTCAACAAGATAGGGATTATCTGCCACCCCGATCCTGTCTCTATGGTATTCAAATTTTCTCCTGGTGATCGCCTTCGTCAGAATATCTGCATCCTGATCCTCCATAGGAATGTAAGAAAGCAACATGATCTTTCGTTGCACATAATCTCTGATATGATGATACCGGATGTCAATATGTTTAGATCTATCATGAAATACTGGATTAACTGAGAGTTTAATGCAACTCTGATTATCACAATATATCACAATAGGATCTAAGTGTGAACCGAACAACCCGACTAGGATCTTCCTCATCCATATAGCCTCGCATGTAGCCAAACTTGCTGCCATTTACTTGGCCTCTGCGGAACTGAGTGCCACGGATCTCTATTTCCTGTTGTACCAAGAAACTGTTGTAGACCTGATACTGAATATCCCTCCAGATGTGCTCTTTCTGTCCGTTGGGCTCCCTGCCCAATCTGCATCCGTGAAGCCATGCAACTTCACCTCATCCGACTGTCTGTATCATAATCCATATCCCAATGTACCCCTGAGATACCTCAGAACATGCTTGTCTGCCTTCCAAAAGACCTTGGTAGGCTTAACCATAGCTTGTGAAAGCTGGTTAACAGCGTAGCATATGTCCGGTCGTGTATTGACTAGATACATGAGCGAAACAGCCAACTGTCGATAAACAGTGGCATCCACTACCTCTGTCGATGTAGCATCCTCTTTCCTCCAACCACCAGGAAGAGGAGTGTCGATAGGCTTGCAGCCTTGCATGTTGAACTACTCCAGTATCTCCCGGGAATACTTTCCTTGAGACACAAAGATTCCACCCTTCCACTGCCAAATTTCCAATCCCAGGAAATAATAAAGGAGGCCCAAGTCCTTCATCTCAAACTCCTTTGCAAAATCAGCCTTGCATGAGTGTATCAACAGTTCATCACTCTTTAGTATCAAATCATCTACATAAAGTACAATGATCAGCAACTTACCCTCCACCACAATCTGGTATAGGTTCGGATCCACCTTGTTAGCACCCAATCTAAACCTTAGGCTGAAAAAAGGAAAATCAGGGTAACAACTAAACCACGCTCAGCCTTGTAGCTAGCCCTACAAGGTTAGGAGAGGGCTCTCTCCATAGAATAGATATTCAATAACACAATAATGAACTGATTTTAGGCTAGGTATATAAATTAGAAAAGGAGTTTTGATGAATTACTGAAATTTCAGGGATGTATGGGACAAGAGGACAGTATGACCTGAGGAATTAAATCAGGATGCAGGGTATTTCATGGGGAAAGATAGGCAGGAGATTTAGCAATAAATTTGAAATAATATGGAGTGGAAAGATTGTTGAGAAGTTGAAAAGGGCATAATAAATGAATCCTTTTCAAATAGAAGAAAACACAATGAAATAAGATGGAGTGGAAATATTGTTGAGAAGTTGAAAAGGGCATATTAAATGAATCCTTTTCAAACAAAAAAAAACACACAGAGTATGAATGATTCCCCAAGGTAGAGCATATAAAATGGATTCTACCTTTCTAACTTGAAAACATTCAACTGGAAATATTTATGAATGAATGGTGAAACATAACAATGTACATATGAAACACAAAGGAGAGACATATGCTAAAACTCATACCACATGGATCCCACAAATCAGATTTGCATCACTTTATTAATTCCCTGCCAAACTGTACAATGGAGCGCAGAGCTCACTGCCACACTATTCCCCTACTTCTGAGTTTTCAGACCTCAGACTTTCAGCCCTTTACAAATGATTAGCATTTACAATAAATAGACAGATTTTGTGGGAATATAGATCGATGGAAAGAGGAGAAATCATAACTGAAGATGGAAAACCAAGAGCCAATAATCTCTCCATAAAGGAAGAACTGCGTTACATCTGGTCAGTGAGAAGACGAAACGTTGTAATCGTATATCTTTTTGTATTGAAGATGTGACTGCTACCATCCTATTTTTCAGCCTTTCTTACTGTTGCATTCCATATGCCGTTTGAAGAAAAACTGACATTTTATTAATATGCCTTCAAAATAAAACTGAATTGAAATTATGCTTTCGTGAAGGGAAAATTTATTTTGAATGGGAAAAGGGAAGGGAAATGGGGGGTAATCATATGAAAATCGCAATCGGAATCAGAGCGGGGCAGAGAGATAAACAGACTGTAGTATGGCGCCATCTCAATCGGAATCGGAGTCGGCAAGATATTATTTGAACGGAGAACGAAAGTTTCAATGCGATTAGGAACTGGCCCTTTGCAATATAACAAAATGGATAAATTTGAATTTTACAAAGGAGAGGGGCATTTTGGTAATGAATCGACGGAGGAATTAAATGGTGGGACCAGGGGTTACAATCGCAATCGGGGATCAGAATCGGGAAATTGGTGGAGTGATACATATAAAACCTCCGATGCGATTGGGGGAGGTCCCTTTGCATGCGATAAATATAACCAAAGTTTCAAAGGGCGGGGCCTTTTATATGTGAATTGGGCGGAAGTACTGATGGTGGGCCCGGGGTCAATCGCAATCGCAACATCGAAGGGGAGCGAAATGCAACACATATGGGAAATGTCGATTGCGATGGCCCGATCAGCTGTGGACCGTCCGATCGGCGGGGAAAATCAACAGTGGAGAGATCAATCGGGGGTTGTTGAGATCGGAGGATTGAAAGGAGGTGCGTGATCGAGAGATCGAAACGAGGGGCGCAATTGGGATATCGGAAGGAGGGGTACAATCGGGAGATCAGAAGGAGGGGTGCGATTGATCGATCGGAGGATGCAAGACTTGTGATGCGATCAATCGCATCAGAGATATTTGCGTTTAATTAATCGGGACATACGTTTAATATTTGCGATGCGATTTGAAAGGGGAAGGGACTTGGGTTTGGCGGAACTTTGATATTGTTTATTATATAGTATGGTTGGGGAAGTGGTTATGCATAAACTTTATATTAAAGTTTAGGGGTAATGGAAAAGGGGAAGTGGTTATATACGACGGGACTTTATAAAATAAGTTTTTTACTATAAAGTCCTATGGCATGGAGGGGAAGTGGTTTGGCATAATCGCATATGTATTTATAATGTGATTTCATAATCGGAAGGGGAAAAAAGGGATTTCATAAGGGAAATATAAAACTTTAAACATAAAGTTAAAGGGGAACAAATGGGAAATAGGGGGTATATGAGGATATAAGGACCTTTACTGCACTTAAGCATAAATTTCAATCCAGAAGTCAGTTTTAAGAGTGCAATATACCGTTGGAAAGCTCTTTCTGGGCTCTTTCTACTGGATTTGCTTGGAAAATGATTTGATGCTAAATATGCTGTGAAAAAACTTCTCTGAAAGGCAGGGTGATGATCTTCTCGGAGATGACAGCTTCTGAGTTGCGACTAAAAGGCAAAGTATTATGTTTTCACTTCAAAACATGGTTTTGAGGTGAGACTTGCATCAACTGGATGAATGATATCTCTAATCTTCCTGGTGCTATGATTTTTGATTTTATTGACTTCCTCATGACCTTGCTGATCTTTATTTGACACTTGACTCATTAATCGATCATGGTGAGGCCCTAGAAACTAATGAGACCCATCCTATGACCTACTGATATGGTTTTGAGAATGAAAGTGACTAATGACTAAAGACCATAGGAAGGAAAATCAACAAGTACATCATGAGGGAAAACTGATAAAAAATAACTACCATCAATGAATCCATGACCTAGTGGAATGGTCAAATTTATTTGGTATAAGACACCTAATATGCAAATGCAAAAGAGCAGTTTTGATCATTGATGGCAGTGTGACTAGACTGACACTAACATTGGCTCCAATGGGGATGGTAGCTCCTTGAAGGTGCCAAGAACACTGTAGACCAAGTAGCCTTATCCATTGGGCATGGAGTCAAAAATACTGAAAAACTAACACAATGCATACTGACACTGACTTCAAGACTAAGACTGAAAACTGAAATAAACCCACACCATACACATATCATCCAAGCTTTATAGCCTTCACCTCGGGCCCCAAACTAGAATGACTATGTATTTGAAATTTGATCAAAAGTAACATGGTATATACAATGATGATGACATAAATTATAATCCTTTGTTTTCAACAATGGTAGTGCTTTAAAAGCCTACCATTTACTGCTCCTCAAGGGCAATCTTGGCCATCCATTTCTGAGAGCAAGAAGGCATTCTATCCTCTGTATGCTGAAATCCTATATGGTCCTTTCCACAGATTGTCGAAATTACAATGCTTCCCTTTGTCTTCATTTCTGGCATCCCATCTCAACACTATATAATCCAGCTGAAACTTTTCTGCTTTGTCTTCCTGTCATAGATCTTCTTTATTTTCTCCTGCAACTGAATGGTGTTCTGTGACACTTCCTCTCTTGTTTGCTGAAGGTGGATCGTCTTATTGATCCTTCGCTGATTATCATTATCCTCGCTGCCAACTTCTTGCAATAATATCATAATTGGGACTGTAAGGGATGCAGGAAAGACAACATCAGTACCATAAACCAGCTCAAATGGTGACATACCTATTGATCTTTTACTGCTAACTCTGTCTGCCCACAATACATTGATGAGCTTTCGGTGCCAATTTCTTTTGTTTGCCTCCAGCATTTTCTTAATTATATTCACCAGTGATTTGTTAGATGAATCAGCCAGGTCGTTGCCTTGTGGATAATAAGTTGTCGAATGGCCCAGCGCGATGTTGTATTTGTCACAAAAGTCGATCATCTTCTTGGATCGGAACGCTGCTGCCTTGTCTGTTACGATTTTGCATGGGCAGCCAAAACGAGATAAAATATTCGATTCCAGGAATTGAATGATTACCGTGTTTGTTGCTTGCCTGGCTGGGATGGCCTCGATCCATTTTGTAAAGTAATCTGTCCCTGTCAATATCCATCGGTGCTGTGCTGAGGATGCAGGATGAATTTCTCCTATGAAATCGAGCCCCCACTACTGAAAGGGTGCGTTCACTGAAACTGGTTTCAAAGGGAGTGGAAGCAATTTCTTCTTCCCTTGGAAGATTTGGCATTCATGACATTTCATCACTGTCTTATATAAATCAGAAAATAATGTGGGCCAATAATATCGTGCTCTCAATACCTTGTTAGTTGTAGTCTTCCAAAACAAGTGACCGCCACAGTTGCCTTTATGAAAATCGTGCATTACCTTCTATGCCTCTTCTTCAACCAAAACATTGAGCAGAACGCCTCCTGGATCTTTCCAATACAAAGCGCTATCTAAAATGCAGTATTTTGTAGATTTTATCTTCAGAGATCTACCCTTACTCTTAGACATGCCGGTAGGAGGTGACAAATGCTGAAGGACATAGACAATATCTGAATACCATGGGGACTGCATAAAAATATCTAAAATTGGAACCAGCAAACCTTCATCTTCGTCTTCTGCCACTATTGTTTTGAGGTTTATATCTAGAGCACGCAGATTTTATTGGGTCATCAATTTCGCCAAGCCTTGGCCTTTGATCAACTTCGTGGGCTTGATCTCCATATCGTACTCCAACATAGCTGCTATCCACTTACCTCTCCGACCTTCTGGATCAATTTGCATCAACACATCCTTCACTGCTACGTTAGGGACATAAGCTATAGTATGTGAATGCAAAATATAGACCCTGAAATCCTTCAATGCCTTGATAAGAGCGGATGCCTGTTTTTCAATAATATTATACCTCAAAGCAGCATCTCTAATAGTTCTACTGAAAAAGGAAATTGGCTTTTCGATCTAGTCTCTCTTTTGCATTAAAACAATAGCTAAAGTATGCTCCGATGCAAACGAAAATATGATGAAGTCTTGAGTGTATTCGGGACTGATCAAAACAGGGGCATTGGACAAAGCGAACTTTACCAGATTAAATGACTTGAAAACTTCTTCACTCCACTTGAAAGTGTTGTCCTTATTCAACATGTTAGTCATTTCCCTCAAATGTTCAGCCAGACTGGGTATAAATCGACGTAAGAAGTTCATCTTACCATTGAATGCTTGGATCTCCTTCTTGTTTTGTGGCAGGTCTATGAGCTGAATCGCCTCCACTCTAGTTGGATCGATTTGAATACCATCTTTGGAGATGATATGCCCCAACACCTTGCCTTCATCCATGGCAAAGAGACACTTCTTGGGATTGAGAGAAATTCCAAACCTTCTGCATCGCTGAAAAACAACTCTCAAATGGTGCAAATGCTCATCATATGATCCTGAAAACACTGTCAAATCATCCAAATAAATAACCAGAAAAACATATTTTTCATTGGAAAAAGCGATGTCCATTCCACGCTGGAAAGTAGCTCCTGCATTCTTTAGTCTAAAAGGCATTTTGGCATTCTGGAAGGTTCCCCAGGGTGTTGTGAAGGCAGTTTTATCTTGGTCCTTCTCGTGCACCAAGATTTGGTTGTAGCCTGAGTAGCCATCAAGTAGTGACATCCTAGATGCTCCAACTACTCTTTGCAGAATATGGTCCATTTTCGGAAGCAGATAATTATCCTTTAAGGAAGCCTTATTCAAGTTCTGAAAATCTATACACAACCTTATTTCTCCAGTCTTCTTACGTACCGGGACCAAATTTGAAATCTAGTCAAACAATCTAATGGGGACTATGATACCAGCTTTGTATAATCTGTTTACCTCTTTTTCGATGGATGGCAGCAGTTTCAGATTGATTCTTCTCAACTTCTGTCTGAAAGGCTTCTGATCTGGCTTGATAGGAATTGTATGTTGAATTATGTTCTTATCATACACTTTCAAATTTGAATAATCCCATGCAAATACATCAGAAAATTCAGAAAGAAATTTAACATACTTCTCCTTTACCTCGGGGGATAATGCCTTTGATAATTTGACAAACTTGGGTTGATCAGCTGTTCCAATATTCATATCTTCAACTCCTTTCTCTGTGGGCACCAAGCTTGGTTTCTTTGCGACATCATCCTGATCAAAAAGCTCCTCTAGAGGTATGAAACCTCTAGGAATAACATTAGCCTTTAACTGTAATATGTCCATCTAGTTCGCTTCCAACTCCTGATCATCAGCCACATACTCACCTTCTATGGGAGTGTCCTTGAATTTTCCATCACCCTACAAAAATGCATTGATCTCATTATCATCCCAAAATACTTGCCAATACCTTAAATTGTCCGGAACAGTAAGCCTATGCTTGACATGGATCTCAAACTTGTTGCTGGATTTCATCAGAATCCTTAGGTTACTTGTAGTAGTGGCAAGAGAATCAGCAATAAGATTCTGCATCCTGGGCACTACTGTCAAGGTGTACTCTGGGAATGTCTTCAAAATGTCCAGAACTGCATTTCTGTATGCCCTCAGTCTTTGATGTTTGGCTTGGTATTCTCCCTTCACCTGTTTGGTTATCAATTCAGAGTCGACATATACAAAAATCCTTTTTGCCTTCAACTTCTTCAATATTTTGAGGCCTGCAATCAGAGCTTCATATTCTGCTTCATTGTTAGAGCAGTCAAAATCCAACTTATAAGCACATACTCTAACATTACTAGGAACCTTCTCAGGTTGAAAAACAGGGCTCCTAATCCATATTCCAATGCCAGCTCCATCCTTACCAACAGCTCCATCAAATTCCATACCCCATAGGCCTTCTTCTTCTTCTTGTAGATGCTGAAATTTAGTTTCTTCCTTCTCTTTACCTTGGCTGATTTATGGTTGTTCGCTGTCTTTTAGCTGCTAGGGGACCGGAGGCTCAGAAGTACTTGCCACTTTGTCCTTTTCCTGTTCGAGGACCTCTCTGAAATTTTCTGAAACCTCAGGTATCTCGTCCACTTGTACCAACTGAACATCCTCATCATTTAAACCACCATCTAAATATAAGACAAAAGACTCTAAATCTGTGTGGACTGCATTGATGGGATGGTTTACTGGCTTGTCTTTTCTAGTAATCATATATTTCATTTTATTTTCCCTATATAACTTTCTCAACTGTCCAAATACAGGGATTTTGGCATAGGAGAAGTCAAGTTGTATGGTTCCCTTAATTTTTGCACCCCAAGACCTAGATAGAAGCATTCCAAACCGTGGTGGGACATCAGCAACAACTACATCCATCAAGACATTTTTGGCTGGGATTTGATCTAAAGACACTACCAAGTCTTTGATAAGACCAATACAATGGACCCTACTCGAGTCAAAAGAATACAAATCATGGTATTTTCTAGTAATATCAAGGCCTAGCTTCTCCATGACAGCTTTGGGCATCAAATTATGCGAGGCCTCGGAGTCCAACATGGCGTTATGCAAGATAAACTCATGCAACCTAAGACTTAGGTAAAAGGGAGGAACTTCATTTTCTTCAGATCCTCCTGTGGCTGGACCAAAAATAATTTCAGGGTGGTCATCTTCCACATTAACCATATCATAAAGGGGGTCAATTTGCAAGACTTTAGACACCTGACCTTTATATACACTATTATTTACCAACTTGATCAAGGGCACAGACACTTTGAGTTTAGAAATTTCATTTTCTAAATTAAAGGAAGGAGCTTTTTCTACCTCTTTAATGGGAGGGTCTTTCTTCTCTGTTTTCTCCTTCGCTATGCTCTACTGGCCTTTTTCATTTGATGTGTTAGTAGCTGCGGGTGCTTTGTTGGATGAAGGATTGGCTGGCTCTTTTTCTTTCTTCTATGCCTCGTCCTTCGTTTGGAGTTCTTTTCTCCTTTGAATGGGACTGATTGTGATGTTTCTGTTCCTCAGGGAATACTACCTTTGCTGGGCTAATAGAGCATTCATATACCCTCTCTGGTAGTCGTCAGATTCTTCTTCTAACACTACGTCATTTTCCAAGATGAAATTTTCATCCCCTCGAATGTCTGGAGTCAGCACTGTGTATTCTTCGTCTTCTGTGAGGAAAATGGGCGCACCTTCAGCTGCGAAAAAATTATTGGTTTCAAACAGGCGACCATCATCATCTAAGTCAGTCCCTTGCATGTAGCTCTGCTGTAATGGCATTTTAATCTACTGCTGTGGTGTAGCTTGGTCCTGCGCCCGCTATTCTCTCTGTCTATTTCTAAATTGCAGCTGTTGTTGTCCTCTAAAATTCGAATTTCTTATTTGAGTTTCAAGTCTGTCAGAAATCGTCAATCGCTCAACCATCCTTTCCATTGTACGAATCAGAGTGTCCATATTGTTGTCTGAAGGGGAGGCTTCCTCTTTCACCACGACTTTATTTTTAGCTCTGGCTCAAGCTCTTCTAGCCAACAGATTAGCTTCGACGCTTACTGCTATCCTCTGCATGTCTTCCAGTGATGGTGGATCTCTTTCACGCAGTTGATATGCCATATCGGCATCAAAACCATTTGGAAACTTCAGCATAGTTGAATCCACAGGAGGTTTGAGGTTAGCCAGAATCGCATTGTATACAACATTGAATCTTAAACAATAGTCTTGCACAGTTTCACCCACATTTCTTTTAATATTCTCATATTCAGACAAAATTTGGTGTGGATTCCTTTTCACCTCCCACTGGTCTAAGAACTGTGTGTGTAACTCCTATAAAGTGTGAATTGAGCCAGTTGGTAAAGCTCTAAACCACTTTCTAACTTCACCTTCGAAGCTTTGAACAAACAACCTGGTAGCTACATTCTCTTCTTCTACTTCGTGCAAGTCAAAAAATTCATTCATATTATCAACATGCTGTTGGGTTGTAATGCCCTGAGTGGCATCAAAGATAGGAATTTTACTCTGATAATCAGCAGGCATATCATTGAGAACCTGAGGTAAAACCAAGGGTGCATACCAGGCGACCATGACTCTGGGTGGATTTACAATAGGATTTGCAGGATTTGGGGGAGGTGTTGTTGGAGGAGATGATAATTGGGAGTTGACTGAAGGGGTGCTGATGAATTAGGAGGAGGTAATGTTGCTCCTGATGATTCTGAAGTCTCAGGAATATAAGTTTCAGTGATGGACTGGGGGGAATTCAAAATGTAGTCATCAATGGAGGAATTCGCTCTTTGAAATTCAATACCCACAAGGAACTCTAGATCTAAAACCGTGTCTTCGAGTGCAGTTTTAGACTTATTTCTAAACAAAGAGAGCTCAAAACTCTCATCAAAAGAAATCTCTTCTACAAAAAACCACTCACTGGGCCAAGTATGGGACCTGAAAATAGGTGTAGGATTTAGTGATCCCTCCTGTCTTCTGACTATTCTTGGGATAAGATTTGGATTTTCAAACACAGGGGGGAGGATTTGGATCAGGATTAGCCCTTGTATATCTTCTTGAAGCCGGTGTGGTCAACTTACTACTGTACAATATTTATATCAGCCTAGAAAACTCTGAAATATCATCATCGAGACTTTACAAGAAAAATATTACTGGGGTGATGAATCTTCTATGCAAAAAGTTTGTAGTTCCCCAATGGAGTCGCCAGAGATGTTAGCACCCAATCTGAACCTCAGGCTAAAAAAAGGAAAATCAGGGTAACAACTAAACCACGCTCAGCCTTGTAGCTAGCCCTACAAGGTCAGGAGAGGGCTCTCTCCGTAGAATAGATATTCAATAACACAATAATGAACTGATTTTAGGCTAGGTATATAAATGGGAAAAGGAGTTTTGATGAATTACTGAAATTTCAGGGATGTATGGGACAAGAGGACAATATGAACTGAGGAATTAAATCAGGATGTAGGGTATTTCATGGGGCAAGATAGGTAGGAGATTTAGCAAACAATTTTAAATAAGATGGAGTGGAAAGACTGTTGAGAAGTTGAAAAGGGCATAATAAATGAATCCTTTTCAAACAGAAGAAAACACACAGAGTATGAATGATGCCCCAAGGCAGAGCATATAAAATGGATTCTACCTTTCTAACTTGAAAACATTCAATTGGAAATGTTTATGAATGAATGGTGAAACATAACAATGTACATATGAAACACAAAGGAGAGACATATGCTAAAACTCATACCACATGGATCCCACAAATTAGAGCTGCATCACTTTATTAATTCCCTGCCAAACTGTACAATGGAGCGCAGAGCTCACTGCCACACTATTCCCCTACTTCTGAGTTTTCAGACCTCAGACTTTCAGCCCTTTACAAATGATTATCATTTACAATAAATAGACAAATTTTGTGGGAATATAGATCGATGGAAAGAGGAGAAATCATAACTGAAGATGGAAAACCAAGAGCCAATAATCTCTCCGTAAAGGAAGAGCTGCGTTACATCTGGTCAGTGAGAAGGTGAAACGTTGTAATCGTAGATCTTTTTGTACTGAAGATGTGAATGCTACCATCCTGTTTTTCGGCCTTTCTGACTGTTGCGTTCCATATTCCGTTTGAAGAAAAACTGACATTTTATTAATATGCCTTCGAAATAAAACTGAAATGAAATTACACTTTCGTGAAGGGAAAATTTATTTTGAATGGGAAAAGGGAAGGGAAATGGGCGGTAATCATATGAAAATCGCAATCGCAATCGGAGTGGGGCGGAGAGATAAACAGACTGTAGTATGGCGCCATCGCAATCGGAATCGGAGTCGGCAGGATATTATTTGAATGGAGAACGAAAGTTCCAATGCAATTGGGAACTGGCCCTTTGTAATATAACAAAATGGATAAATTTGAATTTTATAAAGGAGAGGGGCATTTTGGTAATGAATCAGCAGAGGAGTTAAATGGTGGGACCGGGGGTTACATTCACAATCGGGGATCGAAATCGGGAGATGGGCGGAGTGATACATATAAAACCTCCGATGCGATTGGGGGGGGTCCCTTTGCATGCGATAAATATAACCAAAGTTTCAAAGGGCAGGGCCTTTTATATGTGAATTAGGCGGAAGTACTGAGGGTGGGCCCGGGGTCAATCGCAATCTCAACATCGGAGGGGATCGGAATTCGACACATATGGGAAATGCCGATTCTGATGGCCCGATCAGCTGTGGACTGTCCGATCGGCGGGGAAAATCAATGGTGGAGAGATCAATCGGGGGTTGTTGCGATCGGAGGATTGGAAGGAGGTGCGCGATCGGGAGATCGAAAGGAGGGGCGCGATCAGGAGATCGGAAGGAGGGGTGCGATTAGGAGATCGGAAGGAGGGGTGCGATTGATCGATCGGAGGACGCAAGACTTGCGATGCGATCAATCGCATCGAAGATATTTGCAATTGATTAATCGGGACATATGTTTAATATTTGCGATGTGATTTGAAAGGGGAAGGGACTTGGGTTCGGCGGAACTTTGATATTTTTTATTATATAGTATGGTTGGGGAAGTGGTTATGCATAAAATTTATATTAAAGTTTAGGGGTAATGGAAAAGGGGAAGTGGTTATATACGACGGGACTTTATAAAATAAGTTTTTTACTATAAATTCGTATGGCATGGAGGGGAAGTGGTTTGTCATAATCGCATATGTATTTATAATGTGATTTCATAATCGGAAGGGGGAAAAAGGGATTCCATAAGGGAAATATAAAACTTTAAACATAAAGTTAAGGGGGAACAAATGGGAAATAGGGGGCATATGAGGATATAAGGACCTTTACTTCACTTAAGCATAAATTTCAATCCAGAAGTCAGTTTTAAGAGTGCAATATACCGTTGGAAAGCTCTTTCCGGGATCTTTCTTCTGGATCTGCTTGAAAAATGATTTGATGTTGAATATGCTATGAAAAACTTCTCTGAAAGGCAGGGTGATGATCTTGTCGGAGATGACAGCTTCTGAGTTGCGACTGAAAGGAAAAGTATTATGTTTTCACTTAAAAACATGGTTTTGAGGTGAAACTTGCATCAACTGGATGAATGATATCTCTGATCTTCCTGGTGCTATGATTTTTGAGTTTATTGACTTCCTCATGACCTTGCTGATCTTTATTTGACACTTGACTCATTAATCGATCATGGTGAGGCCCTAGAAACTAATGAGACCCATCCTATGACCTACTGATATGGTTTTGAGAATGAAAGTGACTAATGACTAAATACCATAGGAAGGAAAATCAGCAAGTACCTCATGAGGGAAAACTGATAAAAAATAACTACCATCAATGAATCCATGACCTAGCGGAATGGTGAAATTTATTCGGTATGAGACACCTTATATGAAAATGCAAAAGAGTAGTTTTGATCACTGATGGCAGTGTGACTATACTGACACTAACATGCCTCACTCTTGGAGAATCCAAGTCCGATGAAATAACTGTCTATCCGTGTGTACCAAGCACGAGGTGCTTGTTTCAGCCCATACAACGCTCTTTTGAGCCTGCACACATGTGACTCGTTGTTGAATATTTTGAATCCTTTAGGCTGCTCTATGTACACCTCCTCCTCAATGACTCCATTGAGGAATGCAGTCTTCACATCCATATGGTGAATGTGCCAACCCATCTGCGTTGAGAGAGAAAGGATTGTCCGTATGGAAGAATACCTTGCGACAGGTGCAAAGGTTTCTTCATAGTCAATCCCCTCAATCTATGAGAAGCCTCGGGCAAAAAATCTTTCCTTGTACTTCTCGATGCTCCCATCAGCAGCTTGCTTCACTTTGTAGATCCATCTCGAACCTACCATTGATTTCCCTTCCAGCCTTGGGACAATCTCCCATGCACTGTTTCTGACAATCGAATCATACTCTTCCACCATGGCATCTACCCATGCAGGGTCCTCCACAGCTTCCTCGAAAGAGGATGGCTCTGTCACGATACACTTGCTCATCAGAGCCATGTATCCAGTAAATCGTTCAGATGACTTTCTCTGTCTGCGCTGTGATGTAGGTGCTCCTACATTCTGCACTGCATCAAGATTCAGTCGCTCAGCTTCTGTAGTGCCCTTCCGCCCTCTGATGTTTGGCACTGCATGATTGGTTTCTTCCACTCCATGAACCTCCTCTTGTGGCTGATCCACATCCTGAGGCTCATCTTTAGGAACTACTAGCTCCTCATCTACATGCAAGTGTAGCTCCCTCTCAAGCGACAACTTCATGGCTTTCTCCTCATGAAATTTGATATCCCATCGCACAATAGTCTTCTGACTATCTGGAAAATACACATGATAGTTGTGGGGTGTTTCTGTGTACCCCACAAATATCCCAACCTCTGTGGTCAGCTCTAGCTTCTTCCTGGCATCCTTCGTCACATGAATGTAAACAGGTGAGCCAAAAATATTCAAATGAGAAATATCAAGCTTCTTACCAGAAAACGCTTCTTTGGGTGTACTCATGCCAAGTACTCTATGAGGACAACGGTTTTGCACATAAACCACAATGTTTCATGCTTTTGCCCACAAGTGTATGGGAAGGCCCTAATCATGCAACATTGCCCGTGCAGCACCCACGATCGTTCTGTTCTTTCTCTCTGCGACCCCATTCTGTTGTGGGTTATGAGGTGCTATGAGCTCTCTTCAAATTCCTTCTGTGCTGCAAAAGTCTTTGAATTATCCAGAGATGAATTCACCACCATTATCACTCCTAAGATCCTTCACTTGCTTCCCCAACTCTTTCTCAACTAGTGCCTTGAACTCACAGAACTTTGAGTATGTCTCGCTCTTCTTCTGCATGAAGAAGATCCAGCACTTACGAGAAAAATCATCAACAAATATCACATAATACCTATGTTTTTCTGTCAAAGCTACTGAGAAAGGTCCACACACATCTGTGTGAATTCTCTCAAGGATCATTGTGGTGCGACAATCCTTCTCATGAAAGGTGGCTTTCACAAATTTTCCCAAAGTACATCCCTTGCACTGATCTGACTACGCAAGTGTACCTTTGGGAAGCCCGGTATAAATCTGTTGCAAAATTTTCAAAGCGCCATGGTGAAGATGGCCCAATCTCCTGTGCCACAATTCGCCCTCATCCCGGCTCACCACTGCTTCTGCTTTTCCTGCCATTGTTGCGCAGCCATCTACCTAAAATTGATAAAGGTTCTTAACTTGAACCCTTATCCTCTTGGTTTGACCCGTTGCTTTACTGCACAGGAAAGACTTTCCCTCACTAAAGACAACATCATAACCCTTGTCTTCCAACATCACCACAGAGATCAGATTCCTATTCAATCTTGGAACATCCATGACATCCTTCAATATGAAAGGTTTACTAGACTCCCTCTCAAAGGAAATGGTCCCGATACCGGTCGCACTGTATCTACCATCGTCGCCCATCTCGATGTGCACTCCAAGATCCTTCTCATCCAGATCACCGAACAAATATTTGTCTCCAGTCATATGAAAAGATGCACCACTATCAAGAAACCACATTGATCCCATCACATTTGAGACCAAGCATGCGATCAATGAAAAATTGAGCTCAAACTGCGAGGCTAAGGCCTCTCCAACTGCAGATCCAACAGCCTGCTTATTTTTCTTATTCTGTGGAAAATTAGTGGCGTAATGTTCGTGTTGGTGACAGTGAAAGCACTTCACCTTGGAAAAGTCCTGCTTCTTGCCTTTCGCACCGGATTGAGAAGGATTTTTCTTTCCCTTCCCCTTCCTTGCTTTGGCAACCAAAGTGAAATTTTCTTCATCTTCATTCTTCGATGAAGATCCATCCCTGGTACCCCGCCTTATCTCCTCTTGCACAAGATCCGACCAAAGTCGCTCCCATCCTAGCAGTTTCTCCTGACCATTGACAGAGTCCTCGTAGGAATGCAAACTCTTCGGAAGCCCAAGGAGAGCCAAGCTCACCAATTCCTCTTCATCTACAGCAACCCCCACACTTCCCAGCTCATCCTTGCAGTGGACGAACTTCGTGAGGTACTTGGGTATACTGTCGCCTTTCTCCATTTTTATTTTCCTGAGCTTGTCTTTAAGCACCAACTTCCTTTGGTCACTTATGCTTTGGAACAATTCTGTCAAAGCTTTCCACATCAAGAATGGAGAATATTTTCCATGAAGACTGGACACTATGTGATCCTTCACACCTTCCAATAGAATCCTTCGACACTTTGCTGTCTTCTTTTGCCATGCGTCAAATGCGGCAACATCGCTAGAAGCAGGTTTTGGAATTTATGCATCTATGAACTCCTTCAACCCATTATCCTCCAACACTGCCTCCATCCTATCCTTCCATGCAATATAATTTGAGCTCCCATCAAGGGCATACTCCAATCGCAATCTGCTGAAAGACATCTCAACTTCGACACCAAGAAAACACTGCAGCAAATTCGAATTCCACCAGCACAAAACTCAACCACTTCAATAATTGCAATTGCTCTGATCAATATCGCCTTGATACCATGTAGAAATTATATAAATAATGCGTTATATATCCAATATTCTCCTGATCACACACTATTTTAACTTCATGCACAATACAGAATCTATTCCACTATTGATCATCACATGTGGAAATTAAATCAATTGCAAAGCACACATGAAACCATAAAAATTCACACACATTAACACAGTGATTTAACGGGAAACCATGAAGCTGAAAACCCCAACTATCTGTATATAATATATTTCATAGATATCATGTAACAATCCTCATATAAAGTTGATCATATCAAGCTCTCAGTACAATACAATTGCTCCACACTAATCAGGCCTTGATCTAGCAAATCCATGCACCGATCTCTGCCACCTGCTAGCCTGCCTCTACTAAGAAATCTATGTTGAAGAATGGATCTGAATGAACTCAAATCCACCTAGCTTGCACTGCGCAATCCTCATTGGCATCTCCACTAAGTGTTGGATGCAATCCATGCATCACTATAGTCACAATTGATAGTCTATCTTGCCCTTTCACCTATCTCTCCACTGGTCTCCACTGAACTATCCATGCACTTTAGTTAACTGATGTATTCTTTAGTTGATTAATGATTTATTATTTAGTGAATTAATTAAATAATTAATTCACACCACTCTCACTAGTGTATCAATCAGTTAGACTAGATACAACTAGCTCAACTGAATTAAACTGAATACAACTCCACCAACTACTTCTATAACTCCACCAAACTCTGTCACATGAGTTCTAACTGAATTCCTCATGAATTAGCTCCAATAAACCCTTAGGAATAGTGTAATTCCTTCTATCAACTGCTCTGTCACATCTGTGCACTTAACTGAAGTGCTCCAAGAGAATAAGATAATTTTTAGAGTCCAAATATTATTAAGAGCTAATAATATTCGACATATATATTTTTAGACTGGCAATCTAAAAATAGATTCTTCCCAATATGTCTAAAAATATAAGTCCATCTATTTTTCCAACTTGACCAACCATCCACAAATAGCATCCTGCAACTCATAGAATATGATCGACATGTCTAAAAATAGACATAGTCTAAAAATAGACTTTGCGCCAAAAATAGCCTGAGGGCCCACTTAGTGAAAGCGACTCTTTTGACTAAGCTCATCATCTTGTTGAATCTCAATAGATTCCTCTCATGGAGGGATTTTAGCTTCATATACCAAGGGATACACTCCATGAGTGAAGGGATAGAGCTCCATGAGTGGAGGGATAAAGCTCAAACTGATCGCGCATCTAGAAGCTTCCAGTTGAGAGAATATTCGTCCATTTGGGCTTCTATAACTTAATTTTTCATTTATTTGACTATTTACGGGGGTCCACAGGTTTTATAAGAAAAATGTGCAAGATGTGCCGCAAGCTATAGAACAAATATCTGCGGATCCGCAGGAAAGAGCTACGAAAAGTGCGGAATTAGACTTTTTAGGGTTTTAATGAGATTTTCTCCAATTCCAAGACTTGGTTTAGGAAAAATAGGGTTTTTAACCTCTAAGGGACCACAATATAGGTAGTGATGAACCTATATAGACAGTTAAATGTCATGGTGACAAAATAACATGTAACATATTTCCCCCTAAAGTGCGAAGTCTGAGGTAATTCTAAAGAGTTAAGAGATTTATCTTTCCGAGGATTGGATTTTGGACACACCAGTCGAGAACCTGTAAAAACATTCAATGCAAACATATATATGTATATCATCGCTGAGGTAGGCATTCCCATACTCAGATCAAAATTAACTACATGTTCTGGTATAGAAATGATTTTAAAATTACATCAATAGTAGACACAGCATGGACGCAGCCATATGTCATAAGTAGTCTACTATATCATGAATAATAAAACTCCTCGTAGCCTGGGCCCTGGATGGTGGAAACTAGATCCAGGGTCTTGATTTCTGCTTCCAAAAATAGTATGATTCTATCCATGCGATTGATTTTTTCGAAGTCGAACATGGTAGAAACCACTTGATTATTAGTCAAGGATGTGAACTGTTAACAAGTGTGAGAGAAACCACCAATACTAACAATGGCTCTCAAAGTACTCAGTATAATCCATGAAGTGTGAATGAATGATTTGCAGTCGAACACTTCACAGAGTCATTCGATCAAAGGTCAATGATGCAACTTGTCATCGAAGGCGAGAAACCTACCATTAGGGCATGCAGATCCCAAGGTACTGATAGGATTCTAGATCAACTTTATAGATAATGAGCTGTCGTCGATAAAAAGTGACCCTTCGTAGCAAAGCCCACGACACGAAACCATTATATCAAGTTTTTAAGAAATATTTTCAAGGACTGACTCAGGTATGGTCAACGCGAAGGGAGAAAAATGTTTGCAATGAATGGTTTATTTGAACTGTCTCTTGAAGACATAACGACATTGCAGATGGTTTGGTAACAATTGACCTAAAGCTAATACCCAGAAACCGGTCAAAGACTTTCAATGTGGTTTGATTAACTTTTAGCCAAAGGACTTTCCCAACCCAAGTAAAATTGTAACAAAAAGTGTCGTGTTCAAGAGTGGTATACTGATTTTAAAACAAGGGTAACAGCTAGATTCCTTTTCTCTTTTTTCCCCCACCATTTATGGCAAGTACCTCTTTATTTTTGACAAGCTTTAGGAGGATAACATTTGCTTGTTGTGTAAGCTCATCCTTCAGATGAGTCCATCTTAGTATTAAAATCAAACCCTAAGAAGGAGTGGCTCATTCCTATTTGTAATTGACAGGTCCTTTACTGTTAAATTTTAACGAGTCCAATATAGGAGAAACTCGGTGTTTTTCAGTTTTAGGGAGTCATAAGAAAAACATAAGTAAACTCCGTGGTTGTACTTTTTCATAAATTTAGTATCTCAAGCCCGAAAAAGGATAAAATAATACAGGAGAGAACTCTATTGACCATGATTAGCCAACATATACCTTTTTCGTAACTAGTCTACTTTAGTCCGAAAAAGGGGTAAACTTATACTGAAAGGACAACTATTCATTTCCTTTAACAAGTTTGAATAGTCAAGTACTCGGAAATATTTTCATATTTAGAGAGTCTGAAAAAGGCTGAAAAGAGAACTCCGGGGTTTCACTTTTTTGTAATTTTAAAGAGCCCAAAAAAGTGATAAAAGTGTACTCAGCATCAAAATAATTCTTTCACAGAAAAAACTTGTATTCTGCACAAAAAATCGAAAGACTAAACATACCTGTTTCCAATAAGTAAAAACATTGAAAAATAACTTTTTAAAGCAAAAAATAAATAAAATATGATATTTTATTCATTCAAAAGCTATAAAAATGAATTTAACAAAGTCATTTTCACCTTTTGTCTTCAGAGTTGCAAATTGAGAGCTTTTGGCAAAAAGGCTTCGGAGTTGATAACGGGAGAATTGACCGATCAAATTGTGATTCGTCAGAACCAGGGAATCCACAACACTCTTATCTTCATTTCTATCCGATTAAATTATCTTTTTTGGCTTTAAATTCATTTTTTAGGGAGAATTTATGTTAAAATTTTCACTCTCGGGGGTCCGCAGGTCATGCATGCATTACCTGCGGACCCCGATAATTTTATTAAAGGAAAATTATCGGGCTACTGCAGTTTTTGTGTGGAGCCCATGCAGACGTCCACACAATCTCCGCACAAAAACTACAGAGGCACCGTGACTGGTTTAAAAATGATAAATTCTCTCAAAAATGGTTAAAGTTTTCCACTCAAAAGGTTTCTAACCTTCAAATGCATCCATTTGCAGACTATTTAACTATGCTAGAGTGGAGAGAACATGAGTATGAATATGTAGATGATGCATATATGAATTATCAACCCACAATGCATGCGCTTAGAAATTATGGATTGTATAAGTTCTTGGCAATTCAAGGTATGAGGGCACAGGTGGAACTAATGACATGGTTAGTGAAAAAGTGGGATGTTCAAGATCAATGCTTTATCATTGGCGATCATCGATTTGAAATCGACCTCGAAGATATTATTTTCTCACTGGATTGTCCAAAAGAGGAGAAAACATTTCTTTGTTTGGAGCTAGGTAGGGTGGCCTACCCATTGCTAGTTACAAACAAGAGTTTTGCAGTGATGCAACAGATCCGAAGGATAATCGCATAGACATAAAGACTATTTTGCAACCTTTTCTTAAAGCTATTGCATTCACAGTAACCAATTTATGTGGAAATTCAGCTCCATATGTAGCCACCAAATCACAAATGCAGACCGCGGTTGAGTGTTTCAGAGGCACCATTTTCAACTAGTGCAAAGGGGTATTGGCCAACATGAAAGGCCAACTGACTAGAGAAAAAAATGCAAAGTTAAAAAACTTTGGGTATGGCGCCATCCTAATTTATTTTGATTTGGAGAGAATACCACTTCTCTCCCCTCAGCATATTTCAGTAGATAGTGGAAAGCTCAGAGAACCTCATATGGTACGTTGGGTTGCATTAATGGCCCGCCATGGTGGCGACGGCAGTACGGTGGTTCGGTTTACTCCAACATATTTTATGTGGCTACAGAACCGAGTCTTCACAATTGAAGACTTCCTTTATGCAGGTATAGATTTCAGAGGTGATCCCGAGATGTCCTTACCTCCAGGGGCACAATGGGACAAATCAGGTAAGCGAATCATTTCGATGTATTTTAAAATCTAATTTTTATTTATTTTTTAATTTTCCAATACTGATAACAAAATTTTTAAATGTAGATGTTGGTCCACGAATACCAGCTACACTTTGCTACTTTTAAAGGCGGGAAGCAGAGCCTATAGTACCGCCACAAGATCAGGCAGAAGAGATCCTAACTAATATGGAACACAACCTGGAGAGTTTAACTATAGATATTACTAAGAGATCGACATATGACATTCCTCTCTATCTTCAGAGACATGTTACAGGTGTACTAGGACAGTTTGGGAGATTCCTGCACAAGGTGGCACGTGCCATAGTCTACTACCATGATCATCAGCACAGATAGTGGATGATCATCGTGGATTGAAATATTTTGTTTTTGTATCAGTATCTTTCAGATCATAAGATGTTTGAGCCTATTATCATAGATGATGTAATATTTTTTGAAAAAAAATATATCTATGATATTACTACTTTCTTTGATTATCTTGTTCAACATGTATCAAATTTTATTTTGGTTTACTGTTTTAACGTTGCAAATGTCTATTTAAAACACTACTAGCTAATGCATCATCCAATGTGTTTAAATTTATTTAAATGTGTTGATATTCGATGTAATCAAACTATCGTTCCAAGAGACGAACCTTCAAAAATAATCTCAATAACACTGGATTTTTAATTCTGTATACTTTGTTTAAATGTAATACAATGAGTTCTGAATCTAACCTAATGATCAAACGTCGAATACCAAATGAAATGGCATCATATAATAACTCAATCACTGCGCTATATTCTGCAATATTGTTCATTGTTTGACAAAGGCTTACCCCATGCATAGAAACTAACTCATCAGTGGGTGAATAGATAACCCAAGCTATGGAAGAAATATTCCATGTCACTATGACAGGCACCATCAGCCAAACCAATGTACATTTGAAAGGATGTCAACATCTGCAATATCAAGAGTAATCAAGACAAGCAGTGATAGTAGCAAAAACAAACTTAAACTAGGCACACTTATCTAATCTAAGGCACACTAACTAGAAAAATAACTAATATACAAGTGAGATCTTCACACAAGAATCAAGCATAATATCTCTTCAGATAAATACCATTTATGGGCTAATCTAAAGAGATCCCATCATAATCAGTCAATTCATAGGCCCTTTGGCAAGAACTCACTTGAAAATGTAAGGACCATGCCACATTCGTTCGAATTTCCTAGCACCTAGCTTATCCTTAGCTTGATCATATACTAAGACTAGGTCTCCTCCTAAAAACACACGAGGTGTAACACTTCGATCATACTGATCTTTCACACATTTTTTATGAGCCTCGGCAGCTAATACAGCGGTGCGCCGAGTTTCATCTAATTGTGCTAAGTACAAAAAGCATTTTTCCTCTTCAAAGGTAGCTGGTGTTGGCAATATGATGCAGAGTGTTGTCCTTGATGGCAACCTACTTGATAAATTTGATGGCAACCTACTTGATGAAGTTGTCCTTGATGGAAACCTACTTGATGAGTTGTGTTTTGATAGCAACCTATTTGTTAAAGATGTAAAACTGATGTATCTATAGATCAGTTCAGAAGTAGCAGAAAAAGGAATTTCAGTAAGTACCAGAGAAATGATAAATATAATATGTCACAATGTATACGCTACTTTTATGAAGGAAACCCGCGTATGGATTCAATGTATACACTACTTTTGTGAAGGAAACCCACGTATACATTGGATTAGTATATACACAGCTATTTTGAAGAGAAATCGTGTATACACGTGGATACGAACGCTCCAAGTTGCGTATGCCTTTTGCTCTCTAAAATCTATGATACCTAGGGGCATTACCATGGTATTGGCCCACTATATTGAGCGCTGGATTATCTATTTGATCCCGTCCAGGAATACCATCAGCAGTTGAGTGGTTTTGACTCATGGTATTGACAAAGGCTAAATCTATATAAGGAGAAGAAGATCATAGTGCAAGTGTGTGCATAGGTTTGGGTTTTAATGAATACTTCACTCTGAAGTATATCTGTATGGAAAGGGTAACAGTTTATTGATTGATATGAATTAATAATGCACCTATGAAGAAAATGATGAAGAGGGATCTCTAGATCTGAAAATGACTATGTATTTTCTAGATCTGTTTATGAAGTGTTTAGATTTGTGATCTGGTGAATCTTTGCTGAAATAAAGGATGATATCTAAGTTGTTTACCTGATCTGAAGAACTACACAGTCCTGAAAAGTTTCTGATCTATACGTAGGTTCGTTTCATGAAAAGCGCGTGTATACGCGGATCCTCTTAAAGAAAATCGCGTATGGCAGTTAGGGTTTCTGAAGAATAAAATGCACTGAAGTATATGCAGGTTTGTTTATATGAAAGCACGTATGTACGCAGGTTCCGTGAAGTAAAAGCGCGTATGGAATCTAGGGTTTTTCTGAAATATGTGCAATGAAATGTCTGATCTGTTTTGTTGTTTTACTGCTATCTGTCAATGATGTATTCATAAATGGGTTGTTTGAATGTTGATTATGCTGCTGATTATGTTTATTGAAGATCAAGATGTTGGTTGATTGGTTGATGATTCAATGAATGAATTGATGGGGTTATAAGTTTCAGTTTGATAGATGATGAGCTTAAATGTGTGGAGTGGGTTCAGTCTAAAAATCTGATGAAAAGTGGCCTACAAGGTATGTTGTGTGAAAGCCGATGGATCCAGTATGAAAATTGATGAAACGTGGTCCATGATGGTGCTGAGGGTCGAAGTCTTCAGTGAGGGGGTTGTAGCTCCCTTCCAGTGGTAGCTAGTAAACGAGAGCAGGGGGTAGTAGCTCCCTTCCAGGAGAGGCTGGTAAACGAGAGCAGGGGGTTGTAGCTCCCTTCCAGGAGAGGCTGGTAAACGAGAGAAGGTTGTAGCCTTCTGTAGGTGGGTGCCTGCGTACTGGTATGAGTCTGCGCCAGTACATGGTTGTAAGAAGTTTTCTTTATAATAAATATTGAATACAGAGACGACGGCAGCGGTGGTTTTCTCCCGAATTGGGTTTCCACCTTAAATACTGGTGTTCATGTGTGTTTCTTATGTGTGGTGGTTTATTTTGTTATTATTGCACATGTTTACTGCCTACTAAACATTTGATGAATGAATGATGCAATGATCTAAGTAAAGAATTAAATGCATAATAAGAGCTCTGGACATACGCAAGTTTGCTTAAAGATATCCGCGTGTATACACGAGTTTTGTTCAGTAAAGTAGCATATGGGTTTTAGAGAAAGAAAAAGGAAAATTTTTCAGTCATCTCTAAATACTGATTCACCCCCCCCCCTCTCAATATTTTTCCCAACAACTGGTATCAGAGCAGGTCCTTCTGCAGAAGCTTGATCGCTTGAAGGAGATCCGTCGCAATGGGAAGTCATGAAGGAGTATTTTCTATAAAGCCACCTCTATTCAATGGAAGTAATCTATTATTCTGGAAGATACGAACAAAAGAATATTTGCAAAGTCTTGGTGCGTACATGGGAAATCGTGGAAGAAGGTTATCAATATCCGGCAATTATTCCTACTAATGCAACAGAAGGAAGAAATATGAAATACAATGCCAAAGTTACCAATGATTTATTAGGAAGATAAATTAATTAGAATTTTCAAAGTGAAAATTTTAAGCTATGATGAGATACAGTAAATGCAAAACTCCAAACTCTCAGAATTGAATATGAAAATTTAAGGATGCATAGTGATGAGAGTATTGCCAATTTATTTTTATGTCTAGATGATATTGTAAATCGTATGAGAAATTTGGGTGAAACCATAACTGATACTACTCTGGTGGAAAAAGTCTTAAGATCTTTGACTTCAAAATTTGAGTCAAAAGTATTAGCTATTGAAGAAAGGAAAGATATGAAAACTCTTACTATTGTTCAACTACATGGTATCCTGACTGATTTTGAAATGAGAAAAGGAAGTCCCTCTCAAATCAGAGAAGTTGCCTTTAAGGCATGTGCAAAAGGAAAAGAAAAGGAAGTTGTCAAGGAATCAAGTTATATATCAGAAGAAGAAGAAGCAAATTTGTGAGAAGACTCCAACTCGGAACTGGAAGATTCAAAGGTAAGCTCCCCTTCAAATGTTTTGGTTGTGGAAGAGTTGGTCACTATGTTGCTAAATGTCCTTATGAAGAAAATCATGATAAAGGGGAACAATTTGAAAAGGGATAGAGTTATTATACAAATGAAGATAATGATGAAGTGTCAAATGAGGATGAAGAAGATTCTAACCAAGATCTGCAAGTGCTCATGGCAAGGAAGCAAAAGAAGAAGGCTACTCAAATAAAGGAGATATCCTAGAAAACATGTGCAGCAGAAAATGAAGATGATGAAAAAGGTATTGATCCTTGTTCTTGTGATTCACTTCCTTATGCACGCAATGGTGAAGATAGTGAAAATGGTAGTGAAAGTAACAGTATGGTTCTAGAAGAAAATCTCAAGATCAATGATGAAGATCAATTTAAAAAGAAGGAATCTATCTACCAAGATGTGATTCCTAGAATGAATGAACATAATAAAATATCAAAGGTTGTACGATGAAGTAGCCAATCATAGTGAAGGAATTGAAGCATAAATCATCTCTCTGAAAGTAGATCTCAAAGTAGCAAATAAGAAGAATGAAGAACTTCTACAATCATTTGAAGAAGAAGGACTTGAAGCAGAAATCATCTCTCTCAAACAAGATCTGGAAAAATCAAATAAGAAGAATGAATAACTTTTACAAAATTTTAAAGAACAAGAAAATGGGTTGAAAGAAGAGATTTTAAAATTGAATGATCAAGTAGAAGAAGGAACAAGGGTCAAAGAAAGTATGAAGAAGCAATGCCAAATATTGGAGGTTGAGATAAACATTTTAAAAGGTAAATTAGAAGAAAAAGATAAACTCTTGAGGTTTCAAGATAGTACTAAGATTCGGACAATATTCTTAGGTGAGTCAAAATGTCCTCTGTTAAATTTGGTCTTAGTTTTCATGAAACTGTTAAAGGAGAATCTAGTTCACAAGAAAGTGCTAAAGATTCAAAGGATATCAATGCAAAACCTGAAGTGTTGAAAGAAAAAAAAGGTCTCCCAACAATCTTGAACTCTCAAAAGAAATCATTCCCTCCTTTGATCAATAATTTTGAATGCTTTAAATGTCATAATTATGGGCATGTTGCAGCCAATTGCAGAAGTAGATTGTTTCAGTCATAAAAAAACAGATTCTACACAGAAATGTACTCAGGTTCTTTAAGGGATATTGTTTTTCATGTAGCAAGTATGGTCATAAAGCAGTTGATTGCAATAGAAGAAAGAATAGAAAAACACATTATGATCCCTATGCTTACTTTTCTTGTCACACAAGATGTTATGCTTGTAACAAGTATGGACATGTAGAAAAAGAGTGCAGGATGAATAGATCTGAGAAATTGGATAATTTCCAGCACACAATAAGAAATTTCAAGCAAAGCTGGAAAAGGAAGGAGGACCAGTCAAAAACGTAGGGGATAATAATCCTACTGCAGTCTTCCACTTCTAAAGCTTACTTCTCATAAAGACTGCAGGGGTGGTGTGAGATACATTATAGGATTCAGTAATGTATCATCACAGGGGGAGCAATGTATGGTGATTCCCATGGTTGGTTTGGTAATTCTGAATATGTTTATTTCTAACAGTGCATTTGATGTGAAGAAGACAGGTACAGGTGGCATAAGTTCAGGGGGAGATGGAGTTGTGAATTTTTCTGTACTTCACTTCCTATACGCGGGTTTCATGAACTAAAGCCGCATATACACGCGAGTTCCAATGGAGACAGAAGTGTATGCTTTTCAGCTAAGGAAAATAGTGAGATGGCTCAAGAACAGGAGCACAGTTTCAGGGGGAGCATTAGTCTTGCTAAAAGTAATGCATTGTTGGCATTATGATGGTTCTGAAATATGATCTCTCTCTTGAGGTCCTTTTGGTATTGGTTATAAAAATTCATATTTGTAATTTGATGAAAAGGTTATGTTGAGACCTATGATGTAAATTGTAATATTCAGTCATGAAAGGATTTGTTCAAATTTGTAAACCCACTTGGTTGGGTAGTTGAGTCAAAATATGTAAACCCACTTGGTTGGGTACTTTGGTTCATATATGTAAATTCATACTTGGTTGGACTGATGTAAGTACAGGTCCTTGGTGACAGGGAAAGGTCATGGAGTCATGTACTTCATTGAAAAATATGTTTGAAGATTCAACAGAACTCGTGAGCCATGGTAACCTCGTTGCAAATTCCAAGAAAAGAAAACCTTGTGTTTTTTGATTCGCCTTTGCCCTTGATGTCAAAGGGAGAGTATCATGGTGTTTGGGAACAGCCTCTGCATGATTAATGTATCTACTTGTTGTGGTGATCAAACACCATCGTGGTTTCCATCAAGTCCAAAGGGGGAGATTGTTGGCAATATGATGCAGAAGTGTTGTCCTTGATGGCAACCCACTTGATGAAGATGATGGCAACCTACTTGATGAATTTGTCCTTGATGGAAATCTACTCGATGAGTTGCCTATGATAAGCAACCTATGTGCTAAAGATGTAAGAATGATGTATCTTCAGATCAGTTCAGATGTGGCAGAGAAAAGAATTCCAGTAAGTGCCAGAAAAATGATAAATATAATATGTCACAAATGTATACGCTACTTTTGTGAAGGAACCCGCGCATGGATTCAATGTATACACTACCAGGAAGGAAACCCGCGTATACATCTGTGACTAGTATATATGCGCTATTTTGAAGAGAAATCGTGTATACACGCGGATACGAACACCCAAATCGCGTATGCTCTTTGCGCTCTAAAATCTATGATACCTAGGGGCATTACCATGGTATTGGCCCACTGTATTGAGCGCTGGATTATCTATTTGATCCCGTCCAGGAATACCATCAGCAGTTGAGTGGTTTTGACTCATGGTATTAACAAAGGCTAAATCTATATAAGGAGAAGAAGATCATAGTGCAAGTGTGTGAATAGGTATGGGTTTTAATGAATACTTCACTCTGAAGTATATCTGTATGGAAAGGGTAACAGTTTATTGATTGATCTGAATTAATAATGCACCTATGAAGAAAATGATGAAGAGGGATCTCTAGATCTAAAAATGACTATGCATTTTCTAGATCTATTTATGAAGTGTTTAGATCTATGATCTGGCGAATCTTTGCTGAAGTAAAGGATGATATCTGAGTTGTTTACCTGATCTGAAGAGTTGCACAGTCCTGAAAAGTTTCTGATCTATACGCAGGTTCGTTTCATGAAAAGCGCGTGTATACGCGTATCCTCTTAAAGAAAAGCGCGTATGGCAGTTAGGGTTTATGAAGAATAAAATGCACTGAAGTATACGCAGGTTTGTTTCTATGAAAGTGCGTATGTACGCAGGTTCAGTGAAGTAAAAGCGCGTATGGAATTTAGGGTTTTGCTGAAGTATGTGCAATGAAATGTCCAATCTGTTTTGTTGTTTTACTGCTATCTGTCAATGATGTATTCATATCTGGATTGTTTGAATGTTGATTATGTTGCTGATTATGTTGATTGAAGATAAAGATGTTGGTTGATTGGTTGATGATTCAATGAATGAATTGATGGGGTTATAAGTTTTAGTTTGATAGATGATGAGCTTAAATGTGTGGAGTGGGTTCAATCTAAAAATCTGATGTAAAGTGGCCTAAAAGGTATGTTGTGTGAAAGATGATGGATCCAGTATGAAAATTGATGAAACGTAGTCCATGATGGTACTGAGGGTCGAATTCTTCAGTGAGGGGTTTGTAGCTCCCTTCCAGTGGTCGCTGGTAAACGAGAGCAGGGGGTAGTAGCTCCCTTCCAGGAGAGGCTGGTAAACGAGAGCAGGGGGTTGTAGCTCCCTTCCAGGAGAGGCTGGTAAACGAGAGAAGGTTGTATCCTTCTGTAGGTAGGTGCCTGCGTACTGGTATGAGTCTGACCCAATACATGGTTGAAAAAAGTTTTCTTTATAATAAATATTGAAGATAGAGACAATGGCAATGGTGGTTTTCTCCTGAATTGGGTTTCCACCTTAAATACTGGTGTTCATGTGTGTTTCCTATGTGTGATGGTTTATTCTATTATTATTGCACATGTTTACTGCTTACTAAACATCTGATGAATGAATGATGCAGTGATCTAAGTAAAGAATTAAATGCATAATAAGAGCTCTGGACATACGCAAGTTTGCTTAAGGATATCCACGTGTATACGCGAGTTTTGTTCAGTAAAGTAGCGTATGGGTTTTAGAGAAAGAAAAAGGAAAAGTTTTCAGTCATCTCTAAATACTGATTCACCCCCCCCCCCTCTCAGTATTTTTCCCAACAGCTGGTAGTAACTATAGGGCTAATTGGAGTGACGGTATTTCGCATTCAATGGGTAACATAGCTTCTAAACCGTAAACCAATTGCAAAGGAGTGAACCCTGTAGTAGTTTTTGTTGAGGTTCAATATGACAATAGCGCCAAAAAAAGCATGGTATACCAATTCGATTTGTGAGTTCTAATAATATGTTTGATCATGGTGGTTAAAACTTTATTAACGGCTTCAACCTGACCATTAGCCTGTGGGTAATATGGAGTAGAGTTATCATGGCACAGGCCAAGTTGATCAGAAAGTTAGCTCATCATTGTATTTCGAAAATGACTCCCATGGTCAGTGATAATAGCTTGGGTTACTCCGAAACAAGCAATCACATGATTGAATATGAATGTAGCTGCATTTTTGCCATCTTCCACAAATGTAGGCATCGCCTCGACCCATTTGGTAAAGTAATCTACAGCGATAATAATATACCCATGCCCCCCGGCCGAGTGAGGGTTACATGTAATGAAATCAATACCCCATTTTGCAAAAGGACTGACAACAATTATGGGGTGAAGAGGAGTTGGTGGTGTACACATATTTCGATCAAATATTTGGCAGTTGTGGCATTTTTGGACCATAAGAATGCAATCTTTGAATAATGACGACCAAAAATATCTAGCGTGCAATATATTTTGGGTTGTGACATACCCAAACATAGGACCACCACACGCTCCAGAGTGGCAGTCATTCAAAACCCTTTCCGCTTCTTCGTGAGTTATACAACGTCGAAAAACAGAATCTGTACCACGATGATAAAGTGTGTCTCCAACAATATTGTATTGTTGAGATTGGTAACGGATCCTCCATCAATTTAAATGGGAAATCTTAGGTCGAAAGGTTTGGGTTTGAAGATAAATTATGATATCTCCCTACCATGGATCTAATGTACTGATAAGAAACAGAGATTCATCTGCAATGGGATTCTCTACCACAGTTTTTGTCTCAGTATAGGGAAAGTCACACATAAGTTCTGAAAACACGAGTGATTTCTTTGATTTATATTTTTCGAATTCTAAATTAAACTCTTGTAGGATAACAATCCATTTAGAGTATTTTCCCCCAAGTAATTATTTTTTCAAAATATACATCATTGGGTTGCAATTAGAGATCACAATTTTCTTTCGTAACAATATGTAATGATGAAATATTTGGATAGCTTGAACTACTGCCAAGGCCAATTTCTCCACATGTGAATATTTAATTTCAGTTGGATTGAGATTCCGACTTAGATTTTAAATCACGTGCTCATTGTGAAATTCATCCTCTTGAACTAAAACCATTCCAATGGTGGAATAAGAGACTGCTAGGTATAAAAAGTAGTCCTAGTTGTAATTGGGTGGATGAAATAATGGTGCATGGGTTAACGCGTGTTTTAAAGCATCATAATATCAGTCAGCAATCTCATCCCAAATAAAAGTAACATTATGTTTCAACAACCTGGTAAAACCTTTTGTTAACTCAACATAGTTTGGGATAAATCTATGCAGAAATTTTTCTTTCCCCTACAAACTTTGGAGTTGGTGAAGTGTGGAAGGTGAAGGTAAATTTATGATGGTCTCAACCTTCGAGGGATCGACAAGAATGTCAGTTTTGGAAACAACGAATCCCAGTAATCGTCTAGATTGCACACAAAAAACACACTTGTGCGGATTCAAACGAATCTTATAATGCCTACATCTCATAAAAATTGCTCATAAATGAGTGGGATAATCTTCCCTGTGCAATGAGTGAGCAGGTAAATCATCCAGATAAGGCTGCACAATGTGTTTGATGTCATGAAAAGCGTAAGACATTGCCCTTTGAAAATTTGCAACAGCATTCTTTAATCCGAAAGGTAATTTACAGTAAGCAAATGTTCCCCAAGGACAAATGAAGGTTGTTTTTAGTTGATCAGCAGGGAGTATGTTTATTTGATTATATCTAGAAAATCCATTCATAAATTAAAACATTTCATTTCCAGCACAATCATCAATGATTTGGTTGATATAGGGTGTAGGATAATTATCTTTTGGACACGCTTTATTGATATCCCTATAATCAACACATACTTGTATAGTCCCTTGTTTTTTGGTAACGGGAACTATATTAGATACCCAATCTGTTAATGGGATTGGATAAATAAATCATGCTCTGACTAGTTTTTCAACTTCAGCTGTAATAGCAGCAGCTTTTCGCAGATGTATTGGATGTAATCGTTGTCTAATAGGCTTTGCATCTAGGTATGTATTTATTTCATGAACGGCAATTTTTGGATCAATTCCTGGTATTTCTTCATAGGACTAGGCAATATGTCTTGGAATTCTTGAAATAGGGCTTTATATGTATTAATTTCACTAATCATACAAGAAGCACCTATATGAATTTTTTCAACAACTCCAGGTTTAACTGATATGTCAATAGGAACAGTTGTAGAAATGTTTCCAAAATTAATCTCAGAATCTGAATTTGTAATCGATATTGGATTCTATGGTTCCTTGACATAATAAATTGTAAAAATGGATGAAAAATCATTTTCAAACCTATCAAGTTCAGGTAAAAACGAAGATCTATGATGTAGATCATCCCACATCCATAGACAAAAATTCTCGAATAATTTCATGAATATGAAACACTTGTTGAAAAGGATCGGAAATAGATGTCAAGGTTGAGCTTGATAGTGAAGAAGATTCTTCGGTGATCACATTCATTATATCAGGATCAGTTGAAAGTGTGTTAGAAAATGATTTTATTTCTGCATATGCCATCTCAAAAGGACTCAAAGGTATCTCGCCATTAAAAGAATCCATTTCTGACTTTGAAGGCACTATCCAAGGATCATCGAATGGAATAGTGCTTGATGAAATCATATTGATATTCGCAATGGTACGCGGTACGTTGGGTGGAGACATAGAAAAAACTCCCATCAAAGCAGATTCCTTTACTAAACCTACTCCAACATCTTCATAGGGTATAATCGATTTTCCAACATGTTGGATACTATCTGTAAAAGCTGGATCGGACGAATAATATAAAAATTGTTCAATTTTCACAATATTTCCTTTATGTGGAAACATTATTAATCAAAAGATAGATGAAATGATAGCATTCATGGCATAATACCAACTTTGACCCAGGAGAAGGTTGTAATCCAGAGGGGCATCAACTATTTCCACATCTAGATTAACAGTTTTTCCTTCTACTTCTATAGGTAGATCCAGTAAAATTCCGAATGGATGGAATCCTCTTCCATTAAAAGCCTTAAGGCTTGTCAGAGATTAGTTGAGTTTTGGAGAGCCAAGAATTTTCCAACATTTTAACGACATTATGCACATGGATTCCCCCTCATCAATTACAGTACGAAACATTCGCCTCTTTTTTACTAATACCGAAATCTGATGAGGGAGTCTCGGTGTAAATTTTTTTAAATCTAAGACCATGAGGTTATAATTCTAAGGATCAATAGCTCCAATAGTTGATAAAATTAATTTCCTTTGTGCTGGACATGATTGTAGCACTTTTAAGGCCAACATTGTTGAAGGGTAAATCGCCAAATCTTCAACAATGTTGTAGTTCTGAGCAGCTCTCGCATGTGGTTTGAAATCTGATTTTCGAAGTACACCTTTAGCAGGTGATTTAATTACTAGATCAGGATTAGGTTTCTTGATATGAAGTGGATCAGAAACCGAAGGAGATGTAGCTGGTGTTGAATTAGAATTTTCTACTTCTTTACCAGTAACAGGATTTTTACTTCCATAGACTTGTGATCGCGTCGCAACCATAACCTCAGACATCATTAAAATATCTGCCGATGAATGTGAAAAAGATCCTATCATTTTTCTATCTTGAGTAGGAAAAGTATCCTTCAATATAGTAGGTGTAGGAGAACCTTTGATGAATTTAGAGACCTCAGACCGATGTGGGCACTCTTTAGTAAAGTGATCCTCGTCACAGATAAGACAAGGATAACGAGGCTTTTTTTTATCATCAGATGGTTCAGTTTTTTCAGTTTTCTCCTTGGGAGATGAAGTTTGTTTGCTTTTATTCTTACCTTTCTTCTTATTACCGGTTTCGGATTTAGCTGTAGATGAATCTACAATGTGAATGTCGGCAGAAGTTTTAGGGGAAGAATCTCCTTTTGGTGAATCTGGTAAAGTTATTATAGGAGAAGTAGTTTTTGAAGACTTCTTCTTACTTTTATTTGTGTGAACTAAACCAATTACACCGTCTACAGCATGAGACCCTGAAGGAGTTGCAGTTATTTGACCAAGACGTGGTAAGTCAGGAATTTTTTCATATAATGTACCAAACTGTGTATATACTAGGTCTAAGTACTGAGCTTGAGCAATGACCTGTTCTTCAGTAACAACTCCTCCCTTAGCCACATCTTCAGTGATCTTTGGAAGTAATGATTTGATAAACCATTCTGCCAAAATTTGATCTGGAATAAATAATTTCACCAAACATCTTCTACGTCTCCATTCATGTATGTGATCGGATATATACGTAGATGTAGATTGTTTTAATGAAGTCAATATTTCTATGCCATTGTCGTATCTGAGTGGAAAATAAAAATGTGTTAAGAAAGTTGTCACTAAAGCATTGAAATTGTTGAATGAACCATGTGGTAATTCAATATACCATTTTGTAGCTAAACCTATCAGTGTTCTCTGAAATAGTCGTGATCGAATAGAATCATCAATCAAAGAGTTGGATGTGCACCAGAGGTGGTAAGTCATGACATGGTTTGAAGGGTCCTCTCCTGATTTCCCTTCAAATTTAGGGATATCACTGGGAAGCTTATTTGGCATTGGCGGCTAATACAAAAGATAATAGATTGGATCATTCGTTAGGCGTGAAAAATCAGGTAAATCCAAAGTTGCGATGAATGGAAACCGAGGGTTAGGGTCCTGCTAAGAAAATTTATAACCTTGCATAACTATACCAGTACTAGAAGGAGGATATCCATTATATCTTGGAATAGCTTGTGCATTTGGGATTGGAATAGCTCCCAAATAACCAGTATTAGCCTGACCATATTGGGGTTGAGCTCGTATCTAATAAGTGTAACCAGAGTATGGTTGATGTTGGTATACTGTATTTTGTGCTACAGGCCCATATTGATACTGCCCTTGATATGGTTGATAAAAAAACTAAGGTTGGCTTGTCACAATTGTACTTGTACCAGGTGGTCCAGTAGGCATCTGAACAGTAGTCTGAACTATGGGTCCAGGTTGTGGTGCAGAAACTACAGGGATTTGTTGTGATACTTGAGGGGATGTAGGAATAGGGGCTGCAGAAACTCCAGGAATAGGTGTGGTAGCTTGAACAGAAGTTGGTGCAGAAGTTTGAGTTGGAGTTCTAGGTGTACTAGGACCAGGCTGTTGAGCTGTACCAGGTGCAGATACTTGAATTGTAGGTTGGACAGGTTGGACAGGTTGTTGGATTTTACTGTAACCAATTGGCTGACTAGGTTGATAATAGGGTACTTGCACATTAGGTTGAAAATTTTGTTGAACTTGGGATGGATCCCACACTGTGTTTACTCCAAGATATGAAGGTCCTATTGAAGGTTGAGTTGCATAAGATGAACCATAATCAGGTTGATAATTTGGAACATATGTTTGATAATTAGAAGGAAAATTCCCACCTCCCTGAAACAATTGTAGTTCCGGGTAGGAACTATGGCCCTAAAGGAGGTTGTTGTCCCTGAAAAGATGGTTCCCCTAGTATAGGGTATTGTCCTTGAAAAGATTGTTGACCCTGAACTGAGTACTGCCCTTGAGGTTGATATTGTCCTTGAGTTATGTACTGTCCTTGAGGTATGTACTTTCCTTGAGGTTGATATTGTACTTTAGGTATGTATTGTCCTCGAGGTTGCCCTCCAGGTGGTAAATTACTAACTTGAGGGTCAAGGTTAGGAATGTTTCCAGACATCATGTAAATGTGTTCTGCACTCAAATTTTTGGTATGTAATTCATTTGGACCAGATTATGGTATATGTTTGTCAGGAGAAGGAGTTGCTCCTGAGAAAGTACCATAAAGCTACTGGTATCCCGCAAGAACAGACGGACCACCATACAAATATGAATCTGGTGATGTAGAAAACATGGATGACTCACCAGACATGTTTAATGGAGGTTTGTAACCTCTTGGTATGGTGTAAAAATGAATTCGAGGTGGTGAATAGTTTAGACCAGTATTGTGTAGAAATTTTGTCAAATAAGAATACCAAGGATCTTGTTTGAAAGGGCTATAGTAAATCGATTCACTTGGCCTAAGATCTAAAGAGTCCTGATGTGAAGGAAGAACACCTTCTTCTTCAATGTCAGTAACTTCTTCAATACTAAATACCAGGAGGAAGATTTTCAGTGATACAATACTTCACTCTGGGTGAATCAGGACGATGAGGGGTTGGAGTAATGAACTCAGAAGTAGACTCAAATATAGCAGGTTCAGTTTCTGGTTCAGAAATTTCAAGGTAAGTAGCTGATAATTCACTAGTTGTAGAAACAAGTTCAGCTAGTTCAGAAATTGAAACTCTTCTTGGAGTACTCTCTACTGTTTGAGGTTGATGTACTTTGTAATTAGGATGAATAATTATTGATGTTTCTTCTTGTTCAGTTGATCCAGTCCCTGATGGTTTTCCTTTCTCATATTTAAGTTTTTCTAACTGGCTTGGTGTGTACTCAGGGGGTTTCCCCTGCATTATACGTGATTATCTAGGTAATTCAGTCACAATTAAAAAATTTAACACACGAAATCAAAGAAAATTTCAACAAAATGTCCTAAGGTCTCTAAGGAAACAATCAAATTGATCACATGCCTACAAAATCTAAGAGAACAATACACACACAAACAGTAGATTTTCGCACTAAAAACACTAGTTGGTGATGAAATCCAACATCGTATAATTTTAATGCAGAAATGGCGGTTGGAATAGTTACCCCGACAACCTGCTTAATGAAACAGTCTGGTGCAAGTTTCTCCACTTAAACAGTCTCGAAGTGAAGAGAACCCTCTGGAAAGTCCAAGCGAGTCTAGTCGACGTCTGCTCCAGGTATAGTAGGACCTTCTCTCCATCGTCACCTTGGGAAAGAATCCTAAATTTTATAGCCACTAAGGTCACCAACTGGAACAAATGTACCCAGGGGAACAGTCTACGATCCGATATACACGCAAGGGCAGAGTAACTAGCTCAATCCCCTTGAAGGCTCCTTGATATAATCCAAGGTTTACCAACAAGTGACCCTAGGCTCCTCAACAATGGTCTATCCGAGGTTTACCGTTTTTAATATGTGCACATCTGCTATCTTTCCCAATGAGATATGTATGATTACCTCATTGGTTCGAACATGATATCGTGCTTGACTCTTATAAGAAGAGCTTCCCAAAGCACAAATGCTACAATTGGATTTTTCATACCACAAGATTGCTACTTGTTTGTTTGAACTGTCTTGGAATGTTATTTACAACCTATTCCAAGACACTAGCCTAAGCTATGTTGGTGGAAAAGAGCCCATGAAAATGTAAAAATATCTAGATTAATTTTATTAAAGCGTTGTTTTTAATTTGGTTGTTTCTTAAGACAGAAGGTATGGAAGTGAAACTTCAATGATATTTTATGACCAGACCCAAAAATATGCTAAATGCATCTATATGAAAGTGCAACTCTTTTCTTTTCAATGAAACTTATTTAAGGGAAATATTTGAAAGATTTAACAATTTTCTAAAGCATCAATTCTTTCATTCCTAAACAAAATCCTTGAAAAGAAGACGATTTCTTTTCAGAACTCAATTTCATAAAATGATCAATTACTCGTTAGAAATGAAAACCTTTATCAATCAGATCAGAAACTACAAATCATTAAACAAACCATTTCCAAACAAAAAAAACGATATCTAAAACTCTTAAAAATATGAAATTCAAAACCAAAAGAAAAGACTCTAATTTTGAACTCTATCTAGAAAGTTTGAGGATGTTTTCTCTTAGTTTGTGATCGAACCAAGAAGAATTTCTACCAAGTAGAAACAAAAGCATCCAGAAAATGGTTTAATGTGAAATTCAAGCCTTAGTAAGCTTAAGGCTCTTCTAAATTTGCAAATGAAAATGAAACTCAATTTTCATAAAATGAAGGTTTGCAACAAGTTCAATGGCTCAGCAAGAAAACAACAGCATACAAGTAAGCTAAGGTTTATGAAGGTTTCTGATATAGAGCAGCAAGAAAGTAAGGCAAACATTCAGTAATAAATGCAAATCAGATGAAAAATCACTCAAACACAAAATTTGCTGAAAGAAACTCACACATAAAACTTTGACAGTCAAGACAAATTGGGGCAAACACAGAGAATCTGGTAATCTGGCTCCTAAAAAGAGAATTCTTAATTTTACAAAAAATTTCCTCAAGTCCACAGGTTTCACTGGAGAATAGTGCGGTACTGCATTGTTATGAACTAAAAACTATGGAGGCTACCACACTGTCTTTAAATAAAAACTACGGAGGCTACCGCACTATACAAAAAAAATAAAAATTCAGATTTTCTTTTCATGGATTCTGATAAGTTATCTACCGAACCCATTTTTAAGACTAATCAAAATCAGAAGACTCTTAAAATTCACACTGAAAAATAAAAAGGAAAACTAAGATCTATTCCCCAGTGGAGTCGCCACTTTGTTATGCGGATAAATCCCTCTTGCGGACAAGAGCGATCTCCCTAGTATCCTACGGATAGCTAGAAAAAAACGTCCATTTGTAAATCATTTTCTCTAGATCATTTGCAATTCAAAATTATTATAAACAAATAAAGAGGACATGCCCCTACCTTGAAACTCGACATTTGGTGCAGCCTTTTATCCAGTCGCTCCAAAGAGGCTTCTTCAATAATGAGAACCTACAATCAAAGACAGATAAACGAATTAAAAGCACTTGCAACATACAATAATTGAGAACAGCTAATCTAACTCAATGATCAAGGAATCTGAGTATTGAATTAATCAAATAGACATAAAAAAAACTCAATGAGAAAAGGATATCCATATGTATTATCTTGTATGAAAAGAGTAACTTTACAACCGGTCGCCTTGATGTTGCACAAGTTCCTCCGAGGGTCCTGAAAAATCATTCCTCCTTCATATTGACAAGCCTTCCTCTCTTTGAACTAGCATGAAGTTATGGACTTGAGTGTGTGATCATTCTCATTCCAAAAATGACTAGTATAGAGAGTATGCTCTCTTGATAATTTCTTCAGCAATTACCATATACAAGGTAAAATCTACCCTTGAGACTGAAACATGAGCTCAATTTATAGGAAAATGGAGGTAGTTTCAGTTCCATGAAAAGGGGGATGGATTTCTCTCATAAAGGGATTTGAGCTATATATACCAAGGGATAAACTCCATGAGTGAAGGGATAGAGTTCCATGAGTGGAGAGATAAAGCTCGAACTGATCTCACGTCTAGAAGCTTCTAATTGGGAGAATATTCGTTCAGTTGGGCTTCTAGAACTTACTTTTTTCTTTATTTTACTTTTTACGGGGGTCCGCGGGTTTTATAAGAAAAACGTGCGGGATGTGCCAAAGGATATAGAACAAATATCCACGGATCCGCAGGAAAGAGCTAGGAAAAGTGCAGAGCTAGACTTTTTAGGGTTTTAATGATCTTTTCTCCAATTCCAAGACTTGGTTTAGGAACATTAGGGTTTTTTACCTCTAAGGGAGCACAATATAGGTAGTGATGAACATATATAGACAATTAAATGTCAAGGTGACAAAGTAACGTGTAAAAAAAACTTATAACCTTGTAAACCACCCTTATACCCAATAAACATGCACCTTTCAGATTGACTATCCAACTTGGTTCTTTTCTCCTTTCGAATGTGTACATATGCATCACAACCAAAGATCCTCATATTTGAAAGGGAGTTTTTCTTACCAGTCCATACTTCATGTGGATTCTTATCCTCCAACGTTGATAAAGGTTATATGTTAACCAGGTAACATGTAGTATCCACTGCCTCTTCCCAGAATTCATGTCCTAGCTAGACACCAATGAACATGCTTCATGCCTTCTCCATCAATGTCTTGTTTATTTTTTCTGCAACTCCATTTTTTTGATGAGTGTACGAAGTAGAATTTTGTCGTGTTATACCACACTCCTTATAGAACTCTTCAAAATACATCTTGTAGAACTCTCCACCATTATCTTTCCTCAACGCATTTATCTTCTTCTCTATTTGATTTTCCACCAAAGCCTTAAATTCCTTAAACCTGTCAAAGACTTCCTATTTATTCCTGAGGAAATATATCCATGTATTCCTAGAGAAGTCATATCTAAATTATACATAGTACACAGAATTACCTAGTGATGGAACTGACACAGGTTTAAACACATCATTGTGCACAAGCTCTAATATCCCTTTTGACCTCTTAGCACTAGAGGGGAAAATCACCCAATTATGCTTCCCATATACACAATGTTCACATAAATCAAAATCCAAAGATAAATTAGACATAACTTATAGCATAAAATTACCATGTAGTATTTGAAGACCCTTCTCTTCAACATGTCCAAGCCTTTGATGCCATAGCATGGTATTTTCTCTAGAGACCACTAGATTTTCTGCTCCACTTTAAGGAACCACAAAACTATTTCACCCATCAATAACATTGCTACCCAAAATCTTGTACAGAGTTCCAATCCAAACTCCCTGCATCAATACCTATGCTCCCAAAACCATCTTGCATGTATATTTCTCGAACATAGTTTTTACACCTGCATCATCCATATTGCTTACAGAAATCAGATTTACGGCTAATGTAGGAATATGAAAAACACCAGGAATTGTTCTAATCATTCCACCTTGAAACTTCAGCTTGAATTTTCCACGTATGATGATTATGGCCTTCCTGTCATCCCCTAAGAAGGCATCACCACCATCATATTTCTCGTACTCTCAAAACCACTCCTTATGGGGAGTGAAGTGAAAGAATGAACCTGAGTCAATCAACCATGCCTCATGATCTACATGTTTACTTAAAGAAGAAGCCAAGTACACATCCCCACCTTCATCTGAGGTGTTTTTTTCTTTTGCAAAAGGAGCATCATCAGATCAATTTCCTTTCTTAGGAGCTTTATATCTACATTCCTTTTTGTATTACCCTTCCTTTCCACATTTCCATCACACCTTTATAAATTTTCCTGGAGATTTAGATCTCCATATCGATTTAAAACTCCCACTCAAGGACCTATTTTTGTTTATGTTCTAGGTTTGTCCTCTCGTAGATAAGGCATCTCCATTGGCTCTCCATATTTTTCTGTCTCATCTCCTCCAAAAACAAGGATGAGAATATTTCATCAAACTTCAAGGTAGTTTTATTTCTACCTATTACAAAAAACAAACTATCCCATAAATTTGGTAGAGAACACAACAAAATGATGCACTTATCTTCATCTGAAATTTTTATTTCAACAGATAACAACTATCTTACCACATTATTAAAGGCGTCTATATGCTCTATCACCAATTCTCCATCCTTCATAATCAGGTTATACAAATTTTTCTACAAGAATAGTTCACTCACAAGATACTTAAATTAGTAAAAAGTCCCTAACTTGTCCCACAAAGCCTTTGTCGTAGCTTCTCCCGATAAATTAAACAATACTGAATCTAAGAGACACAATCGTATTGTGCTCTTTGCCTCCCAATCTAATTTTAGCCAGTATTCTACCAACATTCTTATTGGTGTCATGCCTATATCTACAATAATCCATTGATCCTAGTCCACCAAGAGATCCTCCATCTTGAGCTTCCATGACTCAAAAATTTTACCATTAAATTTCTTGATATTTAACAAGCCCGAGAAAAACCCCTCAGTAGCAAAGACCTCCCCTTGAAGCTGAAATGGATCTGATACAAAATGTAGGTATTAACCATACACAAAAATTACCTACAAACGAATTCTTAAAATATAAAAATAAACAATGGCGAGAACATAAAACAAATATATACAAATATTTTCCTCTGGACCCCAAAACCGGGACTACCAGATTGATTTTTCATATATTCCTTTAAATGATACTATATATATATATATATATATATATATATATATATATATATATATATATTGAAGCATTCATAAACCCCAATCCATTAATCTAGATTAGAACATAAATGTATTTCCCTTGATCGGATCTACAAAATACCATGGGAAGAAAACCATCATGCCCAAAACCATGTGCAAAACCCATGCACAAAATCATGGGTAGGTTCACCCACCATCTTTTTGTTCGTCCCCCATCCTTGTGTCCGCCCAACTATTATTGGAGCTATTCGTGGAAAGAATATAACACATACCCAACACACTCGATTGTCCAATGTACGAGTCTAAACATGTGAATAAATGAGTTTAATTTGAACATAGTAGACACCATAAATGTGTAGTACTTAGATATTTCATTCTAAAGAGCCATTGTGTGCCCCAATCAGATATTATATGCAAAATTTGTTCCCCCAAGAAGTTGATATACCAACTAATCACCTTAGGACCCATAAGTATTTTTGTGATTCATCTTCTAGGGTTAGGTTTTCTTATTTATGTTAAAATCTCATCCTTTCAGTCCCTTGCGATAGCTTTTGTGAATTTGTATAACTTCCATCTCTCTGTCTTATAGTTACCAACATTGAAGCCAATAAGTGCTCTAGAAAATTTTGCTATTTTGTTTATTAATAAAATTTGGGTTTTCACTATATAGTTTTTCTCTCTATTATATTTATCTATGTGTGTATTAAATTTCCTTTCATGCCTTTCATTTCATTCCTTGTACAACCTAGATAAAATATTTGACAAACGATAACTAAATTGTAGGAGGAAATATTGTAGAAGTTTGTGGCTCATAAAGAAGTTTTGGGATGGAATGAATAGTGTGTAAAAGTATAGGATTAAATCAATTTCATCAAGGAAATTCATAATTCTTGAGAGTACCAGAGTACAAGGATATTGAAAAATGGAAATTTGACTAGAACAACAAACATGACAATATTGGAGAAGATTGCTACAAATCAAGCATACATTTTAATGAATAATGGGTGGTTTATTTGAAATTCGGGAACTCTATAAATAAAATTATGATTGATCATCATTTTTCCATTTTTGTCCAACCTAAATAATTTTGATCAATAGATAAAGTAATGGAAAAATTCAAATTAATTGCATAGAATATGAATTTATTTTCAAAGGGATAAATGCAGTATTACATGGATACATGCAAAAAAAAATCAATCTTTGAATTTAAGCGAATTTGAACTTTTAATTCCTAAAATAAATAGGTAGATTTAGAGTTTTAATAATAGAAAGGAAAATTTGAGTTTCCATCATGGATCAACATGTGTTCCCATGTATGTGATTGACTGAGGAATTATTTTAGCAATGGGCTAGCTGTGGCATTTACCATGTAATTGTTGAGTCATCTAGTCCACCAATATCATAAGATGTTAGCTTTTTAGCTTTCAAGATTGTGTTATTTTAGTTTTATACCACTTGTAGCTAAAAAAATTGAATACTAGAGTTGGCCTATTAGAAAGGGTCTTGGATCAAGGAATTATTTATAGAGAATTGTAGAAAAAAAAATATTAAAAACTTATTTCCAAATCTCCTTTGGATTCAAGACAGTTTCGATTTCTTGAACTTTTGTGTATTTTTTTGTCATGGATTATTCTATAATCAATTTAATATCATAGGATTATGGGAATGATTTTTGTTAGAGTCTTGTAATTTACAGTATCACAAGATGACTGTGTACTTCCTCTTTGCAAATTTTTCATATTCTACATAGATTTAAATATTCAAAAGTCTTTTCCAAAGAAATATAAAAAGAGACAAAAGAAGAAGAAAGGACGGTATTGAAAAAAGGAAAAAGAAAGCCTTACACAAAAAATAAATATTTTTGAAAGTGTTGCAAATCAAAATGCCACTACTTTTTAGAAAGGTTTGTTCAATCATACAGCTTAAGCATGATGGTACAATTTTGATTTTTTTGCTGATAGGTTAGAGAATGAGGATTTTCCAAATTGTTTAATCTTGGCTTATCAGTAGGTAGGTAGAAAATGACATTGGTTCAACAGCTTAATCTGAGCCAATAGGAGAAATAAGGGATAGGTGATAGGTTAGAAATTCAAAAAAGAAAAAATGATTTCAAAGTCTGCAAGTCTAAATGCACCCTAAAAGGAGAAAAAATGTTATGAATTGTAGATTGGGTAGGTAGATTTGTTGAGAAAGGAGAAATGCAAAGTTCATGCTATAAATATGCAATCTAAAAATTGCCTGATTGTTTCCTGTAATCAAACTGAAGAGAACCCAAACTGAAGAGTTCAAATTTTTCTCTAAAGGTCTGAAAAGGGATGATTTTTGTCAAGTTTTGGGCCTTATGGTATGGTTTTATCCTAAGTCCCCGACCACACTTCATATCCTTTAAACTCCACCCCTTTTTTATTCCTCTTATCCTAAGTTTCATTTTTACTCCCTCGACTCTCATACCCCAACTCCACCTCACATCACCTGTCCTGTCGCATCCACGTTAACCATCCCCGCCCACCCCCACATATTATTCGTGCCCCCTCTTTGTAATATTTCCCATTGTTGAAGTACCCCTCCAAAATCTGGATGATTGGAACACAAAGGCATTAGAAACTAAAAAAGAGTTGGAGTCAAGTTGCATGGGCCCAAATCGCAAGATTCGAAGGATAAGCACCCAAGGGTAAATGTTATAGTTGTCGAAGTGTGATATGCAGGACTGGTGGGACCCATATTGCCCTCGTATACACCTCGAATGCCTTGAAATACTTCATATTATGGTTTGGGCGGCTTTTACCATTTCTTAACTAAATTTCACATGTCCGCTTGGAGAATCTTGTAATGGAGTCCACCTCCCGATCGCAATCGCAAATCGCAGATTTTGCAAGATAGACACAAATGGTAAATCTTAAAGTTGTCAAAGTGCAATGTGCAATGCCGGTGGGACCCGATCGCAATCACAAATCGTAAATTTTAAAATATAAGCACGCAAGATTATAATAAAAGCTCTGAAGTGCGATGTGCGATATAAGTGGGACCTGCGCGCATATTGCAAATCACAAAATTTAAGATTTACATCCCACGGTACATAATAAAATATGCGATCTACGAGCTGCGGTGAGACCCATCTTCCTTGCCACGTCACGTATGTGTTAGATTTTCCGCAACTCTCTGTTGTCTCCGCTCACCTCTGCACATCGTATGGCTAACAACGCCTTTCGGACTCCCTGCATCTGCCAAAAGTTAACAAAGGAGGGGGATCCAAAATGGGTGATATCTCATACAGCCTATTCGGCCACATTTCGCGCTCATCGCTATTTCACACCCCCCCTCTCCAATACCGTTTACCACTCTCACCCCCTCTGAAAAACCCTTTGTACCACCCACCAAACCATTGCGCCTTTTACCAATGCCTATACCATTTGCACCACATTTTCTCTCGCTTGTCTGCTTCACTCAATCACATCCCCTCCCATCAAGAAGTCGTTGCGTCATAAAGGGTCAGGTCATTATCCAATGGACTCATGCCACCTTCACACCACCACATTACTATTTCAAAGCCAAATGTTGGCATAACTACAAAGTTTACTCTATCATTTATTGTCAAGTTGTTATAGGAGTTGAATTTGCAGGTGTTATTGGAGAAAGTGCGAATTTTTCAAATCGTTACCGAAGAGCCATTTTTTCATCAAATAAGAGTTTTCAGCACTCTACGAACCAGATTACAGGGCTCCTTTAGACTGTTCAATCCATATCACTATCCCCTTCTATCATATCCCTTCCCTAGTGCTGATCCATAACCATTTCCCTTTCTCAGTTCCCCCCTCTATCATCCCATTATCCATTGCAGGTTTTGAAATAAGAATCATTGAAGAGATGCCTCCAAAGCTAGATCAATAGCCTTTTAATCCTATGGTCTACCCACAAGTGGACCTAGATCACTTGGCTCTAGCGGACAGAGACTATAAAATCCATGAGATGGAGTCGGAGTCCTATTATTTAGATGTTTGTTGCTGGCTTGAAGACAAATTTCTTGAAGGAGCCGATGAAATTATCCTATGGGAGAGCCAGCTACCTCCATACATCTTTCCAAAATCCCATAGTTTCCCAGATTTCAACAAGAAGAACCAAATATGTTATGACATTAATAAGAGGACCATATTCACCCCAACAGGAGAAATCATGTTCGCTATCAATGCCCAATCCATCCAGTAGATGATGCAGGCCCCCACTCCGAAACAGGCAATCCCTTTCTCATATGAAGCCCTAAAGAATGTTATCAGAAGCTTGACCTTTCCAGAAGAGCCAAAACTTTGCAACTTTCCATGGCCCCTGATACACCAATGCCTACAAAGAACCCTCCTTATCCCTCATCTATCTTTTCTGATAGGACCAAGCATATTATGTCTGTTGTATCTTATTTATTAGGTTATCACATTGATCAGTGGGTAGATGAATCTGTGATAGGTATTTTGTCCACTCTTTCCCAATATGCTAAACCCACATTCTTGTTCAACTATGCTCAGTTTCTTGCAGAGGCCATTCATGAATAGTTTTTAAATTTTAATACAAAGGAGGTTTTCAAATATTCCTCTCTGTTGGTATATATGTTTGTCTATTTTCAGTCCAGAAGGTTTCAATTTCATATGACTAAGGTAAATGAATATGTTGAGCCTCAATTAGTCATTTTCTAGACCACCCTAATATTAAAAGATTAGAGGGATTATACATACAAGGATTCTGTGGATTTGTTTGTGCACCCAGCTATCATCACACTCATCAATGAAGCAGAGCCCAGAATAGGTGAAAAAATCAGGAAACTATTCAGCTAATAGAGCAAGTGAAGACAGCAGATTGGTATTTGTACCAAAATTACATAGACATTCGAGTCTATGGAAGTGAGCTAGTCCCTTACAAATTTCCAAAGTTCCTATCTATGAGGGTATTTTCACTAGAATACATAAGACAAATGATACATGCAGATGAGCTCCACTTTATTTCTGCAAAGAAGAAGTCTCAGTTCAAGATCAAGACACAAATTGGGCCTTTCATCTGTAACAGTAGAGTAGCAAGAGAGGAGGTAGAAAATATACTAAAAGAGATGGGTTTCAGCCAAAGTTTCACTTGGTCTTATGACCCTGCAGGGATTATCTCAAAGAAAAGGGTGGAAAACAGATCCACACCATATGTTCACACACACAGACCTTAAATTGAGAAATATGCCAATAAAACAGAATGGGTGACTAACACCCTCCAAGAAGAGGAAGAACAAGTGTTATCCACTTTAGGCGTCCAGGCCCCAACACCACAAGAAAGGATGAATGTAGAAAGAAAAGAAGACAAGGGGAAAGAGCAAGAGAAAGAGACAGGGAGAAAAAGGCCAAGAGAGGAACAGTCACCTTCGATGACTGATACCTCTAGTAAAGAACTAAAACTAAGATATAGGAAGAGGGCCTAAGTTCATATGGATATTTATCAAGGAGGAGAATCAGGATAGAAAACAATAGTTCATATTTCAGACACCCCTGGGCCTTATCTAGTGGGTGGTCAAACCATGCCCTCCCCTACATCTACAGCCACAATATCTATGCAGCAGTAGGCCTTGAAAACATCTACTTCTAGACTAGCCATAGAAGGCAAAGAAAATTCAGTTTATGACACATTCAAGGAAATAAAATTGAGAAATGAGGTGTTGAAGACTAACACATACAAACAATTCTAGAAGCAGACCCCAAGTTCACAAAGTAGGCTATTGTCTACTTTTGACATTGAGAAGAGAAGGATGCAAATGGCATTTCTATAAGCCTTGGTCCCACAACCCCAAGGAGAAGGAGATTACAAGAAAGCATCATTCAAATTTAATGCCAAGGACATCCATCTGATTAACCAAATTCAGACTGGAGATATAGTGGCCTCCACCTTGACAAGTATTTCTATGAGCTTGTCAAAGCTGCAGGTATCCTTATCCAATGCTTAATCACAACTCAAGATAGAAAAGAAATATGTCATGGCTAAAGACTCAAGGAGAAATTATTTAGAAGATTTAATAGTGAAGTTGGGTCATGACCCAGCCAATGTTCAAGCTGTGGAGGAGGTCTTGAAGAAGAATAATGATGACATAGCAGCCTTCAGGAAACAACTCAAGATGCCAGCAACAGAAAATACCTTGGCCAAAGGCATTGAGGAAGACAAGTCACAGAAGGTTGAGCTATTGAAGTTAGTTGTGGAATAGTCTTCCCAAATCAAACGGATGGAAAATGAGATGGAGAAGCTACTGAAGTAAAAATAAGAAGCATCTTGAGTGGCACTCATCCCACTGGAAGTTGTTACCATTTCAACAATTCCATCAGTTTTTCCCACAACTGCTGGAGCATCTAGCGGGACATATCAGCTGTCAAAGGCCGTGGAAAGTATGACCTTGGAGTCACAAGAGATCCAGAAATTGGAAGCATAGATTGGCATCCTAAAAGATCAAAAGGCCAGGACTGAAACTTCCCATGAGATAGCCAAAAAGCAGATTGAGAGATTGGAGAAGGCAGAGAAGGAATTTTCGGATAGCAGCATTTTGGGCCCATTGAAGTTGATAATTTGGGGCAATATCATAGAGTCAGTGGAGGAAATTTGGAACTCCATCCACATCATTTTTTAACAGAAAGAGTTGGTGGACAGTTGTGTAGTGGCCATTGAAAAAACAAATCAGGAATTAGGAAACATGCCAATCACAACCCCTAAAATCATAAAATTCATGAACTCCAAAACCAGTTATGATCTTGAAGAGCTAGATGTACAAGACATAACAACAACCATATTAGAAGTGAAAAAGGCCCTCACTAAAAGGAAATTTAGTAAGGGAATTAGAGGAGAAGTGTCATGAGTTGGACATAGCCATCAGCAGGTTCCTAAACAAGATTGAACCCCTGGTGGCAAAAGGGTTGCCCTCACTATATGTAATTAATAACAAGTTGGTCCAAAGGGGATATTATATGACCAAACTCAGAGAAACAGCTAAGGAGACCACCAAATTCACCAACATCAAAGGAAAGGTGACTGGGAAAGTTGTCTGGGATCTCTTAAGCAACGACATCTTTATTCAACATGAGTCGATGCATGTTTTCCTCACAAGGCCCAATTTTAGAAAACACACAGAGGTGGATGAGGTATACCGACAAGTCATAGGTATGATAATTCCCAGCAAAAAGGAGTGTAATAAGTTGTGTATGTACCAAGATTGAAAAAGCAGGATGGACACCTCAGCACAGCCATCGATTGATTAGAAGTTCCAGCATCGCATCATCTTTAATGATCTAGCGGAGGCGGCCCAAAAGAAGAGCCAGATGTTAGAGCAACCCATCATTGCCTCCTCACAACCATTTCAGCCGCCTCTAATCCACTTTTTAGGTTCACTAAGATCCATCTGATTTATTCATTCTTGAAGAGATATCGAAATTAATTCTACAGGCGGTGTTTTGTCAGATATTTTCTTTGTTCGGGCCTTGCATGGCCACACTTGTCTAATTCCAGTTTGTTTGTAATTAATGAAGTTTTCTAAAGTATATTATGGCAACCGACTCAATTTTTAGTTAAATACTTCCTGAATTTCCATTATGAAGGGTTGGATATTGTTAGCCCCTCCATTGTACGAACTACTATATTGGAGCACTGTAATTTTGGAGTTGGAAATCAATAATCAGAAACCATTTACAGGATTCTTTCGCTGTGTTAAAATGGTGATGTGTTACTTCTCTATTTTAAATGTTTCTGTTGTTTTCCCTGTTGTGCATCTGTTCATCTAATTGTAAATCAGAAATTTTAAATTAAGATTTGTTGTCAGAGCACCTTAATTCTGTCTGCATTTACAATCTTAATGTTTTCTTCTGAAGTCTGATTAAAGAATTTTTAACTGCTCTTTAGTCACTATTGAACCTTGCTATTTCTTTCATCTCATAACTCATACAGCTCTAAAGACCCATTTAGCACAGTTAGCTTGCCCTGTGATGCTCTTGAACGTTGATGTGCCAATCCAACATTTGACTCCCTAGCCCAATGGATTAGTCCCTACAGACCTGTGCATCCAACCACCCAATCAATCAAAACAAACAACCCTCATAATTTTCTATAACTATCCTAACATCCACATTCGTGATATTGAATATCAATTCAAATCAAAGATAGATAGAGCCCTCTTTGAGTCTAGGAAGGCTAGGTCCTAGAATCTAAAGTGGTTTGATGATGTCCTATGTCGCTTGTTTTTGTGAATATTACAAATTATGGAGTGATAACATAATGGTGACCATACTGTGGAATTATTGAAAGGCTCATCATTCATCAAAAATCAAAAACCCCAGTCGAATTACAGTGTGACTTAAGTAATTTCTACAAATTGGTTTTTGTAAAAATATTCAGCCTATTTGTGCCTTGGGTCTAAATTCTAACTTCCAGAAGAATCTTTACCAGATCCCATCCTGACCCAGATCACCCTGCAATAGTTGACAATCTAGAGAAAATACTATGAAAAACTCCCAGATCTGAGAGTTTAACTATTATCAAACCTCTTCACAAGGCAAGTTCCCTCCCTGAAAACCTTGCAGCCTTGCAAGATATCCAGTTCAACTTACACTTTGAGAAAAGTTTGTTCCGGACCAAATCCCAGAATTGGATAGCTCAGATAGTTTTTGACCCATCCATCTTACAGCAAAGTCCTATTGGGGAAGCCTCTAACTCCACTCAAACTGACTTTAAGCTTCTCCACCACTTTGACTCCCTTCAAGGTCTGGTAACAAAGCTCACCTCAGCTATTGATGATGCATATCTTTAGCAGTCTGTAGAATTATCTTCTTTGACTACAGCAACTCCTTCTGTTATTTCCAAGTCTGTCCATCCTCAGTCAAATTTCTCAAGTGTATCTGCAGCTCCTACCATTTCCTTGAACCTTTCCCACCAGAGAGCCCAAACCGCCATTCACATACCCACTGCTCCACCTCCCTTTTTCAACCCTTCTCTTATTAACCCCCCTTGGGTTCCCCCACCACCAATCATGGCAGTCTGGCATGCCCTGTTAGTGCTACCACAACTCATGGTGCCTATGCCATAGGATTATCAATCCAAAATCCCACATTTTGATGGAACTGGTCTTGAAACTGCTCAACAACATGTGGACAAAATGAATGACTCTTTTGACTACCAAGAGATAGAGGATGAAACTATCCAATTAAGAATTTTTTCTCAAATTTTAGGGGGAGAAGTAAAAGAATGGTTCAAAGTATTGACCACGAATAGTGTACATGACCTTCCTACCCTTCACCAGTTGTTCATAAATAAATGGGAAGTTAAGAAAAAACCTCTCTAAATCTTGTCTAAATATGAAAACATCAAGAGAAATGTTGGAGAGAGTGTCCAAGATTATTGTACCAGGTTCAACATTGTATACAACGCCCTCCCTCCTCACATGAAACCCTCACAAGTTTTAGCCTTAATGAAATTTCCAGATGGTTTCGACCCAGAGATGGATTATCAGCTAAGAGAAAGAGATCCTCCTACATTAGAAGACATGCAAAGGGGTGCAGTAAGTCTGGAAGCAAATCTAATTGCAAAAAGGGCTAGAATGAGAAATGAGAAGAGAGTTACTATCAGGGAAGAGCCAGAAGCCTCCACATCTAATGCTAAGATTGATAGCCTGGTTAGAACCATGGAGAGGATGATGGAGAGGATCAACCTGAATGAGAGATTTTTCCCCAGGGAAAATCAGCCAGCTCCTCAAAATAGAAACCAAAACTTTATAAAAAAAAACCCATCAAATAAGACAGAGAGAACAAAAAGGACCTGACCAGCAAATTAGGCCTCCATTCCAAGAAAATTATGTTGATGAAGATGAGCGGGTGGTTGAAGAATTAGAAGAAAGTCAAAGTAATTTAATGGGAATTAATAATGAAGATATTGCTTTCCTCACTGAAGAAGAACAAGATTTATTTTCTTTGACTCTAACTGAAGTAGAATTTGAAGAGTATGAATATTATAAACAAGGGTTCAATAATGCCATCATGGAGGTGCATAGACAATATAACCTCCTAAGCAAGAAAAATTTGCATGTTCCCAAGAGAAATAATTTTGAAAACTCTTCTAAAAAGGCCCCTAGAGTTGATCCCAAGAAAACAACAGAGAGTTCAAAGAAAATTACTAAAATCCCTAGAAAGAGTGATCTAGAAAGAAGCACTAGTAGATCAACGGTTAACCCTAGAAAAATTTTTATGGCTAATATCCCTAATACAAGTCAACAATCTGAAGTTGTTGCAAAAATAGTGCCTGAGAAGAATGACTCAAATATGCCAAAAACACAAACACCATTTAGCATTGAGAACGAAATTGCCAAAATAAAAATCTTTGTCCCTCTCACTGAGTTGGTGAACCTAGCATATAGGTCCCAAGTCCTAAAAGCGTTGAACAAAGGAGAAATTACTAACACTATCAATCTAAATGATGAAAACCTGAACTTTTGTTTGGACCAAAAGTAGAGGGTAAATTCCAGGAGGGAGGTGTTCCCCCATTTTATCTCAGTTTGAATGTACATGATAAAATCCTCCATAATGCCATGATAAACTCAGGTGCATCTCATAATCTCATGCTAAAGGAAATTATGGAGAAACTTGGCCTGGAGATAACTAGACCCTACAAAGACCTGTACTCATTTGACTCCAGCAAATTTAAATGTCTAGGCATCATTAAAGATCTTTGTATTACTTTAGCCCAAATACCAACCAAGAGTCTAATGATGGATATAGTGGTGGTTGACATCCCTCCTAAATCTGGTATGATTTTAGCACGCTCATGGGGAGCCAAGCTTCAAGGCACCCTCCAAATGGGTATGACTTATGCTACCATACCAGTTTTTGGCCAACAAAGGAGATTTTATAGGGAAACTCGAATGAAATACATGTTGAGCAGTCAAGAAAATCCTCATAACTACCCTCTATACTCTGTTCATTCTGACCTTGACTCATTTATTCTTTACAATAATGAAAATATTAATGAAAAAATAGTTGGAGAAGAATAATACCAGAAGAAAGAACACTTAGACCAAATGGAAATTTTACAACACAAGTCTGAACCTGAACCTTTTTGGAACATTATTTTTGATGGTTCTTGTGAAAAATCTGGCTCAGGAGCAGGGGTGTGGGTATGCAATATTGAAAATAACCACCCAGAAGGGAATTCTTACAAGCTAAATTTTCATTGTACCAACAATATAGCAGAATATGAGGCACTCCTTTTTGGTTTACAACTACTAAAGAAATTAGGAGCCAAAAGAATATTTGTTCATGGGGACTCTGAGCTATTCATTAAAAAAATCAAGGGAGAATATTCAACCAAGCATCCTAGATTGAGAGCATACAGGAATGTTGCCCTTGACCTCTTGAAAACATTTGAAGAATATGACCTTGCTGCAGTTCCAAGAAATCATAATATCTTGGCTAATGGGTTAGCATTTTTAGCCAGCACTTGTCAATTACCTCATCCTAACAAACAGTATATAGTGCAGGTTAAACACCACCCAAAATTTCCTCACAATATGAGATATTGGCAAGTCTTTGGAGATGAAAAACAAATTGAGAATTTCTTGCAATCTAAGGGTGAGTTTGAAGATTCCATTTTGGACCTAGACGGTGAAGAAGACTGCTTCTTTAAAGAACAAATGTGCATGGAGGAACCTCCTCATAATTCCGATATTAATTTTTCATCAAACAAAGATCTACATGGGACAGAGATGCATGAAGATCCAGAAAAGGAAGAATTTGAAGTAATGCAATTCAGAGACGACACCTTGCCTAGAGCACTTGTCCCTCTAGAGGAACAATTTGATTTCAATGATGTGGCTAGGAAACCAAAAATGGAATCTACAAAAGCAAATATCAAAGAGTGCAATCTGGGCAATGAGCAGGAGCCCAAAATGATAAAGTTATCAAACAAACTGCCAACATCCATAAAGCAGAAATACATTGCTTTGTTCAAAGAGTTTATTGATGTGTTTGCCTAGAGTTATGAAGACCTGAAATCTTATGATATTGATATTATCCAGCACAAAATTCCAATTAAGGATAAACATAAGCCTTTAAAATAGAAACTGCATAGGATAAATCCTGTCCAAATGCCTTTGGTTGAGAAGGAGATTGGGAAAATGTATGATGCCAAGATAATAGTCCCAATCAGATACTCTGAATGGGTTTCCAATATTGTACCTGTAAGAAAGAAGATAGGTGAGATCAAGCTCCACATTGACTTTAGAAATCTGAACAAAGCATCACTTAAGGACAACTACCCCTTACCAAGAATGGACCACATATTGCAAAAGGTAGTGGTTTCCAAAATAATATCTTTGCTAGATGGCTTTTCAGGGTACAATCAAGTGTTGGTGCATCTAGATGATCAACACAAAACAAATTTTACTACTTCTTGGGGAACCTTCATGTATGTAAAAATGCCCTTTGGATTAATAAATGTTGGTGCCACTTTTCAAAGAGAAATGGATATTTCTTATTCATAATAAATTGGTCTTTTCATTGTGATCTAGCTTGATGATATTACAGTATATTCAAAAATTGATGAAGAACATTTGGCCCATTTGAGAAGAGTTTTTGAAAATTGTAGAAGGTTCGGTATATCTCTAAATCCTAATAAATAATTATTTTTTCTTGAAGAAGGAAAGCTTCTAGGCCACATCATATCTGAAGAAGGGATCAAGATTGACCTCAGTAGGATTGAGGGCATACCAAAAATCAATCATCCCGGAAACGTCAAGGAACTGCAATCCTTCATTGGAAAGATAAATTTTTTGAGGAGGTTTATACTAAACCTTGTAGAACTCCTGAGGAATATCACCAACATGATCAAAAGAGATGCAGGAGTCAAGTGGACCAAGGAAGCGAAACATTCCTTTGACCTGGTAAAGCAGGTGCTCATTAAAGCACTGGTTCTGATCAGCCCTGATTTCACCAAGGATTTCATCATTTTCTCCTTTGCATCAATGCACACAATTGCTGCAGAAAAATAAGGATGGACAAGAGCAACCCATATCATTTTTCAGCCAAGATTTAAGAGATGCACCTTTGAACTATAATATCGTGGAAAAGCAGGATTTTTCCTTGATCAAATCACCGAATGATTTCAAAGTTTATATTCTTCATTCACACATCATTTCATTTGTACCCAATACAATTGTCAAAGACATCCTAACACAGGATCCTGACCAAAAGAGAGGAAAGTGGAATGTTGTTATCTTGGAGTATGATTTAGAGATCAAACCTACCAAACTGATCAAGGGACAAGGATTAGCCAAATTGATGGCTGAAACAAATGTTCAAGCACTAGATATTAACATGATTCATTCACTAGATGAACAAGAGGAGCTGGCGACTCCGCCTGTTATTACTCCAATAATTCCTAGGGTTGTTAGTCTTTTGTTTTAAAGAATATTAGAGGTAACCACAAACCTACTTTTAAGCTTAAGATCTATCCTTCCTAATGCTCAGAGAGGGCTCTCTCTTTATGATTTAACTTTGTTTTTTTTTAGTTGATTTTAGGCTAGTTTTGTAAGATTGATTGGGTTTTTATTTTGGTTTGGTTTGGTGGTGGAATCACTGATTTATATGGATAGATGTCGGTTTGTATTCCATTGGGCTAATGGATTCAATGTATCAAGTAGCAGATCATAATCAAGTTCTAAAGTGAAGTATTCACAGGACAAGATAGCTGAGCTGATTCAGATATTTACGCTAGATGATGAAATGGTTTCAATCGGGATGAGAGAGCAATTAAGGATTCTCAGATCTAGATAATGTTGGTTCTGGAGCCTGATTATCTTGTTTATTTTGTATCACAGCGTTGGACCCCTGTACCTTAATGGGGCAGCAATGACGCCCGTAATTAAACGCTACCTGGGGGGTCCAGGGGGGGGGGGGGGGGTGCGACTTTATGGATCCCCCCCTTGCAGGGGGTTTCAGGTGTAGCACCCCCAAAGCTAAAAACAAATGTAAAATTGCCTGGTAAAAGTATAGTAATTTCTAGTCAATCTGGGACGTTCATTAGGCAGATGATCTGACGGTAGAAGTAATGTTTAGTTAAGGTTTTTTTGCCCTAGACGGAAACCCCTCACTTTGTATGAGGGTATTGTATTACGATTGTGTATTGTATGTGTATTCTCAGAGAGAGAAACATATAGGGAGACTGTGAGAGAGAACAGAGGATATTAGAGCGAATCTGTTGTAGGTTGTGTTTCTTCATTTTGCTGGATAATAGAAAGGAAGGACTGGTTGTTCGAGGTGGACGTAGCCCAAACTAGGTGAACCACGTATATCTGTGTCTCTCTAGTTTTATGTTTTGTGCTTGTATTTTTTCGCATATTTTATTTGTTTCATTGCTCTGTAATATATAATTTTCTAACAACTAGTATCGGAGCCGAAGGTCTATTTGGCTGATAAACTCGCAGGAAAGAAGGGTTCCTGGTTCGAGTGGAAGCAATGGCGGAAGATGGTAAATTTAACAGCCAAAAATTCCCGCTGTGGAAGATGCATATGGAATATTATCTGTATCAGAAATATTTGTACCTACCATTGAGCGAAAAAACAAAGAAGTCGATGGCTATGACAGACACAGAATGGGAGATTCTTGATAGAAACGCACTCGGAACAGTATGGTTGTGACTCACGGCATCGGTAGCCTTCAATATTTCGAAGGAAACAACAACAAAGGGTTTGATTAAGGCATTGGCAAAACTATATGAAAAACCCTCGGCCTCAAACAAGGTATTTCTTATGAAACATTTATTTAATATGAAGATGTCGGAAGGTGGATTTGTTGCAGACCATTTAAATGATTTTAATACAGTTACCAATCAGTTAAGTTCTGTAGAGGTAAAATTTGATGATGAAGTAAGGGCTCTTTTATTTCTGTGCTCATTGATAGAAAGCTAGAATGGTTTATTTATGGCCATTAGTAACTCTGTCTCTGGATCTAGTACTTTAAATTTTGATGATGTTGTTGGTGTTATCCTTAGCGAGGAAATGCGATGAAAAAGCTCTGGTGAGACATCGGGTAATGCTTTGAGTGCAGAGTCTAGCGGAAGAAGAATGGAAAGAGGAAAGAGCTCAAGATATCGCAGTAAATCAAGGAAAGGTAGATCCAAGTCCAGATCGGGGATAGTGTGCTGGAAATGCGGAAAAAAATGACATCTAAAGAAAGCCTTTAGATCTTAGAAGGGAAAAGAATGAGACGCACAGCAAGAAAATAATCATGAAGCAAATGTGATAGGTGATGTATTACAATATTCTTTGATTATTTCTTTTAAAAATGTTACTGATTCCTGGGTGGTAGATTCAGGGGCCTAATTCCATGCCACACCTGATAATAAATATTTTCATGACTATGTTCAAGGAGATTTTGGACAAGTCTGTTTGGTTGATGATAAACCCTGTAAAATTGCTGGGATGGGTAAGGTTCTTGTAAAACAACAGAATGGAAGCCAATGGAAATTAAAGGAGTTAAGGCATGTTCCATATCTGAAGAAAAATCTGATTTCAATAGGGCAGTTAGGAGGTGAAGGTTGTGTGACAACTTTCACATATAAAACTTGGAAGGTCACCAAAGGAGCCCTGGTAATAGCAAAAGGCGAAAAGTTTGTTACATTGTATTTATGCAATGGTATTTCCAACTCTAGTATTGCTTTAACTTCCAAAGGAGAAGATGCAGCATTATGGCATCATAGGCTCAGACACATGAATGAGAAGGGGATGAAGATTTTTCACTCAAGAAATTTGTTGTTGGATTTGAAGAATGTTGATTTGGATTTATGTGAGAAATGCATTTATGGAAAACAGAAGAGAGTTAGATTTCTCAGAGTTGGGAAAGAAAAGAAGAGCAGAAAATTAGAGCTTGTGACAACAGAAGTATGGGGACCTGCTTAGGTATCATCTCTTGGTGGTTCTCATTATTATGTTACTTTTATTGATGATGCAACTAGAAAAACTTGGATTTATTGTATTCAGAATAAATCTGATGTATTTGATACTTTCAAGAAATGGAAAGATTTGGTTGAGATTGAGACAGGAAAGAAGTTGAAGTGTCTCAGATCAGACAATGGAGGTGAATATTGCAGCAAAGAGTTTGATAGGTACTGTTCAAATCATGGAATTCGCAGAGAGAAGACAGTTCCAAAAACACCACAAGAAAATTGTTTTTCAGAAAGGATGAATAGAACAACCATTGAGTTTGCAAGGTTGATGCAGGGGCATTAGGCTCAATAAAATTCCTTGTATTTCAATAGACTTAGGGGTTTTGTGTTTTCAAGGGAGTTGGTTTCTTATGTAATGATTTGAGTGATTTTAATGAGAATTAATTAAATATTGTGAGGAATTTTGTAAATGTTCTCGAATGTTGGAGAACATGAGAGAATTAGGCTAGTTGAGAGTGCATAGGGATTGAGAGATTTAGGAATTAATGTAAATCTTAAATTAGAATTTGTTTCATTATTTTGTGATGAAAGAGGATCCTTAGGGGTTAGTTGAGGCAAATAAGGAGATAGAGGATATTTAGGATTTTGTTGAGAGGATGAAGGATCTAAAACCAAAAATAGTTTCAGAACCTTTTAAATAAATTGTAAGCCTAAAAGGCATAAAAGGAAGTAGATGAGTAGATAGCTTTCAAGGTAGAACAGAGATAGAGAGGTAGAGTTGGGTTGTAAGCCTACGGGTAGAATAGGAAAAGGCCACTGATTGAATATCAGGCCAGAGAGGAAGAATTCCTATGTAAATATTGGTTTTAGTATAGAAAAACTCAATTTCTGAGTTTGTATTTTGAGTGTATATTGTGTGCAAGTGAAATTGACAGGAACAAGGGAATTCTGTCATTTTATAGTCAAGCTACATTTTTAAGAGATTGTGTGGTTTGAGGGTGAATATTCAAATTGAGGTACTAAATTCCTGGATGTATTTTGAATTGGGATTGACATCGTATGAAGCATTTCAAGAAGGGGCTATTACACATTCTATTGTGTAAATATAGTACAGTGAGATCAGGGTTTCAAATCATATTTGAGGGTTTGGCCTGGTTTAAATCATGACTTGAACAAATACGGAAAACCACAAAGCAAGGCGCGGAGAAAAATCTAATCTTACATTATTTTGATGACCACTAAGCTATGCTAAATGATATTGTTGATCTGCCATGATCAGACTATATCGTTCTGACGCGATAGGGATGTATTGCGACAATTGTTAATTACAACAGATGCACATACATTAAATTTTGTTGTGTAAAAGTAGTGTAGTGAAACCCGAGTTAAATGGACGATGGAGTAAAGGAGAATAGTGAAGGAGATTTTAAAAACCAACCAGTGGTTTTCGCATAGCCTTTAAGTGGTAAGCAGTAATCTATGAAGTCTGCATGATATACTCCAGCAGGTGACACGTGGTGATATAAAACCACCCATTTCGCGTGCAACTTAGTCGTTAAAGTTCGAAGCCGATTTGAATGCGATATCCGTTGGATTATGCATGATCATTTGGTGTGTTGCGACCGTCGTTGGATCACAAGTGAAGATCTATGGTAGCGGAAAGATGATTTGGTAAGTGTGGGACCTAGATATATTAATATGTTTTGGGTTTAATGTATGTTGCGTGGGCTCGAATATATAATGAAATGATAAGTTGTGGGGCAGATGTAATATTATGATGGTTGGTAGCGTGGGCTATTATATATATATATGTGTGTGTGTGTGTGTGTGTGTGTGTGTGTGTGTGTGTGTGTGTGTGTGTGTGATTATACTTTGGGTTTTAATCCAAAGTCGAATGTTGATTTGAATATTCATGAAATGGGTTTTGGCCTATGGTTTATAACCATAGAGTATAAGGCAAGGAACAACTTCCGCATATGAAGTTTGTAAAGTGGGTTTTATTATAAGGTTTTAATCATAGATTTAAAAGGTAGCTTCCGCATTAAATTTTGCTCAGTTTGAACGTTATGTTAGTTGAAGAATGAACCATGCATTTTTTTATGCATCTATAGTGGAGAATGTGGGTTTTGTAGCCTTCGGCTGCATCAAAGGTGCATAAGATTGCATGCAGGATTGCCTTTACAATTTTGGGCAGATGATGTAGATACTATTGTTTATATAATAAACAGAGGGCCTTCGAGTTCCTTGGATGGTGGTATTCCACAGGAGGCATGGACAGGTAAAAAGGTAAACTACTATTTTTTAAAGCCTTTTGGTTGTGAGGCCTTTGTCCATATTAATAAAGAAAACAAAACAAATCTTGAGGCAAAATCAAAGAAATGTAACTTTATTGGATATGGTGTTAATGATTTTGGTTATCGCTTATATGTTTATGAAAATCACAAAATCATTAGGAGCAGAGATGTAATATTCAATGAAAAGGTATTGTATAGGAATCAGTTGCAGGAAAAGAAATAGGAAAAATAAAACAAAGAATACACAGTTCTTGATGAGATCACAGAAAAGGTAAAGCTGCTTGAAAATAATAATAATCCACAGCACAACAACAACAACCACCACAACAGCAACAAGCACCTCAAACACCTGAAAGTGGTGTCAGAAGATCTACCAGGATAATTAGAACCCCTGAACAATACTCTCCTTCATTATATTATTTATTGTTGAATAATTCTGGTGAACCCGAATGTTATGAAGAAGCAATGCAGGTTGAAACCAGGAAGAAGTGGGATCTAGCCATGGAAGAAGAGATGGACTCCCTAATGCATAACCAGACTTGGGACTTAGTCAGGTTGCCTGCAAGTAAAACTACACTGCAAAATAAATGGGTTTACAGATGGAAAGAAGAAGATGGAGGAAAATGGACTTACAAAGCTACACTTGTGGTGAATGGGTTTGCACAAAAGAAAAGTATTGATTTTGATGAAATATTTTCTCCTATTGTTAAGATGACTTCAATCAGAACTATTTTAAGTCTTGTAGCAGCAAAAGATTTACATCTTGAATAGTTAGATGTAAAGGCAGCATTTCTCCTTGGAGATTTGGAGGAAGAGATCTATATGGAGCAACCAGAAGGATATGAGGTCAAAGGGAAAGAAAAATTAGTGTGCAGGTTAAAGAAGATCTTGTATGGCTTAAAATAGGCTCCAAGGCAGTGGTATCTAAAATTTGACAATTTTATGTCTAAATAAGGTTATACTAGATGTCACTCTGATCATTATGTTTATCTGAAAAAGCAAAATGATGGCAGCTATATGATATTGTTATTGTATGTAGATGACATGCTTGTTGCAGGGTCTAACATGCAGGAAATAAACGTGCTCAAAATAAAATTGGCAAATTCATTTGCAATGAAGGATTTGGGAGCTGCAAAACCAATCCTTTGTATGAGAATAACTAGAGACAGGAAAAATCGCAAATTAACATTGTCTCAGAATGAGTACAAACAAAAGGTGTTGAAAATATTTAATATGCAGAATGAAAAACCAGTTAGTACACCTTTTTCTAGACATTTCAAACTTAGTAAGGAGATGTGCCCCAAGACCCAAGAAGAAATGGACTATATGTCTAAAGTTCCATATGCATCAGCAGTTGGAAGTTTAATGTATGAAATGGTCTACACAAGGCCAGATATTGCACATGTAGTGGGAGTTGTAAGTAGGTACATGAAAAATCCAGGAAAAGAACATTGGATGGCAGTGAAATGGATTCTCAGATATTTAAGAGGTACCACAAATCAAGCATTATGCTTTGGTGGTTCAAACATTTATCTACAAGGATATGTTGATGAATATATGGCAGGTGACAGAGATAACACGAGGAGCACTACAGGATATGTATTTACTGTAGGTGGAACAACTGTCATTTGGTTTCAAAAATCCAAAGTGTTGTTGCACTTTCAACAACAGAAGTAGAGTATATCGCTGCTACAGAGGCTAGTAAAAAAATGATTTGGTTACAAAGGTTTATGGATGAATTGGGTAAGAAGCATGATATGAGCACATTATACAATGATATCCAAAGTTCCATTCATCTTGCAAATAACTCAACATTTCATTCCAGAACTAAACACATACAGCTCAAGTACCATTTCATACGATCAGTATTGGAAGATGGACAGTTGAAGCTGGAAAAGATACACACTAGCCAAAATCATACAGACATGCTAACAAAAGTTGTAACCAGGGAGAAACTAAGATTATGCTTAGTTTCAATTGTTATTCAAGGATGATGATGAAGATGAGAAACAGCCAGGTCCAAAGAGGATTCATTGTCCAGCAAATGAAGCAACGGTGGAGTTTCTACAATCAGTCTCCAAGTGGGAGATTGTTGGGTGTGGAGCATGAGTATCTTGTTTATTTTGTATCACAACGTTGGACCCCTATACCTTAATGGGGCGAAAACGCTGCCTGGGGAGTCCAGGGGGGGCGGCTGCGACTTTATGGAGTCCCCCCTGGTAGGGGGTTTCGGTGGCAGCAGCCCCGAAGCTAAAAACAGATGTAAAATTGCCTTGTAAAAGTATAATAATTTCTAGTCAATCTGGGCTGTTCATTAGGCAGATGATCTGACTGTAGAAGTTATGTTTAGTTTAGGGTTTTTTTTCCTAGAAGGAAACCCCTTGCTTTGTATGAGGGTATTGTATTGCACCTGTGTATTGTATGTGTATTCTCAGAGCGAGAAACATATAGGGATACTGTGAGAGAGAACAGAGGATATTACAACGGATCTATTGTAGGTTGTGTCTCTTCATTTTGCTGGATAATAGAAAGAAAGGACTGGCTGTTCGGGGTGGACGTAGCCCAAACTGGATGAACCACATATATATGTGTCTCTCTGGTTTTCTGTGTTTTTTGTGCTTGTGTTTTTCCGCATATTTTATTTGTTCCATTACTCTGCAATATATCATTTTCTAACAGGTAATGAGGGAAATGATAGGGGTCAATCGAAACTAGGGAGAAAAGAAGGATTCCCTAATCTAGATATCAGCAGAAAACATGAAAATGATATAACAGTTCAAGAGAGAGTGTTTTTAAACAAGTTCTGAAATAAAATTCTTGTTATACATTTATATTCAGAAAACATGCATGTGAAAACTTCAGAAAATAACAAAGAACAATTGAAATTACTTCACTTAAGTGGCCCAACACATGAATCCTGTAATATAATGCATTTATTTCTCAATCCAGTCTGCTGACTTGAAAATGGTACAATGAATCCTCAGGTTTCAGATCAATACAACTATAGAAATGTTTAGCAATCCACAATCCACACACAATGCTTCGAATTGTGAAGTATTTATACAAAAAACTAATACAAAATATCCTAAACTGACTTAGGAATTATTCAAGGAATACAAAATATCTTCATGCAAGAAGATAGAGACAGCTTTCTAACTAATGCAAGTTGTCCTAGCTTTTATTGATTTTGTTGTTTGTTGTTTGATCATTTGCTGATTTCTCTCTTTGACTGTTGCTCAACAATCGTTGTCTCCTTGATGTAGAGTGTCTTTTACGTAGGTTGCATCTTTACTGATTTATCTTTTAACTCTGATTTTCATCTGATACACTTTAACTGCTCTGATACTCTTTAACTGTTGTGTTTTATCTTTTATCCTAACTGATCTATTTTAATTTTCACTTTCACAGTAAATTAGTCAACTTCTCCCAAGCTTCTGCATCTAGTAACTTGATTTTCACCATTCTTCTGAATATTTCATTTGATTCTGTGTATTTTGAAAATGTAGGCTTGTTAATGAATAGATGTTTTACCTCATGTTGTAGGTAAAAGAGATTCTCAAAACTCTGATAAAGCACTTTTCTTGTTTGAATTCCCTTCATGGCTGAATTGTTGGCTTGTTCCTTTGCCACTTCTTTGATTTTATTATCATAATCCTCATGTTTCATCAATATATCATTGATAACGAATGAATTTGGAATGCCTTTTTGCCTCATAGTATCAAATTTCACCATGAATCTGGTTATGGTAAGGTCCATGTTCTGAAATTTTTCTTCAAGTTGTACCATTAAGTTCCTTTTAGAAATCCCCTTTCTTACCTCAATAATTGTTTTAGTTCTGTCACTAATGCCAATTTCTTCCTTTACTCTCTGAATGACTTCACTTGCTACTTTGATTAGATCCTTCTGCTCATAAATAACTTGAATGGAGGTGCATTATCTTTTACCACAGTATCAGTATCAATGATCTCAATTGTTTCAACTTTTTTCATTTACAGGGTTTAATTTGGGCTTCTTCCTGTACATCAATTTGAATTTTGTTTCAGTGGTGGTTTGAGCTGAGTATGATCCTTCTTCTCTTGGCCTTTTGGAGTTTCTATCTTTTGGGGCTGGAGTCTGCAAGATGGAACTAGTATCACCTTGCTTCTTTGCCTCTTTTAAAGTGTTCTCCAACCATTCAGACTGATTGGAATACTTTTCAATGTCTAGCTTGGACTCATGGACAAAAGGAGTTATCTTAAATTTGATTCTTAGCTTGTTGCTAACTCCGAAAGGTCATAATTCCATTTGAATCTTTCACTAAACTTAAATTCCTGAAGACACTTCTCTACTTGTTGTACAACAACCCTGTTATTGCAGATGAATGGACCAATCTGGTTTTGATTTTAAATTGTGTTTTCTTTTTTGCTGACAAGAAATTCACTTCATCAGATTTAACGATTTGCCTAAAATACTCAAGTGCAAATAACCTCATTGGGAGGTATTTTGGCAGTTTATATGGGGTTAGCTGACAACCATAAACTCTAATCTCTGTGTGGTTCTAATAAAGATACCAATCTCATGTATTACTATGTTCTGATAACTGCATGACCTTTTTTTTCTCATCACTGACTCTTGGTTGAATGTTGTTGTTCAGCATGTTGACAATTAGATAGATGAATGAGTCAATGAAGTCTTTTTATGTGAAATTTGTGAAATATTTCCTGATTTATGAAGTCCAAAATATTACTGACTATGGATTACCTTTAACATCCAGTTTTTGAAGGTTGATTGTAAATCTTTCAGATTTAAAGTATAGGAACATATAGAACAAAACAGATGAATATTTGAACACTCCCTCCTCTAGTAATTTAACCAGTTGTTCATGGATTGTATCAGAGAGGTACTGGCAAAAAATGAATGTAGAAGCAGGAGGTTGACAAGGGGAGAAAATAGAAAGAAAACCTAGGACTAAAGCATCAACATGCTCATCAATGAAATAACCCAAAATGCAAGACAACATTGTGATGATATTCCTGGTTCTCTCAGATAATATAGCAGCTAGATAAGGAGGATTAGTCTTGGGAGTTTCTACTGATGAGGGGATGAATTTTTGGAATATCTGGAATATCTTAGGGAAATCTATCTTTAAATACAATTCAGTGAGGATCTCAATAGACAGTGGGGCTTCATCAAGCCTAGGTTGAATTTGCAGCATCGGGTTTATTGATTTAGCTGTGATAGTGAATAAAATCTCTTTACCAGGGGTGAGGGATCTTTGGTCAGGAAAATAATTGTTTTGATAGAGTCTAATAACCTCTAGACACTAGAAGGTCTATGGGACAATATACTTTGGAAAATTTGACTCCCAAAGGTAAACATCATCAACTTGGTCAACTGACTTATCATGGCTCCACTAGTGGAGCTCAAGGAGGTTGAACTCAGTGACAGGGTCACTAATTTTAAATTATTTGTCTTCAAGAGGAGTATGTTCCACATCAATGACTGGAGGTTGCAAAGGATTGACTGTTACAATGCCTTGGGAAGCCATATTTATTTAATTTTATCAATTTATTTACTCTTATGTGATCAATAAATAAGATTACGCCCTTAGAACTACTGTGAAAAGATGATGTACAGTCTTTAGAAAGGGTTTTAAAGGCAACATTGGCTTGCTATGGTCTACAAAGCTTCAATTGATTAAAGGATTACTTTATTTTCTTAAGAACAGGCTCAAGCCCTTTAGGAATACTGTGAAAGGTTATTACAGACTACAGAAGGTTTTGGGAGGAAACAGTGGCTTTTCCTCTGGTCTGCAATGCTGCTAAACTGGTTCAATTAAATTGTTACTTTCTTGTTGTAAGTACAGGTCTTGGTATTTCGGGAATACCTGGAAAATGAAGCTTTGGTATGCAGAAAGGTTCTCTGGGGGAAGCGCAGGCTTTCAGAGGCTTCAATGGTCTTTATATTGCTTTAAATAGGTTCTGCAATGTCTTTAGCAGCAAGAAGTGTTGAATTATGGTTGAATTTGGCTTAATAACACGTCGGCACTGGTTCTTCAATTGAAATCAGGTTGGGAAGGCTTCTTCTCTGCAAAATATAACAGAAATGGTGAAAAGGGCTTGCAAATGGTGGTATTATTGCTTTTTAATGAATCAGTGATTAAAATTTAATGTGCGGGGTCAAATTTCAAATGGAAAGGTGGTTTTATTCGTACAAGCGGAAAAAAGTCGAGTGGTTTTCACATTGCAAAAAGCAGGTGGGCAGTATTATTTTGGAGGATGCGACAAAATCAAGGGCCGCCATGTAGCAGGGAGTGGGGCTGCGAAAACATCTTATTTCGCAAGCTCTCAGTGGTGTTAAAGTTTTGACAATCGGGGATGTGAAATAGGCTATTGGCCACAGGATCTAATGAATCATGATCGAACGGATGGGAAAATAGGATGGATGTTTGAAAGGTGGGGCCTAGGGACAAGTTACACAATGGGATATGTAAAGGTTTTAATATACAAAGAGTTGGATTTATACTGAGCGGTGTTATAGGAAGTGGGACCCGGGATTTAATATAAATCATATTTTTTAAACTATACGGGGTATTAATGTAAGCGAGAGTTTATATATATATGGGGTTAACTAAGTATAGGAATGGATTTAACCATATATATTAAATTCAGGTTAAATGTAATATATGCGGTGGAATGTTAATATGTGTGGGAATGTATAAAACACAGTCAGAATATGAGTTAAAAATAATATCGGGGAAGGTTTTCAATGGGGCCCGATACATTATTTAAAACTTAGGATAAGTGTGTTTTAGGGGGTATTTTGAAAAAATGGAAATTAGTATAGGGATTTTTACTTTTCCAAAGGTAAATATTCTTTATAACTAAGGAAAAGGGGGTTTTGTAAGGAAAAATGAATGTAGTAAAGGGAAAGGTTAATATGAAGGGGAAAGGGTAATTTTACAAGGGAAATAAACTTAGAAGGAAGTTAGTAATATGAAATGACCATTTTCTGCTATCCATGTCTTATGAAAACTGCTTTTGCCTACACATCATCTACCCTAACATATTTTCTTTATTTATTTGGGTGCATTTGAGCTTGCAGACCCTTTAATTTTTCTTTGATAAGAAAAATATCTAATTCTAACCTTATGAATTCCAATGGCTCAGATTAAACTGTTAAGCTCATTATTACTCTCTACCTAACTACTGATCTGCCAAGATTAAACATTTTGGCTATATCTTTATTCTCTAACTATTACCGTTAAATTTAAAACATGAAAGATCAAGATTAATCAGTTTTACCTTCATGGATTGTGGCACTTTTTACAAGCTGCACACAATATTATTTTGCAAAGTAAAGTAAAAAGTAGTGGCATTTCAATTTGCATCACTTTCAGGATCTATTTTTTCTTTTTTTTTATGGGGTTCATATTTTATATTCATTTTTTTATCTTTTTTCTTTTAGTCCTTTGATTTTTCTTTTAGGACATACCCTCTTTACATTTTTTTAATATGGGAAAACAATTTGCATAAAGAAAAGTATGTACAATATTACAATATTAATCATAATCAATTCAAAATTATGAATCCTAATATTATAGGACCCTAACAGTGGCTCCACATGGGAATGGCATTTCTTGGTGAAATGTCAAGCAATTTTTAGATCAGTAACCTTTGAACTTTGATTGCACTTGTCTTGGAACTGTTTTCTGAGCTCTGCTTTATTCATACTTATGATCTTATCTCTTTCAAAGCTTAAGGCCTTCTCTCTGAGCTTCAACTTTGCAAGAAAAAACATCCAATCCAATCTATGGTTTGCAATGTTATGTACAATGGGGCAAAGTAAACAAAGTAAATTATTGGTTAATCTAGATAAAAGTGATGCTTCAGCATTCTACCATTGATAGATCCACCTGGTAGATCTGATCCATCTAATTCCTTCAAAAAGAATGCATTTTTACCTCTTTAACCATAAATGATATAAAGACCTTTCCATAAAAAATCAAATTTACCATGTTTACCCTTTTCTTCTCTTCTAGAATCCCATTTAAGAACTTTATCACCTATGTAAAAATCATCTTCCTTTGTTTTCTTGTCAAATATCTTTTTTCTTTTATCTTGGATAACTTGTGATTTGACATAGACTTCTTCCCTAGTTTGTTGCAAATGTATAGTCTGATTTATCCTTCTCTAAATATCATTGGGTTCTACCTAAAGTTCTTAGATCATCTTCATCACTGGCACTCCTAAAGAGGATGGAAAACCAGCATCCATCCCATATACTAGTTGATAGGGGGATGTACCAATGGACTTCTTTGTGGTGAGACTGTCTGCCCATAAGGCATCAACTAACCTTTTGTTCTAGGTCTTCTTACTGTCTTCTAACATTTTCTTGATGATATTAACCAGGCTTTTGTTTGAGGATTCTGCAATTCCATTACCTTGAGGGTAATATGTAGTGGAATGGCCAAGGTTGATGTGGTATTTGTTACAGAAGTCAATCATTTTCTTAGATTTGAAAGCAGCTGCATTATCAGTAATGAGCTTTTAGGGGGAATCCAAATCTAGACAGTATATTGTTTTCAAGAAATGAGATGATGACAGAATCAGTGCCTTGTCTAGAAGGAATGGCTTCTATCCACTTGGTGAAATAATCAGTGGCTATCAAAATCCATTTATGCTGGGCTAAGGAGGGTGGATTAATTTCACCAATGAAGTCTAAACCCCATTGCTGAAATGGCATTTCTGTGGAGATGGGTTTGAGGGGTAAAGGTAATAGTTTTTTCTTCCCTTCAAATATCTAGCATTTGTGATAGGAGGTCATATACTTTCTAACATCTGCAAAAATATTAGGCCAGTAAAAACCTGCCCTCAAGATTTTCTCAACAGTTGATTTCCAGTAAGGGTATCCTCCACAGTCACCTGAATGAAACTCTCGCATAACTTTATCAGCTTCATCTTTCAGTAAACAGTTTAATAAAATTCCACCATGATCTTTCAAAAACATAGCATTATCTATGATACAATATTTCATTTCTTTTAACTTTAGGAATCTACCTTTAGTTCTAGACAAACTAGGAGGAGCTTGTAAGTTTAGTAAAAAAAATATGATATTTTCATACCAAGGTGAATCTAGAAAAGGTTCACTGATCTGTGGAGTTGCCACCTCTTCTTAATCATCTAATTGATCAATAAAATTGTATCTAAAGCCTGACAGTTCGATTCAGCCATGAGTTTGGATAAACCTTTGCCTTTAATGAGTTTGGTGGGCTTAATTTCATTGTAATATTCCAAAATAGTGGCAATCCATTTGCCTCTCTTACCATCAGGCCCATTCTGACTCAGAATGTCCTTAACTACTGAATTTGGGACATATACAATGATGTGTGAGTATAAAATATACACTCTGAAATATTTAATAGCCTTTCCTAAAGCAAGTGCTTATTTTTCCATTATGTTGTACTTTAGTGTGGAATCTCTTAGGGATTTGCTGAAAAAAAGAAATGAGCTGCTCATAACCCTAATCATTCTTTTGCAGTAAGACTACTGCAATGGTATGTTCTGAAGCAAAAGAAAAAAATATAAAATATTTTTGAAATCAGTACTTGTTAGGATTGGTGTTCTTGTAAGGGCTTGTTTGATTGATTCAAAGGATTTTTTGGCCTCTACTGTCCATTTAAGTGTTGAGTCTTTTTTTAACATGTTATTCAGTTCTCTAATTAATTCTGCTAAATTTGAAAAGAACCTTCCAAGAAAATTGATTTTACCTAAGAATGCTTGTAATTCATTGATAATTCTAGGATGACTTATGTTTAAAATTGCCTCAATTCTAGCAGGATCTATCCTAATTCCCTCTTTTGAGATTATGTGTCCTAATATTTTACCCTCTTCAAGTCCAAAGAGAGTCTTTTTGGGATTCAAAGAAATACCAAATTTTCTACATTTAATAAACACTTGTCTCAGATGATCTAGGTGTTCATTGTCTATTTTTTAGAATATTGTTATATCATCTAGGTAAATGACAAGAAAATCATGAATTTCTTTGGAAAAAGTTATGTCCATATCTCTCTGGAATGTAGCTCTTTCATTCATTAATCCAAAAGGCATTTTCAAATACATGAAAGTACCCCATGGGGTATTAAATGTTGTCTTTGGTTAGTATTTTGGCTGAACTAAGATTTGATTATATCCAGAGAATCCATCAAGCAATGAAATCCTGGATGATCCTACGACCCTTTGTAAAATATATTCCATCTTGGGGAGAGGATAGTTATATTTTAAGGACACTTTGTTTAAGTTGTGGAAATCAACACAAAGTCTGATTTCCCCTGTTTTCTTCCTTGTGGGAAATAAGTTTGAAGCCCAATCAAAGTATCTGATAGGTGCAATGATCTGTGCTTCATACATCCTTTTTACTTCCTTTTCAATTAAAGGTGTAAGAACTGGAAGCTTATGTTTAAATAGTTTCTGATCTTCTTTGATGGGAATTTTATGTTGTATGATACTAGTGTCATAAGACTTAAGGTCTTCATAACTCCATGTAAAGACATCTTGAAATTCTTAAACATACTTATGTATTTCAGCTTTTCTTCTTGAGGTAATGCTTTGGAAAGTTTGATAAGCTTAGGCTTTTTTTCTATTCCTATATTACATTATTCTATGTTTGATCTTAATGGGTCCATTTTTTGTTTTCTTGCTACATCATTTGAATCAAAATATCTTCTAATGGGGCTAATCCCTTAGGCAAAAAGTTATTTTTAAGGTTTAAAATCTCAAAATCATCATTTTCTATTTCTTTTATTTCTACAGTATCTAATTTATCTATTTATACTTGAGTAAATTTAGTAGGTTCAGTTAAATCTAAATTATTTACATCTATCTCACTATCTATAGTTTCATCTACTGTACAATCTGTATTTATGTTACAATTTTGGAATTCTCCCTCAGCATTCATAAAGTTGTAGATTTGAGTATCATGTGTAAAAATATGCCAATATTTCAAGTTGTCTGGTATAGTAGGCCTATGTCTTACCTCTGTTGTATATTAGTGATTTGGATGAAAAGGCAGTTTGCATGTGCTAGCAAAAGTAGCTAAATTGTGTGCCTGCATGTTCTGTTTCCTAGGAATTATAGCAAAGTCAATTTCAAGCAACTCTTTAATCAGATCTAAAAAAATTTCTCTGTATTGGGTTAGTCTAGGATTATACATAGAACACTCTCCTCTAATTTGTTTTATGATTAATTCAAAGTCTCCCATGATGGAAACTCTTTTGCCTCCTAGATTTCTAACAATCTGCAGTCCTAAGATTAAAGCTTCATACTCTGCCATGTTGTTTGTACATTTAAAGTTTAATCTAAAGGCATGACCTTCTGAATGAATGTTTTACATGTTATGAATCCAAACTCCTGCTCTTGCTCCTACTCCTAGTCTATTTACTGTGCCATCAAATTCTAAGTGCCACATTGATTCATGAAAAATATTGTCACTATCAACTTCCTTATGTTTTTGTTTCAATGTTGTGTTTTTATCTATGCCAGAATCTGAATTACATAAAATGAAATAATCCATATCAGAGTGTACAGAATAAATAGGATATTTTTGTGGTTGTTTTTCACTACTGATCATGTATTTCATTAGAGTTCCTCTGTATAGATTTGTGGGTTGACCAAACACTAAAATTGTGGCACAAGAGATGTCTAACTATAGATATCCCTACATTTTTGCTCCCCATGAGCGAGATAATAGCATTCCATACTTTGGAGGGATATCAGCTACTACAATATCCATGACAATACTCTTACCTGGGTATTGGACTAAAGTGACACATAAATATTTTATTAGGCCAAGACATTTTACTTTACTGAAATCAAAAGAGAAAATATCTGTATATGGTCTAGTGATATCTAAATTCAAGGTTTCCATAATATCTTTTGGCATTAAATTGTGGGATGCTCCTGAATCTAGCACAGCATTGTGTAAAATTTGATCATGAATACTCAAGCTAATGTAGAAAGGAGGAACACCACCTTCTTGATGTTTTCCATTTACCTCAGGACCAAATAGTAGTTCTGGTTGATCATCATTTAAATTAACAGAGTCTTATCCTTCATTTATCTTCAATGTTTCAATGATTTTTGATTTGTATAAATCATGTTTTACCAACTCTATTAAAGGAATTGGTATTTTCAATTTGGAAATTTTAGTTTGGATGTTGAATGGTACTTGATTTTTTCCTAACTGAGTGATTTCTTATTTTCTAATTTCAGTTTGAGTGTTTTTCTCTTCTTTATCTATAGTTGGTTTTTCTGTTTGTGTTTCCACTAATTTGTTATTTTCAATCTTCTTTTGTGGAATAGTTTGAGAAGCAGTAGTAACTTTGGCAGCTTTTGAAATTTCAACAACTGTTTTGGCAATAGTTGTTTTAGGATCAGTTGATTTTTTATCAGCAACAGATGTTTTGGCAGAAACTGTTGTTTTAGGAGTAGCATATTTTTGAGGATCAGCTGATGTTTGAAAAACAATATATGTAATATCTACAATTTTAGGACTGGGTGTGTTGGACGAATAAATCATTCTTGCGGACAAGACACATCTCCCTAGTATCTTACGATAACTAGCAACAAATATACATATGTAAACTACTTTCTCTAGATTATATTTGATCTAGAATTATCTATAATGAAGGATTTAGGACTTACCTGTAGTCCAGCGTTGATCATAGTCTTCTTTCCTGTCGCTTTGAATACGTCTCCTTTCGGGATCTGCAAACAAAAACATGAAAGAATCAGAAGCACCTGCATAATATAGATTAATTCATAAACCATAAATCTATCTTGATGATCAAGGAATTCAAGAAATAATCCATTTAAATAAACAACTCATTCAGAAAATAGGATCCATTTGTATTATCTTTGATGAAAGAAGGAGCCTTACAACCGTGTTAACCTTGATGTCGTACAGGTCCTTCCGGGGTCCAGAACAAGCGTTTCCTCTACTTTGACAAGCCTTTGCACTCTCTTGACTAACATACACATGAGTGTGTAATCATTTCCATATGATAATCAGTTAAGAGAGTCTAATTTTTTCGAGCAATTCTCCTCAAAAAATCTCAAAGCCTAACCCCCCTTGAGGCTGAACTATGGCCTCAATTTATCGCAAAAGAGAATAGGTTCCAGCTCCAAATCAGAGGGGATAGAATCCTCTTTCAAAGGAATTAAGTTCCACATACCAAGGGGTAGGCTCCTTTAATGGAGGGATGAATTTACATGAAAGGAGCGAACTTTCCACCGAATAATTGCTTCCAGAAGCTTCCAAATTCAACTAGCTGGGCTTCCAAATTTTACTTCTGCCTTCTTTTTACCTTTTACAGGAATCTGCACCTTTAATGAAGAAAAAGTGCGGCCGGTTCCACATGTTCTAGAACAAACAGATGTGGCACCGCAGGTAATACTAAGAGAAAGTGTGATACAAGTATTTTTATGATTTTTATAAGCTTTTCTCTCAATTTCAAGGCTTAGTTTTGGGAAATTAATGTTTGTAGACTTCTAACGGAGTGTTGTATGAGTAATGATGAACCCATATAGATAGTAAAACATCATGGTGACAATTTTAGTGTAACAGATTTCCCCCTAAAGTGTGAATTCTGAGACCATTCGAAGAGTGATGTGCTTTATCATTTCGACGATTAGCTTGTGGAAACCCCAGTCGGAATCCTGTAAAAACATTCAATGCAAAACATACATATACATATATATATATATATATATATATATATCATTGTTGAGGTAGGCATTCCCATACTCAGATCAAACACTAACTAAAACTTGTTCTGATGTAGAAATGGTCTTACTACCACAACAATAATGTAGACACAGTATGGACGCAGCCATCTATTATGAATAGTCTATTGCATAATGAATAATAAAACTCCTCGCAACCTGGATGGTGGAAACTAGATCTAGGGTCTTTATTTCTGCTACCCGAACTAGTACGATTCTATCCATGAGATTGATTGTGTCGAAGTCAAACATGGTAGAAACCACTTGATTGCCAGTAAATGATGTGAACTATTAACAAGTGTGAGAGAAACCACCAATAATGACAATGGCTCTCAAAGTACTCAGTAAAATCCATGAAATGTGAATAAATGATCTGAAGTCGAATATTTCACAGAATCGTTCGATCAAAGGTCAATGATGCAACCTGTCGTTGAAGGCGAGAAACCTGCCATTAAGGCATGCAGATTCCAAGGTACTGAAGGATTCTAGATCAACTTCCTAGATGATGAGCTGTCGTCGATAGAAAGTGATCCGTCATACGAAAGCCCACGACACGAAACCATTAGATCAAGTTTTGTAGAATTTTTTTACAAGGACTGACTCAAGGATGGTCAACGTGAATGGAGACATATGTTTGCAAATGAATCGTTTATTTGAACTGTCCTCTTGAACACATAATGACACTGTAGATGGTTTGGTGACAATTGACCTAAGCTAATACCCAGAAACCGGCTGAATACTTTCAATATGGTTTGATTAACTGATAGACAAAGGATTTTCCCAACCCAGGTAGAAGTGTGAAAAAAAGTGTCGTGTTCAAGAGTGGTAAACTTCTTTTTAAACAAAGTGTGACAAATAGATTCGTTTTCTCTCTTTTTCCTCCACCATTTCTGGCAAGTACCTCTTTATTTTTGACAAGATTGAGGAGGATAACATTTTCTTGTTATATAAGCTCATCCTTCGGATGAGTCCAACTTAGTTTAAAATCGAACCCTAAGAAGGAGTGGTTCGTTGCTATTTGCAATTGACAGGTCCTTTACTGTTAAATTTTAATGAGTCCAGTATAGGAGTAACTCGGTGTTTTTCAATTTTAGGGAGTTAGAATAAAAACTTAGGGAAACTTTGTGGGTGTACTTTTTCACAAATTTATTCTCTCAAGCCCAAAAAAGGATAAAATTAGACAAGAGAGAACTCTATTGACCATGATTAGTCAACGTATACATTTTTCGTAAATAGTTCATTTCAGTCCGGAAAAGGGGTAAACTTATACTGAAGGGGCGACTGTTCATTTTTTTTAACAAGTTCGAATAGTCAAGTACTCGGCAATCTTTTCATGCTTAGAGAGTCTGAAAAGGGCTTAAAAGAGAACTCTAGGGTTTCACTTTTTCTTAATTTTTAAGAGTCCAAAAAAGTGATAAAAGTGTACTCAGTAGTTTTTCTTTTTCTGTAATTTTTAACGAGCTCGAAAAAGTGATAAAAATGTACTCATTCACTTTTTCATAATTTTTACCAAGTTTGAAAAAGTGATAAAAAGTATACTCCTTTGTCAAAAGGACCATTTCACCCAAAAAATCATGTATTTTGCACAAAAACTCAAAAATTAAACATACATGTTTATGATTAATAAAAATAATTTGGAAAACCACTTTTCAAAGTGAAAAATAAACAAAATTATATTTTATTTATTCAAAAAATCTTATAAAAAGGAGTTTTTCTAAATCATTTTTACCATTTGATTTCAGAGTGAAAATTGAGAGCTTTTGGTAAAAAACGTTCCAGAGGATATTCCTGAAGATTCGCCCGTCAGAATCGAAAACCGTCAGTTCCAGGTAATTCACATCATCTTTACCTTCATTTTTGTCCGTTTACTTTCTTAATTTAGGGCTTAGATTGATTTTTAAGGAGGAAAATATGTTCAAAAATTCGCTCACGGGGGGCCACAGGTAAAACACATGAAACCTGCGGACCCCGACAATTTTACAAAGCGAAAATTGTCATGGTCCCGCACCTTACGCATAAGACATGTGCGGATCCATGCATTGTTTTTGTGTGAAAAGTGCGGAGGCGCCGTAAGAAAAAATAAAATGAACAAATCTCCCAATTTAAACCAAATTTTCCCATTCAAATTGTTTTTTATCTTTCAATTTTTCCATTGCAGGATATTTACAATGATTGAGTGGAGAGAACGTGAGCATGAAGAAGTTGATGATGTGGACATGTTACATCCTCCACATTACGTGTTTTGAGAGAATGCGGTTTGTACAAATTTTGGGCCATTCAGGGTATGAGGGGTCAAGTGGATTTACTTACCTGGCTAGTAAACAAATGGGATGTCCAGGAACAATGCTTTATCATTGGAGGTCACCGGCTCGAAATTGAGCTGGAAGATATATACTTTCTCACTAGTTTATCAAAGAGGGGTAAGCCACTCTCTTTGTTTGGGGCTAGGGAAAGTGGCCAGTCTGTCACCAGCCTTCAAGAATAATTTTACAATGAAGAATCAAACCCCAAGGATAAACGTATTAACATAAAAACCATTATTCGTCCTGAGCTCAAAGTGGTTTCATTTACTGTAACATGGTTGTGTGGGAGCGCAACTCCACATGTTGCTACAATATCCCAAATGCAGACTAATCTTGACTGCTTTAGAGGCACCATTTTCAATTGGTGTGAGGAAGTGTTGGCCAATGTCAAAGGCCAACTGACTAGAGAAAAAAACACGAAGTTGAAAAACTTTGGATATGGAGCGATCGTAGTTACATTTTCTCTAGAGAGGATTCCTTCACTGGCCCCACAACTTCTTTCAGTTGATTATGGTAGAGTCAAAGAGCCTCGGATGGTCCGATGGGTTGCATTAATGGCCCGTCATAGTGAAGGTGGCGAGGTTGTTCGTTTCACTCCAGCCTATTTTCATTGGTTGGAGAATCAAATCTTCACGATAGAATATTTCCCTTATGCTGGGATAGATTTCCGTGGCGATTGAGAGATATCTCTTCCTCAAGGGACACAATGAGATGAGTCAAGTAAAAATCATTTTGAAATGTTATAAATTCTAATTTTTATTTTGTTTTTTGAATCTTCCAAAACTAATGAAAAAAATTCAAATGCAGATGTGGGTCCATGTCGACCAGCCACTCTCCGTCCTTTTGACAGGAAGCCAGCTGCACCACCACCACCACCACGGGATCAAATAGCAGAGGTCCTTGCTGACCTGGAAAACCATCTAGAGCAGTTGACTGTAGATATTCCAGAGACTACCATATATTACATTCCACTCCGCTTACAGAGATATGTTATCGGGGTTCCAGGACCGTTCAGGAGATTTCTGAGCAAGGTGGCACGGGCTGTAGTGTTTTAATGTGATCATCACCACGGATAGTGGATGATTGATATTGTAGACCTATATAATTTTTTGTATCATTTTTTTCAGATCATAAGGCTTTTTGAACCTATGATCGAGGACAAAGTAATATTTTCTGAAAACACTACTCTTATGTTATGATATTACTACTATTTCCAGTTATCTATCTAACATGTTATCGAATGTTATTTTGATCTACTGCTTTAATTATCGAAAATGTCTGTATATAACACTAGAAGCTACTACATCGTCTATTGTGTTTAAATTTCTCGAAATATGTTGATACTTAATATAATCAAATTCTCGTTCCAAGAGACGAACTTTCAAAAATAATCTTAACAACGCTGGGTTTTTAATTGCATATACTCTATTCAATTGTAATACAACGAGTTCAGAATCTAACCTAACAATCAAACTTCGAATTCCCAATGAAATGGATTTAGACAATAACTCAATAACTGCGCTATACTCTGCAATATTGTTCGTTGTTTGACCGAGGCTTACCCCATGCATAGATACTAACTCATCAGTGGGTGAATAAATAACCCAAGCTGCAAAAGAAATGTTCTATGTACTATGACAAGCACCATCAACAAAACCAATGTATGTTTGAAGGGACATCGACATCTGCAAAATCAAGAGTGATCCAGATAAGAAGGGATAGTGGTAAAAGCACACTTAAACTAGGCACGCTCTCTAATCTACAACATGCCAGCTTATGAAAAAAACTAATATACAGGGAAGTCTCCACACAAGAGTCAAGCATAATATCTCTTTAGATAAAGCCCATTTCTGGATTTGCCTAAAGAGATCCCGTCAAAGTCAATCAGTTCATATGCCCCTTTTGCAAGTTGTCGCTTGACAATATAAGGACCATGCCACATGGATTTAAATTTCCCAGCCCATAGCTTGTTGTTAGCTTGATCATAAACCAAGACTAGGTCTCCTTCTAAAAAAATACGAGGTGTAACACTTCTATCATACTGAGCTTTCATTCATTTCGCATGAGCTTTGGTAGCTAATTTAGTGGTGCGTCGTTTCTCATCTAATTGAGCTAAGTACAAAAAGTGTTTTTCCTCTTCAGAAGTGGCTGGTAGTAACTCTATGGCTAGTTGAAGTGACGATATCTCACATTCAATCGGTAATATTGCTTCTAAACCATAAACCAGTTGAAAAGGGGTAAAACCTATCAATGTTTTTGCTGAGGTTCGATATGCCCAAAGTGTTGAAAAAAGCATGGTATGCCAATTCGATTTATGAATTCCAATGATTCGTTTGATCATGGTGACTAAAACTTTATTGGTAGCTTCAACCAGACCATTAGCCTACGGATAATATGGTGTAGAACTGTCATGGATTAGGCCAAGTTGATCAGTGAGTTCGGTCATCATGATGTTTCGAAAATGACTCCCAGGGTCAGTAATTATCGCTTGGGGTACACCGAAATGAGCAATCACATGATTGAACACAAAATTAGCTGCATTTTTTCCATCTGCCCCAAATGTAGGCATCACCTAGGCCCATTTCGTAAAATAATCTACTGCGAGAATAATATACCCTTGCCCCCTTGGTTGAGTGAGGGTTACAAGTAATGAATTCAATGCCCAATTTTGCAAAAGGACCGACAGCAATTATAGGGTGAAGAGGAGCGGGTGGTGCACGCATCTTGCGATCAAATATTTGACATTTGTGGCATTTTCGGATAGCAAAAATACAATCTTTAAATAAGGACAGCTAAAAATAGCCAGCGCGTAATATCTTTTGGGATGTGGCATACCCAGACATATGGCCACCACATGCTCCAGAGTGAGAGTCATTTAAAACCTTTTCAGCTTCGTCAAGAGTTATACAACGTCAAAAAACAGAGTCTGCACCATGACGGTATAGTGTGTCACCAACAATATGATATTCCTGAGACTAGAAATGGATTTTTTGTCGTTGTGACCGTGAAAGTTTGGGCCGAAAATTTTGGGTTTGGAGATAAATGATGATATCTCCATACCAAGGATCGATGGTACTGATAAGAAACAAAGATTCATCCGTGATTGGATGTTCTGCCACAGTTTCTGTGTCAGTACTTGGGAAGTCACACATAATTTCAGCGAAGACCAATGATTTCTTTGATTTGGATTTTTCAAATTCAAAATCAAACTCTTGTAGGATAACAATCCATTTGGAGTATTTTCCCCCTAGCAGTTGTTTAGTCAAAATATACATTATAGGGTTACAATTAGGGATCACTATTGTTTTGCATAATAGTATGTAATGACGAAATCGTTGGACAGCTTGAACGACTGCCAAGGCCAATTTCTCCACATGTGAGTACTTGATTTTAGTCAGATGCAGATTGCGACTGAGATAATAAATCACATGTTCGTTGTGGAATTCATCTTTTTGAACTAAGACCATTCCAATCGTATAATTGGAGGTTGCTAAGTATAAAAAGTAATCCTGGTTGTAATTGGGAGGATGCAATATCGGTGCATGGGTCAACACGTGTTTAAGAGCATCAAAAGATCAATCAGCGATCTCATCCCAAAAGAAAGGAATATTCTTCTTTAACAACCTGGTAAAACCTTTGGTTAACTCAGCATAGTTAGGAATGAACCGACATAAAAAGTTCGCTTTCCCTTGCAAAATTTGGAGTTGGCAAAGAATAGAAGGAGGAGGTAAATTGATGATAACCTCAACCTTTGATGGGTCGACACGAATGCCATCCTTTGAGACAACAAATCCCAACAATCATCCAGATTCAACACAAAAGACACATTTGTGAGGATTCAAACGAATCCTTTAATGCCTACTGTTGGCGAAAAATAAGGTCTCGCGGGCAAGCCCGACACCTACATCTCATAAAGTTAGCTCATAGATGAGTAAGATGATCTGCTTTGCGCGATGAATGAGTAGGTAAATCATCGAGATAGGGTTGCACAATGTGTTTAATGTCATGAAATGCATAAGACATTGCCCTCTGAAAAGTTGCACCAGTGTTCTTAAGTCCAAAAGGTAATTTGCAGTAAGAAAAAGTCCCCCACGGAGAAATGAAAGTTGTTTTGGGTTGATCAGCAGGGAGTATGTTGATTTGATTGTAGCCCGAAAATCCATCCATAAATGAAAACATTTCACTTCTGGCACAATCGTCAATAATTTGATCGATATAAGGGGTTGGATAATTGTCTTTTGGAAAAACTCAATTTATATCCCTATAATCAATACATACTCGTATCATCCCTTTTTTTTTATTAACGGGAACAATATTAGATACCCAATCCGTTAAAGGAATTGGATAAATAAAACCTGCACGAAGTAATTTCTCAACTTCTGCTTTAATAGCAGCAGCTTTTCGCGGATGTATCTGACGTAATATTTGTCTAACAGGTTTAGCATCTGGGAATGTTTTAATTTCATGAACAACAATTGATGGATTGATTATGGGCATTTATTCATATGACCAGGCAAAAATTTCACAGAATTCTTGAAATAGGGCTTTATATGCTTGGATTTCATTTGGCGTACAAGAAGCACCTATATGAATGTTTTCAACAATTCCTGGTTTCACTGAGATGTCAATAGGAACTATCGTAGAAATGTTTGCTAAGTTCAATTCAGAATCAGAATTCGTGAGAGGATTCTGAGGTTCATTGACATAATCAGCGGTAAACATGGAGGAAAAATCAGTTTCAAAATTATTGAGATCAGGTAAAAACGAAGATCGATGATGTAGATCTTCCCATGGTAATTCTTCTATAGACAAAAATTCACGAGTATGCTCATCCATATTGAATACTTGTTTAACAGGATCCAGAATTGATGGTGAAGCTGAGCTTGATATCTAAAGTGATTCCTCATTGATCACATTCACTAGATCAGGTTTAGTTGAAGGAGTATCCGAAAATGATTGTACTACCTCATACGCTAATTCAAAAGGACTCAAAGGCATCGCGCCATCAAAAGAATCCAGTTCTAGGTCTGAAGGTACTATCCAAGGATCATCAAAGGAAATAGTACTTGATGTAATCATATTGATATTAGCAATAGGAGGTGGTACGTTGGGAGAAGGCAATGAAAAAGTTCCCAGTAAAGCAGAATCTTCAAGTAAACCTACTCCAACATCTTTATAAGGGATAGTCAATCTTTCGACATGTTGGATGCTATCAATAGCGGCTGGGTCGGATGAATAATATGAGAGCTGATCTATTTAACGATATTTCCTTTATGAGGAAACATGATGAGATGAAAGACTAATGATACAATAGCAATCATGGCGTAAGACCAACTGCGACCCAGGAGAAGGTTGTAATTCAGAAGGGCATCAACCACTTCCACATGTAGATTAACGGTTTTTCCTTCGACCTCTATTGGTAGATCCTGTAAAATACCATATGGATGGAAACCTCTTCCATAAAAAGCTTTAAGGATAGTCGGCGATTGGTTAATTGTCGAAGAACCAAATGATTTCAAACATTTTAATGACATGATACACGTAGAAGCCCCTTCATCAACAATAGTACGAAAGCAACATTTGTTTTTTACTATTACTAGAATCTGAAAATCCATTTGATGGGGTAGGCGGGGTGTAAAATTCTCTAAATCGAAGATCATTAGGTTCAAATCCTAAAGATCTAGAGCTCCTATGGCTAACAATAGTAATTTTCTTTGGGCTGGACATGATTGCAGCACTTCCAAAGCCGACATTGCTGAAGGGGAAATTGCCAAGTCTTCAACAATATTGTAGTTCTAAGCAGCTCTCGCATGCGGATTGAAATCTGACTTACGAAGTACACCTTTAGCAGGCGGTTTGATTACTAAGTCAGGATTTGGTTTCTCGATCTATAGCGGATCAGAAACTGAGGGAGATGTAGTTGATGTTGAATTAGAATTTTCTACTTCTTTACCACCAACAGGATTTTTACTACCATAATCTTGCGATTGCGTCGCAACCATCAAGATATCTTCTAGCGTATTTGAGGAAGATCCGATCATGTTACTATCTTGAGCAGGAAAGGGATCCTTCAAGACAACAGGTATGGGCAAACCCTTAACGAATTTTGATACCTCAGCTCTATGCAGGCATTATTTAGTAAAATGATCCTCATCACAGATCAGACAAGGATAACGAGGTTTTCGTTTATCGTCAGTTGGTTTAGTTTTATCATTTTTATCTTTTGAAGATGATTTTTTGTTTTTATTCTTACCACCAGTTTTAAGTTTGGCTGTAGATGATTCTACAACATGAATATCGGTGAAAGTGTCAATCGAAAAATCTCTTTTGGGTGAATCGGGTAAAGTTATAATAGGAGAATTCATCTTTTAAGATTTCTTCTTACCCTTGCTAGTGCTAACAGAACCAATTACACCATCAGTGGTGTGAGAGCCTGAAGGAGTTGTAGTTAATTGACCAGGTCTTGGTAAATCGGGGATTTTGTCATACAGAGTACCTGACTGTGTATATACAAGGTCAAGGTACTGAGCTTGAGCAATGACTTTCTCTTCTATAACAACGCCTCCTTTGGCCACATCTTCAGTAATTTTGGGAAATAACGATTTGATAAACCATTCAGCCAAAATTTGATCTGGAATAAAGACTTTCACTAAACGTCTCCTACGTCTCCATTCATGAATGTGATCAGATATGTACGTAGATGTAGATTGTTTTAATGAGGTCAAAAATTTCGTACCATTGTCGTATTTGACAGGTAACTGAAAATGGGTTAAAAAAGTAGTAGCTAGTGCATTAAAAGTATTAAATGAAACTTATGGTAACTCAATGTACCATTTGGAAGCTAGACCAATGAGAGTTCTCTAAAAAAGACGCAATCGAGTCGAATCATCTATTAGTTAATTGGATGCACACCAAAGGTGATAAGTCATAACATGATTAGATGGATCTTCTCCTAAATTACCTTCAAACTTTGGAATATCATTGGGCAACTTATTAGGCATCGACGGCCAATATGGAAGATAAAATATTGGATCATTCGTAAGGCATGATCAATCAAGTAAATCTAAAGTTGCTAGGGTCTTGATAACCTTGTGAGATCAAACCAGTTCCAGGAGGAGGATATCCAGGATATCTGGGAATTGGATGTGCATTGGGAATCGTGAAACCTCCTAGGTAACCAGCATTAACCGAACCAAACTAGGGTTGTTGAGGTACTTGATAAGTATACCTAGGATATGGCTAATACTGGTATGTTGGATTTTGTGTAGCATGTCCAAATTGATACTGCCCCTGGTACGGTTCATAAGTAAATTGTGGTTGACTAGTGAGAACCGTACTCGTACCAGATTGTCCTGTAGGAATCTGGACCGTAGTCTAAATTGTAGGTCCTGACTGTGGCACAGATACTTGAGGAATTTGCACTGATACAGGGGTAGTAGAAACAGAAGCTGCAGATACTCCAGAAATAGGTGTGGTAGGTTGAATAGAAGTTGCAGCAGCAGCAGAAGTTTGAGGCAAACTTCTAGGTGTACTAGGCCTAGGCTGCTGAACAGAACCAGGTGCAGAGACTTGAATGGTAGGCTGGATAGGTTGTTGGGTTGGACCAGAACCTATGGGTTGTCCAGGTTGATTAGGTAACTGCACATTGGGTTGTAAATTCTGTTGAATTTGAGATGAATCCCACACCATATTAATTCTAGGGTATTGACCCATAAAAGGTTGTGCATATGAAGGACCATAACTAGGTTGAACGTAAGTTTGATAATTAACTGGAAAATTTCTGGTTCCTTGTAATAATGGTTGACCTGAAGGAGGTTGAAAACTTTGAGTTGGGTACTGACCCTGAGGTTGATATTGATCTTGAGGCATGTATTGAATCTGGGGTTGATATTGACCCTAAGGCATGTACTGAATCTGGGGTTGATATTGACCCTAAGGTATGTACTGTCCTTGGGGTTAATATTGACCTTGAGGTATGTATTGTCCTTGAGGTTGATCCCCAGGCAGGAAATATTTTCCTATAGTTTGACCTCCAGGTGGGAAAAAATTACCCTGAGGTTGCCCTCCGAGCGGTAATTGACTACCTTGAGGTTGCCCCCCAAGTGGTAACTGACTTCCTTGAGGTTTCCCCCTAGGCGGTAGCTGACTTCCTTGAGGTTGAGGATTTGGAATATTTCCAAACATCATAAAAATATGTTTTGTGTTCAATGTGCCAATGTTTGTTCAATTGGTTGAGGAGCTGCTCCTGAGAAGGTACCAGAGAGTGACTGGTATCCCAGAGGAATAGACGAACCACCATATAAAAATGTTTTTGGAGATTCATAAAACATAGATGACTCACCTGACATAGTTGATGAAGGTCGATAACCTCTTGGTGTAGGGTAAAAAGGAATTCGGGGTGGTTAATAAGTAAGACCTGCGTTTTGTAAAAAAATTGTCAATGATAAATACCAATTGTCAATTCTAAAAGGACTGTAGAATATTGATTCACGCTCTCTAAGATTCAAAGTTTCTTGGGTTTCGGGAAGAACTACGTCTTTGTCTAGACCAACAAGTTCTTCAATACATATGAGATCAGAAGGAAGATTTTCTATAATGTGATGTCTTACTCTAGGTGAATCAGGATCACTAGAAGTCAAAGTAACAAATCCTGAAGATGATTCTAACACAGCAGGTTCAGTTTCTGGCTCAGAAATTTCAGTTTCTTCATCTAATTCACTGGTTGCAGAAGCAATGTCAGTGACTTCGAAAACTGAAAATGGCTCTTGAATATATTTTGTTGTTTGTGATTGATTTACTTCATGATAATCAGGATGAGTAATTATAGATGATTCTCCTGGTTCTGTCGATCTAATTCTGTAGATACTATGTGGTATCAGAGCTTTCAGTCCTTCAAGTTGGCTTGGTGTATACTCAGGGAGTTTCCCCTTAAGTCTACACGATTGTCTTGGTAATTTAGCCACGATTAAAAATCATTAATCACACTCAATCAAAGAAAATTTCAATCAAAAGTCCTAAAGTCACTAAGAAGACAATCAAATGATCAAACGCTTATAAAATCTAGGAAATCAAACCACACACAAACAGTAGATTCCCACACTAAAAACACTAGTTGGTGATGAAATCCAACATTGTAGTATTTTAATGTAGAAATGGCAGTTGGAATAGTTACCCCGACAATCTGCTTAATGAAAAAGACCAGTGCAAGTCTCTCCACTTAAACCATCTCGAGTGAAGATAAACCTCCGGAGAGTCCAAGTGAGTCTATTCGACGTCTGCTCCAGGTACAATGGGATCTTTCCTCCACCGTCACCTTAGAAAAAAATATTAAAGTTTATGGCCACTAAGGTCACCAACAGGAACAAATATACCTGGGGGAACAGTCTACGATCCGATATACGCACAAGGGCAGAGTAACAAAGCTCAATCCCCTTGAAGTCTCCTTGACATAATCCAAGGTATACCGACAAGTGACCCCAAGCTCCTCGACAATGGTAAATCCGAGGTTTACCGTTGTTAAAACGCACACATCTTCTATCATTCCCAATGAGATGGAATTGATCACCTCACTGGTTCGGATATGATCTCGTGCTTGACTCCTTTAGGAGGAGCTTCCCAGAGCATACAAGCTACTATTGGATTTTTCCTATCGCAAGATTGACTACTTGTTTGTTTTAACTGTCTTGGAGAGTTAATTACTCCCTACTCCAAGACACTAGCCTAAGCTATGTTGGTGAAAAGAGTCCTAGAAATATAAAAATTACTAGATTGATTTTAATTTAAGCGTTGCTTTTAATAGGTTGTTTTTTAGGACAATAGGTGCGAAAATGAAACTTGGATGATATGTAGTGACCCGACTCAAAATGCACTAAAAATGCATATATTATGAGAAACAATTCATTTCCTTTCGATGAATTCTATCTAAAAGAAAGAGTTGAGAAATGCAATCTTTTAAAAACAATTTTTTCCTTCAAAACAAGAACATACGAACAGAAATCTGATCTTATGAGAACTCAAAATGATCAATTGCTCAAAAAGAAATCCCTTTATTCTTCAAGATCAAAACTATAAACAAACATTCTCCAAAATAAAACTACAATTTCTAGAAATAACACTAAAAACTAAAAACACTAATTTCGAGATCTAAAAATTCTAAGAAATAAATCTGAAATCAGAACTTTAAATATTTTGAGGACGTTTTGCTTAGTTTGTAATCTAACTAAGAAATCCTTTGCTGAAATCAGTAAAAACCCAAAAACATCCAATTATGGTTTTTTAAGTGAAATTCAAAACATAATGAAAAAGTTATAAAAGATTTGCAAATGATAAAATGGGATCTAATTCTCATAAAGCAATTTCTACTATGAAGTCAAAGACTCAGCAAGAAAACAATGAAATACCAGTGATATAAGGTATACAGAGGTTTTTGATCTTTGAGTGACACAAAGACAAAGAAAAAATCACTTATAACATGTAGATCTTATAGAAAATCATTCAAAACTTTAAAAAGCTGAAAGAAACTCTCACACAAAGATTTCTGACAGAAAATACAAGCCCGGGTATATACTAAGAATCTTGCAAGGCGATCCTAAAAAAGAGAATTTTGAGTTTTTCAAAAAATTTCTCAGGGTCCACAGGTTTTAGTGTAAACAGGTGCGGTGCCGCACTATGTATACAGAAAAATAGCAGAGATGACTGCACTGTGCCTAAAGACCAAGTGCAGAGACCAGAAAACTTAAAGAAAAATAAAAAATTCTAAAGCACTTTTCAGAGATTCTACAGGAATAAATTACCCAAGCCAGTATCAATCAATCAAAATCAGAAAAATAGTTTCACAAGTCAAAAATAAAATAAAACAAAGTTCAAAATCCATTCCCCAGCGGAGTCGCCATTTTGTTGGACGGATAAATCATTCTTGCGAACAAGACAGATCTCCCTAGTATCTTACGATAACTAGCAACAAACAGACAGATGTAAACTACTTTCTCTAGATTATATTTGATCTAGAATTATCTATAATGAATGATTTAGGACTTACCTGTATTCCAGCGCTGATCGTAGTCTTCTTTCTTGTCGCTTTGAATACGTCTCCTTTTGGGATTTGCAATCAAAAACATGAAAGAATCAAAAGCACCTGCATAATATAGATTAATTCATAAACCATAAATCTATCTTGATGATCAAGCAATTCAAGAAATAAGCCATTTAAATAAACAACTCATTGAGAAAATAGGATCCATTTGTATTATCTTTGATGAAAGAAGGAGCCTTAAAACCGTGTTCGCCTTGATGTCTACAGGTCCTTACGGGGTTCGGAACAAGCGTTTCCTCTAATTTGACAAGCCTTTGCACTCTCTCGACTAACATACACATGAGTGTGTAATCATTCTCATATGATAATCAGTTAAGAGAGTCTGAGTTTTTCCAGCAATTCTCCTCAAAAAATCTCAAAGCCTAACCCCCCTTGAGGTTGATCTATGGCCTCAATTTATAGAAAAAGAGAAGAGGTTTCAGCTCCAAATAAGAAGGGATAGAATCCTCTTTCAAAGGGATTAAGTTCCAAATACCAAGGGGTAGGCTCCTTTAATGGAGGGATGAATGTACATGAAAGGAGCGAACTTTCCACTGAATAATTGCTTCCAGAAGCTTCCAGATTCAACTAGCTATGCTTCCAAATTTTACTTCCGCCTTCTTTTTACCTTTTACAGGAATCTGCACCTTTAATGAAGAAAAAGTGCACCCGGTTCCGCATGTTCTAGAACAAACAGATGCGGCACTGCAGGTAATACTAAGAGAAAGTGCGGTACAAGTACTTTTATGACTTTTATAAGCTTTTCTCTCAATTTCAAGGCTTGGTTTTGGGAACTTAATTTTTGTACACTTCTAAGGGAGTGTTGTATGAGTAATGATGAACCCATACAGACAGTAAAACATCATGGTGACAATTTTACTGTAACAGGGTGCAATTTTTGGACTAGAAATTTTCTGATTAGGACTGAAATTTTTCTGAGTTGAACTAGATTTTTGCTTTGTTTCTCTAGGGATAATTTGTAGTTCTTTGGTTTTAGGAGTTTCCACTATTTTCTTGGTCTAAGTTTGGGTAGTTTTCTTAGTAGGGGCTTCTACATTTTTCTTACTCCTAAGGTTATATTGCTTATGAACTTTGTTAATGGAAAATTCATAATCTTGCTTATAATCAATATACTCTCCATATTCTAATTGTAACTGTTGAAGCATGTTAATTCATGTTCATCTTATGTAAAAAAAATAGTATTATCATCATTTATTCCCATTAATTTAATCTGAGTGTCTTCATCTTCTTCATTTTGGTGAGAAATTTCAGCATAGTCCTCTTGGAAAGGTGGTCTTATTTGTTGATCAGGTGCTGATTTTCTAGATTCACCAGTGTTGGAATCCTTTCTAAATTTTGGATTTCTTATTTGATGACCTTGTTGTTGATTATCCCACTGTGGTTTTCTCTCCATATTTTCTTATCTATCCATCATTTTTTCCATAGCTTTTGCTAAACTATCTATTTTACTATCTGATGTAGATGGTTCATCCTTTATTGTTACTCTTCTTTCATTTCTCATTATGGCTCTCTTAGCTAACAAATTTGTTTCTACACTAACTGCATTTATTTTCATTTGTTCTAGTGTTTCTAGGTTTCTTTCTCTGAATGGGTATGACATATCCATATCAAAACCATCAGGAAATTTGATTAAAGCTAGATCTGGTGGGGGTTTGATGTTTGTTGGAATGGCATTATAGATATTGTTTAATCTAGTACAATTGTCCTGAACTGATTCATTAGGAGCTCTTCTAATGTTTTCATATTCAGAAAAAAATTTGTAAGGGCTTTTTTTTTTCTCCCATCTATTGATAAACAATCTATAGAAAGATTCTAAATCAGCAATATGATTGGCAAGTAAATCTTTAAACCATTTCTTTACATCTTCAGCTAAATTTTGGGCAAACAGTCTCATTTGAACATCGGCTTCATTAATTTCATGCAATTCAAAGTAATCAGTCATTTTGTTAACATGTTGTTGTGCAGTGTATTGACCAGTTCCATCAAATTGAAGGATTTTTCTTTGGTAATATTAGGACATGGAATGTAATTGGGTTAGTAATACCAATGGGGCATATCTGGCTTCCATGGCTAAGATTCTAGCTTGGCTAGGAGGTAAATGTGTGGTGCTTGGTGATGAGGTTGAAGTACTTGCATATGAGCTTGGGATACTAGAAGATGTACTTATAAATGATGTTGAAGTACTTGAAAATGTAGCAGCAGTGCTAGGAGGTGAACTTGAAGTATTTGGAGATGAAAATAAAACTCTAGGGTGAAGGGTAAACCAGCTCCAAAAATAGAAGAGAAGAGAGATCAACGCCTTAAAAATCAACCAGTTCGAGGGGGCAGCCTCCAATACATTATATAAATGAACAATTCTTGGATGATACAAATGAAAAAGCCTCCTTCTATATATATGGGTCCATGGGATCGCAATATAATCCTAGCCGACCTAACAATAATAATGTAAGGGAACAATAATAACAATATGGGGGTTATAAGGGCACAACAATAATAATAAGGGGGCTACACTAATAAAAATAAGGGACTACACTAGTAATATGGGGACCTAACATGCCCCTCTCCTTCAAAAAATTGTTTTCCTCAACGCTTGAGTAGCTCTAGATGCTTTTGTATAAAATTCTCATCCTCCCATGTAGAATCTTCAGTGGGTAAGTTCTTCCACTTGATGAGATACTCTGAAATTCATTGATTTCGTAGCTGTCGAGTTCTTGTTTCCGTGACTGTTTCAGGTTCCAGTATGATTTTTCCTTCCTCATCAAGTTCTGGCAATATTGTTTGACCTGGAAGTTTGTCACCTATAACCTTCTTTAAGCATGAAACATGGAAAACTGGATGCACTCGCGAAGAATAAGGAAGCTCCAATTTGTATGCCATAGTACCAATCTTTTGCAAAAACTTGTAAGGACCATAGTATTTTGGCGATAATTTATTATCCTTGTTAGCTTGCTTGAGGGACATTTGTTTGTATAGTTGTAGCCATAAAAATACCCAGTCTCCTACATCAAAAATTCTCTCGCTGCGATGTTGATCTATCTGTTGTTTCATTTGATTTTGTGCCAAATTGAGTTTATCCTTTAAGAGTTGGAGAACTTTCTATTGATGCTCGATGTGATTTTCCACTGTTTGCACCTTATAATTTTCTCTTAAAAATGATGTGATGGATAGTGGATGATATCCATAAAGTGCCATAAATGGGGTCATTTTTGCTGCAGTATGGAAGGAAGTGTTATACCACCATTCCGCTAGAGGTAACCACTTGACCCATTGTGTTTGTTTATCAGATACAAAACAATGAAGATATCTTTCCAAAAATTTGTTCACTATCTCAGTTTGACCATCAGATTGAGGATGATAAGATGAGATATGAGCTAGTTGAGTACCCAAACAAGAAAATAATTTCGTCCAAAAATTTCCAATAGAAATGGGATCTCTATCGCTTACCATAATATTTTGGTTTCCATGTAGCTTTTGAATTGTTTCCATAAATGCAGTAGCAATTGTACTTGCTTTAAATGGATGAGATAATGCACAAAAGTGTTCATACTTGGTAAATCTATCAACTGCCACCATGATGACACTATTTTCTTCGGACTTAGGTAAACATGTGATAAAATCCATTCAAATCTCCTCCCAACATTGACTTGGAATGGATAAAGTTTGTAGAAGACCCGGGGTCTTAATTGTCTCAAATTTATTTTGCTTGCAAAGAAAACATTCTGCCACAAAATATTGAATATCAGATTTAAAGCCATCCCAAAAAAATTCTTTCTTCACCCTATGGTAAGTTTTTAAAAATCCTGAGTGTCCTCCTAAAGGAGAAGTGTGCAATTCCAAAAGAATCTTTTGTTTTATTTGGGAATTCTTACAAAGATATAAGCGATCTTTGTACCATAAGGAATCATTTTTCCAACTAAATGTATCAGATGTACTAGGATCTTGCTTCAACTTTTGAATGAGTGTCCACACTTCTTCATCCTTCTTCCATTCATCTCTTGCTTCGGTTATCCAATCTGGTTGGATAATAGAAATTGCACAAAGCAATGCTTCCACCTCTTCATCCTTTCTTGAGAGTGCATCTGCAACAACATTTAGCTTCCCTTTTTTGTAGATGATTTCAAAGTCATAACCCAACATCTTTGTGACCCATTTTTGCTGCTCTTCTGAAGATAGTCTTTGTTCATAAAAGTGTTTAAGACTATCATGATCAGTTTTTACCTTGAAGTGCCTTCCCATTAGGTAAGGTCGCCATTTCTTTAGTGCATGTAGTATTGCCAACATTTCCTTCTCATAAATAGCTTTCTGTAAATACTTTCCTTTGATTGGATGACTTTCAAAACCAATGGGTCTTCCTTCTTGCATTAACACGGCAACAATTCCATTTCCTGAGGCATCACATTCCACAATAAAGGTTTTTGTGAAGTCTGGAGTAGCTAAGACTGGTGCTAGGCACATTGCCTCTTTAAGATGTTCAAAGGACTTAGTTGCTTTAAGAGTCCATGAAAATTCATCTTTCTTCAATAATGTTGTTAGAGGTGCTTCTATTCTCCCATAATTCTTAACAAACTTGCGATAATACCCTGTTAACCAAATAAATCGTTATGGTTGTGGGAACTTTCCATTCCTTAATGGATTTAATTTTGTTAGAGTCTACCTTAAAACCCTTGTGAGATACAATATGACCCAGATATTCCACCTCTTGTACTCCAAAGAAACATTTGGATGTTTTTGGATATAATTGTTTCTTCTCCAATAGTTTCAGCATCCTTCCAAGACCTGTTGTAGATTAGTATGTCATCGAAAATTACTAGCACAAATTTTCTAAGGAAGGGTTTGAAAATGGAATTCATCAACCCTTGAAATGTAGAAGGTGCATTGGTAAGGCCAAAAGGCATGGCAAAAAATTCATAATGACCCTCATGAGTTCGAAATGTTGTTTTCAGAATATATTCAGTCTTTTCTAATTTGATGATATTTTGAACGAAGATCCAAATTGGTAGAATAAATAGCACTATGTAATTCATCCAATAATTCATCAATCACAGGAACGGAAAATTTATCTTTAATAGTGAGCTTATTGAGCTCCCTATAATCCAGACACATGCGCCATGATCCATCCTTCTTGTGCACCAATACTACTGGAGCAGAGAAAGAACTTTGACTAGATTGAATTATACTAGCTTCTAACATTTCTACAATCATATGTTCAATTTCGCTCTTTTGGAAATAAGGATATACGTAAGGCCTAATGTTTGGAGAAACACTTCCTGGAATCAAATGAATAGCATGATCATGATCACGAATAGGTGGAAGTCCTTTGAGAGTATCAAACACCTTGGAATTATTGTTCAATACTTTTTGGAGATCTGGAGAAATAGATGATTTTGATGTTGGAACTTCTAGTGAGCATAATTGTGCAATTACACCTCGTTGTTCTTTCTTCAGAAGCTTTGTCATGACATTAGAGCTTATTATTTTCCCCAGCTTCCCTGCGATACCCCGTAATTCGATTTCCTTTCCTTCTGAAAAAAATTTCAAGAAAAGTTCTTGAAAATTAAAAGCTACCATCCCCAAATATTGTAACCATTGTACTCTTAGTACAACATCAGCACCTCCCATTGGAATGGAAAGCATTGGACTATTCAATACATATTCCCCCATTATTAGCTTGATATTATGGCATTTTCCAGAGCAATTTATAGTTCCTCCATTTGCAACCATGACTTGACAGTCTGGTGTTGGGTATAGGAAAAAATTCAATTCCTTGGCTACCTTACAATGAATAAAATTATGGGTGCTCCTTGAATCAATCAACACTATTACCTTTTTATTATTGATATGTCCGTCTATCTTGAGAGTTTGAGGAGTGGTAATTCTTTCCAATGCATTACACGATATGTTTGGACTCATTTTTTCTACTTCTAGGGTTGGTTCCTGGTGTATATCCTCTTCTTTTGAAGTTTCTTGTTCATTTTCTTCCTCCTCTTCACAATCTATGTAAAATAATTTCTTCTCAGCACACTTGTGACCTTTAGTGTATTTGCTATCACAACTGTAGCAAAGCCCTTTTGCTCTTTTTTCTTCAAATTGCTGTGGTGTCAACCATGTAGGTTGTGGAAGTCTAGGAGTAGCAATAATTCCATCTTTATATATGTGAGTGGTAGGCTTCCTTGTCGCCAAAATTTTTACATTAAATTTTTCTTGCCAACTTGAATGCCTTCTCCAATGAATCAGGCTCCCAAACACGAACTTCATGTTGGATATTATCCTTTAAAGTCCCTATGAAAACATCAATCCTATGTTCCTATGGAATATCAGTTACCCTTATATTCAATTTTTGGAAGTCCTCAATGTGCTCCACCAATGAACCATTTTGTTTGAGATTTATTAGTTGGCTAAAGAAGTTGTTGCTCTTTGTATCCTCATAATGTGCTATCATTTCCTCCGTAAAAATTGACCAAGTGACAATTTTTTTTAGAGGAGAAAAGCCATCGATACCATACAAATGTATTTTGTTCTAAATGTAAAGTTGCAATGCGTACCTTTTATGTGTTTTGCACATTATTGAGATCAAAATATTTCTCCATACGTAGTATCCATGTTACGGGATCCTTGCCATAAAAATTCATCATATCCATCTTTGGAATATGGTGGTTCTTCCATCCAACATTAGAGTTTATGAAATCATGATTAACATTTATTTTGTTCTCATCATGAGTTTCCTCTACTATCTTTTCGACATTAGGAAACATTTCTTGTATCAAATTTGTCAAACCTTCCATGTGTGAATTTAGATCATTCTTCATGTTTTCCATGTTTTCTTTCATTTCATCCATCTTAGCTTCCATGTCAGCTTCCATGCCATCCATCTTAGCTTCCACGCCTTTCTTCAAAGCTTCCATTTCATTTTTTGTTGATCTTTGCGAGAGTGAAATTTGGTGCACTTGCTCTTGTAATTTTGATGTCATGTTGCAATTCTTCGTCTTCATGAGTCATAGTAGGGCCTTCTAAAGGATTAATGGGTGTTGAATTCTTTTTAGGAGGCATTTTACAATTGAATATTGATATCCATTCTACAATATGCCCTTGGAATCAATTCAAACTGATTTTTCACACAAGACTTATGCAATTCAAAGAAAAAAATTACACACATTTTTATTGATTTTGAGGAGCTTGATATTGAAACTAAATTATCTCTATGATTTTGGATATTCAATATCTGAAATTATGCCCTGTAGTATCCCTCTGAATATTCTTTCAATTTCCACAGGTCTCACTTGATTTGGATTCTTCAAGGCAAAGTTATGCCCAATCCCCCACAATGACCTAATTATGGATTGGTTCAGTAGAGCAAACTTGTATGGCATGCCACATGTCATTTTTTCCTCTTTCGACTCTAAAATTGATACAAAGGTGTAATATTCCTTTTTCAGGAATTTTTGCTCCATCGGGAATATCTTAAGATATTTCAATTCCTTCTTTAGTGAGCTACTGCAAATCCATTTCAGAGATTGAATGTTGGGTAATTTACAGGATATGACTCCTTCAAAGAAGGGAGAAATCCTGAGGCTATCTAGCCCTTCACAAACTCTATCTATGGATATGCAATATTTCACCTCGAGAATTTCTGCCACAGGGTCCTTGAGGACGTTGTATAAGGAAGTTGATGCATAAATAAGACAAACCACCACTTGGATGCCATGGAAAAACTCATATACAACTCCCTTGCAGAAAATGAGCTCAAATAAATACATCTATATGGGTTATACAGATCTCCCCAGACTAGATCTCTAAAACAATGCTCAATGAGAGAGCTTACAGCAATATGTGAACATAATGTTAACTCTGCAATTCTGAAATGCACCATAAGAGGTAAAATTCTACAGCCATCATCATATTATGATACATCAGCAAATAAATACAATATATAGCTAAGGGACAAGCCACTCAAGCTTTAAGATCCAACCTCCGATGAAATAGCAATGAAATACAAGAGTAGTTACAACTCCACAAAATGCCGGAGTAGCTGCAACTACGCAATGTGTATGAAGGCATAAGATGCTGAATATGAATGATATACATATGTGGCTGAAAGGTACAAGAAAATAGCCCAAGAACAAGGAATGGGCTGAAATACTTGATTTCTAGCCAATCTAGGAGAGATTGCTAGAAATGTCGGAGAATACAAAAATGTGACAACCAAGTTGTCACTGCAACTGATACAAAATATAAATGAGACCATGGCAGATCTGAAATGCAGATTCCCTCCTCTAATAATGTCTCTAAGCAAATGGCTAATCCCTTTGTCTCAAAAACACACTCCTAATGAGCTCCTTGAAACCCTCTCTCACTGCCTCCATAAAATAACGCAGTTTTCTCCATGGACTGCGCAGTGGGAGATGATGGAATGATGGCCCATGCTAATAGATATGATATGAAGCCTAGGAATCCTCCTTGCAGCTCCTCCAATGAGTGGATCACTCCTCCACTGAAGAAAACAAGGCAAGAGAGACTCCATGAGTTCCTCTCTTGCTGCACCCAGCAATACAACGTCCTCTCTGCTGCAGAAATAACGTTGTAGAAGATGAATGTAGCTATGGCCAATGCCAGATTGAGGAAAATCAGCTCAATCCTCATACTTCCTTGAGGAAGAGGTAGGGATTCCCGACTAGGAACACCCTAGTGCCCGAGGGCACCATCACCCTGCTAAACAGCCCGGGGATGCAAGCTTTGCAGACCCAAGTTTGAAACTCCAAAATATAACCTAATGAAAATGGGCTGCCATATCCTCCATATAAAGTGAGAGAACTCTTCTCCACCATGGTCCCACCAATTAGGGTTTCCACCCTCATGTGAATCTCTTCCCTCCAAAACTGCGCAGCTTCTATAGGAAGCCTCTTCCTCCTTGGGCAGCGCTGTTGACTTTAGTCAAAGATGACTAATCAAGTGAGATAGGTTCCATTCACACCTTGGTGTTTATTTCAGCTGCTTTTTTCTCCTCCTTTTCACATGTGGAGTGTTATTTCTTCATTTAAAATGGGCTAAGGTGTCTCCTTGCCCATTTTATTAAACAAAAATAAAATGTGCAACTATAATATTCCATTTTAGCTTGAGGCTAAAATTGGGAATATTACAAAAGGAAACTACAGTCTATGTACTTGCAGCCACTTTTTACAGAATTCCAATCCAATGCTCAGAGTGACAGTTATGACGATTTTCCTAGGGTCACCTCTTTGAGATGAAATTCGGAAGCCTAAAACAACACTAACTTCCATAGATCATATCTCCGAAAATATTGGAAATAAATCTCTGAAATTTTACCACGACATTCCTCTAGATTTTGGCTTCTCTCTGTAAAAATTTAAGCTTTTGAACCCTCATAGAAAAAAATTTATTGCAAAAATTCCACGATTACCCGTTTAGGTTAAATTTAGGAACCTGCAAAAAGCCCTAACTTCCACAGATCATATCTCCTAAAATATTTTGAACCAAGATCTAAAAATTTTCCACGACGTTCCTCAAGATTTCGACTTCAAGGTATAACAATTTTAGCTTCTGAACCTTTGTAGAAAAAATTTTATAGCGAAAATTCCACGATGACCTATTTGGAGCAGCGAAACCCTAGAATCCAAAGCTCTGAGACCAAATGTTATGAAACCAGCTCCAAAAATAGAAGAGAAGAGAGATCAGCACCTTATAAATCAGCCACTTCGAGGGGGAAACCTCCAATACATTACATAAATGAACAATTCTTGGATGATACAAATGAAAAAGCCTCCTTTTATATATAGGGGTCCATGGGATCACAATATAATCCTAGCCAACCTAATAATAATAATGTAAGGGAACAACAATAACAATATGGGGGTTATAGGGGCACAACAATAACAATAAGGGGGCTACACTAATAAAAATAAGGGACTACTCTAGTAATATGGGGACCTAACAAAGAGGAATCTTAGGGATGAATGATTCAGTGGAATGAAGTGTAGTAGATATAATAGATGAAGTGGTACTAAATAAAGATGAATTTATAGACTCTGAATGAATGGTAGAAGTCTTAGGGGTATAAGTAGATAAAGCAGTCAATTCAACAGAAGGTTGAAAATAGGCTTCATCAATTTCCTTAGTCAAAGTTGCAGCCAAAGCATCAATTTTATCAAAAGGTTATAGAGCTTGTTGATCTGAATTAAGTGAAACAGTCTCCTTCTTAATTTCAATAAATGAAATAAAATTGGGATCTATTACACTATCATAAATTGAAATTTTTGATTTAGTTCTAAACAAATATTATTCAAAAGGAAAATCAAGTTCAATATCTTATATACTTGATAATTCTTCGGGGAGGGAATTAGCTTTGATTAATTGACTTGTACTTCCTAAACTTTCTACTTTTTTGTTTTTCTTTAAAATTCTGTCAGGATCATCTACTATTATAGCAGGTTGTGGATCAGGATGAGACCTGGTATAGTATATTCTTTTGGAAGCCAGAATTTTAATTTTTAATGAAAAAATTCCTAACAACCCTTAAAACAAACTTAAGGTAAAAAGATGAGTAAAAATATTTTCTTTAAGGTTTATTTTAAAACTGAGGATTGATCTCCCCAGTATGGTCGCCAGTATGTTATCACTCCAATAATTCTTAGGGTTGTTAGTCATTTGTTTTAAAGAATATTAGAGGTAACCACAAACCTACTTTTAAGCTTAGGATATAGCCTTCCTAATGCTCAAAGATGGCTCTCTCTTTATGACTTAAGTTTGTTTTTTTTTGGTTGATTTTAGGTTAGTTATGTAAGATTGATTGGGTTTTGATTTTGGTTTGGTTTGGTGGTGGAATCACTGATTCAAATGGATAGATGTGGGTTTGTATTCCATTGATATAATGGAGTCAATGTATCAAGCAATAGAGTAGAATCAAGTTCTAAAGGGAAGTATTCACAGGGAAAGATAGCTGAGTTGATTCAAAGCTTTAGGATGGATGATGAAATGGTTTCAATCGAGATGAGAGAGTAATTAAGGATTCTTAGATCTGGATAATGAGGGAAATGAAAGAGGTCAATCGAAACTAGGGAGCAATGAATATTTCCCTAATCTAGATATCATTAGAAAACATGAAAATAAAATAACAGTTTAAGACATCGTGTTTTTAAAAAGTTCTGAAATAAAATTCCTGTTATACATTTAGATTCAAAAAACATGAAAATATGTGAAAACTTCATAAAATAACAAAGAACAATTGAAAGTACTTCACTGAAGTGGCCCAACACATGAATCTTGTAATATAACGCCTTTATTGCTCAATCCAGTCTTCTGACTTGAAAATGGTACAATGAACCCTCAGGTTTCAAATCAATACAACTATAGAAATGTTTAGCAATCCAAAATCCACACAAAATACATCGAATTGTGAAGTATTTATGAAAAAAACTAATACAAAATATCCTAAACTGACTTAGGAATTATTCAAGGAATACAAAATATCTTCATGCAAGAAGATAGAGACAACTTTCTAACTAATGGAAGTTGTCCCAGCTTTTATTGATTTTGTTGTTTGTTGTTTGATATTTTGTTGATTTCTCTCTTTGACTGTTGCTCAACGTTGGTTGTCTCCTTGATATAGAGTGCCTTTTACGTTGGCTACATCTTTACTGATTTATCTTTTAACTCTTCTTTTCATCTGATACACTTTAACTGCTATGATACTCTTTAACTGTTGTGTTTTACCTTTTATCCTAAATGATCTGTTTTACTTGTACTTCCATAGTAAATCAGTCAACTTCTCCCAAGCTTCTGCATCTAATAACTTGAATTTCACCATTCTTCTAAAGATTTCGTCTGCTTCTATGAATTTTGTAAATGTAGGCTTGTTAATGAATAGATGTTTTACCTCATTTTGTAGGTGAAAGAGATTATCAAAACTCTGATAAAGCACTTTTCCTATTAGAATTCCCTTCATGGTTGAATTTTTAGCTTGTTCCTTTGCCACTTCTCTGATTTTATTATCATAATCCTCATGTTTCATCAATCTGTCATTGATAATGAATGAATTTGGAAGGCCTTTCTGCCTCATAATATCAAATTTCACCATGAATCTGGTTATGGTAAGGTCCATGTTCTAACATTTGTCTTCAAGTTGTACCATTAAGTTCCTTTTAGAAATAACCTTTCTTACCTCAAGAATTGTTTTAGTTCTGTCACTAATGCCAATTTCTTTCAATTCCTGTTTATTTTTGGAATTAAGAAACTTAATGATTTCATTGGCCTCTTTTGGCTTTTTACCAAGTTATTCCTTTACTCTCTGAATGGCTTCACTTGCTGCTTTGATTAGATCCTTATGCTCATAAATAACTTGAATGGAGGTGCATTATCTTTTACCACAGTATCAGTATCAATGATCTCAATTGTTTCAACTTATTCATTTACAGGATTTAATTTGGGCTTCTTCCTGTACATCAGTTTGAATTTTGTTTCAGTGGTGGTTTGAGCTGAGTATGATCCTTCTTCTCTTGGCCTTTTGGAGTTTCTATCTTGTGGGGCTGGATTCTGCAAGATGGAACTAGTATCACCTTGCTTCTTTGCCTCTTTTAAACTGTTCTCCAACCATTCAGACTGATTGGAATACTTTTCAATGTCTAGCTTGGACTCATGGACAAAAGGATTTAGCTTAAATTTGATCCTTAGCTTGTTGCTAACTCCTAAAGGTCATAATTCCATTTGAAGCTTTCACTGAACTTAAATTCCTGAAGACATTTCTCTAGTTGTTGACCAACAACCCTTTTATTGCAAATGAATGGACCAATCTGGTTTTGATTTTAAATTGTGTTTTCTTTTTTGCTGACAAGAAATTCACTTCATCAAAGTTAATGATTTTCCTGATATACTCAAGTGCAAATAACCTCATTGGGAGGTATTTTGGTAGTTTATATGGGTTTAGCTAACAACCATAAACTCTAATCTCTGTGTGGTTCTAATAAAGATACCAATCTCATGTCTTACTATGTTCTGATAATTGCAAGACCTTTTTTATCTCATCATTGACTCTTGGTTGAATGTTTTTGTTCAACATGTTGACAATTAGATAGATGAATGAGTCAATGAAGTCTTTTTATGTGAAATTTGTGAAATATTTCCTAACTTATGAAGTCCAAAATATTACTGACCGTGGATTACCTTCAACATCCAGTTTTTGAAGGTTGATTGCAAATCTTTCAAATTGAAAGTATAGGAACATATGGAACAAAACAGATGAATATTTGAACACTCCCTCCTCTGGAAATTTAACCAGTTGTTCATGGATTGTATCAAAGAGGTAATGGGAAAAATTGAATGTAGAAGCAGGAGGTTGACCAGGGGAGAAAAGAGAAAGAAAACCTAGGACTGAAGCATCAACATGCTCATCAATGAAATAACCCAAAATGCAAGAAAGCATTGTGATGATATTCCTAGTTCTCTCAGAGAATATAGCAGCTAGATAAGGAGGATTAGTCTTGGGAGTTTCTACTGATGAGGGGATGAATGTTTGGAATATCTAGAATCTCATTGGGAATTCCATCTTTAAATAAAATTCAGTGAGTATCTCAATAAATAGTGGGGCTTCATTAGTCCTAGGTTGAATTTGCAGCATCCGGTTTATTGATTCAGCTGTGATAGTCAATAAAATCTCTTTACTAGGGGTGACTAGGGCTCTTTGGTCAAGAAAATAATTGGTTTGACAGAGTCTGATAACCTCTGGACACTGGAGGGTCTGTGGGACAATATACTTGGCAAAATTTGTCTCCCAAAGGTAGACATCATCAGCTTGGTCAATTGACTTATCATGGCTCCAATAGTGGAGCTCAAGGAGGTTGAACTGAGTGACAAGGTCACTAATTTTAAATTCTCTATCTGCAAGAGGAGTGTATTCCACATCAATGACTAAAGGTTGTAGGGGATTGACTGTTAAAATGTCGTGGGAAGCCATATTTATTTAGTTTTATCAATTTATTTACTCTTCTGTGATCAATAAATAAGCTTAGGCCCTTAGAACTACTATGAAAACATGATTTACAGTCTGTAGAAAGGGTTTTAAAGGCAACATTGGCTTACTATGTTATGCAAAGTTTCAATTGTTTAAAGGATTACTTTCTTTTCTCAAGAACATGCTCAGGCCCTTTAGGAATACGGTGAAAGATTATTACAAACTGAAGAAGGGTTTGGGAGGAAACGATGGCTTTTCCTTTGGTTTGCAGTGCTCCTAAATTGGTTCAATTAACTTGTTACTTTCTTACTGTAAGTACAGGTCTTGTTATTTCAGGAATACCTGGAAAATGAAGCTTTGGTATGCATAAAGGTTCTCTGGGGGCAGCACACGCTTTCAGAGGCTTCAATGGTCTTTATCCTGCTTTAAACAGGTTCTGCAGCGTCTTTAGCAGCAAGAAGTGTTGAATTATGGTTGAATTTGGCTTAATAACAAGTCGGCACTGGTTTTTTAACTGAAATCAGGTTGGCAAGGCTTATTCTCCACAAACTATAACATAAATGGTGAAAAAGGCTTGCAAATGGCGTTCTTGTTTCTTTTTAACCAATCAGTGATTAAACTTTAGTGCATGGGGTCAAATTTCAAATGGCATGGTGGTTTTATTCATACAGGCATAAAATAGCCAAGTGGTTTTCACATTGCAAAAAGCAGGTGGGCGATATTATTTTGGAGGATGGGATAGAGTCAAGGGCTACCATGTAGCAGGGAGCAGGGCTGTGAAATCAGGTTATTTCGCAAGCTCTCGGTGTTGTTAAAGTTTTGACAATCAAGGATGCGAAATAGGTTATTGGCCATAGGATCTAATGAATCATGATCATACGGATGGGAAAATAGGATGGATGTTTGAAAGGCAGGGCCCAGGGACAAGTTACATGATGGAATATTTAAAGGTTTTAATATATAAAGGGTTGATTTACACTGATCAGTGTTATAGGAAGTGGGACCTGGGATTTAATATAAATCATATGTTTTAAACTATATGGGGTATTAATATATATGGGACTTTAATGTAAGCGAGAGTTGATATATATGAGGGTTAAATATGTATAGGAATGGATTTAACCATATATATTAAACTGGGGTTAAATGTAATATATGTGGTGAAATGTTAATATGTGTGGGAATGTATAAAACATAGTCAGAATATGAGTTAAAAATAATATCGGGGAATGTTTTCAATGGGTCCTGATACATTATTTAAAACTTAGGATAAGTGTGTTTTAGGGGGTATTTTGAAAAAACGGAAATTAGTAAATTTTTACTTTTCCAAAGGTAAATATGCTTTTTAACTAAGGAAAAGCGGTTTTTGTAAGGAAAAATGAATATAGTAAAGGGAAAGGTTAATATGAAGGGGAAAGGGTACTTTTACAAGGGAAATGAATTTAGAAGGAAGTTAGTAATATGAAATGACCATTTTCTGCTATCCATGTCTTGTGAAAACTACTTCTGCCTTCCCATCATCTACCCTAACATTTTTTCTTCATTTATTTGGGTGCATTTGAGCTTGCAGACCCTTTAATTTTTCTTTGATAAGCAAACTATCTAATTCTAACCTTATGACTTCCAATGGCTCAGATTAAACTGTTGACCTCATTATTATTCTCTACCTAACTATTGATCTGTCAAGATTAAACAGTTTGGCTAGATCTTTATTCTCTAACTATCAACATGAAATTTAAAACATGAAATATCAAGATTAAGTAGTTTGACCTTCTTGTATTGTGGCATTTTTGAAAAGCTGCACACAATCTTATTTTGCAAAGTAAAAAGTAGTGGCATTTGAATTTGCATCACTTTCAGGATCTATTTTTTCTCTTTTTTTGATGGGGTTCATATTTTATATTCATTTTTTTATCTTTTTTCTTTTAGTCCTTTTATTTTTATTTTAGGACTTGCCCTCTTTACATTTTTTTAACATGGGAAAACAGTTTTCATAAAGCAAAGTATGTACAATATTACAAAACTAATCATAGTCAATTCAAAATTATGAATCCTATTATTATAGGACCCTAACACCACCTATTGAGGAAGCATTCCTAAATTCTCCCTGGTATGTAGGTATATTATATGTTCTATTTAATTTAAATGCTCCTCCTTGTTTGTCCAAAACAAAAGCTAGATTTTTGAAATTGAAAGCTCTAAAATTTTGCATCCTAGAAAATGTTTTGTACTGGAAATATTTTAGGGGCATATTGCTTAAATGTTTGCTTCAAGAAGATGCAGATAGGGTTATGAAAGAATTTCATGAAGGGGATTGTGGAGGCCATCTCTACTGGAAAAACATTGCTAACAAGATCCTTAGGGCTGGGTTCTATTGGCCTACTCTTTTCCCAGGCATCCACAAAATGGTAGCTACCCGTCATAAATGCCAAATTTTTGAGGGAAAGAGAAAGTTGCTTCCTTTTCCCTTACAACCAATCTCTGTTGAGGCTCCTTTCCAACAATGGGGTTTCGACTTCATTGGAGAAATCAACCCTTCCTCCTCTACCCAGCATAAATGGATCCTTACTGCTATTGACTATTTTACCAAATGGATAGAGGCCATTCCTTCCAGAAATGCTACTGACTCAGTGATTATCAAATTTCTTGAAGCCAACATCCTGTCTAGATTTAATTTTCCTAGAAAAATAATTATAGATAATGTTGTTCCTTTTAAGTCCAAGAAGATGGTGGATTTTTGCCAGAGATATCACATTTCTTTGGGGCATTCAACAGCTTATTACCCTCAAGGTAATGGACTAGTTGAATCCTCCAACAAGAGCCTGGTCATCATCATCAAAAAGTTGCTGTAATACAATAAGAAATCCTGGCATAACAAATTGGTACATGCATTGTGGGCTAACAGACTGACAACTAAGAGATCAATTGGCATGTCACCATACTAGTTAGTCAATGGAATGGATGCAGCTTTCCCAACATCCTTAGGAGTACCAACCATGAAACTCATTCAAGAGGTGCAGGCTAAAGAAAATGATGTACAAAGGAGAAAAGGCTAGACCATTCAACTACAACAGTCCAGAGAAGAGGTGTACAAAAGAATTCAAGTGGTGCAAGAAAATATGAAGAAGATTTTTGACAAAACAACAAAATAAATAATTTCAATATCAAGGATAAAGTGTCGAAATGGGATTCCAAAAGAGAAGATAAAGGTAAACATGACAAGTTTGATGACCTCTGGAAAGGCACATACATTATTCATTCCTTCAGAGGAGATAATGCATTTTCATACAAGAGATAGATGGAACAGAGCTGTTTAGGGGTCGTGTCAATGGCAGGATTCTAAAACATTATTTTTGTTAAAATATCATTTTAAACTTTCATCATTGTAAATACCATAGCCTTACAATTTTCAATAATCCGTTGGACAAGGTTGAAGCCCAAAGTGAAGGCCATAAGCCTAGTCTGATAAGAAAATATAAAAAATGGGGGGGGGGGGGAGATAGAGATCAGTCAGAGTGTTGCAGAGGAGAAGTATACAAGGCAAATGGTATTGGTGTTCTTGACACTTCCCTAAACAGAAGTTCCATCCCCAGCTGGAGCCACTGTTACAGTCCTGTAATTTACAGTATCACAAGGTGACTATCTACTTCCTCTTTGCAAATTTTTCATATTGTATGTAGATTTCAATATTCAAAATTCATTGTCAAAGAAAGATAAAAAGAGAGAAAAGAAGAAGAAAAGAGGGTATTGAAAAAAGGAAAAATAAAGCCCCACACAAAAAATAAATATTTCTGAAAGTGTTGCAAATAAAAATGCCACTACTTTTTAGAAAGGTTTGTTCAATCATACAGCTTAAGCATGATGGTACAATTTTGAATTTTGCCCTGATAGGTTAGAGAATGAGGATTTTCCAAACTGTTTAATCTTGGCTTATTAGTAGGTAGGTAGAAAATTGCATTGGTTCAACAGCTTAATCTGAACCAATATGAGAAATAAGGAATAGGTGATAGGTTAGAAATTCAAAAAAGAAAAAATGATGTCAAGGTCTCCAAGTCTAAATGCACCCTAAAAGGAGATAAAATGTTAGGAATTGTAGATTGGGTAGGTAGATTTTTTGAGAAAGGAGAAATGCAAAGTTCATGCTATAAATATGCACCCTAAAAACTGCCAGATTGTTTCCTGTAATCAAACTGAAGAGAACTCAAACTAAAGAGTTCAAATTTTTCTCTAAAGGTTTGAAAAGGGATGCTTTTTTTCAAGTTTGGGACCTTATGGTATGGTTTTATCGTAAGTCCCCGACCACATTGCATATCCTTTAAACGTTGCCCCTTTGTTATTCCTCTTATCCTAAGTTTCATTTTTACTCCCTCGACTCTCATACCCCTTATCCACCTCACGTCACCTTTCTTGTCGCATCCACGTTAACCATCCCCGCTCAACCCCACATATTATTCACACCCACTCTTCATAATATCGCTCATTTTTGAAGTACCCCTCTGAAATCTGGATGATTGGAACACAAAGGCAATAGAAACTGAAAAAGAGTTGGAGTCTGGTTGTGTGGGCCCAAATTGCAAGATTCATAGGATAATCACCCAAGGGTAAATGTTATAGTCACCGAAGTGCGATATGTGGAACTGGCGAGACCCATATTGCCCTCGTATACACCTTGAATGCTTTGAAATCCTTCATATTATGGTTTGGGCGGCTTTTACCATTACTTAACTAAATTTCACTTGTCTGCTTAGAGAAGCTTGTAATAGGGTCCACCTCCCAATCGCAATCGCAAATCACAGATTTTTCAAGGTAGGCGCAAAAGGTAAATGTTAAAGTTGCCGAAGTGCGATGTACGATGCCGGTGGGACACGATCACAATTGCAAATTTAAAATGTTAAAATATAACAGGGCAAGATCATAATAAAATCTCAGAAGTGCAATGTGCGATATAAGTGGGACCCGAGCGCATATCGCAAATCGCAAAATTTAAGATTTACATCCCGCGGTATATAATCAAATCTGCGAGCTGCAGGCGAACCCACCTTCCTTGCCACGTCGAGTCTATGTTAACTTTCCCGCAACTCTTCGCCATCTCCGCTCACCTCTACGCATCGTATGGCTCACAATGCCCTTTGGCCTCCCTACGTCCGCCAAAGGTTAAAAAAAGGAGGGGGATCTGAAATGGGTGGTATCTCATACTGCCTGTTCGGACACATGTTGCGCTCATCACTATTCTGTAGCCCCCCTCTCCAATATTGTTTACCGCTCTCACCCCCTCCAAAAAACCCTTTATACCACCCACCAAAATGTTGCACCTTTTACCATTACTTGTACCATTCACGCCATGTTTTATCTCGCTTGTCCAATTCACTCAATCACATCCCCTCCCATCAAGAATTCATTGTGCCATAAAGGGTCACACCGTTATCCAATGGACCCATGCCACCTCTACACCACCACATTACTATTTTAAAGCCAAATGCTGGCATAACTATAGAGTTTGCTCTGTCGGTTATTTTCAAGCTGCTGTAGGAGTTGAATTTGCAGATATTGTTGGAGAAAGTGTGAATTGTGAAAACTGTTTCCGAAGAGCCATTTTTTCATCAAAGAAGAGTTGTCAGCACTCTAAGAACTGGATTACAGGGCTCCTTTATATTGTTCAATCCCGGTCACTATCCCCTTCTGTCATATCCCTTCCCCAGTGCTGATCCATAACCATTTCCCTTTCTCAGTTCCCCCCTTTCTCATCCCATTCTCCATTGCATGTTGTGAAAGAAGAAACATTGAAGAGATGCCTCCAAAGCTAGATCAACAGCCTTTTAATCCTATGGTCTACCCACAAGTGGACCTAGATCACTTGGCTCTAGCAGACAGAGACTATAAAATCCATGAGACGGAGTCGAACTCTGATTATTTCGATGTCTATTTCTAGCTTGAAAACAAATTTCTCGAAGGATCCGATGACATTAGCCTATGGGATACCCAGCTACCTCCATACATATTTCCAAAAACCCATAGTTTCCCAAAGTTCATCAAGAAGTGCCAAATTTGTTATGACATTAATCAGGGGACCATAGTCACCCCAATAGGATAAATCATGTTCGCTATCAATACCCAATCCATCCAACGGATGATGTAGGCCCCCACTCCATAACAAGCGATCCCTTTCTCGCATGAAGCCCTCAGCGAATGTTATCAAAAGCTTGACCTTTCCAGCAAAGCCAAAACTCTGCAACTTTCCATGGCCCATGATACCCCACCGCCTACAACTAACCCTCCTTATCCATCATCTATCTAATCTGATAGGACCAATCATATTGTGTATGTTTTATCTTATTTATTGGGTTATCACACTGATTAGTGGGTAGATGAAGCTGTGATAGGTTTTTTTTCCACTCTTTCCCCAGATGCTAAACCCGCAGTCTTGTTCAACTATGCTCAGTTTCTTACTGAGGCCATTCACGAACAGTTTTTAAAGTTTAATACAGAGGAGGTTTTCAAATATTCCTCTCTGTTGGTATATATGTTTGTCTATTTTCAGTCCAGAAGGTTTCAATTTCATATGACTAAGGTAAATGAAGATGTTGAGCCTCAATCTGTCATTTTCTGGAACACCTGCTATTAATACATACAAGGAATTTTTGGATTTTTTTATGCACCCAGCCATCAGCACACTCAACAATGTATAAGAGCATAGAATAGGTGAAAAAATCAGGAAAAATATGCAGCTAACAGAGAAAGTGAAGGCAGAAGATTAGTATTTGTACCGAAATTACACAGAGATTTGAGTCTATGGAAGTGAGCTAGCCCCTTACAAATTGCCAAAGTTCCTCTCTATGAGGGTCTTTGCACTAGAATACATAAGTCAAATGATACATGCAGATGAGCTCCACTTTGTTTCTATAAAGAAGAAGGCTCAGTTCAAGATCAAGACACAAATTGGGCCTTTCATCTATAACAGTAGAGTAGCAAGAGAGGAGGCAGAAAATATACTGAAAGAGATGGGTTTCAGCCACAGTTTCACTTGGTCTTATGACCCTGTAGGTATTATCTCCAGGAAAAGGGTGGAAAACAGATCCATACCCTATGTTCACACACACAGACCTTCAATTGAGCAACATGCCAATCAAATAGAATGGATGACTAACACCCTCCAAGAAGAGGAATAAAAAGTGTTCTACACACCAGGCATCCAGAACCCAACACCAAAAGAAAGGAAGAATGCAAAAGGAAAATAATACAAGGGGAAAGAGCAAGAGAAAGAGACAGGGAGAAAAAGGCCAAGAGAGGATCTGTCACTTTCGGTGACTAATACCTCTAGTAAAAAATTCAAACTAAGATATAGGAAGAGGGCCTGAGTTCATATGGATATTGATCAAAGAGGAGAATCGGGACAGAAAACAATAGTTCATATTGCAGACACCCCTGCGCCATCTCCAGTGGGTGGTCAAAAAATGGCATCCCCTACATCTACAACCACAATGTCTCTCCAACAGTAGGCCTTACCAAAATCAAGTTCTAGACCAGCCATAGAAGGCCAGGAAAAATCCGTTTATGACACATTCAAGGAAATAAATTTTGAAATCAGGTGTTGAAGACTAACACATACAATCAATTCTAGAAGTAGACCCCAAGGTAGGCTACTATCTGCTTTCGACATTGAGAAGAGAAGGATGCAGATGGCATTTCTTGAAGCCTTGGTCCCACAGCCCCAAGGAGTGGGATATTACAAGAAAGCATCATTTGAATTTAATGCCAAGGAAATCCATCCGATTGACCAAATGGAATTACACAAGAAAACTAGAGAGATGGTGGCCTCCACCTTGAAAAGTACTGCTATGAGCTTGTCAAAGCTGCAGGTATCCTTATCCAATGTTCAATCACAACTCAAGATAGAAAAGATATATGCCATGGCTAAAGACTCAAGGATCAAGTCTTTAGAAGATTTAATAGTGAATTTGGGTCATGACCAGCCAATGTTCAAGTTGTGGAGGAGGTCTTGAAGAAGAAGAATGTTGACATAACATCCCTCGGGAAACAACTCAAGATGCCAGCAACATAAGACACCTTGGCCAAAGGCATTGAGGAAGACGAGTCACAGAAGGTTGAGCTATTGAAGTTAGTTATGGAACAGTCTGCCCAAATCAAACAGATGGAAAACGAGATGGAGAAGCTACTAAAGTAAAAAGAAGAAGTAGCTCGAATGGCACTCATCCCACTAGAAGTTGTTCCCATTTCGATAATTCCATCAGCTGTTCCTGCAACTGCTGGAGCATCTAGTGGGACAGATTAGCTATCAAAGGCCATGGAAAGTATAACCTTGTAGTCACAAGAGATCCAGAAATTGGAAGCACAGATTGGCATCCTGAAAGATCAAAAGGCCAAATCTGAAACTGCCGATGAGATAGCCAAAAAGTAGATTGAGAGATTGGAGAAGGCAGAGAAGGAATTTTCAGACAGCAACATTTTGGGCCAAATGAAGTTGATAATTTGGGGCAGTATCATAGAGTCAATGGATTAAATTTGGAACTCCATCCACATCAATCTTGAACAGAAAGAGTTGGTGGACAATTGCGCAGTGGCCATTGAAAAATAAAATCAAGAATTATGAAACATTCCAATCACAACCCCTAAAATCATAAAATTCCTGACCCCCCCCCCCCCCCCCCGGCGTCTCAATATAGTCAAGTTTCTAATAATTGGTATCATAGTCAATTCGTTTTTTATCATCCTAACAGTTGGAAGGTAGACATAGTTGAATCATGGATTATCAAAGTGTGTATTTTCTTAGTGCAACAAACTATCAAGAATGGAAAGAGAAGGTAAAAGTTGAATTGATAGCTTATGGACGTAATGTCCAGAAGTTACTATGTGATGGATATAGTAAATATTCCCCTCAATGTAAGAACAATAGTGGAATGCTCAGGATTAATGATATTCCCCTCAATGTGATAAAAATACTAGAATGCTCAAGATAAATGTGCAACTTAAAACAATCTTCACAATCTGGATCTTAAGACGATAATATATCTAAAATATGCAAAGGAATTTTGGGATAAGTTGCATGTCTTGTTTGAAGGAGATACTAGTAGTAGTAGTGGAGAAAAGGAGAAGAGGAAGAGGAAGAAGAAAAGGGCCACTTAGAAAGAGATTGTTCAGTCAAATGAGACTTATTCTTCTAGTATGAAAGTACTTAAATGTCACGATGAGAAGTTGGTTGAAGACCAAGCCAAGCTTGACTTGGACTTGTTTGAAATAGAAATACTTACAATAGAAATCAAAGATCAAACGATTTTTTTGCAGATATTTAATGAGGAAGAACACGAGTTCACGAAAAAAATCATTAGCCTCGAGACACAATTGGAAGAAGCGAGGAGAGTTGAAGAGGGATCAATAACCAACTAAACAAAAGAGAGGAACAGTGTGAAAGATTAGAGGTTAAGGTAGTTTTAGTAAGAAATGATTTAAATAAAAATAATATATAATATGAAAAGCAATAAGAGGATGTAGTCTCCATGAGAAAGAAGTCTGAAAAGAGCAATATCCCAAAGCCCTCCACTAAAGATAATAAAGAAACACTAAAAGGACTTGTAGTAGAAGTTGTCAGTATTTTGATTATAAAAGAAGAAAACAAGAACAAGTAGTAGAACCATTAGCAAAAGAATGAGTAAAATAAAGTGTCCTTTGAAATAAGGCCATTTGCTCAGGGAGATGAGTTGAGAAAATCTGCAAGGTTCCAAAGGATATCCATTTCTCCTTTGAAAGATTTCAAGTGTTTCTCTTTTCATAACCTCGAGCATGTAGCAATATTTATTATAAGAGTAGTCAAAATAAGGATTATTAGTAGAAGATGCAGCAGAAAAGGAAGTTCCCTCAAGCAAGCAATCTATTATCACCAAAATCTTACTTGATTGGCTATTGATCAAACAACTTCAATGTAACTGTTTCAAACCACTTCTAACTAAAGCTTAGCCTCTTCAGTCTAAGAGGGAACTTTCACGACTAATTTATGATATCAGTTAATGATAAAGATAGATGGCTAACTCTATGAATTATTTATTGGTTTTGTATGTTTGCAGGTTGAAAATATGAAGGCTTGCTACCATTGGGCTTATGGAGTCAACAAATCAGTAGGTTCAGTGGCAACGTTTCTTGACATGGAAGCTAAGGAAGATATGGGTCTTTAACAAAGGAAATTCACTCATATAACATAGGTCAACACAATTATTTCATTACTAAATGAATTCAGAGCATAGAGTTATGAATTCTGAGTAATAGCAATGAAATATACTGCTAGTGTTTCAAAGGCAATTCACTCATAAAAAATAGAAAAACACAGTCATTTCATTACTAAAGGAAGTCAGAGCATAGAGTTATGAATTATAAGTAATAGCAATGAAATATATTGCAAGTATTAAAACATAATATGTATATCAATAAATCATTAAAAACCCCATGATAATCTCAGGTCTGTCAAGAAGAAAACCTCTGTATTACTGAATACAGTCAATTACATAAAGCTGCAGTTTTGCCAAAAAGTCTCCAACCCTTGAAAAATTCGACTTTATGGCCTTTAATAGAGTTTTTACATCATGAGATGATCTGCCTCCAGGCTAGATACATCTAATTTTTGCCTAATGACACCTTGCATAACCATAAAACATCAACTTAATGACAAACAGACACCTATCCTACTTGACAGTCCTATTTCAAATAGGACTCAAACTACTCATTATTGTCTTTAGCAACCTTATCTACTAAAACAATTACATTTTTTGACCACTTTATGACCACTTAACTAACCTCCTCAAAACTAGGAAACAAAACCTTGTTTTTTAGGAAAATGGTCTTCTTCTTCCACGAATGTTTTGGCTGTCAGTTTATCTTCAATTCGTGGTCCTTGAGTTTTTAATAACTGCTTATCATGGTCTTTTTCCTTTCCATAATCTCCAGATGTCCAAAAGTTCTCCAACACCTACAAAAAATTCTGAAATACAGTACGCTACGAAAGTAAGTCAGTTTCGTAGTGTACTTTTGTAGCGCTGCAAAACATGCCTTTTAACCTCAAAAATTTTTATTATTTCCTTTGGCATATTGTTCATCATCTTTAAACACATATCCCACACCAATTCCACCTCTTGATAGCATTCAAAATTGGTCCAAAAAGTCAAAAGGGCAGCTACAGTAGTTTCGTAGCATTTTGCTTCCCTTCAAGCCCAGAGGCGCTACGAAACTACTGAAAATGCAGATTTTTTTATAATTTTGAAATATGAAACCTGTAAGTGCCAAAAAATAGTATCTAACATGTCATAAGCCTAAATCAACCATAAACCAACTCACCTTATGCTCCTTGAGTAATTTCCTCCTCATTTACAATTGGTTGAGCTATTGGCTCTTCAATTACAGTCATTTTAAGCCCTTTTTTCTCTAATTCTTCATGAATCAGTTCAAGTTTCTCTTGAAGGTATTTAACCTGGTATTTCAATTTTCTATTGGTGGCTTTCAATTGTCTGTTCATCCTTCTGACATGTTTGGCTTCTTCCCTTGATGGAATTTTCTATTTGATGAGTTGTTGTGTGTTGTCCAAAGTCTTAGCGACAGTGTCCACATGTTCTTCCCAAATTTCCTTCATCCTTTCAAATTGAGTATTTTCTACACTGTGTTTTCTTGCTTCTCTTTTCATGACAGCAATTTCATGATTTTCCACTTTCAATTTTTCTTCAAGGAGCTGCAACTCAATTTTTTCCATCACCTTCTCTTTTCCCTTCTTTGATTTGCTAACTCTATCTTTATCTGGAGGTGTTGAAAGGTCAATAACCTCTTGAGGTGGTTGGCCTATATCATTGGGTGGTTGAACTTCTTTACTGCTCTCTAATAGCTTCCTAGCATGCCTTTTCATAGGCTTTCTTGCTTGGAACATGAAACCAGCATCTTCTCCCTCAAATTCTAATTTCTTTGCATATTTAGCCTTTTTTAACTTCTGCCCACCTTCCTCAATAAAATCATCTTGAAAAATAGGAGTTTCCTCTATGTCAATGGCATGTAAAATATCTTCTAGATTTCCCTTGGCTTTTGCTCTGTCTTCTACAGCCACTGCCTTATCTTCTAAAACCATTGTTTGGCTCCTAGTTATCCTTTTGGTTCCTTGTTTACTGACAGTTTGTTTCTGTTTTCCAGGCTTGACCACCTTTGACTTTTGTTTTGCAGGTGGGACATTTGGTGTGTCAAGACTCTTCATTTTCTCTGGCTCCTTCATAGTTTTCTTACTTGGTTCTGCTCTTGTAGGTTCATTTTGTTCTGTTAACAATGGTTGGCTCTGTTCTGCTACTAGTGTTGATGGAATTTTCCTAGGTTTAGGAGTTTTTGAAGGACTTACAGCATCCAAATCAAAACCACTGACAAACAAGAATGAGGACCAATCTCTGCCTAACCTTTGAAGTTCACCTAAAACCAATAACTTCATTAAGCCATGATGAAATAATGATGTCTCACTCCCCTCAGACTTTGCTTGGACCTTATCAACCATCTTTGACAGAATTCTATGTAGATGGAAAGGTAGATCAAGGGAAATCCTACCAGTGAAATGCAAGAGTAATTTGAAATGATATGAGTAGACTTTGTGATATCTACCCTCACAAGTAAAGTACTTTTGGATGATGAGCAGGAATTTTGAATAGTTGTAATTAATGCAGCTTCCTGGAATAGTATTGGTGAGGTCCATTTCAGAACATTCTGGCTTCATGAATTCTTTGCACTATTCCATATTAAACTTGAAACATTTGAACCAGTTCTCCTGACCTATTGGAATCTCTGTGGCAGTATCAATAACCTCTGGTGTGATGGAAAAATTGAGCATTCCCACTTTAGTGGTTGTTCCACTAAAATTCAAAGCAAACTCCTTGGATACCTATGTATGACATCCTTGCAATTCCTCACAAAACTGTAAGCAACCTGCCCTTCTGAAGGCTTCCATTACTATTGGATCTTCATTGATCACTTTCATGTCTGCAGGTTCATATCTCAGACATTGTCCAACCTTGTGTGTTTTTCTTTTCTCTGTCATAGTTTTTTTTTAAGAATTTCTCAGCCTCGCTTGATGATATTCAGCCTCGTTTGATGAGTTTGCAGGCTTGCTTGATGAAGTTCAAAGTAAACCTTTGAAGAAACCAGCCACAACTTTGGCTTAGTACAATAGCTCTCCAGAGCTCAAATATTACGCAAGGAGGAAAAAGAAATGAGAATGACTAAATTAGGAAAGGATTTGAAGTTTAAATGTCTTCTCGTGGCTCAATGATGACTTATACATTACCTAAACTGACCATGATGACTGCAAACCTGAGCATGTACCTTTATTTTATCCCTCCATGACTCGAAAGCATCTAACTTACCCTTTCCCAAATGATTTCTGACACCTAACAACTATACTGACAAGACAGACAAGAAATCGTGCTTTCGTAGCGATTTAAGTGTTACTTTGATTATTTTTGCTAAGAAACTATCAGCAATTTCGTAGCGAAAAGTAACTTTTTGCAGTGCATTACGCTACGAAACTGTGGTTTCTTGGCTAATTTGGCATTTTCGGTACAAAAACTTTGGAAAACAAAATAAGTCAGAGAATTATGAATGATGTGACATGAATGAGTTTGAACATGGGTGGGTTTAGACCTTAGGGTAAACTTAAACCATAAAATTTTAATATTCCCCTTGACCAAACTTTAAAATGAGTCCTACAACCCTATTTTGACACATGAACTTATTTAACCTTGTCAAAATGATGTTTCAATTTTTTTGGGTGATAACACAACCAAAGGAAATTGTTCCCTACAGGAAGACCATTAAGCATCAGGTACACAAATTATTTCTACAATTATTGTTTTATGCAATATTTTTTGCCATAAGGTTGTTGATTACAAAAACTATGCAAAGAAGATTATGGATTCATTGGGAAATTCATATGAGGATAACAACACGAGAATACATAAGTCTCTTCCTCCACTTATAAGTCACATGAGGTGTTATATATGTGACAATATTTTCCACATAACCTAATATTAAAAGCTACCATGTTCCTTAATGAAAACTAGATAGAAGAAGGAGGTCACTCAAGGTAGATGAAACAATAAGCCAGAAGGAAATGAACAAAGTAGAAGACAACCCACAAAATTTTGGAAAAGGAAAAAAGAGTAGTATGTGACTTCAATGAAAAGTTGGAGTCAGCGTGGCCTTTGGAGGAGCTACTCAAGGAATGAAAGTAGTCATGAGCAAAGAATAATTTGGTCAGTGTTAGAGAAACAACACCGCAGGGAGGGAGTAGCCCCAATGGTTCTTCTTGAAGACTATGACAATAGAGTTTTTTGAGTTTTAGATTGGATTATTTACATGTAAGCATTGAAGCTCAAAATGGTTAAAGAAACAATCTAAGGCCACCATGCAAATTGAAATCTTGAATATGCAATGAAATTGTTTGTGCAAGCCAAGATGTCAATGAGCCAATTTTTCCTCCTTGAACATGCCATTACTCTATTAAATAAATGTTTAGATCATATTGAAGAAGAGAAAATAGAAGCAGTGGTAACATCGCATTAAGAGGAGATATATCATAAATGACCCTTTAAATGATATTGAGGGCAAGTGTGTGCAAAGAAAGTTGCACTCTGGAAATATTTGTTTTTTGACAAGCCAGAGTCAGGTTTAGATTTTATGGATGTTTTTGTGAAAAATGAAAGAGGGAAAGATGGAGTAGTAAAGAATGTAAATCTGGGAGGACTCTCTTCTTCTCAATCCTTTTAAAATACAAACAATTGTATCTTCCAGTTGGCAGAAGATAAGTGCAACATAGTTGAAGTTATCTCAAGTGAAGAATAATCTGCAAATAATGGTGTCCCTATGTTAATAAAATCGATGAGGATAAATTTGGTCTACATACTATATATATATATTATCCAATGGATGATAGTCACAACTCGTCCAACAAGCGTTCAATAAGCTCACATAGTAAGGTTAACGCATCAGATCCTTTATAAAGTGGATATTCAAGTTTGTCGATTGACAATGAATCATAAAACCTTGACAAAGATATCGAAAGGACTGATGTACAAATTTAAATAAATATTGGACAAATATAGTTGGATCTTGGTCTACTAAACAAGTTAGGAATTAGTTTCAGCTAAATGTTCCTTTTGAAAGGAATCACATGGAAAAATATTTGTAAATATTCCAAAACGAACCTCTAATATATGACACAAATATTAATGAAATGGTACAAATATTTTTTGTTCTTCAAGATATAAGCCCAAAAGATTCAATTATTTTGGAAGAAATTGTTGAGATGGACCTATGTTGAATCATACACAAGAAACTGGTGATCGATTATGATTTTCCTTTCATATGACATCTTTTCATGGCCTTCGTTTTATATGTTCTAGTCTCTACAAGTTTAAGGTTGACACTTGGTTGACAACTTTCGAAGCTGACTGCAAAGCTTCTTCTCTGAACAAATCACAAACTTGTAGGGGTTTGATTGAGCGTAAGCCTGGACATTGAATCGTTGAAAAAAGGAGAAACTAAAAAAAGGGGCCGGGGGGGTGGGGGCACATTCAAGAAAATTAAATCAATAGTAGGGGAAGTACCTTCACACGAAAAATAAATCGCATGAGAGAACAACAATCAGAGATGTTGCCTCCAAGTGATATAAGAAGATTAAAATGTATAAGGAACATGACTATAAGGATGTAATTGGAAGAAATGCATGTTAGTATCTAAAACATCATATAGAAAATGATAGACTTGACAATTTTCAGGACTTGATGAGGGGGGAATGTTACCACCAAAAAATGATCACCTAGTTATTTCTAACTAGGTGGATTGAAATACACCATGTGGGATTAATTTTATCATAGTAAAATCACTTTCATCATGGGAAATAATTTAGTAAACCATTTTTATTAAATTATTTCTAATTAAAATTAAAAACCCCAAGAGAATAATTGAATAAATCATTATTTATTTAATTTTCTATAGGAATAATTATTAAATCATTATTTTATAATTATTCCTTGTCACGCCTCACTAAATCACCTAGGAATAATTAAATAAATCATTATTTATTTATTATTCCTTAATTATATTTTTGGAATAATTGTTAAAACACTATTTAATAATTATTTCAATTTCACACATTTCTTAACCCTCGCAATATAATTAACAAATCATTCTATTTGTTAATTATTTATAACTAAATATATTTGATCATTTTGAATATCTTTTCCCTCTCCAACATAATAATAATAAAGTATTCCTAACGGTTAGATCTTGACTTGGTCAATAATATCTTATTATTTCTCATTTTCAAGTTCAACCCAATACTTTGCTATGAATAAGAGGGTTTTCCATGAATTCTTCACCATGATTATTATCATCGTCACCACTATTGTCTTCTTGTGTTCGAGCTCCCACTAGAGTTCTATTCATTTTTTGGGTTTTTCACATATTGACAAAGAGAATCGATCACTAAAGCATCAGGGACATCTAAATGACCCATCCCACAGAGGGAGATTTGCAGACCCTTTTTGTATATCTCCTTCACTAGGTGTTATCAATAAAGATTATTATTCATTTAAAATATCTTTCCATATTGAGTTATTACATTGGATATCTATTGTTGTTTGTCATTTTGAATCGCATATACATTTTTACTGCAGGGTTTTATCATTTTATTATTGAAAATTCGAGGTGTAAATGGCCACTTATTGTTGTTAGGGTCACTTATCTCTAGTGAATTAAGAGAGGTGTTTTTGGTACACCTTCCAAGAAATATTATTCTAAATAATGGCGACTTCACTAGGTCTTTAACTACATTTGTCGTCAAAAAATGGTGACTCCACCGGTATAGTAATTAAGTTCCTAGGTGATTGTAATTTCAGTGGTTTTTAGTATTTTATGTATCTATTTATAGCCTCTAAGTTTTTATTTATAACTCTCCTTTCTTTTTTCTGTCAAATTTTTGGATTCTGGAGGTTTTTTGGTTATTTATGCAGGTCACAGGTACTAGTCAAGTAGGAAATGAAAAAATCTATGCAAGATCTACCGACTGAGAGTCCCAAGAGAGAGAATCACTGTTCAGCCCCAAATATATGCTTTTAAATGCACTTTTTGTTCATATTTATGTGTTTTCCATTGTTTCCAGGTCGATACCTGCTCTCTCTTTTTTCCAAGAATTTTTCAGAATTTTTCCAGATTTATCGAAAGTGTTATGTGTGCACTGGGAAGGGTTTCTTACCTCTTTTTGAGTCTCCCCTGGACCTATATTCTCTTTGTTTTTCTCTTTGAGGAAGGAAAACCCCCTAAGGTTTAGAGTACACCTTCACCTTTTTAGGAATATATTCGCTCAATTGAGGAGTCTAGGGTTTATAATTTTCAGCCACTAGTTCTCAGGGTTTGGTCCACTTTGTTAAAGCCCTTCAAGATAGGTCCTTTCATCATTTTAACTCCATTTTGAGTTTAGTCTTGCCTTCCCCCTTAGGATCCCCTTGTGTTTCCTAGGTTTTAGAGCTTATTTCCTATCCTTTGCAACAGATTTCAGCTCTGATGTTTTTTTTTGTCTGCACCATTTACAACATATTAGTCCTTGTATATCATATTCCCTTTGAAATTAGATCTTTTAGGCCTTTTGTGTGTTTTTTAGTAGTTTTTTTGCCTCTCCTTGTTTAGTTTTTTATATCATTTTGGGCAGGGTTTGTGTGCTTGGATTGGTTGTTTATTTTATTTCCCTTTTCAAACTTTATTTATAGTTTTTCAACACTTTATTTCAACAACACATGGCATCATAAAAAATGACCAATTAACTCATACACTAGGTACACTTTTCACACACATTTTCACACCCTAAGCGAATGTGAGTTTGGTTAACACCGCCAAGCCAAGACTTGAAACAAGCCACATAATAATAATCTAACACACATAGATTAATCCCACTTGGACATGAGGGCCAAACAATTTGTGTAGTTAGGTGTAGGATTGGTGGGATAGGCTTCCAATAACACCCATAGATAATTTAAATTTAGACAAAGAAGTTGAATTTGTAGGGATCTTAAAATCCTTCACCACCCCACAGTCTAAAGTCGGAGTGCGTCAAAAACCATATTCAAAGGGGGTTAGGCTAGGTCATCGTGCGAGCCGTTCTCCTCATGGCTACCCAAACCATGGTAAGGAAATTTTTGCAGTGGCCAATCACCAAGAAGCTCAAGACTCTACCACCCCCATGGAAAGAAGGTAAATGTAGTGAAAAATCATAGGAAAACACCCTATAGGACTAGTTGTGTGAAGCAGTCGGTTCTCTACCCCACCTTTCTCTGGATAGCTTTTCTTACGGGGATTATATTATGTCAAGAAGTTCTTTGGAAGACCATCTGAAACAGTAGATTTAGTATTTGTTTGAGAAATTATACCACCTATCGGCTAGATGTCTTTTCCTTTGATAGGACGTGATTTCCTGAATTAGAGTAACATATTAATATATTTAGTTTACACTTGGTACCACTACACTAGGTGTTTTCTTTTTGTTTGTTACTCTTTTTCTCATATCATCCTTTAGTCCTTAGAGTCATCATTTTCTTGACATCATTGTGCCCCCTAAGAATTTTTCACGGATAATCTGAGTCCTTTGCCCTCAGTTTTCATTAGGAAATATTACTCCTCCCTGTCGGGTTATATTTCATCCTCCCACTCCTCCATAAAGTCCTCATTATGACTTTGGTTCTATTGATTATTCCATTTCTTCCTTTGATTCTTCGTCTTCTCAACCACGCACCGTCACCAAGTTAGGAACCAATGTGGGTGTGGTAAACCAAGGTGGTAATCCAAGTACTAACCAGGGTAACCCAATAAGCGAAACCTCTTCAAGTATGGTCACTCCTACTCCATTGCTACCCTTCATGGCTGGTTTGAGTCTCCCTGATTTTAACCATTTGATCAATGACCCTCTTCTTCGTGACCCCAATTGGCTAGCTATACCTACCAAGTTTCCTTCTTACATACCCAAGTTCGAAAGAAATCCTGGAGAAGATCCAACAAATCATGTTAGCTCATTCCATATGTGGTTTTCATCCAATTTTATCACTGTATATTCCATCATTCTTCGCATTTTCTAGTGCACTCTTACTGTAGTTGTTGCTAAGTGGTATGTAGATCAACCCATAGCCACTCATTCCACTTTCGAGACTCTTTCCAAATAATTTCTATCCTATTTCTAATTACCTCTTTGTTATGACACAGGTACCAAACTCTTGACTTCTTTCTATCAAACTTATGTCACTCACTTATCTAACCATGTTCAAGAATGGCACAGAAGTATGAGCATGTGTAGGGCCCCTGAATTCGAAGATCGTGTTTACATGGATCGGTTCCTTAGATCACTTTTGGCCCCCCATAGGTAAATATGTCGCTTCACACTTCCCTCAGTATGATAAATATGCACTCCAAGTATCTTTGAAATATGAGATTATCTATGTGCATTCAAGTTATGTTTATACCATTCTTCTCGATATGCCTTGGCCTAGTGATGTTAATGCACCGAGGGCATCTCATGTCGTGGAAAGTATCATTAGATCCATTTCACACCCTCAAACTCCACCATATACTCTGCCTCTGATGATTTATGGTTAACCCTATGGCGGACTAGTTCCTCTTATAATTATCCCCCTCCCAATCCTCGACATGGCATCCCTTATCCAGGTACCAACACGTCATATTCATATCCTCATCGGAATCAACAAATGCCAAGTCCTATTGTTGATCCACCTATTTATCCTAATGTTTCGCCTCCTCCTTACTATCTGTATGCACCACCTAGCACTCCATACCCTTCGACACTAACGCCCTAGCCCCCCATACCTCCTCCACCTCTTCCACAGTAGCAACCTCCTCCTCAAGGTCAAATGTATGCTCAAAAGAGTGCAACCAATCCCCCCAACCCCAAGAAATGGAACAAGGGGAAAGGTAACTAGAACTAGAAATCTCAAGGTAATCAAGGTAACTAGGGTCCACCACCTAATGCTCCTCAGGGAAACCATCCAAACCACACAACCCATCAATAGGGTAGACAACCCAAACAAAACAAGGCTCTTTTTATGAACAAACCTTGTCCCTGTTGCAGTGTATTTGGCCATTATACTCATGAGTGTCCCATTTTCCCTCAAATGCATCAAGTATCGGAATCTCAAGTAACCGCTTCTAGAGGACAACAGTCCATTTCTCCACCTCCTCCTCCCCCTGCTTCATCTCAACCGGTTGTGATTACCAATCATTTTCCTCATCAAGGATATATTGCTCCTCAACCTAGACAAGGCCATGCAGCTCTCCAACCTTCACCATATTTTCACAATGATTATCATATCCTTATGATGAATTATGACGAATTCAACACTGAACAAGTCAACCTTCAGACTCAATCATGTCAATATGACAAGCCACCTACTAATTCAGGGACTAAGTCCCAACCTCAAGTTTCCACCGAGCCTTTATCATCATCAAATGGTACCTTGCAGATCCCTCTTCCTGAGGTAGAGGTTATCCCTAAGATCCCCAAAGGTCCATTATGTCGAAAATTTTCTTCTCTTAAAGTTGTTCATAGCTATAGCATAGTAGATGACTTCGCATGGTCTCTTGATTCCATGTAAATGCTAGAAGTCCTCTAGACGTGCCCATCCCCACATAAATCTCTACTCTCTAATTTATTTGATTTGGATCCTTCTGATGATCGTATGATTTTGTTTTATGTAGAAAAATCGGAACATCCCCCCCTACCTTCATCCATTGCATTTCAAATAATAGTCTCCATAAGAAATGCCACTATGCAGTGGTGTATCATAGACTAAGGCGCCTCCACATGTTTGATGGTTTATATTTTTTGGAAGCAACATGTTTCATCTTACTTGTCCCCATCCACCATCATTGTTTTTGCTTGGGACGGTCATCCCTCATAGACCCTTGGCTTATATGGAAATTTTCCTATTACTGTTGCCGGTAAGACTTTCTCTATTGATATTGAGATCATTGATGCCTCATTATATTATAACATCCTCTTGGTTCATAGTTACATCTATTCCATGTCATTTGCTGCATCTGCAGTCTTTCGCAAGATGTGATTTCCTCATAATGGAAATATCATCACCATTGATCAGTTGACTTACTATGATCCTAAGTCTCAAACTTTACCTCAATCCACCGTCTCATCGATGATTGGAAATAAGACAGTCCCATGCCTAACCAATGTTTCTCCTAGAAAATACAAAAATTCCACTTTGATTGGTGCTTATTATGGTCCACCACCTACCCCTTCTGAGCCTAGCTCGTTCAGTGTTTGCATTCTTCAAAAGTCACGGGATGCTCACAAGCAGTCTAGTACGCCTTCCTAGTAGCCATCACCTCTGAAATCTGCTGCTCCCAACTCAACCCAGCCTTCAGGTATAATTCTTCAAGTTACATTTCCTTCTATTGGCATATCCCCTATTACTTCCATCTCGGAACCATTCCCCCAGTTCTTAACCATATGGGAGTAGTTCCTCCAAGTCATTACCCTTTTGGTCACATACCCTTCGTATTCCCGCCACCTGGAATTTTTTCTGTCCTTCTTATGGATATATTTAGTCTTCCTAATATCACCTTGGGGATCCTAGTCTAGTACATTGATCCTCCCACAAACACTCCCCCTAATCAACTCAAACCTTACACTTCTTTGACCCTGGCTCAATCTGTTGTTCCTACCCCTTCCTTTGCTTCAGTTCTACAACAACCTCAACAAGGACCTACTCTTATTTCAAAAGAACCTTGTGAGGGTGGAAAAGCCTAGAAAAAGGGACCCAAAGATAAGGCACCCCAACCAACTCCATCTCCTCCTAAGCCTCCAAATCTTACACCTCCATGTGCTTTGTGTGATGTTTTTGGGCATGCAACCAATAATTGTCTTGAACTCCCTCATATAAAGAATATGGTTGTTGATACCTTTCCTAGATCTAACATTCCTAAGGTCCATGTTACCTTACTAGAGTCAGCTAATAAGAACATATCCTTACGCACGAATCACCCTTGTGCTTTGTGTGATAACTATGGCTAGTATTCTCATCATTGTCCATTTCTCGAAGATTTTCGTGATACCCTTCAAGTACTTTGCAAGTTAGCGGTTTCTCGTAGTGAATCCACCTCCTCTCTACCTAGGGCTTTTGGTCCCACTATTGTGCTATAACATGAGGTCTCTCAACCACCCATCATGATCCCTCCTCCTGATTTCGAGATGACAGATAGTACCATTCCTATTCTCTACATGTCGTCATCCATGGGATCGATGTACTGGGACTCTCTTGGAGTTTCCTATTTTGATTCCACCGAACCTTCTTCAATGAACACTTCGGTCTCAACATCGGTAGATGTCCCATCTACTAGTCATCAATCTACTCTTTTTGACGATGCGCATGTGAACCTTGCCTCACATGAAAATGCCTCGGGTAGCTTCTCTTCATCATGTGGTTTCTCTTCCTCCCTTCCACCCATCTTTCATTTCGATGAAGACATAATGGAATCCATGGCCACCCCTGATTATCCTTGGGATGATATGCACCATCGTGCATGTTTCCTTCCACAACAAACCCATGATCAATATGTTATGGAGTCCAAAGACTTCATCCATAGTGTGGTTGATTGGTTCAATAACCCCTTACTTTGAACCCATGAATTTGAACCACATACACCTTGTGTCCATTACATTTCCACTCAATATTTGGGAAAGGGGGAATCCATTTTCAGGGTCCATGAGAAGAAATTCTCCCCAACCCTCCTAGTGCATCTGTTAGTGTCGAATCTAGTACCATTATTCTTCCCCATTTAGAAGAACTACTAGAGTGTCATATCACTTCATACCACTCAAGGGATGATCCACATAATCATTCCTCCACCTTACATCAACAACCAAGACCCTTAGACATTGTTGTTGTTCAAACATATTGTTTTATAGGTGAGAATCAGGTCATTATATCTTAATTCACTCTTTGGTATAGTGAAACCATCTATGTGAACCCAAAATTCAGTCCATTTGATTCATATATGCAGTGCCAAACGAGATTGGTAATCCACCATTTCATTTCTCTTACTCCATACTTCATTCGTTCTTCCCATAAGAAGACATCCATAACATAAACAAAATATAAACCACATCATCGGAAATGTTTTTAGAGTCCACTATTCTAAATACATTCGGCATGGCCATAGCATGCTCATTATCCTTTGGAGGATCTCATTCCAGTAGGGTTCTGTTAGGGTCCTATCATAATAGGATTCATAATTTTTGAATAGACTTTGATTAGTCTTATAATATGTACATACTTTGCTTTCTGCAAATTGTTTTCCCATATCAGAAAAATAAAATAAAAAATGTAAATAGGGTAAAAGTCCTCAAATAAAATTCAAAGGACTTAAAAGAAAAGATATCAAAAAAATAGAAAAATGGACCCCAAATAAAAAAAGGAGATAAAATAAAACATGAAAGTGATGCAAATTCAAATGCCACTACTATTTGTTTTTTACTGCAAAATAAAGATTGTGTGCAGTTTGTTACAATGCCACAATCCATGAAATTTAAACAGTTTCATCTTAACCTCTCATGTTTTAAATTTCATGCTATTAGATAGAGAATAAAGATCTAGCCAAATGGTATAATCTTGGCAGATCAGTAGTTAGGTAGAAAATAAATAAGCAGCTCAACAGCTTAATCTGAGCCCTTGGAAGAAATAAGGATAGAATTAGATAGTTTGATGTTTTAAAAGAAAAATGAACAAGGGTTGCAAGCTCAAATGCACCCAAGTAAATGAAGAAAAAATTTTAGGGTAGCATATGGGTAGGCAAAAGCAGTTTTTACAATCTTGGATAAGCAGAAATTGGTCATTCAGTCACTAACTCCCTTCAAAATCATCCCCTTGTAAAAATACTCAATCCTCTCCATTTTCATTGTTTCCCATTCCTTTTTCCTTTTTCCCCATTATCATTCAGTTTCACTTGCAAAAATCCCCTTTTCCTAAGTTTAAAATTCATTTTTCTTATTAAAAGTAAAACCCTATAACTAATTCCCCTTTTACCCAAAAAACACCCAAAAATTTACTTATCCTAAGTGTAAATACAAAATTATTATGTGGGAACCTATAAGAATAAAATTCATCCCTATATAATGTTTTACACTAAGGCATAATTCATTTTTCTCCCTCATCACATTTCATTATTAACACATTGATTTATATATTAGCTTCTTTATTCACCTTTAGCCTGTATTAGATATAATTCCTTTATATAAAATATCCCAAACCCATATTTTAATTTTAACCTATGTATTTTTTCCCCACGTGATATATTATTCCCGCCCCATCCCATAGGTCAAAATTATTTTCATTATATATTAACTCCGCTTATATTAACATTACACTTATATCCATTTCATTTGTTAATAAACACTACATTTGCCTATTAAAGGTCATTCCTAACTATGTAGTAAAACCTATGTTTTAAGATATAACCCATATCTCGCTGCATAGAAATCCTGGACCCCACGCCTTTCAACCCCGCAGCTTCATCGCAAGATCTCGACAGTTCACTCCTATCCGCCAGATCTAACGGTGACCATTCCCCATCGCACATTCCATTGTGCGATCGATAAACAAACTAAAACCTTGCGATAAAAGTTGTTTTAGGATTTTCTCTCACCTCCACGCGTCCAAATTTCATTCGATCCCACTGATTGAATCAATCCTACTTACCGCCTTTCGACCGTGCGAAAACCACCTAATGGTCCCCCCCCCCCCCCCCCCACACGCCTAAACCACCTTCCTATTTTGAATTGACCCATGTTTAATGCATTCACTGTTCACTAAAATTCTTTATAAAATCACCCGAATGCATTCATTTGAACCTTTCTATTACTGTTCTCTGCACATAAAAGTATTCCAGATCAAGATTAGACCACTACTGACTCTGTTTTAGCCCAAAAACAAACAGAAATCACCGAATTTAACTGCTACAATACTGCATAAGCCTTTCAAATACATATAAAGATCATAAAAATATTTTGAAAGCTTTTCAACCCTAGAAACTCTTCTTCACAGTGAAATTCTGATTTTTATAGGTATTCCTCGGAGAAAGAAAACTCATTCATCAATCTGAAAGAATTATAAAGTTAAATAAATCCGTTAGAAGCCTGTATGCCTAAAGAATATCCCTTTTCTTCATAAATCCTTCAAATATACAAACCCTGAGTATTTAATTACAGTTTTTGAAGCCTTGACCTGTTTTAGAACAAACTTTGATTGAGTTTAGCCATCCGTAGACTTAAAAAGCCCTCTAAGACCTCCAAAACATTTTCTACAGTACTCAGGAGCCCTTCTGCATAAAATTTGATGTTCTAAGATTGTTTTATCACAGAAAAGTCTATTGTAAACCCTCGATATCTTTTGTTGAGACTATAAGGTAAAGAAAATTACTATTTTGATACATAAAATATAGTTTGAGTCAGTTTGATCATAATTATACCTTTTGCAAACAAAGAGTCATATCTAAAAACCTTATGTAAATTGTATAAACTTACAGAAGTGTTTCACAGGCCTAAATCAGTGTTTTAAAAGGTTAAAAGTATTGAAATTGATTAATCCAACCTATAAATGGCTTCCAAAGGCACTATTGTGATCAACCCTCTACAACCTCATGTTGTAGATGTAGAACATATTCCCCTGGAAGATGTAGATTTCAAAATTACATATCTTGTGACAGAGTTTAAACTTCTTAAGCTCCACTGCTGGAGCCAATAAAAATCCCTAGACCAAGTTGATGATTTTTTTATCTGGGAATCAAATTTGCCTAATTATGTTGTTCCCCATACTCACCCATGCCCAAAGGAAATCAGATTATGCGAATCATATTATTCTCCGTATCAAAGAGCCATTGTGAATTCTGAAAAAGAAGTGTTTTTTACCATTACAACTGAATCTATCAACCAGATGCTTCAGTTACAAGCTGAGCCTAATGAATTTCCTTTATCAATTTAAGCCCTCACTAGGTTCTATTTGGAGTTGGATTTTCCCAAGAGATTTCAAATTTTTCAAACCTTCATGCCATCCTATGTGGAAATTCCCAAGCTCAACCCTCCATACTCCTCTTCAAAATTCTCAGAAAGAACTAGACACAGTATTTCCATGTTATCTTTTATCCTTGGATATTTCACAGATGAACATGCTGATGCATCAGTACTTTGTTTCTTTTCCATTTTTGTACTTGGCCAGCCCCCTGCAGTTATCTTTAACTTTTCCCAATATATTGCTAATATCATCCATGAAAAACTAGTCAAACTGCTTACTAAAGGTGTTTTTAGGTATTCTTCATTTCTATTCCGTATGTTCCTTTATTTCCAGTCTAAAAAGGTTCCTATAACTCTTCAGAAGCTTGATGTGGAAGGAAACCCACAATCTGTTATATTATGTACTTCCTTGATAAGGAAGGAGTAAAATGAGTTTACTTGTTAGCTCCCCATAATTTGCTAGATTGATTTAGATACAAATGGACAGGGGTAACATCAAACCAGACTTTGGAGTCCTAGGACCTAGCCTTCCTGGACTCGGATAGGGCTCTCTCTGTTGGGTGCAAGTGATGTAATCTTGTTGCTCTAGGGTTTTGATTTTAGGCTAGTTATTAGGTATAGGGTTTGTTGATTGTTTTGGATGGTGTTGGCCGGATAAATCGTTCTTGCGGACAAGACCGATCTCCCTAGTGTCAGAAGACAATCTAGCAACAAACGAACAACTAAGTTTGTCTTTCTCTAGATATATTCGTTTTACAATTAAATGCTATGAAGGTGTCGATCCTACCTTAGATCCAAATGCTTATTTGCGGTCGCATTGCTTCCGTTGCATCAATAATCCTTCGTCGCAACAAGGGCCCTTTTGTCACAAGAAGGTATCATCTTCAATTGATCTGCAATCACAAACAAGAAAATATCAATAGCACCTGTATAACAAATAATCATAAAACATACCTATCATAGTGATCAAGGAATCTATGAAATAAATGATCAAACGACAGCTTATTGAAATAAACAATCGAACAACAATTTATTGAGAAAAACAGAACTTGATTGTATTAATCTTAAAATATACAGAAGAACCTTACAACCTTAGCCTTGATGTTCGAAAGGCCTTCCCAGGGTCCGAAGCAGGAATCTCCTCTACTTTGATAAGTCTTGCACTCTTCCTCCAAAAGCATAAAGAGGTATGTGATCTTTCCTCTCAAAATCTCAGCAGAAGGAAATCTAAATCTCAACAGCACTTCAGCTCAAAAATCTTCTCCAAAAAACTTAACCTTTGAGGCTACCCAATGCCTCCTTTTATAGATCACATGAGGAGGTTAGGATTCCACCTTTAAAGGGATAGAATCCTCCTTCAAAGGGATAGGCTCCTCACATCAAGGGATTAGTTCCTTAAGGTGTGGGATACATGCACCTTACTAAAGCGTACTCATCCCCAAAAAATCTCATCCAGAACCTTCCAGAATTGACCAAAATTCAACTTTTTCAGTTTTAATTCCGCGCTTTTTTAACTTTACAGGGGTTCCGCACCTATAACACAGAGAAAGTGCGTTCTAGAACGTAATTTCTCTTCACATTACCTGCGTACCCAAGCTAAAAACGCAGGCAGACTTCATATTAACTGCGTACCCAAGGTTTTTGAGCTTTTTAGGGTTTTTCCTCCAGTTTCAGAGCATGGAATGAGAAACAAAGGTTGTAAGACTTGCAGAGGAGGCATGTATGAGTGTTAATGAGCTCATACAGTCAGCAAAATGTCAAGGTGACAGTTTTCAGTGTAACAGATGGGAAATATGATCAAATGTAATAAGAGAAGTAAGAGGATGTCAAAGCCATTAGGCTATGGAGTCAAGTGAAATTCAAGAATGTCTAAATGATGAAGCAGAGTGTGTTGCAGGGCCGATTTAGCAAGGTCAATGGATCCTTAAGGTGATGTATGGTGGTGTAATGAACATTAAGTTGGGGAAAATACTAGGAGATCTTATAAATATAAAATCTAAAGCATAACTCACGAGGTAGGGCAAACCATTGTTCTCATTGAACAATACTCAAATGATAAACATATAAAATGAACATTCCAGTGAAACATAGAAGCATTAGAACTCCTAACTTTGAAAATTCACCTTCAGTATTTTGGGAAACATACAAGATTTAAACAAATAACTCAATTTATGAAGAGGGAACTCCTAAAAATCATATTTCAAGCTATGGGGAACTCTGAAACAATTTGAAAAGCATGGAAAAAGGGCAAGATCGAACGAGACCTCTTTGACTTAACCTAATCAATCAATATTTCATAGAAAGGATTCAAGATGGGTTTTCAGAACTTCAAATAAGCAGGGCATACCATAAATCTTACTTGTAAGCTAACATACTAACCATGCATGAAACAAAAACAAATTTAGGGGAGCCTAAGGAGCAGTGAAGAATTTTTTAGTTATGACCCAAATAGAGGAAAACATAAAGGCCATAACAAACAGGAGGATTGAGGTGCTTCAATGGACATGTCTCAACCTATACATTTATGTTTAATAGCAGCTAAGAAACATGAAACATATTGATAACTAAGAAAACAATAGACAGATAGGAAAGCATCACCATTCACCAAGCTATGGAATCCTGCAAACAAGCTTCTCCATCATCCAAGCAAACAAGCTATTCATCCACTTCACAAAACCAATTTCTTCTTCAAGCTCATGAAAATCATATATTACTCATGAAACTCATCAAATGCCAACATTTACAAACAAGTCCTCATGCTCTATTTAAATTAGCAAATGAGGAGGTGGAAACCATAAGAGGCTTCTAGAAACCCTTAAAAACTCATAAATGTCATTTATGGCCAAGAGACCATGCAAGGCCCAAGGCACATAATATCTTATGAAATAAATGCCATAATAACTATTTGCACCTATTTCTAGATTTTCTAGCCTCAAGAAACTCAAAAATATCATTTTTCCATAAATGAGTGTGTGTGTTTTGTTGACTTTTGGTCCAAAACACATTGTTCATCACATTTGCGTAGCACCACCTTCGGCAAAAAACAGGGTCTTTTGTGACCGAGTTTTGGACCCCTTCCCGATGTCGGATTTGGCTCCGTGATGGCCCGTTGGAAAGCCTAAAGAGTATAATTTCCAAAAATACTTTTTTTTTCCTGATCCAGCCCCTTTAGCTTGGTAAAATGGTCAAAATATCAAGACTAGTCATTTACGCAGCACCAGTCCCAAAACAGAGGCAAAAAGGTCAAAAAAGTGAGGTTTTTTGACCTTTTGAGGGGTCAAACCTGCTCCAAAATTTCTGAAATTTGGTAAGCATGATGTGCAAGCTGAGAGAAATCTAAAAATTTAAATTTTTTCTCCTAGGGATGCTCCATATGTTTTCATAGTGCCAATGGCGCTGCGCAAATGAGACCAAAAAATTTCAAAAAAACAAAATTTTATCCAAATGCTCTCAAATTTGGTGGAGATCTTCCCTAAGGGGTCTTGGCCAACTGCTGAGAAGCCTCAGCCAAAACTCCAAGGCTATCAAGATTTTTTTCCTTTTTTAGAGTTTGGATTTCAAAGAGGGCCTTCTTCAATTTGGTAGAAACAAGCTTGTGTTTCCTGGCATAATGCTTGGCCATCCTTCTTTGTAGCTCTAGGCTTTCATTTGCCTTCTTTAGCTTGGCCTCTAGGTGCATGTTTGTCCTTTCAAGCCTTGGATTTGATGCAGCTAGCAAGGTCCCTTGCCTTTTGGAGGCAGCAAACACTTGCCTTGGGCCTCTTTGGTATATATATGCAAGAGGCGTGATATTTGTGTCACTGGTTTCTTTGGCCTGGCTGGGATCATCTTTATTTTCTACCATGTCATCACCCTCTTTCTCACTGATGGGCTGGTCATTTTCATTACTATCATGACCTCTTTCTTCTTGGCTACTTGGTCCTTTACTGTCTTCCTCATCATCTGTCCTTTCTTCTTCCTTTGTTGCTGCTTCTTCTTCACTTTCTTCATTCCCTTATCCTTCTTCTTCATTACTTGCTAGTTCATTTGCATCACTACCCTCACTCTTATGTTCATTTTCCTTCTCTTCATCATCATCTCCTTCCTCTTCTTCATCATCATTTATTCTTGCCCCTGCCTCACTGATTTCTTCTTTTTGTTTGCCAACATTCTATTCATCATTTGTGTCTATGTATTCTGCCCCATCATGACCCTCATCACTTTCACCTTGGTCATCACCTTGTTCATTATTACTAGCCATTTTTGCATCTTGGGATGACTCACTTGTATTTTTACCATCATTGCCTCCCTCTGATTTGTCACTTTCCTTTTCTTCACTATTGTTGTGCTCTTTTCCCTCATCCTTTGCTTCATTTCCTTCTTGCTCCTCTTCATGGATTTATGTGTTAGCCCCACTTTCTTCTTCATTTCCCTTGTTATTTTATTTCTCTGTACTGCCACTATCACCCTCTTGTTCATTATTATCGCCGTCATCCTCTTCATTTGATGTATCAATAGAAGGGGAAAATTTGGGGTTTGATGGAGGCAAAGTGAAAAAGATGATGAGGTCAAATTTTGTGAATGAGGGGTATGGAGGTTATGGTTTTAGTGGCTTTGGAGCTCTTAAGGATGCCCTTCTCAACTGAGTTTGTAGGCACCTTAACTCACCCACACTTATATAATATCGAACTGTTTGCAAGAGGTCATTTAAGCACATAGGTTCGTTTGCATATAGGGCCTAGGGTTTACATACCTAGGGTTTTAGAATTCAAAGCCATAGAGACTAAAATCAATTTAAAAACTTGATTGGAGACAAGGAAAGGGCATCACCTACCAATTCTTGGCCTTTTCACAAATCCTACAGGCAGGTTGGAGAGTGAAAATCTGATTTAGGGCAAAGGCTTTTGACCTTGGCACTTTCCAAGAATTTGCACAGCACCAGCTATTAGTGTAGCGCCACCCTCTTTTTACACAGCACAGTGCAAAAATGCACTGTAAAAAAACCCCATTTGTGCAGCACCAGTGGTCTATTAGTGCAGCGCTAGTCATTTGCGCAGCGCCACCTCAGCAAAAAATAGGTCAACTTGCATCCAAGTGTTTATGACCTTCCCGATGTCGGATTTGGGCTTGTGATAGCTCGTTGGAAATATATTCAAGTATATTTTTCATTTGACTCATTGAGAAATTCATTTGGACACTCGAGCGATGAGAAAAACTGATTTTCCCAAGGTCCCTGCAGAAGTGCAGAAATTCTCCCGTGATACTTGTATTTTTGACATTGCTCCAAAACCACGATACCTGTCTCAACATTGAAGGAGGTTTTTCTTATTGAGACTATATTGGACAAAAACCTCTATCACTTTTGTCAAATTCCTCTTGGTTTGGTTAGAAACATGGTTTGAAGAAAAATTGGCCCTAGGCGTGACACATGGCTTGTCTCTTAGAATGAATTTTTGGAAAATGATGGAAGCATGATGTTTATGAGTGGGTATGGACTTATGCTTGCTGAAATTATCTATAAAATGAATCGTTTTCTCTTGTGCCTCCTTTTCATATCAAACCCTATCTTAGTTGGAAGAGGAAAATAGGGTTTGGTGTAGGGGATTTAGGACTGCCTTGTAGAGGGAGGGGAATGAAGGGGTTAAGGGTTGTCTAAATTCTTGGGGAAATTTTTGGGGATAGGGATAGATGTTAGGGAGTATGGGAAAGTGGAATTTCAATTATTGAGTGAGGGGAAGGGGTCCAAAAGGGAAAAACACAGGCCTAGTCTTAAAAAGTGTCAAATTGTGGCAATAGACTAGGTTTTGTAGAAAAATGATGAATTTGAGGGATAGGAGTGATGGGAAGTGTTTATGAAGGTATGTTAAGGATAGGAGGATTTTTAAGAGCATCAATATACAAGCCTTGTTTATGTTTAACCATGGAGGTCATGAAACCAAGAAAAATGCCCTTGAAAACCCTAGATGGGCAATGGAGGAGTTAGGCAAAACAAAATAGAGGGTTGAGGCCAAAGGTGGCAACACATAGTGATAATGAGTGGTATGAGCCCATGACAGTTCCTTTAGGAGTAGTGAGCTGACCTTGACATGATGGGATGATGAAATAGTGAAAATTTACCCTAAGGATAATGAAGGCAGTGAGATTTATATAATTCACAATGTTCATGAACTTTGTTTCTAGAAATCTAGAACCAATACTTAGTCATCTTTAGATAGTGAAAATTATGGATGACTGAAATTACGTATTCAGAGTTTACAGATTCTTTTATCCATCCCTTGGTTAATTTTATAAATAACAGTGTTCAGCCCAAGATCAGCAATGAAATCAAGAAAATTTTACAATTGTCTGAGCAAAGCAGAACAGGTGATTTTTATTTATACCAAAATCACACTGAAATCAGAGTCTATGGGTCAAGCCTTATTCCTTACAAATTTCCAAAATACCTCCCCGTGAGTTATTTTCTCTGGAGTATATAAGGCAAATTTTAAATTCAGATGTTGTAAATTTCTTGATTGAAAAGAAGAAGACAAAATTTAAACTGAAGAACCAGGTTGGCCCATTCATTTGTAATAACGGAGAAGCAGGTCCAGAGGCAGAAAAGCAGTTGTTAGAGTACAAATTCAGTCATGGTTTTCTTTTGTATTATGATCACCTTGGTATAATTAGAAAAATGAGAGTTAAGTTCAAATTAACTCCATACATTCATGAAAAGAAGCCTGATATTGAAAAATTCTCAAACCAGTCTTAATGGTTAGAGAATACACTAGTAGAGGCTGATAAGCAAAGTGATACTAGTCACACTTTGCAGACTCCAGCTCAGGAAAACAGAAGTATGAAAAGAAACAGGGAAGAAGGGCCTTACACAGTTGAGACTACTACAGAGACAAAGTTCAAACTCAGATACAACAAAAAACCAAAGATTAATCCTGCAAGCAAAGAAAAAGAGACAATTAAGGTCATTGACGCAGAGATTGCAGAAAAATACACTGATCCTCCTACAGTAGTTGAAAATGAACATTAGCCAACCACTTCTGATACACTGTTGATTCAAAAACAACATAGTATAGAAGTGTCATCATCAAAGCAAACAATAGAAAAGGATATGGACATCAAGGAAATGTACAAGGAGATTAAAGATAAAAATGAAGAAATAAAAAATGAAATATATTCTCAGTACTTAAAACAAACTCCTAGCATACAGAACGGGTTGCTTTCAGCCTTTGATTACAAGAACAAAAAGATGCTGATGATAGTGCTTTAGTCCACAGTACCAACTCCTAAATCATCATTTGATTATAAAAAGGTTGATTTTGAAGTTCCAGTCCAGGATATTCATCCTCTGGACCAAATTGAATTCCATAAACAAGCAGGAAAGATGTTTTATTCCACAATGACTACTAAGGCAATGAGTGCAAAAAAGCTTCAAAATGCTTTGATAAATGTAAGATATCAGCTCAAACTAGAGAAAGCTTCTTCATATGCAAAGGATATCAGAATCAAATCCTTGGAGGAACTAGTGATTGAGGTAGCTTATGATCCTCAAAACATAAAAGTTGCAGAGGAATTGATTAAAAAGAAGAATGTTGATATTGTTACACTTAAGAAACAATTGAAGTTGCCTCCTACTGAGCATCCTCAAGCTAAGGAGATTTTGCAGGATTCTAATCAAAAAGATGAGATGATGAGTCTCATTTTGCAGCTTACAACTCAGATCAAAGAAATGGAACTGGAAATGGAAAAATTGGTCCAAGAAAAAGAAGCCAACAAAGCACAGTAAGTTCCTTCCACTGTGATTCATGTTCTTACAATATCAGTTCCATCTACTTTGGCAGAAACACTGGCTCCTAATGTTCCAATGGCCACAGCAGTTCCAGTGACTTCATCAACAACTTATGACACTGAATCTTCAACAACAACAACACAGTAATCAGATGAGGCAAGTAAATTGGTAAAGGCAATGCAAGACATGTCCATCCAAACCAATGAGATAAATAGGTTAAAGGAACAGATTAAAAATCTTGAAGATGCCAAAAAACTTGCACAAATAAATACCAAGAATGAAGAGCAAAATGCCAACAGGTTGAATGAACAACTCAAGAAGTTGGAAAAAGAATTAACTTTGAAAGAACCTATGGCACATGTTAAGAACCAATTATGGTCCAATATCATTGAATCAGTCAATGATACTTGGCCATCCATACAAGTAATCTATGAGCAGAAAGATTTATTGAAAGCAGCAAAAGAAGCAATACAGAAAACAAAATAGGAGCTAGGTAAAAAACCTGAAGAGGCCTTGGAAATTATTAAATTCCTCAATTCCACAAAAAAACAAGAACTGGATGAAATTGGAATTACAGATAGAACAGAGACCATCCTTGAAGTAAGGAAGGTGATATCTAAAAAGAACTTGATGAACTAACTAGAGGAAAAGTGCCAAAACATGGAAATGGTAATCACAAGATTTATGATCAAATTTGATATTCTAAGGCAAAAGGGCCTTCCAAATCCTCTGGTAATCAAGGACAAATTGATGAAACAGGAATATTATGACAAAAATATGAGAGAAATTGTTAAAGAATAGATAAATAAATCAGCTTTGCAGGGAATCCTAACAGGGAAATTATTGTATAAAAATTTTAAAAATCTGTTTTACTTGCATCATGAAGTAAAACACCTATTTGTGAACAAACCAACATTTTGAAAATACACTGAAGATGATGAAAACTTCAGAAGGCTTATGAAGATAAAATTTCCAAAAGCTAAATTTTGGGAGAAGTTGACTGATCTACTGTAAGATCATATTACAGTGAGGACAAAGCAGTAAAAGAAAAAACAGAGTTTGTTGTTTTTTACATCAGCAGTAACGATTTTAGTAGTAAAGAGTATCAAGATGAAAGTGTATCAGATGAAATATTGAAGACAAAATTAGAGTAAAAATGAATTTTCCAGCATAAAGGACACCTCAGTGTCCAGCTACTGCCTTCATCAAAACAGAAAGCTATTTTATTTCAATAAACAGGACAACTAGCAATTAGCTAGGCAGTTATCACTATCTTCTTGCATGAAGATATTTATTTTCCAAGAAAAATTCCTAACTTTACTCTAGGATATTTCGCACTATTTTTTGTATAAATATTTCATCATTTGAAGTATTGAGAGTGGATTAATTGCTAAACATTTATGTAGTTATACTATTTTGAACCAAAGGGTTTTTGTATCAATTTCAAGTCAGCGGACTGGATCACAAGAAATAAAGCATCATATTACAGGATTCATGTGTTGGGCCACTGTATTGAAGTATTTCACTTGTTATCTTGTCAATTTTCTTAGGTTTTCCATCTATTCATGAATGTGTTCTTAATCTTAATGATAAATCAGGAATTTTTATTTCAGAATTTGTAAAAAGCACTCTGTTTTGACTAATTATCATTTAAATGTTTTCTACTGATATCCAGACTAGGGAACCCTCAATTGCTCCATGATTTCGATTGATCTCTACCTTTTCACTCCTAATCCGGATTTAAGAATCCTTAATTGCTCTTTTATCACCTTAAAAACCATTTCACCATCAGCCTTGAATATCTGAAGTGACTTTGCTATCTTGCCCTGTAAACATTACCTTTAGACCTTGATCCCGATCTGGTTGCTTGACACCATTTTCCCAATGGGATACAGATCTATAACTATCCATCTAAGTAAGTGATTTTCCCACCAAATCAAATCAAAACCCAAAAACCAATTTTCCCTATATAACTAGCCTAAAATCAAATATAATCAACAAAGTTAAATCTTATAGAGAGAGCCCTCTCTGAGCATTAGGAAGGCTAGATCCTAAAGCTTAAAATTAGGTTTTTGGTTACTTCTGATATTCTTCAAACTACAAATCTCACAACTTTAAGAATTATTAGAGTGATAACCGGTTCAAATGCTTGAACCCCTTATTTGAGCACAACACAATAGCACTCCACAAACTCATCCAGCTAGGGGCATCATTCCCACCTTTTCATACTAGATTGGGGGGCATTATCTCATGCTTGGGGGCATGATGGCATCCTTGGCCACCTTCTCATTTTCTTAATATAATTCTTGGCCTAGACCCAAAATATATAGGTATGGTTGACTATCCTTTAATTCCTTGGATATTTTTTCCTATAGGAATCTCTGGCGATCCATATACACACTACATATCGTAGATGTTTGATACCATATTTTCAAACATTTTACTCTATGTGATGCCACACTTACCACCTATTCCCCATGTTTGACTTGGTGGGAAGGGATGATCCTAGACCTTCTCTAGCACCTTATTCTTGTATTTCTTTCGTACCTTGATTCTTCATCAGGAATGATACTTCCAAGAAGCATTAAGGCTATTTTTAGATAATTAAGGTCATCTACTTGAAAGTCACAGATCAAAATTTTGACTATCGGTTTGTCTGTTATGATCTCCCCAATATTTAGGGCCTTCTCCTCCTCCCCAAATTCTCCAAAATCTCACTATACAAATGAATTATATTTGGGGGAAAGAAGCCCTTTTATAGGAAAAAACTTAGCTTTTCCATCACCTATTGTGACTAAACTGTAGCTTGGTTTAACGAACCATCAACACGTTGGAAAGATCTCATTGAGTTTTGTTGAATTCCAACAATAAATTGCAGCACAGACACTAGTGTGGGACCAACAGGTCTTAGCGATACATTATTGTGAAGGCAAATTTAATTAATTAAATTGGTTCAGTATATAATTTAGTTTTCCCCTAATTAAATTGGACAATAAAATGTAATCTTATCTCGTGATCACTTGTAATAGTTAACTCAGTGTGATAAACTCAATTAGCTCATTTATTTCGAGTTGAGTGTGGTTGGTGAGGCATGCAGAGTAATTCTATTAGTTATGGAGTTCAAATTGCAGTTGGCGCATTACTTTAATGCATGAGTAATCAGTTAACTCAGTTAGGTGAGTTAGAGTCAGTTGAACTAGTTGTAACTATTTGTTGCACTAGTGAGAGATCAAGTGAATTAAATATTATTTAATTCACAATCAGTGATCTTCCATGCAACTGATGATTTACTATTAATAGTTTCACGCATTTCAGTTCCAGTGGAGACCCAATCGAGACAAAGGTTAAAGGGATGTTAACTATTAGTTGTGTGATTAGTAGGTTTCCCGCATGAACCCAGAAATCCATTGGATTTCCCATGATCCTTGCATAGTTTTGGAAGGCCAAAATTCCTAAATAATATGGATTTCATTAATTAGGAATTGTGCAAGCAAGGCATGTTGTTTAGAGGTTGATAATTGGCTAAGTGTTGGCCAAGTTTGTCCAAGACAGTGTGAGACAGATGTGAGAGTGCAAGAGACTCTTGTGAGAAGAGTGCATTGTAATTATTTCATGATTCCATACTAAATATGCAATAGAATATAGAGTGGTTTTGAGCAGTAAGCTTTCCCTGGGAAATTATTTGTGTTGTGGCTTGATTTGATTCTTTTTTTGCTCCATGTGATTAGCGATTATGTTTAATTTCCACAATTGATTTGTAGAAGGATTCAATGTCTAGCTTTAGTACATTGTTAGATAATATTGAATCCACTGATATAAAAATGTTTGTATAATTTCTACAGGGTATCAGAGCACAGGAAATCACTATAGTGGAGGAGAAGCTGAGTGTGTGACTGAATAGAATTCGAATTTGCAAAAGTATTCTTGGTGCGATAGGCGAATCGGGATCGAAATGGCTTTCAATGGCTTGAGATTGGAGTATGAACTTGAGGGAAGATCTAACTATATTTCGTGGAAATATAGGATGGATGTAGTACTGGAGGACAAGGGGTTGAAAGAATTCATTGATAATGATGTTCCCAGTCATGTTGTAGCAAATGCTGCAAATCTTGATGTTTGGAAAAAGAAGGTTGCAAAGGCAAGGAGGATCTTACTAGAGGGAGTACGATACCACATTGTCTCAAGTCTTCATGGAAAGTGACACCATATGCAATGTGGAAAGCTTTGACATATCTGTTTTAGAGAAGTAGTGATCATAGAAAATTGGCACTGAAGGACAAGCTCAGGGAAATTAAAATGGAGAAAGGCAACACTATGCCTAAATATTTAAAAAAAAAATTCCAATGTTGGGATGATCTTGGGAGTGTTGGCACTACTGTCGTGGATGATGACATGGTGAGCCCAGCTATTCTAGGACTTCCCAAGAGTTGGCATAGTTATCAATACTATTTCAATGGAAGGGAAAAGTTTCCAGATTGGGAACGACTTTGGTCAGATTTGGTGCAAGAAGAATTCAGGCGGAATACTGGGGGGTGATCTTCATCTAAGAATGATGATGAAGAAGATTTTTCTTTGGCTTCCAAGGCAAAGAAGGCGAAAGGAAATAAATTTCATTCCAAATATCAGTCTGGAAAACATGGCAAGAAGCACGACATGTCCAGAGTGAAGTATTTTCATTGTCACGAGCATGGACATTATGCCACTAATTTTCCACAAAAGAAGAAGAACAAGAAGGCTTTGGGATCTGCAGTTGGTGATACTTTTGCCTCGCAATTTGAGCTTGACTTCTCACTCATTGAATGCAGGGTGTCAAGTGCAATGGGATCGGTGTGGTACTTGGATAGTGGTGCATCCTTTCACATGACGGGAGATAAAGAAATTTTCAATAGCTTGGAGGAGAAGTATCTCCAGATGCATATTGAAATGGGTGATGACGAGCGGTACAGTGCTACAGGGATTGGTATAGTTACCTTCCAGAGACAGTTAGGTAAACCCTTTAAATTAAAATACGTAATGCATGTACCAGGCTTGAAGAAAAATTTAGTCTCAGTCACAATGTTGGAGGATAGAGGCTATGATGTTGTTTTCAATGAAGGAAAAGCTTTCTGCAACACAAAATAGCAGGACAAGCTAATAATATTGAGATTCATGTGAAGATTCTCTATAAACTTGATGTAGATGGTTGCGCAGCATTGATGGGTAAGGCGGACAAAGTGGTGAGCCAAGATGGGGGTGAAATATTGCACAGGAGATTGGGCCATCTACACCACGGAGCCTTGAAGGTCATGCAGCAGATTTCTACGGGTCTTCCCAAGGGCACTTTTGTGTAGACAAACACATGCAAGGGATGTAATATGGGGAAGTATGCAAAGGCCACTTTTCACAAGAAGGATAACCGAGCTTCAAAAATCCTTAAGAGATTTCACTCAGACGTGTGTGGACCATTCTCTACTGCTTCAATAGCAAAGCATAAGTACTATGTGATATTTTTTGATGACTTTTCTAGAAAGTGTTGGATCTACTTCATGCAAAAGAAAGATCAGATGTTATCAAAATTTCTTGAGTTCAAAGCACTGGTGGAGAAAGACACGGGGAAGCATGTGAAGGCTCTTAGGAGTGACAATGGTGGTGAGTACATCTCCAATGAATTCAAGAACTTATGCAACAAAGAAGGAATTCGGAGAGATTTTATTGCGCCTCATAACCCACAGCAGAATGGGGTTGCAGAAATAAAGAATAGAACAATTGTGGGTGCAGCATGAGCAATGTTGCATGATCAGGGCCTACCATTGCATCTGTGGGTGGAGGCATGCAACACAATGGTATTTGTGAAAAACCATTGTCCTCATCGGATACTTGGAATGAGTACACCAAAAGAGGCTTTTACTGGTAATAAACCTGATATTTCATATATTAAGGTTTTTGGCTCATATTTTTATGTGCATGTGAGAAAAGACGCTAGGAAGAAGCTCAAACAACAGTTGAGATTGGGATATTTGTGGGGTACACTGATACTCCCCACAACTATTGGGTGTATTTTCCAAACAGAAGAATGATTGTTGTTAGACAGGATATAAAATTTGATGAGGAGAAATCCATGCAATTGTCCCTTGAGACGGATATGGATTTGCATGTAGAGGAGCCACATGCTGAGGATCATGGAGTGGTAGAAAACACTCATGCAGAGAGATGCACCAGAAATGGTAGAAGGCACACCATGGAAGCTGATAGATTGAGACTTGATGCGGCAGAGAATGTAGGGTCCCCTATTTCACTACGCAGACAGAGACAGTCTCCAGACATGTTTACAAGATAAATGGCTCTTATGAGAAAGTGTATTGTGACAGAACCATCTTCATTTGAGGAAGCAATGCAGCAACCAATTGGAGTTGATGCTATGGTAGAGGAGTATGACTCCATCATCAAGAACAGTGCATGGGAAGTTTTGCCAATACCAATCGGAAAATTAGTGATTGGATCTAGATGGATCTATAAGGTGAAGCAAGCAACGGATGGGAGTGTGGAGAAGTACAAGGCTAGATTTGTGGCCAGGGGATTCTCACAAGTTGAGGGGATCTACTATGAGGATACTTTCACACCAGTCGCGAGGTACTCTTCATTTAGATCTATCCTTTCACTCTCAGCGCAAATGGGGTGGCGCATTGATCAAATGGATGTGAAAATTGTGTTTCTCAATGGAGTTATTGAGGAAGAAGTGTACATAGAGAAGCCAAAAGGTTTCAAGATATTTGACAATGAGTCGCATGTGTGCTGACTCAAGAGAGAACTATCTGAGCTGAAGCAAGCACCTCGTGCTTGGTACACTTGGATTGACAGCCATTTCTCTGGGTTGGGCTTCATCAAAAGTGAAGCGGATGAAAACCTATACCAGATTGTGGTTGATGGTAATCTCTTGATTATCGTATTTATTTTGATGATATAATTTTGACAGGTGATGAGAAGTTGATAAATTCTTGCAAGGAGGATCTTGCAAGGGAGTTCGAAATGAAGGATATGGGACTCCTTCACTATTTCCTTTGTTTGGAAATATGGCAGCGGGATGGTGAAATTTTTGCTTCTCAAGGAAATTATGCCAAAGAGATATTGGGTAAGTTTCACATGGAGAGTTGTAAACCCATGGACATTCCTATTCCAGGAAATTGGAGAAAATAGGATGCTACTTTAGGATAAGTAGTGGACGGTATTATCTACAAGCAACTAGTGGGTTCACTGATGTACTTGGTGAACGCTAGACGAAACATTTGCTACGCAGTTAACCAGTTGAGTTAAGCTATGGTTAAGCCAACCAAGCTCTTTTGGAAGGCAGGGAAGCATGTATTGAGATATATTAGGGGCACTATAGAGTATGGATTATGGTACATACAGACAGAGGGACTGAAGCTTCAAGGCTTCACGGATGCAGATTCGGCAGACAATCCATCAGACAGAAAGATCACATCATGAGGGATCTTCAGCATAGGATCGACATCAGTTTCTTGGTATAGTAGGAAGCAGTAATTTGTAGCACTCAGTTTAGCTGAGGCAGAGTACATGGAAGAAAGTCAAGCAGTATGTGAGGCCATCTGGATGAGAAATATCCTGGTTGGTTTGTTTGTTTCTGAGATGGATCGTGACTATGATACATTTTGATAACTAGAGTTGCATTAAAGTCTCAGTTAATATGGTATTCCATGATAGGTCCAAGCACATAGACATATGGTACCACCATCTCAGAGATTGTGTTCAGAGGCGCATTATGTTACTTCAATACATTTCCGCAGAAGATTAGGATGCAGATATTCTAATGAAGGCACTCGCCGAGAGAAAATTTGAATACCATAGAGGTTGGATCGGGGTGGCAAATAATCCCTTTCTTGTTCAGAGGGAATGTTGAAGTCCAATAAGAAATTGTAGCACACGCACTAGTGTGGGACCAACAGGTCCTAGCAATACATTAGTGTGAAGGCCAATTTCATTAATTAAATTGGTGCAGTGTCTAATTCAATTTTCCCTTAATTAAATTGGACAATAAAATGTAATCTTATCTCATGATCACTTGTAATAGTTAACTGAGTGTGATAAACTCAGTTAACTCGTGTATTTCGAGTTGAGGGTGGGTGGTGAGGCATGCAGAATAATTCTATTATTTATGAAGTTCTAATTGCAGTTGGCGCATTAGTTTAATGCATGAGTAATCAGTTAACTCAGTTAGGTGAGTTAGAGTCAGTTGAACTAGAGAGATAAAGTGAATTAAATATTATTTAATTCACAATCAGTGATCTTCCATGCAACTGATGATATACCATTTATAGCTGCATGCATCTCATTTCCCGATCTAAAATGACTATATTAGTTTTGTTGTGCTAAGTGTCTTTTCAGTTTATAAACATGTGCATACTTGTCTCATTAGTTTGCTTAAGGATTAAGAATTTTAACCATGAATTCTAGATGATTTTAGTGAATTAGAAGCATGAAATAAGCACAAATAACACTGAACAACAATGTAAAACAGAGAAATAAGTCACCACATAACATTTACATAGTATGCATGATGAAGTATTTCACCCCTTCTGGGCTACATCTGTTGGTCCAGCTCCCAATGGCATGTCCATCTTTCATTATGCTCAAAATTTTGCAAATACATGTAGTTAGAAGCCTCTAATGGTTTTTTTCTCTGCACCAATGGCTCCATAATGCTCCAATTAGTCTAGAATGACTCTTCATTCCCTTTGAATGGGAAAAAATTGAGTCTCCAACTCATTTTCCCAGTTACACCTAGAAAATCTCCACCAAATGTGGAGGACTCCACTTAAATGGAGTCAAAATACCAACTATGCCCTAAATTTGGGCGCACCCCATAAATCCCGCCAACACTAACCTCAATATTAAATGTTTAGTGGTTGTGTGACCACATGCCAACCCAAAACATGCGGCCTAACCATTGAAGGTCGAAGGAACTCCATGCGGTAACCACAGGATAAGGTTGATCCATGGCATTGAAGTCGTGGTTAACAAAAGACAATGGCGGAAAACATTGGCATTACCCATGCCATGTGACAACACTCAAACCGTTGCGGAAATGTTGGGGAGACTACGAACTGTCGGAGGTTGTAACCACAGTGTTAACGGAACTGTTGCATGTGACAAACATTGTGGATAAGTTTAAACTACGGGTTGTAACATTTTTTTTGACGTCGCCATGTGAACGCTCCTCCAGAATCATTGCCGAGTTGGGACCGCCGACAATTCCAACCCCCAATGTGTAATGTTTTAAAACTTAAATAGAACTCATGATCCATAGAGGTTAACACATGTGGCTCGGGTGGTAAGGCATGGGTGTGCTCTGCCGGAGGTCCAAGGTTCGACTCCTGCACCCTCAACAAAAATTGTAATGCACCACTAAGGGGACACGTGGTGGCCTCAGGGCTGCCCACGTGTCACCCTCTGATTGGAACATAAAAACAAGATACAACCACATTCAATGAATAGAACATTGCCACTTTTCATCCACCGATTGATTCTGAGGAAAGGAATATTCCAAAATATTCCTTTTGCTGACTATGCAATCCACCTTGCTAACTGGGCATCCCAGTCAACCCTGTCACAAACTTTACCTGTTTGGGATTTCGATCAAAACGTGATTTCTCCCTCATACGAAATTGGTTTTTCAAACCATTCACGACGCCAGAATCAGGAAGACGATATCTACGCAACCATCCTAGTTTCAAACCAATCTTATAACTTTAAATTTTGAGAAAAATTTATGAACTCCTGATCACTCCTCCCCATTGGGAAGCTTTTGGACCCCAAAATACTTGATTACCTGTTCAGTAGATGAGGGTAAAGCTCCCTCACCTTTCCAACCTCCATCCATATTTCCTTGCTTGGATTAGTGCCTTTGAGCCCAACTTGAAGGTAGTCAACACTTCCCCTCTTGGATGCTCTTGTCCTCTTGTCAAGAATTGTATCTTCTTTGAGCTCATCCAAAAATTCTGGCGAGAAATCTTCAATAGAAGGTAGTTGAACATCACTTCCTTGATCATCGATCAAAGGTGTCTCATACAAACGTAAGTTTTCAACATTAACAACTGAATACATTTGTATATATGAAGGCAAGTTAAGTTGAAATGCAGTATTACCAACTTGCTTTATGATCTTGAATGGACCATATCGAATGGGTTTGAACTTTTTACCTTCCCCTTGCATCCTTTCTTTGCTAATGTTCAACCATACCTCATCTCCTTCTTGAAACTGGTGATAAACTCTATGTTTGTCATGCCTCTCTTTGTATTTTCTTTGACTTTTCTCAAGCTGTTCTTGAACTTCTTGATGTATAATCTGAATTTTCTCAATGAACTTTCGAGCCTTGTCAATATCATTATGGCCATCTATTGCAACATCCTTTCCAAAGATGAATTATAATGGAGATTTTGGAAAATACCCAAAGCATACTTCAAAAGGTGATGTTTGAGTTGAAGAGTGCTTTGCCTGGTTGTAAGCGTGTTGAATGTAATGCAGTTGCTCATCCCACAACTTAGGATGTTTGCTGCAATATCCTCTTAATAGATGCACAACAGTTCTGTTCACCACCTCATTTTTTCCATCAGTTTGCGGATGAAAAGTAGTACTCTTTTTCAACTTTGTGTCCATCATACTCCATGTATTGGACCAAAAATTCCCAATGAACCTGGAATCCCTGTCACTAACAATAGAAGTTGGAAATCCAAAATTAACCCAAACATGTTGAAAATAAAGTTCAACATTTTTTTCAGCAGTAATAGTTTTCTTACATGGCATAAGTATACACATTTTCCTGAATCTATCCACAACTACATAAAAATAATCATGTTGTCTTCTCGACATAGGTAGACCTCCAACAAAGTCCATGGAGACACTCTCCAATGGCCTTGATGGTACCGGTAGTGGCGTGTACAACCCAAGCTTCCTATTACTAGGCTTGCTTGTTGCACACATAGAACAACCTCTTATAAAACGCGGCACACTATCTACCATGCGAGGCCAATAAAAATACCTCTGTAGATTCGCCATTGTTTTTCTTACCCCAAAGTGTCCAACAATAAGAGATGAATGAGCTTCTCTCATGAAACTTATCCTCTCTCCTTGTGGTATACAGAGCTTTCCCAAATGAAACAGCAATTTGTTATGCATGTGATAATCTTTTTCTTCAATTTATTTCCTTCACTCAAACTAGCATAGACATCTTTAAAATCAACATCATGTGCATAATATTCTATGTAACTCTCATGTACAATAGAATCATTTTTGAGTAAAGTAGATGCACTAATGATTGGCCTTGAAAGTGTTAGGTCCCTATATTACTAGTATATTCCCTTATTGTTGTTAGTGTAACCCCCTTATTATTTTTGTTGTACACCTGTAACCCCCATATTGCTATTATTGTGCCATTAAAATATTATTGTTAGGTCGGCTAGGATTACATTGTGGCCCCATGGACTCCTATATATAGAAAGGAGATTTTTTCATTTGTATCATCCAAGAATTGTTCATTTATGTAATGTATTGGAGGTTTCCCCCTCGAAGTGGCTAATTTCTAAGGCGTTGATATCTCTTTTCTTCTATTTTTGGAGCTGGTTTCACAACATTTGGTATCAGATCTTTGGATTCTAGGGTTTCGCTGCTCCAAACAGGTCATCATGTCATTTTCGCTATAAATGTTTTTCTATGAAGTTTTTGTTAGTGTCGGCATCTTCATCCCTCCATCAGTGATCAAATTTCTCTTGTTGCATTGCATATTAGGTGTCTCATTCAATCAGCTGCATTCCATTAGGAGCATGGATCATCTGAAGGTAGTGGCTTGTTGCTCATGTTCCTCATGTCCTTTACCTGCTGGCCTATTTCTGTTCATTAAAATCATTTACAATCATTTTTTGTCTCATAATTTGCAAAAAGTCATTTTTAGGGTTTTAGTGTCATTAGGTCTAGGGTTTCATTAATGAGGTCTTCAGAATGCCCAATAATGGTCAGCAGGCACATGAGGAGTTTGAAATAAGGTTTCAGTGCTAAAAATCTCATCATCATATGCTTAATAATGTATTTTTCTTCAAAACTCTGTTTTGAAGAAAAATAGAGTATTTCATCTTTATGTATAAATTTAATGTAATTTTAAGTTTTCTCAGTTGTAATAATACTATCACTGGAAACCCTGGTCATATTTTTCAAGCTCCAGCCATCCATTCCCTGCAAGAACAAACAGAAGGACATCATTCAGTCAAAAATCCAAAATGAAGCAAAACAAAGTTTTTTTAAAAAGTGTCAAAGTCTGAAACATTGCAAAGTGGGTTTTTTGAAAAGAAGAATCAAAATCCTTGGCATATAAAACATTTTCATCTTTCATAAGCTCATTTATATGCTAAGAGAACATGAGTGAACCAAGGATAATTCGTGAAGAGAAAAAGAAGCAGTTTGAAGGTGATTTGTGCAAATTTCTCATGCGCGACGCATTGGCTGGGTGTCGCGACGCATTGGGCAGGCGCGACGCATTGGGTCGGCCCCCACTGTGTTAAGAATACATGGGCGTAGCGCATAGGAGTTACGCAGCGCATTGGGTTTGTTGCACGACACGTAGGTCCAGAAAACAAATTCATTACTATCCCTCTCACAATTTCAAATCAGCTCGGTCCCTCTTTGTCCAAGTAAGTCAAGCAACCTCTCCATCGCCAATGAACATGTGTTTTGTGTTGTTTATGAGGATTTAAACAAAAAATTCAAACCCTATTATCTTGTTCAAAGGATTGTTTCCTTAGGGTTTAGAAATTGGTTTTGTGCCTATCACTCCTACTTCCCCACCTTGTATTCCCTCATCACTATTATTCTTGTTCTATTTCCCTATTCCCTCATATTCCTAAATCACTCATTTCCTATCCCATTCCCATTATCCCACATCCCAATTATAAACTTCCCAAAACCCCAATGCTATCCCAAAAAACCTAATGGTTGTCCCTTAACTCTTTAATTGACAGATTTCACTTGGCAATATCCCATCATCTTCCCTACCCTCTCCCTCCATAGTCCCTTCCATATTATTACATATTTGGCAACAAAACCAAAGACACCAAACTCCTCATATTCGTCCAAAACAACCTAGACTTTGGAAATCATGGAGACAGATACTTCTTATGACCGAGACAGTGACTCCACAACTGAATTGCATGCACCTAGAAGACCTCACAAGAGTGGCAGACATGTGAGGGAGGAGCCCACTTCGTTGGCTGAGCTGCAAGCTTGTCCACTTGCTATGGCATGTTTTCAACAGCAGTCTTGTTATCAATTTTGTGAAATGGTTTCTAGGGTCCACCACCATCAAGAGTTGGCCCGATTGTTTGTGTTACATTTACATGATAACCAAGTCACCCTTGTAGGTGTGACATTCACTTTAACATCTAAAACTATCTCTCAAGTAACCGGAATTCCAAATGTTGGAGAACAATGGAACAAAAGGCAGCAGGTTGACAGGGTACACTATGAGCCATATATCAAGCCTAGTTTTGTGAGACAACTCAGTAGATTTTTTCCCTTCTGGTTCCTAAAGGATTCATATGCTCCTCTGATGAAACTTATTATCAAATATTTCAGTTGTGAAGGCCAGTTTTCACGTCTTTATGCCTATCATATCAGGTTGTTGATGCATTTCACCAGGGTGAGGATGATGAACCTTCCTTATTTCATGTGCTGGAATATTGAGAAGATGACCACTCTCATGCAAAGGAAAACTCCTGAGTAGCAGTATAGCCGTATCTATCACTTTTCACTCATCAAAATTGTGGTTACACATCAGCTCGGCTTGCAGGGTATTTCATGGGAGGACTTCATTTCTAATGATTTCTTCACAGCTTATCAGGTACCTTCAGAGGCTTTTCATCAGGTAGGTGAACCTTCATATCAGCATGAAGGTCATGAGACATAGACCACTAGTATGTCGGTGTTTTTCACTTATCAGAGAGGCACTAGAGGGTTATTTGCAGCAGCCAAGAAAGTATTATCTCCACCCGGGGTGGAAGGGGTCTCACTTCCTTCATCATCAGTACAGGTACAGGACAAGGGTAAGAGGCCAATACATGATGAGGGGCCTTCAGGAGGCCAGGATACAGATTTCATACTCATTGATGATGAGTTGGGCTCTCCTAGCTCAAAGCTGAGAGAGGTTGTTCAGGAGCAGAAGGCGGAAATAAACACTTTGTCGGTCAAGTTGCAAAGAGCCCAATGGATAATCAAATACCTTCAGCAGAGAAAAAAGTAGTTGGAAGATCAGAGAACTATCATGGAGTTGCAAAATATACGTGAGAACCGGCAATCCGCCAAAAGGAGCCAAACCGAGATGACATCCATTGAGCAAGAGATTGAGGATGATCGCTAAACTTGGCTTGAAAGGGTCAATATTCATTTGGAGAAGCTTTTGGAGAAGGCCAACAAGGAAAAGAACATGTTGAGGCACATGGTGAATCATTATTAAGAAAGAAATCATGTTTGCAAGGCATGAATCAAGATCCTGAAGGCTAAGTTGAAGAGGGCATTAAAGCGTCGGAAAAGGAAAGATAGACTTCAAATTTTGGCCGAGGCTTCCTTGGCCCAGCATAGTGCATGATGGAGGACACTCAGCCCCAATTTAAAGAAATTTGGGACACATTTTGCAAATTTTGATTTTTTTTGGCCTAAACACAAATTTTTCAGCTTAATGTGTCGCGCCACTTGGCGCGCACTTATGATTGGGAGCTCCTCTGGGGTAACACTTTATATTTTTGGATTTTTCATGAAAATTTATGCATGCCTACCCATGTCCAAGAGATTTTGACAGGTTTTGGGCTTCCAGCAGGGTCAAAAACACCTTAAAAATGACCTTTCTGCCCCTTTTTGGACACATAGGAAGGAGTGTTGGGAGAACTCATTTTTGGAGGGGAAAATGAAGACCAAATTCAGAAATTCCACTTGTGTTGGAAAGTAGACAGGCAGACCTTTCCAAAAAGCCCACTTGGAGTCAATTTGGATCACGGGAAGGCCTCCAAAATCAGCTCCAAACTGGCGTGATGCATAGAGAAATCAGGCGCGGCGCATTGGGGATTTTGGCTCATTTTTGACTCAGTAACTTTGTTTTTCGCCTATTTTTTGCCAGTTTGACTTTATTACTTCCAAATGTAAACCTCTTGATATAATTTGATGGGTTTTGATGTAATTTTGTCAAATTTTTACTCATGGAAGTAGATTCATCCATCAAAAGGTGAATTGCAACTGAATGAATCAGTTTCCTATCTTATAGAGGCAAGTTGTTCCACTGCCTATTTTCTAGTTCTTAGTTTAGAGCTTGTTGAAACAACTCCTAGACTTGTGAGCTCAACTCCTAGAGGTTTGGTATGAGGTAGTTTTGTCTATATCTTGTAGTTTTTCAGTCATTTGCCGGGTTGGACACTTGGGATTGCTTTGAGCTTCATTGTACATTTCATCTCTGCAGTTTGGCAAAGGAATAGACCAGGGTTTGCAGTACTCCTTGGGATTCATGTGGCTCTTTGTTTTGATGATGTGTTTCTCTTTGTTAATGTAAGTTTACTGGTGCTTTATGTGTATCATCTTCCCTCTTATTTCTTCTTAAGTTAAACAAACAAGGATAAAGGTGGAATTCATTAGATTTGCAGTGCTCTACCTTGAGCTTTGTTTAATTTTCTATGTTTTCAACCGTCTGAAGAGGCTTCTTGAAAGTCTCTTTCCCTCTTCAACTCCTCACCGGTATGAGCTATCCATTTCATTCAAAATTTAAGCATCAAAACAGTTGCCTACCTTGCCCCAATCAAATCCCTGCAAAACTGCTCATTTCCCAGACCCAAAATCTGCCCTTCCCTTTGATCCAAAAAACACCCTCAAAACCAAATCAGACTCCTTTAAATATATACCTAGCCTAAAATCATCCTTTATTCAATTCATCTCAAGCCTCACTAATTATTTTTGCTTAGATTGACCAGGAGAGAGCCCTCTCCCACTCTGGTAGGGCCAGCTACCAGGTTAAGCGTGGTTTGATGTTACCCTAGACTCTGCCTTACTCAGCCTGAGGTAGATTTAGGCTATAACAGTTCAAAAGCTAAAAATTTTAGAGCGCGAATCAGAAATCCTGAGGAACATCGTCACAAAATTTCAGAGCTTGATTCGCAATATTGTCAGAGATATGATCTGTGGAAGATAGGGCTTTTTTAGGCTCCCGAATTTCATCTCAAAGAGGTGATCATGGGAAAATATTCATAAGTCTATCTCTAAGCATAGGATTGGAATGCGGTAAAAAGTGGCCACAAGTACATGGACTATAGTTTCTTGTCTATCAATTTCAGAGCTGAAGGAGGAACAGTTACACGTGTCAAGTCGTACAAGTTCGCTCTACTGAACCAGTCCATAACTAGGTCATTGTGGGAGATTGGACATAACTTTGCCTTGAAGAATCCAAATCTGGTCAGACCTATGGCATTCGAAAGAGGATTCAGAGGGCTACCTCAGGGCCAAATTTTAGATATTGAAGATCCTAAATCGCAGAGTAAATTTAGTTTCAATATCAAGCTCCTCAAAAGCAAGAAAAAGGTGTGTATTTGTTTCTAAATTGCATAATTCTAGTGTAAAAAATCAATTTGAAGTGATTCCAAGGGCCTATTGAGCATATATTTCAGTATTGGGTTCTGAAATGCCTCCTAAAAATAATTAAACACCCATTAAGCCCTCATAATACCCTACTATGACTCATGAAGATGAAGAATTGCAACATGATCTATCAAAATTACAAGAGCAAGTGCACCAAATTTTGCTCTCGCAAAGAGCAGCAAAAAATGAAATGGAAGTTTTGAAGAAAGGCGTGGAAGCGAAGATGGATGGTTTGAAGAAAGGAGTGAAAGCTAATATGAATGGCATGGAAACTAACATGGTTGACATGGAAGCTAAGATGGAGGACATGGAAGAAAAAATGAAAGACAACATGGAAAACATGAAGAATGATCTAAAAGCAGACATCCAAGGTTTGACAAAGTTGATACAAGAAATGATTCCTAATGGTGAAAATATAGTAGAGGAAACTCATGATGAGAAAAAAATAAATGTTAATCGTGATTTCATAAACTTTAATGTTGGATTGAAGAACCACCATATTCCAAAGATGGATATGAGGAAGTTTGATGGAAAGGATCTTGTAACATGGATACTACAGATGGAGCAATATTTTGATCTCAATAATGTGCAAAACACACAAAAGGTACGCATTGCAACTTTACATTTAGAACAAAATACATTTGTATGGTATTGATGGCTTTTCTCCCGTAAAAAAATTGTCACTTGGTCAATTTTTATGGACGAAATGATAGCACATTATGAGGATACAAAGAGCAACACCTTCTTTAGCCAATTGATCAATCTCAAACAAAAGGGTTTAGTGGCGGAGCACATTGAGGACTTTCAAAAATTGAATATAAGGGTAACTGATATTCTAGAGGAACACAAGATTGATGTGTTCCTAGGGACTTTAAAGGATAACATCCAACATGAAGTTTACGTTTGGGAACCTGATTCATTAGAGAAGGCATTCAGGTTGGCAAGAAAAATTGAATGTAAAATTATAGCGACAAGGAATCCTACCACTCACATCTATAAAGATGGAAGTGTTGCTACTCCTAGACTTCCAAAACCTACAAGGTTGACACCACAAAAATTGGAAGAAAAAAGAGCAAAAGGGCTTTGCTACAGTTGTGATAGCAAATACACTAAAGGTCATAAGTGCACTGAGAAGAAATTATTTTACATAGATTGTGAAGAGGAGGAAGAAAATGATTAAGAAACTTCAAAAGTAGAGGATATACACTAGGAAGAAACCCTAGAAGAAGAAGAAATGAGTCTAACCATATCATGTAATGCATTGGAAGGAATTACCACTCCTCAAACTCTCAAGATAGAAGGACATATCAAGAAGAAAAAGGTAATAGTGTTAATTGATTCAGGTAGTACCCATAATTTTATTCATTGTAAGGTAGCCAAGGAATTGAATTGTTCCCTATACCCAGCACCAGAATGTCAAGTGATGGTTGCAAATGGAGGAACTATAAATTGCTCTGGAAAATGCCATAATATCAAGCTAACCATGGGGGAATATGTATTGAACAGTCCAATGCTTTCCATTCCTATGGGAGGTGCTGATGTTGTACTAGGAGTACAATGGTTACAATCTTTGGGGACGGTAGCTTTTAATTTTCAAGAACTTTTCTTGAAATTTTTTTCAGAAGGAAAGGAAGTCGAATTACGGGGTATCGTAGGGAAGCCAGGAAGGATAATAAGCTCTAATGTCATGACAAAGCTTCTAAAGAAAGAACAGCGAGGCGTAATTGCACAATTATGCTCACTAGAAGTTCCAAGATCAAAATCATCTATTTCTGCAGATCTCCAACAAGTCTTGGACAATCATTCCAAGGTGTTTGAAACTCCCAAAGGACTCCCACCTATTCGTGATCATGATCATGCTATTCATTTGATTCCAGAAGTGTTCCTCCAAACATCAGGCCTTATATATATCCTTACGTCCAAAAGAGCGAAATTGAACGTATGATTGCAGAAATGTTAGAGGCGGGTATAATTCAACCTAGTCAAAGTTCTTTCTCTGCTCCAGTAGTATTGGTGCACAAGAAGGATGGATCATGGCGCATGTTTCCAGATTATAGGGAGCTCAATAAGCTCACTATTAAAGATAAATATTACATTCTCGTGATTAATGAATTATTGGTTGAATTAGATGGAGCATTTTATTTTACCAAGTTGGATCTTCGCTTAGGATATCATCAAATTAGAATGAAGACTAAATATATTCTGAAAACAACATTTAGAACTCATGAGGGTCATTATGAATTTTTGTTCATGCCTTTTGGCCTTACCAATGCACCTTATACATTTTAAGGGTTGATGAATTCCATTTTCAAACCCTTCCTTAGAAAATTTGTGCTAGTATTTTTTGATGATATACTAATCTATAGTAGGTCTTGGAAGGATCATGTTCAACATGTTGACAGGGTGCTCAGACTGTTGGAGGAGAAACAATTATATGCAAAAACATCCAAATGTTTCTTTGGATTACAAGAGGTGGAATATCTGGGTCATATTGTATCTCACGAGGGTGTTAAGGTAGACCCTAAAAAAATTAAAGCCATTAAGGAATGGAAAGTTCCCACAACCATAAAGTAGTTGCGTGGATTTCTTGGGTTAATAGGGTATTATCGTAGGTTTTTTAAGAATTATGGGAGAATAGCAGCGCCTCTAACAAAATTATTGAAGAAAGACGTATTTTCATGGACTCCTGAAGCAACTAAGGCCTTTGAACATCTTAAAGAGGCAATGTGCCTAGCACCAGTCTTAGCTACGCCAGACTTCACAAAAACCTTTATTGTGGAATGTGATGCCTCGAGAAATGGAATTGGTGTTGTTTTAATGCAAGAAGGAAGACCCATTACTTTTGAAAGTTGTTCAATCAAAGGAAAGTATTTACAAAAGTCTATTTATGAGAAGGAAATGTTGGAAATACTACATGCACTAAAGAAATGGAGACCTTACCTAATTGGAAGACACTTTGTTGTGAAACCATCTCCAAAAATAGAAGAAAAGAGATATCAACGCCTTAGAAATAAGCCACTTCGAGGGGGAAACCTCCAATACATTACATGAATGAACAATTCTTGGATGATACAAATGACAAAACCTCCTTTACATATATAGGAGTCCATGGGGCCATAATGTAATCCTAGTGGGCCACAATGTAATCCTAGCCGACCTAACAATAATAATGTAAGGGCACAATAATAACAATATGGGGGTTACAGGGGTACAACAATAAAAATAATGGGGGCTACACTAACATAATAAGGGACTACACTATTAATATAGGGACTTAACATGCCCCTCTCCTTCAAACAAGTGTTGTCCTCAACGTTTGATTATTTCTTGATGCTTCTGTATAAAATTCTCATCCTCCAATGTGGAATCTTCTATAGAAAATTTCTTCCACTTGCTAAGATACTCTAAGATTGATCATACTTGTCGATTTCTTGTTTTTTTCACTGTTTCATAACTTCTTTCGATGTGATGTTGATCTTCTTGTTGTTTCATTAGATTCTGCACCAAAGTTAGGTTATCCTTTGAGAGTTGGAGAACTTGTTGTTGATGCTCGATTTGATCTTCCACTAATTTATCATCCATATTAGCTATTATTTGATCCTTCAAACCATCCAACTTAGCCTCCATTTCTGCTTTTAAACCATCTATGTCATCTTCGGTTGCTCTTCGTAAGATCGAAATTTGTTGCACTCGGTACCGTAATTTTGATATCTCATACCACAATTCTTCCTCTTCATGCGTCATAGTATAGATTTTTAGGGCTTAATGGGTATGGAATTATTTTTTGGAGGCATTATAGAACCCAATACTAATAAAAAATCTAAAAAATTCCCTTGGAATCACTTCAAACTGCTTTTTCAAACAAACGTTATGCAATTTTAAAAACCAAATACACACCTTTTTATTTATTTTGAGAAGCTCGATATTGAAACTGAAATATCTATGTTATTTTGGATCCGCAATAACTGAAATTTGGCCTTGAAGTAGCCCTCTGAATCTTCTTTCGAATGCCATAGGTCTGACCTAATTTGGATTCTTGAAGGCAAATTTATGCCCAATATCCTACGATGACCTAATTATGGACTAGTTTAGTAGAGCGAATTTGTACGACTTTCCACGTGTCATTGTTTGCTCCTTCGACTCTGAAATTGATAGAAAAGAAACTACAGTCCGTGTAATTCCATCCACTTTTTACATAATTCCAATTCGATGCTCAGAGAGAGAGTTATGAATATTTTCCCACGATCACCTCTTTGAGATGAAATTCGAGAGCCTGAACAAGACCTAACTTCCACAGATCACATCTCCGAAAATGTTCCGAACCAAGCTCTGCAATTTTGCGACGATGTTCCTTAGGATTTCAGCTTCGCGCTCCAAAAATTTCAGCGTCTGAACCTTTGTAGAAAAAAAATTATAGCGAAAATTCTACGATGACCTGTTTGGTGAAGTGAAAACCCTAGAATCCAAAGCTCTGATACCAAATGTTGTGAAACCAGCTCCAAAAATAGAAGAAAATAGATATCAACGCCTTATAAATAAACCACTTCAAGGGGGAAACCTCCAATACATTACATGAATGAACAATTCTTGGATGATACAAATGACAAAACCTCATTTATATATATAGGAGTCCATGGGGCCACAATGTAATCCTAGTGGGGCCACAATGTAATCCTAGCCGACCTAACAATAATAATTTAAGGGCACAATAATAAAAATATGGGGGTTAAAATGGTACAACAATAACAATAAGGGGGCTAAACTAACATAATAAGGGACTACACTGTTAATATAAGGACTTAACACACTTCAAGGTAAAAACTGATCATGATAGTCTTAAACACTTTTTGGAACAAATACTATCTTCAGAAGAGAAGAAAAAATGGGTCACAAATATGTTGGGTTATGAATTTGAAATAATCTACAAAAAATCGAAGCTAAATGTTGTTGCAAATGCACTCTCAAGAAAGGATGAAGAGGTGGAAGCATTGCTTTGTGCCATTTCAATTATCCAACCAGATTGGATAACCGAAGCAAGGGATGAATGGAAGAAGGACGAAGAAGTGTGGACTCTCATTCAAAAGTTGCAGCAAGATCCTAGTACATCTGATACATTTAGTTGGAAAAATGATTCCTTATGGTACAAAGATCACTTATATATTTGCAATAATTCCCAACTAAAACAAAATATTCTTTTGGAATTGCACACTTCTCCTTTAGGAGGACACTCAGGATTTTAAAAAACTTACCATAGGGAGAAGAAATAATTTTTTTGGAATGGCCTTAAATCTAATATTGAAAATTTTGTGGTGGAATCTTTGGTTTGCCAGCAAAATAAAGTTGAGAAAATTAAGACACGGGTCTTCTACAACCTTTATCCATTCCAAGTCAACGTTGGGAGGATATTTCAATGGATTCTATCACAGGTTTACCTAAGTCCAAAGGAAGGAGTGTCATCATCGTGGTAGTTGATGGACTTACCAAGTATGCACACTTTTGTGCATTATCTCATCCATTTAAAGTGAGTACAGTTGCTACTACATTTATGGAAACAATTCAAAAGCTACATGGAAACCCGAAGATTATTGTAAGTGACAGAGATCCCATTTTTACATGAAATTTTTGGACGGAATTATTTTCTTGTTTGGGTACTCAACTGATATAATATAAATATTATCATCACCTGATCAAATTAAATAAAACAAATATAGTGAATAAATGTTTGTAAGGATATCTTCGTTGTTTTGTATCTGATAAGAAAACAAAATGGGTCAAGTGGTTACCTCTCGCTGAATGGTGGTATAACACTTCCTTCCATACTCCAACAAAAATGACCCCATTTATGGCACTTTATGGATATCATCCACTGTCCATCACATCTTCTTTATTGAAGTTAGAGTTCAAGCAGTGGAAGATCACATCGAGCATCAACAAGAAGTTCTCCAACTCTTAAAGGATAACCTGAATTTGGCACAAAATCGAATGAAACAACGGGCAGATCAACATCGCAGCGAGAGAAGTTTTGATGTAGGAGATTGGGTATTTTTACGGCTACAACCATACAAACAAATGTCCCTCAAGCAAGCTAAGAAGGATAATAAATTATAGCCAAAGTACTATGGTCCTTACAAGGTGTTGCAAAAGATTGATCTTGTAACGCCTAAAGTTAGGTATACCGCTTCTTTAGGTACATCGATTTTCATGTTTCATGTAAAAAAGGTTATAGAGGAAAAAACTTCAGTTAAAACAATATTGTCAAAGCAGTAGGAAGGTTTAACATGTGGAACTGCAAAGCAGCAATGAAACAAGAACTTGACAACCTAAAAATACGATCAATTTAATTATCTCTGGAAATGGAAGAACTTACAAAAATTCTACATGAAGATGATATTTTATACAAAGTCACTGAACTACTTTCAGCGTTGAGGACAACACTTTTTGAAAGAAGACGTATTGGGGTCTCTTCTTCAATATAGTCACTTATTCTTTATTGGTATGCTTATATTTGTTATTGTTGTACCACAATCCCCATATTGTTAGTATTGTAAATTTAAGTGTGTTGTTAGGTCGGCTAGGATTACATTGTGGCCCCACTAGGATTACATTGTGGCCCCATGGACTCCTATATATAAAAAGGAGGTTTTTTCATTTGTATCATCCAAGAATTGTTCATTTATGTAATGTATTGGAGGTTTCCCCCTCGAAGTGGTTGATTTATGAGGCATTGATCTCTCTTTTCTTCTATTTTTGGAGTTGGTTTCACAACAAAATCATATCAACAACTTTATTGAAAATACCTTTATTGTACCTTATAACTAAGTGAAACTATTGAAGAAATCCCATCCACCTGAAATGTCTTGATTGTTGCAATTTTGTTTGCGACTACAAGTACTATAATGGTTGGTGATTGGTATGCACAATTGTCTCTTTACCCATCAAGTAGTGTTTCCACTTCTTGACACTTTGTACCAACACATATAGTTCTTTGTCATATTTAGGATAATTGTCACAGCATCATTAAATGTTTCAGAATGAAAAGTGATAGGCTTACCATGCTGCAAAAGAACTACGCCCATGGCATAATCACTAGCATCAGTTTGTATCTTGAATGGTTGTCTCAAATTTGGTAATGCAATGACTGGATTTGAACTGATCTTGTCTTTTAAAGCTTCGAAAGCTGCTTGTTTTTTGCCTCCCCATTGGAAGCCCTTCTTCACACTTTCAAAATGCATGCATAGGAGCTACGATGGTTGAAAATTTAGCAAAAAAATTTCTCCAATACTAAGTTGCACCTAAGAAACTTCTTACCTTGGTTACTGTTTTGGGTGTGGGAAAATTCATAATGGCTTCCACTTTAGAAGGATCAATTCTCAACTCTCCTCCTCCTACAATATGTCCCAAATAAACCAAATAAGTCTTTCCAAACACACACTTTGACATCTTAAGAAACAATTTCTCTTTCTTCAAAACATCAAGCACTCTATTCACATGCAAGACATGTTCTTCTCTTGTTTTGTTGAAAATCAATATGTCATCTAAGTACACAATCACAAATTCATCAAGGAATGGATGCAAAACACTATCCATAACACACATGAAATTTTCTAGTGCATTACACAAACCAAATGGCATAACTAACCACTCAAAGAGTCCTTGTTTGGTTTTGAATGCATTTTTCCATATATCACTTTTTGAAATTCTTACTTGATGATATACACTTCGTAAATATGAATTAGTGAAAAACTTTACTTCTTTCAGCTGATCAAGAAAATCATCTATCTTTGGGAGTGGGTAACGATTCTTTACCGTGATCTTGTTCAAATCTCTGAAGTCTACACACATGTGCCAAGTCCCATCTTTCTTTGGTATCAAGACTATGGGTGAACCGCATGGCAAGCTGCTTGGCCTTATGATTCCTTTGTCCAACATCTCCTTGATTTGCCTCTTTATTTCAGCATTCTCCATTCTTGACATGCAATACATACCGATTTTTGGAAGAGGACAATCTTGTTGCAACTGAATGTCATGTTGAATCTCTCTTTTTGGAGGCAATCCTTTTGGCTCCTGAAACATATCATGATGTGCATTAACTACATCATATAAATCTGATTTCAACTTAGGATCACATCCCTCAAATGATTCATGATTAACATCAGCTTTAGGCTTAATCATTAGAAGAACAAAATTCTTACTAGAATTTACAAACCTCTTTACCTGTCTAGCATTTACCATAGCAATATTTGTCTTCTTGCAATGTGCTTTAACAATGTACTCCTTGCAATATTTGAATAAATGGTATTTTTTCTCATGGCGATGGAAGATCGCTTTCCTGTCACACAAGTAAGGACTCCCCAACACAATACTTGTTATGTCAAGTGGAACCACATATAATTCAGTTGTGTCAACAAAATTTGCAATGATTGCAAACCGCAATATACACTTCTTTGAAACCTATAATTTTTCATCCTTACAAATCCAACCAAGTGGATATGGTTTTGGATGTGGTAAAGTTTCTTGACCAAGTATTCAAAGATTAAGTTTTCTTATGACCCACTGTCAAACAATGTGTCAATATTGGTATGTTTGGATATGACCCTCACATGAAACAGTTCAATTCTTTCTTCTCCATTTGGAGCATGTATGTTACAGTTTGATGTACTAGTACTGGGTTTAGTTTCAACTTCTTTCACTTTCATGTTCTTCAATCCCATGGTTGTAATCTTAGATTCATCACCTGAATCCTCTCCTAAATCATGTTGAGTTGTAGCTGCAGTTTTCTGTTTCACTTTGTTATTGTATTTCTTGGGCCTCATTTCAGGATGTAATTTCCAACAATGAGTTTCATTATGGCCTTCTTTTGAACAATGTTTAAAAACCAATTTTTCTCCCTCTTTCTTAACAGATGCATTCTTTTTTCTTTTACCTTTTGAGGTCTTCTCTTTTTTTTACCGTTCAAAGGTTTCTTTCTACCCTCTTCAGAAACGTTCTTCCCTCTAGCTTCTAGATGTGTGGCCTGAACACATACTTCATCTAGACCTATGGGGTTAAACATGAGAATAGTATGCCTCCTATGTACTTGAGAAAAGTATCTTAGCTCTGCAAATCTACCCCTAATAAGAGAGCTCTTCTCCTAAATTTAAATTCTTGGGTGTATTCCTACACATTTTGTCCCTTCAATTGCCTAAAGTTTTTCCAGTTCATTATGGCTTTCTGCATATGAGATAATGGATAAAATTGTTGTTTTATTTTAGTAATGAAATCAGTGCATGATAGAATAATCTTACCATGCTTCTTGATCTCCTCCTTTGTCTTGGCTTCCCACCAAACAAGTTTTGCACCTTCCATTCTCAATGAAGCTAATTGGATTTTGGTATCATCATCTTGAAGGTTATAGATTCTCAAATAGACTATCGATTGCTAATCCAATTATCAAGATTTCTGCATTGACGCCACCATTAAACATTGGCAATTCAAACTTAACATCAGTCATAAAGGACTTTTACAGTGTTCTTTGACGCGGTAGCTGATGTCTGAAGATGATGAAGAGGATGATGATTGATGTGGGTAAAGTTATGGCCCACCATTGCCTCCATTTCCTCCATTTCCTTCTTTGACTTATCTTCATCATTGGTGACCTCCTGTATACTGTCCTTCCTTCCTTGAAATTTAGATCCTTATCCTTCTAGTCTCTCCTTGCTGTGACTAAAATTCTAACTTTCCTGTCAGAGTCATGTCAAAGAATGCTCTTATAAACACTCTTTCTATTCCTCTTTGGAATCAACTTATTCTTGAATTTCTCCATTGAGAAGTTTGAAAAGTCTAAAAATGAGCCTCTAAGAAAATGTCACAATCGAAAATTCACTTTATGGGAACCAATCACATTTTAGGGGATGACATCATCCCTAATAGTTGTGGTGGCATTGTTTGAGTTAAAGGTACTTACTTGTCACATTCTCAATGGTGGATAAAAACTCATGGTTAACCATGGTAATGCTCTAAGTACTTTTAAAGTCAAAGTAAAGTACTCATAATAAATGTCATTTCACACTTTTTGAATAAAAATATATTATTGTCATTTCATATTTCTTGAAAGAAACAATGCATATCCCTATACATTTATTATATTATATTGTTTTATTTTATTTTTATATAGTATATTAATTACATGTTATTATTCAATTTAAATAATATAAATTTTAATTAATAGCATATAACATAATTAAGGATTTATAAATTTATATTTATATTTTATTTAAATTTATTTAAGTACAAAGGACAAATGCATTAGTTGATCAATGATAATGACTTTTTCTTGAAAAGCCCATTCTTATTTATAGTCACATCAATACAATTTTTTTATTAATTTTATTTTGGTACAACTTTTGAATTGAATTTAACTATGGTTACATGGATTGTGGTGCAAAAAGTGAATTTCAAATCCATAAATATTATTTTATTGTTTTAGCTATTATTTTATTATTTCTTTAGGAGGCCCATTTTAGACCTCAAAATTCCCCTAATGCTTCTAGTATGAGACATGCTTAATGCAGCTTCTACTTCCTTAAGAGGTGAACTAGGTGGTGGAGATTGTGGAAATCTTGCTCTCCTTTTCTTTGGCTCTTCTTGAGACCCTTTTTCTCCCACCAATTTGCCTTCTCCTCTCTTGAGCTTGAGCCTTGTAAGCATCTAAAACTTGCAAACAATTAAACAATATTTTGCACTAAACAACACCAAAGAATAAACTCTAGCTCTTATACCAATCTGATCTGAAAGGACTGTATTAGTTTTGTTGTGCTAAGTGTCTTTTCAGTTTATAAACATGTGCATACTTGTCTCATTAGTTTGCTTAAGGATTGAGAATTTTAACCATGAATTGTAGATGATTTTAACGAATTAGAAGCATGAAATAAGCACAAATAACACTGAACATGAGTGTAAAACAGAGAAATAAGTCACCACATAAAATTTACACAATAAGCATGATGAAGCAGTTCACCCCTCCTGGGCTACATCTGTTGGTCCAGCTCCCAATGGCATGTCCATCTTTCATTATGCTCAAAATTTTGCAAATAAATGTAGTTACAGGCCTCTAATGGCTATTTTCTCTGCACCAATGGCTCTAGAATGCTCCAATTAGTCTAGAATGACTCTTCATTCCCTTTGAATGGGCGAAAATTGAGTCTCCAAATAATTTTCCCAGTTACACCTAGAAAAGCTCCACTAAATGTGGACTCCACTTACCTAGAGTCAAAATAGCCAAATCCACCCTAAATTTGGGCGCGCTCCATAAATCTCACCAGCACTAACCGCAATATTAAATTTTTAGTGGTTGGGTGGCCACATGCCAACCCAAACCACACGGCCTAACCGTTGAAGGTTGGCGGAACTCCAAGCAATAACAATGGGATAAGGTTGATCCGCGGGTTTGAAGTCGTGATTAACGAAAACCGTTGGCAGAAAATGTTGGCATTACCCATGCCATGTGACAACACTCAAACCGTTGTGGAAATGTTGGGGAGACTGTGACCTGTCGGAGGTTGTAACCGCGGAGTTAACAGAACTGTTGCATGTTAAAAACACTATGGATAATTTTAAACTGCGGGTTGTAACATTTTTTTGACATCTCCATGTGAACGCTCCTCCAGAACCGCGAGCGGGTTGGGACTGTCGATGGTTCCAACCCATAATGTGTAATCTTTTAAAACTTAAATAGAACCTATGATCCATAGAGGTTAAGTAACACATGTGGCTCGGGCGGTAAGGCATGGGCGTGCTCTACCAGAGGTCTAGGGGTCGACTCCTGCGGCCTCAACAAAATATTTAATGCACCACTAAGGGGACACATGGCAGCCTCGGGGCTGGCCACGTGTCACCCTCTGATTGGCCCATAAAAATAAAGTACAACCACATTCAACGAAAGGAATATTCTAGAATATTCCTTTTGTTGACTGTGCAATCCATTTTGCTGACTGGACATCCCAGTCAACCCTGTCGTAAAATTTTACTTGTTTTGGATTTCGATCAGAACGCGATATCTCCCTCATACGACATCGGGTTTTCGACTGTTCACGGCGCTGGAATCAGGAAGACGAGATCTACGTAATCATCCTGGTTTTTGACCAATCCTGTAACTTTCAATTTTGAGCAAAATTTATGAACTCCTAATCAGTTCCAGTGGAGACCCAGTTGAGACAAAGGTTAAAGGGATGTTAACTATCAGTTGTGTGATTAGTAGGTTTCCCGAATGCAACCAGACATCCATTAGATTTCCCATGATCCTTGCGCAGTTTTGGAAGGCAAAAATTCCAAAACAATAGGGATTGCATTCATCAGGAATTGTGCAAGCAATGAGGGGTATTTAGAGGTTGAGAATTCGCTAAGTGTTGGCTAGTTTTGTCCAGGACAGTGTGAGACAGTTGTGAGAGTGCGGGAGACTCTTGTGAGAAGAGTGCATTGTAATTATTTCATGATTCCATGGTGAATATACAATAGAAGATAGAGGGGTTTTGAGCAGCAAGCTTTCCTCGGTAAATTATCTGTGTTGTGGCTTGATTTGATTCTTTCTTTGCTTCATGTGATTGGTGATTGTGCTTAATTTCTACAATTGATTTGTAGAAGGATTAAGTATCTAGCTTTAGTACATTGTTAGATCGGATTGAATCCATTGGTATACACATGTTTGTATAATTTATACAAATTCTATAATGGGTCTCCCTTTGTTTTTGGTAAGTTGACACTTCACAAAGAAGCCATTTTTTCCATGAGGTTTCACTTTGATGGATTGTAGATTTCTGTGGTGTAGATTTTTAGATTCAAAATTCGGAATCTCCACAATCTTCATTTTCACTTTGTTGTCGATTAAAATCGAATTTCTTCATATGGGCCACCTGTACTCTGGTACCACTTTACCTTTGCACTTATCGACTCATGTGCCAATTTTCGTCATGTGTAACCATTATTTACTCATGTTTTTATGGTCCCCCCTGGGCCTCTCACATGTGGCAGCATCATCGAGTCACCATTGTTCAGAGCATCCAAGATGAGTCACTCTTGCATAAATGGAGTTTTTTATGAGTCCCATTAAGTACAGTGGCCATGTTCCATCCATATTTGCGTCTAATTCATCCCATTTTGCTTATTTTGGCCTCTAGCTCTATTGTTATGTCTCTGAAAATACTTTGTCAGAGTAATTTCCTATCCCCTCCATAATTGAGTCAGTGGTTTCCAAGTCAACCATGCATATTATGCTCTGACAAGGGAAGTCTCTAGTCTGCTTCTCATTTTTTTTATTTCTATCGCCATCCCTGGTGTCATTCCCTTAGTCACTTTACTATGATCCCTCATGTTGTTGTTGAGGATTCCTCATTTCCTCAACTGTGGTGGTCCCTCTTTTGTCGACTTCAACACATTTATTCCAAAAGTGCGTTCTAGAGGGTGGTGTACCTTGGTTCCATCTCTCATTACTTTTCGATGCCTTGGATCAAGCAAAGGGAATCATTATTTCCCTTTGACTTGGTTTTTTCTCACATGCTTGACTTCAGGTCATTATCGCATGATTGAGAATTGTACACTTGATGGTCCATTAATCCAACAAATTGTACCAATGATTCCCGGTTGTGTGTGAGATGTTCCAGACCTCGTGAGGGGGTGGCCCTTCAGGTAGCTCCCTACATGCCCGGATTTTCGCAGGTTATGATCCAGCCTCAAATGTAGTTTTGTAGATTTGATGGGTTTGGTTTCATTCACTTGCAGCACTCACAACATGCATGTCTCCTTTAGATGATCCATTCATATCTTCATATCCCTTTCCTATTCAACAAGGCTTCTTTCGTTATTGCCCCCCCTCACCATGTCTGCTCGAGTGGAATTATGTCTCATGCACTCAAATGTTATTGTATTCAATCATGGCCTGTGTTTTTCCAGGCACATTATGTATATGGGACTCATTGTATTATTGTATCACATTCTAGCCCATTGTTATTGGAATATCATGTATCATGTACTTTGTAGCTCAGTCCCACATTGTTGGGCTCACCATTGTTTTTTGTACTCAATTATCTCAGCGGATATGGGTATGCCTCCCCCACCTCATTTGAGATCATGGACTCCAAAATAAAAAAATACTTATATCATTTTAGTAGATGTTGCCCTCTTCATTAATTTATCTTTCCTTGCATTGTTTCAGTTGTATCTCTTTCTCTCTCTCTTTCTCTCTCTCTCTCCTTTGGTGTCTTGTGGAAGTGTAACCAACAACGTATTTTGGTCATACCATTTGCTCCGGATACTCATACGTTTTGGAGCAATCTGTTATCACCAAAAAATGATCACCTAGCCATTTCTAACTTGGTGGATCGAAATACACCATGTAGGATTAATTTTACTATAGTAAAATTACTTTCACCATGGGAAATAATTTAGTAAACCATTTTTATTAAAATGTTTATGATTAAAATTTAAAAACCCCATGAGAATAATTGAATAAATCATTATTTATTTAATTTCCTCTAGGAATAATTATTAAATCATTATTTGATAATTATTCATTGTCACATTTGACTAAATCACCTAGAACTAATTAAATAAATCACTATTTATTTATTATTCCTTAATTCTATTTTTGGAATATTGTTAAATCACTATTTAATAATTATTTCAATTTCACATTTTTCTTAATCTTCACAAAATAACTAATAAATCGTTTTATTTGTTAATTATTTCTAAATAAAGATATTTGACCATTTCGAATTTTTTTCCCTCTCCAAAAAAAATATAATAAAGTATTCCTAATGGTTAGATCTTGATTTGGTCAATAATATTTTATATTTCTTATTTTCGAGATCAACCCAATAATTTTCTATAAATAAGAGGGTTTTCCATTCATTCTTCAGCATGGTCATTATCTTCGTCACCACTATCACCTTCTTGTGTTCAAGCTCCCACTAGAGTTTTATTCATTGTTTTGGATTTTTCACATATTGAGAGAGAGAATCGATCACTAAAGCATCAAGGACATCTAAGGACCCATCCCAAGGAGGGGGATTTGAAGACCCTTTTTGTGGATATCCTTCACCAGGTGTTATCAATAAAGATTATTATTCATTTAAAAATTCGTTCCATATTGGGTTATTACATTGGATACCTATTGTTGTTTGTTGTTTTGGATCGCATATACCTTTTTACTGCAAGGTTTTCTTGTTTTACTATTGCAGATCTGAGGTGTAAAAAACTACTTATTTTTGTTAAGGTCACTGGTCACCAGTGACTTAAGTGAAGTGTTTTTGGTACACCTTCCAAGAAATTTCATACTAACAGGGTAGGACCCATCTACAGACTAATATTGTATCTTATCATCCTCGTCATTATATCGAAAGATATGGAAGCACCTATTGATATGATTTAAACCAGTGTGATATCAATGTTACAAAAATGATTCTCCATAACTAGATTAGCATTCAAGAGCTAAGTGACCAGGGCTCCCAATTGTCTTCACATATCAGAGCCTATGACGCAAAATATTTGAAGTGAGATTTGACATGTAAATGCACAAATATTGGCAATAGTTCGCCAACAAAAACTATATGTGAGACCAATGGACCTGAAGTATCATCAATGGTGCAAACCTATGGAGTAATGGGACTAAGTGTGAATATTATGTGTTACACGAACGTGTTATGACATATCAGTGATGGCAGAGATATCATAGGTATGAGTTACCTTCTAGCATATGTTGAACATGAGCTAGAATGTGGAGCATTACAAGTCAAAATTGATGTGGAGCATTACAAGTCAAAATTGTGGATGCCAAACTACCATGAACTGGAGCTTAAATGTTACATAGTATGTTGAAATAGTTAAGGAATATAGTCTACATTTAAAAAGCAAGGAATCCCTTATAATATTGGACCTTAGGATTATACGTTAAATGATAGAACAATAAGGCATTACATGAATGTTAGAGGAGTGAGCCTGCAAATATGAGGACTTGAATGAGTGTTACCTATTAGTGGATTTGTGGTATCAATTGAAAGTTCATTGCGTTACACATATTGGCCACTCAGCCAGACCATAGGATTGGTTGAAGGTTTGAAGAAGCTGAAGAAGAATAATAGTTGTATCGCCTAGTTTTGAAAACATTGGCTTTCCTAGTTTCTGAGTGAGTCATTCCCTTACATAGTGGTAGCTAACGAGAACTCATGAAGTTGTAGAAAATAGCAGTGGCGATGGAGAATCCTTTGTTGAAACAATAACGTCATTTCTTTGGATTTCCTCCAAAGATTTAATAGTGACTTTTACCTGGAAAGATAATACCATAAGTGTGTGGATGAAGCATGTTGTGGTATCAGCTGAAAAATATTAAGCATTGGACGATTCTAGCACAACTTTTGAAGCTCGTGTTTTGTATTTTATTTGTGGATATCTGGGTCAATATGTGCATGGTCTCTCAATTAAGGCTTTAAAGATTAGTGTCTATAAAGGTGAAGTGGTTTTAAGAGACTTGTGTTTAAAGGTTGAAGCACTGAATGCTTTGAAGTTGCCAGTTAGAGTCAAAGTTGGCTTCCTAGGTTTTGTGACATTTAAGGTTCCGCGAAAAATCCTTGGAAAGGAACCAGTTATTGTTCTCGTTGATTATATGCCACCCATGTTAAGGATAGATGTTTAAATATCTTCAAGAGAAAATAATTTCAGAGAAGAGAATATTAATTTAACTACTAATTGAAAATTTGTCTTCTTCGTGATAATTCATTTCAATAGGAGAGACTCCCCTTCATCAAAAGGATGTCGAGTGTATAATAAAGATGATGATAAATTATGGAAGTGATTCAAAGATGGTGGAACACTCGACAAAAAATATTTCCAAAAAGAGAAAAGGGTCACCTCGTTACAGTGCCTCAACAAACTAGGTTCAGAGCTACATGACTGATAGCATAACATGGGTCTCCTCTTGATGGAGAACAATGAATTAAAAACAAAACAAAAAATTATAAACGGTTGGAACTTGTTGCAATAGAAGGAAAAAACAAGTTGAAGCAGGAGCAATCTAAACATTTGATTTCTTTAACGGAAGCTAAAAAGTGAGAAAATCTTGAAAAGAAATTTGGAAGCTCAGAAATATCATGTTTATGAACTTGATAAGTCTTTGGATTCTCTGCACTTTGAACTTGAAAAAATCTAGTGTGAATCCAAAGCTAAGTTGGTTCAAGCCCAGGAGATGGTAGTTCATTTTGAGGAAAGGACTCTTACCACAGATTAGGCTTTGTAGGAAGCCAATATTTTTATAAGAAAGAAAAAAAAAATATTTGGAGATGCATAAAGAAAGTTAAAGGAGCTTAAAGCTATTGAAGATGCATTTTAGCAACAACTAAAAACTTGACTCTAATTTGGTGATCGAATGGGTCATTTCAGGATACCTATATTACTAGACTTGTTGGAAGGAAAGGTTGATTTGGGTCTTCGTAACTACAGACACCTTCTATAATGTTACTTCATGTTATATTCACCCATTAAAAGTGTGTCAAAATCCAGTATAGCGAACACCTATTCCACATGAATTTCTTTTTTGTTCATATGACTTGAACATGTCTTATCAAGATTTTCCCAATTTTACAACAATTTATTTAGCTTACCACTACATATAAGTGAACATAAATGATTTGGTATGATGTTGCTTTCAAAGGATTTTCAAGAGAATGTAGAAGCAGAACTTGTTTTCTTAACAGTTGAATTTCTTGGACTAGAACAAACTAAAGCAGAGAAGCTTGGTAATAGGTCAAAGTTTACAGCCAACCTTGGTGAATTAACAAGGAGTATTGATAGTGTTTTTTTGTTAATAATTGTAGACATGGACAACCATGAAGGAAAGTGTTGAGTTGAGTTATTGACGTTCAAATTGAGAAACTACTTTTTCACGATCAACTTGTCAAAATGGCATAGAATGTTTATTTTCAAAGGTCAAAATGGTAGCAATGGAAAGGAGATCAAAATAAATTTATAGATTATGTATGATTTGGCTCTATTAACTTTCATCTCTAAACTTCTTCAATAGATATAACGTAAACTCAAGGCTAGTTTGCTTTTAAACTCAAGACTATTATAAAAGGGTAAGAACCATGCTACACATCCTTGGTAAATTGTTGTCTTGTTGAAAAGTGAAACTGAAGTTGGGGGGTATTTATCCACCTGTTAATTCACTAACCCCATTTCCATTTATGTCAAAGGGGGAGGTAAGCAGAGGTTAGAAGCAATAAGGATAATTTTTTCTCAGGACAAAAGGGGGAGGTAAGCAGAAGTTAGAAGCAATAAGGATAATTTTTTCTCAGGACAAAAGGGGGAGGACCAATGTGTTTCCATCAATGTCAAAGGGGGATTGTTGGCAAAGTTGTCATTGATGACAAAGGGTGTTGAATGGTATAAACCACAGTTGATTCATGCACTCCATAGTTGATAGTATGTTTGTTTTTTATGTCAAATATATGAGTTTGTTGATATATTGTACAGTTGTTAGAGTGTTATGGTTGAGCATGCATCGTTTCCCCTATTTATATATTGTAGATGTTGTGATTAGAATGCATTATTAGAATCGGCAGTCAAGTGTAGAGGTGCATGAAAATGTTTTGATACAGGTGCATAAAGATGTTGTGATGTAAATGCTTGACATACAGTCATTAAAGTGGTTGATATTAATCTTTCAATATTATTTGTGGATTATTATTTTTGTTTCAATATTCAAATATGAAAAGTGCAAAAAGAATAGATGGAACACAAAGAGTCAACCTTTCATTTCAGATTCCTACATGGAATACTAACATTCAACAAGTCATGTACATAAAAAGATATGATTTTGGATGGAAAAATGGTTAGTTAGCTTATGAGTTGAAAGAGTTGTTGTGAGACCTTGTGTTGTGCATTTCCTGGTGAAGAGAGAAAGAAGAAGAGTAGATTTGAGGATGAATTTAAGGCAGAGGCAGAGATGGAGGTATGCATAATTAAAGATCAGGTAAACCAACACATTAAATATTTTATGTATCAGGTGATTGTTGTCTCCTTTTAATTATTAGCCGGAAAATGAGCAAGTTTGAGTTTGTAGAAGAAAGAGTAGGAGCTTCCCAACAAGTTGTAACTTGCAGAAGAAAATTGAGGTAGGATCCTCTTGTAGGTAGAAGCCTGCAAAACATTGTTGTAAATAGGATTGGTTGCTTCCAACATGTTGTAGCTTGCAAAATAGTAGAGGTTGGAGCCTCCAAAAGTTGATGTAAAAAGGGAGTGGGTGTTTGTTTTACATCACAAAACAAATTCGAGGTTTTTCCCTTTATGGTTTTCCACTTATGTTTGATGTTCTCATGTGTTGTTTTTGTGTGTTGATTCTTATGTTGTAATTGAATGTTGTTTACATGTTAAATGTGTGTTTTCATATAATCTTGGTCATTTAATAGTTCATATAACCAATGAAAAGAAAGGTAAAAGTTGATAAATCGATGTCCATGAATGCACTATGTTGATTCACCCACCCTCTTAGTATAGTCAAGTTTCCAACATATCCAATAGTTAAGAATTCAAGATCTAACATATGGTTACTAGCTTTACTAGTTAGCATATTGTGGAATTAGTTTTGAATGTCTCATGGTTAAATCCATCTCTTTCTATTGTGAGTGATTATTATTTCTTGGACATTATCTAATAAGCATACTTTCTAAATAGAAATATTTCTTAAGGAATTTAAAACCTCAAATGGTTTTATTGACTACTATAGGCTACCCCTAGCACATGTTTCTTCAAACTCCCTAGTTTACTTCTTTTTGTAGTAGATAACTATAAAATCATAAAACAATGAAAAAATGAAAAGAATAAAATTAATCATTATTAAAAGCCATTGAATGATTATCAAATATTTAATCCATAGGATTATTCCATACCAAATGGTGAGGAGTCTAATTGGACCTCATCCTTGGGTTTAATTCCTATTGTTGAATAGTGAGAATCCACCTCCCTCAATAGGTTGTTGGGGCCACTGAATATTTTTTTGGTTTTCAAAAGCCCTTACTACCAAGAATGTCAAAAAAACTCATAGAAAGCATGGGGCTTTGAGCACAAGTCCAAAGGCCCAATAATTCCCACAATATTTCACTTATTAGGGGGCTTGCAAATGGATCTTCAAATTGATGAATTTTAAATATTTTATAGATTCCTTTTTTCCCCATGGAAAATCATGGTAGGTCCACCCGAAGGGACCACACCCCCTGAAAAAACTAATATGAGCATAAGCCTGAGGGCGTCGAGGTGAATTGAACTTGTTACCTCCCAATGGAAATGTGCTTTAGCAACGGGGCCTCGACCAATTGATCTAACCCTTGGGGCTAGCTTTTATGGAGTCTTATGAATCACTTATTTGGGTTTCTAACTTTGTTCACACTTATAGCTCTATGATTTATCACAATCACTAGATCAATGGAGTTTGCAACCCTTGCTATAGATTTACACGTCGCTTAGACCCTTAGATAGGATGCAAAGAAGCTAATAAACTCTCTGGCCATTTGATGGATGAACTTAAAAGCAAAGGCTACCAAACTCTAATATATATTGCCGAAGGACACTGAGACATAGGGTAGAAACATTGACTATCATGGAGGGAGATAGACTTTAGAGAAGAAAATGTATACACTTGGGAGAATTATACTCAACACTTTTGACAATCCTTTCTAAAATTAACAAAGGAAGAGGATCAAGTTTTTGGTCCCTAAATCCCATGGGAAAATATGGGAGGAGAATTGGGTACAAGCACAAGCTCTAAGGGAGAGCCAAGAGCCCCAAGTCTAGAAGTGGGAAAAGCTTTAGAAGTTCAAATGCCTGCTAAAAAAACACTCTTCATGTGGCTTCTCTTGAACAACAAAGCCCTTACCTAAGATATTCTCCAAAAGAGAAGTTTTGAAGGGCTTAACAAACATTGCTCATGTGAGCTAGACTTTGAAACAAACTCCCACCTAATCTTGTCTTGTATTCACACAAAATAGGTATAGAGGGGAGAAAATAGTGTCACAAGGTTGAAAAACATATGGTATGGCACTTCAATTGATGAGGCTCTTAAAACATGGAGCTCAAACATTGAAACATCAAAACTTCAAAACCCTCCATCTCACTATTGCTTGGGAAGTTTAGTTAGCAAAACAATCCATGTTATTTGATGATAAAGAAATCACCCCTCTACAATGTGCCACACAAAATTTCAACATACTTTCTTCTCTCCCTTGACATGCAACTCCCCACTCCCTTATCCATAACTCTTATGAAATAGTAAACAAGGATATCCTTTGGGATTTTTTTGATAGAGCCTCTCAAGGGAACCTACAAGAGGAGCGCGAAACCTGCAAGAGGAGCGCGAAACCTGCAAGAGGAGGAGCATGAGATATGATCATAACATTTCGTTTTTGTTGGCATGGAAATGAAACAAATAACTATTATGATTTATTGGTCATCAAGCTCATTTTATGTATGGCTAAAGTAAAAAAGCATTTCCCATCTTCAAATCTTTGGGAATTCTCTAATAACTATACAATGGATTAATGATACTTCCAATTTACAAGACTTAACTTTACAACTTTTATTCCGAGGCATAAAGCATAACATTGCAATATTCTCTCACTTCACTTTCCAACATGTGTGAAGGGGAAAAAGAAAAAATTTGATCGATTAACCAAAGTTGCACTAACATTGGGAAAAGAGAATTGGAAAATCATGGAAGATCTCCAACACCACTCCCTAGGATATCTTTATGAACATTAGTTCTAAGTTGATGTAAAAGTAATTTGATCTATTATCTTTATAGTTTTTTATGTGCTCTATTATAGACAAACTAAACATGGTTATAGTTTTTGTTTTGTATAATCAACTATTATGAATAAATATAAAATATTTTTTCTACCTAAATCAATCTTGTATAAACTAGTTAAGCATGTCATGTGAAATGTCACTTTATATATATGAAAAAGGTCAAGTAATTTTAACCATACATGGTTAAACTTACTTGACCTTATAAAGTTAAGAAAATCTTATAAATAAATGATTTCTACATCCTACTATATTACAAAGGTGTTATAACTGATAAAAGATACACGTCATGACACACATTACACTATTGTTAGAAGAGGACAATCCTAACAAAGCAATATAAATATAACAAACAAATCATAAAAATCAAAGATATGTTATCAATTTAAATAATAAAGATCAAAATCAGTTTTTAAACAAATGTACAAATAGCATAGTAATGTAAATAAATAGATAAAATTTAAAAGAAAAAAGGAAAAAAAGAAGGTAGTCTTTTTAAATAATAAATATCCAATTTAAAATTTGTAAAAACAATACAATAATATGAATAAATAAATAAATAAAATGGATGAATGGAAAAATAAAAATAAATAAAAAACTAGACAAATTTACAAAAATTAAAATTCAAAATAAATAAAATTTAAATAAATAAATAACATCAAACACTTATAAACTGACATAGCTATATGAAATAAATGGTTGTTAAACATAGATAGCATCAGAGCATTTGCCTTTTAATACATTTCACACTACTAACCTATAATCTGTAATTACTAAGAATATTTTAGAATATTCCATGTGAAGTCCTTTCCATCCACCTAATTATTATGCATAATTAAATTAAAATTAGAAAACCTTAATACCGACATTAAAAAACGATAATAAACTGAATAACAATTGGAGTGATAGTCTATCTATTATATGTTTTAAGGTTTTTTCAAACATAATTTCTGAGCACAAAATCTTGCAAAAATTTACTGAAATCACAAGTTTATCCAAATACTTTTTCAAAATACTACATTAAAAAATTAAAAATACAATTTAAATAATAAAAAAATCTGATTTGATTTGTTTTGTAAATTTCACATAAAACTTTAAACCATATAATAATTAAAACAATTTAAACCTAAAAATAAAAATAGGAGAAAAAAAATCAATAACACAACCGAAAACATGAAGAAGAAAAAGAGGGTCGAATCGTATTCATTGCCCTTTTTAAGGTTAATAAATATGCCTTTAGTGGAGAAAAAGGCTTACGAATATGTCAACAGCCTTAATCAGGGAGATGTTTCCAAAGCAGAGGAAGATGTTTTTCTACTTCTGTACGGTTTCCATCTTCATTTTCATTTTAAGTGTTATAAGTAACCCAGATAAACTAACACATGACTTACGGAGGCAGATAAAGTGACTTACTGACAAACGAACATATTTCTGTACTTTTTCAAAGATTGTCTGGCACTGAAATGTTGTTAATTATTTGGTAAATTCAATTTTCATCTCCAGTTTATTGGTGCATTGTATTTGTAATCAGTCGTACAGTGTAATATTCTTAAATTTCCCAATGATATTTGGAATATTAGGTTTTTTAATAAATTTAATTAATTAAGTAAATAAAAAAGTGGACTGACCCATAATTTTCAAAAATGAATAAAATGCACTTTTGATGTGTGTATGTGGATATTCTAGATCTAGATCTAAAATCATGGAATAGTGGAGTAGCTCCATTAATGGAGATCATGTTTCATTTATGAGATAGATCATGGAGGATAAAACAGTTAAATAAGATCATGAATCTTAAATGTAAAATCATAAAGATCTTTGAAGAGGTCAACTAAGATCATAGTGCATTCAAAGATCATAAAGCACTTATGATAAGTTAGTGGAGGAAGTGATGCATTTAATGCACACATGATGAAGAGGGTGATCACCCCATGTGAACATGATGGAGGACATGGAGAAACAGGGCAGTCAACCATGGAGACTTATGTCCACATGTACAGCGCAATTATGGAGTGGGCCTAGGCTATGGAAGGCTCATGATTATAAAATGAAGGTGAAGGCACAATAGAAGGCATATTTGGATACTTGGATTATTCTTGATCTGTTTAGATCTGGATTTGTCAAGTGACAATTCCATGCACTCTTATGCTGCTTAGCTAAAGTTTGCAGTACTATTTAGCACAGGGTGTTCTCGAGCGGGAATCCCACCCTTACCCATAGAGGACTTATGTGCCTACCCTGGGAAGGTCTTCTATTGAGCTCTATTCCTTATTAGGCATTGGTGCCATCTTCAGGAGGTTGTTTCTAGCGTTCAGCTAGGAAACCGATGGAGGATTCATCCTACCACTTTGTTCTTCACATTCATTCTTCCAGGAGCAGCAGATCTATATCTAGCATTTAGGCCATTGGGTTTTACCTCCATGCAGCAACAGTGCCTTCAAGGGTTGTGCAGTCCAGTCCTGTAGATATATTGGAAGAAGGAAGTTTCTAGTGTTTCAGCTGGAAATCCTATGAAGGATCATCTCCTCATATTGGATCTATTATTTCCATCACTCAGGAGCTGATTTGACATATCTAGCAACAAGCTATTGAGCTTCCCTCTCTTACAACACAGTTTTATGAAGTTGTTGTTCATCCAACAGTTATTTTCAATGGAGGAGATTGGAGGAGCTAGATCTTCAGCCTTTATCCCAAGAATCTAGTGAAGGGATCCGCTCTTCTTGCATAGATTTGATTGTGCATCATTACATCCATCATATCATCAGATTATGCAACAGATCTGCATACCCAACAGTGTATATGTGAAGCCCTAAGAGGGTGGTTTTCTTAGATTGACAGATCTGAGAAACCCTTTCTATGTTATCTTGGGTATCCATCATAGAGCCCGGATCTTTTTTTTTAAGCATCATTGAAACTCTCATTCTGCATTGATCTGACTTTCTATCTTTTTGGCAGTTGCAGTGCCAAAAGTTGCAGCGGGGACAGCGCAGTTTACCTTCCAGCAGTTACGCAATCCCTCTTGTGGGATCATTTCAGGGTCATTCTAGGCCATCTCTTTGGCTTGAGTGTCTCATATTTTGAGCACTGTTATACTTGTTGTTCACCTCCCATATAATAAAATGGCTCAGTTATTTCAGTGCATTCTGTTGTGTATTTAGATTTATTGTTTACTTTGCTACAGTTCTTATATTGTGTTTCAGTATTACAGCATTGTCCCCTTTTGGGATATTACAATGGTATCAGAACATGATCTTTGGCTAAGCTTGTGGACACTTCATCTTTTGTATCAAAAGAAGAAGCAGATAGATGAGATCTATCATGAAGGAGGATTATAGTTTCGCCACTCTTCTTTTTAGATCCATGCAAAACCTCTACAAAGAGGTCAAACAAATGAAGAAAGAAAGGCAAAAGGAGGGTCCAATAAGAAGATTTGATGAGGAAGGTCCAAGCACTTCCTATCAGCAAAAAAGAAAACCAGAGAATTATAGATCTCCTCATAGATCTACTATGCCCACTTTCTTTGAAGAAGGTGAATGGTATAGTCATAAAGAAAGAAGGAACCTGGAACCTGAGACTCATGAGACTCTCAATCTATATCTTGTAGAGTACAAAGCACAGTCTAGAGCATTCAAGGAGAGGCTAACTCTCCAACAATTCTTCAAAATCAAAGAAGAAAGAGGATCCTATAGCATCAATAGAAGAAAGAGGCACAATAGATTCTATTTGCCTACATTTGATGGATCTTCTTCAAGCACTATTAAGGCTTTGAGGAAAGAGTTAGATGCATTCTTCAGGCTACATCCTGTAGCTGAAAGAGAGGTTGTTCAGATTGCAGCACTTCATCTTTATGGTGAAGCCAATGATTGGTGGTTTGGTCACATGGAGCATTGGGAAGTGACTAAATATCCAGATTTCTTTCACAAGTTGAGAAAGGAGTTTGATGTGAGAAAACCAGAGATGTGTCTCAAAGAGACATTTCCTAAGGAAGCAAAGGAGGATGTCATTCTTGTCACTCTGGACAAAGAATCACTACATCCACCACCAGTTGCAAAGGTACTTGTATCCGGAGGAGAGACATTTGCATCTTTGCAAAATAGTCTTAAGCTCTTGACACATAGAGTCCCATGCATGATTTAGGGGATACATGAGGAAGAGGAGGAAGATTCCAGCGCTGGTACATTGATAGAAGGTCAGCCATCCCTCTCACCAGCAGTTGGAGAGACCATTGTACCAGTTGGAAAAACTCTTGTGTTCTTGCAAGAGGTTCCCACACATCAGTTAATCCAAGGTATGCATGCACTTTCATCACATATTGTTTCAGTAGATCTTATTGAAACTTATGAGGACATGCCATCAAGGTCATTGCATAACCAAGGATTAGAACAACAAGCTGATTTGAAGCAGCAACATATCACAGTGCAAAAGACCCTTGATCTAATCAAGGAGGAGATGAAGAGCTATCCTAGTTCATCATTGAAGAGCTACCTTCAACCCTTTGAGTTGAAGTGTAGAATTTCATAAGATGGGATGAGCATGATCCTATGCACAATGGTTGGCTATGAGTTCAGCATTGTGTCTTACCATGAGACAGCATATGTATCACCATGCAGATCTACAGCACTGTCACTTAGTAGTAATGATGATAAAAGGGGCCCATTATTCTTGGAGCATTCTAAAGGTAGCTTCACTCATGAAGCAATGGAGGTAAAAATGATAAATGGAGACATCTTAAGATGAGGAATCTTTTCTCCTTTCTAGATGACACTTTCTCAATGAGCATCTCACAGCTCAAAGAGAAACTTCTCCCTGCAGCGGATCCAAAACCTTATTGGTTTTGGAGGGCCATTGATGAGAATAAGGTCTCATTAAGAGATCTCATTGGAGGTGCACTTCAACATATCATGGAGTGCAAAGTTCTTCATCAGTTTGAGGATAATGGTATTCTACAAAGGGAGGATACCATGTTTATTCAAAACATCATTCATCATCCACATGGGGATGAGTGGGTGAGGACGATAAGCAAGGGGTTGCATGACCACTTGCAAATATATGACATGGGCCAGCAAGAAGCTTGGTTATGCTAGTTTCTCTTGGGTGAGTTTAGTTACTACCCAAAGGCTCCTATTTCATTGATCCATGCCTTGAAAAACACTCATGTAATGAAGGAGGCATCGCTGCGCTGGCTGCTCTTGGGTGAGTATCGTTACCACCCAAAAGCTCATATTTCTTTGACTCATGCCTTGTGTATCAATGATAAAATGCAGCAAAAGAAGACATGTTCACTTGGGTTGACCATGAGAGAGTTTGGCCATCACATGACATCTCTTATGTCTATGTGTTTTGTATTGATGGTGCTTGCTTGTATTGAGTTGATGTGACATTCCACATGTCTATCAATATGTTTTTACTCCATGATACACATGAGGAGGTGTAAAGGCAGCGAGATCTCTTGTTGCTTTGGTTGCTTTTGGGGGAGTTTGGCTTATCCCTCTTGCATGGTGGAGATGGAGAATGGCAGCGAGAGGCCTTACTCCGGTGGTTACTATTGAGAGAATATGGTTTGACACCTTTGTCTACCCATATATCTCTACTTCTTCTTTTGTACAATGTTGGGATGATGCTTAGATCCAACAAGGCTAAGGATGGAGGCATGAAAAGCCTTTTTTTAATTCATGTAGCATGGGATGGAGAATTACTTTGTGAGTTGGAACTTTCCTTTTGTGGTAGGAACCATCTGTTTTTATATATCTCATGTATTATGGAGGATGTTGGACAGCTTATGGTTGTCACTTGGTGCTTCATGATTGATGAAGGACATCTAGCTACACAGTTAGAGGCCACTCTAGACATTCTAGAGAGGCAACTTTGGTGCTGGGCATACATAACTCATTGCAGCAAATGGGGAGACCTTCCTTGTGTCGATGCCATTTGGAGGGAGACAGATTGCTCTAGAATCTACTTTAACAGTTGCTTGAGGACAAGCAACATTTCGCTGAGGAGGACTGTAATATTCTTAAATTTTCACATGATATTTGGAATATTAGATTTCTTAATAAACTTAATTAATTAAATAAATAAAAGAGTGGAGGGACCCATAATCCTCAAATATGAATTAAATCCACATTTGATGTGTGTATGTGAATATTCTAGATCTAGATCTAAAATCATGGAATAGTGGAGCAGCTCCATTAATGGAGATCATGTCTCATTTATGAGATAGATCATGGAAGATGAAACAATGAAATAAGATCATGGATCTTAAATGTATAATCATGAAGATCTTTCAAGAGGTCAAATGAGATCATAGTGCATTCAAAGAAAATCATAAAGCACTTATGATAAATTAGTGGAGAAAGTGATGCATTTAATGCACACATAATGGAGAGGGTAATCACCCCATGTGAACATGATGGAGGACATGGAGAAACAGCGCAGTCAACCATGGAGACTTATGTCCACATGTACAACGCAGTTATGGAGTGGGCCTAGGCTATGGAAGACTCATGATCTATATAATGAAGGTGAAGGCACAATAAAAGGCAAATTTAGATACTTGGATTATTCTTGATCTATTTAGATCTGGATTTGTCAGGTGACAATTCCATGCACTCTTATGCTATTTAGCTAAGTTTGCAGTGTTGTTTAGAACATGGTGTTCCCGAGCGAGAATTCCACCCTTACCCATAGAGGGCTTGTGTGCCTACTTTGAGAAGGTCTTCTATTGAGCTCTATTCCTTATCAGGCGTTGGTGCCATCTTCAGGGAGTTGTTTCTAGCATTCAGCTAGGAAACCGGTGGAGGATTCATCCAACCACTTTGTTCTTCACATTCAGTCTTCCAGGAGCAGCAGATCTATATCTGGCATTCAGGCCATTGGGTTTTACCTCCATGCAACAATAGTCCCTTCAAGGATTACACAGTCCAATCCTGTAGATCTATTGGAGAAAGGAAGTTTCCAATATTTCAGCTAAAAATCATGTGAGAAATCATCTCCTCACATTGAATCTATTGTTTCCATCACTCAGGAGCTGATTTGACATATCTAGCAACAGTTTATTGAGTCTTCCTCTCTTACAGCGCAGTTTTCTGAAGTTGTTGTTCATCAGCTATTTTTAGTGGAGGAGATTGGAGGAGCTAGATCTTGAGCTTTTAGCCCAAGGATATAGTGAAAGGATCAGCCCTTTTTGCACAGATCTGGTTGTGCATCATTGCAGCCATCATATCATCAGATTATACAGCAAATCTGCATACCCAACAGTGTATATGTGAAACCGTAAAAGAGTGGTTTTCTTAGATTGACAACTCTGAAAAACCCTTTCTGCGTTATCTTGGATATCCATCATAAAGCCCGAATCTTTGTTTTCAACATCATTGAAACTCCCATTCTGCCTAAATCTAACTTTCTATCTTTCTGGCAGTTGCAGTCCCAATAGTTGCAACAGGGACAGCGCAGTTTACCTTCCAGCAGTGTAGCAGTTACACAATTCCTCTTGTGGGATCATTTCAAAGTCATTATAGGCCACCTCTTTGGCTTGATTGTCTCATATTTTGAGCATTGTTGTACTTGTTGTTCACCTCCTATATAATAAAATGGCTCAGCTATTTCTGTGCATTCTGTTTTGTATTTAGATTTATTGTTTACTTTACTGCAGTTCTTATATTGTGTTTCAATATTACTACATTCTCCATTCTCCCCTTTTAGAATACTACGTACGGTAAATTTAAATTGTATATATTTTATTAACAAACCTCAAAATTCAAAGACAATAGATATCATTTGGCTTTAAAGAAGAAAATCTAAACTGTAAAAATATGATTTAAAAAAACTGCTCATTCTACTCAAATAATTCTCCCGGTCAACATGTTACGAGGAATGATTTGAATATCATTGACAACAAACTCTTATAACCCCCTTTATTTAGGTAAAGAAAAAGTTCAATTGAAACTACACACGTTATTCAAGGTAAGAAATCTGGGGAAATACAGATTGATATGCTGACACACTTCTTCTGGTATAGAATATATAGAGCCTAGATGGCTATTTCTTATGTGGTGTAAAATTCCCGAGGACTGGGACAGGATACAGGACCCTTTGCTGGTATTTGCTTGAGTAGGGTACATGGCTGTGGAGATACAGCATTTGACAAGCCCTGAATATAAGTGCAGTTCCATGGAAGAGTCTTGGACTTGGCCAAGTTACCCAAGTTAATGGTAACATTTCTGATACAAATGTTTTTGAAGGGAGCTTTAGCAATGCCCTCCAGATCTCCAGCCACACTTACATTTCTTGCTACGATATTGCTATAGCTAATCCTTTCTACTACTGGAAGAGCATTTGGATTAAACTTGTTATCAGGGTGTGAACCATAGGAACCTGTCATGGTAAATGCCCACTTCATATTGACCATAGTCATTCGATTGACAAATATATCTCTCACAAACCCACCTCTTCCTGGGGATGTCTTTATTCTTATTCCGGTTTCTGAATTGATAGCATGGATATCTTCTGCTCGAACATCCTGAATTCCACCTGACATTTCACTGCCTAGTGCAATTACAGCACTTGTAGGAGATATGCCAACAAGACGACGGATGAAAATATGTTGACTGGGCTTGCCATAAGAGATTCCATATTGATCCCAGCCACTCTTTATTGCAATAATATCATCACCTGAGACGATATAGCAGTCCTCGATATGCACATGTGAACAGGAATCTGCATATGAAAGAGAAAACATATCAATTATCTAAGCAGCAGCATGGATGGCATCTCTCGATGCTCGATATGTCCTAAAAAGTCTTGAAAGGAGTCATTCTCCTGCTAATAAATATGTAAAATTCAACTGAACTCTTCTTGTTGCTTGCTTCAAGTAGAACAGAAACTACCTATGAGAAGGCATTTAAAATTGTTAACCTGTAATTGTTTTGCAGTACTTTTACCTGTGAAAGTAAGAACAAAGACAGACTGATGGGAAAGATTTAGAATGTTTTTCGTAATATATCATTAATTGTTTCGAAAGTTATTTCCAATCAAATAGAAGGAACATTACTTCTAGTCGTTTAAAAGGAACAGCTATCTTTAGCTAAAGCCAGGAAGATATATGAGAAGTTTAGTCATGCCTGGAATTCTTCGTTCCGGTAACATAAGAGTTGATTTTAAACATGAAATTGAATATGGTAAATTGAAAAATGAAAGTAATCCCTGTTAACATTGTAACTCCAAAATAAAATGTATTGAAAATAATCATGTTAACATTGCACTCTAAAACAAAATGTTTTGATGTTAGAACTCTATCTCCACATTTAATTTTCATTAAGCATTTATGTTGTGACTTCTTCATTTTTTATGGTTCTTTCATTAGACAGCTTATCAACAGAGAAACCATGAGATTGCATATGCTTCGTACGAATCCGAAATTTTTATATGGTCATATGTATCGATCTTCGGATTTAAAATATTAACCTTTCTTGAAACTCGTAAAAGACTTGATATGTGTTTGAGCAACTGATAAGATGAGTAACATCCTGCTTTAAAGCTGTTGTTCCAATTATCTTCACAGTCAAAAGAATTGCTATATCCTTTTGGGCAGATATCAGATATACTTCATGGCATATTTCTTTATGGATGACATTATAGGATCAGCCTTCTTCCAGGGAATGCAACAAATTAGGATTTCTATTCACATGGGTGCCGGTGCCCATAGACATGGTGTGCATTCTTTTAACAAATGAGATTTTTCTGGTAACAGGTTCCTTCACCATTTAGAATGGTTCTTAAACGAAGGTGTCTCGACTCTCATGTATCTTCCGAGAAGTGTTTTTAGCAGGTAGGACATTTAAGCAAATCTTCCCAACTCGAAATCAATAAATGTTAGAAAATAGGCTCCAGAGAGGAGCAGACCAGAAGGATTTACATTTATAATGGAAAAACACACATCCCATTTTACAATGTCCAAACTTCACAACTAAAATGATCTTCTGAATGCAGGTTGGTAAATATGAGCATGCAGCTTGGTAAATATGAGTGATCTTATACGAAGAGACCTATGTTCCGAGATCTTTGGAGATCAATATTTAGTCATTTATTGTTCATAGGACCTCATCTCAATCTTTATGTTAAATCCTTTTCTCTAAAATAAAATAAAATAAACACGTTTAGTTGGTATTCCCCGTCCAACCTAGCCGTGCTTCAATCCTTAATCTTAAAAGTATTTTTAAAGGGCTGTCGAATAAAACTGCCACGTGCCCCATGTTTAAATTTGACGTCTCTGTGAATTTGCGCATGTAGCGGTGGAATGTCCACTCCGTTTTCAAACGAAGTGGTGTAGTCGGTGGAGACTACCCAGACTCATGTTTTAATTTCCTATGTTATGATTGAATAGTTGGGAATTAAACTATAAAGCTGCCAACCTTCAAGAATTTATCTATATATATAGATAAACAATCTATAAAAGTATAAATATGAAGTAATATTGACGGATCAATAAAATAAAAATTATATTAAATTCATTTGGGGGAAGAAAACACAGTTAAAGGCCAAAGATAAAATTATAAAATAAGTTTTATCCATACATTATTTATTGATTTAACATCATCCATATACTGCTAGTACTATCCATGTAACATCATTTTTATTGATTTAACATCATCCATATACTGCTAATATCATCTTGATCACTCCAAACATTTTATTAGCATTCCTTACCATCGTTCATGAAAGATGAGATTTGTATTTTTTGGGGATATTGCTTTTGTGATAAGTTGTCATGTTCTTGGGAGTATATGGAATGGAATAAAAGTCAGGGAATTCACTGTCACAATAAACACTTGTCTTGATCATTGATGTAGAGAAAGCAAATAGCAAGGAGGACTCCAGTTGTATCAATTTTTGGTGTAGCAACAGTTACTGGAAAGGAAACTAGCCATAACTAAGCAAGTACTGGAAATCTACTCACGGCTTAAGTAGGTCTTGATCCCTGTACGTCTTGATCCCTGTACTTTGTTTCGACTAGACTATGATGAGCACCACTTACACCTTGAACACCACTTGCACCTTGAGGCTTCAATTGAGTCCTTTTATGCGTGCATTTGATAGATTGTTAAACAAATTCTGAGAATTTTCCAGGTCACAACACAGTCATCAACTCAAGTGTAGCTCATCCTAAGAAACAACCTATGACTGGGTAGTGAATCTTCCGTAATGAATTGGTTGGCTTCTTTCATATACGATCTAATAATTCTATATCATGATTTTAATTTCCTTTTAATTCTATTATTATTATTAGATTTCTAGCTTCAATTTATATGCAATGCTTTAATTAGACCAACTTTGTATTTTCTCATCTATAATAAAAAATTATCACGTATTATCACGTATGAATTTCACTCCATTGCTATAATTAACAATTATGGATAAAGAAATTATGAAGTTGTATTTATGTTCAAAAATTTACATGCAATGCTTTAATTTTCCTTGTCACGTATGAATTTCACTCCATTGCTATAATTAAGGATGATGGATAAAAAAATTAATGAAATTATATTCATGTTCAAGAAAGGTGTCCAGTAAGATTGTTACAAGCTAAGTCATCTAATACGGGGATACCGGGATTCGAAGAATCGGATACGGGTACGGTGACCCCAGAACAGGATACTTCTGGGATACGATACGTTATATATTGTTTTATTAAAAAATATATATATTTTAAAAATATATATGTATTAATATATTAAAAATTAGATATTTTTTACACAAATTCATACTTAATTCATTGATTTAAACATAGATTTATCTATCATCTTAGATAGTCAAGGTTTTGTTTGAGTGATGGGTACATTTTTAGTAGGGTCATGATAGAGGAGTTTGACAACCAATGTCACTAACATCAAGGTACATAGAGGGATTGGTGCTCACTGCTCTTGATTAAATATGAGTTCCATACCCTAATACATGACAAAATTCAATGGAAACATTGCAATAACCCAATCCTGAAATCCTGAAAAACTGATAAGTCTGCTGGATTTTGAATGAGATCTAAAATTCTACTTTCTCCATATGAAATCCAATGAGGTCGGAACCACTCTCAAACATCCTAAGTCATTTCATGGTAATGTTAAAAATTTAAGTAAAAGTGACCACTTTTACTTTAAGAATTTAACATTACCATGAATCACATATAAATACTAGGGCCATAGGCTTGATGCCCTCTCCTGAAAAATCATCCTCAATTGGTGAAAAACAATGAGCAAAAGCCCCCATTTATAATAAAAAAAACAACGCTTTTTTGAACCCGCAGGCCCGGCCGTATCCAGTTTTACGGGATACGGTGTATCCGAACGGGATACGGTCGGGATACACCGTACCCCATACGAATACGTCGTATCCTTTGAATTGGGGCTGAATCTGGTATGTGCAGGTATCCGGTACGAGGATTCGAGGATTCGAGGGCATTTTAGGAGTATCTGGTGACTTAGGTTACAAGTGATATCAAAACAAGTTAAGTTCTGCAATCTAAATTACAAATTCAGCTTTGGAAAAGCTTAATTTCAGATGATTTATATTGAAAAGATCTACATTACTAAAGCTAAGTTAAATTAAGAATTTTATCCAAAAATATTATTATTGTGAGAAGATTATTTTATTTAAAAATATTATTATTGTGAGAAGATTTTGTAACAATTACTAATATATACAGTAATATACAATAATATAATATATATAAATTCCCGGATGCGGGTGACTTTCAAGGCGAATGATGAGTGGGCGGCACGGAGGACTGGCGCGTGGGTTATCTCCACCGCCATCCTCCTTCGCTTGCTGTGGGCGTTTAAATCTCCGGACCAGAACTTAATTGCTGCATTAATGCAGCCCAACTCCCCAAGTTCTCTCGATTATTCTTCTGCCATGGCGCCCTTCCGGAATTTCCATAGCGCTCCTCCCCTGAGCTCCTACTGCTCCCTGGCTGATGTTGATTCATGCTCTCGCCCCAGCACAGGGAAACGTTGTAATTTGAACTGCTGTGTCGATCTTTGGCCTGGTATACACATCACCCACAGTCCCTACTGTAATTTCAGTCGCTTGTCTTCGGCTCCTATCTGGACTCTTCGGCAAGCTAACTCCAGGCTCCATTTGGCAGATACCTCTGCCCTCTCTGCATTTCAAATCATGCCGCGTTTGCGCCCACGAATGCACTGTAGAAGAGGTTCCTCTCGCGGATATATGCATCGCCAACCCTCCTCCACCACTTCTGCCTCCTCATCCGACACCTCTGACTTTGACCCTGTTCGCTCTCCTGCTGCCAGGCGAGGACGTGGGAGGGGACGAGGTCATCCCAATCCTCCAGCATTCTTCCGCCTTTCCTCCAATGCCCAATCTCATACTGCCCGCCTTCATTATCCTTGCACTCTCAACAATCACACTTTCCTCGCCTCTGTCACTATCAAGCTTCGTGAAGTTTCTGCAGGTCTCGTTATGGCTACTCCTGATGTGGCCCTTGAGCCTGGGGCGGACTCCCCTCAGATGGAAATCAGGCCGTGTGATCCGGGTGGCCAAGTTTCACAGCAAGCGAGCCAGCAAGTTGGTCCAAGCGTTCCTCCTGTTGGTGGCTCTTCAGGCTTGGATTGTCCTCCCCCAGATGTCGAAGATCCTTATCAGTATGCGTGTCCCATCGTCGAGGAAGTTCCTTCACCTTCTAATGCTGATTAATCAGGTTTGTGCGTTCTGGTTTTTTATTACAGGCAGAAAGGAGATGCTCTTTTCCCTCCTTTCTTATAGTCAAATGATAATCTATCATGCTCCTGCTCAGAAGATTTCTTTTTGTCCTACTGACGATCTCCACAGCATGGGCGGCATTCCTCATCTTCTGGCTATGATTTCCGATGAATGCTTCAGTTGCACAACGGGTCTGTTTTGATTTTGTCACGGGTGGCGTTTGTTTGAGCCCTGTCATTATGTTTGTGTCTATGGAAAGTTATTGGCAGACTCTGTTTGTGCCCTGTCCACTTGTTTGGTGTTTAGTTGTGTTTTGGGTGACATCTGTTTGTGCCTCTGGAAAATTCAAAGTTTGGTCACAGGTGTACATGAGTCAGACAAGGTCATGGTCTCCAAATTACTTTCAGTCGGTCTCCAGCTTGTTTTGCCTGTCAATAGGCAACTTTGTAATATGCGAACGCCTCATACTTTGGGCTCGTCCCTCTGAAGCACCAGCCTCTCTGTAATTTTATTTTGTATCAATATAGCAGTAGTCTAATTCAGAAAGAAAAAAAAAAAATATATATATATATATATATATATATATATATATATATATATAATATCAATAATAATTTGCATATAAATCAAATATAAAATATAAATCAAAATATTAATTAAATAAAATGTAAGTCAAAAACACATGACTTATCTAAGTAAGAAACCATACTCTTGCTTACATGTTTGTATTATTGCTCTTTCCATGTTTTTGAGAAATCTTAACCTTCTCATTCAAGGATACTATAACTCTTGGCCAATAATCGGTTGGTTATGCCAATAGATGTGGTCTATTTCAGAATAGGGCTTCCATAATTTCCATTCTTTAAAAAATAAAATTATATAGATGTTCTATTCAAAAAAGTCAAGTTCTTCCTTAATTATAAAAATTCAACTCTGGAAAGCTTCTACAAACTATCTCAAGCTTTAAGACTTTATTATTTATATAGTTTAACTAGTTTCTGGATGATCCAAGAATGTGCAAGTTATTCAACCATTCTCAAAAAACGACGCTTGAAGCTTTCAAAAGATTACCAAAGAAGCTTTCGCAAAAAACCGAAAAGTAAACAAGGCTCGACATCTTTACAAAGAAACAACAAAAAGGATTTCGCCAAAACTAGATGACTCACACAGTGAAACCAATCAAGAGTCATTTGATGTCACTACCTATAGGGTACATGGCTATATGGTGCTAAGATCGAAATAGAACTTCACCTTCTCTCACACTTGTTAGAGCTCCATGTATTCGAACTCAACGGGAAGGAAGATAATAAGAATGATCTAACTTTTCCGAAGTCGCATAATCTAGTGAAACCAGATCCAGTATGGAGTCTATTGTCGAAGAAGAAGAAGGGAACTCCCAACTAGCATTGCTCCCTAATCCTTCTCAAAACCAATCATCGACACCTCTGAAGCCATAAATTTACGAAACATAGCATTGAACATGTTATTTGAATCGAAATTAAAAGACTTGATGTGCTCTATTAGTTGAGACAGTTCACCTAAGAATTGTTTGATGGACACTCTATTGCTAGAAGAGGAGGACCACTTTGGCTTAATCTCTTTCCCTTTCCCTCACAGCTACATTCGAACTCTTTGAATCCACAACTCCAACCATGCTTCCCCAAATCTAACTCCCTACTCTATCATCAAATTTTGAACAATAAGCCTCCACAAAACTGCAATCCTTCTTCCCCTCAATTGACAAAGGGACATAAGCATCAAAATCCCCTATCTCTGACACTTACGAACCATCAATCTGCACTCTAAAAGGAAACTCTGGGGTCACCTTTCCTCAACCCTCCGCACCCTACAACAAGAGAACTTCTAAAAAGCATACAGTTACTATCTCCTCATCCCGACCATGAGAAATCACCCCCTTGTACTCTTAGGCATAACCATACATTCAAACTCCGTTGGAAACCCCTGTAGCCAACCCCAATCCTCTCATGTGAGCAGGAAGCTCCTTTGTAAGAGATGGAAATCAAGGAAACACAGAACTGAAGTAAGGATGGCCAGCCACTCTTAATCCACTCAAAAACTAGATTGGTTCCTTTTTCAAAGGCACAAATTCATTGATATTCGTGCACTGGAAAGGAGGAAATGACCCCTGCTCACTAGGAACCATAGGTATGAGCAAGCTAACCATCTAGGTATTGAAGATATAAAAACCTTAGCATCCAATGCTACCAAGGCCACCACTAGATCTAAAGGTGAAAACATCCCCATTTCCATTGATCAACAAAGAAACTTGTGCCATACCACTAGAAGTAGACCCTTGATCCTTTACCTATCCCTCTTACAAATAGCCGCCACCTTTAATCTTGGAGTTTTGACCTGCTCAAGTCCTTTTGTATACAACCCAAAAAAATATGGCAATGGATGTAATAGAAGTACCATTTGAAGGGAAAGTTTTAGTAATCAACCATGTGTGCCCTACTCTAATCACAAATCTCAAAAATAATTTCCTCCCACAAGCCTTCGAAGATGAAGACTAGAATCTAATTACGAGGACAATCCCAGAAAATATGGCCATGAATGCAATAGAAGCAACAATTAAAGGGCAAGTTTTTGTAGTCAATTGTGTGCCTTACTCTGATCACAAAGCTCAAAAATGATTTCCTCCAACAGGCCATTGCAGATGAAGGCTAGAATCAAAATACAAGTACCCATGCAATCTAGGGTGTCAAGCACTACTCCTTGGAATGATCCTAACATGTCCTTCACTATTCACATAGTATTTTGTTCCTAGAAGTGCAGAGATCACCCTGACAGTCGAGCCAACAGGAAGAGTTTGTGTTTTGGAGACCTTAGAGAGTGAAAAGATTTTTCCTAGGTCTACACAACAAATCCAGAAGACCCAAAATCCCAAGGAGCCCTCAACAGGACAATCTTCGTATCCAACTTATTTTCAAACAAAGCAGTAAAAAGGCCTGAAGGAGTAATTTGTACCTTACCTCTAGCAATTGAGGCCCCTTAAGAACCAACCCAATCCACAACTTTTGACATGTGGAGCTTTAGTCCACTGAAGTATCCAATCAATGCTCTTTTCTCCAATGCTTTCACACCTTCAATCAGCTCTTAGAATGGGAAGTCTGAATGGTTGTGGGATGGAGTGTTATCCTCGCCCAAGTTCTTTTGTGTAAGTAATATGTTAACCTTATAATGAGTATATTGTTGTAATGGATTTCAGCCTTGTTGTTGACCTGGTCTTGTTCCCTAAACAATCTAAAATTTATCATAAATACCATCTTTGAATAACAAAAAATAAAATGATACAAGTTCCATTCCATCATTCAATGGATGTTAAAGTAAAATGAGATCAAGAATAACCTTTTGTGATGACAGATTTAGCGCTTTTGCTTACTTTCTAATACTACAGAAATGACAGAAATACGAGAGCATTTTTATCTCTTGAGTAAGCCATGCAAAAAAATTGCTTAAGAAACTTAAAATGTAGATTGAAAATAATCAACAATGCCAATTAAGATAAAATTAACTTATCAATAGATAAGGACCTAAGAAATAAATATAAAAGTTAACAAATGGATCATTAAGACGAATAAATAGAAAAAAATAAACAATGTTCACTTGTTTTAACTTCTTAAATAAACAAAATTTATTTAAATTTGCATATAAACAAAAAAAAAATAATAATAATAATATATATATATATATAAAAGTTAAGCTAATTAGAAAGATAAAATTATAAATTAATTAAATTTATTCACTTATGTTTTGGGACTTCTGCCTTCTTCTATAGTGAATAATCACCTCATATGGTGTATTTTCTCTAGCCAATATTTTCATAACAAATGTATCCTAATTACGATAGCTTTGCTCCTCCTTTAGGAGCTTTACGGCTGGGCTAGCTTTTGTTTAATTGTTCAATTGTTTGTGTCACTGTTGCCGTTGCTTTCCTGAGCAAGGATTTTCTTGTTTTCTGTATTATGTTCAAGTTTACTGATGGATAATCCTTTTTCCATCAGAGCATGAATTATCTAGTAAGTTGTTGTAGACTATATCAGACTTATGTTTTTTTTTCACTTTCTTTAATTAAAATATATTTTTAATTTTGAAAAAAAAAAAACAACAAAACAATTATAATTCTAATATAATGACTACTTTCTCATTTGATTTTTAAACAATTAAATCCAAACAATAGTTCCCGTAAAATAAGTATCTTTCAGTCCTTTCTTCATAGTTACAAAAATATAACTTAATACACTTATTTCCATAGACCAAATGACACAAAGAAAACTCTCACGTTTATTTTAAAAGCGTATATCCTAATCAACGTGAAAAAGCTAAGACACGTGTCCTAACAAGCAGAGATTGCAAAACGGGGCCTGAGCTTGTCAGTAAGGGAAAGAGAAACATCTAGCAATATCAACTCACAACAATCATCAGACTGTTAGAGGGAAAAAAAAATTAAGTCCCATAAGAAACTCTGAAGTAACTGTAACAATAGCAAATATTAGCACTAACCTGGATCAATTCCATCGGTATTTGGTGAGTCAAGTGGCGCAAGGATAGTCACGTGACTAATAATGATATTGCTGAACATTTCAACCACCCAATGCAAGTGCAATCGTCAAACCTTCTGCATAATTGGACAGCATAAAGCATTTATGATTGTATAAAGTAATCGATATGTGCACATACCTGCTGTACACTGGGTGTAAGTTCCACGAAGGTGAGTTTATGAAAGTCAGATTTGAAATTTCTATCTCATTAGAGTGCTGCAATTCTACCAGGTAACCTCTTGTGTTCTTCAATACCTTTTGGTGGAATTTTTGCCACCAAATTGCTCCTTGCCCATTTATAGTACCATTTTGGCCTAGAAATCCATTCAAGATAAATTAGAATCTGAAAATGATCTTAAGAGATAAAGGAGCTTGTTAGGAAACAAAATTCACACCCGTTATCACAACGTCTGTAAGGTTATATCCATTTATCAAGCTGCTATATCTTGGGCCCGGTGCATCTCTGCCTCTTCCATAAGACGGCAAGGGCGGAATCAATGGCCAATCTTTTAAATTCTGTACCATAGATCATCAAAGTTATCAGGCATGACATATATGCCAAACTGAAAAAAATATAATGGAAACATGCATATGGGACAGAGAAAACAAAAGAAGATACATGTGACGGTGTGCAACGCGAAAATAATTAAATAAATATAACTTAAAAAATCATATGAATTCGAATATCATAAATATACACGAAGATATCTCGTGGGAATACAAGTAAGAAGACGTAGAAATGACATCGAATATCGTAAAGTTTCATCCATTTATATCTGTGCAAGACTAACGGAAAAATATTGTGCTAAAAGGAATATTATGTACCTCGTCATCGTAAAAATCCTTGGATGTAAGGACAAGATAAAGGGGTAGTATACGTATTTCATGTTTAGAGAGCAAAATTGTTGGGGCCAGATGTTATTGGCACATAGATATTATTACATCTTTTAACTAGGGCTATTAGGTAGTACATCCAGACTCCTAGGTGCCAAAAGAGAATAAAATATGTATGCCTTATAACACATAATAGAGGCATGATCACCGATTTCTTGAATATTATAACTATGTAGAGTCTAAACTACAGGGGAGATGCTTCATTTGCCTCAATGGCCAACTTCCACACAATAGCTTATAAGGTTATTGCCTATATTTGAGTAAGACACTGACATGACTTTAGAACCTACAAATAGCATCATTTAAAAGATCCAGAGAACTTAGAGTCTAAACTACAGGAGAGATGCTTCATTTGCCTCAATGGCCAACTTCCACACAACAGCTTATAAGGTTATTGCCTATATTTGAGTAGGAAACTGACATGACTTTAGAACCTACAAATAGCATCATTTAAAAGATCCAGAGAGCTTTTACATGAAGAAAATAAAGATAATAAAATGTATTTTGTAATATTTGTATCATGGGTTTCATGAGTAAGGAGTTTATTATAGGTCAAAGACTTCTTCTTGATGTCTTTAGGGGTTTGTCATCTTTTCATAAATGTATAATTTAGAGTCATGTATATGAAGTGTTGTTATAATTGTAAAGGACAATTATTGATGTAATTGTATGCTCCAAAGACATTGTCAATATGCTCCTTGAAGTCGGCTCAAATGTGTTGGAGACACTCCTTGTCAAGTCAGCCCACAAACAGTTGGTCAAGTCGGCCTAATAGCAAGAGGCCATGTCGGCCTAGGAAGAGGGAGTCAGTCCCTATATAAAGGAGGGACTGCAGCCTCATTTGGAGATCATCAAGTTCGGTCATGTTATGTGACAGAAGTGCAATAAAAGGTCAGTTTCGAGTGTGTAAGGAAGGAGCAATTCACCGAAGGACAAAAGGAGTATAACGCAGTAATAAGGGCTCTCTGTTTTGGGGCTGTACCTACTTCGCATAACTTCTAAGATAGGCTTGATTTTTTTCATTTGATCCCATGTCAAATTTTGCTTTCAACCTAGTTTCTTCTATCTTACATAGAGACCATAGATCTTGGAATGGTGTGGCTTCTTTTTTCCCATATATACTCGAAGTGAAGTTTCCCCATCCTTCTGGTAGAGCATTCAGTACCACTGTGGTCATTTCTTTATCAGACATAACTTCTCATAATTCTTGTAGTTGATCTCGTATTTCAGAGACCTTCATGAAGTATGAAGTTATTTCATCTTCCTTTGACACCTTTAGCTTGTAGAGTTCTTGCCTTAATGAGATTACTTCTCTTGCAGTACTCACACAACAGCTTTAACAATTTGTCATATATTTCTTTTGCAATTTCAAATTTTGATACATATGAAATAAGAGAGTCTTTTATGGATTCTATAAGAATTCTCTGGGATCTCACTTCTCCCTTCATGTATTTAGCATGTGCTTGAGTATATTCATTTGAAGGCAAGGTTACAGACCTTTTAATATGATCCATGACTTCATTCTCCATAACATTCATATCTGTCCTTTTCTTCCATGCAAGAAAGTTTGAAGCCCCAACCAATTTGTTGCTTTCCTTGCAAAAAGACATTTTGACAGATTCAAATGAAGTCATAAATATACTTACTTGTGTAGATGCTTCTTTCTCCACTTGCTTCCTCCTTGAATTTGATGATATAGATCGTAGCAAAAGCTCCTTCTTAGATAGATTTCTTCAAGAGTGGTATAAGGAGATAGATCACCTTAGACCTTTGATGATAAATGTTCTTGAGGATGATGATCAATTACGGCTTGATAATTTCTTCAATGATGGTGACTGCGATTCAACAAGAGAGAGATTGCCTTGGAACTTTTGAAGATAAAAATCACACCTTTGATCTTGCTTTTCTCGGAAGGAACTTGATGAATAGTCCTTCAATTTAAGAAGGGTCTTTGAGGTCTCTTGAGATGGCTTGAGGGTTTCACCAACTTCTTTGCAGACTACTTGATGATCTTTGATGTATTCCTTGAAACTTGATCCTTGTGTGTCTTCTTGCTAGAATGCCCTTTCTTGACTTCAACACCTAAGCTCTAATACCATGTTGAGAAATCTAGGGCTTCTAATAGTTATGAGATTTCTCTTATCTTGATAATTACTTGTGATATATTTATGCTTCTTGATTAGATATTTTTATTTGATGTTTATTATTATGTTCTTCTCATCAAGTCAATTATCAAATACACAAGAGACATAGTATGTAGGTTTGTAAGCCAAGGCCAAAACCTCTCACTCTTTGAGAGGAAAACCCGATCATAAATCCTTCTTATTGATCTTCAATTGACAAGTACCAAGACCATGACAAAGACCCTTGATTCAAGTATCCTCCCAAGACCCTTGTCATTAGCCTTCGTTGCTCTTCTCAGCTTCTCCTTCTTCAATCCTCCTTTTCTATATCCTCCCAAGACCCTTGTCACTAGCCTTCGTTGCTCTTCTCAGCGTCTCCTTCTTCAATCCTCCTTTTCTACGTTGCACTGCACTGCACCTTACACTAGAGAAACTCGGTCTCTATGCTTTGGTACTCCTAGACAAGTGCTTTCACTTGGCTTCCTTCAATCCTTCCTCAACTTCCTTAAGTCTTCTTCTCAATCTCCTTTCTAGACCCTTTATAGGTCACTTTATGCCCAAGTCCGAAGTCTCTAGATGTTGCAATAGGCCTCGGCCTTCTCTGAGATATGCGAGAGAGATATTAGACCCAAGACCGAAACACATTAACCTTATCACTTCACTGATCTTCCTTCTTCTTCACACCTTTTACAATCCCTTGACTTTGCACTTATATCTGAAATCTTGACTGAATTGGATGCTCTGAAAGGAGGCCGAGTGATGCTATTTATATGAACTATCTTCTTGTCTTTAGGCCGACATGATCTTAGAAGGTGAGCTGACTTCATTGTGGAGGAACTTCATTAGATTTAGGCCGACTTGGAGAGGCCTAGTGACAAGGTCTTGTTGGACTACTTTGACATAGACAAATGTATCTTTTACAAAGTGTAACATGACTTCATTTACATGACAATGACTATTATTTTATGACAAGATGACAAAATCCTAGAGACTCCAAAATGAAAGTGTTTGACCTAAAAATAAAATCTCTTACTCATGAAAGCCATGATGCAAGTAATACAATAAATTCATTTTATTTTCCTTCTTTGTCTCTTCTTACATAGAATCATAATTACATGTCATTATGAAAACAAAACCTAGTTACACTTTTCAACAAAACATTGATTCCATAATCAAACCCTCCCTCGATAAAAATTCTTGTCATTCTAAATGTCATTGCACAATGTATTCGCGTGAGGGAATTAATACTTTCAATCCTTCTAATCTGCAACAGGGGCCTCAACACTGTGAGGAGGGTCTTATACAATTTAAAACACGTCGTCGACCTAGATGGATCCTCCAGGTGTACTCCACTTCCAACTTGCAATGCCAACAAACTCCTATACATCCAAGGCACAAGTGCCCTTCAATCTGTGTATACTCAAGGAAAATTTCCACATGGATGATTTCATTTATTTCCCTTGGTTTTGACGCACTCCATATTGATTGGATTAAATTCATGAATCTTCCCATTAATTGCTTTAACAATCACGAGACTGGGGCCCAGATCCTCCTACCACCATCTAATCCAATTATTCCCAACTCCTACTGGGAGCCCCTATTGGCAATTATGTCCGTTGTGGTAAGTTTCAGAGGATATGCCAAAAGGAAATTTCTTGAATTTGCGAGGATAGCAAGGTTATTCTACTCACAATTGAAGGAAGCCTAATGTGATCTCTGGATTGTGATTTTCCTTATCACAACCATTAAATCCCACAAGACAATTAATTTCTTTATTTTATTGCTCCTGGCTACATCCAGTCCTTTCCATAAGACCCAATATTCAGTATTATAAACAACCCCTCTCATTTGTATTATTCTCATTGTTTATTATTTCTCTATTGCTAAATTTAGAATTCAAACTCTAGAATACCAACATTTATAAATAAGTATAAAAAGATCAACCCTCCTTTTGTTGTTTAAAACACACCAGAAATCTAAAACTATTTTCAAATTTTGATAAATTAATAAGAAGAAAAGTTATCATTGTTATAATTATGAAAGCATAATTGACGAGTTCTCAAGGCACACTCTGAATGTAAGGTTTTTTCTCCTTAAAATAAATGTCTCTCTTTTCTTAAAAAAAATGCATGCTCTTCATGAATTAATAAAGACATTTAAAAAATAAATCAATTCAACTAATTTTTGAATTAATAAAAACATTTAAAAAAGATCAATTCATCAACAACAACAAAAATTAATAAAAACATTTTTAAAAAATCAATTCAACTAATTTATGTTTTTCCTGCTTAAAAATGAAACTTATTCAACTAACTTTAATAAATGATGGTAACTTATTCAACTAACTTCAATAAATGATTGATGCTAATTTTGCTGATTGGCACACGTCCAATCAAATTATATTTACCGAGCATTCTGCATCTTTTCAATAATTTAAAAACAAACGATCCATAAATTTTAAAAATAAATAAATTATCAATAAACACCACAGTTTTTAACTAAATTGGAAACAAATTGTAAAAATGAGTAGATTATTATTGAACATCACAGTTTTTAACTAAATTGGAATCAAATTGTAAAAATGAGTAAATTATCATTGAATATCACAGTTTGTAAATAGATTTAAAATAACATCAACTATACAAAATATCCAATCTAATATATTAGCATTATTCACATTAATCAACTCCTCCCAATCAAGCTCATTTCAAATATAAACTAAATGATTTTAATGATAATTAAATAATAATAAAATCTATTTTAAATTAGAAAATATCAAAATTTTCTAAAGTAGTTGTTTTTAGTGTGATTTTTTGGAATTTTTGGTGTTGGAATTTGGCAGAAAAATTTGAGGTGAAATCTTGATTTGTATTATTTAAACTGGTTTTTTTACTATATATGGATTTAGCACCTTGAAAAAGTCATATAAGTCACTTGGATTGTGCAGGAATTACCTATCAAACTTGTGATTTCAATGAATTCTTGCCAGATTTTAAAAAAATTTGAACGAAAAAATCCATCATAAAAATCTCCAAAAATCACACTAAAAACATCTTGGTTTCTAAATATATATCTAAATTTTTTATAATTTTAAATTTTAAAAATAATTGAAACAATAAAATTACATCATCTCATGTAATAAAATTTGGATCATAAAGTACATCTCATCATAACAGACAGCCAATAACATGTGTAATGTGCATTACAAATTTTAAACACCATGAAATGAAATAAGCCAATCAATAATGGACTTCATGTCTTTCAATCTTTTTCATTAAATATTAAATAAGAATAATGTAATATTATAAATGAATGGTAAATAAATGTTATAAGCTGGCTACGGAGTGATTAATATTTGCTCACTGTACACTACCTTACTTTTAAACACTTCAAAAAACTTGCTCACTGTACACTACCTTACTTACAAACACTTCAAAATATTTGCTCACTGTACACTACCTAACTTTTAAACACTTTAAAAAACTTGCTCACTGTACACTACCTTACTTTTAAACACTTTAAAAAACTTGCTCACTGTACAATACCTTACTTATAAACACTTCAAAAAAATTGCTGACTGTACACTACCTTGCTTTTAAAACAATATATTATATCAAGAAATTCCTCTAGCAACAGGTAGGTGCACTCACTTATGGCATGCCGCTGGAGACACTTAAAAAAACAAAGGGAAATCATAAAAGACGATTGATAGGAGGGCATACCTGAGAACCCAGAATAACAGCCTGGCTATCGAGATTAAGAGTGAAGTGGTTTGTGAGATTAAAGCTTCCAGTTAACCATCTACCTGCCGGAATGTCAAGTTGGCCGCCGCCTTTTTTGGAGAATCCGCTTAGAAAAGCGATTGCCTTTTTAAATGCTGCGGTATTTAGAGTTTTTCCATCCCCCACCCCTCCAAAGTCCGTAATGGACACGACTTTCGCTCGGGTTAAAGGGGTCAATCCAGGAAAAAAAGCGGGTGGCCGGCACTCCACTTCTATCCCGTGCAATATCAAAATCCCCAACAAAAGAAGCACCTGAAACAACTGAAGCATAGTTATTAAACCTCAGTTAAGGGTAAAGCCATCACAAGCTGTAATACTCAGCAGGTTTCGATCTCACGACCTTGCATAATCGCCAAAAGGGGGAAAATTGCATAATCGCCAAAAAGGGGGGAAAATTACTCTGACGAATATCAAAGACAGAGATACTTACATGGGTTCTGTTAAGCGCCATCTCTAAGCAGGCGATTTTGCATGAGCCAGATGGCTTCTCTGCAGTTATGGCAGTAGAATGTGGATATTATATTTATAGAGCTTAGTTCAGTATTGGTCGCTTGCGCAGCATTCAAAGTCTGCTCCAGACCTCTGTATTTATAGGCCTCTGTTTAGTCTTCGTATCTTGCACTGCGCTCAAAATCTAATCCACACCCCCATCTGAGGCAAAAAAAATTGTCCCACGGAGGAAATTTTGGGAAGTCCCCTCAAAATTTGAACTGTGCTTAAAAAAAATGTACATTTGTCTCTCACCATGGCAAAATTCTCGTAACCTTCCTTCCTCGCTTGCCCGCCAAAAAATCATTCCACTCGGATGATATGACTTGAAAAATGATTGCATTTTCCAGGGGATTTGGATCTCCTTTGCTTGCGTCCCGAGCAACATGGGTATATTTGCTATGACTTGAAAAATGATTGCAATTTCCAGGGGCTTTGGATCTCCCTTGCTTGCGTCCCGAGCAACCTGGGTATATTTGCTAAGCTCGGTTGAAATTTAATTAGTTGGTCATTATCGGATCATTAAATGTAAGAAATAAATAGATAGACGATGCCAAAAATATCAAAAGAATTTATGACAGAGGTGGTGTACTCGACTGTCAATTTTGGTGGAATGCAGTTGAGTATTATCCGATCATTAAATTTAAATAAGAAAGAAAGAAAGAAAGAAAGAATTAATTTTTAATGTCCACGAGGCTAAAAATAGCCTATAGGACAGATTGCTTCTCTATCTGACTCTTGTATTCGGCCCTTTTCCTGTGAAGTTTTACAATGAGCACTCCCAGCTTATCGACAAACTCTTCGCTGAATAGATTATCCCAAGAATTAGTTGCCAGAATACCTGCATAGTTTTCTCTGGTGTCCTTGAAGGCCTCACATTCTAGAATGAAATGCTTTTCTGTTTCAACTTTTCCGGAGGAGCAAAAAATACATACTCTTTCTTCCCACATTTCTTTTGGCCTTTTCCAGCGCCCTGTTTCACAACGGAGTTGATGAGAATTAGTCCTTAATTGAGCAATAAGAATTTTAGATCTCCAAGAAATATCGGCCCCTATGTATGCCTTTTGTTGATGGTTATGTGTGGGGTTAAACTCTTCTATGTAGTACTTCTTCTTTCTCTCTAGCTCTTTCTTCCAAGTATGTTTATGGAATTTATCCATAAAAAAAGTTTTTATCTCTTTACTGTTTGTAGGACACATGCTCAAGCAAATACCCCATTTACTAAACCATTTGTTATTCTGCCGCATCCAAGTCTTCTGTCTTTTACACAATCTGTCACTAAACACCACCTTAGGCCATCTATCCTCTTCCATTTGCTCAATTTTTTTCGGATACCTTATGACTCGCACCATAGCGATTGCTTCAATAGGAGCAGCCCCTGTTTCACTTAACAGAATAGCATAAGGAACTGCACTTTTAATTTTGAATTTGTTTGTAATCAAACGTTTCTGAATTTTCTCAATTTGTTTCCACTGCATCTTGGTTGTGCTGCTGGCCCATAGTTCACAACCGTAAAGAATCACCGGAATCACTAGAAGCCCAAAAAGAGTTAGGGTGGTTTTCCAATCCCACAGCTCTGCCTCTCTACACATGTTTTGAAGAGCATAAAATGCTTTCCAACCCCCTAAAGTTCTTTTCTTTCTACAACCATCCCAACTTAAATTTCTGTTGAAGTCAATTCCGAGGTATTTGTAATCTGCAACTTCTTCCAAAATGCTGCCTCCAAAATAGAACTTATGTTGGTTATGCTTTCTTTTGTTAGAGAAAACTACTACTTTCGTTTTGCTAATATTGACTTGCATCCCAACCCTTTTACAAAAATGCTCAAGGGAATGTAAATGCTCTTGCAAACCAAGAGCCGAATTAGCAATCAATATAAGGTCATCTGCGTACAAAAGAAGCCTGATAACGAACTTGCCCAAATGGATACGGTCACCCCCTTGCGAATTTAGCCACTCTTCAAGCTTGTCAATATATAACCCAAAAAGGGTAGGAGACAATGGGCAACCTTGCTTGACCCCGATATCGCTTCTAAAACTTTCAGAAATGCCAGCTGAAGTTCTGATTTTGACTTTCACCTCTTCATACAACCTATGCACAGTTGCTCTCAAATGCTTGGGAACCCCGAGTTCCTCCATTTTGCCCCAAAGCTTATCCCTAGGAACCGTGTCAAAGGCTTTTCTGAAATCAACAAAGCAACAAAAAACTTCTTCCTTATTTTCCCAACCTTTTTCAATGATGTGCGTTAAAGTTATACAATGATCAACTGTGGAATGTTTAGGTCTAAAACTTGCTTGCCCTTTAGCACGTTTATTTCTTTCTTCTGCCCACTTGCTAATTTTCTTTTCCAACATGCTTCCAAATAACTTTGCAAACAAGGGGTTTATCATTATGGTTCTATAATTGGAAGGATTATTAACGTCACCACTCTTGAAAAGAGGTATTACCATACTAGTTGTCCAATCTGTGGGGAACCCCTGCTGTAAGATGTTGTTGAAAATTTTTGTGATGTGAGGTGAAAGAAATTTTAAGCCCCACTTTAGATACTCTGCTTGGAGTTCATCTAAGTCTTTTGCTTTTCCGGCGCCCAACTTCTTGATACCCATCTCTACCTCTTGCACCGTGAAGAGTTTTGTGTCTGTGTTGACCAAGGGAGGAGGGTCAACCTTGGGATCCTGCTCATAAAGTTGTCTTGCATAGTCAAACCATTTAGAAGCTGTAAAGTTGTTTTCAGTTTGCACCTTTTTCGATTGGAGCTCCTTCCAAAATAATTTGGGGTTATTTTTCCCGAGGAAGATTAGTTCTTCTCTCCTTGAAACCATAAAATCGGCTTTTTTCTTTTTTACTAACTGCTTGTAAGCTTTGAGCTTTATGTTATCCATGTCTGATTCCTTCCACCTTCTCCTTGCCTTTTTGCATTCCTCGTCAAACCAAGCATTAACCGGAAAGCAATTTTTTTCGGACTTCTTAATTTTTGCTCTTTTGCACTCGGCAAGTGCGCTTTGAATTAAATGTGTTAATCTGTGACTCTGAAGGCCATGAGATGGGATTTCCTCCTTCTTGAAGAGCCTCTCTAGCATTATTTTGAAGGTATTACAATTCTCTGGATTCAAAAGAATTCTGCCCTTTGGGGGATTTTGTTGAACACCTTGATTTTTCGACCCTAATTGCTTTTTTCCGGTCCAAGAGAAACTTAAATAGATTGGCTTGTGATCTGATTTTAAATCCCAAATTTGATCTCCAATCAACACTTCCTCCATTTTCTCACACAAACTATGCGAGCAAATTACATAATCTACTACACTTGCTCCATTGTAAGTATTGCAAGTGAAATTACCAGACTTTTCCCATTTAGTCAACCCATTACAAATGACTAAATCGAAAGCCCCACATAGCATAAGCAGTTGTTCTCCAAAGATATTGCAGCCTTTATCCTTTGAAATTCGTTTCCACTGATGATTACTCTCTTCTGCAAGCCAGATAGGGTCACTGTCTTCTTTACAACAAAGAATGCTAGCTTGTTCACTTGCGGTTCTAGCATTGAAATCCCCCACTATAAGGACTTCACCTAGCTGAGAATATATTGCAATATCCGTTTTTAGGGCTGCAAAGGGATCTTTGTGGTCAAGCCCTCTACTTTTGTAGATTTTTTAAACTTGCGGTGCAAAATAGCATGCTGCAATTCTAATGAGATTTTCATTTTCTGATATTTTAAGCGAAACAAATTGTTTATTTGGGTCTTCTTTTTCTAGCTGAATGAAACGACCTTCTTTTTCTCTTACTAATACCATGATACCCCCGTGCCCTTTGCCATTCCCTGCTGCCTTGTTCCACACTGCTATCTTCCAATACCCTTCAAACAAAGATGTCTTACACCCTTCATGCTCATGTGTTTCTATGAGGCAAATTATGTCTCTACCTTCCGCAATAGGCCCTAACCCAGGTCCTCGTCTCCATGGGTAACCCCTGCAGTTCCAACAAACTAATCTTAAGGAAACCTGGGTAAGACTTGATTGCTATTTGTTTTGACATGTAAGACTCACAGTTGAGTCTTTGTCCCTGCTTGCCCATAATGACCTTTCTTCCTCATTTCTTGCTAAAGAGTTTGTTGCCTCTTCTTTGTTATCATTTTGTTGCATTGTTTTGGAAGGAGGTCCAAATTGCGCAATCACGGCTTTACCTTTATAAATCCATGCTCTTTTTCCCTCATCTCTTGCTGCCCTAACTTTTGTCATTTCCTCCCTCCTTTCCTCTTGTTGTCTTACAGTTAAATCTTCTTCTATAAAAAACCAAGAACCCCTTAAGAGTTGCTTCTTTCTCAGAATGATATCTTTATCATGCAAGTTGGGCAAGATGACTTTTATGGGCTTGGCTCTCTCACCGTTGAGCTTACCTACTCTCCATGCTTGACATACTTGTCCTTGCCATTGGAGTTTGTCTTTCAAGAAGTCTCTTGCAAGGTCAAGAGTACATTCATTTTTACCATACTCTTTCACCCCTTTAATCATTATGTTTGTTGCTCTATCTAGTCTTTCCTTGCTTTCTCTATCTTGCATGTTGTTAACCTGGATGTTTGTTTCTCCTTCCCTCTTAGCAGAATTGCCAACAACTTGAGCCCAAGTTTTGGAAAGTTTTGTGGGATCTTCTTTCCTCCCTTCTCTTGATGTTTCTTCATTGTTGTCTATTTGAGCAACTGCTTTCCCCTGATCCTGGGGTGGCTTCGCATTCATCACCTCTGTGTTTTCCACTGCAAATTTCTTCATGTTTTGCACCTCCGCTTTCATGCGTTGCCATTCTGTTTTCCCTATTCGGAGAGCTTCCTGCAGTAATGCCACTTGCTCCTTCAGAACTTTGTTGCTTTCTGCTAAACCCTGATTTTCAGCTGTTATTATATGGATTGTACAATCTCTTTCCAGCGCTTTAGCTTCTACCACTTCCAACCTTTCTTTTACATTTAAGAGTTCTCTCACATAAAGGTCAGATGACCAAGTGAGAGGTGTGGATGTGGGACTATATAAAGCATACTCATCACTAACTTTTCCTTTTCCTTTGGACTTGTTGCCACATGCTTGCGAAGAAAACTTGTTTGAATGTTGTTTCTTGCGAACAATACTCTCCCTTTGAGACTTTTTCTTCTTTGTCTGCTCCCATTTTAGACGAGCTAGTCTCCTTTTTAAAATGCCCTGGTATTGTTTGGCATTGACCCAAACCCACTTCCCAGTTTTCGTTGATGAGGAAATTTTCACTTGCCCTATATCATTTGTTTCTACGGGTTCTGAAGTTTCTTGTTCCATTCTCATGATGATATTAAGGGAAATCAAAATCTCTGCCCAAAACTGACCCTTTGTTTTATGCTTAACTCTTCAATCTCTGTTGGTCTGACCACTGAAAACTTGCTGCTCTGTCCTTGCTGCTCTACCCGCTATCCACTGAAAACTAGCTGCTATGCCCTTGCTGCTCTGCCCACTGTCCCTGTCCTCTATGCTCTGCCCTTGCTGCTCTGTCCCTGTCCTCTGTCCTCTGTATAAAATTGACGAAGAACCATACATTAAAAAATCCCATTTCTGGATTGCATATTCTTTCAAGAAGTGCCCGCTGCCCCAGAATGGCGGATTTATTCTCAGCTAGATGGATGTTGCCAAATCATGATTACCCTCCAAATGTTTAGATACCAGCGAACACCACCTACTTTACTGCCCGCAACAGATTTCGCTGAGAAGTTTTTTTTTTGTGTCCTCCGTTTTTCTACACCCGACCAACGAACTCTTTAGCACAGTGAAATTCCAGACTTAGAGTGAAATGGAAGCATAGCGGTGAAAGTTGTCAATCCAGCCACGAACGATTACAGTCACCGCCACGAACGATTACTTGGCGAACCGTCAAATTACTGAATGATACCCTGCAAATTAATACGGATCCTCTTTTTCATAACCTGACGATTATTATATCGAGTAGTTTTTAGTGCGATTTTTGAAGGTTTTTCTAGTAGATTTTTTTGGTGTAATTTTTCTAAAATTTTGTAGAAATTTATTGAAAATAATTTTTGATAATAACTTTGCACAATCAAAGTGCCCTAGATGTTTTTTTAGGGTGTTGAATCCATACATACAATGAAAAACCAATTTAAATAACATAAATCAAGATTTTATCTCAAATTTTTTCACCAAATTCGGAAAACTCCAAAAAATCATAATACTCTCACTTTCAATAATTTTCTTTTTAAAAGTTATTATATTAATTCTAATTTTTTTAAATAAAAATATATTTATATCTTTTAAATTCATTATTTCTAATTTTTTAAATAAAAATATATTTGTATTTTTTAAATTCATTATTTCTAATTTGGTAGTGGATGAGTATAATGAAGAGATAATTTTTTTAGGAGATTTTAATTAGAATTTTTAATATAAATATTAAATTTAAAAATAAAAAAATATTTAAAATGCCACCCGTTTATACCATGATTTATTATCGGTGGTACCTAATATATTAATTTATTTTGAGATTTAAAAAAAAAAAATTATTATTCGCCACATATCGGATCGGATGTATGTCCTCTATCAAACAATTCTCGATGTTTGATAATAATAATACTCGATGTTTGATAATTCTCGATGGTTTTTAATATTGTTATCTTAATAATAATAAAACTAGCGATTGCACCGGGTGTAAGGGAACGCCGGAAGGAGGAGATGTGAATCGTTTTGTGGTATATGAGAGGTAAAATGTGGAATAACTGAAGTAGCTTAATATTTTGTTCGTTTGTGACGATATGGAATATTGGATTTTATTTTTAATAAAAATAAAAATTATTAATTTAATATTATTAAATTTTAATTTATTTTATTTTATTTTTATTTAATTTAATTTGTTTATTTGTTTATTTATTTATTTTTATTTTTTTTTAATATTTATTTTTATTTTATTTCTATTTATTTATTTATTTTATTTTTATGTTTTAATTAACAATTTTATTTATCTATTTTATTTGTATTTTTAATTTTATCTTTATTTTATTTTATTTCTATTTATTTATTTTATTTTTATGTTTTAATTAAAAAAATTATTTGTATTTTTAATTTTATCTTTATTTTATTTTATTTCTATTTATTTATTCATATTTTATTTTTGTATTTTATTTTTTTTATTTTTTTATTTTTATATGTCGATACGTTAAAATGAAATCTCCCGGGCCCACATCAACTTATAACAAATGCCTTGTTAAATTATGTATTATTGAGTAGTTTTTTTGTTAGATAAATATGTAAATATGTATAAAAAATATAATAGGTCAAGAATAATTAATGGAATTGTTTTTAGTGTTTTTCGGGTGTTTGAATTACACTTCGATTATGTAAAGGTTAATCATCAAATTCTTGATTTTAGTAAATTTTTGCCATATGATAGAAAAATTAAATCCACAAGAAAACTTTCAAAACTTTCAAAAAATCTAACTAAAAACAACTAAATAATTAAATTTATTTTATATTATTATAACTATACTAAAAATTTAAAATAACTTTACTATGAATTTCAATCCTATTTCAATATAAAATGGTTTTCAAATCTTATCATAATATTTATAAAATAACAACCTAGAAAATTTATAAATCAATGTTGAATTTATATTGATTAAGTCCTTAAAATGAAACAAACTTTAAATAAAAATTTTATGATATATATATATATCATTTTTAATTTATTATATCCAATAATATAATAATACCCAACAGTATCCCTTAAAATACACACAACCATCATATTATATCAAACCCCATCGATTATTTTTACATTGAAAATGCAGCTTCCCTACTTTGCGTGTTCTCTTTTCTTACGCGCACGCGCGAAAACGAGCAAGGAAACCCCACCGATTAACATGTCTTCCATATCAGCGATTGACCTGTTCTCTCACCCATCTTAACGATCCAACGATCTCAATCGAATCTCGCGCAGGCTATATGCATGAACGATAATGCGCGATGAGATTAGTATCGCGAAACCGCTTCTTCCACGTGTCACAATTCTGAATTACAGCTTATCGCTTTTGTGCCAATCGATATACTGATGGTTTTAGCTTTCAACAAGGGCTGCATTTAGCTATGAATTCTAAGAAAATTGAATGGCTCTAAGTACCAACCTGCAGAGCGCAAGACCCTCTGACGCTTGTTGTTGCTACTGAGGGAGCTTGAGTCTGAATCACGGTCCCTCATCGTAGACCCGTCGGCGGAATGAATTATCTCCACTTCATTCAGAATTTTAATGGAATTCATTGGTGTACGGCGCACTGTTTTTGCTCAATTCATCGTCCAAATCTTACCAATAATGGAATTTTAATCGATCCAAGCGAATTTTGACATGGGTATGCATGGATTCATCATTAGGAATTACGCCATATTTAGAAAACTACTGCCGTTTTTGTTCTACAGGTTTTCTTGAGTGGTTTTGCCGTCTATCTATCCGTCTTCTGGGGAAGCCACTTGCAATGATTTGCAGGTTTTCAAGACAGGAAGCTGGCATTTATAGCGTCGGGATATGGTACCATTCCCTTCCCATGCAAGCCCAGGCAGTGGTCTGGACAGCAGGAGGGGGTGTGTCAATGAGCCCAAATTCTACATTTGAGCTTTCTGTCGATGGGAATCTAATTCTTTTTTATGATAGCATGGGCGTCCCTGTTTGGACTAGCAATACCAGCAATAGGGGTGTTGTGGGTGCATCCCTGCTTGACAATGGCAATCTTGTTCTCAGTAATAATGGACAGGACATTGTATGGGATAGCTTTCAGACACCCACCGATGCGCTTCTTCCAGGGCAGAGGCTTCAGATGAATCAGACTCTGAGAGCTTCTTCTAAGAATGCCATTGCAAGTTATTATAACTTGGATATAACGGAGACTGGCAATCTGGTGCTGAGATGATGCAGTGAAGTGATTTACTGGGAAAGCGGAACTAAAGAGAAATTTTCTTCTTCCAAATCCAGTAACACCATTGGAGCAGTTTTACAAGGTATTGGAGTTTTTGGCCTCTTTGATAGACAGGGGACCATCATTTGGTCGAGATATAGTGAAGATTATACAGACCCAAATGTGAATTTGAGACTTTTGAGGTTGGATGTTGATGGGAACCTTAGAATGTATTCATGGATTGAGAAACTTCAGGTCTGGAAAGTGGCATGGCAGGCTCTGGAGAATCAATGTGATGTTTTTGGTACCTGTGGTTTGTATGGTGTCTGTAGCTTTAATGCCACAGGACCCTTTTGCAAATGCCCATTTGAGAGAGAAGGATCTAAGGCCAATGTTAGTTTGGAAATGGGGTCCGAAGGGGCCTGCAGGAAACTGATGAAGTTGGGCAGTTGCAACGAGGGGAACACCCTAATGGTGATGAATAATACTTTTTTATATGGAATCTTTCCTCCTCACGATGTGTATGACTATTCCAACACCAAGGCTTGCATGGAAAATTGCCTCGAGGACAGGTCTTGTGTTGCTGCAACAACCTTGAATGATGGGTTTGGCATCTGCAGGATCAAGAGGACTAGTTTCATCAGTGGATATCATTACATCTCGATTGCTGCAATTTCATTTGTAAAGGTATGCCTTACACCAGAAGCAGTAAACAATCAGATTATTTCCATGTATCCTCAAACATCAAATTCGGACTCATCTTCCTTCTCTTCATTACCTTCAGTTTCAAGCATACATGGTCGCATCTACATTGTAAGAGCAGTCTTGCCAATTGTGCTTATTTTTCTTGCCATACAAGTAGGATTAAGTTGGTATGTTTTTAAAAGAAGAAGAAGAATGCAGGGGATGCTTTCAGCCAAGCATGGAGTGATGGATCAAAATTTTAGAGTCCCCATCAGGTTGACTTACTTAGAAATACAAGAATTGACAGAGAGCTTTAGCCACAAGCTTAGTCCAACTGTTTTCAAGGGAACTCTGTCCAGCATGAAACCTGTGATAATCAAGCGGCTAGATGTTGAAACTACCGAGAAGGAGTTTCGGAAGGTATTGTCCATTATAGGAATTCATCATTGTACGGCGCACTGTTTTTCCTCAATTCATCACCCAACTCTTACCAATAATGGAATTTTAATCGATCCAAGTGAATTTTGACATGGGTATGCATGGATTCATCATTAGGAATTACGCCATATTTAGAAAACTACTGTCGTTTTTTTTCTACAGGTTTTCTTGAGTGGTTTTGCCATCTATCTATATTTCTTCTGGGGGGGCCACTTGCAGTGATTTGCAGGTTTTCAATTTAAATTCAGAAAACAATTTTGAACAACAATACTCTACCTTAATAATCATCCAAATAACCACACAATTAGAGATTCACATAAATAAGTTTTATTATCATCTAAAATTAAAACCTAAACATCACAAATCAATCTTTAAAAATACACGTGATTTCTAATTCTATTATTGAACTGCACTTATATTCCTTATACTTTGTGTTGTTTAACTACCTGTTATAGTCACCAGACATTCAATTACATTTTCATTACTTTAATTTCCTGTCACTACTTTTATAAGTTCAACCTTAATCATAGAATAAATGTTAATGATAATTTTTTTCAGTATCCAAAATTTCCACTCGCCAAAATAATACTTCATGATCTTTTATTATTTCATTCTCCAAAATAACACATTAAATAATCTGGACAATAAAACCAACTTTGATCCCTGGGCTCACTGGCAGCTAATCATTACCTGTTGCCACATCAAACAATCCACTAACAGAAAATTAACTTACATCCACAGCCATATGTGGACACTGATACATCCATGGACCATGTCCCATAAGCCCAAATAACACCATTGAAAATGATCAAGCTTTTTTCCTGTATATAACGAGGAAGTGGGAGATAGTAGATGAAATGTGACAACAGAGATATTCATGCCAAAAAAAAAAAAATCTGAAGTAGTTCTTAAGCCGTCAGAGATAGAGAGATAGCTAGGTATATTTTTATCAAACTAACCATGAGACTGTAGGCCATATGAGATGAAAAAAAAGCGGCTACAACTTGTATGACTTGTAAATTGAGCACTAGAAAACAGTAAATGAGATCAACAAAATCATGCATATAACCACCAACAGTTACCTCAAATGACAGAAAACAGCAGTGAAAACAATGAGGAAATGGTGTTGGCCAGTGCCCAGTTATAATAGAAAATTATTATAAAATGAGGATCCATTGTAGGTGTAGATTGCCCTATTAGACTCTTCTTTAACAACCCTCATCTTTCCAATGACTGTAAAAATCATGAACATTTTCAACTGATTTTCTAATTTTGGCTTTTGAATGAGAATAGGAAAATCTTATCCAAATTACTTAACTAACATCGGCTAATATTTATATATAAGGGAGAAGATATTGAAACAGCAAGGGTAAGTCCAACAACCACAATAGGGCAACTGAGTCTTGATTCAATGGTGAGATTGGCATCTTATTAAGCTGTCTACAGGGTTTGTGGTTTACCCTATCCAAATGGCATGTCTCAAAGAGAGATAAGGCCAGGGCCAATTTTTCACAGGATAGATACCCGTTGGACCTAGTACGTCAGCCCAAGGATATTTCTGTTGTGCAGTGCAACCCTCACCTTTGGAGTGTTTTTTTCAAACGAGCTTAAAATTCGAAAATAAATAATATGACCTATCTGATAAAAACTGTTGGTTTAAAGTGAAATTTGGAAATGGTTCATCCACTCCAACCAAGTATAGTATTCCGAGATTTGGCTGGACTAAGAAAAGCAGTATGAATGGTGGAGATTACTCACATGTAAGGCTCACTGGATAAATTTCGACCATTTCTTAGGCCTCAGGGGCAACTTGGAGCCCTTGATGGCCATGAAATCCTCTTCTTTCTCCTTGCTGGAGAGGGCTATGATAAATTTGGGCCACACAAACACCCCCAAGTTGGAGACCTTATTATCTTGCATTGTATTTGCATCGGTAGAAATCTTGTTGGTATCATCAGTGGAAGAACATCCATTATTCCCTCGCAGAGGAAACCTATCATTCTTTTCCGGGGATGAATGGCCATTCATATGGACTTTGATGCCGTCGACGACCGCTGTTTGTGAATTCCTACTACCTAGGCGATTGGGTTGGGGGCAATCTGGAATTTGAGTCGATGGATTTTCTTTCTCGGCTCTGATGACACGTCTGTATACAGGAACGGTGGTTCTCTTTATTTTGTCATCTACTTGTACTTTGACACATCTGAGACGCTTGTGATTCCCCCATTGTAACAGAAAATCCTACTCCGGTGGCCTAAATATTTGATCGTTCTTCTCCATTTCTTGAAGCCTACCTGCAAAGCACAGAACTATCAAGACTCAGAATTGTTCACAAACTTTGATCTTTTGGTTTTGACTTGCCGAAGATCAAGATTCAAACACAACTACACTTTATTAAGCACCTTCCTCTGTTCTCACATAAAAGCCCATACTTCACACTTGCATTAAAAACATCTAGAAATAAATAGTGAATAGAAAATACTTGTATGACAAGTATCCTTACCTTGAAAGATCTATTCTGGTAGATGGTTTTAGTCCTCAACTCCACCTCTGTATCCTCTCAAATTCCTCACACAACTTGGGTTTGGGCTTGATGATCCCAACAGACGACCAGAAATCAGCCTAGCCCAAATCTATTTCAGGACACACACAAGGCCTAAATTGATCCAACCAGAGGAATAAAAAATAAATACAAATGCAGGAATCGAATTTAGACTGAAACTGAGCACCCTAAAAAATATCAAGGGCTGAGACAGACTGCAAGTCCCACCAAAATAAGCAGAAATTCCTGTGCATCCCCTCTTTTGATCTGAAAAGTACCAAATTCTACTCTGAGCTTAACACGGTGCAGATTCTCTGACTCAATATTTCAGGAAGGATAGATATATTCCCATAATGTACAGAATAAACAAATGGGTTACAGACAACAGATAAGAAATGGGCAACAATCACCCAGAGGGATTTTTGAGACCTCGATTCAATAATCCAGATCAAAACCTCAATTGTGCGCCGAATTCGATCACTCTAAGCTCCAAGAAATCTGAGGGCACTCTTCAAATTTTGAATGAAACATAATTCTCCTCTGTCTGCCCTACTCTGAGACTACTGGCAAAAACCCACCAATCCCCTTCACTGATAAAACCCCCTCCACTCTAAAAGTCCACCAATGCCCTCCGGTGTAAAAAACCACAAATCTAAAACCCTACCAATACCCTGCACTGTCAAAAACCCACCAATCCCCTGATTTCAACCAGGTTCGATCATGATCGTTCAGCCAGATCTAAAATTCAACAAAATTGCCGAAACAAAACTAAAGCCCAACCAATAAACCAAAACCACAAAGGAATGAATGAGACTCGCCAACCGACCTAGGTTTTATGTTCAGCTTGTCAACACATCAGTCCGCTTCATACGAAATTGCGCCGCGCCAACTCAACCTGGAGACTGTTAGCTTTGACATATTCCCAGATCTTTTTCACTGCTTCTGAGCGGGGAACCTCGAAAACGCCGAGGAACTGCTTCATTTCTGGATAAACCGGCACAAGAATATTAAGCCCTAACACCTACGTGGCCTTCGCAGGACTTTCTCCAGCCATTGCTGCCGTCTTTTTCGCTATGGCCATGGCAGTGCCGCTCGGCTGCTGAGCTTTGGAAGCCACCATTGCCAGCCTGCTCGCTTTGTAAACCATCGCCAATGCCTCTGGAGATAGAAGAGGGCCGATTGTTCACAGAGTGTCGTTAACCCTATGGAAATGCTCCACAACCTCTGCCTCCATTCGTAGAAGGTGTTGGCGATGATCCTCCAGCTCTATTTGTTCCCACGCCTCTGCCGGAGCCAAAATTGGTGCGTGCCCTTGTCGGTGGTGGCCTCAAGGTGCTCCCGCAGCATCTGAAGGCGAGTGAGAGGAAATTCCTTGGAAAGCCCCCGAGACAACCTAACGACCAGAGTCTATGCCAATGCATCAAGACTTCACTAGACAGCGAGCGAGGAGGCGAAGTTAAGCGACTTTCAGGAGGAACTGGTGCAACTAGCGGCTCAATTGAATGGCCAAATGTAAAATTTTAATTGGTTCCATGTGCGGTAGGAAAAGCTTTTCATTCGCTGGGGTGAACAGTGTTTGCTCACCCCAAGCCCGCAAAGAAAACGCCTCCGGCGTAATTAATCATTCAGCAAAAGCAAGAGTAATGGCAATTAATTAGCATATTGCACTAACTCCTCAGTGAGTTGTTTTTAATGCATTAATAGAAAATTATGGAGTAGTATTAGAAACAATTTTTATAACAGGTATGTAATTTTTTAGCTGTTTTTATTGAAGCAATTGTTATAGTGTGAGTCATAAAGTATTTAAGAAAAAAAATAAGTAAATGGAAAGAGAGCAAAAATGAGCAAATAGAAAGAGTGCAGATAAGGTTGTGTTTAATGACATATTGTGTAAAAGAAAGAAGACTTGGTGGTTTAGTAAATGGTGTATTTGCTTTAGCATATGTCCCACAAATAGTAAAGAGAAAAGTTTTTGTTATGGATAAGTTCCACAAACTTACTTGGGAGAGGGAGCTAGGGAGAAAGAAAAAGTATTATAGTGAAGAGTTTAATCCCACTCATAATCATCAACAAAAATCTTACATAGGGGTCAATATTTCTTGGAGAGCCAAAATTCTTATTGCTCAACTAAGGAGTAATTCTCATCCCACTCATAATCATCAACAAAAAGTCTACATAGGAGTCAATATTTCTTGGAAAGCCAAAATTCTTATAGTTCAACTAAGGACTAATTCTCATCAATTCTGTTGTGAAACACGGAGTTGGAAAAGGCCAAAAGAAGTGTGGGAGGAAAGAATATTCATTTTTTGCTCTCCATAAAAAGTGGAAACAAATGTGAGGCTTTCAAAGACAGCAGGGTAACTTGGTAAGTTATGCAGATTGGATAATCAGGGAAGAATACAAAAGCCAGATGGAGCAGCAATTTGTCCCATAGGTTATCTTTAGCCTTGTGAATCTTAAAAAAAATCTTTTTTTTTTATCTTTTTATTTTTTTCATTTACTTTAACTTAACTATATTTTACCTAACCAATAAGATTAGCTACTTATTAACTTTAGATTTAAAATTAATTATATAAATTAAATTTATTAAATAATTATAATATAATAAATATGTATATAAAATAAATAAATAATTTCATTATATATCTTTCAAAAACATAAATATTAATTTTATTTCATAATTGTAAATTTAAAATGTAGCTTTTTTTAAAATTCAAAGTGGATTTATTATTAATTTTTTCAATAAAATAAATTAATTTATATTAAATATTTAAAATATTAACTATGTCTCCCCAATGGGGGTGTCTGATCACAACGCCATTTGGTGGCGGAGTGCGAGGGAAGGACTGGCTAGCTACCATGTGCCAATGAAGAGCATTGAAGGCTCTCGCACGGATGGGGTTATGGCTCATCGGAAGGAGCACCGGTGCGTCGGGTGTAGGGAATAACAAGGATGTTGGGCAAACATAATGCATTTAGCAGCATCTGGGCAATGTGAATGTAAGCCGGGAGATACCACCCTATGTTGTGGTGTTTTCTCTCAAGCTATGGCTTGAACCTCAAGCGCAGGGTGCGTGTTGGAAGGATAAGGAGGCTGAGAGTTGGGTCTGGTGTTGTATGCCTCCGTGGGATCCTGGTAACTTGGTTTTCGAAGTGTCGTGTGCCGCGGTGGAGGCGATTTCTACTCTGCTGGCGGTGAGGAAGAAGCCCAATTGGGCGTGTTTGTTGCAAAGAAAACAATCCTGCACAGTGAAGTAGTTCGTGTTGGTTGTGGAGGAGGAAGGGGAGTGGTGTTGGCATGGGCTCAGGTGGCACTTTGGATTAGTGACGCCTTGGTGCATGCGTCGGTGTTGGTTCCCATATGTAACAAGAAGGAAAGGGGACCTGGTTGTCAGCACTGTAGTGTTTTCTTTTGAGCTGGAGGTTGTCGGTGGTTGGGTGAGAGGGACAGGTTTGCGTACTAGCAATTCAAACAAGTGTGAGGCATCTTGTGTGGGAGACCAGAATTCTCGACTAGTGGGAGCGTGGAGTGTGAAGAGCAGGTGCATGCCATGGCAACGAGGACGAGCACGTAGAGGTAGTCTCGGGCGCGGAATGGAGAAAAGGAGGCCGAATGGGGACCCGAGTTCTGATTCGGAGTCCACGGAGAGCCAGCACTATGTGGCAGCGATGGCGATCTCTCCATCTCATTCTCTAGGTCAATTCGACGCTTCAGTCACCCTGGAAGTGATTTCAGCCCAACTCTAGCCTATTCAGCTTATTTTGGATAACATGCGGGAACAGAGGTATGAAGAACGCAATGAGCTTATTGCATACATAAATGATATACAACACATGCAAAGCGAAAACTCTAGATGTTGTAGAGAGTCTACGACGTCAGTTGAGGTGCTCCCACAACCACCTCTAAGCACTGGAAATCCAAGTAGAACACATAGACTACCATGTCCACAATCGTGCAGGTTTCTTTACAGGGTCACCAATAGCCCCTCATAATCCTTTTCCATGTTCCTTTGTGTTTTCTTGTTTTTTGTAAATTTAGGTTACAGTTGTCAAACTTTAAGATTTTTGGTGCCCCAAAAGTTTTTGATGGTGATGAACCAATTTTCACTATAAAAACATGATTCAAACACTACTACTACGAGATTTTTTGAAATTTTTTTGTCAAGATTTCGACCACTTTTGACCATCCAAACAATTCTACCACCTGACGATTCAATATGTATGAGACGATGTGTATTTTTTCATATAAGTAATGAAATTTGTATTATATTCTACATTTTTAATTGATTAATTTTTATATGTAAATGTAAAACGGAGTTTATAAAGTAGAGATGAGTATGGATATGATTTATTTAATATGATATAGTTAGAATTTTGCTTTTATGATTAAAAGGGTTTTTTTTTAATAGTGTTTTTGGATAATGTTATTATGAAGTAAGGATGGGCTTTATATGGTGGGTGCAGGTATATTTGTATAAAGGTATTTTATGGGTTTTTTTGGGGATAGAGTGTTATTATGAAGTAAGCATTAACTTTATATGGTGCATGCACGTATATTTGTATGAGCTCACTTCTCTCAGGAGTACATATGAAGCGTGGATAGGACATGAGTTTTCACTTTGGATCCCACATGTCTAAATTCGAATAGTTGGTATGATGTATTGTTTGAATCCATCTCACACAAGACTATGGTTGGAACCATGAGAAAGTTCAATAGGCTAATTTGAGAAGTAGAAGAGTGGGCAAGGCTAAAGAAATAGAGCTCATCAAGTTTTGTGGTTATTTTGGGTCCACTTTTATGTCTAGAACCTTTGTATCAATTCCAAGATTTTTTTGTTGGTCTATTGTGTAGGGATATCATGTTATATAGTTTGGTAAAAATACATTAAGGTAACTTTGTTTGCAAATGGTTGAAGTCTTATGTGCTAGTTATAAAGGTTTCTTTTTGGTTCTTTTCTTTAGGTGGGTGACTATTACCTTGGATTTTACACCCCCACCAACTTATCATTGGGTCTCCCCTCTATCCACCACCATGACCTCCCCTCTACGTCCTTTGTCAAGCATCCTTAGCCTACGATGTTGAAATCTAGCAATGTGTTATGGCTACAATCCAACAAATATGGGCTCATACAAGGGTCCAAATAGGTGGTTAAGAATCCTCTACTATAGGAGATCCCTTGTCACATTACCCATGTACATATTGATGCCATGAAGGCAATGTTTAAGTATCACTATCATTTCTGTATTAGGTTCAAGTCGAGGTAGCTCATATTAAGGACGATGGAAAATAGAAAAAATAAAATAAAAAATAAAAAATAATAATAATAATAATAACAATAATAATAATAATTATTATTATTATCCAATGATCAAGTGGAGGAATACTTCAAGGACTAGGTGATAGACATGGGGTTTTCATGCTCCAAGGATAATAAAAACTTCAATCTTATAGAGGTCTATTGAATAAATAAATCTTTCATAGCGCATGTATTAGAGGAGAGAGAGATAAACAACAACAAACTATCCTTCACAATTATAACCGCCTCCTCCCATTTCTACCCACTTTCATTGCCTTGCCCGAGGTAAACATGAGCTAAGGGTTACTATGACATGAATCAACCTCCTAGATAACCTTAAGGAAATGGATCCAATAAAACAAGACCTTACTGACTTCCCTCAGGTACTACAGGACCACCAAGACCTAAACCACCGTTCTAGGTGCCCAAACCCTGAGTTAACTTGCTTTTTCACTAACCTGAACTCCTAGTCGCATGCACAAGCCTACATCCATGTTATTGAAAGCCTCTAGTCACATGAATAATCCTGCAAGGGAGTGACTGCAATCTTTTTCACCCATTTTTGTGCCAGCGACTGTGAGATCTAAGCCACTTTTTGAGGGCTAGTCTCCAGACCACTGCCCAAATCTTTACAAAACTTTCCAGAATGATAAATGTGACAAGGAAAAATCCTCTAAAACAAAACTTAATTAAGGACTTGACCTAGCCCGGTCTAACCATGACAATCTAATGTAGCTGAGATATAAGAAACTTGTACCAACTATATATATATATATATATATATATATATTTTTAAACACCAAAACAAATATCGAACGAACACCAACAAAAATAAAATTAAAAAAAATAAACTACAACTCGGTTACAAGAGGACAATCCATCAATTGAAGATTAGATGGAGGAATTTTCTAAGTTGTAGGAATGAAAAAAAATCGTTTTGGAAATTTACAGCAAAATGTAATACCAAATACTCAAGCATGGTGCTTTGTGGCACAAGCGTAGCTCCAGACCTCTATGCACAGTGCCAGACTCCTATACGCAGCACCAAGTCACAAATGTGCATTTTTTTTCCTACTTAAACAATCGTAGAACCCGATCTAGATGTTTCTGGATCAAAATCGCAGAGTTGTCACTAGATTCATACTCTCAAATGTGTGGTTGATCAAAGCAATGATCGGATTGAATTTTATCAAATGAATCGGACCGGAATCAGATCTCTGCACATAAGTTAGCTGAGGTATATGATGTATGAGGGAAGGCTGGACTATCTGTCATGATTTGGTTGTCTTCATGTCAAATAAACACCACTATGTCATCATAATTAAAACAGAAAAATGTTGATACAAAGAAAAAAAAAGAGTATCTTTATTGTTTCCTTTCACAGATTCATTACATTATCGCACTCCCTGTTTTATTTAACGCTCTCACACTTTCTCTCGATTACAATCAGAAAAAACCAATCCTCTCTCTCGATTACAATCAGAAAAGCAATCCCTAAGTAACTGCCTCCTTCCAGAAATGGAGTTTTCTATTTTTTTTAAACATAATCCTAATATAACTTAATGACTTAGCTATTTGGATGGATCTCCTCGTAGGGAGGATCATCTTGTCGTTTATTTCTATTTTTCTCAGATTTTTAATAACAAACTAACTACTACACGATCAATAACTAATAAGAACTGAATAATCAAAAAAAAAATCTCCACTCCTTGTTAACCACAACATGTGAACACACTATCACGTTGCTGGCTAAGTCTAGATGCTCCTGCATCATACTTCCGGGGAGGAAAAAGACTATTCCATCATGTATTTTGGATCCACTTGATATTTGTGTAACTCTGTAGATGTCATCCAATTGGCATATTCATCTGGTTGCCCCTTCCAATTAACTAAGTACTGATAATATGTTTGGCTCCTTGTCTTCTTTGATACTCTTTTATCCAAAATAGCTTCCACTTCCTTCTTTGTTGTCTTTGGCATTTTCTCCTCCCAGTTTGGGGTCTCAGCCTTCTTTTCTATCAATTCATCTTGTAGCTCTGCCTATGGCTCCTTGTATGGGTATGAATCTGCAATATTGAAGATAGGTGATATACCAATCCCTTCTGGTAGCTCAACCTCATAGGCACTTGTTGAAAACTTTCTTATAATTCTACATGGTCCTATCTTTTTCATCTTTAATTTGTTATAAGTCCCAACAGGAAACCTTTCCTTTCTCAGGTAAACCATGACTAGATCACCCACTTGAAATTCTTTTTCTTTCCGCTTCATATCAAATCTCTGTTTGTATTTTTTGTTGCTTTCCTGTAATCTCTCTTTGACATCTTCTTGTAGCTTCTGCATCTGCTTCGCAAACTCTTCAGCCTTTGCACTCCTTGTCTCTTGTTTGCCCAAATTTCTGAGCTCATACACACCTCTTGGATTCATCCCGAGAAAAATCTGGAATGGACTCATCCCAGTACTTTGATTAAGAGTATCTTTATAAGAAAAGTTAGCTTGAGAAAGTGCTAAATCCCACTGCTTAGGATTTTGATAAACTAAGCTCCTTAATATGTTTCCCAATCTTCTATTTACTAATTCGGTTTGTCCATCCGTTTGAGGATGATAGGCTGAATTAAAACTAAGGTTTGCACCTAGTTTCTTCCACAAAGTTCTCTAGAAATGCCCAACAAAATTTGTATCTTTGTCAGACACAATACTTATAGGCAATCCATGTAACCTCACAACTTCTAAAAAAAAAAAAAAACAGATTAGAAATATGAGTTGCATCACTAGTCTTATTGCATGCAATGAAATGAACCATTTTAGAAAATATATCTACCACAACATAAATGAAGTCATTTCCTCATTGATTTTTTGGCAAACCCAAAACAAAATCCATACTAACTGCATCCCATGGTCGGTTTGGTATTGGAAATGGCTGGTACAATCCGGTATTTTGGCATCTCCCTTTAGCATGCTATCAAATCTTCCATTTCTCAAAAAATCTCTTAACATCAGTTTGCATCTTTGGCCAGTAGTAAAAAACATTTACCTGAGCAAATGTCTTGTCTTGTCCAAAGTGTCCAGATAAGACTCCACTGTGTTTTTCCTTAATTATGTTTTCCCTCATAGAACATTTGGGATTACACAATTCATTATTTTTAAATAGAAGACCTCCTTGGATAAGATAATCCAACCACTAGCTTCTATTATGAATTTCTGGATTTTGCACAGTTGCATAAACATATTTAAATTCTACATCTTCTTTATACATTTCAACCATCTCTTCAAATCCTACAACATCGATTAATTCCTCCACAATTAAATTCACTCTGCTCAAAGCATCAGCAAATTTTTTCAACTTACCGCTTGTATGCTTAATCACAAAAGTAAAACTCTACAAAAACTCTACCCACTTGGCATGCTTCTAGTTCAATTTTGGCTAGTTATTTATGAACTGTAATGCATGATTATTAGAATATAATACAAACTCTTTTGGTAACAAATAATGTCTCCATTTTTTTTAAAGCTTACACAATAGCATAAAACTCTTTATCATAAGATGAGTATTTCTTCTTAGCTTCAATCAGTTTCTCACTGAAATATGCTATTGGCCTTTGTTCTTGACTTAAAACTGCTCCAATTGCAACTCTGCTAGCATCGGTTTCAACTTGAAAAACTTTTTCAAAATATGGCAAAGCCAAAACTGGCTTTTCTGTAATTTTCTTCTTCAACAACTTAAAGTTTCAGTCTACTACTTTTGTCCACTTAAATGGTTGATTAGTTTCCTTGATTGTTTCAATAATTGGTGCACAAATCTGACTAAAAATTATGATAAATTTCCTGTAGAAACTTGCAAGACCATGAAAGCTTCTTACCTCAAATATGTTTCTTGGAGTTGGCCAATTCAAAATTGCTTGGACTTTTTCTGGATCCATTTTCAAGCCTTCTTTAGAAACTACGAATCCCAAATAAACTAGCTCTTGCTTCATAAAACTGCATTTCTTCAAATTTATTAGCAGCTTCTCTTTCTGCAAAGTTCTTAGAACCAAATTAAGGTGCTCCAGATGTTCTTCTTTACTTCAACTGAAAATTATTATATCATCAAGATAAACAATTACAAACTTGCTTGCATACTCCTTCAAGACTTCATTCATTAATCTCATGAATGTGTTGGGTGCATTAGTGATCGCAAAAGCATCACTAACCATTCATACAATCCATTGTTTGTTTTGAAGGCAGTCTTCCACTCATCCCCTTCTCTAATCCTTATCTGATGATAACCGCTTTTCAAATCTATTTTTGTAAAATATTTCGACGCACTCAAGCAATCCATTAAATCATCCATGTGTGGTAAAGGAAAACGATACTTGATGGTGATTTTGTTTATGGCTTTGGAATCAAGAATCAGTACACATGCGCCATTCACCACCTTTCTTTGGGTTGAGTACTGCTGGTACAACACATGGACTAAGGCTCTCTCTTATCAACCCTTTATCCATCAATTCCTGCACTTGTCTCCCAACTTCTCCATTTTCCTAAGGAGTTAACCTGTATGTTGCTTTATTTGGCAAACTTGATCCAGATATTAGATCAATATGATGATTAATACTCATGATTGGTGGTAATGTGTTTAGCAACTCATTCACAATAATATCAACAAAATTATTCAACAAATTTTTTATTTCTTCTGATAATTCATCTAAATTTGTAGAAGTCGTAATTACCTTTGGTCTTCCTATAACAGCAAAATGTATCCCATCCTCATTCTCGACTTCTTGAAAAGTTATTTTCCACTCAGCAACATAACATTGTTTCCAAACACTTCTTTGGCTACTTCATCTTTCAATGGCAGCAATGTGTGTTTATTTCCATCCTTCTCTAGAGTGTAAGTATTTATTCGCCCATCATGCATAGCTTTCCGATCAAACTGCCAAGGTATTCCCAACAATATGTGGCATACATCCATCGACATCACATCACATAATATAACATCCTTGTAGGTACCAATCATAATCTCTACCTTGCATTGTTCTGTCACAATAAGTTGATGTCTTTTTTGTATCCATGATACCTTATATGGAGTAGGGTGTACCATTTTAACCAATCCCAACTTGTCCACCATCTCTGTAGAAACAAGGTTATCAGTGCTTCCACTATCAATTACCACTTTACAACATTTTCCTTTGGACTTGCATATAGTCCTGAATAGATTCTTCCTCTGAGTTGGCTCTCCTGCCTCTTTTTCTGCTTTAAGCAATACCCTTTGCAATAACAAGGATTCTCCTACTTCTGGTCGTTCTTCTTTACTTGCAATCTGAGGATTTTCTTCCTTTTCCTCAACCACATTCACATTCCATTGATTTGTTTCTTTATTATGAAGCCAGTCCCATGATCTGTGTCCCCATTCTCCACATGCGTAACACTGAATTTCTCTTCCTCGACCTCTACCTTTGGGTGCAAATCTCCCTCTACCAAATTCTCCTCTCTGCAGTGGTCTACTACTCGAACCTCTTGCTTTATTCTGAAAGCGTTGGAATCTTGATCTGGAAGCTCCTCTTGCTCTTGTCGGACTTTTACCTCTATGCCGCTAACTTTGCTTCATCAACATTTTTTCTTATGCCTTAAAAGTTGCCTAATAAGCATCTCCAATTGTCTTCAGACTCAATAAATTGATTTCGTCTTATATGTCATACTTCAAGCCATTGATATATCTAGCTACCTTTTCTACGTCATCCTTGGCATGCCCTGCTCTAATACTCAGCTTGTAAAACTCCTTCGTGTACTCCTTGATAGTCATTCCTTTCTACCTCAAGTTTTGTAATTGTCTGAAAAGATTTAACTGATAATATTTTGGCATGAATTTACCTTTCAATTTACTCACCATTTTATCCCACTGCTTGATCTTGGGCTTTCCATTTCTCTCTTTGGATAATTGTAGCTCATTCCACCACATGGTTGCATGGCCCTTCCATCTAGTAGCTGCAAATTTCACCTTCTTTTTATCATCGACCTCCTCATAGTCGAAATACTTGTCTAATGAACTAATCTAGTCCATCAGCTCTTCCACATTAAGGTTCCCATCATACAAAGGTATTCCACCTTTGGTCTCCCACTAGCCTTTGCCAATATCTTGAAAACTTTAGCTGCCTCGCTTTATTCCTCTTCTTCTTCCTCAAAAGATTCCTCTGCAGCACTGACATCTCCTTCATCAGGTGCTCTGCTCTGATCAGTTTCCATTGTCTCCATCCGTGTACGAAGGTGTCAAATCTCTTCTAGCAAAACTACATTGGCTACAGGTCTTCCCTGACCTATGCCAGCTCCTCTCCTAAGCGGCATGTTTACTGTAGCAGAACTTAATCCCTGTCGTTTTGATACCAAATGATGTAGTTGAGATATAAGAAACCTGTACCAACTGCTCTATTTTTTATTTTATTTTTGAAAACACCAAAACAAAGATCAGCCAAACACCAACAAAAAAAAAACTACAACTGGGTTACAAGAAGATAATCCATCAAATGAAGATTATATGGAGGAAATTTCTAAGTTGTAGGCATGAAAAAAATCGTATTGGTAATTTACAGCAAAATGTAATACCAAATACCCAATTATAGTGCTTTGTGGCACAAGCGTAGCTCCAGACCTCTATGCATAGTGCCAGACTCCTATACACAGCGCCAAGTCACAGATGTGCATTTTTTTTTGTTTTCCTACTTAACCAGTCATAGAACCTGATCTAGATGTTTTTGGATCAAAATTGCGGAGTTGTCACCGAATTCATACTCTCAAATGCGTGGTTGATCAAAGCAATGATCAGATTGAGTTTTATCGAATGAATCAGACTGGAATCATATCTCTGCACACAGGTTAGTTGAGGTATATGATGTACAAGGGAATTATGGACTATCTGTCACGATTTGGTTGTCTTCATGTAAAATAAACACCACTATGTCATCATAATTAAAACAGAAAAACAGAGTATCTTTATTGTTGCCTTTCACAGATTCATTACATTATCGCACTCCATGTTTTATTTAACTCTCTCACACTTTCTCTCGATTACAATCATAAAAAACCAATCCCCTCTCTCGATTACAATCATCAAAACCAATCCCTAAGTAACTGCCCCCTTCCACAAATGAAGGAGTTTTCTTCTTTTTTTTCAAACAGAATCCTAATATAACTTAATAACTTAGCTATTTGGTTGGATCTCCTCGTAGGGAGGATCATCTTGTCGTTTATTTCTATTTTTCTCATATTTTTAATAAAAAACTAACTACTACATTATTAATAACTAATAAGAACTGAATAATCAATTTTTTTCTCCACTCCTTGTTAACCACAACATGTGAACACACTATCACATTGTTGGCTAATTCTAAATGCTGCTGCATCACAATCATTTTGTCAAACACATGGTGAAAATGAAATCTACAGGTCATGAATGCATATATGAACATAGAGATCTGAAACATATATAAGAAACATCATGAAGGTCTGATGTCCTCTCACAATAGCTACCATAACATCCATTAGGTCATGCAATCATTAACTAGTCGTTTACAAGTAGAAACATGATAAGATCCATACTTGAATCTGTCATAAAATCATGCTTATAACTAGCATATAACAAGATAAATAACAATGATAGAACAACCATTAAAGCCACATAATAGCAAGTATAATTACTCATGAACTACAAGAGAAAGGAGCTCTTATAAATCATATGCAAAAGCCAACTAAGTCAGGGACTTCCATGTACCACCCGAACATAGATTGGGCAGAACCAGATATTTCTTTCAGCCAATCACCCCTATTCCATATTTCAAGCATGAATGTAGCATCTCATGGGATAAACCAATCCATAAAAAACCAATGGAATTCAGAGGTTAAACTACCTCCACCCTCACACTATCATGATCTCACCTAAATCGGTCCTAAGATCACAAAACCAAACCGAGCTTGGATGCCTCAGAATTCCTTCACCATACCTTGAGGAATTTTCCTGTCTCCACCCACCTTTTGAGGGCTTCCCAGAGAAAACCATCTCCACCCCCAACCCTTGGTATTTTCCTAAGATCACCTCACCCAGATCTAAAAAAAATCCAAAGCTCAACCAAGAATGAATCCTATCACACCATGGCTATCGAGAAATGGAAATGCAAGGTTGAAACCTTTGTTACACCCGGGAAAAACCCATGCCAATTACAACAAGAGAACCAAATAAGGCATGTCAAAACCAGCTAGGAAATCATACATGCAACCTATTACCTAGAAGTATTCTTGTTGAAGCTGCTTGATCCAACTTTTCCTTGCTTGATCCTTGCTTTCCTTGTCCTTCCTTTGCTTGCTTGCTTTGCTTCTCCTCTTGGTGCTATTCTCCTCTCTGAGACTAATTCCAAAATTGAATTGACAAAAGGACCCAAACTGATGCTCTGAATCCTTTTTATTATTGATGCCTCTAATTTCTTCATTTTTCCTCTATTTTCCTTCAATTTCTTCCTCACATGCAACCTGTGACCTTTCACCTTAATTTTCTCCTATTTTCCTTTATTTTCATAAATAAAATACCAATAATGCATTTTTTTTCTTTTCAAATTATTTTCCATTGTCTTTGTCAATTTTCCCTTAGCCATAATAAACAACAAGTGATGCCCACTAGAATGATTTTTCCAACATTCAACTTGGAATATGCGTCCTATGACCTTGGTCTTATTTTTCCTTTATTAACTCTGTTACATGAACTTTTAACCCGAGGTTCTTACAACAAATTAGACCTAATGGATAAAAATTTTAAAGCAATATGTATAGTATTGTATGACATTGATATTATAGTGATAGACTGGAAGATACCCAACACAAGCCAATGGAAGCAACTAGGCTTTATTCAAACATATATGAAGGTGCTCCCTCCAACCTCATCATAATTAATGAAGATCCTAAATAACATGATGATATTTGATGTTGGTGAAAGTAGGTACATGTCCTACTGGTTGAGCTACTCATTCTCTATTTTGATAGTCCCATAGGGGGAACCAAGGTTTTTTGTTTTTTTTTACTTGGAGTAAAAGCACAGGAGGCCTCAAAGTACTTTCCCACATTTCGTGGATGGTAAATCGGGTAAACTGTCAACCCTAATTACGAGGCCTCACCCCAAAGGAATCAAAGAGAGTCAAATATGTGATTAACAACAACTAGCAACAATATCAAAGAACTTCACATATGGCTCTAAACCATTTGAGTTAACCCTTAGGGCTAGGTTCTCATTTTGATTATCTAACATGTATTTTGTATTGTTTTTAGTAAGCAAGGTCATTCTACATATATGAATATGAAGTAAAGAACTCTATCTAGCATTCATTTGAGATAAAAAATGGTCTTTTTAAATCACTAGTCTTAGTTGGAAATCATACAATGAAAATTATAAGGTAATAGACTAAAATAGAAAAGAAAAGAAAAAAAACAAGGCTATTTCATTTTTTTAAATGAAATTAATGACCTTATAATGAATTGCACAAATACTTTAATATATTATTTTATTTTAATATCATACTTGTATTTTTAAATATGATACTTTATACTTTCCAACATGTTATTGAATTTTTAAATATTATGCTTTATACTTTCCAACATGTTATTATGGTTTTATTTATTTTATTAGTAATATTAATATTTGTGTTATACAATTTTGTATTGTGGATAATTTGATTGTTATTATTAGTTGTATCTTTTTCTTATGATCATGATGGTTGCTTTAACTAATTAAGGACTTGTTACTTATTGCGTGGTGCAAATTACATAAATATGTGGTGATATTATCTCATAAATAAATAGTTTTAGAACCTTGGACTATATTTTTTTCAACTAAAGAAATCACACCTCGAGTAGCTCTTGAGCGTACATAGTTCTACCAGGGATTGGACCACGAGATTTGTGGGGACCAAATCTCCCCGCGTAACTGTTAGATGGGATTGGACCACAAGATTTGTGGGGACCAAATCTCCCCACCCAATCGTTGGACCACAGTCGCGGGACTCAGAACCCTAGACTATCTATGGTAAACATTACCATATTATATATACTTTTGAAGTGTGGTGATCTCGGCTGCAACATTGATATATAATTATGTAGTGTGGATCACATAAATTTGTGGTGATATTATCTCATAAATAAACAGTTTCAAAACCATGGATTGTTTGCGATAACCACTGCCACATTATACGTACTTTTGCGATGTGGTGATCTCGCTCGGTGTTGCAACATTGATATATAATTATGTGGTGATATTATCTCATAAATAAGCAGTTTCAGAACCCTAGGTTGTCTTTGGTAAACAATGCCACATTCTATATACTTTTGTGATGTGATTATCTCGCTCAAGGATGCAACATTGATATTATATATACTTATGTGGTGCAAATCACATAAATATTCAATGTTATGTACCTTTGTGATGTTATATATGTGGATTTGAATATTTCTCGGTTTGAAAACCATGGACGATCTGGCATTTTGTGGTTGAGTTTAATCTGCTATAAAGTTCAAGAAGTGGCCCACTTGGCTTGGGTTATATTCTACATCTCACATCTTGCCTTGTGCAACTCACTTCTGCAGTAAAACTTGAGCTTGCTTCAAGTTGTTTTCAAGACTAAGCAATGGTCTGCACAATGAATTTTCTTCTGCAAATATCTCAGGTGCTTCTGTTCTTTTTACTCATTTTTTAAGCTCTATTTGTTAAAATTATTAGTACTTCTTCCCATATGTCTAAGCCTCCATCTAGAAAAGGAAGGCCAAAAAAATCACCCTAGAGAGCCTATATGATCATATTGACTCTTTAGAAAAGCGATGAGAAGATAGAGGAAGAGAACATAAATTAGAATTATCTACAATGCTTATAGAGCATAAACTCAAATTATCCACAATGTTTATGGAACATTAACTATAAATATCCATAAGGCTTGACAATAGTTACAAATAATTAGAAAATAAAGTGGTAGCTCTTGAGACTAAACTCCACGGAATAAAATATAGGGTGCAAGAAATAGAAAACAATAAACAATAAAAGGTTGAAGAAAAGTGCACCTTGAGAGAAGAATAAAGAATTAAAAGAAAAACTAAATAATAATTCAGCCCTAAGTAGCACAGAGAATAAATTAGATACCAAACTCATCGAAAATGAAATGAACAAACTAATTGAACTAGATCATGAATGTAACAACCTCAAGTTAAAAATTCATGTAATAAAAGTTAATAAAAGGTAAAATAAGACCATGGGAAAGGGACATTTATTCCAAGCTAAATGTTGGGAAAAATATCCTAGTGGGTTTCACTTTTTGTGTTTTATGGCTAAGGGGAAATTTCCAAAGGCAATGTCTAAGGCTTTGGAAAGGAAAAAGGGTATTTTTGGGACATTATTCCGGAGGTAGGATTATACACAAGAAATTTTTTATTCCACTCTTCTTTGAGTTGGAGAAGGAAAGAGGAAGAACACATAGATGTATGCAAATTGCCAAATCCAAAAATGTAGAATATGTGGGCATAAATGAGGAAAATATCAATGAAATGGGCAAGGAATTAAGTGACCTGAAACTAATGGAGTCAATCATCAGGGAGTAGCCATAGGAAGAGAACACAAAACTAAAAGGACAGTTGCATGAAAAGGAAACACAACTTTCCACAATGGAAAGTCTATCTATGGAAGCCATACAATGCAGGCATCCATCCAAATCCTATGTTATGTTCCTCAACGAACAGTGGTTGAAATTCCATATAAAGACACTAGCACAATATGGGTCTTTTCCATTCCAATATTACAAGAAATTTATTGAGTTTTGAAAAAATGAACGTATGGAGGATAGGGCACAACTAGCTAAGTTTTATATACATAATCTCATTTTAACGGATCTTAATTTCTGGGACCCCAATTCAATATTGGGAGACATGCAACTCATGGAATTGGAATCTTGGTTCGCATATTGAGGAGACAGGAGTTGAAGAAGTAAAGAAGGTGATGGAAAAGGAAGAAAAGGAGCCCTTATACATCAGATTAGAATTGGTAAGCCCTAAAAATTTCATCGGCAATCACAATCTAATTTCCTATGATTATGATTTGACACCTAAGTACATAAAAACCCAAGAGAAATTCATCCTACATTTTGTGGACACTTTTAGGATGTTAGGAACATAGAGTTTGTAAGCTTGTCAGAGAAGGTGGAATGTCTTATGATCCAAATTTATGCAGGAACACAATAAAATACAGAAATAAGTTAAACACAGAGATGTAGCAGAAATAAAAATTCATTTCATTAATATCAAATGACTGAAATGTGCTTATAGACAGAATGGACATAAACTAGCTAGGGCGATGGTAGCTTATCTCTGAGAAGAGATGTGGCGGCTACATGCCTCTTAATTGTGTTAAAATGAGGCTCCAAGGCCTATTTATGATTGAGAAATAATGGAAAACCCTAAACATACAAAAACCTAACCCTAGGAGATGAAGCGCCAAAACTATGGGCCCCGTTTAGGTAAATTGGTACATCAACTTCCAGGGATGTAACTTTGGCATACTATCTCCATTTGATGCACACAATACCTCATTAAAAATATCTATCTGAGGACTAAAAATTTTGAGTGACCAACATTATTTAAAGACCCATGTTGGTCCTCGTTTTCCTAAAAAACGTCGTTTAGGGCCTCAAAACAGCTTTGAAAGTTCAGGACCCGAAAAATTGCCAAAAATTTTAAAAATTGTGCTACAATTAAGGAAACTGAAAATTTGAAAGAAAAAATGGTGAGGGTCCAAGTGGAATAGGCGGGTGGCCACCAATATCCACTTGGATCATTCCTGCCCCCTTATGAAGTAATGATCCCCAGTGCATTGAGTTCCTCCATGAGATGAAAAAATTGTTGCTGACTTGGTTCCTGGTGAGCCACTTGCCTTGGTGAAGGAGTTCGTCAGCTTTGACAACCCGATACAACTGGATATTTTGTTGTCGGGTGTTCTTGATCTGTGTGTCCATGATCCGATCAAATGTGGTTTGTTCCATGCAGTCTGGGTTTAACTCTGTTGGTGTGATTTGTTCTGCCATGTCGGATGTGTCCAGCAGAGGTGAAAAGTAGGGTCGAAGCCGATCCACATTGAACACTAGGTGCATACTAAGGAATGGTGGAATTTTGAGCTCGAAGGCAATGTCCCCTACATCCTTGGTGATTATGTAGGGCCCATATCAAAGTGGATGAAACTTGCGGTGGGTTCTAGCGAGGCACTCCTTCCGCAAATGTAGCCACACTGTGTCACCCACCTGGAACTTGTGTGGCACCCGATGTTGATCATGGCACTCCTTGTACTTGGCATTGGATTTATCCAATATGTCATGGACCTGTTGGCGGACGTGATGGATGCCTTCAATAAATATAGTTGCTTTATCAGCCTCAGACAGTACACGCGTGTATTTTTTCTGTGTATTTGCATGAGGTGTGGAAACATCAGGCAACGACGCGCCTGGGGTCAGATCAATGAAGTGCTTGACCTGACAGTGTTGAGGAACCTTTGTGGGTGAGGAGGAAATGTCCTTGTATTCCTTCGTGACTTTTTCCATCTGTTTTTGCCATGAAGAGGAGCCCTGTTTGGAGGTTGTGGCCACAATATTCTTCTTTCCATGTGGGAGAATTGTAATGAAAACAAATTTCTTGGTTTGGGAAATAATCTTACTATGTTGCCTTGTAGTAATCAAAGAGATAGCGAGAGGCGGTACTACCACCGATATCCTGTACAACTTATTTCCCAAAGTAATAATAACAGAACGAGGCCTAGACTCATACACAACATGTCGCTTCCACAAGTATGGTTGGACCAATAATACATCAGATACGTCAAGAGGAGCAACACCACACACTACCTAGTCTGCGAAGGGCTTGATGTTGTACTGAAGGCGGCACTGTTGGCTGACACAGATATCTCTTCCTTGTTGAAGCCACCCAATGGTATACGACTGCGGGTGTGTTGTGGTAGGTAGGTCGAGCCACTTCACGACCTCTGCTGAAATGAGTTTCTTTTGGCTTCCGTTATCAACAAGGAATTGCAGTGGAGAACCCTTCACCCACATCTAAGAATGGAAGAGGCGATACCCCTCCTTTGGATCCTCGCGATCCTCCCTCTGAAGCTTGGTGGTTGCAACGGTGGCACTAGGTTCCACATCAATGATCTGCTTCCCTTTGTCATTCCCCTTGTCCGGTTCTGACTCTGAATGAGAACATGCATCTAATTCATATGCCTTCAATTCGTCCACCAACAATTGTTTGGTCGACACTCGCTTGTGTTGTGAGTGGAGTTGTTATGAAATTCACACCACTTCCCCGTGTCCTCCTTTGGCTTTTTGGTGTTGTTCTGAGACACCCCACTTTGGATTTTCCCCTTGTTCTGATATTCGAGGGTGCCTTTCCTTGGCTTCAGATTCACGAATCCAAAGTCTTGCTTCTTTAGCTTAAATTTCTACTCGATCTTGGCAGCATAACAATATGCTGCACCAAGCGAGGTAATTTCAAGGAAATCCATTTCCTCATGAATATATCTGTGCAAATAGCCACGGTACTTGAGCACCAAATTTCTCTCTGAATATTTAATACCCAACTTTGTGTGTAGGGTATGGAACAAATTCATCAACTCGTGCACATTTTGATCACTTTTTTGTCGCAGCATGGTCCATTGGATGTACTTGTCCTCATAGCTCCCCACGGGGCAATATTGTTCCTTGATTTTTTCTCGAAACGAATTCCAAGTGGGTGCGACCGAGAAAAGAGAGGGTTCCCTCTCGTCCTTTTTCTCACAGTAGGTTTCCCACTAGTCTGATGAGCTCAATTATTAGGTACATTTGGAGGATTTAATGGTAACCTTTTTGCCTTATTAAGTCTCTTTTTCTTGCATTTTAATTATATTATGGTCTTATGATGCTAGTGTATATGGTGATTGAGACTTATCATACTTCGAGTACCTAAAATGAGTTAAATGCAGGAAAATCACGAAGATATTTCATTTTTGGTCAAGATTTTTCCATTAAGACTCGAAGTAGACAACAAGGAGAGATTCTAGGGGGATTTTCCACCTCCTTAACTCCCAAAGGCAGCCAAGGGATCTTCGATATTCCCTCCAACAGCTCGAAATCAAAGGCAGCCAAGCAAACTCGAGATCAAGTGCACCAAAGCTACACTTTACTTGCAGTCAAAGTGGACTCATCACCTACTTTTTAGGGAGTTTTTGGTAGCTACCCTTTGGGTTAAATAGGGCTGAGAAAGATCTCATTATGATTCGAACTTTGGAGAAAGCCATTAGGCTCTTATCTCTTGTAATAGGTTTTTGAGACCTTCAGGTTGATGTAATTAGACTATCTTTTGCAATAAAATGAGTATTCAGATTGTGCTTCACTGATCTAGTTTCATAGGGCTAGGCTTGTGGGTTAGGGCTCAATCCATGTGCCTTAGTCTCTCTTGTGTATTCATTCTTTACTTTTAAGTAATTTTAGCTAGTTTTTCTTATGAGTATTTAGCTAGTTTTCTTGCATTTCAATTCATTGTTTTTAATTTTCTTCCATTTGTCTTTTGTTGTAGATTTAGCTTGCTTACATGTTGGTAGAGTAGGTTATAAAATTAGAAATTTGTGAGTCAAGCCTCCCCCTCTCATCTCTTTCATTGGAGCTTGAGGAGGGTAGACCTTCCCCATAGGCCAAAATTACTTTTTAGTTAATGATTTCTTGGAATGAATAAGTTAAGTTGTTGTAGTTCCTTGAATATGTTTAGAATTGTGTGTTAGATCTATGTTTGTAGGTTAAAGTAGATTTTCTTTCCAAATTCAATTCATATTTTCCATTGTCTTTATCATGATTTTTTCCATATTTATTGCATGAACAAGTAGTTTGCTTGCAGTTTTAGGTAGCACAGCCAAGGAGAACTTCACCAGCACCTTCAGCTTCATCTCTCACCCTTCATCAGCCTTATGTTGATCAAAATCGCCATCAACCCTGTTTTCAGATTTTTCATCCCTACACCATGAGTAAACCCTAGAGGTGCAAGAGAGGAATCCCAAGAGGTTTTGAGCTTGGCCAAGGGGTGGACCACCTTCCACTCATCCAAAACCACTTTCACTCCACCTTCCCTACACATTTCACACCCATTTTGGCCTCAGATTTCCCTTAGACTATTTCCTGTAGCATTACAGGAAACCTATAGCAGCACCAGTTGGCCCCTCATTAAGTCCAGAAACCACCATCCACATCCTCTAGACCTGACAAAACCACCCAGACACCTTCAACCTTGCACCCATATGTTCAAGCCTTCCATAAGCCACCTTAGCGCTTTCTTCTCCTAGCTGCAAAACAACGCATTTACAAGCATAGTTAGGTCATGATTAGCTGCATGATTAAAAACATGGAAGACAAAATATAGAGTTAATAGAGTGTGTTTATCCATTTGGCCCAACAAAGTGTGATTAGGTTAGTTTCCTTTATGCAATTTCAATTCAACAATTTACTTCATGCAAGATGCCTAGGTTGCTTTCATTTCTTATCATAAATTAATGTGTGGATTTATTTGATTACAAAGTAGTTAGATGTACTTGCTTGCTATAGTATAGTTCTATACTTGTTGATAGAGCCATGGCTTTGAATCATTTGTAGCCCTAGTCTTAATTCATAAGTGCAACAAACTTCATCCAGAAACCCTAGAAGTAGCACCCTTTCATAGAGCTCAGAAGAGGATGACATGAGTAGAATGCATCTGATGTGTATATAGCATTGTCACCTCCAAGTTTGCACGAACCTCGGGTTGATAAAGTAAAGTAGGGCAGCCTCTGGAAGTTGCAACATTCTTGGTGCAATACCAAGGGTCACCACTTTTTGGCGTTGTTGCCAGGGAGGTGTCTAGTAGATGCTTTGATTTTGTTTTAGCATTATTTTCTGCTTACCTTTACATGTTGTTTCAAAAATATTGAAAAAAATGCAAAAAAATCTAATTTTCATGCCTCGTAGGAGTAGGGATACTCAAGGAATGTTTTTACCTAAAACCCCCACATCATCACATAGTCACCCTTCACTCTTCTTCATCACTTGTGAGGTTGAACACACCATAGGTGAGCCTTCTAAAAAAATTGAAGAACCTATTGGAGAAGAAGAATATCTTGTTTCACCTGAGGAACCTGCTTCGCCTATTTCAACCATGGCTGAAACTAAAGCCCAGGGATCCTTTCCCATTAGAGAGGCAGACGGGGAACCAAAATGAATAACATTAGCCCCTCAACCCTTCCACACTTTCATGGACTTACCTCTAAAGATCCTGGCACATTCATGTTTGAATTTGTTGTTATCTATAGGACCTATGACTATGCCTCAGATGATCAAAAGCTGAAGCTATTCCCATATACCCTTAAGGATGTAGCCTTGCAGTTTTTCATGGGTCTACCTGGGAACAACATCACTACCTGGGCACAGATGCAATAGGCCTTCAACAAAAAGTACATGTACTATTGTAGGTCTAAGGAAAATAAATATGAGATATTCAGGCTGACTTTAGGGCCTTATGAGTTCCTAGAAGACTATGAAGAGAGGTTTACGTTAAACTATAAGAGAGCCAACTGATCTCTTGATCCCGGATCACCTAAACTATTACTTCTCCAAGGGATCAAGGAGGAGGTGATAGAAACCCTCAATGTGTTATTAGGAGGAGATATCTACTAGTTGACTAATGAGACAATCAAAACTGTCTTCTGGAACTATTCTAGGGCAGCTAGGAAGAAAGGCATAGCTGGCCAAAGTACAACCAATACCCCTTCCTCTTCCACCTCCATCAAGCATGAGATTGGAAATATGTTGGAAGAATTCAAAATTGACATGTTGCACACATTTTCCTTGCAAATGGATACAATGCAGGTCAAGAGGAAGCAAGAGGAAGCAGAAAGGGCCTTAGCTATATTTTTCCCTAAATGTACTAGAAAACACCCTAGAAATGAATGTCCACTAAATTTCATAGATGTTTGCTTATTCTGTGAGGAGAATCATGCCACAGACAAGTGTCCCTCCTTATCTGGACTCAAAGTTGTATATCAAGGTGGGGAAGTAAGACCAGAGAAACTCTGTTTCATCAACCAGAGAAGGCCTCAAGGCCCTAGGTCATATTAGTAGGGTATGCAAGGTGCACCTTACTCTTATTATCACAACAATAAGAATGCACCCATGGAATATTGGTACACCCCCGCTCTTCCATCATGGCCTACAACTCCTACTTGGCCTTACAACCCTCCATATCATCCTCAACCTATGAACCAACCATTTCAGCAGTATGTTCCTCAACAACCTTAGTGGAACACCCAAGGGTGGAGGCCTCAACATAATCAACCACCTAATCTAATGCCTCCACCCCAACCTCAACCTCATCTTACTCATGCTGCTCCACCCAAGTTGCCTCAAATGCCTGCACAGCCCAATCCAAACCCAAACAACAGACTGACACAACAGGTTTATAGTGGAGAGACATCTTATCCAGCTTATGTTGTGGAGATACAGGAGATTAATCTCGGGTCGGGAAGATTACTCCCAGAAAACCACCCTCCATCTCCACATGTAGAGGTTGAGGAGGAAAAGGAAGAAGGTAACACTCAGATCCAACAACCTCCTTTTCATGAGCTTTTGATCCATTCAAGTCAACACACACCAGAGGAGATCAAACTTCTGGGAGAACTGAAAAATTTGTGTGTAAAGATACCTCTTCTCCAGGCCATTAAGGATGTCCCTATTTATAATAGGCTCTTCAAGGAAGAGTGCTTTAGGAAACCTAGAAGAAAGAAGAAAGATACCCCCACCATCAATGTAGTAGGACAATTGTCTGACTTAATGTTGGGAAGGGTGATATTTCCAAAGTATCTGGACCCTGGCAGTCCCGTTGTAGATGTGCACATAGATGGTGTCATAGTCCCCAACACTTTGATTGATCTAAAGGATGACATCAATATCATGACTAAGGAAAATTTGTTAAAACTCAACCTCCAAAGGACTTTAAGGAAAACCACAATAGTTCTGCAACTTGAAGATTGGTCCACAGTAACTCTGGAACGAATTGTTGAGGATGTTATGGTTTCAATTGAATCTTGGGAGTATCCTACGGATTTCTTGGTTCTGCAGCCAAAAACCAAGTTCAATAGATATCCTCTCATCTTAGGGAGACCTTTGTTAGCCACTGTCGATGCGTATATCAGTTGTCGGGTCGGAAACATGACTATTAAGAATGGGCCCTTATCCAAACAACTAGTATTATATCCTCCAACCCAGCCTTCCATTGATCATGATCTACCTATATGGTTGGAGGATAAAGAATATGAGGTATATAACACCACCCCCATTTGTACCATAGATAGTTTTCTTAGAGGGGGGCAACTTGATGAAGATGAACTCATCGACCATGTCATTCAAAACCAGTGCCCCACTAACAATCCACTTGAAAACCTAGTCAAAGAATCTGAAATCCAACCTTGGGATGGAATTTCACTCAAACGATTCAATCTCTGAAACCACCAAGGATGTAGATTTTGTCCCATCCAAATCTCTGAAAATAAACTCAAATGTCTCAGATGAAGAATAAAATCAGTTATGTCAGATTTTGAAAGAAAACCTAGATGCATTTTCTTGGGATTACAACAACATTAAAGGGGTGCATCCCTCAGTATGACGACATCATATTTACATTAAGGAAGGATGCAATATTGTGCGCCAACCCCAAAGGTGGATGAACCCAGCTCTAAAGGACATAGTCCAGGAAGAACTGCAGAAATTTTTGGATGCAGGTTTCATTTATCCCATATCAGACATTGAGTGGGTATCTCCTCTTGTCCTAGTCCCGAAGAAGAATAAAAAATGGTGAATATGTGTTGATTATCGGGAACTCAACAAAGCCACCAAGAAATACCATTCCCCTTTTCCCTTTATAGACCGATTCCTGGATGGCCTTGCAAGAAAGAATTTATTTTCCTTATTATATGCTTTCAATGGGTATAACCAGATCCAAATCAACCTTGAAGACTAGGAAAATACTATTTTCACCTACCCTTGGGCTACTTGCGCTTACCAAGTCCTACCCTTTGGTTTGTGCAATGCCCCAACTACCTTCCAAAGAGATGTCTTGATAATTTTCTTTGAGCTAGTCCATGACTTAGTTGAAATCTACATGGATGATTTCACACCCTATGGGGATGATTTCCAGGAAGCTCTCTCCAATTTGGGAAAAGTGTTGAGAAGGTGCATTGAGATGCATCTCTCCCTGAGCCCAGAAAAGTGTGAATTCATGAAAAGGGCAGAAGTTGTATTGGGACACTCAATCTCCCAAGCAGGAATACAGGTGGACCCGAGAAAAATCACCATCATCAAAAGGGTACCTTCTCCTAAAAAAAATAGAGACGTCAGGATTTTCTTGGGATTAGATGGCTATTATAGAAGATTCATCAAAGACTTCATCAAATTGGCTTCACCACTATTTGGTTTTTTGGCAAAAGATTTTGAGTTTACTTGGTCCAATCTTTGTCAAGAGGATTTTGAGCTCATTAAGGGAAATTTAACTACTGCATTCATTCTCCGAGGTCCAAATTGGACTCTGCCTTTCCACATCCACACAGATGTATCAAAAAAAATTGTGGGGGCAACATTGGGGCAGTTAGAAGAAAAACTATCTTATGCAATCTATTTCATCAATAAGAAGTTGTCTAAGGCCGAACATAATTACACTGTCACAGAGAAGGAGATGTTATCCATTGTCCATGCTTTAAAAAATTTTAGACATTATGTCATTGGGTATCAGACCTTTGTACTTATTGACCATGCAACCATCAAATATTTAATGAACAAACCAGATGTTAATGCAAGGATAATTAGATGGTTGTTACTATTACAATAGTTTGACCTAACCATTGTTGATAAACTTGGAAAGGAGACTGTTGTTGCAGATTTTTTATCCAGGTTAGCTCTATCTGTAGATGAAGAAGGAATGGTGGATGACCAGCTGCGAGATGAACATATTTTCGCTATCTTGAAACTCTCACCATGGTTTGTTGACATAGCTAACTACTTGGTTGCTGGAAAGTTCCCTCCTAATCTCTCATTCAAGGAGAAAATTAAGATCATCAGAAAAAGTGTCGCTTTCACATGGATTGGGGGGGATCTCTTCAAGCTAGGCCCTGACCAAATTCAAAATATTTGTGAGGGAGGAAGAATTTTTTGATATCCTCTCTGCATGTCATGATATCCCTTGTGGAGGTCACTTTGCTGCAAAGAGGACTGCCATCAAAGTTTTGCAGGCAAGATACTATTGGCCTACCCTTCACCAGGATGCCAGAAGATACACTAGCAGGTGCGACTAGTGCCAAAGGATGGGGAAACCTACACAGAGGTATGATATGCCTTTGCAGCCTCAAGTGGCTCTTGAGCCATTTGAAAAGTGGGGCATGGACTTCATTGGACCTATTAATCCACCATCTGGAGATAAAATAAATATATCATAGTCTGCAGTGACTACCTGATAAAGTGGGCTGAAACAAAGGTTGTGAAGGTAGCAACCAAGGAGAAGCTAGCAGAATTTCTGAGGGAGAATGTGTTTTAAAAATTTGGATACCCCAGAGAATTACTCACTGATCAGGGGCACAATTTACATCTCATCTCATTGAGAATATTCTGAGGAGGCACAAGATAAAGCATGAGACTTCTACTGCCTACCACCCTCAAGGAAATGGCCAAGTGGAAGTAACCAACAAATCCTTGGAGAATATCCTCACCAAGGTTGTGAGTAGAAGCAGAAAATACTGGGTGGACAAATTGGTAGAAGCTACTTGGGCCTACAACACTACTTGGAAAACTACAACAAGATTCACTCCTTATGACCTGGTCTATGGAAAGAAAGATCCTCTTTCAATTGAATTTGAGTTCAACACCTTAAGGATGGCACCTGAGTTAGACCTATATATATCAAATGCCCAACAAGAGAGGCTGTTGCAATTAAATGTATTAGATGAGTTCACGATGCAAGCACTCATTCACACATGAGTGATTCAGCTGTAAAGGAAGGTTTGTCATGACAAGTACATTAAGGAAAAGACCTTTCAAGAAGGATATTGGGCATTGTTGTATGACTCAAGGTTTAAGGATTTCAAGGGAAAATTGATGAAAAGATGGTTGGGACCCTACAAAGTGGAAAAATGTTATGATAATGGTGCATTTCAAATTAGAACTATAGATGAGGAAGGAATTCCCCTACTTGTGAATGGTTATAGGCTTAAGGTTTACAAGAAGCCCCTGTCTAGGGAAGAATTTACAATTACATAAACAGGGAGGTGTGTGTCATGGGAAACTCCATAGTTTCCAGCACTTCCCCCTCCTATAAAATAAGAAAAAATAATAAAGACGCATGGGTGAAAACATCTCTAATGTGTCGTAGGCCAACTCCAAGGTTGAAAACCTCCATGAGGTTATCCTGGAGCAAGAAAAAAATAGAGAATAAAATATCCTTGGGTGAAAACCTCTCTGAGGTGCCCAAGGAAGGCTCGTGGGTGGAAAACCTCTGTGGAGGCAGCCCACTTGCCTTCAAAAAAATAAAGAGAGAAAAATAAAAGAAATAAAAATAAAAAGAAGAAAAAATACCTATGCACTTATGTGTTTTCTGTTTTGTAGGTTAGTGATAAAAGATCTTTTTGGGATCCAGATGAGCTATTTCTCTTAATTTTCTCTTCTCCTCTACTTGCACACTCCATAAGCCACTCCAGCATACATCCCTTCATCCATTTCAACCCTCAGATAGGCAAAAATTTCATTTTTTCCCCCGAAACTGTAATTGCTACAAGCAAATCCAATAGTTACATTATTCTTGTAGCACTACAGGAAACTCATTCATGAAGGAAAAATATCTCTCAGGGATTTTTGAACTCCAAGGAAGGAATGATAATTTATGTTTCTCCTATACCTACCATTCCCAAACCCTTATTTCACCCCATGCACAAGGATTCACACTCTAAACCCTATGTTGCACCATTAGCATCTATATCATTGAAAAAATTGGCATGAGACCCCTTCACTTGCCTATCCTCCACTCCATTCATTCCATGACTCCATCCATAGCATCCATGAATCATATCCCTCCATTTATGAGAAAACCGAAGCAAGAAGAGGTAAGAAAAGGACTGCTACATGCATTAGAAAGTTTCCCATAGAAAATATGTGTGTGTTACAGCAAGGCCAAAATATGAAGGAAAACTGATGAGGATGACTCCAGAAGACCACTAGCAGAATCCAAGAGGGCAAGCACACCAACCATGGCACCTGAAGACCTCCATGCAGCACCTGCAAAAGAAAAAAAATTAAGCAGCTCACTCAAAAAAAGTTGCTCACTCGTAAAACAAATAAGAAATGAAGATACAACAAAGAAAAGACCAAGGCTGCCACCACTAGCTTCGGCTCCTTGCACCAGCTCCTTCAACACCTCACCAACACCATGTAAGATTTATGTATGGCCCCTCACCTCTCGCTACGCATCCATAATGACCAAAATGGTTGAATGTCGAGTTTTAGAAATTTAAAAGGCAAAAAGGTGGCCAGTTAACTTGGCCACCTTCGTAAAGTGAAACTGAAGGAAAAGTGAAAGTGCATGCCACCCGGGCAAGTCAAATCAAGTCAAGAGAGAGTGGATGGGTAAAAATAAGGTGATTACGAGGCTCAACAATCATGAACTGAAGTGGGATCAATGGTATCAAAGAGGAAAACTCGTGTTAATTACAAGTCACCACAACGCTCCAAATTTAGTTAAAAATACCATAAAGATAATATTTGTCTCATTTTCACCATTTTTTTGAGCATTTCAAAGAGCAGAAAGAGTAGGAGAATAGTGGGATCCATCAGGAGAGCAACATCAAGGTTTGAGCTTGCATGCACCGTCATGCTACAGGAAACAATTTTTTGCTACAGGTAACTTCAGAAGCATATCAACAAGGGTTTAGAAGGCAACACAGAGTCACATGTGGGTGAATTTGCTTCCCAAAGTCACCATCTCTCAAAGAAAAACAACAGAGGAAAAAGGTAAGTTCTTTCCATCCTCCAACACTAAAATTTATCCATGAATTTCACACTCAACAAATTAAATTTGACAATTAAGGGTAAAAGAAAATTTTTCTTGCATTTTGTTTCAAGACCTTAATCTCCAAGACATAACTCTCAAACCTCTCACAACATTCATATCACAACCATTAAAATGGGAGTGGGATTCAACAGAAGGGAGCCCACTGACATTAAGAGAATTAGGCAGCATCCTCAAGTCATGGAAATATTCTGAAATCACCAATGGATAGGGTTCTTTGAACTTTTGAAAGGATTTGATGAAGATATAGCTAAAGAATTTGCAAAGGCTCTACAATCACATTCAAAAGAGAGAGCCACCACTATGTTTAAAGGCCTAGCCATCACACTATCACCTGAACTCATAAGCAGAGTTATAACTTTTCCCTTAGGATTCAAATGGGTTAAGGAAAGAATGCCTAGCACTACATCCAAGAAGAGTTTCTTTCTGTCGGGAGAAGATTACATTGAAGGCAAAAATGGAGTGAGGAGAGAAAGCCTTCCATACCCCTAGGATGAAGTAGGCTTCCATATCATGAAGTTTATTTCTTGTGAAGGCAGACTTAGTGTGGTATATGGGTATCATTTCATATTGTTAAATGAACTTAGGTTTCGGGGATAACTCCCTCTATAACAGAGATTAAGCATCCCTCACTTCCTCCTGAACTCCATATCTGACATGAGCCATAAGGTGAGGCAAAGAAAATATCAGCACTTTGCCCATCATGGCCTCATAAAACTAATTGTGAATGATGTTTTTAGAAGGTTGAACCTACCTATATCCTAGTCTTCTTTCATAGACATGGATATGGAAGCCTTTATAGCTACCCAAAAAGTGGAAAACCTCTGTTTCTAGCCTTAGAGAGAGGGAGGTAGAAGAAGAAGAAGATGAAGCTTAAGAGGAGGTAGAAGAAGAGGAGGCATAAATTAAGGAAGAAAAATAAAAGATGGAAATTGAGGCAGATAACATAGAGACAACAGAGATAGAGCAAGAAAAAGTCGAGGGGAAGGAGGAAGAAAAGACAGAGGAAAAGAAATAATTGGACCCTATCCTAGGAAGTGAAACCTCCCCTCAATACACCAACATGTCACCAGACACCACGATTAAGAAGTGGCTACTACCCTAACTACTTTGAGCACACTTGTCAAAAAAAAAAAGAGGCAGACACCTATGTATTTCAGAACTAGGAAGAGTCAAAGGGTGAGACAGGGGAAACCACAGACTCCCACCAAGAGCCTTATTGCCATTGAAGAATCACCAAAGAAGGATGAGGAAATCATATTAGAGGAAGGAAGGGTGCAAGATCTCACTTCACCTATAAGGACCCCTGTAACATATATAAGAATACATTCATCCAGATTGGCATCCCATACACCTCATTCAACCCCCACAGACCCTCCAAGGACTGAAAAGAGTGAAAAACAAGGAAAAGAGGGTATTCTGAAAGAAAAATAGAGTTTGCTACAGGAAACTCGTTTTTTCTACAAGAAACTTCAACAAGCCCATATTTAGAAAAAAAAGGCCTTGTTTGAGGAGGAAAAGACAACCATAGAGGGGCAAGAGGTCAAAGAAGTTGAGTACAAGACACAAGAGGAAAAACAAGATGAAAAACAAGGAGGAAAATATGACAAGGAAGAGGAAACCTCACCAAAACCGGTCCTCAAAGATGTAGCAGTAGTGCCAAACCCTAACCCTCAACCCAATCTAAGCTCCTAGTACACATACATTGAGGGGGGCATATGAATTCCTCAAAAGTTCACAATGCCTTTGTTTTATCAGTTGGAAGAGGAGAGGGCATGCACTCATCATTGGATGAAACTTGCCACATCTAAAGGTGTGCATGACATAGGGGTTATGGAAGGAAAAGTAGCTAAGTTGGGGAATGATTTATCTGATGTTAGGCTCAGAGAGTCAGTGTTGAAGGAGTAGCTTCAAAAGGCCCAAGCAGAGAATGTAACATTACAGGAGTAGCTTCAGCAAAAAGACAAACAAGTGGCCACCATGGAAGATTTGTGAATGGAGGCCATTCAACACAGATATTCATCAGATTCATATGCAGTTTACCTCAAGGAGCATTGGCTCCTATTTCAAATCAAGACATTAGCCTCCCATGGATCCTTACCTTTCCAAAATTGAAAACAATTCATTGGTTTTTGCAACCAATAAAGTATGGCAGACAAGGCAAAGATGGCAGAGTTTTACATGCATAACCTTGTGTTGACATAATTGAACATTTGGGACCCCAATCCTAGGATGGGAGACATGCAACTAATGACATTGGCATCATGGATGGTTAATGAAGAGACTAGAGCACAAGAAGTGAGAAGGGTTATGAGGAGAGAAAACAGAGAACCCTTACACATTAGGGTAGAACTATTCATCCCTAGGGGAGTCATCAATAACCATCTTAAGATAGAAAAAGATCCTACACTTGCAGAAAGATACCTCCACTGTACACAAGCTCAAGCAATGGCTCACTTTGATGATGTTTCTAGGTTGTTGGGAGATGAGTGTATAATGGCTAGCCAAAGGAGATGGAAAAGTCTCCCTCACAACCTTAGAAACATGGAGTACCACACACCAGAAAGATTGAGGGGTGCCTTGGAGAGAGCACCATTATACAAGAGGGCCATGCAAGCCAAAAATATTCAATGGTTTGGTTTGAAGCTCAATCCACCCTTGCTTTTGGGGATGAGTGATGGAAAGGACCAAGATGAGCAAAACATAGAATGAGAGGAAGAAAAAAAGAATGATGGTTTTTACCCTCCTAAAGGGACTCCCACACTTATTCCTTGGGAAGTCAGAGGGTCCATCAAAGCTTTGAAAGAAATGCAAAAGGAGGACTAGTTTCTTAGAGTATGAACAACCATTTAGTAGGGGGTTGATGATGAGCTCCATCATTATGTACATTTGGAGGGGTTAATGGTCACCTTTTTTCCTTATTAAGTCTCTTTTTCTTGCATTTTAATTATATTATAGTCTTATGATGCTAGTGTAGATGGTGATTGAGGCTATCATACTTGGAGTACCTAACATGAGTTAAATGCAGGAAAATCGCAAAGATATTGCATTTTTGGTGAATATTTTTCTATTAAGACTCGGAGTAGACAACAAGGAGATATTCTAGGGGGATTTTCCACCTCCTTAACTCCCAAAGGCAGCCAAGGGATCTTCGATATTCCCTCCAACAACTCGAAATCAAAGGCAGCCAAGCAAACTCAAGATCAAGTGCAACAAAGCTACACTTCACTTGCAGTTAAAGTGGACTCATCATCTACTCTTTAGGGAGCTTATGGTAGCTACCATTTAGGTTAAATAAGGCTAAGCAAGAGCTCATTAGGATTCGAACTTTGGATTAAGCCATTAGGCTCTTAGCTCTTGTAATAGGTTTTTGAGACTTTCATGTTGATGTAATGAGACTATATTTTGCACTAATATGAGTATTCAGATTGTGCTTCACTGATCTAGTTTAAAAGGGCCAGGCTTGTGGGTTAGGGCCCAATCTATGTGCCTTAGTCTCTCCTGTGTATTCATTCTTTACTTTTATGTCATTTTAGCTAGTTTTGCTTATGATTATTTAGCTAGTTTGCTTGCATTTCAATTCATTGTTTTTAGTTTGCTTCCATTTGTATTTTGTTGTAGATTTAGATTGCTTACATGTTGGTAGAGTAGGTTATAAACTCAAAAATTTGTGAGTCAAGCCTCCCCCTCTCATATCTTTCATTGGAGCCTGAGGAGGGTAGACCTTCCCCACGGGACAAAATTACTTTTTAGTTTATGATTTCTTGGAATGAATAAGTTAGGATGTTATAGTTCCTTGAATATGTTTATAATGTTGTGTTAGATATATGTTTGTAGGTTAAAGTAGATTTTCTTTCCAAATTCAATTTATCTTTTCCATTGTTTTTATCATGAATTTTTCCATCTTTATTGCATGAACATGTATTTTGCTGGAATTTTCAGGTAGCACAACCAAGGATAACTTAAACATCACCTTCAACTTCATATCTCACCCTTCATCAACCTTTTCTTCATCAAAATCGCCATCAACCCTGGTTTTAGATTTTTCATCCCTACACCATGAGAAAACCCTAGAGGTGCAAGGCAGGCCTCCCAAGAGGTTCTGATCTTGGACAAGGGGTGGGCCAACTTCCACTCATCCAAAAACACCTTCACTCCACCTTCCCTACACTTTTCACACCCATTTTTTGCCTCGGATTGCCCTCGGACTGTTTCCTATAGCAATTCAGGACTTTCCTGTAACACTACATGAAAGTTGTAACAACACTTACAGCAACACCAGTGGGCCCATACTTAAGCCTAGAAACCACCATCCACATCCTCTAGACCTTCCAAAACCACCCATACACCTTCAGCCTTGCACCCATGTGTTCAAGCCTTCCATAAGCCACCTTGACGCTTTCTTCTCCTAGCTCCAAAACAACACATTTACAAGCATAGTTAGGTCACGATTAGCTACATGATTAAAAGCATGGTAGATAGAATATAGATTGAATAGACGATGTTTATCCATTTGGCCCAACAAAGTGTGATTAGGTTAGTTTCCTTTATGCAATTTCAATTCAGAAATTTACTTCATGCAAGATGCCTAGGTTAATTTCATTTCTTATCATAGCTTAATGTGTGGATTTCTTTCATTACAGAGTAGTTAGATGTACTTGCTTGATGTATTATAGTTATTTACTTGTTGATAGAGTCATGGCTTTGAATCATTTGTAGCCCTAGTCCTAAATTCATTAGTTTGACAGACTTCATCCAGAAACCCTAGAAGTAGCACCCTTTCATAGAGTTCAGAAGAGGATGACATGAGTAGATTGCATCTATTATGTATATAGCACTATCACCTCCAAGTTTGTACGAACCCCGGGTTGATAAAGTAAATTAGGGCAGCCTTTGGTAGTTGCAGCATTCTTGGTGCAATACCAGGGCTAACCACAATCTTTGACATGGGAGGCGCCTTTGAGGAATGCAAAAGTAATCTTTTCTCGGTCAGAGAAATCATGGACCAAAACATACCCTTCCAGCAAATTCAACCATCTATCTAGCCTTCAAATACAGGAATGTTGAATTTGACTTTTACCTTGAAAGGAGTGGTACCTCCAAAGTGGCTACTCAATTCATATGCGTCGTTGGTGGGCAGTCGTTGAAGGATCTGGGCAAAGTTATCCATCATCACGTTCCTTTGTTTCTCGAGGGCCTCCTCAAGCAATATTTTGATAGGATCTCCTGCTCCCTCATCTTTCTTTTCTTCTGCCATGGGAGGTCATCAGGGTTTGCGAGGATTATCTTGCAAAGTTTCAACCAGATCGAGCCCTAAATCCTTATACCCTGACATCGTTGGGGACATGCAAAGAAAGATCAAGAAAGAGCAAACCGCTCTGATACCATTGATTCATATTTATGCAGAAACACAATACAATAAAGAAATAAACATAAACGTAGATATGTAGCAGAAATAAAACTTCATTTCATTAATATCAAATGACTGAAATATGCTTACATATAGAATGAACATAAACTAGCTAGGGCGATGGTAGCTTATCTCTTAGAAGAGATGCGGTGGCTACATGCCTTTAAACTGTGTTAAAATGAGGCTCCAAGGCCTACTTACGATTGGGAAACAATGGAAAACTCTAAACATCCATAAACCTAACCCTAGGAGATTAAGTGCCAAAACTATGGGCCACGTTTGGGTAAATTGGTACATCAACTTCCCGGGGATGTAAATTTGGCATACTATCTCCATTTGACGCGCACAATACCTCATTATAAAGATCTATTCGACGAATAAAACTTTCGAGTGACCAACATTTGCACCCATGTTGGTCCTCATTTTCCCAAAAAACTTCGTTTAGGGCCTCAAACTAGCTCCGGAAGTTCAGGTTCCAAAAAACTGCCAAAAATAGTAAATTGTGCTACAATTAAGGAAACAAAAAAGATGAAAGAAACAAAGATGTAGGTCCAAGTAGAATAGGAGGGTGGCCACCAATATCCACTTGGATCACCTTACCTCACACATTACAAATCAGAGAGTATCACTCTCCAGAAAGGTTAAGGAATGTCTTGGAAAGAACCCCATTGTACAAAATAATCATGTAAGGGCTTAAAATCAAATGGATAGGACTAAAAATAAGTCCTCCCTTAATTTTGGGCTTACAAGAAGGAAGAAACCAAACAGAGGAACAAAAGGTATGGATAGAGATAGAGGCAAATGCAGGTTTTTATCCACAGGAAGGCACACCATCTGAGGTTCCTTGGGATTTCAGAGAGGCCACCAAGGCCACGAATGAGCTTCGTATGGGTGACTAAGTTTCTCAGAGGATGAGCAACACCTCAGATCTGGGGGGTGATGATGGGTCCCATTTATAGGTACATTCTGAAGTTCATCATCATTTATTCTCTATCCCTTACAACTATCCTTTTCTCACATTAATTCACATTTTTAGTTATAATATGATTAGTAAGAAGAATACATGGTGTTTTTCATATTCCATGGCCTAATATGATTAAATTGTAGGAAAAAGAAACATTTTTTATGCATTTACTATGCGAGGTTTTGATGGAGACAACCAAGAGAGAATATAGGGGGGCTTGTCCATCTCCTTAACTCGATTTTAGATCACAGAATCCTCACTCACAAGCTTGAATTCACTGGTAGCCGAGTGACTCCAAGTATATGTGAAGATCAAGGAGGACCGGATCTACAATTATCGAGATCTTAGAGGGAATCACTCCTATTTTCAAGGGAGATGCCATCAACTACCCTTTTGTATAAATAAACAAGTTGAAAGGCTTATTAGGATTCGACTTTTGATTAAGCTAAGAGTAAATATTGAGCCTAGTGTTTTACATTGTTATTCTTAACTTTCAAATGATGTATGAGACTACTATTTTCTAGTTAATGACAAGTGTGGCATTGATTTGCATCTGAGTTAGTTTGAGAGGGCTAAAACCCTTGGGTTTGGGCCCAACCCAGACGTTTTAGTCCCTCTTTTGTATTTATTTCTTGTTCTTGTTTCACAAAGTTTGATGTATTTATCTTGTTTCAGTAGGTGTTAAGGTATAAAAACTTGTGATTGCAGAATTTCCTATCACCTCTCTTGTGGGAAGAGTGATTCGAAATATTTTCTCAGTCCAAAAATATTTGTTTATGATTTCTTGGAAATGGATATATGTTAGTTTGTGATCCTTTTTCATGCTTACTCAATGAAAATTAGGAGTTAGTGTCATTAGTTCAATGATTAGAGTAGTGTTGTGGAATAGAATAGATTTTAGTCAAATTCAACTCATCTTTTCCATGATATTTTATCTCACTGTGTTATTGGTCATTTGATGCATGTATTTGTCTAGCTACACAGTTGTGCTGATCTGCAGGGGTGGGAACATCTTTCCATCTCCACCAGGACCTTTCCATCTTCTTCCTAGGCACCTCACACTACTCCCAAACTCTGTTTCCTCAGTGATTCTATTCAGGCAAATGGAGGACATCGTGGGCATCAATATTGGTGTGAGATAGACCTCTGAAAGGTCCTAGGCTTGGCTAGGGGGATCCCACATCCTTTTGTCACTTCTTCCTACCTTAATCCATCTTCTCCTGCCATCAAAACACTATTTATACCCTCAAAAGGCTCTTGGAACCCCTCCCATAGAAAAACAGGGCCTCATGTAGCAATACAGGACCTCCTGTAGCAGCACTTGTAGCAAACCTGTAGCACTATTTTCCTCAACCTGTTTCACTCCACAATTTGACCTTAGCCTATTTAATATGAATAAAGGCTCAAAAATTGTGATTTTATGACTAAGATAACCTCTAAGACCACTCCAACCTCCTGCTTTCCTCACTGCAACCATTAGACAACAAAACAAAGTTTGAATTAGTGATTTCATTCATAATCATGTTAAAAGTTACATTCCTTATTTTCAAGCAAATGTAAAGAAGACCAACGAAACATGCAAGTAGGTTACTGATTTGATTAAATTTTCAAATTAGAGTAGCTTTACTTCTATAAGTAAGTTATCCCTTTCCCTTTCATGCAATGTCAGTTAACATTTACATTTGAATGAATGGCATTTTCACTTTCATAGTTAGAATCAGGTTCAATTATGCTTTCATAATAAAATTTCAATATAATTATTTATAGTAATGGTATTTGAACACCTTGATCTGATTTCATGACTGAGGGTGACATGAGTATAACCTAACCTACTATGCATATATCACTATCACCTCTAAGTTTGTATGAACCCCGGGTTGATAATTTGAGTTGAGAATCCCTTGGGAGTTGCAACACTCTTGGTGCAATACCAGAGCTCATCACTCATTGCACGTATAACTACGAAACCACTCTTGTCACTCTTTATATTCATTTTCTAGGGCATCAACGTGAGCTCTTTTTTTATTTGAAATTCCTCGATCTTCCCCTTTGTTGCAATCCCACTTATTGTCTTGCAAGTTGTTCTTGGGAATCATAGTTGGGTTCCACTAGTTTTAGGGGCATGGATTCTCTGCTTATGAGATATCAATTTCAAATGGAAAGTTATAGACATAAAGGAAAAGTGGAGATGCCCAAAAGGGCTTGGATTCGTGTCCTCTTTATCCTCATCCCCCTGTCAACACACACTTTAATTATCACACTCTTTGTCAACATTTTCTCTAGCATTCACAATGATTCTAGATCTATTCGAAGGAATGTAGAGGCTTCAGGCTCATATTAACAGTCAGAATGATGAAATTGATTCTATCGGTAGCCAATTGAATTATATTTTCTCCTCATGACATGTAGTAAGTTAACAGAGCATTGGAAGATATTTAGGTGTAGATCAGTCTGAAGCAATGTCAGTAGACTCCCCCTTGTTGAATGATAGTGTTTTGTAAAGTTGTTTTGCGTTGTTTCCAATTTTGTCGGCTATATAGTTGCAAGTATGTTGGTAGTATGTATGTGTCTAGTAGTCTGTATGTACAAGACTATGGTTCTCATATTTTGTCTACTTCTATAGAAGAACTAGCTCTCAGAACTCATCGTAAATCTCTTGGGCTTAGGGTTGCATTCCAGGGCAGATTTAATGAAATACTACTCATTACACTATATATATATATATTGAAAATTTGTAATTTTATTTTATTGAATAATGAATCTCAACAAAAATTATATCACATAATTTTGAAATTCCATATAAGGAAAATGAGAAAAAATGGAAATCATTAAACCTATTATCAAAACAATAAATGTACAGGAGATTCTCCAATTAAATGTCTCCTCAGTTTCATGGAGGATAAAGTGAATCAAATCAGGAGCTGAGCTAACAAAGGTTACAAGTGGCTTGTGTATCTTGTTGAAAGGATTATGCATTTTCATAATGTTTAATAGTCTAGGAAAAGTAAACCCAAAGAGAAACCAAGAGAGGGGTCCCACCATTAACAAGCCTAACATTCTCTTTGTAAAGGGTAGGAGAATTGTTAAAATCAAATTATCCCCAAGTCGCTATGCCCTATTCCAAAGAGTAACAAGATAAGTACTTATACTAGTGGTGAAAATAATCTTGTGAGTTAATTAAGGGAGCAATTTTTAATTAAATATGTCTTTGGGATTGTGTTTTACATGATATTCACATCAAGACCATTTTGGGGGGGATCTCCTTCAAAAGACGGAATTGAGAATATTTAAAAAGAGGATGACATAAATTTGAAAAAGTTTGAACTCATTTTGTATCACTATTGTCATTTTGAAACTCTCTACTTATTTATTTATTCCCCTTATTTGTTGGAAATACTAAGAAGGGGGGTGAATCAGTATTCCTTAGAAATGAGCACTTTTAAATCTTTCAGAGCATTATTTAATCTTCAATTATTATTAATGTTTATCCAGTAAGAATAGTAAACAATGTCACACAATAGACAAGAATTTTAGGAGGAAAACCCCCTCCGGGTCAAAAACCACCGAATGCTTTTCTAATAAATTCTTTAATATTCAGCCCAAACTGAAATGAAAGTTAAAACTTCTTAGAATTCTAGAAAATAATTCTTCTCCAGCTCCCATTGGAAGGACACCCCAACACCCTAGTTTCTTCATTAGTCAGTTGAATGGATGCCCCGACATCCTAGACCGACCTACCACCCTGAAGTGTTCACAGGCTCCAACCTGTAGGTGTCTTCATGCACCAACCTAGCACCTCCCTGCGACCCTCTAATGATCGGAAATAATACAAGAGTGTGGAATCTTGTACCAGGGACAATGATCCACGATACAATATGATTCACAATTATTTTCTTGAACTAGACCAATCACCCAATCACACTATGACCTTTAACCCAACCATAACATTATCCAACAATGACTCCTATACCTCCCAACAATGCCTCTTTAACTCTATGCGGATTGACTCTTTTACAATAATGACTCTTTTACAATCTTACAATGATGATTTTTACAACACTAACTTTTGACATGACCTGATACTTGACTTGACATTGCTTCTTGGATCACTATCAGTTGTTGAGGTACTATTGTGTTTGCTTCAAATAATGGTACTTTGGCGATGCACGTCTTTCTAGTATGTGTCCAATTTGCACTATTGTGTCCTCCTTCCTGCACATGCATTAATGAACAAGACCCAAACCCATATAAAAACAAAATACTTACATTTCCCTGCAAACCATACGTCAAAGAAATATTCAAAATTCAAATGTAAATACATTCAACATTTATGAACAAAACCCAAACAAACATACATAAAAAATACTTACATTGTCCTGCAAAAACACATGTCAAAGATGATATTCAAATTCAAATGCAAACAATAATCGTACATACTTTTTTGTAGCAGACTTTCCTTTGAATGTTGATGTGTGGTCCTTACTGCAATGATCCTTGAATGCGTAATTTTTCTTTCCTTCCAGAAGATTGGTATTGAATCTATTGTATCTATGTAATTTCGAATCTACAAGGTATGAAATTGCATATTGTGGTGTCCCTTTGAGTCCTCTTTCCAACCCCACAGGTATGATTGATATTGGATTCTTCAAGAAAGAGTTATGCCAAATCTTCCAATCTGTCCTAATTATAGACTTGTTCAGTAGAGCGAACTTGTACGAAGTTCCACATGTCACTGTATCGAACTTTGGTCCTGAAAACGATACCCAAAAAACAAAAGTCCGTTATATTTCTTTCAATTTTTATGAAATTTGAATCCAATGCTCAGAGAGAAAGTTATGATGATTTTCCCAAGGTCACATGTTTGACATGGAATTCGGGAGCCTGAAAAACCCTAACTTCCTCAGATCGTATCTCCGAAAATATATTGAACCAAGATCTGAAATTTGGTCCTGAGGTTCATCAAGATTTTGGCTCAAATAGATTTTTTTCCACTTCTGAAGTTTTGTAGAAAAAAAATTATAGCGAAAATTCCACGATGACTTATTTGAGGCAGCGAAATCCTTGCATGAGGAGGATATGAGGGTCACAGTTTATAGAAATGCTTAGGTTGAGAGGGACTTCAACAAGTGAACGTTGGAGGGATTTTAAGAGCTTAAAAAATTATTAATTATCGATTATTCAATGACCACAACCAATGATGAGTGGCATGCCACAACCCCATGGGGTTTTAGCCCACTAACTGGGGTTACTAACTTCAAAGATGAATATCTCTCAAATCGTGAAGAAGTATGTGGTGTGCCATATATCAACGGAAACATCTTGACGAGTAGAATCCATTTAAAATATCCTTGACTCGGAATAGAGTAATTTTTCAAGTCAAAATTCCCATGCAAGATCAGGGTTGCCCCTGGTGCTGCTTGGATTGACATCAATGACAACCACTGATAAAAAATATCCCCCTTTGGCATTGATGGCAACACAAGTACTCCCCTTGCAATCTTGAAACCTATTCCTACTGCATTCTCTCCCCCTTTGTCATCAATGGCAAAGGTTAACTCCCCCTGACAAACTTTCATCCTGCGGCCCTGTACACACCGCCACTCCCCTTTTTTACTTAGTTAGATAAGAGAAAGAGTCTAATGAGAACTTGGCAGAATCCCAAGCTTTTGGTGAAGATACTCAAATGATTCACAAGGTAATGGTTTGGTAAATATGTCAACAATTTGTTCCTTTGTGCCAACATATTCAAGCTTGATATTCTTTTCGGCGACCTGCTCTCTAATGAAATGATATTTGATTGAAATGTGCTTTGTTTTGGAATGCATCACAAGATTCTTGGAGATACTTATGGCACTGATGTTATCACAAAATATGGGAATAGGCTCATCAAACTTGAATTGAATATATTGGAGAGTTTGCTTCATCCAGAGAACTTGAGTACAAGAAGTTGTTGTCGCGATATTTTCTACTTTTGTTGTGGATAACGAGATTGAAGACTATTTTTTACTTAACCATAAAACAAGGAAACCACCTAGATAGAATACTACTCCACTGGTACTCTTTCGATCATCAACACTTCCTACCCAATCTACATTTGTATAAGCTTTGATAACTATATCATTCCTTTTGGGATACCATAAACCATATTATGTTGTGCCCTTAAGATATTGGAGAATTATTTTGACGACAATAATATGAGATTCTTTTGGTGTTGCTTGGAATCTTGATACTTGTCCAACTGCCTGCATTACGTATGGCCGAGAAGCTATCACATATAGAATAATTCCAATCATAGATCTATACAAACTCTGGTCCACATCCTTTGACAAAAATTCTAATCTTAACTTGCAACCTATTACCATTGGGGTAAGGACAGACTTGCAATCTTCCATCTTGAATTTCTTGAGCATTTCCTTGATGTACTTGGTTTGATAAATAAATATTCCTTTATCCTACTAAGATATTTGAAGCCCTAAAAAGTATGTCAGCTCGCCAAGTAGAAACATTTCAAACTCACTTTGCATCTCTGTGGCAAAGTTTTTACTTAATATATCATCATTGCTTCCAAATATTATATCATCTGCATATACCTCGATAAGTGTTAGGTTATCTTGATCCACTTTCACATAGAGATTGTTGTCGATGCTTCCTTTCTTGAATCCTTGTTGATGTAGATATCCATTGAGACGAGCATACCAAGATATAGGAGCTTGCTTGAGACCATATAGTGCCTTTTTTAATATGCAAACATAGTCTTCCTTTTCAGAGAGAAGAAAACCTTTGGGTTGTTTAATGTAAACTTCTTCTTCCAATTCGCCATTTAGAAAGGATGAATTAACATCCATTTGGTAGACCTTGATTTTTCTCGAGCATGCATAAGCGAGAAACATTCTGATAGCTTCCATTATGGAAACGAGAGAAAATGTTTCTTCAAAATCAATTCCTTCAACTTGCGCATATCCTTTGCAGACTAAACTTGCCTTATTCCTCGTAACATTTCCATCCTGATTCAATTTGTTTTTGAAGACCCATTTAGTTCCAATAACATTTTTATCCTTTGGTCATGGAACCAATTTCCAAGTGTCGTTCTTCTCAATTTGATCCAGTTCTTCATTCATAGCGACTACCTAGTGTTCATCTTGACTAGCTTCCTCAAAATTGCTAGGCTCAAAAGTTACTAAAAAAGAAATGTGGGCTTGTTGAATTTGTCGACTTCTTCTGGTTCCAATTCCTTCATTTATGTTGCCGATGATTTTATTTGACGGATAATTCTTTTGACACCATTCTTTTAAAGCTTTTGGAGAATTTTCTTGTAGATCCTGTTGATCGTTTCTTATTTCCTCTTGGTTGACTGTTGTTTCCTTATTTGATTGGTCTTGTTATGGAACTTCTTCTTCATCCTTCACAGTTTCTCCCTCAGATCCCTTAGATTTTCTAGAAGGGACAATCTCATTGTCATCCTTTGTAATACAATCTTCATCAAAAGTAACATTTATGCTTTCCACTATTTGTTTTTGTCTCATATTGTAGCATCTATAAGCCTTCCTTTTGTGTGAATAACCAACGAAAATACCTTCATCAACACAAGAATCGAACTTGACCAATTTTTTATCTTCTCTTTTGATGTAGCATTTGCTTCAAAACATTTTGAATTATTTGACGTTAGCCAGTCTTCCTTTCCATAGTTCGTATGGATTCGTGTTACAATTTTTCCTTATCAAACCTCTATTTATAATGAATACAACTATATCGATTGCTTGAACCCAGAATTTATCATCTAATTTTGAGTCATTTAACATTGTTCTAGCCATTTCCTATACTGTTATATTTTTTCTTTCAGCAATTCCCTTTTGTTGTGGCGTTCTGGCTGTTGAGAATTTCATTTTTATTCCATTTTCTTCACAGTACTGCTGAAATACCTTGGAAGTGAATTCTCTGCCATTATCTGATCTTAGACATTTGTTCTTCAAATTAGTTTCATTTTCGACCAGTTCCTTGTAGATTCTAAAACACTCGAATGCCTCAGTATTTTCTTTAATAAGCTGATGGTTGTCATTATGGTCTAATCATCTATCATTAGCATAAAATATAATTCTTCATCTAAACATTTTGTTCTCATAGGACCATACAGATCAGTATGTACTAATTCCAATGGACGTAATGGAAAGTTTTCTTTTGTCTTGAACTCAACTTTTGTCTACTTGTCATGCCGACAAGATTCACATATCGTATTGGTAGGTTTTGAAATTTTAGGCATTTCTCTTACTGCTTCCTTCTTGTTGATCCTGACCAAATTATCGAAATTTATATGTCCCATTCATTTATTCCATAACCAAATTATGTCTTCTTTCATCAAAAAGCACCCTTTAGGCATCTCATCAAAAATATATATGTCATTTGGAGCTCTACCTGTTGTAGCCACAATTTTACCGAACTTGCCTTTCCTGATTTCACATTTCTTAGAGTTAAATAGCATCGTGTGTCCTTGATCACACATCTGTCCAATACTGAGCAGATTGCGATTCATATTTTCAACTAACAACACATCCTTCGCTAATTCATTCTTGCTTCCAAGTGTGACTGTACCTACTCCTATGACATTTGAAGATCCGTCATTTCCAAAAGACATCGTTCCATCCTTCTTTTCCTTCAAGGATATGAAATTATTCCTATCTCCAGTCATATGAGTTGAGAAAACACTATCAATATACCAAACCTTTCTGTTGCTTTGAGCCTTGAGAGATATAACACATTTTTTAGTATTCTTTTTCCATATTTGTTCATTCTAATTTTGCGAGAATACATTTGAAGAACTTCCAAGTCTGCAATCTTTAGTCAGATGCCCAACATTTCTACATTTGTAACATTCGACATCATCTCTCAAATTTTCAAACCTGTTAATATTCTGTTGAGTCCTGAAATATCCATTTATGAAAGATCTCCTGAAATTGTCTTTAGTCCAAACATACGTGCAACATTCTATAGCTCTATTTCCAAACCTTCCACATGAATAACAATGACCATAGAATCTATAGGTTTATACCTAGGAGGAAATCTTCTTCGAGGAATTGTCTTCCATGGTTCTTCCTGCGATACCTGATCTCTTGAGTTGGCTGGGAGGTCTAACTACTTGTTAGATTTTTCATATCCATCTTCTTTTGTTGTCATAGAAGGACTTGGCTCCTTTTCGAATTTTTCTTTGTAACCAAGACCAGTATTTCATTGTTTGATCGTTGATTGCTGATGATTTCTTCCAATTCCTTTGAGCTATTGACGTAGTTTTGAAGAGTTTTTCCATTTTTTACTTTCTTTCGTAGAGAAACTATTTCAGCTTCCAATGCTTCTCTTTCCTTGTTGCTTTCCTTTAATTCTTCTCTGATCGATTCTTCAACTCATTTGTATTCTTCAACCTTGATTTTAAGATTTAGCACTTGTTCCCTTTCTGTCTTTAATTTGTCTTCAAGAGTGTTGACGTGCTTCTTCTCGGCCTTGAGCTCTTTGATAACCCTAGTCATTTCGTTTTGAAATTCAACCTCAGTCATATCTTCTTCTTCGTCTCCTTCTTCGTCAGATGCCTCTTGCTTATTATGAATGGCCATAAACAATACTTTCCATTGATTTCTTCTTTGTTATCATTTCCTTCATCAGATGAGGAGTTATCTTCTTTAGAGAAGAAACTCTTCTAAAACCATTTCTTCTTTCCTTGCTTGTTGAACTTCCTCAGACCTTTCTTTCCTTTCAAAACAGTGTTGTTTTTGTGTGAACACTTGGCTGCAAAATTCCCAACCTTGCCACAATCAAAACATATCAATGGAAGTTTACCTTTGAATTTCCCCGTACCTGTTCTCATTTTTTGCGTGAAGTAGGAAAATTATTTAACTGAAAATTCTCCTTCATCTTCTTCCTTTTCTTCTTCCTTACAACTGTAATTTTTCACTTTTGGAGTATGCTTGTCCTTTCTATTCTTCTTGGATGCGGCGAATGTTGTTTCTAAGTGAGATGTGTCCTCCTCTTCTTCAATCCTCATTTCATATGCCGTAAGGACTCCATGCAATTAATCTTTGATAAGATTGGTTAGATTCGAACTATATTCCAAGACAGATACCTTTAGGTTGAATCTTGTCGGCATGGTTCTAAGGATCTTTTAGACAACAATTTTCATGTCGAAAGGTTCTCCCAAACATTCCAATGCATTTGTTGTTTCATCAAAACGTTGAAAGTTTGCAGCAATATTTTCATCTTCCTTCATTTTTTAGTGGCTCACATTTTCCCCTATAAATTTTAAGCTTTGCTTCTTTCACGTTTGAGTCACCTGCATATATATTCTTAAGCTTGCCCCATACTTCTTTAGCAGTTTTGCAACTCAGTACCTTAAGATAGATAGATTCGATAAGCCCATTGATAATGAGATCTTTATCCTTTGCATCATATAACATATTTTTCTTACCCTGTTCATCTTAGGTCGATGTAAAGCCTTTTTCAACGATTTCCCATACTTCGTATCCTTGCGCCAACAAATGAACCTGCATTCTTCCACTCCAAAGTGTGTAGTTGTTTTCATTGAAAAAAAAGAACTTTATTCTTAGTATACCCCATGATCTCCTTCCAGTTGTTAGACTGCTATTGAAGGAACCAAGCTCTGAAACCAATTGTTGGAAATACTGAGAGGGGGGGTGAATCAATATTCCTTAGAAATTAGCACTTTTAAATATTTTTAGAGCATTAGTTAATCTTCAATTATTTTTAATGTTTATCCAGTAACAACAGTAAACAATATAACACAATAGGCACACGGATTTTAGGTGGAAAACCCCCTCCGAGTCAAAAACCATCGAATGATTTTCTAATAAATTCTTTAATCTTCAGCCCCAACTGAAACGAAAGTTACAACTTTCTAGAATTCTAGAAACACATTCTTCTCCAGCTCCCACTGGAAGGACGCCCCAACACCCTGGTTTCTTCAGTAGTCAACTGAATGGATGCCCCGACATCCTAGACCGACCTACCACTCTAAAGTGTTCACAGGCTCCAACCTATAGGTGAATTCATGCACCAACCTAGCACCTCCTTGCCACCCTATAAGGATAAAAAAATAAGACAAGAGTGTGGACTCCCGTACCGGGGACAATGATCCATGATACAATATGATTCACAATGATTTTCTTGAACTAGACCAATTACCCAATCACAATATGACCTGCAACCCAACCATGACATTATCCAACAATTAATCTTATACCTCCCAACAATGCCTCTTCAACTCTAGGCAGATTGACTCTTTTACAGTTTTACAATGATGATTTTTACAACACTGACTTTTTACATGACCTCATACTTGACTTGACACTGCTTCTTGGATCACTAGTAGATGTTGACGTACTTTTGTGCTTTCTTCAAGTAATGGTACTTTGGCGCTGCATGTCCTTCTAGTATGTGTCCAAGTTGTCCTATTGTATCCTCCTTCCTACACATGCATTAATGAAAAAGACCCAAACCAATATACAAACAAAATACTTACACTGTCGTGCAGAACATATGTCAGAGAAATATTCAAAATTCAAATGTAAATACATTCAAAATTTATGAACAAAACCCAAACAAACATACATACAAAATACTTACATTGCCCTGCCAAAACACATGTCAGAGATGATATTCAAATTCAAATGAAAACATTAATCATACATACCTTGATGTAGCAGACTTACCCTTGATTGTTGATGTGTGGTCCTTGAATGCATAATTTATCTTTCCTTCTAGAAGCTTGATATCGAATCTGTTGTATCTATGTAATTTCAGATCTTCCAAGTTTGAAATTACATCATGTGGTAGCCCTTTGAGTCCTCTTTCCAACCCCATGGGTATGATCGATATTGGATTCTTCAAAAAGTAGTTATGTCCAATCTCCCATGGTGTCCTGATTATAGATTGGTTCAGTAGAGCGAACTTATACGAAGTGACATGTGTCACTGTATCGACCTTTGGTCCTGAAAACAATACCCAACAAATTACAGTCTGTCTGATTTCTATCACTTTTTACGAAATTTGAATCCAATTCTCAAAGAGAAAGTTATGACCATTTTTCCAAGGTCACATGTTTGACATGGAATTTGGGAGCCTGCAAAAACCCTAACTTCCTCAGATCATATCTCCGAAAATATAGCGAACCAAGATCTGAAATTTGATCTCGAGGTTCATCAAGATTTCAGCTCAAATGGGTTTTTTCAACTTCTGAAGCTTCATAGAAAAAAAATTATAGCGAAAATTCCACAATGACTTCTTTGAAGCAGCGAAATCCTTGCAAGAGGAGGATATGAGGGTCATGATTTATAGAAATGCTTAGGTTGAGAGGGTCTTCAACAAGTGAATGTTGGAGGGATTTTATGAGCTTAAAAAATTATTAATTATTGACTATTCCATGACCACAACCAATGATTAGTGGCATGCCACAACCCCATGGGGTTTTAGCGCACTAACTGGGGTTACTAATTTCAAACACGAATACCTCTCAAACCATGAAGAATTATGTGGCGTGCCATATATCAACGAAAACATCTCGACGAGTAGAATCCATCCAAAAGATCCTTGACTCGTAATAGAGTAAGTTGTCAAGTCAAAATTCCCATGCAAGATCAAGACAACCCTTAGTGCTCCTTGGGTTGACATCAATGACAATCACTGATCAACATTATTTATCTTCCCTCAATAAATTTTTAATAATTCCAATCCCTTAGGTCCCTTTATCCTTTGAGTTGTCAATGGGTGTGGCATCTAATTTGCTTATTCATTTCATAATATATGAAGAAATCACTAAAGTATTTAAGAGATGGAAGACTCCATCTTTTTTATACCATTCCCTTGTAGCTCGTATATTTTCTATGCCCACCATTCCTTTGAAACATCAAGGATAATTGCATTTAACAATATTTTGAACATTCAAAGCTTTCTCAATGTTTTTTTATTGTTTCCCATAATTTTTGTGCCATAACATTCAAAAAAACAATGTCATTTCCTCGATTTTCCTTTTTACATTGAAACTTAAGTTAAGATTTTTAGTTTTTATGATGTGTTGTACAATTCATTTTGTATGCCCGCCAAGCCTTTGAAACGTCAAGGATAATTGCATTTAACTATATTTTGAACATTTAAAGTTTTGTCAATGTTTTTTTATTGTTTCCCATAATTAATGTGCCATAAGTTTCAAAAAAATAATGTCATTTCATCTATTTTCCTTTTTAAAATTGAAACTTAGTTAAGATTTTTAGTTTTTATGATGTGTTATACAATTCAAATAAATATCACTTTGTCTATATTGCTATCTTAAGTTGAAACTTATGTCATGATTTGTAATTAATTGAAGTGCATATGAACACCATTTAAAATCAAAAGGAGTTATTCCTTTCATTAATAATTGGATAATTATTTCTTTATTTTTTTAATTGGATATAATTTCAATTCATCTTTATGCAATTTTAGAATTCATGGATCATTTTTTAAATCAAAATGAACTACTTTTTTCATCTTCCATCATATAATGTTGTATTGTTTTCATTTATCTTTATGCAATTATATGATTTAGGAATTAAATTATTTTATACTACTAACATGCAGTTTGTCAATGGATTTATTGAACCTTATTTATGAAATGGTATACAACATACAAGCAACTCTATGAACAACAAAGAGGTTGTTGAGTGTATGTGTACCCAATAAAATTGGAGTACCATTCTTATATATGACAAAGGGTGTATCTTATAGTGTTTTTGTTATCTTATCACTCATGTTTGAATTTACCAATTGGGCATCCACTAGCTTAATATTTAGGAAACTTGCTAATTCAAATTTATAATAAATAAGAAGTCATAGAAAATTAGGAAAGATGTGATAGCTATTTAGTCAACAAGCACGAAGAAATATAAAATGCAAAGAAAAGTGAAAAGAACAAGGAAAAGAAAGATGAAAGAAGGAAGGTGTACAAAGTGGATGAAAAAAAGTAAGCAAAGTCCAAAAGAGAAGCTCATTGAGGTAAAATAAATACCAATACAATAGCATGAAGTTGAAATGGCAATGGACTGAGAGGCTCAAGGACGAAATGAGGATCAAAAGAAGTATAAATTATTAAGCAATTGAATTTGCATGTTTATTTGCATAAAATTTTTGGCAACATAAATTGGACATTGTACAAGGATAAGGTAGCTTGGATGCTTCAATAGGATACAATAATATGAGCTTTTCGTCTTGTGACCAAAACTGACTTTGATTTGTATACAAGGACATTAGAACATGGACAAGTGGTTGTTGTTGGTATCTATCATTTTTTATATTGGTGAAGTCATGTGAAGATAATACTCAGAAAAAAAACAAGAAATGGTACTTACTCTTCATGTAATTGAAACACCAATGATTTATTGTAGAATGGGTTTTCCCCAACACTCAAGTTTCTCACTTTACATCATGTGTGATTAATAATTGCATATTGTTCCTATTTATATTCTGTGAATGGCATTTATTAAATTAATAAATTAACATAATCTCATCTACTCTTAGGATTAGTGTAGTATGGTCAATATTATATTAATATTAATTCAATACATTTATATTAATATTAATTCAATAGCTTGAGTGGGCCTAATGGTTAAGAGCATGTGTTTCCTCCTAAGAGGTCACAGGTAAACCAGAGGGGGGTAGAGTATGTATGCATTCGTAGACAGTCATATAAATAGCAAAGAAAAGACTACAACTAACCACAAAGAGTAATATTATGAACAAAAAAATATTGATATTGCATTGTCTTCATTTCAAAATATATGAGGAAAACAAGTCACTTGTCTTCACAAAGGATTTGCTAACACTATGTGATAGCATTTTGTCATACTAAACTGTGAAAAGCAACTCTATATTGTCATTAAATTTTCAATTTCATTTCATTAAATATATTTGAAGAAAACAATTCACTTGTCATTGGGCAAAAAACAATTCACTCATAGTATTGTCATTAAATTTTCAATTTCATTTCATTAAATATGTTTGAAGAAAACAATCCACTCATCATTGGGCAAAAAAAATTCACTCATCATCAAGCTGAAAGACAAATTCACTCATCATCAAGCTGAAAGACCCTTTACAGCAGATTTGCTAACACTCTAATAACATTTTGTCATACTAAACTATAATGAACATCTCCACACAATTAAAAAAACAAATAAAATTCTCTAAAACCATGTTACATTCACTACAAATATATTATTTAACTAAATAAATAAAGAAAATTAAATAGATTTACTTTATTTAAAATAAAATATTAATTTAAACTAAATCTTTTTTCTTAATATTTTTATCATTATATAATATAAAAACAAAAACATAACATTAATGATTTTGTTTTTCTAAAATAAAATATTTTAATACTTTAAAAAAAAATTAATAATTACATTTTGAAATATGCAATATTGGTTATAAAAACAATAATGTATCAGAATGATTTTGTTTTTCTAAAATAAAATATTTTAATTCTTAAAAATAAATAAATAAATCTTTACATCTTGAAATTCGACATGTTGCGCGCCAAAGGTCAAATTCCTCAAGATAACAATCTCAATATTTTTGCCCTCACTTGATGTGAAATTCTTAAGTAGTCCTTTGAGTTGTTGTGAAAATATCGTGATGTGAAATTCTTAAATAGTCCTTTGAGTAGTTGTGAAAATATCGTTACTTTTGATATTTCTCAACACATAATATAGGCATCAGATGGATTGATTTGAACTTTGAAGATCATAGACAACAATAAGCTTTTCAATCCCCCTTCTCATCTCATGTTTAACATTTCAGGAGAAATGATTTGAACTTTGAAGGTCATAGACAACAATAAGCTCTTCAATCCCCCTTTATTTGGGTAAAGAAAACGTGCAATTGAAACTATACAGGTAAAGAAGGTAAGAAAACTACAGGAAGATAGATTAATATAGACTGATACACTTCATCTAGCATAGAATATATTGAACATCGTATCCTGTTCCAGACACGGTAGGGAAAACAAAAGCATGCCTAAGCTTTTCTTAATCTTGCTTAAAGTGGGAAAGTTTGAAGTCATAGAACCGATTAATGTCGGATGCTATAAGAGCATTGCCGTAGGCTATTTTCTTCTCTGGTGTGAAGTTCATGAGGACTGGGACAGAATGAATCCCCCTCTGCTGGTTTTTCCTCAAGTAGGCTACATGGCTGTGGATATACAGCATCTGATAAGCCATGAATATAAGTGCAGTTCCATGGATATTTTTTGGCCTTGGCCGCCATGGTAATGGTAACATTTGTGAGACAAATGTCTTTGAATGGAGCTTTAGCAATGCCGTCCAGTTTCCCTGCCACACTTACATTTGTTGCTACTATATTGCTGTAGCTAATCCTTTCTACTGCAGGAAGGGCATCTGGATTATATTTGTTATCAGGGTGCGAACCATACGAACCTGTCATGGTAAATGCCCACTTCATATTGACCATAGTCATTCGATTGACAAATATATCTTTCACAAACCCACCTCTTCCTGGGGATGTCTTTATTCTTATTCCTGTTTCTGAATTGATGGCATAGATATCTTCTGCTCGAACATCTTGTATTCCGCCTGACATTTCACTGCCTAGTGCAATTATAGCACTTGTAGGTGATATGCCAACAAGACGACGGATGTAAATATGTTGACTGGGCATGCCAACAGAGATTCCATATTCATCCCAGCCACTCTTTATTGCAACTATATCATCACCCGAGACGACATAGCAGTCCTCGATACGCACATATGAACAGGAATCTGCATATGAAAGGGAAAACATATCAATTATCTCAGCAGCAAGTATGGCATCTCTCAATGCTAGGTATGTCATAAATAGTCTTAAAAGGAAACAATCTTTTACTAGTGAATAAGCAAAATTTCACTGAACTCTTCTTGTTGCTTGCTTCAAGCAGAACATAAACTACATATGAAAAGGCATTTAAATAAGTTGAATCTGTAATTGTTCTGCAGTCATTTTTACCTGTGAAAGTAAGAACACAGACAGACAGATAGCAAAGAGATAGATTGCCTTCCATAATATATTATATAGAATTGTTTTGAAAGTCACTTTCAATCAAATAGAAGGAACATGACCTCTGGTAGGTTAAAAGGAACAGCCAGCTTTACTTAAAGCCAGGAAGATGAGTCTAGTCATGCACGCAATACCTCACTCCAGTAACATAAGAGTTGATTTTGATCCTCAAATTGGATATGGTGCATTGAAATTAATCCCTGTTAACATTGTTACTCTAAAATAAAATATTTTGATTGTAGACTTCTATTTTTGCATTTGATTTTCATTACGCATTAATGTTGTGGACTCTTCATTTTTTGTAGTGTTTTTTTCTTTAAATACAGCTTATATTGACAGAGAAAGCATGAAATTGGAATATGGTTCCTATGATATCTGAAATTTGTACAGCGCCAATTGTATCATTGAGATATAAAACATTAACCTTTTTCCAAACTCACGTAAAAAGCTTAGTATTTCTCTGAGCAATTGACAAGATGAGTCGCATCCTGCTTTAAAACTGCTGGTTCTCTTCTCGGTCAACAGAATTCCTATATCCTTTTGGGTAGATATCAGATACTTCGTGGGGCATATGTCTGTATGGATAACATTATAAGATCTGCCTTCTTTCAGGGCATGTAACAAATGAGAATTTCTATTCATAGGGTTGCCCATGGACTGGTTTGCATTCTTTTGACTTATATGAGAATTTTCTGATGATAGGTTCCTCCGCCAGGTCAACGTATGCTAGGTAGAGTAGCTCCTCTGTTGGTAGGTCCTAGTCTGCTTGGTGAGCTCTGTCTGCGGTAATTTGTAGAGCAGGATGGCTATAAGGTGTGGGCGTCTAGCTGTGCTCCCCTTGCTCTCCATCGCTGGCCATGCTCTCTTACAGGTTGGCTCAGGCTTTCCTCGTGCTAAGGAACGGCCCTAGGGATTTTACTTTTACTGCTATTGCTCTAGCTTGGACAAAATACAAAGCGAGGGCTGTACGAGCACATGGAAATCCCAACAGGCCATTTCGCATTACAACTCTAGAGAGGTGTGGTTTAACTGTACCCAGCTCCTTGGGGATTTTTAAAAGATTAGGGTGTTTCGACGATATCGAAGCCATAATATAGCCATATCGGAGCCCTTAAGGAAGCTTTTGCCGAAAACTCAGAGGTAAACAAGGCTCGAAGCAAGTAGCAATAGGGCCTGTACGATTTTGAGTAGAGAGAAATTGGTCAATCTCATGCCAAGCATGATGCATGTTTGGTATAATTTAGGGAATGGTTGCACCGCACATGTTTGGTATAATTTAGGGAATGGTTGCACCGCACTTCATTGCACGACAGACTCTATGATGTACAATTGGTTTTCGCTTTCGCGTTGGCTTCTCCCAAGTTTAGCAATCAATCTTGCGAAGTTACAGTTGGCTTCAGCGCCTTTTTCACGGCACTTCTTCAAATCGAGAAATCCCAGCCTTCAGCGTCTACGCTTCAAACCCACTTTAGATCCTCATCTTTTGTGAGCAAGGAAGAGCTGACCCACACATGCTTTAGGGCGAAGTAAAATTTTTCAGTCGAATAGTGCTAGGCCAAAATTAGCACTAGAGTTAAAAGCCCCTTGAAGACAAAGGTGAGAATGCATCCTTATTGACTACAATAACGTGTCAAAATCACACAAGTCTTATAATCATGTTAATAAGGTGTCTCTTAGTCGAGATTTTGAAGACAAATGTTACAAATACATCCTTATTGACTACAATGAGGTATCAAAATCACACAAGTTGTTTAATCATGTTGATAAGGTGTCTGTTAATAAGGTGTCTCTTAGTCCAGATTTTGAAGACAAATGTTACAAATACATCCTTATTGACTACAATGAGGTATCAAAATCACACAAGTTGTTTAATCATGTTGATAAGGTGTCTGTTAGTGGAGATGGATGTTGGATGTTTTTACCAACTTGCATGTTAGCAATGAAGACGAGCACTACTGACAGAAATGGTATCAAGCTTTCATGGGGTCATAAGTTGCTATAGAAAAGCCAGTGATCACCTACAAGAAGAACAGAAATGGTATCAAGCTTTCATGGGGTCATAAGTTGTTATAGAAAAGCCAGTGATCGCCTATCTGAAGTGGGGAAAAGGTCATGGATGAAAACACAACAGAATGAGAGAATGTTATAGATAGAAGAAGAGGGAAAGGCGTTAATGCCTAGGGGATCTACGAGGATTCTGGAAAACAATATTGGTAAAAAGATGTAAAATTTATGAATTTTGTCCTAATAAGTGATTTTGTGAATTCTTCTTCATACGACCCTAATTCCATTCTAGAAGCAAGGACCAAAATGGAGATGCGATGAATGCGAATTTTGCATCGTAATAACATCCTAGATGATACTCAAATTCCCTGAAGTGGAGAAGCTCTTTCGCTACAAATGGAACTTCCAAACAAAGTCTAGGGCTGATAGCTTCATAGACAAGTGCAAGGCAAGGCTAGTAGCAATGGCCAAGCACACAAGGGGTGGACTTAGGAAATTCGACCCCAGCAGCAGGAATTTTCACAATTAGGGTAGTGTTAGCGTTAGCAGCACAAATTTGGTTGGTGCTCCAACCAAATGGATGTGAAAAGTGTGTTCCTGAATGGAGACCTTGAAGAGAGTGTTCCTGAATGGATTGAGGAAAAGGTGTACATGACACAACCGAAAGGGCTAGGATAAAGTAAGATAGTTGGTTTGTTGGTTGGTAAAAGCATTCGATGGTTGCACCAAGCACATGGCAGATAAGCATGTAAGTGTGAGTGGTTTCACAGGGGTGCATCGGTTTTGAATCTTGATTTCTCCATCAAAAAAGTGGTAAGGCAATGCTATTCTTGTTTTGGGTAGAGGATCTCATAATCACATGGAATGGTGCAGGTTAAATTGGTGAAGTAAAATGGGATTTGGAATAAGCTCTTGTGATGGCAAACATGGAGCTTTCGCTCACTGTCTAGTACTAGAGGTATGGCAGAAATAGGAGAGCATCTCTATCTCTTGAGAAAACCATGGAAAATAATTCTTAAGAGATTCAAGATGTGGATTGAAAACCATCAGCGACACCAATTGAGATAGGATTGAAGCATAAGAACCCGAGGAAAATAGATGCAAAAGTTCATAAATTAGGATTGAAGCAATCGATAAATAAGGATCTTTGGAAGATATAAATTGGTCATTAAGGAAAGGGCCTCTGGAAGATAGATGTAAAAGTTAATAAATTGATAATTAAGGAAAAAAATAGATGCAAAAGTTAATGATTAAATTATTTAAAGTGAATAAAATTAAAAACTAATTGAATCAATTAAACTTTAAAATCACTGCCTCATGTTTTGAGTGCTATGCCTTCTTCCATAGTGAATTATCGTCTCTCATCGTGCATTTTCTCTTCTTACTATTTTCATAACCACCTTGCCATAGGCAGGGCAAAATGTATCCTAATTATGATGGCTTTTCTCCTTTGGCTGCTCTATGGTTAGCTAGTGTTTAATTGATCAATTGTTTGTGTCATTATTCCCATTGACTTCCCGTGTACGGATTTTCTTAATTTGTATATTGCTAATGGAACTTTTTTACCCAAACCATAAGTTACTAGTAAATTGTGGATGACTGTATCAACCTGGTGTCAATCTTTTTCTAATCAAAACATTCCTTTAATTAAAATAATTTAAAGAAAAAATTTCGAATACCATTAAGCAAAAGCTCCAAAACCCAACGTCACATGCAGATTCATTAGTATTAGAGGATAATGACTACATCCTCATTTGATTCTTAAACAATTAAATCCAATGAATAGTTACCTTCCACGTTTCATTTAAAAGTCTTACACTATTATAAGAAGCTAAGAGACGTGTCCTAACAAATAGACATTGCAAAACGGAGCCTGTGATCATCAGCAGGAGAACGAGAAACATCTACCACTATCAACTCAGAACAATCATTAGACTCATAGAGTGACATTGTTTAAGTCCATAAGAATCTAAAGTAACAATGATATAACGGTAGCAAATATTACCACTAACCTGGATCAATTCCATCGGTGTTTGGTGAGTCAAGTGGTGCAAGGATAGTCACATACTGAATGAGGATATTGCTGAACATTTTAACCACCAAGTGCAAGTGCAATGGTCAAACCTTCTGCATAAATTCGACTGCATAAAGCATTTATGTATATAGTAATAATATGTTCACATACCTGCTGTAGACTGGGTGTAAGTTCCATGCAGGTGAGTTTAGGAAAGTTAAATTTGAAATTATTATCTCCGTGGAGTACATCAATTCTACCAAGTAACCTCGTGTGTTTTTCAATTTTTTTTGGTGGAATTTTTGCCACCAAATTGCACCTTGCCCATCTATAGTACCATTGTCACCTGGAAATCCATTTAAAATAAATTAAAATATGAAAATAATCTCAATAAATAAAGCAGCTTGTTTGGGAACAAAATTCGCACCTGTTATCACAACATCTGTAAGGTTATAACCATTTATCAAGCTGCTATATCTTGAACCAGGTGCATCTCTGCCTCTTCCATAAGAAGGCAAAGGTGGAATTAACGGCCAGTCTGCTAAATCCTGTAGAATAGATTATCAAAGTTATTAGATTATGTGCAATAAGATAATAAATAGAAATTACAAAATCATATGAACTCGAATATCCTAAATACAAAGATATCTAGTGAAAATACAAGTAACAGACACCTATAAATGACATCAAAAGTTGTAAAAATACATCCATTTATATCTGTACAAGAAGGAACAAAAAAAACATTGTGCAAAATCAAATACTATATACTCTGTGATTGTAGGGAAAATATCATACAAAACATAATATGAGATGGAATCGAGAGAAATAGCATACAAATATGATATTAGAGTGAGGCTATCTATTATGGTTCTCCTTCCCCTTCCTCCTTTCTCCCTTTGGAGACAATTACCGGAAGACGAATACAATTCAAGATCTTTACTGTTCCAATTCAAAGAACTCCACTGCCCAGATTCGAAGGAGGGGGATCCATTGATGAAAGCGAGAGCTCCTTCAGAGCCGGGGAATCTAGCCTACCTGATCAAGAATTTCAAGCTTGAAAGAAAGCCTTCCTCCCTTTGGAAACTAGCATTCATGTAAAGAGTAAATTGCTGGGCCAGATGCTTATTGGCACAGAGAGATTATCACATTTCTTAACTAAGGCTACCCTAGTTGCGATAAGAGGACAGAATATGTATGCCCTCTAAAACATAATAGAGGCATAATCACTAATTTTTTTGAATATTATAACTATGTACAGCCTTTAACGACAGGAGAGATCATTCATTTGCCTCAACTATTGATTCAACTCCCACACAAGACTTGACCATATTCGATCATGATGATGACACTGATATGACCTTAGAATCTACAGATAACATCCTTTGAAAGATTCAGAGAACGTTACAATAGTTGAAAAGGATAGGTAGACACTATTAAAAAAATTATATTTAAATATATACATCTTTTATTTCTTTATGTTGGTTGAGTCTTTTGACTAACTTAATTATAGCCTTAGATTTGTTCAGTTCATCAATGAATGAGGGCAACATTAAACCTTCCATGCAACTGATGCACCCATCATTAACTCCACTAGACGTTCATGGCCAATCCTCATGCATTTGAAACTCACATGGCCTCGCATCCTAATCTGCGGCTCAGCCATCTTGTACCCCAGTGTATCATATATAAAAACATTGTTGACCCCAAACATCATGACCAATTTTAAAGCTAGATCTAAGTCTAGCAATATTATACTTTAACACATGCATCTAGCTTTCTTTTAAGTGGGAGGCAATCATAATGAGGTGCTTAACTCCTAATCTGCACAGTTCCTGAACAGAGACCAGCAGCTACAGCAACACCAAGTACTGTTTTTCGGGTTCATATGGGCAGCATGAGAGCATGGTTTTGAGCCTTGTTATATGCAGACGAAGCAGCACTAGTGGGCGCCCATTTCAGCCTTCAACGATGGCAGTTACACTCTTTTAGGGGCACACCTATGACAGCTTTATGACTTCCATTTAAGGCACACTAATGAGGGTTGTTACAGCATTTTATAGGCACTGTTTTTAGTAAGTCGTAAAGGGGGTAGGTCGGACATATCTTTGGGCAGATTTTATCGTCCTGTCAGGGGCGCACTTCCTTGGCAGTTATATGCTATCATAGTAGCCTGAAATTACTCTCACTTGGGATTAAAACAAGCCACCCTCACTACCATTTTCCGACCTGCATTTCTGACAGTTTTCAATGAGTGGTTACCCATACGGAGGAGCATTGGGTATTTTGGAGAACTGAGTGCTAGGTAACATGGGATCACTAGTTGCTTCCATGGAACTTGTGCTTCATTTGATTTGAAGATGCTAGGGTTACAAAGAACTCATGGTGTGGTAAAGAAGGAGAAGCATATCTTTTAGGAGGGAGCAATGGAGCAATGGATATCTTTTCAGGAGAGTATCGGATCTTGTACAATGAAGCACTCACCTTGGGACTCTGACTCGTTGGATGTGCTTACATTGAAGCTGGAGATGTGTCACCTTAAGAGTTAGATCACTTTAAAAGTGAAGTAAACTAATAATTTTTATGACGCTCTATACAAAATAATTGAGGAGTTCAGACCAATCTCTCTTTATGATGCTCTGTACAAAACAATATCCAGGGGTATAACTAGAAGACTGAACTTTGAAGGGGGCGTTCTCTAACTCCATTTTAGAACAGTAATTTGGATTTCTAATCAATACGCAGATCCGTGATCCAGATGGAACTTGGAGTATCTCAAAAGCCTTTTGTTCAAGCAAGACAAAAAAGATGCAAGCTCGCATGATCAAGCAGGAACTTTCCAAAGCCGACAATTGGGTGAGCTGGTTGTATATTCAGTTAAGTCTAATTCATATTGGTTGAAGAATTTCATTTGTAAATTGGGTAAAGGGCTGTCTTAATTCAGAATATTTCTCTATCCTTGTAAATGGAACGGCCAAAAAATTTTAAGCCCTTCATAGGGCTGAGGCAGGTTTGTCCATTATCATCCTGGATGTTTCTAACAGTACTTGAAGGGCTAAGTAGGATAGTATTCGATTTTGAAGGGCTAAGTGCATAGTATCTGACTTTCAAGTGAATAGGAGATATAAAAGGTGTTAAAGTAGGAAGGATGCTTGCCATAACGAAGTTTCTATCGGTTGACAATGTCTTTTTGTTTGTCCATGAGGTGCATACTAACTGGTTTGTGTGTGGTTTAGATTCTAACAGGTCATAGGTTCAAATTTTATGGGAAGGGGTTGAGGAGCCACCTTTGGGAGAATTAAACTATCCCATAAGACATTCAAGTTGGACAGAACTAAAAAACAAAACAAAACTCTTATTTATTTGACAATGGCAATGGCACACTGAGCAAAGCCATGAAATATAAAGAATTTCTCCCGTTTAATTGCTCAGCCACTGGTATGGGAATTAATGAACAGAAATCCTCGTTTACCTTCATCTGGACTTCTCAAGGGCAGCCAGAGATAATTTATGAGCCGTTTGGATTCCAAAGTGCTGAATTCAGTAAAGGACTGAAGTATCTAGGGTTTGTGTTAAAGCCAAATGGTCATGGGTATTGGAATTGAAACCGGCTGTATCTGAAGGTGGAAAAGAGAATCACAACTTGATGTTTACAACTAAGTAAACCACATCTCTCTAATTAGAGAAAAAGCACTAAGAAGGTCCACCAAAACATAGATTGCCGTCTATAAGCAGCACACTGCTCTTGTCATCGGAGCAATTCCAGTCCACTGGCAGTCTACGTCATGCATACATGTTGGAATGCTGGAAAAGATAGAAAGTCATCTCGCTTCTTGTGGACTGGTCGGAAGGAGAAAGATGAGTTTGCACTGGTCAGTTGGAAGAAAAAGGTGAAAACCAAGGCATACAGTTTGTGGGGAAGAAAAAGGATTCATCACTTTGGCAAAGCACTAGCCGCGAAAATTTTACAGAGACTTATCCGAAGGACTGTGGCATACTATTATCTAGAAGAAATACCTGGAGCCCCTAGAAATAGATTTGGTCTCAGGCCAAATCAGCCTTTAATGTCTCAATTATTTGGAAGTCCTTGCCCAATCCTTTCCCCTTCTTGGAAACGGTATAGCATGGAGGGAGCAGATGGAAAGGAGAAGAGGCTAGGGTGTAGATCTTTGGGCTGGTAGTAATGGACAGTATCATCTCCCACAGCATCTTATAAAATCTTTGAATGACCAAGGATGGACAGTGCTAGTTGACATTGAAGATCCAACAAATACTAACCTTTGGAGTCAAAGTTCACTGAATGCAGAGGCATTACATTTGGTCGGTAGGGCTGCAGAATGTCGATAGGAATTTGTAGGGAGGATGGTGCAGACTTACAGAGCAATGTTTGAAGAGACCGGAGATGCTCCATGATGGTGGGAGAAGATTTGGAAAGTTAAATTTACAAAGTCTAGAATTCATTTTTGACTGGCTATAGCAAATAAAGCTTCAAGCTTTGACATGGCATGGGGAGTCTGACAGAGAAATGCCAGATAAAGTTCGGGAAATTGATTTCTTTGTAGACATACAGTGGAGACAATTGGGTCGGAAGGTCATTCTCCTCTTGGCTAGAGGACAAAACTCTTAGCAGGAGGGAACCTTGCTAGACTGTATAAAGGTTTGGTTCAAGAACAGATCCTTTAAGATCCTCAGATCTCTTTGCCTCCGATTGACTCGAGTGCCATTTGATTCACTAGAAACTCAAGTACTTTTGGAGGTAAGGAGATCCCTCCAATTCAGGTGTAATCAATTATATGAAGGAATCAAACCCTCTTAAGAAAATATTACTAATTAGATAATATGGAGATGGATAAATCTCATGCATGGGTATTGATGGTGCATGCCAACGTACACATATACTGGCATGGGGTGTTATTTATTTTAATGAAGCACATAAGATCTCCTTCAAAAGTGCAGGTACAAATAACATTGTTGAACAGTAAGCATCAACTTTTTTCTTTGTTAAACATGTTAATAGGACATGAGGGTATTCATCTACAGAGGCTGGGAAATTCTAAGCTGGTGAACAACTGGACAAATGGTAATACAATATGAGGTTATTCATCTACATAGGCTGGGAAATTCTAAGCTGGAGAACAAGTGGCCAAACACATATGCAGAATATTGTTCAGAGGCCACTATATGACGAGGTTAAGTTTGCAGAGTACTCCTTTTCAGTTATAACCTTTGTCACAGGCCGTACCTTTCTCTGTATTTAGTTTTCGATAGCATCTTTAATATTTATGATTAGGTATAGAAAGGTCAAGTCTATTTTGTTTAAAATGGACCAGAGATACAGGACTGCTTTTAAATTTTGGTCAATTGATAAGGGGAGGAAAAGCTCTTTGTTATACTTAACAAAGAATGACTGATGAGTGCTCAAGGGACACCAAATGTATTTTTTTTCCTTTTAAAATAAATGTTATTATTTTATTCTAGGAAGAAAAAGTATATGTAATTAAATTAAATAACCAGTATGTATAATTAAATTAAATAACCTTTGCTTTTGTTTTTAAAAATGAAACTAATTCAAATTGGTTTTCCATTTCGTTAAAAATAATGAGACAACTCATTTTCACATTCTAGTATCTACTTATTAATAATAATAAATCAGTTAATAATAACTCCAATTAAATCATGTCATGTTCGGAATTTGATGCTATTCATTAAAAAAGAAATAAGAAAATCATATTTTAAAAATTATACTATTATTGATTATCATATTTTTTAATTGAAATTTAAACTAATATTAATTATACTTAATATTCATTCTAATATCATACATAAATTCGCATTTAATATTAATCAAATATCTTTTTTTATTATTAAAAAAAACTCAAATTTGATAAAATAAATATCCCAATTCTTATCTAATATCTTTTTTATTATTAAAAAACTCAAATTTGATAAAATAAATATCCCAATTCTACACTCTGAGCCCAATAAAGTCTCTACCATAAAGTGCACTCCATCATAATAACATGCATTCAACAACAAAATAAATACCCCAATTCTGTAATCTGAGCCTAATAAAGCCTGCACAATAAAGTGCACTCCATTATAGCATGCAGTCGCTACCTTATGGCATGTTACTTGAATAACTTAACTATACAGTAACAGGCGCACTCACTTATGGCATGTTGCTGCAGGAACTTTAAAACAGAAAGACAATAAAAACAATTAACAGGACAACAGAACGAAAATAAAAAAGAAGTAAGGGGACGGCATACCTGAGAACCCAGAATGACCGCCTCTTTATGGAGATAAAGAGTGAAATGGTTTGTGAGATTGAAGCTTCCAGTTAACCATCTACCTGGCGGAATGTAAAGCTGGCCTCCTCCTTTTTCCGAGAATTCGCTCAGATGATCAATTGCTTTCCGAAAAGCTTCGGTATTTACAGTGGTTCCATCCCCCACCCCTCCATACTCTGCAATCGATACGCTCTCCGCTCGGCATGAAGTGGCCAGATAACTGAATGACCAACTCCCCTTCAGGCACTCCACTTTTACCCCGAGCAATATCAAGCACCCCAACAAAAGAAGCACCTGAAACAGCTCAAACATAGTTTCTATTAACCTCAGGGTAAATCCATTACAAGGAATACTCTGCAGGTTTCGATATCACGACCCTACATATTCACAAAAAGAGGGAAAAATGACTCTGACAAATCTCAAAGAGGAAGAAGATACTTACATGGCTTCTCTTAAGCTCCATCTCAAATAAAGTTATTTTGCTTGAGCCAGATGGCTTCTCTGCAGTAATGGCTGTGAATGCAGATGCGATATTTATAGGCCTCAGTACCTTGCACTGCATTCAAACTCTACTTCACGCCCCTATATTTATAGACCTCCGTTGAGTCTTCGTTGCTTGCACTACATTCAAACTTTAATAAACGCCCCCATCTTAGGCAAAATTTTCGTTGGAGGGAGGAAATTTGCTATAGTCCCTTCAATAGTAGGATGATCAGGTGTGTGACCCACGTTCTCTGTTCAAAATTTCATCTGAGTGCTTACAAAAATGTACCTTTGTCTCCCACCATTACCAAATTCTCGTGATATCCCTTCCCCACTGGCCCGTTAAAAGACATTCGACTCCAGGAATATGACTTGCATTTCATTTTCTGGTCGGCTTGGATTTCTTTTTTCTTTTTTAATGTCCCGCGCAACAGAGGCGCACTTGCTAAATAGACTGACGATGTCAAAAATGTCAAAAGAATTAACGTCACGGGCAACTTGCAACATATGTTTACTTGCTAATTGGATCGGCGGTGTTGACGTTAGAAAGTGGAGGATTATCGGATCTTTAAATTTAAAAAGCAAAACAAAATGATATTACAAGTTCCTGTTTTGATTTGAATGAAATTCGGAAAGTTGGTGAAAAATAAATAAAAAATTAATACTACTTAGATAGCATGATATTTGAATGGGAAAGTTTTCTATCTTTCAGTGAAAAGGAATGTGATTACCAATTTCATATATTTTTAATATAAGAAATGAATTTGATTTATGAAATTAGCATAATATTATAGGTTTTTAAGATAAGAAATGAATTTTATTTTAAAAAATTATATGATATGATATTTTTTAACATGGGTTAGTTTTTATATGTAAGTTTTGTTTGAGATTATTATAGTGATAAAAGTATAGATATAGTTAGATTATTAGATTTTTTATCATAAGTAATAGAAATTTTAGTGTTTTTAAATAGTGTATTGTTATGTGAAATAAGAATAAGTTTTAGAATTTATAAAAGTATAATTATGTACATTTATATGAGCTGAAGTTATGGTGGGAGTAGAGATTTTAATGGTGGATAGGATGAGAGTTCTTATTGCAAAGTCTTCATGTTCTAGCATCAACAATTAGTATGATGTTATGTTTGATTCCACCTTACACAACATTATGATTAGAAGAGAAGCACAACTTCGAAGAGTAGAAGAGTGGAAAAGGCTAAATAAATAGAGGTCATTGTGCTCAACAATAAATTTGACTCCACTTCCAAGTCTAGCATCAACAACTAGTATGACGTAATGTTTGATTCCACCTTACACAACATTATGATTAGAAGAGAAGCACAACTTCGAGAAGTAGAAGAATGGAAAAGGCTAAATAAATAGAGGTCATTGTGCTCAACAATAAATTTGACTCCACTTCCAACTTTAGTCCCTTTTTCTCAATTTTGAGTTTTTTTTGTTGGTTTATTAGGTTGGAATATCCTTTCATGTGTTTTAGATAATAGCACTTTGGGGTAAGCAAACTCCATCTAATATTGACTAAATTCCTATGAGTTAGTCATAAAGGTCTACTTTAGATTATTTTCTCTAGGTGGATGACTATTATAGTGACTTCTTCTCTTCCCCTCTCCCACTAGTTGGGTCTCTCTCCACAACACTACTTATTATTATACATCCATTTATTTAAATGTAGAAAAATTAAAAAGTTCTTAATCAACTTTTTATTATGTTATATTACATAAATTATATTATAGTTATTACAATATTTTATTCCTTTACAAAATCACAATTGTTTTTTTTTTAACTAAGAGATATCTTTATTAGTAAAATATGTGTTAAGGGAGTGCAACAAAAGTACAAATTGCATGAGTGCCCTCTAGAAAAATCCACTCCAAGACAATGGGCTCTAGGAATATTCTAGACAATATTATATTAAAAAAGTGCAAATCTACATTGAAACACCTTTGTTAATTTGATGCTTTATTGTTATATTTTGAAAATTGCTTAAGATATAAAACAATAATTTAAGTAATAGATAAGAGATCCTTTATTACACAAGAACTTGAATTCTTAATTTATGGAAGTGTACAAACTCTACTATTTCATTATCAAAATTCAAAATTCAATACTTTATTATTAATTATTTTACAAAAATATGATATCAAATATAAAAAATGAAATCTATTTTCCATTTTTGAGGAATTCCCAAAATGGGATTTTCACTCCGCACCTTTTGGGAAGAGTTACTCTTTGGAGAGCATGGGACAATGAAAGTTGTGAGCTATGTTTGGTGGGGGAGGAGTTATTGTCTATCATTGGCCTATGTGGTATGATTAGTTAAGGAGACTTGAGAGATAGTAGTTTACTCTGTAGGTTGTAGCTCATGTCAACAATTTGAGCCTCCTTATCCCCAACTCTTGATCCTAGCCAACACAATGGTATATGATAGAACAAAGTTCTTTAGATCTAATTGTTTGATTTATGCTTTCTCATTCATGAATATTGATAAGATGCTTCCATTTTATAACAACTTAGGTCCGATGGCATAGCCATTAAAGATTAGGTTCAAATGAGGAAAGGCTTATAGTCGATACCTAACACCTAGAGATGAGGAAAGTCATGGTAAACAACAAAATGGTTAAGGAGGTTGAAATGAGCATAGATCCAAATATTCCCAAATAGATCAACTTTTTTAATTGCTATTAAATCCATAAGTAGAAAAAGACAACTTGACAAACTAAAACATCTTAATAAACAAAGAAATAAAAAGCAAAATTAATTCTCACAATAATATTAACCACCTAAAAGAAAGCATGATATATGATTTGTGCTCTTAGACAATAAAAACCATTGCAACCCAAATTATAATATATTTTTATTATATAACATAAGTCATTGAAAAAACAAGTTATACATAATATGTTTGTATAAAGTTTCGTTTGTTATCAATAAAAAGTCATGATTTCCTTCCCAACATAGCTATAGATACAGTATTGTTATATGGTACTTTAAATGAGTTTTAAAAAAATAACTATATATATATATATATATATATATATATATATATATATATATAGATTATTAATACGTATTTTTACGCTATAAGGCGTTCTTATTTGAAAACAACTCCCCTAACTGCCATTGTATTCATGTTTGAGTCATTGGATCAAATGTTAGAAGATTTAAATGTTTTAGGCCATTAGATCCACAAGTAAATAGTTTTTTATATGTTTTTTATAATATTAGTTTTTTTTCATTTTAATAAGTTAGATTGAGTTTAAGTTTTGGTGACTTTTAAGTTAAAATGAAAAAACAAAACCATTAAAATAATAAATTGACATTTAATATTAATCAAATATCTTTTTTATTATTAAAAAACTCAAATTTGATGAAATGAATATCCCAATTCTAGACTCCAAGCCTAATAAAGTCTGTACCATAAAGTGCACTCCATCATAATTATACGAAGTGTATATATATTCAAGAGTCTTAAAGTGCACTACATCATAATTATACCAAGTGTATATATATTCAAGAGTTTATTATTTGTTATATGTATTATGTTTATGTTTCATATATGGATAATAATAAAGTGGTGTTATTGTTGTTATTATTTATTGGTGTTTTTGGATGTGGTGTTATTAGATTGAGATTATTGTGGTTTTTTTTTTAAACATTTTTTGGGGGTTTATAACGTTTTTATATTGTTTATTATGATAGAGTACTAAGTTGTGATATAACGTTTTAGTTTTTTTTTTTTTGGTGTTTAAGAGGGATTTTGATGTTCTAATCCAAGGTTCTAAATTTGCTTAAGGATTTATAATTAGTTGCAAGCATCGACTAGCGTTAATGCCCATTGTAGTTGGTCTTTCTAAACCATGTGTTATGAATCATCTGCCTTGAAAATGATAAGAAGTCAATGAATACAATTGACTTCAAGGGGGAAGCCTCATTTACAATAAGTTCAATACACAATAGAAGATTAGATGATCCTAAGGCTAGTTCTCCTATGTGTGTAATAGGAAACAAAGGGTATAACTATAGTGAGAAGTCACGGTCTTCTTAATAATATAACGAATAAATTGATAACTAAAGACCAACTGGAGGAGAATTTTGAAATTTGATATAAAGACCAACTGGAGGAGCTACAATGTCTTTAAGGACCACACCTATATTCCTCAGAGTGGACCAACTAGCTTATAACCAGCGACATGCCCCCTTACACAAACTCTTCTAACATCAAATACACAAGCCAACTTCCATTTTTCCTTTTCGGCAAACAATTTCACAGACCATTTACCCCTAGGAGCAACCTCAGTTCTAAATTCAAAGGATACATGATCATTAACAGCCTGAGAGAGTGGAAACTCTCTCACAAAGTCTCAAAACTTCCTAAACCAACACATCCAAGACAAAATGTGCATGTGCCCTCTGACAAACCAGACACACCAAACCAGACCAACAAGGGACTCAAATCCAAGGGGACGCATGGACAACTCCATATAGACCAAACATAAAAGAAATTACCTTGGGGGGGGGAATTAATCATGGAGCTCCCCAAAGTTGAATAAGGAATTAGAAAATAGTAAAAAAGCTGCAAAAAAATACCTTGTTGAAAAGCATGTGTCTAAGAGAGCTGGACAAATCAAGTAATTTGAATGTCTGAACCTGAATCCCTTATGAAACTTCCAAGGTGGCCACTACCCAAATTTCCATCACCATTTTCTAAGACAATAGTCTGATTATGAGTCCCATGACGTAGTTGCCTCAATTTACTTGACCAAACAACCACACTCCAAAATGATTTCCATGCATAGGTTGTCTCGCATCGTCATTACTCCAATCTTCCTTCATGATAATAGACTTGAGATCCAAAAGTCATTGTGAGTGATTAACATAAGTCACATAACAAAGTACAGAGGCTATCATTCACCTTAAGTTCACATAAATGCTTTTGGTATAGGGAGAGGGGAGCATGGATGAGGGAGGTTATTGCCCAATTAAATACATTGATTTCCATTTGGGTTCAACATCATTTGAGGGAGAGGCCACGTGCCTCTCCCTAAAAAATGATTTAAAATTATAATCTTAATTATCTAGTGCATAATAGAAGATTAAGGGATGGGAGCCTCTGTAAGTGATCCATTAACGACTAATGTTCCCAAAGATAAGAGAGTAGCCTAGTTTGTCATTGAATATGTTGTGGAGTTGTGATCTTTGAGAATGTGGAAAGCTTTGAACTTGTAAAGGGAAGAGATCTAGAGTTTAATTCTAACTAAGATCAAAGCAAGTGCCAAATCCAAGGGCATGGTGCTAAGAGTAATGTGCTAGATACGTTTATGAGAATCCCCTATATTTGTTAGAGAAATGACTCCCCTTCGAGTCCCCTTCCTAAGTCTAAGTCAAGCCCCTTAAGCAACCCATAACATTTCGCTTGATTGTTTATGGTCATTCCTAGACCTCATGAGAAAGCCAATTCAATTTATTCTCTAAGGCTAAAGATTATGCCCTCCCTTACGACAAATAAAGAATGAATTAGAACCAATCATATATATATATATAACAAACATAGATTTAATTGTATTTAAAGATGAGTTATTCCAATAAATATTTATAGTGGAGAGATATTTATATATGTATGAAGATTTCTCTTAAATAACCATAAAAGTAATTTATCATTAAACATATATTTAATTATATTTAAAAACGAATTATATATATATATATATATATATATATATATATAAAATAGAAAAATATGAAATTTAAAATGTTGGCATAAAATTACTTAATAAAGAAAGAAAAAAATATTATATATCCCTTTTAATCTAATTATTTTTAATATGGCTAAAAGTTTATATTATTTTTAAAAAAATCTTTTAATACAAAATTAAATAAAATATTTATCAATCATATTATCCCATGATTAAAATATAAATATTAAATACAACCTAATAACTCAATGCATCTATCAAAGGAATGATGCAAGATTTAAGTATTTCAATATTAGCTTTACCTTTCTCATTTCAGTGAGGTGATACAAAATTTTCAATTAGGTAATAAAAATAAGATTTTTGATTTATTAAAATAATTCATATTTATGGTGTTATATTTAGAGAATCAAGATAGAAAAGCTACGTAAATTATCAAAATTAATATGGGATATTTTTTAAACTTTACATAACATTTTTCAAAAACAAATTTAACATATTTTAATAATTTAAATTATATATATATATATATATATATATATATATATATATATGTATGTATATATGAATGAGGGTACAAAATTGTCTGGAAAATAGTAGAAATTTTGACATGATTTTTGTTAAAATTTGGCAGAATTTTTGAGAAATTAGGTTGCTGTTATCAAGCTTAAGGATTTTGGGTGCCTAGATTTTGGATAGTGTTGAATCTATTTCTACCAAAGAAAACAATTCAAACACTCCTATGATCTGATTTTTTTTGGAAAAAAAAATCATCAACTTTCCAAACAAATCTATAGCCTAAATTTGGATTGTTGTTGTCAAACTCAAGGATTTTGGGTGCCTAGATTTTAGATAATGCCCAATCTATTTCTACCAAAAAAAAACCAATTCAAACACTCCTATAATCAAATTTAAAAAAAAAAAAAAACAAAAACAAAAACACATCAACCTTCCAAACAAATTTATACCGTTAATCGACAACGGCTATATATCTATTTTATTTAAATATTAAAAAAAATTAATAAAGTAATATTTTTTATATATCAATAATAAATTTATATATGGGACATTTATAAAACTTGTAATACGTACCAATAAATTAATGTGATGTGACCCTAACAGGGACAAATGTTAACGAGAATGGTGGTGTTGATTTTCTTCTGAAATCATGTGAACTTATGGTAATGAGGCCCACGCTTCCCCAAAGGGACCCTTGGGATGTACTAGAAAACGACAGTTTGGTTCTTTGTATTACCTATGATTATGTATTTCCTTTGATTACGTGACCGTGTAAACTTGGACCTAATAAAGTTCATGCCCCGCCCATTATGGAATCTTTAAATTAAATGTATATACATTATATCAACACTCACATCAACGACGTGTAAAGTTATAAATAAATATATATCTAAATTTTCATTCACTTTCCCAAGGAGATAACAACTTTATTATTTAAAGATATATGAAAATAAGTTATAAAAAATTATATTTTCACTAACCAATCTTATAAATAGGTGAATGAGATTGTTTTCCTTGGGGAATATTTTTATTATTCAAAGATAAATGAAAATAAGCTGTCATATTACACTTTTTAGCTAACTAACATAAGTAGGTGAACGAGATTGTTTAACTAACATATATCATAAGTAAGTGAACGAGATTTTTGAAAACGATGTGAGATATGTTATTATATTAACGTTGTTAATGTAATGATTAAAATAAAATCAAAGGAATTGTTTTCTTCATCGCATTTATGGTAATTTATTTTTTATTTTAATAATGATATTATTTTAGGTAATGAAATACTTAGATTTTATAGTTCTTTGTTTTATATATATATCATTGATTTATAATTATTATTTGATTTTAAGTTATTAAAAAAATATTAAAAATGTAAAAATCAACATATAAATACAAAATAGTGCATAACATTTTTTTCAAAAAAAAAGTATTTTTATTAGAAGGAACAAAATTGTGTTTTTGATGGGGTGAGTTGAGACATTATAGGTGGGAGGGTGGCATGGCAACCATTTCGCCAGGAAATTATGGGAGGGGATGTGCCATGTTGTCCCTCCTATAAATAATTTAATTCAACCTCTCTTTATGGTTAAGTCATGTCAAGTTATAATTGTTATATGTTGCTTCAGTGTGTTCACCACCCTAGTTGTGCATCAAAGTATCTACTCCTGCATGTTTTCATGAATGCAAATAACTTATGGTTATAGGATGCCTTAATGGAGGAGTATCTCCTACTCTAATAATCGTTGGATGATAAGGATTATTTTGTAGATCTCTTAGGGATTGTCTACTATTATGCACTCAACTAGTGTTTTTTCCTTCGTAGTCTTTCATCAGTCCTAAGTGCCAACTCTGAGTTGCCTCCTTTAACGCCCCTACTTTGGTTGTGGGATAGTGAAAGTAGGCCTCCATGCATGGAACATGTAATTGCACCAACTCATACTTTATTTTTCCTTAAGGTGCACTTAATTTCTCCTTAGTCAACTCCCTCGTTGTCCTCATCCTAGTTCATGGCCAAGGGTATGCACAAGCTCTTTGTTAGCTCATTCCCTCCATTGTTGGAGGTCTCTATATGGGAAATTTACTTAGTTCTCAATTTCAATTACATGCTCAAACTTTAATTATTCCTTCTTAGAAAGCTCGCTATCATAGAGGAGTTGTGTATTACGTGTTGAGGGGAGGCTCGAGAGCCCACTTTAAAGTGGAGTCCTTGGATCATTATTTTTCAAGATTAAAACCCAATATCCATCTAAAGGGAACTCAACAATGTTGAGTAGGAAATTGCAAGAGAGAGGGGTTACCTCTTATATATTGATATTCATGTCAAAGTTGTTGCATGTATCCCACACACAAGGAACACGAATGGGAGGAAAAAACAATATCTACGAACCATTAAGTTGTATTAACATGTGAAATCCTTCCTCAGAAGGGTGTTGTTTGATAGAAATGGTGCAAAGGATGAAATATTAGTTATCACGGAGAAGCTACAACTCCAAATGAATGATTTGAGTTGTAGATTGGGAAGCATAGATGTCACCTAGGCATCCCACTAGATCCAAGGAGTCCACATCAATAGAGAAAGGAGCTTATGGAGGTGAATCCCTCTGATTCCACGACCTCTTCATGATTTTCTATTTTCATAGTGGTCTTATTTTATCTCGATTTTCTCAATCTAATCAAGTCACTTGACTTACAGTCATTAGTTTTTGGACAACGTTGTATGCTTATTTTGGTTTATATTTTATCTTAAAAAAATTGTTAGCTAAAGGACTAAGGCATTTCCATTGGTTTGGTTTCCCTAGTGGTAAACTAGGGCATGCTAAAACTATAAATTATATATATATATATGAACGATAAATGAAACTTTAACTTCTTAACAAAAAAACAAAATTACACGAGCAAAATATCATGACTAGTATTTCAAGCACCCTTGTTGGGTCAAAATATGAAGAGAACAAAAATCCCCTTTCGATATAGAACAAGCTAATTGTGAAAACATTTCATAATCCTATGATAAATCGAGGGCTCATCAAGCCTCCCCTTGTAGAATCTGATTATAATTTAGGCAAAAAAGAACAATACATCATAACTTCAATATATCTCAAAATTTCAAGCCCATAGCATCAAAAAAGTTGTTAGGGGTCTTCTTCATAAGAAAATATTTTCAATAATCTAGCTATGAAACATCAATCTTAAAGTTATGACTCATGAAAATAAGAAATAATTATGCCTAAAGGAACTTATTAATCTCCCAAGTGCCCTCTTTCACCTCTAGATCATCCTTGCACAATCTTCCAATTCCCATGTTTTCTCCTTATAAACATGACCAAAAGTAATGTGAGCAAAATATGATTGTAAATGGGTGATGTTGTGAAACAATCATTGAAGCAAGTAGTTCCTTAGCACAAAATCACTTGTCATCCATCATACCACCAAGACCTCAAAAACTTGAATTTGAGAAATTCCTTTCTCAATGGCACTTGGATTAAAACCAATTCAAGGGCAATGAGCTCAATATGGTTGTTCAAAAAGCATCCAATACTAATTTTGAAGTTGAGTAAGTGATGATGGGATAAGACAATTATTCGTCCTGCTCCTTCCTTAGGTGGATATCCTTGAGAGGCTCCATCAAAAAAATCCCAAGTACCAATATTAAATTCAAAGCTCTAAGAACAATGAAGGACATAAGAGAATTAGGGAAACGAGTTAAAATGTTGAAATTTTGGTGAGCATATTTTTTTATTTTTTTATTTTTTATTTTATATATATATATATTTTTTAAATTTATTTTTTATTTTTTTATTTTTTTTTATTTTATTTTATTTTATTTTTTTAATTTTTTTTATATTTTTTTTTATGTTTATTGCTAACTAGATTGCCCGGAACCAAGGTTGGGGGAAATATTTTGTAAGCATTGGGGTAATCTCGGGTGGTTGGGGTAAATGACAATTATCTTCCCCACCCAGATTCAAATCCCGGTGAAGTGATATGATGAGCTATAATGCCTTGATAAAGGTTGTTGTAATGGTTTCGAGCCTTGTGATCTCCTAAGTGAGTATATCTATGGGTTGGTTTGGTCAACAACCTCAATCTAACCCTTAGGCTGAGAAGGAGACTAATTTCTTTTCTCTGAAAAAAAATAGTGAAAACCATGTTTTCAATCATTAATTAATAATGACAGTCTAGTTTAATAAATATTTGTTTAAAATTTCATTATTAATAATAGAGGTTTTGAAGAGTAATTTTTTTGAAATTTTTTCCCAATCTTATAATATTAAAAACTTTTACGAAAACTTGTGTTAAGTGATGGTTTTCTTATAGTGTTTATCATGCTAGTTACAAAACTCATATTTCAGAATCATTTCATTCGTCTCCAAACACATGTAATTGGTTTGCCAATTTGCCCACTAACATCATTTTTTGGCACATTAAAAAAGATAAACACTCATAATAAAAATGCACAATAAAAGTAAGCTAATGATCCCAAACAATTTTTATAAAGTACTTAATCCTTATCGAATCCTCTACCAACCTTTCATTTATATCCCAAGGGCTCTTTTCCTATCTTCTATAATACTTTGGAAGAAAAACACTCGTATTCTTCAATTACAAGAAAAACTACACACATGATAGTTAAATTTGATCAAGAATGCTTCCACATCATTTTTTTTGGGCTAGTTTGTTCATGATTTGCACAATTAAGTTTTGGCTAAAAAATTATAATCCAAGGTCATTTAAGCCATCAAAATCACACCAGATCTAGGTCACACCAACCCTTAACATAGTTGGAATTTTTTTGTACTTCAAAAATTTCAAACCAACAACCTTCACACAATAAATATTTTAATAGAACAACCTATCACCAACTATTCTCCATGCTATAGATAAAATAAACTTCAAACTCAAATTATATTCATAGCACAATAACCATATATAAACATTAATATTTTTAAGTTATCTCTAGCCAACTTTTCATCTGGTTCCATGTCATATGGAGACAAGATTGAATTGGGTACGCTTTTTTGTGGAATAGTGTAAAATGAGATCCCACCTTTGGGACCCTTTGTATGTCTAATAACACTAATGCGTTTCTTTTCATCCAGAAATCACGCAAACGGTTCTCGTGATATGATAAGTGGCGTAGAATGAAAAATAAAAATATATTTAAAATTTTGATTTTAAATAAAAGTAATAATATTATTATTATTGTTAATATCTATCCGCATTTCTTTTGATTCTGAAATCATGTGAACTTATCCACTTTGGCACCCGTGCACCGAAATTATTGATTTGATGACATGGTATGAAATGTTTTAACGCCGCCGATGAAAGATATTATTTCACGTGAACTGCAATTTTTTATTTATATAAAAGTAATATTGTGAATATCATCAATTTTTTTATTTAATAGTATGGCATGGATAATAAGTAATGTCAGGTTTTAGATTCTTTGATTTGATTTATTTTTAAATATTTTCTAATTAATTAATAATTATGTGTTTCTCATATTTTTCAAAATTAAAAGTTTTATATAAAGCAAATAAAATAAAAGTTAAATTAATATTTATGTTGTAAATTATAATAATTTTATATTTATTATTATTATTATGTTATATAATTAATATATATAAGAGATTTGTGATTTATGAATGTGGATTTATTTTATTTTTTCATTTAAACTTGTGATATTTTAAGAGAAAATACATGTTCTTAATCACTAGGTTTATTTTTTAGATTTATTTATAATACACTGAAAATAATAAAATAGATTGAGATGTTTAAGATATTAATAGTATTTTACGATAAATAAATAAAAGCACATATAAATACATGCATATAAAATAATAAATATTCCATACTGCTAGGGTTGTGATGCCACTCACTTGTATTAATAAGTAAGAAACGATACTCGTTTTTTTAAATAAGAGTAGAAATTCATTTATATTAGAAGCCGCAAAAAAGTGATTACACACTTGTCTTAGAGGTTCAAGAGGTGTCTCAACCTAAAACCTTGTTGTCATATGAAGTTCGTGGCTTGAGTGTTTTCAAAGCAAAATTTAAGATAGTCTTAACATTGTTTGGTCTCTAACCTTTTGTAATGAAATCGTAAATGAAGAAAATAGATTTTGGTATGTCATAGTCTATTGTAATGAATCCCTCCCACCTCCTTGGACTCTACAAATTAAATGAGAGGTGTTACTTTGTCCTAACCCAACTTCCATGGTCTCGTTATGGAAATGGGGTTACAAAATTTTCTCCCTTTCCAAGGTTAGTGAAATTAAATTTGGACTATACCATCATATTTAGCTCAGCAAGAGATTTCCGACGATATAAATTTAATTGAGATCTAATACCCAGATCAAAAGTTATGGCCATTTAAAGTTTGGAAAATAATTTGTGCCATGTCAGCAAAAATTGCCATGTGGAACCCACTAATTAGCTTACATGGCTCTGCCACGTCACCCGCAACCCCCATTGTGGCTTCCACCACGTCACCACACCTTTGTGCCTTCCTCGGTTGATAATGGTTTAAGCTTTCCTCATGTCCCAACGTAACAAATTTAATTTTCTCTGTAAAGTGTTGGGTGGATTTTTCCATCCCCCTACCTTTGTTAACCACAACCTCCTCAACTTTAACCAATACCGCAATGTGGAACCCCTGCAGTGTGACAATAAATTCTCTGTTAAGTGACATGAAGTATTCCTATCCCATGCCTTCCATTAATCACAACTCGACTAGTAAAATGACCACTTTGAACCTCCTTGGGTTCGTGACCCATGATGACATAATGTTGACGTCACGATGTTACATGACATCCTCTAAAGGTGCCACACATCATCCAGTTACAAGCCACATGGTTGTACAAATTGGATTGTCCTACGTGCCATGTGTCATGCTTAGAATGTGCCTCGTCATCATTTCGTCTGGGTCACTCTACCACGTAGACTCCGCTATGGAGCCCTCCTACAAATTTTCCACGTCATGGTGCCCCACCATCCCATTAGAACAAGTAAGGCCACAACTCTACAAGGTTATGGCACACATGAACCTTTTTGTCAACTAACGGTGGAAAGTATGTCTCATGGCCTCTGTTACTATGCCACTTACTACAATCTACCACGCCACTCGACCGTGCGACATGATGAGAATATATGCAATAAATGAAGGGAAACACCCCATTATGTGCCCCCTACAACCTAGTGGATTTTATTAGTCCGCCTCTAACTCTGTGTTGCAACAACAACAACAAGCTCATTGATTCACATACATGAAGTTCACTCCTCCATTCATTCTTCTCACGACACTCACACCCAACAATCTCAAGGGGACATTAAACCAATTCCCCTGTGTTATACATAGGCCTTCCCGACCTTCATAGAGATCATTTATTGAGTTGTAATGTTCAGGCCATGGAATTTCATTCACCATAGCAACACATCAATACTCTTTGACAATAGATAAGTCATGGAATCATTGAGTGTATAGCAATTAAACAAGGATCCCCAAGCCCCCATGTCATGAGAATAAGTATTCATACCTTTCATTGAAATACATAGGAACCATACATTCCTCACCAACAATACATGTTATAGATATATACAACAACAATAACCATTCACATTGCATAGATAAGTATGACAATACCACTTATCTTAATAACTTGATGGCTGGAACTGAGGAAGGGACTTCAAATCTCTACCAAACTTTAAGTTGATTGCACTGTTATTCTTTCTTACAATTAACCACCCTCTAGCCGCATTCAGAATCTAATGAGGTAAATTTTCTCAGAAGTTCTCAACCAATGAACCAATGATAAGAGGTAGAGTCCTTGATTTCCTAACAGCTCTCAACTGCAACATGACAACAGTGACTCTCAACCAACAACAAGACAACCATAGGGGTTCAAGAAGAGCACATAGAGTCTCAATTTAGTTTTGGAGAAGGATGTGTATGAAAAATGGGAGGTTTATCAGTTGGATTAACTAATGTCGGGACAAAAGCACACCTATCTAGTAGTTTATGAGAGGGTACTAGCACCAGTGCTATCAACACCAAGGTTAAAATTGGTGTTATCATTCCCACTAATACTAGGATGCCTCAACATAACAAGTAGTTTCTCAACTCGACAAGTTTTCTAATGGTTTATAAGCCCCATTGTAAGCCATTAATCAAGTGGTTTATCAGTAAGCAAACTCTCACGAGTTTTATTGACCTAACAAGCACTCGAGTGTCACAAATCCATCAAACACATAGGCACACACACAATCCTTAATATATCATCATACAGGCACAAACACGACCTCTACAACAACACAAGGAATCCATCCACAAGTTTCAGTAGAGAACATGGGTAGAGAGAAATTGAGTTTTCCAGGAAAACCCACAATAATTTCCAAACTCCTCTTTATTTTTTGTTGCTCCATTCCCACCCTTCCTAGAAAATCTCCTCCTCGAAACATGCATGCCTCCAAATTATTTGTTAGGACCTTTCTTCCTTGATTCCTCTTGTGTTTTGACCTTGTTAACACGATCTATGGGGGCAAGTATTGCAAACTCATATTCTTCTTTGGAGTCCCATTCTCCTCAACAAATTATTGCATAATAGTGTCATTAAACCAACAGGGATTTATGTGATGAAATAAATGTGAGGATTGGGTTTACAAGCAACTCCTCCTATGCAGTCCTCTAAATCAATGTCCACTTCTCAACTAGTCAATGTGTTACATTTCCACATTATTTAAATGAATTACAATTCACAATAATATTTACAAGAGGGATTAGCTACAAGATTGTCACAGACCCCACCCCCTTAAAGGAAAATCGCCCTCAATGTTCTATACATAAACACAAAATTTACAAGAGCTTTATACACACAACTCTTTGCATTTACTTGTACAATTGCTTAGCCAACAAATAGAAATGTGTATGATACCCTCATCTATTCAACCATCCCCCATGTGGCTTCCTCTAGTCCAAAGTGTCTCCACTACACCTTGACATGCTCAATTTCTTGACTTCAGAGCATGAACTGCCTCTTTGCTAGAATGCGCAAAGGTTCTAGCCATAACTCTCCCTTTGGTTCTACCTATAGCACATACTAATCTATCACCGGATTAGAATCTTGTACATATCTTTTACGCAAAGAAAATTTTGGACGTTGGATAAACCAATGCTCTGTGTGTGTTTCACAACATGGACTAACCACATCTTATGGATCCTTATCTTTGACGATGCGATCATTGACTAATACCTGTGGGTTTTGGTCTAACGACAATCGTGATTCCCAACAAGTGGTATCATAGCGTAGGTCACTAGTTTGATACAAACCCAACTCACATTGGGGTCGAGATTGTTGGAAATTGGATAAAACAACACTCCCCGTGTGTTTCGCGACATGGGCTAACCACCTCTTGTGGATCCTTATCTCTGGTGATGCGATCATTGAATAATACCTGTGGGTTTTGGTCTAACGACAATCGTGATTCCAAACAGAAACATGGAAATTGTTTTGAACCTTTATTGTGGGTGGCAAGGCCAATCTATATTCCACTTGTCCTATTCTCTCTAAAACTTGAAATGGTCCACTAAACTATGGTTCCAAAGTGGCACAATACCCAATTCTCATTGAGTTTTTATTTGGTTGATACAGAGATAGAAATGATCTCCCACTTTAAATTATTTGTTCACTCTATGTTGGTCTATGTATCTATTCTGCTTGCCTTAAGCTATATTTAAATTATGTGTGATGGTTTCCATTTCTTGCTCCATCTCCTTCAACATATTTGGCACGATATGCACCCTACTCATTGGATCACTCCAACTGATAGGAGTATTACACTTCCTACCGTGAAAAAGCTCAAAATGGACTCATCTTTAACGACTCTTGGTACCCATTGTTATAAGTAAACTCTACCAAAGGGGGATACTCTTCTCACTTCTACGGTTGGTGCATGACATAAATTATTAGCATGTCTTCCAACACTTTGTCTACCCTTAATTCCATCTACCCAATTGTCTGAGGATGGTATGTTGTACCAAAAGCCAATTATGTTCCCAGACCAACAAAAAACTCCTTCCAAAATTTAGAGGTAAACTTTGCAACCATACTAGAGATAATTGTCTTAGGTACTCCATGTAATCTTACTATTTCCTTCATGAAAACTTGAGCAATATCACTTGATGTATGATTAGACTTGAAAACCACAAAGTTAGTTTTCTTGATCAAATTTTCTACCAAAAAAATTATTGCATCATGTTCCTTGGTTGTCCTTGGAAGTCCAGTAATGAAGTGCATCAAAATGACCTCCCACTTCCACTCTGAAATGGGGATTAGTTGTCTCAATCCCGCTAGGTACTTACAGTCCAGTTTCACCTATTTGCATTCCAAGCATTTAGCAATAAACTCAACCACGCCCTTTTTCATGATGGCAAATAATATTACTTCTTCATGATTTTTATCATTTTCAGATAACTATGATTATTAGAATGTGGTATCTTATGATGCTCATCCACAATGAGCTTCTTCAAGTCACCCCCACAAGTTACATGTCACCTTGCTTTGAACTTTAGAATTTCATCATCTGTAAGAGACTAATTATTGCTTAATGCCCCTTTAGGATCTTGTTGTAAGCATTATTTTATGTGTTGATAATGTTCATCTTTCTGCTTAGCCTCTTTAATATTTTATTTAATATTAAATTCCCATGAACTCGCAACGGCTACATCAGCCACCTGTAGCCTCCTGTTGAGTGCAAGCTACCTTTTTTTCCTTGCCTTGGATATATTTGATTTCAAAGTCAAGCTCACTAATTAATTCCAACCATATTTCCTGCCTAGCATTCAACTTCGACTGTTCAAACAAGTACTTCAACCCTCCATGTTCAGGCATGAATGTAAATTTTCTCCCAAGAAGGTAATGTCTCCACATTTTTAGTGCATGGATTATCATTGCTAACTCCAAATTGCGAGTCACATAGTTTTGTTCATGATCATCAACTTCCCGGACTCATATAAGACTACTTGTCCCTCTTGCATGAGGACTCTACCCAACCATTCCTTACAAGCCTCTATGCACAACATGAAGCCTTTGTCTGGGTCTATTATCTTTAACACTAGTGCATATGTGAGTGTGTATTTCAGTTGCTCGAAATTTGTAGAACATTCAACTATCCATATAGAATTAACTCTCTCTTTTTTCTTCGATTATGGGATTGGGTGACAAATCTTAGAGATTCCCAATGAATCTCTGGTAGTAACCTACCATCCCCATAAATAATCTGACTTCTACTACATTTTGTGGAGTTGGCCATTCTATAATTTCCTTAACCTTTTCTTAGGTCAACTACCACTCCCTCCTTTGAGATTATATGTCTTTGGTACTGAATCTAGGACTAAAAGAACTCACAATTATTGATTTTGGCATAAAGCTTATGCTTCCTTAGAAATTATAGCACTACTACTAAATGCTCTTCATGCTCCTCTTTTGTTTTTGAATCGACCAAAATATCATCAATGAAAACTAATACAAATTTTTCCAAATCCAGAATGGTCACTTTGTTCATTAAACACATGAAAGTAGTCGGTGAATTTTTAAGCCCAAAGGGAAAAACCTAGAACTCATAGTGCTCATACCTGGTTCTAAATGTTGTTTTATGACTATCTTCATCCTTTATGTGTACCTGATGGTACCCATATCTCAGGTCAATTTTCAATATGTCTATTTCTCCCTTTACTTGATCGAACAAATCATCAATATGTGGCAACAAATTTATATTCTTTATGGTGGATGTATTGAGATATATGTAGTATATGCACAACCTCAATGTGCCATATTTATTTCTTACAAATAGAACTAGTTCTCCCCAAGGTGGCACACTTGGCATAATGTGACCCTAGTCTAACGTTTATTTTAGCTATATCTTTAGCTCTATCAGCTCTGGCATGCTCATTCAATAGGGTGCCTTAGATGCCAGTGTTGTTCTAGGTAAAAATTCTATGGAAAAATAAACTTCCCTATGTGGTGGAAATCCTAAAGTTTCCTCAGGGAATACATCTTCAAATTGTTTTGGAACCACGTTTTCTTTTAATTTGTTATCATTACCTTCAGACTCACTAGTTATTTGGACAACAAACAGTGTGCACCCTTTTCAGCTATATCATTTTAGTTGCAACGTTATTACGAACTTGAATGACAATGTTTTCGATTTCCCTTGCAACATTATCATTTCCCCATTGTTATTGAAGCATTCAATTGACTTATTATAGTAATCGGCCTTAGTCTTATGCTTTTCCAACCAATCTATCCTAATTAGGGTGTTTTATTCACCCAAAGGAATTAAATTTAAATCCACAATGTTGGGACTAACATAACAAAAAATTGAGCTAGGATCAATTAAAATTGAAAACATTTGCTCGTTGATTGTACCTTCCATTTCGATCACTGAGGCTTGGTGATCAACCTATCATTCATGGACCAATTCGAGCTACTTCATTGAATATCTCAGCTTCATGTACATTGTACAGTCTTGGAATTTCCTTTGGAGCTGAGGGAAATCCCTCCTTAAGTGGTATTCCCCATAATTCCAACACTCTATGGGTTTTCTCCCACACCCATTGTTATGAATATATTTCATATAAAAATAATAAATATAAATATAAATATAATAATAATAAATAATAATTAATTAACTAATGGTTAGTTAGTTATTAATGAAGAGGCATGTCTTAGAGACATGACTATTCATGAAAGGGCACCTACCTAGGGTATATAAGCAAGCCCTAATTCTCATTTGTAATCATCTCATATCTTACAGCTTACATCAATTCAAAATAAAATAATCAATATATAATTACATGTCTTACAATGGACATTTATTTCTATGAAGTATTTTAAATATTTCCGTTGCGTATACGACTTTTGGTCATTACATTGGTATCAGAGCCAAGTTGGCTGATCACTAGGCCCTTGGCCATCAATCTTCAATATTTCGTCAACTTTTTTGCTGTCATAATCGAAACGTTTCACAACATATTTTGGAGATTCTCCATTTTCTCTACAAACCCATTCCCCTTGGGGGAACATTGTCCTTAGTGTTCTATGACTCTTATGACAAGAAAAAGTTGTTTAAAACATGACAAACATACCACTTATTGGAGATTTATTAACACAACTCGATACCGTATTTACAATCACACACACACACATACATAAGAACATTTGTTTCAACCAACAAATAAAGAAGGATATAATGCCCACATATGATCAACTATCTCCCATGTGACTTCCTCGGGCCCAAAGTGATTCCATTGCACTTTAGCTTGCTCTATTTCTCGGTTCTGGAGCATGAACTTCTTCCATTTATAAATTCATTGAGGATCTTGTTGGAACCCTCCCTTTGGTTCCACCTGCAATATAGATCAATCAATCACATGATCAACATCTTGCACATATCTTTTAAGAAGAGAAACATGAAAAAAATCTTGGATTTTCACTGATGGAGGAAAAGCAAGCCTATATGCCACTAGTCGAATCCTTTCAAGGATTTCAAAGGGTCCATGATAGCGAGGTGCCGACTTGACACATGACTCAATATTCAAGGATCTCTTCTTGGGCTTGATACACAAGTATGCATGCTCTCCACTTGAAACTCCTTGAATACTCTATGTTTATCTACATAACTCTTCTTCCTATCCTAATATTCCTTCAATTTGTTTTGATAACCTATATCTCTTACTCCATTTATTTCAACATATCACGTCCAATCAAGACCTTGCTCACTAGATCACTCCAACTGATAGGATTATTAAAACTCCTCCCCTAAAGAGCCTCAAATGGACCCATCTTCAAGGATTCTTGATACCCATTATTATAGGCAAACTCCACCAGTGGAAGATACTCCTCCAAATTCCTTTGTTGATGCATGATGTACATCCTTGAACATATACTCAAGGATTATATTGATTCTCTATGTCCGCCCATTTTTCTGTGGATCATAAGTTGTACTAGAGGCTAGCTCTACCCCAAACCTGCAAACAATTATTTCCAAAACATAGAAGTGAACTTGGCATCTCTATATTATATAATCCTCTTGAAAACTCCATGCAACCTCAATGTCTCCTTAATGAATATTTGAGCCAATTCACTAGCTTAATTAGTGGACTTTACTACAATTAAGTGAGCTGCCTTGCTCTACCTGTCAACCAAAACCATGTTGTATCATGCTACCTTGATTTCCTAATCTGAATATGGGAATTTTTTTTAATTCTATGCAAGATCCCTCATCAATATTAAAAATGTGTTTAAGGATCGGCTGAATTAACCATTTGTGAAGGGGTTTATATGTGTAGTTTTATGTGTTTTTGAGGATCATTATGAGTTAATTAACAATTAAAACTCATATACATCAAATGAAATTCAGAAACATAACTCACAACAATCACATAACATAATGGATGATGATGGAGTTCACCCCTCCCGAAATACATGGACCTACTTTAACTAGCTAGGCCCTCTTGGGATTATGAGTAAAATGTATGATTACAAGCACAAATATTTCTCCAATGGTTTTTATGACTATTCCATTGGCTTCAAAACACTAAAATACCCCAAAAATTACTATTCAATCACTGAATTTGGTTACCAGCTCATCTAGGCTTGACCTCCATCCCTGGTGGCCATGAGCTTGTTTAATCTCCAAAGTGACAAAATCACCTTCATATGTGCTCCAATGCCTCTATAAACTGTACTATTGTGTTCATAGCATCAAATACATCAAAATTGACTATTCACTCACTCCATTTGGCCTTTAGCTGATCTGGTCATGGCCTTCCCTCCTAGTGGCGCTAGGCTTCAAAATTATCCAAGTGACAAAAAACACCTGAAGATGAGCTCCATCGCCTCTGTAAGTTGTTCCAATGGATTCATAACATTCCAATATGCTAATAATGACTATCCTTGAGCAAAAATTGGTCAAAAATTGATCAAGATGGGCTTCATTAAAGTTTTCCCTAGAGTATGCCTCTAAATCTAGAAAACTGCCAGATAACCCTGACAAATTTGGAAGTGGCACCGGATTTGGAGGTGGATGCTAAAATTCCTCCAAGTTAACTGCCAGATTAATTATGGCTAACTGCACACTAATCCGAAATTAGTGGAGGCACTTAAGACCTGGTCTTATGAGACGGTCGCATGCAAAGGAGGGTTGGCCCCTCTCCATTCCGCCGCCCTCAGATCCCACTGCATAAAAAATACAAAATCCGCGGCATACATTTTGTTGTGCAAAATCTGCGGCATACATTTCAACGAATTGGCCTGTGGTGTGTTGGTAATGGGCAATAGTGCTAAGGGGAGGTCACGCTGTTGAACCCCGAACTCGCCCCTCCATGCATGCTTTTGCAAAAAACTCCACATTGCATATATTAATAATATGCACCCACCGTATGAATACACTCCATCCATAATATCCAACGTAATGTTTGGTTTAAATAGACTATGGTTTTAATAATGTAATGCCACCGAAATTATAATATGCCATGCCATATTTAAATTTGAAATGCCACCAACGTAACTTTGACATTAATCGACTTTGGAATTTTAAATGAAATATGTGGTATTAAAATATAATTAATCCAATCTTAATTAATAAAAAAATAATTTCCCACATAAAAATCATCATGAACCCAAATTCAACCTTGGAGGACATTGGTTGATTTTTACCTTCACAAACCAAACTAGCAAATCCAATTGTGACACTTGTCACAGTCCCATTGGATAAATACTGAAGAAGATTCTTTGGATGCTGACTGGACTTCCATGTCATCAGTTGTACATGTTCTGCAATATTTTAAAAAAAAAATTGCTTGTTCTGTCGAACGACGATTAACATACCATAACTTCCTCATCCGAACTTGGTTTTCGACGAAACGAGTTGCGTTGGATTCCTTGCAATGAGCCGGTTACTGTATTTTTGTTTTGGTGCAATTCTAAGAACTTTCATTTTTGAGCTAATTTTTGCCCCTGATCCAGATTCTGATCATGTCCTTGGAAATCCTATAATGAAATCCATGGAAATGAGCTCCCATTTCCATTCCAAAATTGGAACAGGCTGCAACAAACCAGTTAGATGTTTGCATTCAACTTTTACCTATTGATAGTCCAATCACTTAACAACAAACTCAACCACCTCTTTCTTCAAATTTGGCCAATAGCAGAACTTCTTGATAACTGTCAAATTATTTTGGTGTCTTGGACTGGCCTAACTATGGCTTGACATGAAACTCTCTCAAAATGAGCTTCTTCAATTCACTAATGAAAAGCACATAGATCCTGCTCCTAAATCTAATAAAGCCATTTTCTATGAGGTGATACTCCTCATCCTTATCACCCTCACCTTGCTGATGCAATATTTACTTCAACTGTTGATACCTCTCATCATGTAGTCCTGCATGTAAGATATTCTCCTTCAAATTTGTCCCATAAGAGCTCACAGTTGAAATATGATTCACATGTACTCTCCTACTAAGTGCATTTGCAACCTGGGTCTCCTTGCCTTTGATATACTCAATTTCAAGGTCATAATCAATGAGAGTATCCAACCATCTAGATTGCCTTGCATTCAAATCAGGTTAGTCAAATAAGTACCTCAGTCCACTATGATCACTCATCAATATGAATTTTCTTCCAAGGATATAATATCTCCACATCTTCAATGCATGAATGATAGTTGCCAACTCAATATCACGAGTCACATAATTCTTCTTATGCTAATTTAGCTTCCGTGATTCATAGAAAACAACATATCCTTCCTGGATCAAGATTCCACCAAGTCCTTCCTTGTAGGCATTTTTACAAACCACAAAATCCTTATCAAGATCTGTAATCCTCAAAACTGGAGCATTGGTAAGAAATTGCTTCAACTGATCAAAGCTATTTACACACTCAATAGTTCATTCAAACTTATTTCCTTTCCTTTGCAAATATGTGATAGGATAACCAATCTTGGAGAAGTTCCTTATGAACCTCCTGTAATAATTTGCTAGTCCCATGAATGATCTAGACTCATTCACATTCTTGTAAGTTGGCCACTCCATAATAGCCTTAATCTTTCTTGGATCCATTTCTATACCCTTGTTGTGGAGGTAAATCCCCTCTGCAGACAGAGGCGATCCCTACTAGCCCAGACCGGGTCTAGCAACAATCATTCATGCTATAGTGTAGGTTCCTAATTGCAAATAAACCAACTAGCGATGAAGGCTTACCTGGAATCCAACGCTATCACTCGTAGAGAAAGTAGCGCTCCCGTTCCTTAGCTCCGGCAGATCACAATCCTCACGATCTCCATGATCGGACACCTGCACACGCCAGAAACAAAACAAACGCAAGCGTAAAATCCAGTATATGCAACTATATGTCAGTCAGAGAAGACATAACTCATCATCATAAACAACAACAAGAGTGGAACCATAACCAATAGTCGTTTATTATTAATCAATCATAGGAAAATTACAACCAAGTTCTGACGCTGAATTCTCCTTCGGAGGGTCGCCAGCAGAACATGTCTCGAAAATCCTGTCAAGGATGGGACAAACCTCTCTCTTCGGATCTTGACAATAGTCTCCTTGCTTGAATTTGGCCTTAAGGGAATGAATCAAGGCTCTTGCAGTGTAAGGCTCTGATGGCTCTTGGGAACTTGAAGACTAGCTATTCAGCCATTCAGCCCCTTCATCAATGGATGAAGGCTATATTTATAGAGGAGAGGAGGAGGTTGGGATCCCTACAATAGTGGAAGGGAGGCCTTATCCCTTCAAAGGTTCCCCATAAGGTGGAAAAAAGAGGCCAAAGGAGGAAGGCCGTGGTTATTCAGTCGAAACCACTCCTGATGACTCATCCACAAAGTTGTTGTAATCGAAACTTCACCTCTTTTTTAAAAAAACTTTCCAAAAGCAGATTGGCGTGGGTGCTTAACTGGGACAGAGTGCCAATTGGCGCAGGCTCAGTGTTAATTTTCCTCATTGGCGCGAGTACATAACGGGCTACCAGCGCCAAGGAAAAAACAGGTGTTTTTAGGGGTCTGCTCAGGAAATGATCAACAGAAGAAATGTTGTCCTCATGGAAAGGGATGCAATGATGGTATTCGCAATACATGACACTGATTATTGGTCACAGAAACGACCCTCCAATGGGCGAGATGGGGATTGCAGGGACGGTGACAAATTACTGTGTAATAGATGCCCCCTAAAGCATGAGGCCCGAAAGAGAGAGAGGGGTGAAATGATTTACGAGAACATGTCCAACTGAAAACACCGCCGTCGGAAAACCTACGTAGAGAAGTACAACCGATGTCTCAAATACATGATATATACGTGGTATGGGTGCAGCCATCCATAATAGAGTATGTAATAATCCAGATCCAAGGCATGGATGCAGCCATCCAGTGAGGATCGGTAAATAGACTTAGGTATGGTCGCAGCCATCCAATCAGTGAGTCATGTAACTAATCATAGAATCCACAAAATCGCAGCCTGGATTATAACATACAGGAATCTAGGGTCTTGCACTCCATCTCGACCCAAACAAAGTACAAGTTCAAGCATGCAAATAAATGAGCTGAAGTCGAACATGCAAGAACATCGTCTGATTACCAGCCAATGATGAAAGCTGTTAACAGACGCGAGAGGTACCACCAATAATGACGATGGCCCTCAAGGTACTATAGGTACAATCTACGGCATGTGAATCAATGAGCTGGCGTCGAACACCCGTAGAATCACTCGATCGGAGGCCAATGATGAAAACCTCACGTCGAGCGCGAAGAACCTGCCATTGAGGCATGCAGGCTCCAAGGCACCAGAAAGGAGTCTCTATATCAGCTTCCCGGATAATGAGCTGAAGTCGACAGGAAGTGACCTTGATCGAAGGTGGGCCATAGTGTTTCCCACATCATCGACACGAGACAGAAGAACATAATGTCTTTGTGAATCAAGATTTGGATGAGAATCAGAGGAAGGTTGAAATCTGCAGAGGTCAACTTCTCTTGAACATATCGGCGACACGACAGTGGATTTGGCAGTATTTGACATCAAAATATCAAAGGTCATGATGACGAGGCAAAGAGCAGATGAGAGGTCAAAAGGGATCACCCAAACCCACGGAGGCAAGTGGAAAACGAGATGAGATGTCCCCAACCCGACACGAATGCAGACAAGTGCCATGTTCAAGAGCGACATACTGCCGACACGACATTGATGCTGGTTCCATTTTCCCCCACCATTTCTGGCGAGTACCTCTTTATTTTTACACAAGCTTGAAGAGGATACCATATGCTTGTCATATAAGTCCGTCCTTCGGATGAATCCATCCTAGTACATTTAACAAGCCCTAGGAAGGAGCGACTCGAATAACGTCATTACGAATGAATCCAATGTCATCAGGGTTTAACGAGTCTGACAGAGGAAGAACTCGGCGTCTTTTCATATTTAGAGAGTTTGAAAAGACAGTGGAAAAGTAAACTCCAACGGTCCCTTTTCGTAAATAGTTTCTCAGATTCGAAAAGGTAGAAAACTATGTCTGAGAAAACCTCCTAGTCGCGATAGGCTAGGGTATTCCTTTTTCGTAAATAATCTATCCTAGCCCGAAAAAGGGGTAAACGTATACTGGGTAGATGTCGCTTCGCAACCAATTTAACGAGTTCAAAACGACAAGTGACTCGGCAATCTTTTCAATTTTCAAGAGTCAGAAAAGAGCTGAAAGTTGACTCCTCCTAGAGGAACGAGTGGTATAAAGGGAAGCAACTGGTTCCGGTAATGGTGGAACTTCTCAGAACAAGTAAAGGTTAAGAGGATGGCTAACAAGACCACTCATCGCAGCGGTTCCTCAGGAATTGGTAAAACAACCAAGTGAAGGCATATGATCGGCCAAGCAGATAGTGATGATGGAGTGAGAAAACCAAGGCTCATCTAGCAAAAACAGGCTGATAAAATGGCAATCACAAGGGGTAAAATGGGGAAGGTTTCATTTTTACACAAGCTTGAAATCAGGAAACTTTGCTTGAAGTTGGTTTCATTTTTACACAAGCTTGAAACAAAGATAAACTATGCTTGAAACCGGTTTCATTTTTACACAAGCTTGAAACGGAAACAAACTATGCTTGAAATAGTAAGCATGCCCCTAGCATGGTGACTCAATTCGAGGTACATTCCCCCCAAGCTTCAGTCCATATGAAAGGCAGATGGAGTGAAGTTTCAAGTTACGAGATCAAGAGAAAGACTCGACTGGGATTTTACGAGATATTAACAAAGACTCGAATTGAACAGGAAAGTGTTTCATTATTTTAGCGAGGTTGACACATTAAAAGAACTATCCTCGGGACACCTTGTTTCATTTGTTAAGGAGCTTGACACAAGACAAGGAACGTTGCTCCGAAGAGCTTGTTTCATTTTTTAAGGAGCTTGACACAATAAAATGAACTCTGCTCTGACCAGCTTGTTTCATTTTTTAAGGAGCTTGACACAGGAAAAGAACCATGCTCCAACCGACCTCATCATAATGAACAATAAGTCATCGCTTCCAAGAGTTCCACTCCTGATGGAAGGAAAACATCCTGGAAGTCAGGACCCAATGCCCCCAACACTTGACGCACAACAGCACTATCACTGAGTACAGGCACGGGGTAGGTAGCCACATAGTTGACCTGCGGTGGGGCAGATACAACGGGTGGATAAAAACCAGGAAGGGATGACGGCGGGCCAGTTGCCACATCAGGACCAAAGAACGAAAGCTGATCAATGGTCACGATCCGTCCTTCATGCGGAAAATAGACCACACGAAAAAGGGAGGAGACAAGTGCTCCCATGGCATAGGTGTAATTGCGCCCCAAGAGCATATTGAAATCCAAAGGGCCTGGAACAACCATCACATCCATATGGACAATTTTACCTCCCAAAGTAACAGGCAACTTCGGAAGGATCCCTAACGGTTGACTTGTTCTTCTGTTAAATGCCAACAGATTCTGCGTAACGGGCGCAAGCGGCGGTGAACTGAAAGCTTGCCAAGTAGTTGAGGATAGAACACTAACAGACGCGCCTTCGTCTATAATGGTGCTGGGTACAACCAGACCAAAAGCCTATACTGTTATCTCGAAAGGCACATAAGACGGGAGGCGGTATCCTGCAAATCGACTCCAATCAAAGGAAGCGACCAAACTACTTGGAGGGGCTACCATCGAACTTAGATGTTCTTCCCCTGGTGTTACGGAAGAAGAAGGAACATCCTCCACAATCTCCATCTCGAAGGTGGGAGGAGTATCCTTCGGGACCTCCATCACGGGAGGTGGAGGAGCAACTTCTTGAGGTATAGGGAGAGGAGAATCTTTCTCCAAGTTCGAGGAATCTGAAGAAACAAGAAGAACCTGAGGGATGTGAGGTCCACTCTCAACAGAAAAGACCTGGTGCACCGTAGACGGGGCCAACTCAACCGATCCCACGACCAATTGTTGGTCAGGAATGGATTCTTGAATTTGAACTTCCGGGGGAGTGGGATCGACCAAGGATGACTCTTGACCAATCGTAGGATCAGCTGGTGGAGGACTCAAAGAAATCTGTTTATAGCCAGCCGGGAGGCATGGTTTAGAAACAGCCGAGTTGTCCAAGACTCTTTTGGCTTCTTCCATATACAGACAAAGGTGAATGGCATGGCGCCCTTCACACAACTTACAGGGACTGGTGATCTTACCCTGCTTCTTAGGAGCCTTACCAGCACCAATTGAAGACGTGCCCCCAACTGACTCTCAGAAGCCAAAGGCAACGGTGGACGACCATTGGACCATACTTCAAGCACCTTGGGAATGCCAGGGCAATCTCGAAGAAGATGGTCTCCCGTGCACAACATGCAAGGGAACTTGAGTTTCCGTGGAGGTTTGGAAGGTTTATCAAGAGGAGACTTCTTAGGTGCAGTAGCTACAGAGTTAGCCTCTCCTTTATCGGACTTCTTCTTCTTTGTCTTCTTCTTCTTCTTCTTAGCCACCTGGTTACTCGAATCCAGAATTTCACTAGGCGAAGTAGAAGAGGAGGACGCAGAAACAGGAAAAGAAGGGGAGAGGTCCACCTTAGAATCAACATGATGTTGTTCGTGTGGAGGGGATGGTTGCAACAAGAGCGAGACATTCGGGACAACGGTGAGACAAAAAACCAAACAGGCAACCCAACAGTTAACCCAGGAAGGGACAACGTTGCCATATAAGGAGCGCCAACATTTCCAAAAGGAGGAAAAGGACCAAGATTCCCATCGGAGGGGATTCCTTGGTTGGTGAACTCCGGAAAAGTTGCCATCAGAAACGATCTTCAGAACAACACCCTAAGGAAACTAACTTTAACCAGGAATATTTCGTGGGCAGTTAATTTTTAAAACATTGAAACAAAACTCTACCGTTTCATATTTTAAGAGTCAAGAAACAGGCAAAAGGTGACTCTATCACTTTCAGATTGGAAACAAGCATGAAAGGACAAGTGCTTGATGACCTTTTCAAATTTAAAGAGTCAGAAAAGATCGAAATGACTACTCAGGAATTCTAGGCAAAGGGTGTACCAAATAACCGTGAACTGCAATATACACCTTGGTTTCAAAATGAAAGAGAAATCAACCAAGGACTTAACGTACGTGCAGGAAATCTCCCCGAATGTTGTGTCTAGTGTATCACGGGTATAAGGCAACAAACTCGGCTTCCTATGGATAAAGGATAGAAACCTAGTGGGGTCTCCCTTTATATACGCGACGGTACGAGGAGCACAAGTCCGTACTAGCGCTGTCTAAAGACAAGAGGCAAACAACAACTACTAGGTTTAACGACGCCGGAACACGTCTCTAACCTAGACCTCTAAATGTTTCGTTAATGTTTCAATGCTTCCTTAGGTTAATTCAATGAATTTTAAGGTTGATCTTCAATTATGTCTCGGTTTCAGGCCCTACCGAATGTCATCTGACAATCTCCTATATGAAGCTATATGAGAAAAGAAAAAATTTCAATTCGATGAATGCTATCTAGTTAAGGGAAGAGCTTCAAACAATGATGCAACAAACAACAACACTGAAAACGAAACTTTTTCCAAACTAGATGACTTTCACCATCCAAAAGTAATTCCAAACATTCAACGATGCGAATAATGCAATGTAATCTATGAAAAATCCTCTTTTTCGAAAACTATGCAATTGTAATCTATGCACAATTTCCTTTTTCCTTTTCAAATAATAAGAATGCACTCAATGCATTTTCGATGAAATGAGAATCTACTTAATGCATGCTTTCAATGAAAGAGAATGCACTCAAAGCGATTTTTAGCTTTCAATCATTAAACAATGTGATCTAAGTTCAATGATAAATCTCAAAATACTCTTCAATGCAATGTGATCTAATGCATTTTAACAAAAAGAACACTTTGAGACGAAAACTAAATAAACACAACTCTTCTTAATGAAGGATGAATGCAAAAGAGATGTAAACAAACACTAAGAATGCAATCATTGTTTCAAACACTTTGTCACGAAATCCTTCAAAAGACGACAAGACATATGAGGTCAAACACAAAGAGGACTTCCAAAGCAAGAGATCAAAACAAGGTATTCATTCCCTTTTACATCAAGCAATCATGGAGAGAAGACATTTCAAACAATGAGCAATGTAATCTATGCTCATACAGTGAAAAGACTGGAAGAGAAAGACACATTGGTGAAGGATTTAGGGAAAAAATCTCAATTTTCACACACCCTGAAATTGGCCCGACTTTGTCATTGACAACTAGCGCGACTTGCTCACTGAAAACTAGCGCCAATGCCCAATTGACGCGTGTTTCTAACTGACAACAAGCGCCAACGCCTGAAAATGAAAAAACAAAGAATTTCTCCAAACCAAGACCAGACTTACCACTTCAAGCAGAATCTAAAACAAACCCAGAAGCAAAGTACTGACCAAAAGAAACTTCCGAACAAGGGTAAACCCTATCACCTATAGGAAATGGTGCAACTGTCTGGCTGTAATCCGCACCAGACAGGGAATGGCGCGAGTGATGAAGTGGCAACCTGCGCCAACTGGCGCGACTGTCAGGGTGGAAATCGTGCCAATAAAGCCAACCATGAAAAGGTGAAAATTCGGAAAAGCAGAGGTCAGATCTGATCCTCTGGGGCTGAACCAAAAGTCAAACACTTAGAAAAGAGCCGCCAAAAGAGCCGATCAAGCAATCAGAATCGAGAAACAACCGAAAAGACAAGATAATACTTCAAGTGTTCAGTTCATAAACTAAACTGGAGATTGACTGAAGCATCTTTGATCTAATTCGCTAATGCAGAGCAATAGCGTTTCGAAGGCTATCTGGCTAACTTCAGGCTCTGTCTGTAGCTTACAAAGCAGAACAACAACAAGCTAGACGATCCCCAGCGGAGTTGCCAAATTTTTGTGGAGGTAAATCCCCTCTGCGGACAGAGGCGATCCTTACTAGCCTAGACCGGGTCTAGCAACAATCGTTCACGCTATAGTGCAGGTTCCTAATTGCAAATAAACCAACTAGCGATGAAGGCTTACCTGGAATCCAACGCTGTCGCTCATAGAGAAAGTAGCGCTCCCGTTCCTTAGCTCCGACAGATCATAATCCTCACGATCTCCGTGATCGAACACCTGCACACGCCAGAAACAAAACAAACGCAAGCGTAAAATCCAGTATATGCAACTATATGTCAGTCAGAGAAGACATAACTCATCATCATAAACAACAACAAGAGTGGAACCATAACCAATAGTTGTTTATTATTAATCGATCAAAATAAAATTACAACCAAGTTCTGACGCTGAATTCTCCTTCGGAGGGTCGCCGCAGAACACGTCTCGAAAAGCCTGTCAAGGATGGGACAAACCTCTCTCTTCGGATCTTGACAATAGTCTCCTTGCTTGAATTTGGCCTTAAGGGAATGAATCAAGGCTCTTGCGGCGTAAGGCTTTGATGGCTCTTGGGAACTTGAAGACTAGCTATTCAGCCATTCAGCCCCTTCATCAATGGATGAAGGCTATATTTATAGAGGAGAGGAGGAGGTTGGGATCCCTACAATAGTGGAAGGGAGGCCTTATCCCTTGGGAGGTTCCCCATAAGGTGGAAAAAAGAGGCCAAAGGAGGAAGGCCGTGGTTATTCAGTCGAAACCACTCTTGATGACTCATCCACGAAGTTGTTGTAATCGAAACTTCGCCTCCTTTTTAAAAAAAAATTCCAAAAGAAGATTGGCGTGGGTGCTTAACTGGGACAGAGCGCCAATTGGCGCGAGTACATAACGGGCTACCAACGCCAAGGAAAAAACAGGTGTTTTTAGGGGTCTGCTCAGGAAATGATCAACAAAAGAAATGTTGTCCTCATGGAAAGGGATGCAATGATGGTATTTGCAAGGCATGACACTGATTATTGGTCACAGAAATGACCCTCCAATGGGCGAGATGGGGATTGCAGGGACGGTGACAAATTACTGTGTAACAACCCTCCTTGGAAACAACATGTCCCAAGTAATGAATCTGAGACTGAAAGAAGCTACACTTGTTGAGCTTGGAACACAAATTATGCTCTCTCAACAATATCAATGTTTCTTCCAGGTGCTTTGCTTGCTCTTCCTCATTCTTTGAATAGATCAATATATCATCAAAAAAGACTATCACAAACTTATCCAAGTAAGGATGCAACACATTGTTCATCAAACACATGAAGGTGGCTGAAGCATTGGTAAGACCAAAAGGAACCACCACAAACTCATAGTGCCCATAACTTGTACAAAATGCAGTCTTATAGATGTATTCTTCTTTGATGCATACCTTATGATATCCCGATCTCAAATCAATATTTGAAAATACTGCAACTCCCTTCAACTGATCAAACAAATCATCAATTTGAGGCAATGTATATCTGTTCTTGATGGTCACCTTATTCAACTTCATGTAATAAATTCACACTATTAGAGTACCATCCTTATTATTTACAAACAACATTGGTGTTGCCTAAGGAGATACACGTGGCCTTATGTTACCCTTATCAAGCATTTCTTTAAGATGCAACTTCAATTCCACCAACTTGAGAGTGCCCATCCTCTATGGTTCCTTAGATGTTGGTGTTGATCTTGGTATCAACTCAATAAATAAATTCACCTCCCTATGAGGAGGTAGCTCTGGAATATTTGCAGGAAAAACATCCTGAAATTGTTGCAATATAGGATACCTCCTCAGGACTTCACCATCCTCATCATCCAACCCTTTGTCATTGGAAACATGTACCACAAATGTGCTTATCTTGTGTGGTTGTAATAATCCTCATTGATGTAGGCTTATGATTTCCATGCAAGACTCTCTTTTCTCTAGCCTCATCCAAGCATTCAATGTCCTTCTCATAGAAATCTACCTTGGTTCTATGAATAAACAACCAATCCATACCCAATAACATGCTATATGCACCCAAATGAAGAAAATTAAAGTTTTTTGTTGTAGGCATGCCATTAAGTTCAAGCGCACAAGATTTTACCAACTTTGAACTCTTCTCTAGGTCCTTGTATCCAACTGCACCAACCAAGATTCTGCATGTTCTTCCTTGTTCAAATGAAGTTGATCCACGAATTCAGGACTAATATAGCTATAACTTGATCTTGGATTAATCAAAATAGAAACAACTCAATCACAAAGCTTACTGTCCATCTCAATGATGGATGCCTAGTGGTCTGCCTTCCTGTTATAAACAGTTGCATAGATCCGGGGAATGCTTTGAGCTACATCCCCAACTATGTGTGCCTACTGAGCAATATAGATATGAGGTATGGCACCTTAATATAATGGAAAATTCTTCTTGCGATGATCTTTACCACAAATCCAACACCTCAATGGTTCCCCGACACTGCCTTTATTCTAATCCTCCACAGACTAAGGCCCATGTCCTTTCTCAGTTGCATTGAAATTCTTATGAGGAGCCATATTTCCCTTATCACCTACATCCTGAGATATTCCTCACTTCTTGAGCCATTTTCCTTTGGTATTCTTGTTACCCTTCTAGTCACGCTTGAACTCGGGAATGCACTTTGACTTTTCATGGCAATGCTTCAACTTTATGATAACTTCTTCCAATGACTGAGGCTCATCAAACTCAATCTAGTCTTTGAATGATAATGGGAATCCACTAATGAAACTTTGGATCTTATTCTTGACATATGGCACATATCTAAGTATCTCTAGAAATCTGGTTGTATATTCTTTATCTGACATGAAACCCATCCTAAGCTCATAGAATTCCTTGGTCTCTCCATCATAATACCTCTTAGATAGGTACTTCTTTCAAAGATTCTTTCTAATTCACCCCAAGTCGTCTTCTCTTCCTTGATGCCCTTGACATGCTTGACATCTTCCCACCAGATATTTGATTTTCCTTTGAGACTAAAAGTAGATATGTTGGTTTTCATATTCCCTGAATAATCATGAAGTCTGAATTTTTTTCTCATAAGAAACCATGTTTTTGCATCGTTTGATTTTTTCATCTTACCATAAAAAGTAGGAGGTTTGGATTTCTTGAATTCATATGGAAAATACTCCTTCTCACTCCTGCTATGATGATGTGATGGTGATGGTGATGATGTCTCCTAGAAGTAGAGATAGAATAAAATCCATTCCTACTAGCCCTCTTCTCAGGTGTACCCAAGAGTCTGCCACTCTTTACTATATCATCATGTTCCATCTTATGCCTTCTGTGAGACCAGCTTCCATCTGCCCCATTAGTATTTTCTTCTTATATGTCTCCATGGCTAGTCCCCAGTGGTCCATGCTTCTATAAATCTGAAAGGCTTTGAAGAATAACTGCATTAACCTCATATTTATTATCTTGAGGTTTTGCAAGCCTTTCCTAAGCTTCAATCAACATCTCATTATCAACTTTACAACTTTTGATCTGTGCCCTCAAACTTTTGAATGTGTCTACTAGATTAGGAGAGTCTCCCTCTCCCCGTTTCTTAATTGATTTCTCCCATTCCACTGATTTCTCTTCTGGTTTGTGCGAAGAATCATATGAACTGTACTAAACCATTATTCTCTTCATCTCTTGGCCTTCTATTTTCCTACAACATATCATTGTTAGATAGCCCAAATAAAAGGCATAAGTAAAATCATTACCTCAATTTAAGTTTGGTGAGGTTATTGCATCTGCACAAGTCAATCCAAATTATCACGATACCTAATAATATCAAGAGCACATTAGTTCATACATGAATCAAGATAATGCCAAGAAAACTGCAACAACATCATGCACATGGATATAATAACAATAACAATAAAATAACTGACATGCATGCATGATAAACATATATATTGCATAACAATTTGAATTTACCTCGAGGTCTAGTGTTTTGAACTTGATCTGACACCACTCTGTAACACCCCACCCCTCATTTACCCACTTTAACATGCTTACCAGGGTAAATATGAGTTGAGAGTTAACATGCACGACCCAAATTCAAAGATGCAGTTATGGAAATGGGGTCCATTTTTCCAAAATATCATTGCAAACATTTAGGGACACATGATCACACAATTATCAGCCTAATTCCATTGGTGACCATTTTCCTGAGCTGGAACCATTCTATGACCTAAATTACTTCCTAGATGCATGCATGTAGGCCTGTAAGTGCGGACAAAGGGATCCAACCACACACACAACCCATCCTCCGTGTGCCTATGGTCGAAATTTCCCAGTTCAGACAGTGCGGCCATGGACTTTGTCCTAGAATTTTAGGGCCAGCCTTCAAGCCAATTTCCCATAATTGTCGAGAACTTTGTCAACAAGGTTTCAGAGTCTTTATGCTATGTTTCTAAGATTTTTTCTTGCTCAATATTTCCCAGTAAAAGTTGTTTATTTTTACAAACTTGTTATGACCAAGGTCCCTGTAGGTTTGGATGCATAGTTTGTTCATTGTTTCATTAGTTTTGTCATAGATTCATCAAAAAGTCTTATTTCCCTATCATGCTAACTGTAATACCATATCTTAGCTCATGTATCCATATAAAACATCCAAGAGCCTCTTAACCATGAACAAGATCAACAAAAAGATCACTTCATATAATAAGAAATATACCATGCATGTAGCAAGCATTTAACCATAATGAATTCATGACAAACGAGTCACATAATCAACACATTAAACCAAAACCTGTTCTCATTGATCTTCATTACAAAATAATACATATTAACATATGCATGGTACAAACCAAGTCAGATAATTCCATGTACTACCCAACCATAGATTGGGGTTGAACCAAATCCTTATTGCATCCCAATCATCCCCATGCCATATTCCAAGCCTGAATTTGGGACCACATGGGATAAACCAAAACATAATAAAAAAGGGAATCCAAAGGAAAACCACCTCCACCCTCAAGCCAGAGTGATTTCACTTAATACTAGGTACATAAATATCCAAAGAAATACAAGCTTGGATGCCTTAGAAAATTTTCACCATTTCGAGAGGAATTTTCCCTGTCTCCACCCACTTGTCAAAGGCTCACCCAAAGAAAATCATCTCCACCTTCAACCCTTGGGATTTTCCTGAGACCACCCTAACTAGGATCCAAAATCTACCGACATCCAAAGCTCAACCAAAAAGGGAACCCACTACATCATGGCTATCTAGGAAATGGAATAAGGCAAGGTTGTACATAACTGTCAATCCAGGAAAATCCCCATGCCAATGAAAGAAAAAATGACCAGAAAACCAATGCATGAACCATGCATTCAAATCCCAGTAAGATAAATCAAACATGCACACTATGGCCTTGAAAATCCTCTTGTTGGTTGCTCTTTTCTCTGCTTGATTCATGCCCTTTCTTGTTGTTGTCAAGTCTTCTTCTTGGCTGCTACTCAGAATCTTCTTCCACTACTTGCTTCCCTTGATTGTTCCTTTCTTGTACCCAAGTGTTGTTGTCTTTTCTCCTTGTAGTGTTCTCTCTTGTTCCTTTTTCCTTTATTTTCCAAAAGCAAATGCTAGAATGTTCTCTCTCCAATTTTCTTTACTTTTTTTTTTCTTTTTTTCTTCATTGTTTTCCTTGCATGCACATTCTTTTACTATTTTTATCCTTTTCTTGTCTCTTCCTCTTCCCCACTTGCTAAAGTGGATTTTATTTCATTTTTATTTATTTCTCTTTCATTTTTCCACATGTCCTTGCTAGCTTGCAATAATTAATTTTTCATTTACTGCCTTTTGCCTCTTGCCAATACCAATTTCCATAGCCAATAAATAATTAACCACAAGTGAATCCCAATGTAATGTTTTTCCCTCATTCAGTTTGGAATATGTATTCCATGACCTTGTCTTGATTTTTTTCTTTTATAATGTCCATACATATTTATTTACATGGAAATTTAAACTGGGGTTATTACACTTGCTACAACCTTGTTATCATCCCATGATAAACCAATCACAAAACTTGTTAGAAAACTTATCACCTCCTGTGACCAATCCACCTATTGTAACTTGTAATGATATTGTCACCTGTCTGTGACAAATCTGTTACACCCTGTAAGGAATATGTCACCTACATGTGACCAATCTTCCTGAAGTAACTTGTTGTGCATATTATAACCTTGTCACCTACCTGTGGCAACCTGTTATAACGTGTAATATACCTGTTACCTATCAGTGACTAATCTGGTACAACTTGTTATCAACCCATTATTCCTAGTAGGAATTTTTTATACCTTTTGTATATTGTTTATGCAACCTATACTATGTTACACCACCTATATCTATACAAAGAATCTTGTATACAAACTTTGCATAAAGTTCCTACATTCAATCCACTATAGGCTCACTAATTTTTGTTCCTGTACACAGTTTTGTTGCAAAAATGTTATATCTTATCATAATCCTATACATGAACATGTTTTGCATCCAAGTGTGCTACTTCTCCTATGTCTATTCTATGTTATTACACAACTACATTAATTTTCATAGTCCTTACCTTTCATTTCAGAGCACCAAACAACATTCTCAATTTTATATTTACCAAGCTTAGAAACTATGTTATGAGAATTTCCTAAAGATATCAAATCCTAAATTTATGGCAGATGACTATAATTTCTCTAAGCATTCCCATATAACCAATAATCTATCTGTAAGTATTATATTCCTAATAATTTCAATTCATAATTCATATATTCATAACACAAAAGAATAAGATATAAAAATAGAATAAATTCTTATCCATAGGAGTATATATGATGTTGAGTTGATTGGGCATCGACAAGCCTATTACCGGGTACATACGTAATACCCTCCACCAACCACGGTACTAAACCTCGACAACCTCCAATCTACAAAATAACATCCCCCATCAGCCTGTGCCCAAGTAGTGCACCCCTTCACTTCCTCCAATATTCCCATCAATTTTTGTGCTACCACCTTGAGGGTTGCTTATTGTTGGAAAATGATGTTCCAAATTTCATGGCTCGAGGAGTTCCTACTACTTTTTCGAGGCCTCCAAGTATCCTTCAGGCCCTTGATCAATCCACTTTTCTCTCCAACACATGGGAGTTTCAATTAAATCACCTTTTCGAGTAGCACTTTCCCTTCCAGGCTTAGGCATCCCCTTTAATGGTTAATAGTCACTTAGGCGATTCATCTTGCCAAGGCCTTCATGTGAAAGAATAATGAAATCCTATAATGCCTATTCTTCCTTAGGGTTGTTTTCATGAACAACTACATCATCAACAACACAACAACCATGATTAGTCCTTATATCATATATAGATACTACAACATATTGATTACAAGAAGAATACAATCATCAAGCACATAGTCATGTATGCACATACATCACATATAATATTTTACAATTCATCATCAAAAATTTCCCTGTCATTTTCTTGCATATCATAGAACCCAATCAACATAGCTTTCCTAATCTATGGTTTTCCTCATTATTCATTTATGTCTTACCAACCACCTATATATTACATTTATATTTCCATTATAGCAGTATGTGCATCTACTGTCATGTTATACTAATTGTCATTTAATCCAATTCATTACTATACAAAACCCCATCACTATTACCTAGGCATACATATCCATTGTGGCAGTGAAAGAAACCAAAACTCTTCAGTTCCTTATTGCACCCTGATCTAGGTGGCTCCAGAGACACACAGGACAAAGAGGGCTTATGAAAGCTCAAAAATAAAAATTTTCGGATTGCTCGCGAACCAAGTTCAAGTTGAAGATCTCGTCTTCCTAATCACAATGGTGTGAACGATTCGTCAAACCGAGTTCGTATGTGAAAGTTAGAGGCGGTAAAATTTTATGGGTTGACGTGGTGACTTGGTAGGCTAAAGAAGGCGCAATTTCGCCCTTTTCCGGCCACTAGATTCCGGCCAGATTCCAGGTGAAATTTTGGCCTCCTTAAAATTACTCCTATGGTCAAAATTGGAATTTTAAAAAATGTACATTTTGTTTTAATAAAACAAAAAATAATAAAAAAAAGGGGGGTGGCGGGCCACCACCCCCGCTACCCCACCCACCACATATTATATAACCAATTAATATTTGGTCCAGTGACCATGACCCCACCGGACCCACGCATCATTATAACCAACTATTATAACAACCGTTTACACACACACACACACACACACACACACACAGATATACACCGTGGGTGGCAGGGCTTGAACCCGCCCGGCTGGAATGGATGACCCACCTCTCAGGCACCCACACCAACCACCAAAAAACTCCGTGCCAACCAAAAATAAAATGTCCTATGACTATGTTGAGGGGTTGGGATTTTATCCCCCGATCTCTCCTTCTCTGCCCAAAAATTTTTACCAACACACCACAACATCTCTGTTGTGAAATCCACCCATCGAATTTTATTTAAACCTGAATTTTCACTAGTGCGCCCAGGGCCAAGGTAGCGGAGGATGAAAACAAATTTCGAGGCAGGGATGGTGCATGCAGTTCGAGGGAATATTTTTTGATGGCAAGGGAATCTTTTGATTCCAAGGAGGTAAAAATTTCCTCTGTCAGAATGTATTGAACTTTATATGCATTTTAACTAGAATTTCCCAAGGAGCACGATAGTGCACCCAGATTTTCCATTTGAGCAGAGGTTTTGCAGATTCCCTGTGGAGCAACATCTTTGAGGAATCTAGGGGGAATCTAAAAGATTCCATAAGGCCCAGATTTTCACTTTGTCAGAATTCAACAAATTGACAGTCGATCCTACACCTCTCGTTGACGCGAGTTCAGCGGTGCAATAAGATTTTCCATCTGAGCCTTATGTTTTTTGACCATTTTTCAAAGTGAAGTTGCAGGTGTCAGCGTTCAATGTGTGAGCAGTCGTTTTCTGGATATTCGACGCCATAAGATTGATGGTACAGCCAGATCCAACAATTTATCATCCTTTTCTTCAGACAACTCCAAGATGTGAGATATATGCAGTGTGATCATGTACTTCTTTGTCTCTTTGCTATGAGATGCATTGTGTTATATAGATCCCTGTTTGATGTTTGATGTGAGATCTTGTTTTTTTTTCTTGATGTGAGATGTAATTTCTATCATGGATATGTTTCATTTATGTTTGAGATCCCTTTGTTTCCATGTTGGCGGGATACTCATTGTCACCATGTATGTTTTATTGAGATCCCTTTGTTTCCATGTTTGACGGGATACTCACAGTCAATATGTGTGAGTTATTGTCATACTGATAGGAGTCATTTTTGTGAATGAGAGTTCCTAGAGTGGAACATCTCGTGGAGAAGTACAACCACTCCTACGTGAGGGAATTTCCTTGTACGACAGAGAAAAAACCATCCATGTACAACATCACTCTTTCCAGAACTTAATGCAGTGGCCTACACCATCTTGACACCGATGCTCAGAGACGTAGTCCCTCATGGACAAACTCCGTTATCAATGTTTTTATGTTGCTAAAGCTTGTTGTGTTCCTCTTCTTTACAACATGTAGATGTTCATTTATGTTCATTAATGCTTTGATGCAATTATAACACATCAACCAAAGTAAAAGGTCTTGGTTTAAAGGGTAGCGAAATTTACCCAGATCAAGTGGTATAAGAGCGGTCTTCTTGCTGATTTGGATTGTAGGTGTGAACCATCGAACGTTCGTTGAGTTGAGCAATGGAGGATGTCAAAGACATGTATGAGACCATGCTCAGGGTGTCCAAGAAAGCGGACATGTTGTACGAAGCTTATGAGAAAAAAGCAAAAAACAATGCTGAGTTAAAAACACTCCTACAGGAGGAGAAGGAGGAAAAAACATCGATTGTAACTTTAGTTACAAGCCACGATAGACGCCTTGGAAGAATTGATGCGCAACAGAAAAAGTAGTCAAGCAGATCATGATGCATTGAAGAAACTCCTACAGGAAGAGAAGGAGGAGAAGCAACAATTGCAACTTCAGCTACAGGCCACGATAGAGGCCTTGGAGGATGTGAAGCACAACGAAGGCTTAGAGACACCTTCTTAACCTATTTCAAAATCGAAAGTTGAGGTAAACAATGTTGATTTCTCTTCAGTTTCATCTTCACATGATATCATTTATGTTGGAAGTGTGGAGATACCCATTACAGGAACTAGCATGAGACTCCTTACCAGGATGGGGTACAAAGGAGGAGGACTTGGCATTCATAGCCAAGGCATAACTCAGCCATTGGAGGTTACGCGGAGACCTCGCTACGCAAGTTTGGGATACACTTAAGGAGGATGTTCAAAGGACATCCAAGGCAAACAGACATTGTTGAACTCACTAGGGAAGATGATTGATGGGAACACTTCACCATCATCCCATGGTAATGCATGTTGCAGTGAAAGAGTTGAGGCAAGCTCTCATCACCTTGATCGCACCGGAGTCCACCAGGGATGGTATAAAAAGTCTCACTATTCCAAAGTTCATTTTGATTATAATAATGTTGCTAATCATGAATGTAAATCATGGCATCGAAAAAATTGTCATTTTTTTGGTTTACATAACCATGTCATTTCTAAGAGTTGGAAAAGAATGGTAGCAAAAAGGAGGATGAGGCATGAAAAGCCTTCTCCAAAGCAGAAAAAGAAACTGGTTAAGTAGGTCTGGAGGAAGAAAACCTTTTGCAACCAGTGCAACCAAAGTGGTCATCAAAGAGCCACGTGTTCGAGGCTCCATCCAGAGCAACACCTTAAGGACAAAGCGTCGGTGCATAAACCAGTCGAAAGAGCTGATCAACAAGCAAATATCCCACAAGGAGATGATCCATTCACTTTGATAAGTGAGAGATGGTTTTTCTAGATGTGGTAGTGTGTCATGGCTGTGTTTGTAAATCATATGATGCATTTTTAACTGTAAAAGTGATGATGTATTTTCCATCGCTTGTTAAGTAACGATGATATTTTTGGCCTTGTTTTGTAAATCATGTGATGCATTTATTTCATGTAAAAGTGATGATGTGTTTGGCATCACTTCGAAATGTGACAATGATGTTTTGGGCCTTGTAATGATAGCTGGGGTGTGATTTCCATTTGATGTAAACTTGACCACAGTCTCTTTTCACTGTCAAGCTGCCTTCAAACCTAGAAATTCCATCTATACATGGATTAGCTCTTCCTTGGCCTCTATTCCATATCAATCACATGGATCTTCTGCCAACCTCTTCATTTTTATTCTAGATTTATTTCCGCTTTCCACATAGAAATGGCTAAAAGTCAATTTCCTCTTGAACAAAACAATCAATTTTATTATGTCCAAGTCTATCAAAATATGCTTCTAATAACCTGCATAGCTTACCTCAATATACATAAAAGTATCTTCTCAACCCTGCCAATTTATTCTAAATGATTTCCTCAACCTAATCCTCAATCTGTCAATTTAAATTATATTCATGTGATTTGTTTGTTCACAATCCAACCCACTCAAAAGGCCTTCATACACAATCAACGTACTAGCGCTGATACCACTTGATGGAGATAGGTCGGGTTGCCCCAAATTCCCATAGCTTGGGATTAAAATAACACCCTCAAGTATAACTCTGTGTTGTAGAATCCAATTCTGGAAATATAGAAGTTAATTAAAATGTGTAGTCAAAATCAGAATGGAGATTTCCTTGGCGCTTTACTGTGAGAGATCTCTCTCAAGCTGTCTGACCCTTCCTCTCACCTCAACTAACTCACACGGGATTCAAATTATCAAGGGCACAACCAACAGACCAAAACAAGCTTCCAACAGCTCACACGCAGCCCTGAAAATTTCTTGTTGTAGGCGCTACAAAATATTTTTGCAGCGTTGTAAAAATCGTGTAGCCATTGCAAAATATTTTTGTAGCACCCCAAAAATTTTCTTTTTGCATTCCAATGAAGTTGAATCAACTTTCTCCTCTACAAGGTCGATTATCCACGGTCTTGGCTTGATCCTTAACACAACCATATAATTATTATGCCCCTCTTCACTGGGATTGAAACGCTAACACATTTGCCCCTTGAAACCAATCGCAAAATGGTTTTTAACAACATTCACACAATAGGGAGCTTGGGTTTCCTATGACAATGCTCCTTTCACTGTGGGTTCTACACAATCCCTACTCCAACACACAGGGAACAATCCTCACGGTTTTGAAACAAGACACAAAAGGGCGTGACTGCACTCAAACAGGGGTACTCTGCTTTTCTACACTCATGAAGACTCTTATATTCAACAACAAACAATTTTCACCAGCAAAATGGCTAACACATAAAGGGGTATTGACCATCCTACATACACATACCAAAAAACCACTCATACATTGCACAAAATAGCACACACAACACAACTTCACAGTCTTGACAATATTCAATGCATTCGACACATACATAATCGACTACAGTGCAGGGACTAACTCTTGAGAGGCACACAACATCTCAGAAATGCTCACAAGACCTCATACGACTCTACCATATACCAGTAATGGATATACTCATCCATATACTCGCAATCAAACATTATAATTACTTCGACAACCACTATGAAAACCATATAAAGCTATAGCTTCATACGCATAGGTAACTATGTATTCAACACCAAAATACGTTTAAAACAACACATATTGATTGGATATGAAAACATACAACCATGAAATTTCTCAACAACTCCAAATTTTACATGAAGGCATGCAAGCATGATACATTCCTCACCTTTTTTAGATTATTTACAAGTGCAGATAAACAACTTCATTAATAATGGACAAAGAGAGGAAAATACACACACAAAGGTATGTAAATACATTTGCTCATTAATCAAATTTTGCATACATTAAGTTGGCCAGATTTTACAATGTGAGCATGTGCAGCCCAAACCTCTCATCCATTTCCTCTCCTCCTAGTGCTAGAGATTTTCCTCCCTTCCTTTGTTGCACTTCTGCCTCCTCTCTTCTCAAACACTCATCCTCTCTAAAAATAAAGCTACATGGGATAACCAAGAGTCACAAGTGATGGTTCGTTTCCCCTTGTCACGAAATATGAGAAACTGAAATTACATTCACATTAGGAAATATTTCCTCAACTCATTCTAAAACAAAACTCACATCCTAATGTAAATATCTATAATTTCTTAACAAAACATTTAAAATCTTTCCCTTATCACCATGAGACAATCCCATCACATTGGAAAGCCTTGGTCCAGTATTTCTCAAACTTTGTGCTCCATCTATGCACTTGCATCAGTGGGACCCTCCATGCACCCTTGAAACGTAAAAAATAATATTTTATATTATAAACCTTGATATATGGATGGTTAGGCTTGGTAAATCAAACGATCACGATCCCATTAGACTCCTAACTAGCCTGAGTTTTAACATCAACTTGCCATTCAATGGCATATGACAGTCTATATATCTTTGATCCAATGACTGATATAGCCATCAGATCCAAACATGCTCGTCCTTTAATGGGCTTCCACGATATGATGGGATCACGTGGTCCCCATCGACCAGATGTTGTGGCTTTATTTAATTGGATATTTGACTCTATATGTCCTCAACCAAAACCACTTCTTTGGTTGTACTGCCTTAAAGTGGTTATAGTATTTGAAAATACTGCTCATGCAACACACGCCATCACTCTATCCCTCCAACCTGATGTTCGTTCCCTGTTTTTAGTAGCAACAACTTACAAATAATTAATGTAAATTCCTTGCCGAAATGTTCTCCATAGACATAGTGCATCGTTTCAACCTATGCACTAAGCATGATAATGAAAAAAATATAATTTGATTACAATCATGCTTGGTGAACAAAGAAGAGGAATAATGAAAAAATATCTTGTTTACCATGTTTGACAAAACTTAGAGTTGGTACCATAAAATCCCATCAATTGATGAAAATATGAATTAGCAAATAGACGAGAGAAATTGCAGATCCTACATTGCCCATTTCAAAGATGGCCCTATTTTCAATGCTTATAGTCACAATGTTCTCCTTCCTGACATCTAGGAAGAAAAGCTACTCCCTTGACTGTTTGATGTTCGAATTGAGGACAAAACCGATAAATACCAATGCATGGAAAATGAGGAAGGCCACTTTTGCATAGATGTGAAACCCTGCTCTGAGGTAGCCCAAGTGTTTCTCCTGTGGGTCAAAATTATGATAATAAATATCCAAAGGAGAAACATTTGCACATTACATATGATTATAACCTGCCTGATACTATCTTCAACCTTTGATGACATAACAATAAGGTAATTGCGTCAGGTGTTATATCAATTATAATTGATGACTTGTTGCTGCATAGGGATCCAAATGACAACACAATTCACATCATAGTTGATGTGATCTTTTGGGAAGGAGTGAAGACACTATTGAGGGTGCATGAGTGAGTTCTTGTTTTTCATAAGATCCGAACAACTGAAGAATCACCCAAAATGTGCACCCATTCCCTGAATTTCCATTTGATATTATTATGGGATCGATCCTTTCTTGTTCTAGTTATGTCTTGTTTTCATTAAAAGTATTTATAAGGTTCTACTTCTAATCTTTTTCAATAGGCGAGGGAAACATGTTTTTGATTGAAACTAACTTACTATTTGGGAAGAGAAGCAAAAAAGGGTTGCTTCTTCCAAACCAGAAAAAATAATGATTCTTTATTTGGGCGAGAAAGTTATTATTAATGGTTACCATCTTCATATGTGGGTAGGAAGCACATATGATATTTTGTAGAGTCGAGCATTCCAATACCTCAATTCATTTCCATGTAGTAACACACCGAATACTTCTAGAGATATTCCAAAAAGTGTAAACGATTTCTTGAATTTCGACAACAGAACAAGATCAGTAGAATGCATACCAACAAATAACTCCTTGGATTGTTCTGCATTAGTTCCTCCCATCTCGTAAAATAGATAACTCTTTCAATCCAAAAGGAATATTATAATTGCAAGTTATAAATAAAAGTAAACTATCAAGATGAAGAACAATCCTCATTCGATCACCATGAAAGTAGCCACCTAAATCAAAAGACAATTCCACTCCAATAATTTTCATACCTCATTCTAAATTACTCTTTTGAGCATATACCTTTAATACCTATGATAAGCATCTCTTTCTGAAAGTATATCAAACAATTTTGGTGTATTATATCTTTTTAGACACTATATGTTCTTGTATACTATAATTTCAATGGTGTTTTCCCATAAACTCACAGAGATACCCATAGTTATACTAACGAAATTGTAAACCTTTAATCCAAATTTCTGAGAAAGTGTTCCCGTAAACTAATAGGAAGCTTGTCCATCACCTTTATATGTTGTCATTGTACGATTTTAGCCCTATGTGGCTTAATATTTCCCAAAAACCATCAAATTTTAGGTTGTAATTCCTTTTAAATTTTCTAGGTATTCTTATATGGTACCCGTTCTTAGATTTTAGGGGAAATTTCCATTATTTCCACGACTGGGACTTTCATTAAACAGTTGGTGGGTAACCTATAATCTATAGAATATTTCCTCATTCTGCTCAGCCCCAATCAGGCCTAGTGTTGAAAATATGGCTCTAATACCATCTTGTAATATCCTCGGTCACCTGTCAGGCAATGCTACGAACCCTGAAATGAAAATTCATCAATCTTCCTGTGGAAGCACATAATTTCTAAGTTCTAGTTATTAAACCATGACTCATTTCTAGATCCTACTTGTAATTCCGGCACTTGGGTATTAACCCTAATTTGAATCCATTGAAACCATTTATAATTAATGATTAATTCACATGATGCTTCGAACATTAATAATTACACAACAATTAGATTTTACGCCAAATTAATCTCATAGATATGCACAACAATTGTAATTAGCATATAAACCCTAATGAACAAAGTAACAACATAAAATACCATGTAACAACAGGTTAATATCGTAAAGTGACACAATAATCTATTTAACCTCACATTGACTCGTAATTACACACATATCTACCGAATAATTATGCATATCAGAGTACAAAGAGAATTATAAACTTTTTAACACAAAACACATGAATCTAGGGTTCCAAAGATAATTCCATAAATTAACATAACATTAATAGGAACACTTCTCTATATAAAAATGGAAACTGGTTGTGGGCTTTCCATGTTCCACCCTGCCATAGACCTCTTTGTTTTCCAATCTCAACCATGGGTCACTCCTGAGACAGGGTTGCAACTCCATAGGAAATGGTAAACCAATATAATAACACATCCATGGCCAAGGTACCAACCCAACAACCACGATTCTAACAAATGCAATCTGCTTTCTTGAACTTGTGCCCAAGTAGCACACCCTTCTTTGGGACCTGCTAGTCCCTCTACGATGCCCACCTTCCAGGGTGCCTTACAACCAGCCAGGAAATTCTCATCATAAGCTTCCAGGATCTCGCGTTTCTTATAGGGCCTCTAGGCACCTTGCAGTCCATAAATAAAAATAATTCCCAGTTGGTCCAGAACCTAAGTTCAAGGCTCACCAACTGGTTGCTCAGAGCTAAAACCATGATAATAACAATAATAATGATCATTATAATACCTCTCTCTCATTATCAGGCAATTATATACTTTTCATAATTTTATGGCCTCTCTCTACCACGTGGCACACACTAAAGCCACACAAGCCCTAGGTGTCCCTAACATCAACACCTTTCATCCGACTCTTCGTTTCTTGTTTTCATGGAGTGGAGCTGCCACCCATACTCTTTTTCCATGGAATGAGATCGAAAACTCGCCTATTTTATCATTGATACATGTTTAATTACATCTTAATTATAAATCTAGGCTCTCTCTGGCCTCACAACATTTAGAGGCATATATATCCGGGCATGCTAGCCCAAAAATATATTTGGAATATTTACATGGGCACACACACCACATAATATAACTTGGCTCACCAACCTATAGTCACATACATCTGGCTCACCATCGTAATATAAATTTACAATAATTACAACATCATAAATTGGTAGGGGTGTTACATAGCTTGTGGGTACCTCTTTGTTGCATAAGAAATGGGAATGAGGAAGCTTGAAGTTTCCTTGTTAAAGGAAGTGGATTGATTTATTTGGAAGATGTTGAAGATCTCTGAATTTTAAGAAGTAATTGAGTAATATCATTGACCTAAAAGGTTGTCTTGGTCCTCTAGAGGTATTTTAGGACTTCGAGGATTTGTGCAAAAGATTCAAGGATCTGCACCTTGAGATTTGGAGTTTTGGAAGTCTTAGCCTTGACCCTTGGTTACATAATCTAATGAGAGCCATGACCAAGAGCTAGTAGAAAGGGTCCTTACCAGGTTACCAGGCCACCAAAGGTTTTAACTCTTTTGTGTTATTGTATATGTTCTAGTGTATCAAATGGCACCCACCAAACATATCTTCATTTCTTAATGCCACTAGAGAGTGAAAACACTCGGATACCAAGAAGTCAACATACTTGGGAAGAAAAGAAATTCCATATGAGAAAACTCTAGTATGGTGTGTTTCTTGTATGAAAAATGCACTTGAAAGTGATGGTCATGTTAGCAAAGCACATTAACTAATGACATCATAAAACAAAGTACTAGAGATTTTGAAGAACGAGGCTATGATGATTTCATAAAGGATGACATGGTGATGCCACATGTACAACACATGCCACCCAGATTCAACATTTTTGGCATACCTGCTATGTGAATATGGGTGACACATGGAAACACCCACGCCAACAATTGCCATGTTTAAGAGGAAACATTAGCCATTTCCATGTGTTGTAGGAAATGTTAGAATATGTCAAATGTCAGAAAATTATTATGTGTGGAAGAATGGAGGTGGCATGTTGAGTTGTAATTTTGGAATTTTAGGATTTTGTAAAGATTGTAGTTATAGAAATCTCTGATATAGTAGTATTCCATATCACGATACCACATATCAAGATAATAGCATAACACCTCTTTAAGGTCTATCAGGATATAGAAACATCAAGGAATTGGAAAACACATATTTCATAAAAATTTCGGTATGGCAGGGCTCTTGTATGATGGACTGTGAATAGAGGTGGACTAGTGAAGGAGTGAAACATGGTTAAGGGATACCACATGTTAGCCACATGGCCTATACATAATATGCTAGTGTGGCCCTTAAGGGGTAGATATTCAAATGGGCATAACCTTGTGTCCTGAGCTCAAAATGAGAGGAAATTTATCTCATTGAACAACTCTCAATGAGTATAAGATCGTGGTGGTATCATAAATGTGATTTGTGATGATAGAAGCAAGAGGAAATTCGATAAACCCATATTCATAATAAACCTTTAAGGTCGGGTCAAGTTATTCCCCACATCCATAATATGAAATTGGGGGGTTAGGTATGTTACAAAGTGGTGTCAAATCTATGGTTTAAACACTAGGCCTAAAGGGTTAGAAATATACCACATAAATAAATTTGGAGCTCCGCTCTAAAAAGCTAAAGGTTCAACACTAGGATTGGATAAGATTAAAGTAAAAGTTTAATTTGAATCTTTGTTTTGATGACATTGTTGAATTAAAATATTTATAATTTATTTAACCTATGTATAAATGTGCTAAACAACAATTTTAGGAAAACCTAAGCTAGTGCTAGTGTTTCAAAGGTAACTTAGTATGTTTAACTATTATTTATAATTTTAAACTTCAAGTTGTGTGTGTTATTATAGCAGATAAGGAGGTACATTTCCATCAGAAAGACAAAAATAAATATACAGTTGAATGGTCCAATATAGCATGGAAAAGGCTTCTCATAATAGAGAAGAAGATTCAAATGACATGAGAGTTGTAGAGACACCTCCTTGATGGATGGATTACCTTGGAAGCCTAAGGGTCAAACTTAGGAGTTGTAAGAATGAAAGTGAGAAACTTATCAAATCCCAAGAGAAGCATGGAGAGGTAAAATTTGTGGTATTAAAAATTCTATCAAAACTTAAATGAAAAAAGTGACATGAACCAAATTTTGATAATTTAGACAGGCCTAGGTCCAAACAAATTCATAATCCATCTAAAATACAAAAGTATGTACCGATAACTAGCAATAAAAATGGAAGTAGAGCAAGAAAGATGCACATGAGTGCAAGAGAGGATATAACCAATGAGGGTACTTCAATAGACACCCCTTAAGGTGGAATTGATAGTTTTGATAAGTTGGCTAGCATGACAATTAAATCAGGGCTACCCAAGAAATACTAATAGTGTATTGCTTGATGAATTCAAGAAAGAAAAACCTCCTACCTTCGATGGAAACATAAAAAAGAATGAAGAAATTGAAGCATGGAATTTAGGTTTGAAGAAATATTTTAGAGTGTATATTTAACTGAAAATATGAAAGCATAGGTTGTCATATTTAATTTGAAGGGAAAGGTTGACATATGGTAGGAATATATTAAGAATGTTAAGGGAATTTGAGAAACTAAGTTGACTTGGAGTAATTTTTATAATTACTTTAGGGAGAATAATTGTCTAATAGGTATTATGATGGAAAGATCAAGGAATTCCATGAACATAGATTGGGATAGCTCACTATGGAAGCAAATGCTAATGGGTTCCTAGAACTATTGAGGTATGTACCCTATATTAGAGATAACAAGATAAAAGTCTAATGTTTACTTAGTGCACTTCCATAGTATTATCAAGATTGAATAGAATCCATTGAACTTAATATGACAGAGGACACCATTCAGGAGGCTAAATACTACTATGAATAGTTAAAACATAAAAATGAGTCTCAAATAGAATGGAAAAAGAAAAAAATACCAACTTTATAAAGAAAGGATTGAGATCCCCACACGACAGGTAAGATAAAAAATCAATAAAGTTTTACATACCAAATAAGAGTGAATTCTAACAGAATTTTCCCACTCCAAATGGGAATAATTCAATTCAACTGGCAAAGGAAGAGGTCGAAGAACTAAGGAAAAATCCATTGAAATTTTGGAGATGTAGGGAGAAGCACCTATTAAGAGACTATCCACAATCAAAACAAGATAGGATAAGGGTGTATAATGTTCAAGAGGTCACTACTAACAATGATGTGGTGAGAAGTGTACTCTATATTTATGACAACATGGAAAATAGGCAAGAAAAACACCAAGCCTTAGTGGTGGAAATGGAAGGTATGGTTTCTAATCTCCCTATTTCAATTCTAATTGACCTTGGTTCTAATTAGTTATATTTCCTCACAAATTGTTTTCAAAACTTGTTTTTTATAGAGAAAACAACATGCCAAGTCATGGATAGTTAAATTAGTCATTGGAGCCAAAAGGAAGATACTTGATGCTATTAAATCATGCCAATTTGAGATGAGTGGCCTACATATACAAGCCTATTAAAGTATATTTCCTTTGGGGTTGTATGAATTACTGATCAACACAGATTGGTTGGAAGTGCACAAGGAAAAATTGGATTTTGATAATAAAATATTGGTATGCAAAGATGATGAAGGAGAACAAAGGATTCTTCAAGGAGTGTGAAATCCTATGTCTTTGAGCCAATTTTTAACACTGTAATTGAAGATATATTACATAAATGGATGCCCCATGTATGACATACAAGTGATGGACCTCCCAAATAGGTACAACTTAAGGCCCATATAATTTTTCCTAGGCACATTTAACCTTTCCTTCTACACTTAATAATGTATTTTTCAGACTTTAATATGTTATTAGGAAGGTTAAGAGATGATTGTCATATCTTGTGCATGATGCATTTATTCTATATGATATTGAGAATATTTGATGTAGATCACAGATGATTCTAGCCACGAGAAAAATATGGGCTTGTCCCCTACTAAAGGATGGTCAAACTCGCCTAGATAAAGGCCATTATCACTCCCTTGTAGTTGTGAATTCATCAGGGAACCAAATCCTATTTTCTATGGTTTTTTGAGGGAAGTATACCTCTCTTCAACGACGCTAAACCTCAGCTATTTTTGTATAAATAGGGGGCTTGAGTATCCCATTGGGGATTCAAACTTTTAGAGATTAGAGTCAACATTAGTGAAGGTTTTTTGTCAGACATTTTAGTTCTATAATATTTCATGTATGAGCACATTTATTGATTAATAAGAAGAACTATTTGGTTTATAAATTTATTTTTCTTTAGGGACATGAGTCTCCTTGGTTTAGGGCCAACCCAAGTGCTCAAGCCCCCTTCTTGTATTCTTACTTTATGATATGTATATGAAAGCTTGAGAGTTTATGGTACAATTTGAAAGTGAAATGATTAGGGTTTTTAAACACATGTAAATTTCATTAACAAATTAACAAGATTTAAAACTCAGTTTTGTAGAAAATGAAGAAGACATCAGTACCATAACTATATGCACATGATAACAAATGATGAAGGAGTTCACCCCTCCTGGGTTACATCTCCTGGTCCAACTTCCAATATTGGGCCTCTTTCGTTATGCTAAAAAATATGTGTTTAAATCAAGTTACATTGCTCAGAATTCTGAAACAATGGCTCCAATGGCTCCAAAATAGTCAAAAACCCCTAGTTGGGCTCTTTTTGCACTCAAAAAGGTCAAAAACTAAATAAGTTATGCTCTAATGAAGTTTTCTTCTAACTTTCCTACAATTCACACTTCTCTGCAATCTGTTCTAAAATTTCCACCTTTTGCAGCCACATGGAGTGACAAATTTGCCCCGCACCGATGAGATTCCCGCTATACTGGGTGAAAATTTCCGCCTCCTTAATTTGACTTGGTCGACCTTAAATTTCATAAAAATGGGTCACTTGGGAGGCTCTCTGTCGTTGATTATGGGATTGTTGGAACCATCCATTTTCGAACTCTAGGTGATAAACCAAGGTTGAGTGGTGAGTGTGGTCGGGTTCCGGTTGCATGCCAACCAAGCCTTTAATCCAATCCCACTCCAGCATTGAATTGTGGTTGTAAGCATGGTTTCCACCAGGTTTGTGACTGTTCAAAACTCGCGCCCGAACTTTAGTGGTTAACTCCAACTGTCACATGTGATGACACCTTTAGGAACTTCCATTTAAACCGCGCCAACATTTTAACCATATTCGTCAAACTTAAAATTGTGCCATGTGAAAAATACTGTGATCGTTGGAGTTAACAACTATGGTTATATCCGCCGGTTATATAGTTGCGAAACTTTGGCATAAGGTTTTAATACATGGTTTGAATGGTGCATATGCATATCGCCCACCAGTTGAACATATAATTTCCACTTTGGATATAACGTATATTATATAGTTTGGGGTTAATGCTTCCACCACCGATTATTTTACATGGCCTTTGGTTCATACTTTGGGTATGGCGAATATACATAACATTTGGGGCCGGGGTTAACCCTTGACCCTAGTTGGTGGACCGGGGTCTAGGGTTAACCCCGGTCCCCACCTCTGACCTTCGCACCATTAAGTTTTAAATACAAAGTTTACACCATATATAATAAGAAACATGCGATGGTCTAGTGGTTAGGCCTGTGGTTACTTGGTGGGAGGTCATAATTTTGACTCCTGTGGGCTGCTTAGCATTGAACCCAATCCTGCGCCAAAATTTTAACCATACTTTCCAAACTCCAAACTATGCCATGTGACAAATACTGTGACCACTGGAGTTAACAACTATGGTTATATACGCCAATTATATAGTTGTGAAATTTTGGCATAAGGCTTTAATACATGGGTTGAATGGCACATATGCATATCACTCGCTAGTTGAACATATAATTTTCACTTTTGATATAACGTATATTATATAGTTTGGGGTTAATACTTCAACCATCGATTATTTTACATGGCCTCTCGTTCAGACTTTGGGTATGGAAAATACACATAACATTTGGGGTCTGGGTTAACCCTTGAGCCTGGTTGGTGGACCAAGGTCTAGGGTTAACCCGAGTCCCCACCTCTGACCTTCGCACCATTAAGGTTTAAATACAAATTTACACCATATATAATAAGAAACATGCGGCAGTCTAGTGGTTAGGCATGTGGTTGCTTGGTGGGAGTTCACGAGTTCGACTCCCGTGGGTTGCTCGACCTCCATATAAAATTTTACATGGCCAAGATGAGGCCACATGGAAACCATCGATTGGCACACGTGGCTCTCCCTCAATGGGCCACCGCACAATTCCATCAACCAATAAAATCAAACCAAATTTGATCTAGTCAAACAATGACAAGTGGCAATCAATGACTGGTCCACAAAATACACAGTGAAACTAGTCAAATTCCCAATTAGTGTATGAACTATTGACTAGGTGTAACTACAACCCTTTTTCCAAAAACATTAGTTATTTCCCAAATCGATCAAAGCGTGATATTGGAAGCATCCGATGTCGGATTTAAGTAAAATGAGTTACGTTTGATTCAGGGTGACGATATCTTCGCTTTGTCACTGTTTTTGAGCCAATTCAAGCACTTTCTTGATCCACTAGATCATCCCTCCTTAATGCAATATTTTGGACCCCAAAATCTATTTATTAGTCAAAAAAATAGATGAGGGTACAACTCCCTCACCCTTCGAGTCTAAGCCTATTGAAATTTTCTTGAATTTGTCACTTTGAGCTTTTCATGAAAATACATCATTTTCCCTGATTTTGGAGTCTTTGTCTTGCTATCATAGATGAAATTTTGCTGCAATTTTCCAGAATATGCAGAACAAAAAAATTCCTTTGAAGGAATATACACATTCCCTCCTCGGTCTTCAATCAAAGGAAATACAATCTCAACTTCTTCTCACCTTGAAATTTTTTGTCATGACGATCCTTAACATGTCTAGCCTTGCACTTGGCTTGAATTTTTACCAAATTTGATCACCATTGCCATGCACCATATTTTTTCAGAGCCAACACATTATGAAACCCACAAGAAGAAGTTTTGGAACAAATGTCCTCTTTTTCAAATTTATTTTCATTTTATCTTAAACCCCTGCATTCTCTAACAATGGCATCTTATTCACACTAATGTTCAACAATGACACATTCTTATGCAAATTCACTTCATTTTGTTTACCTATTTTAGGAGGAAACATGTTCGACTCCTGAAACATCTTATAACATTCATTAGAAACCTTAATGAAATTAGATTTCAAATTTGAATCATATCCTTGAGAGGCTTCATTCTCAACATCTTTATGCTTGAACATTAACAATGCAAAATTCTGACTAGCATTAACAATTCTCTTCATTTTACCAACATTCATAAAAGACATATTCATTTTCTTGCTATGTTCTCTAACAATGTACTCAATCCCATTCTTGAACAAGTGATATTTGTTCTCATGGTGATGAAAAATTGATCTCCTATCATAAATATATGGCCTTCCCAAAACAATACCACAAATATCAAGTGAAACTACATCAAGTTTAACTTCATCAAGAAAGTTTGCAGTGATTGCAAATCTAAGGATGCACTTCCTTGTCACCTGCAATTTTTCATTCTCACATACCCAACCTAAAGGATAAGGTTTAGGATGAGGAATGGTCTCTAAATTCAACTTCTTGACAATGTCTCCAAAGATAATATTTGCTTGTGAACCACTATTAAATAGTGTTTCTATCTTGGTATGCTTTGAAATAACTCTAATAATGAAAAGCTAAATTCTTGTTTTTTCATCTTGAGTATAATTGAGACCACTTGAAGAAATATTACTTGAAATTTCCTTACCTTTCAAAACCATGTCTATGATCTTTGTTTCATCTCCAGAATCAAAACCTAAATCATGTTGTGTAGTTGCAGCTATCTTCTCCTTCTCCTTATTTTTAAAATTTTTGGTCCTCATCTCTGGATGAAGTTTCGAGCAATTATTTTCATCAACGCCATATTTGGAGCAATTTTTGTATGTGATTTTTTCTTTCTCCATATTGATGGAAGCATTCTTCTTTCCCTTTCCTTTTTCTCCAAACACAAAGGAACTCTCACTTTTCTCATCCGCCACATGTTTCCCTCTTGCTTCCAGATGTGTGGAAATGTACAAAAAATTCATCTAAAATTGTAGGATTAAACATGAGAATAGCGTGTCTCAAATAGCTATGCAAACCTCCAATGTATTTCAGCAAGGTATCTTGAGATGAAAAATCTATACCCAATATCAATGCTCTCCTTATAAACTATTGAGTATAGATTTTCACACTTTGACCATTTCCTTGCCTAAAGTCTTGCCTATCCATTATATATTTCTGGATGTATGCTGATGGATAAAACCGTCTTCTTAATACAACAAAAAATCATTCCAAGAGGATAAGACCTTACCATGTTTCTTCATGTCCTCTTGAGTTTTGGATTCCCACCAAATAAGTTTTGTACCTTCCAACCTTAATGAAGCAAGCTGAACCTTGGTCTCAACATCTTTGATCCTTTGTATCCTACAATACACTTCAAGCTGTTGAACCCAATTATCTAATCTCTCAACATTTACCTCTCCATCATACATAGGAAAATCAAACTTTATGTCAAGTTTTAAAAATTGAGTTTTACCATGTATCTTTGGAGAATGTAGAGGTGTTGGTGAAGGGGTTGAAGTAGAAGATGATGATGGTGAAGATGGTGGTGAGGATGGAGTTGAAGGGAATGGTGGAGTCAAAGGTGGTTTTTCACCATTCCCTCCATTCCATTTTGGAGCTAGATTGTCCCCATCTCCTCCATCTCCTCTTGAAGGCTAATATCCCTTTGGAGGCTTGGAACTCTCACCTTGCAACCTTGTGTTCCTCTCTTCATAGAGAACTTTCACCATTTGGATAATGTAAAATAATGCTTTTCTGAAAGCCTTCTCATCTTATGACATATTTTTAGGATCTACTTCATGTGCCATGAATGGTGAAGCTTCTGGTGCAACTTGAGGATAAATTTGTGGTGGAGATTGTGGAAAATGTTCTCTCCTTGTCCTTGACCTAGCTTGAGGACTTGCAACCACAAGCTTTCCTTCTCCTCTTTTGAGCTTCAACCTTGTAAGCATCATAAACACTTGCAAAAAAATTAAACCTCAAAGAAACTAAGAACTAAAGCTCTGATACCAAATTGATATGTATATCAAAGCTTGAGAGTTTATGGTACAATTTGTAAGTGAAATTATTAGGGTTTTTAAACACTTATGTCAATTTCATTAACACAATAACAAGCTTTAAAACTCAGTTTTGAAAAAAATAAAGAAGACATCAATACCATAACATTTTACACAAGACAAAAAATGATGGAGTTCACCCCTCCTGGGCTACATCTCCTGGTCCAGCTTCCAATGTTGGGCCTCTTTCATTATGTTCAAAAATATGTGTTTACATCAAGTAAATTTCTCATAATACTAAAACAATGTCTCCAATGGCTCTAGAACAGTAAAATACCCCTAGTTGGGCTCTTTTTGCACTTTAAAAGGTCAAAAAATGACTGAGTTATGCTCCAATGAAGTTTTCTACTAATTGTCCTACAATTGTCACTTCTCTTCAATCTGTTCTACAATTTTTGCCTTTTACGGCCACGTGGAGCGACAAATCCACTCCTTGCCGGCAAGATTCCTGCCGCATCGGGTGCAAATTGTCGCCTCCTTAATTTGACTCGGTCAGCCTTAAATCACATAAAAATGCGTCACTAATTAGGTTCTTCGTCATTGATTATGGGATTGTTGCAACCGTTGATTTTCGAACTATGGGTGATAAACCAAGGTTGAGTGGTGACTGTGGTCAGGTTTCGATTGTGTACCAACCACGACTTTAACCCAACCCCTCTCCAACATTGAACTGTGGTTGTAAATTTGGTTTCCACCGGGTTTGTGATTGTTCAAAACTCACGCTTAAACTTTGGTGGTTAACTCCAACTGTCACATGTGATGACACCTTTGGGAACCGCCATTTAAACCGCGTCAACATTTTAACCATATTCGCCAAACTCAAAATTGTGCCATGTGACAATATTGTGACCGCTAGAGTGAACAACTATGGTTATATCCGTAGGTTATATATTTGCAAAAGTTTGGCATAAGGTTTTAATACATGGTTTGAATGACGCGTATGCATATCGCCCACCAGTTGAACATATAATTTTCACTTTGGATATAACGTATATTATATAGTTTGGGGTTAATATTTCCACCGCCGATTATTTTACATGGCCTTTGGTTCATACTTTGGGTATGCCAAATATACATAAGATTTGGGGCCAGGGTTAACCCCCAACCCTGGTTGGTGGACCGGGATCTAGGGTTAAACCCGGTCCCCACGTCTAACCTTCACACCATTAAGTTTAAATACAAACTTTACACCATATATAATAAGAAACATGCGATGGTCTAGTGGTTAGGCCTGTGGTTTCTTGGTGGGAGGTCACTATTTTGACTCCTGTGGGCTGCTCAACCTCCATATAAAATTTTACATGGCCAAGAGGAGTCCACGTGGAAACCACCAATTGGCCCACGTGGCTCTCCATCATTGGGCCACCACACAATTCCATCAACCAATAAAATCAAACAAAATTTGAGCCAATCAAACGATGACAAGTGGAAGTCAACGACTGGTCTAAAAAATACACAGTCAAAAAATTCAAATGCCCAGTTAGCGTATGGACTGCTGACTCGGTGTACATGCAACCATTTTCGCAAAAAAATTAGTTGTTTCCTAAATCAACCAGAACGCGATATCAGGAGCATCCAATGTCAAATTTGAGTGATTTGAGTTGCGTTGAATTTAGGGCGACGATATATCCGCTTTGGCATTGGTTTCGAGCCAATCATAGCACTTTGAATTTTGAGCACTTTCTTGATCCACTGGATCACTTTCCATGCATTAGTTCAGTTATACAATTATGTAATCTTATCTTTGAAAAAACTATCTTATCTCTGCGTTGTCTTTACTGAATGTGATTGTCTTCAAGTTTGTTTAAGAATCTTTCTTTGATGAATCTAGAAATAATGTATCTCATGCAGTAATGCTCTTTCCATTTAGCAGTTCAACTCATCCTTTATGTTATTGATATTGTTTTATGTAGTTAATTAGTTTATTAGTCCACTTATGCATTGTGCTTCAAGTTTAGACAATAGTTCTTAATTTAAACAAAATTTCTTGGATATAGTTAGTACTCTTTTTTGTGCATTTAGCTTGCTTAGATTATTGTTCCTTTATTTTTTTCCATACATTTATGCAACCTATAAATGTACTATTTTGTGTCTTCCCAAACTATATGAAACTCTTTATTTTCTCTTTTATGGCATAATTGAATCCATCATAGGTACCTAAGCTTGGGGAATACTCCTTGACTCTTTTATGACCATCCTTCACCTTATCCATCTCTCAAACTGCATGTAGAACACATAATATTGTTGTCGGGTCTATCTCTTGTAGCGAAATAGGGACTCCTGTAGTAGTCCACAATTTGCATCAAAACACCTCCAGACTTGCACCTAAAGCATGTTCATCCTTCCTTAGCATGTTATGATGCATATCAGACCTTGACGATGGAATTTGGAAGTTTAAATATCCCTAGAATCCTTAAACTAGCATTTGTATCAAAATTTATTTCTTTTATGCATATTTGGGTTTATTGTTTGAATGCTCTCTTTCAGTTACAAGTTTGTTTACCATGTATAGTAGAATAGATTTTATTTTGTTGTAGATTTATTGAATTTATTTCCTTTCCTTTCTTGCAATTAGAGTAGGTTTACTTGTTGTTCTTTTCCTTTCTGTAATTTCTAAGTATTTCATGTATCATAGATAGAGGAATAGTCTTTATACAACCTAGTTTCCCTTCGGTTGCATTAGATCAAAAAATAAGAACACATTTCATGCTACACACATAGTGTTGACCCCTCTTAAGTTTGTATGAACCCTAGGTTGACAATTAAAGTTGAGATCCTTTAGGAGTTACAACATTCTGGCTATAATATTTAGAATAATAAACAAGTGACAAGTCCAACAAGGGATAGTAAGATGAATATTGAAGGTCATCCCATGATATAATAATACATCCTGAAGAGATACTAGGATTATTGCCTAAGAGGGACATAATTTTCTCCATAGAACTCACTCTATGAACCATGTCCGTATCTAGAGCATTGTACAGGATGAATACACTTGAACTAATGCAACTAAATATAGAATTGAAATAAATGTTGGACAACAAGTATATTATACCAGTGTGTCACCCTGGGTATCTCCAATATTGTTTGTAAAAAACAAGGGTGGTACCCTCATAATGTGTATTGATTATAGATATTTGAATAAAGAAAATATTAAAAACAAGTACCCATTACCTAGGATTGATAATCTATTTGACCAAATGAGAGTGGCCTTGGTATTTTCAAAAATAGATCTAAGATTAGGATATCATCAAGTTGAGATCTGTTGATAATCTCAGCCCCCATTAAATCTCTGATGAGCTATCCCCTTTTGTCTAGCCTGATAAATTCATTTTTTGCCCAAGCGCTCAAGTCTTAAAGCGCCAATCGCAATCGGAGTGTCGGGCAGGTGTTTTTCCTTTGTTACAGCAGAAAAAATCCGATGTGATTGGCGTAAGTCTATAATTCCCGCGACGCGTTGTGCACCGTTGATCCGCCGATTAGATCAAACGGCTGGCGCTTTATCGCACCCCTGCTTGGATCGCAATCGCAAAAATTATGTTAACCCCCCTGATCGATCATTGCAAACATTTGCGATGCGATTGATCGCGTCGCATTTCCTTGTCCAATAGCAATCGCAATTTCCGTCACATTTCCCATTTGCTTCCTTTGATTTCGATTCCCCTGATCGGTTAATCGCAAATATTTGCGATGCGATTGATCGCATCGCATGTTCGACCCCCGATCCGCCCGATCGCAACTCCCCTCCGATCGCTCTCCCCTCCTATTGATCGCATCGTGTTTTCCCTATTGCGATTGCGATTAGTCCCCACTCCCGTCTCCGATTGCGATTTGCGATTCCATATGGGTCCCGCCTCATACGCACTTCCATTATATTTCATGCATTTCCTTTGTATTTCCTTTGTAGCCCGAATCTTCATATTTTTCATTAAAGTCTTATGTTTCATATGTATTCCCCTATGGTTCATAAGTCACTCCACGGGTCAATCTCCACCACCGCACTATCTTTCCTCCGCCCTCCATAGCCATTCTCCCTATGCATAGCTTTCATAACGAAGTTTGCAGGTTTTGCAGGATTACAGCGACAGAAAATTGCCATTATTCATAGCCTCCATTTCAGAAGTCGAGAACGCATCAAAGGACCATCTTTCAGAGGCAAAATTTATGAGGAAAAATCCGGGAAGCTGTTACGGAACGACTTTCATTAAAGAAGCCAAGATTAAAATCTATTAAACCCCCCAGAGCCCATAGGGTCTCAGTGAGGAGGAGTTCTATCTGTTAAAGAGGATTCTGGTCTTTGGTATTTCACAGTGTGTAACCTTTTCTCTTATGTGTTATATTAACAGATCATTTCATTTCATCCATATTTCTTGTATCATGTTTTGGAATGCGAGTGGCTCACTGATTTTTGGTATGGATTCATCCTAGTTGATGCCCATGCTCGAATCAGTCAAGCGCTTTAAATATGGCTCATGCATGATATTCCGTTCCACTATTCATCTAAACCGCATTTCCGCTATATTAGTTTCTTTGGGAGGGTGCTTTTAAAATGCTATTATCATGTATGGATTCTTAGATTGGTAAGCCCATGCATGGTGGTATTGTATATCTGGGTATCAGCTCAATGTTAACTAATATCTTCTCTACATTTCATTCACTACATACACCTTCTGATAACTTATGTCTGTGAAGTATTTCTGAATCGGCCCGCTTTGCAGTAAGTTGTCTCTGAATTGTCTGTTGCTTTTATATTGGAGTTTTTCATGTTGTCCCTGCAATATCTCTTTCTCTGTGTCAATTTCTGAAGGTCTTGGTCCCATTCTAGTTTATTTCCCTGTTTACAGGAGATAGCATGTGAGTTGAAGTTGACAACTTCATACATTATATTATACCTCCTTGCTATGCTAAGATGTCCTAAGCACTGGTCTATCACAACTCTAGGCTGTCTCTAAGAGTTACAACACCTTTCTGGCGCCGTTGTCGGGGAACGAAGTTGAGAAATTTTAAAATCCCTGGGCCTTGACAAAATCTAATTCACTCTTCAAGTAGGTGAGTATGGAGAGTTGAGAGTTGTAGATCCCTCACCTTGGCGACTCCACATTTGTTCATTTTATAAATCTATTTGCAGTCCTGGCTCCTCGTAAGCCACACCCGAGGTCAGATACGTCTAAGCCAAAGACACCTTCAGTGTCTGACCCTGAAAAGATCATACTTAGAAGAAATTGGAGGGAAAGAAGATCAGTCCACTCTGAAATCCCCGAATTCTCTCAAGAAGACTTTCCGTCCTCCTCCTCTCAAGATTCTCAATTGCAAATTCCTGACCCCACTGTCGGAGATACCGATTACTATTCAGATAGTCCACCCCGAGGAGGTGTCCAATTTAAAGACAGTCTTCATCCTACTCCTGAGGTCGAAGAGGTCAAGGAAGTCACCGAAGTATCTGCTGTTAACAGACCTTTGTTCCCCTCAACCCCTCAAGCTGCAGTTGAGTATATTACTATTATTATTCATACTCCACTTCCACCTCCTCCTCCTCCTCTTACTCATCAAACTATTGCACTACCTCCACCCCCTCCAATGGAAAATGTTCCAGGCTTCTTGCTAAAAAAATATGCTCCTCTGGCATTACCTCAAGTGTTGAATGATATGCCCCAAGATTATCTGAAGATCTTGCCCAGATTCAATGGGGAAAACGAGATTGATGCTCAAAAACATCTTGAGACTTTCTGCTCTTTTGCAGAGAACTTTAATGTTGAACATTTAGATGTGGTCTTAAGGCTTTTTGTCCAGTCTCTTGATGGTGAAGCTCGAAAATGGTTTAAGACATTGGCAGGCCGTTCTATTACCACTTGGGATAACATGGAAGATACTTTTCTTAGGAAATGGGGAGAGAATAAAGACCATGGAAATTGTCCCATTGATTTCAATACACTAAAGAAAATACATAATGAAGGGGTATTAGAATTTATCAAGAGATTTAATAAATTATATTTGAGTCTCCCTGCTGATATGAAACCTCATCAAACTGCTGCTAAAGTCATTTTTGTTGCAGCCTTTGATTCAGAATTTGGTTTCTCCCTCAGGGAAATAAAGCCTGCTACTCTGGATGATGCTCAGGCAGATGCACTAGAGTTGGAAGAAAACTTTACCTCCACTGGTAAATCAAAGGGAAAAGCTGAACAAGATACCAGAAGAAGAGGCAAAGAGGAGGTAGCCACTTCTAGTCAGGACAGAGACTCAGACAAAATGGAAGAAATGAGAAAATTGATTAAGAAAATGTTCAAGCTTGAATTGGAAGCCAAGAACTCAACCTTCAAGAATTTCCAGAATGCTCCAAACAGAGGTTACAATCCTCAGTACAGAAGACCACCCCTGCAAATATTTCCAAGGGAATTAAAAGAGCAACAGGATCAAGTACCACACCCATTGTACCTGGAAGGTCCAGAAGATGATCCCATTGGAGATACTGCCTATGGACTGGAGGATGAAAATATTTCTTTCTCGGATAGAGAAGAAGAGGAATGCTCATTGCAAGAAGAAGAAAAGGCTAGAGACACAGAAGACTCAGATATTGATCACTGTTGTAGGCAATTTGTTGACCTCAAGCAAGCACAACTCAATAGAAGATATGACCTCAGATCTTCTAAGAAGAGAACTTGTACTCAAGAGCAAGAAGAAGAGCCACATCAAAAGGAAGCACCTGCTTAGGATGAGTCAACAATGCAGAAAGCCATAGACAAAGGTAAGGGACCTCTAAACAAACCTTTGCAGTCTAGTGATCAAATTCCTTCCTCTTCAAAAGCAGTCTTTCCCCCTAATGTCAAGTTTGTGTCTAAAGAAGTCAAGTCCCCAGCTGAAAATAAAGAGTCAAAAGAGGTTGTGATAGAAAATCCCCCTCCTGCTTTCAGTCTGCAAAAGGAACTTGAAAAGGTCAAAATCCCAATCCCCTTGACTGAACTGTTGAAACAGCCAACATATCAATCTCAAGTCAGCTCTTTCATGCTCCTTCCAGAAGCACCAATCATCCCAGATAGTCTCAACCTTCAAGAAGAAAGACCCATGGTAGTTTTTGGCCCACATGTTGAGGAGTTAGATCCCTCTACTCCTCCCTTCTATGTGTCTCTACTGATCTATGACCTGCTATTACATAACTACATGTTAGATTTTGGAGCTTCCCATAATCTTATGCCTCTGTCATTCATGGAACAACTAGGTTTGCAAATCACATGCCCATATAAAGACCTCTATTCATTTGATTCCAAAAGAGTTAAATGCTTGGGAATGATCAAGGATTTGGTTGTCAATTTAGCCCAAATCCCAGCAAAAAGTGTGGTCATGAATATCGTGGTGGCTGACATCCCAGCTCGCTTTGGCATGTTGCTGTCAAGGTCCTGGGGAACAAAAATTGGCGGGTCAATCAAGCTGGATCTAACATATGCCACTATCCCAGTTTTCGGTGGTTAGGAGAGGAGGGTGTACAGGGAAACCCGATTTGTCAAGATGGTTACTAAGGCTGACAGCTCTGTAAATTCGCCAGTCTATAGTAAGGAAGGAGATTTCTCATGCTTGATGCTGGAAGAAGATCAAGATTATGCTAATGAACCATACTTCTGCCAGATTCATACTGAGCAGTCCTTAGAGAGCCATGATTCAGGAATCTGGACACTACATTTTGATGGAGCAAATTCAAGAGAAGGTAATGGAGCTGGAATATTATTGATTTCTCCTACAGGAAGGTGGGTTCCATTGTCCTTCAAGCTAGAATATGAAGCCACCAACAATGTGGCTGAATATGAAGCACTTCTATTAGGATTGCAGACAGCCAGGAATATGAACATACAAAGCTTAAAATTTCTGGGAGATTTAGAACTGGTGGTCAGACAAGTCAGGAATCAGTGTCAGACCAAACATCCTAGGCTAAGGGCTAATAGGAATGAAGTTTGGGACATGGTAGAAAATTTCTTCTTGGAATTCAATATCCAGTTCATGCCCCGAGAACAGAATAGGATGGCTGATTACCTTGCTGTAGCTGCTAGCACATTCCGCCCACCTCAGAACCCTCTTTTAAGGTATGAAGTTGAGGTGCGCTATCGGCCTTCAATCCCAGATAACATCAAACACTGGCAGGTATTTGAAGATGAAGAATAGATGAAGAGATTCCTGGAAACAGTGGTAGAATTATCCAATATGGAGATTGATGTTGATGAAGAAGAGGTTGAGTCTGAAAATACTTCAGAAAGAAATTGGGAGGAGAAAGTGGCAGGTAATAAAGTGTTGCAATTGAAGGGAAACGTGATACCTAGAGGGATGGTGCCTCTAGAAATATTATTTGACAAGAATGATGTCTCATTGCAGCCGAGCAAAGTGGTAGAAGAAAATCATGTAGAAGACCTGAATCTGGGTACTGATGCTGACCCCAAAATTGTAAGACTGTCCAAGAGGGTCCCAGAAGAATATAAAAAGCTACATCAGAAATTATTTCAGTCTTACAAAGATGTGTTTGCATGGTCCTATCAGGATTTGAAAACTTTTGACATCAGTATTATCAGCACAAAATTCCACTGAAGGGAGATGCAAAGCCTCACAAGCAGAAGCTCAGACAAATAAATCCCCTGCTGCTCCCTTCCATTGAGAAGGAAATTAAGAAGCTGTTAAAGGCCAAAATAATTGTGCCATTGAGGTACTCTGAATGGGTGGCAAACCTGGTCCCTGTCTGGAAGAAGAATGGGGAAATAAGGCTGTGTGTGGATTTCAGAAATTTAAACAGAGCATCCTTAAAGGATAATTATCCACTGCCTAAAATGGATCACATCCTACAGAAGGTGATTGGAGCTTCTAGGATGTCAATTATGGATGGATTCTCTGGTTATAACCAGGTGGCTGTACTTCCAGAAGATCAAAATAAGACTGCTTTCGCCACACCATGGGGTACATTTATGTATGCCAGGATGCCTTTTGGACTGATTAATGCAGGGGCCACTTTTCAGAGGGCCATGGACATTGCTTTTGTTGGGGAACAAGATAAATTTCTCGTAGTCTACCTCGATGATATCGTTGTATTTTCAAAAAATGATATTGAGCACATTGAGCATCTGCGTAGAACTTTTGAGAAATGCAGAAGGTATGGTCTTTCCCTTAATCCTCAAAAGTCTTTATTTGCATTAGAAGAGGGTAAATTGTTGGGACACATTGTGACTAAAGATGGGGTGAAAATAGACTCTAAGAGGGTAGAGGTTATAAATGGTATTTCTTTCCCCAGAAATAAGAAAGAGGTGCAGGTATTCCTTGGGCGCATTAATTTCCTAAGAAGGTTTATTCCTAACTATGCTGAGATAGTTAGGCATATAACAGACATGCTCAAGAAGAATAATGAAGTAAAGTGGTCACAGGAATCACGAGAGGCATTTACTAGAATAAAAAATGCTTTTGCAGAAGCTCCTGTGCTATCTGGGCTAGATTATGACAAACCTTTTATGATATTTTCCTTTGCATCACCTCATACAATGGCTGGAGTTTTATTGCATAAAAATGAAGAAGGATATGAGCAGCCTATTTCCTTTTTCAGTCAGGTGCTTCGTGATGCAGAATTAAAGTACAACATATTAGAAAAGCAGGCATACGCCCTAGTGAAATCCCTCAAAGCATTCCGCGTATATATCTTATAGTCCCATATCACTGCATTTGTGCCTACAGCTGCTGTAAAAGATATTCTTATTCAGGGGGACAGTGAAGGAAAAAGAGGGAAGTGGATTGCCAAGATACAAGAATATGATTTAGACATCCATCCTACCAAACTAATCAAAGGAAAAGGGCTTGCCAAAATATTATCTGAATCAAACTATCAGGCCCTGGGCATAAATTTGTCCATAATAGCAAGTGAGGAATCTGAGGAGAAAGAAGAACGACATGGAATTGGGGTAGCTACTTCAGAAACACATATGAAGTACCTCACCAGTCAGTGGTACAAAGAGATAGTAGAATATCTCCTTACACTCAGCTGCCCTCCAAGTTGTGATAAAACTAAATATGAGCGCTGAGATTGAAATCACAGAACCACATAGTCGCCAATGGCCGGCTATACTGGCGAGATCCCTCAAGCATCTTACTCCTGTGTCTCACAAAGAATGAAGTCGAGAGTATTATAGCATAATTTCATGAAGGAATCTGTGGGGGACATTACAGCTGGAGGGCCACTGCTCACAAAATCCTGAAAGCTGGTTTTTATTGGCCCAAGCTTTTTGGAGATGTCTTTGCCCAGGTTAAAGCATGTGATAAATGTCAAAAATTTGCTGAAAGACAGAAGATGGCACCTCTGCCCATGATTCCCGTACACGTGGATGAACCATTCAGACAATGGGGGATCGATTTTATAGGCGAAATACATCCTCCGTTGAGTGGTCAGCATAAGTGGATTTTGACTGCCATAGATTATTTTACAAAATGGGTGGAAGCTATACCTGCAAGGAGCGCAACAGATACTGTGATAATAAAATTCATGGAGGAAAATATCATATCCAGATTTGGTTGCCTTGCCAGAATAGTGACTGATAATGCACAGGCTTTCAAGTCTGCAAAATTTGTGAGTTTCTGCCAGCAATATAATATCACACTAAGTCACTCTACAGCCTATTATCCACAGGGAAATGGCTTGGCAGAGTCTTCCAATAAAACCCTGGTGAGGGCCCTGAAGAAGAATATCAATGAAAATCAGAAAAATTGGGATTCCCAATTGAAATTTGCTTTGTGGGCTAATAGAATTACCAGCAAGAGAGTAACTGGGAAATCCCCATATGAACTAGTATATGGGAGGGCAGGAGTATTTCCTATTCAATTAGCCCTACCAGTAGCCAGATTCATGCAAGAAATTCAGGAAGAGCCTGATGATATGATCAGGAGAATAAACCAGCTGGTGGAATTGGAAGAAACACGCAATCAGGTAAATCAAAGGCTGACGAAATATCAGGAGAAGATGAAACACCTTTTTGATCAGCATGCTAAAGACAGGAATATGCAAATTGGTGATTTAGTACTCCGGTGGGATATTCGGAGGGCTGAAAAAGGAAAACATGGTAAATTCGATCCACTTTGGTTCGACCCCTTCACAATTATGGAACATGGAGGTAATAACACTTTCAAGCTGGAGAATTTACAGGGAGACTTACTTGACGCCCCTGTAAATGGTCAATTCCTCAAGCCTTACTTTCTGCTCTGATTCAGGCAAAGGCAGCCTGATGTATTATATTGTATATTAGTTTCCTTTTTGGTTTTTGTTTGAATAATGTGAGTGTTGTTATGAATCATAAAGTGAAAAATAGAAGTGCTGAAGAGCAGAGTCTGCATACATGATGATCAGGAAGGTCTGCGAAGTTCTCGACACGTTCAGGGATGAACGTGCCGTCCCCAGATGGAGCCAATGTTGATCATCTCAGCCCCCATTAAATCTCTTATGAGCTATCCCCTTTTGTCTGGCCTGATAAATTCATTTTCCGCCCAAGCGCTAAGACCAAGCGCTCAAGTCTTAAAGCGCCAATCGCAATCGGAGTGTCGGGCAGGCGTTTTTCCTTTGTTACAGCAGAAAAACTCCGATGCAATTGGCGTTAGTCTATAAGTCCCACGACGCGTTGTGCACCGTTGATCCGCCGATTAGATCGAACGGCTGGCGCTTTATCGCACCCCCGCTTGGATCGGAATCACAACAATTATGTTAACCCCCCCTGATCGATCATCGCAAACATTTGCGATGCGATTGATCGCGTCGCATTTCCCCGTCCAATAGAAATCGCAATTTCCGTCGCGTTTCCCCTTTGCTTCCTCCGATTCCGATTCCCCTGATCGGTCCATCTCAAATATTTGCGATGCGATTGATCGGATCGCATGTCCGACCCCCGATCCGCCCGATCGCAACTCCCCTCCGATTGATCGCATCGCATTTTCCCTATTGCGATTGCGATTAGTCCCCACTCCCGTCTCCGATTGAAATTTGCGATTCCATATGGGTCCCGCCTCATACTCACTTCCATTATATTTCATGCATTTCCTTTGTATTTCCTCTGCAACCCGAATCTTCATATTTTTCATTAAAGTCTTATGTTTCATATGTATTCCCCTAAGGTTCATAAGTCACTCCACGGGTCAATCTCCACCACTGCACTATCTTTCCTCTGCCCTCCATAGCCATTCTCCCTATGCATAGCTTTCATAACCAAGTTTGCGGGTTTTGCAAGATTACAGTGACAGAAAATTTCCATTATTCATAGCCTCCATTTCAGAAGTCGAGAACGCATCAAAGGACCATCTTTCAAAGGAAAAATTTATGAGGGAAAATCCGGGAAGTTGTTACGACACAAATTTCATTAAACAAGCCAAGATTAAAATCTGTCAAACCCCCCAGAGCCCATAGGGTCTCAGTGAGGAGGAGTTCTATCTGTTAAAGAGGATTATGGTCTTTGGTATTTCATAGTGTGTAACCTTTTCTCTTGTGTGTTATATTAACAGATCATTTCATTTCATCCATCTTTCTTGTATCATGTTTTGGAATGCGAGTGGCTCACTGATTTCTGGTATGGATTCATCCTATTTGATGCCCATGCTCGAATCAGTCAAGCGCTTTAAATATGGCTCATGCATGATATTCTGTTCCATTATTCAGCTAAACCATATTTCCGCTATATTAGTTTCTTTGGGAGGGTGCTTTTAAAATGCTATTATCATGTATGGATTCTTAGATTGGTAAGCCCATGCATGGTGGTATTGTATATCTGGGTATTAGCTCAATGTTAACTAATATCTCCTCTACATTTCATTCACCACATACATCTTCTGATAACTTATGTCTGTGAAGTATTTCTGAATCGGCCCGCTTTGCAGTAAGCTGTCTTTGAATTGTCTGTTGCTTTTATATTGGAGTTTTGCATGTTGCCTCTGCAATATCCCTGTCTCTGTGTCAGTTTCTGAAGGTCTTGGTCCCATTCTAGTTTATTTCCCTGTTTACAGGAGATAGCATGTGAGTTGAAGTTGACAACTTCATACATTATATTATACGCTCCTTGCTATGCTAAGATGTCCTAGGCACTGGTCTATCACAACTCTAGGCTGTCTCTAGGAGTTACAACAAGATCAAAGATGGGGAAATTTACAAGATGGCATTCAAAACTATATGTGAACACTACAAGTTCATTATGGTGCCATTTGGGTTAACAAACACACCAACCACATTTATGTGTCTTATCAATACTATTCTAAGCAAGTACTTGGACAAGTTCATGTTGGTTTTCATTAATGATATTATAGTCTACTCAAAGACTAAAGAGGAGCATGAAGAACACCTCAAGGTGATGTTACAAGTGCACCTGGAGCACCAACTATATGTTGAGCTTATAAATGTGACTTCTTCCAATCAGAAGTGGATTACTTGGGTCATGCTATATAAAAAGGATTAGTAGTTAATCTTGAAACTATCAAGGCCATACTGGAGTGGCATGTTCCCCATAATGTAAGTTAAATAAGATCTTTTATGGGTTATCAAGATATTACAAGAGACTCATTCAAAGGATTCTCGAAGATTGGGCACTCGATTACAATGTTGCAAAAGAAAGGAGTAAGGTTTCATTGGAAACCAAAGTGTGAAATGAGATTTGAATAGTTGAAGCACCTTCTCACATATGTCTCCATCCTAAATATTGCAAACCAGGATATAGATTTCTTGGTTTGCATCAATGGTTGCAAGGAAGGACTCGATGGAGTTGTCGTGCAAGATGGACATGATCTTCTGTGAGTCCAAAAAATTAAATAAACATGAGAAGAATTATGTAACACATGATTTATAGCTTCTGACCACAGTGCATGCCTTAAACTTGTGGATAAACTACTTGCTCAAATGGAAATTCATCTTAATGATGGAGCACAGTGGGCTGAAGCATGTGTTTGATCAACCTTGATTGAATTCCGAAAAATCCAGATGGATGCCATTTGTTAGTGAGTTAAATGTTAAGATAAGACACATATAGGGCAAAGAAAATAAAGTGTTCGATGCACTCAACAGAAGCATGCAAGTGATACACATGACACCTATTATTACATGTGACACACACATCAAAGAAATAATCATAAAACCACTAACGAAATATTATCACTTCTAGAATGTAAATAAATTCTTTCAACAAGAGCCCAAGAGGTTAGTGGGAGAAAACTATCAACTAACCAGTGATGCATTATTATTGTATGAAGGTAGACTATATACCCAATGTAGTTGAATTAAAGAAGCTCATAATGGATGAGTTTAATAGAAGACCATATGTAGGTCACACATGATGTAAAAAGATGATAAAAACCACCAAAAAATATATTATGGGCCAAGGATGAAGAGCTAAAATTATATTATATTGCTATATGTTTAGAATTCCAATAGGTTAAAGTGCAATGCAAACACCTAGAAACATTGTTGTAGCCAATACCAAATCCAGAATGGATGTGGGAAGTGATATCAATGGATTTCATCATTGGTCTACCAATAACCCCTAAGAAAAATGATGTAGTCATGGTGGTAGTGGATAATTTGGGGAATGTAGCTCACTTTCTCCCTATGAAATATGCTTATAATGGAATTGATATTACCTAGATTTTCATCAAGGATATTTCCAGATTACATGGAATTCCAAAGAAGACCATATCTGATCAGGATGTAAAGTTCACCTTGGGTTTATAGAAGACCTTATTATAGGTTTTGGAACCTAGTTAGCATATATCATATATTATCACCCTAAAATTAATGGAAAAACATAAAGGGTGAACAATATATTGGAAAAAATGCTCAAGATGTATGTTATGCACTAACCCAAGAGGTGGGAATATATTCTACCCCTCATAGAATTTTCTCACAATAATGGCTGTAAGGAGTTGTTAAAGATGACACTTTTTGAAGCCCTGTATGACAAGAAATGAAATATCCAAATCAACAGGGATAATCTAGTGGAGAAATTCACTCTTAAGCTATATATGTTAAAATAAATTTAACACGAACTAATTAGCATAAATAAGAAATTGAAGGTAGATTAAGACTGATATAATAGTTATACAAATCACCATATAATTCATAAGGAATTTCAAGTGGGAGAAAAATTATATTTACGTATTAGGCCAAAAAGAATTTCCCTAAAAGTGGGATCATGTGCCAAGTTAGCACCAAGATACTGTGGACCCTTCTTGATATTGTAGAGACTAGGGCTAGTAGGATACATACTTGCCTTGCCTCCCATAGTGAAGGTACATGTTGTGTTTCATATATTCTTGCTTAAAAAATATAGAGATGATGTTAATTATATTATTGATTTGGATTTGATATATGTGGAACCAAAAGGATAATTACAGCCAGAAACTCATGGAATACTCGGCAGGAGGGAGACCAGACTCTAGAATCGAGTCATCATGCAATTCAAGGTGCAATGCAAGCACTTTGGAGCAGATGAAGCAACATGGGAACTAGAGGATTCCATGAAAAAGACATATCCATTTTTTTTCTCTATATAGAATTCAATTCGATAGATAATAGAACATTGAGGATGGTGTTCCTTTAAGGGGGAGGCGATTGCAATATATATTTTATATCCCCCCATATTTGTAAATGTAATTAAAGGATGATAGTGCTAAAGGAATAACATGAATGGATTTCCAGATCTGTTTGATATGAATATCTTATTAAATTAAATTATAAATTTTTGAAGCTAAAGAGAAGGGCCAACCTGTATGGATCCTAATGTCTGAAAAATAGCTTATTTTAGAAATCATGTAAGGGGGATTGGTAAGTTTCATATCTTTCCTAAAATTAATGTTTTAAACCCTGATGTTCTAGTTGAACTGCCTAACTACCAAGTAATTATGAGAGAGATGTGGGCAGGAGGTATTAAATTTCCCCAAGCATGGGCTATGTACCATATAGTAGGTATCAGATAACTCTGTAGCCTAAGGAGGGGCCCCAAAACTCTCTTACATGAGGCAACACTCATGAGGGGAGCTAGCAATGAGAGACAAGGGAAAAGAGTGTGTTGTAGACTACCATTTGAGGTGGAAGACTATGTGAGCGTGAGACCAAAACCCATTGTGTGCAATGCGATTGTGATGTAGAAATTATAAAACTTATGTGTTATATGTCCAAGATTCTCCTGATCTCACACTATTTTAACTTCATGCAAAATACGGAATCTATTCCACCATTGATCATTTGCGGAAATTTAATCAAGATTGCAATGCACACATGAAACAATAAAAATTCACACACATTAACACAGTTGTTTAACGGGAAGCCTGAAGCTGAAAACCCCAAATATCTGTATATAATATATGTCATATAGATCATGTAACAATCCTCATACAAAGCTGACCATATCAAGCTCTCAGTACAATACAATAGCTACACACTAATCAGGCCCGATCTTGCAAATCCATGCACCTATCTTTGCCACCTGCTAGCCTGCCTCTACTGCGCAATCCCTGCTGAAGAATGGATCTGAATGAGTTTGAATTACTCCAGCCTTGCTCACGCAATCCTCATTGGCATCTCCACTGAGTGTTGGATGAAATAAATGCATCACTATAGTCACAATTGATAGTCACACTTGCTCTTTCACCTATCTCTCCACTGGTGTCCACTGAAACTGCCATGCACTGTAGTTAACTGATGTATTCTTCAGTTGATTAATGAGTTATTATTTGTGAATTAATTAACTAATTAATTCACTCCACTCTCACTAGTGTATCAATCAGTTAGACTAGCTACAACTAGCTCAACTGAGTCTAACTGAGTTAAACTAAATACAACTCCACCAACTACTTCTCCAACTCCACCAAACTCTGTCACATGAGTTCTAACTGAAGTCCTCCATGAAATAGCTCCAGTAAACCCTCGGGAATAGCGTAATTCTTTCTGTCATCTGCTGTCCCACATCTGTTCACTTAACTGAAGTGCTCCAAGAGAATAAGATAATGTTTAGAGTCCAAATATTATTATAATAATATTGACATATACATTTTTAATTTGTGATCAAAAATAGGCCTAAAACAATATTCTAAAAATAGAATTTCATCTATTTTTCCAAATTGATCAACCATCCACAAATAACATCCTTCAACTGATGAAATATGATCGTCATGTCTAAAAATAGACATAATCTAAAAGTAGACTTGTGCCAAAGATAGCCAGGAGGCCCACTTAGTGAAGGCGACTCTTTTCACTAAGCTCATCATGTTGAATCTCAACTCTCCCTCTCAACAAGATAGGGATTATCTGCCACCCCGATCCTGTCTCTATGGTATTCGAATTTGCTCCTGGTGAGCGCCTTCGTTAGAATATCTGCATCTTGATCCTCCGTAGGAATGTAAGAAAGCAACATGATCTTCCGCTGCACACAATCTCTGATATGATGGTACCGGATGTCAATATGTTTAGATATAGCATGAAATACTGGATTAACTACGAGTTTAATGCAACTCTAATTATCACAATATATCACAGTAGGATCTAAGTGAGAACCGAACAAACCGACCAGGATCTTCCTCATCCATATAGCCTCGCATGCAGCCAAACTTGCTGCCGTGTACTCGGCCTTCGCTGAACTGAGTGCCACGGATGTTTGTTTCCTGCTGTACCAAGAAACTGCTATAGATCCGATACTGAAAATCCCTCCAGATGTGCTCTTTCTGTTCGTTGGGATTCCTGCCCAATCTGCATCCGTGAAGCCATGCAGATTCACCTCATCCGACTGTTTGTACCACAATCCATACCCAGATGTGCCCCTGAGATACCTCAGGTCATGCTTGCCTACCTTCCAAAAGAGCTTGGTAGGCTTCACCATCGCTTGTGAAAGCTGGTTCACAACATAGCATATGTCCGGTCGTGTATTTACTAAATACATGAGTGAACCAACCAATTGTCGATAAACAGTGGCATCCACTACCTCTGCCGATGTAGCATCCTCTTTCCTCCAACCACCAGGAAGAGGAGTGTCGATAGGCTTGCAGCCTTGCATGTGAAACTTCTCCAGTATCTCCCGGGCGTACTTGCCTTGAGACACAAACAGTTCACCTTTCCGCTGCCAAATTTCCAATCCCAGGAAATAATGAAGGAGGCCCAAGTCCTTCATCTCAAACTCCTTTGCAAGATCTGCCTTGCATGAGTGTATCAACAGTTCATGACCATTTAGTGTTAAATAATCTACATAAAGCACAATGATCAAAATCTTACCCTCCACCACAATCTGGTATAGGTTTGGATCCGCCTCACTCTTGACGAAACCAAGTTCGGTGAAATAACTGTCTATCCGTGTGTACTAAGCACGAGGTGCTTGTTTCAGCCCATACAGCGCTATTTTGAGCCTGCACACATGTGACTTGCTTTTGAAGATTTTGAATCCTTTAGGCTGCTCAATGTACACCTCCTCCTCAATGATTCCATTGAGGAACACAATTTTCACATCCATCTGATGAATGTGCCAACCCATTTGCGCTGAGAGAGAAAGGATGGTCCGTATGGAAGAATACCTTGCGACAGGTGCAAAGGTTTCTTCATAGTCGATCCCCTCGATCTGTGAGAAGCCCCGGGCAACAAATCTTGCCTTATACTTCTCGACGCTCCCATCAGCAGCTTGCTTCACTTTGTAGAGCCATCTCGAACCTACCACTGATTCCCCTTCCGGCCTTGGGGAAATCTCCCATGCACTGTTTCTTACAATCGAATCATACTCTTCCACCATGGCATCTACCCATGCGGGATCCTCCACAGCTTCCTCAAAAGATGATGGCTCCATCGCGATACACTTGCTCATCAGAGCCATGTATCCAGTAAATCGGTCAGGTGACTGTCTCTATTTGCGCTGTGATGTAGGAGCTCCTACATTCTGCGCTGCATCAAGATTCAGTCACTCAGCTTCTGTAGTGCGCTTCCGCCGTCTAATGTTTGGTGCTGCATGAGTGGTTTCTTCCACTCCATGAACCTCCTCATGTGGCTGATCCACATATTGAGGCTCATCTTTAGGAACAAGTAGCTTCTCCTCTGCATGCAAGTGTAGCTCCCTCTCAAGCGACAACTTCATGGCTTTCTCCTCATGAAATTTGATATCCCATCGCATAACAGTCATCCGACTGTCTGGAAAATACACACGATAATTGTGGGGTGTTTCTGTGTACTCCAAAAATATCCCAACCTCTGCGGTCGACTCCAGCTTCTTCTTGGCATCCTTCGTCACATGAATGTAAACAGGTGAGCCAAAAATATTCAAATGAGAAATATCAAACTTCTTACCAGAAAACGCCTCTTCGGGTGTACTCATGCCAAGTACTCTATGAGGACAACGATTTTGCACATAAACCGCAGTATTGCATGCCTCAGCCCACAAGTGTATGGGAAGGCCTTGATCATGCAACATCACCCGTGCAGCACCCACGATCGTTCTGTTCTTTCTCTCCGCAACCCCATTCTGCTGTGGGTTATGAGGTGCTATGAGTTCTCTTCGAATTCCTTCTTTCCTACAGATTTCTTTGAATTCGCCAGAGATGTATTCACCACCATTATCGCTCCTTAGAGCTTTCACCTGCTTCCCCGACTCTTTCTCAACCAGCGCCTTGAACTCACAGAACTTTGAGTATGTCTTGCTCTTCTTCTGCACGAAGAAGATCCAGCACTTACGAGAAAAGTCATAAAAAAATATCACATAATACCTGTGCTTTGATGTTGAAGCAACCGAGAAAGTTCCACACACGTCTGTGTGAATTATCTCAGGGATCATCGAGGCACAAATATCCTTTTCATGAAAAGTGGTCTTCACAAATTTTCCCGAAGTACATCCCTTGCACTGATCTGACTGCGCAAGTGTACCTTGGGAAGCCCGGTAGAAATCTGCTGCAAAATTTTCAAGGTGCCATGGTGAAGATGGCCCAATCTCCTGTCCCACAATTCGCCCTCATCCCAGCTCACCACTCCTTCTGCTTTTCCTGCCATTGTTGCGTAGCCATCTACCTGCAATTGATAATGATTCTTAACTCGAATCCCTATCCTCCTTGTTTGACCAGTTGTTTTGTGGTGCAGGAAAGCTTTTCCCTCGCTAAAAATAACATCATAACCCTTGTCTTCCAACATCGCCACGGAGATCAGATTCTTCTTCAATCCTGGAACATGCATGACATCCTTCAAGATGAAAGGTTTACCAGACTCCCTCTCAAAGGAAATGGTCCCGATACCAGTCGCAGTGTATCTACCATCATCGCCCATCTCGATGTGCACTCCAAGATCCTTTTCATCCAGATCACTAAACAAATCTTTGTCTCCAGTTGATCTGAATTTATGCAGGAACGCAACAGAATAAAAATATAACCATAAATATAGAGATGCAACGGAAATAACACTTCATTTCATTAATATCAAAGAACTGAAATTTGCTTATAGACATAATGGAAATAAAACTAGCTAGGGCGCTGGTAGCTATCTCTGAGAAGAGATGTGGCTGCTACAGGCCTCTGAACTGAGTTCCAATGAGGCTCGAGGGCCTATTTATTATTGAGAAACAATGGAGAACCCTAAACATCCAAAAACATAACCCTAGGAGATGAAGCGCCAAAACTATGGGCCCCGTTTGGGTAAATTGGTGTTTCAACTTCCTAGGGACGTAACTTTGGCATACTATCTTCGTTTGATGCACATGATACATCATTAGCAAGCTCTATCCGAGGACTACAACTTTCGCCACAAATATCATTTCGAAACAGAATGATATTCGTTGAAGGTGCGATGCCCAAAAAACGTCGTTTAGGGCCTCAAAACGGCTCCAGAAGTTCAATACTCGAAAAAATGATAAAAATAGTAAGTTATTCCGAAACTGAAAAACTGAAAGAGACAATGGTGGGGGCCCAAGTGGAATAGGCGGTTGGCCACCAATATCCACCTGGATCACCGGTGATATGGAAAGACGCACCACTGTCAAGAAACCACACCGATCCCATCACACTTGAAACCAAGCATGCGATCAAAGAAAAATATAGCTCAAACTGCGAGGCTAAGGCCTCTCCAGCTGCAGATCCAGCAGCCTGCTTACTCTTCTTATTATGTAGGCAATTAGTGGCGAAATTCCCGTGCTGGTGACAGTGAAAACACTTCACCTTGGACAAATCCTTCTTCTTGCCTTTAGCTTCGGATTTGGAAGATTTCTTCCCTTTTACTTTCCGAGCTTTGGCAGCCTAAGCGAAATTTTCTTCATCTTCATTCTTCGATGAAGATCCATCCCTGGTACCCCGCCTTATCTCCTGCTGCACAAGATCCGACCAAAGTCACTCCCATCCTGGCAGTTTCTCCTGTCCATTGACAGAGTCTTCGTAGCTATGCCAACTCTTCGGAAGCCCAAGGAGAGCCAAGCTCACCAAGTCTTCTTCATCAACAGTAACCCCCACACTTCCCAGCTCATCCTTGCAGTGGAAAAACTTCGTGAGGTATTTTGGTCTACTGTCGCCTTTCTCCATTTTTATTTTTCTGAGCTTGTCCTTAAGTGCCAACTTCCTCTGGTCGCTTCTGCTTTGGAACAAGTTTGTCAAAGCCTTCCACATTAAGAATAGAGTGGCTTTACCATGAAGGCTGGACACAATGTGTTCCTTCACACCTTCCAACAGAATTATTCGACACTTTGCTACCTTATTTTGCCATGCGTCAAGTGCGGCTGCATCACTAGAAGCAGGCTTCGGAATATCAACATCTATGAACTCCTTCAACCCATTATCATCCAGCACCGCTTACATCCTGTCCTTCCATGCTATGTAATTCAAGCTCCCATCAAGGGCATACTCCAATCGCAATCCATTGAAAGACATTTCAATGAATGCTCAACTTCAACACCAGGAAAACACTGCAGGAAATTCAAATTCCACCAGCACAAAACTCAACCGATTCAATAATTGCAATCTCCTCCAATGATCAACTGCTCTGATACCATGTAGAAATTATATAACTTATGTGTTATATGTCCAAGATTCTCCTGATCTCACACTATTTTAACTTCATGCAAAATACAGAATCTATTCCACCATTGATCATTTGCGGAAATTAAATCAAGATTGCAATGCACATGTGAAACAATAAAAATTCACACACATTAACACAATTGTTTAACGGGAAAGCCTGAAGCTGAAAACCCCAACTATCTGTATATAATATATTTCATAGAGATCATGTAACAATCCTCATACAAAGCTGATCATATCAAGCTCTCAGTACAATACAATCGCTACACACTAATCAAGCCCGATCTTGAAAATCCATGCATCGATCTTTGCCACCTGCTAGCCTGCCTCTACTGCACAATCCCTGCTGAAGAATGGCTCTGAATGAACTCGAATTTCTCTAGCCTTGCTCACGCAATCCTCATTGGCATCTCCACTGAGTGTTGGATGCAATCAATGCATCACTATAGTCACAACTGATAGTCACACTTGCTTTTTCACCTATCTCTCCACTGGTCTCCACTGAAACTGCCATGCATTGTAGTTAACTAATGTATTCTTCAGTTGATTAATGAGTTATTATTTAGTGAATTAATTAACTAATTAATTCACACCACTCTCACTAGTGTATCAATTAATTAGACTAGATACAACTAGCTCAACTGAGTCTAATTGAGTTAAACTAAAGACAACTCCACCAAATACTTCTATAACTCCACCAAACTCTGATACATGAGTTCTAACTGAAGTCCTCCATGCAATAACTCCAGAAACCCTCAGGAATAGCGTAATTCCTTCTGTCAGCTGTTGTGCCACATATGTGCACTTAACTGAAGTGCTCCAAGAGAATAAGATAATTTTTAGAGTCCAAATATTATTATGAGCTAATAATATTCTACATATCTATTTTTAGACTGGCAATCTAAAAATAGATTCCGCCCAATATGTCTAAAAATAGAAGCCCATCTATTTTTCCAACTTGACCAACCATCCACAAATAGCATCCTGCAACTCATAGAATATGATCGATATGTCTAAAAATAGACATAGTCTAAAAATAGACTTTGCGCCAAAAATAGCTTGCGGGCCCACTTAGTGAAGGCGACTCTTTTCACTAAGCTCATCATCTTGTTGAATCTCAACATGTGAACCCATGTGTGAAAATTGGACCACAAGGGTTGCGAGAGAGTGACTCTAGTAGAGGGAGATAGAACAGTTCCCTGGGTCATGGTAGGCTTGTGATGGAGTCCATGCTTGAATTAGGTTAATGGAGGAAACCATTAGATTCATTTGGGTAGACCAATAGGAGCTCGACTATTTGGTTCTGTTGTGTACAAGAAGCATTAAAGAGAAGGACATTCATCGAAGGATAATAGGAAGTGATGGAGGGATTTCATTTTGTGTTGTGCATGCCTTCAATGACCATATTTTTTTGTGTGATTAGCCTAGACTCAGTGCTTGAGAGGTAGAATTAAAGTTTCCTCCATGTAAAAGAGAATGGAATTCATACTCTATACCCTAAGTTGAACCCTTGTTGAAATTCCATGAGTAAAGAATCTTTTAGACATTGGGTCCAACTCGAACGTGTCCAATTAAAAGAAACCTGCAATGTTGTGCCTATGTTTGGGTGGAGAGTGGTCATCCCTTCTTTAGTTTCCAACAAGTTTAATTGAATTAGATATGTGTAATTTATATTTCTGTCAATGAAATACAATTACTTCTGAAAGTATCATGCTTAGTGATATGTTGGATTTTTGTGTGTAAATGTAATGATAATCTAAAAACTATTTGTATTGAATTACGAAATAAGTAAGAGTGCTGAGTTGAGTAACTAACATAGCTTGCTTGAATGTTGGTTAGTATTCCTTTTATTAATATGTTGTTGTATGCAAGGGAAACCTTCTTGGTGACTATATGTGGTTATGATGTGTAATGAATCCATGAAATAAGATGTGAATTATGGCTATAAGGATTGACTTTCATAACAATAGTTTATGAATTGAAATTTTAAAGGGAGATGCTTAAGGATCCTTGTGTCACTGGAGATAAGCTAGCTTTTGGGTCCTTCTTTGTTGCATAAGTGATGAGCATGAGGAAGCTAAAGTTTCAAAATTAAAGGCGACATATTGATTTGTTTTGGAAGTTGTTGAATAGCTATGTATTTTCTAAAGTAGTTGGGAAAGATTTTCGACCTCAGTCTTCATCCTCGAGAGGTTTTTTATGACTTGGAGGACTTGTGAAAACTATTTAGGGATTTACCCCTTGTTATTTGGAGTTTGGGATGTCTTAGCCTTGACCGATGGTCACATGGCTTAGTCGAAAGGGAGCTTAAAAAAATAGAAAACCATCATAGGTTTAAAACTTTGTGTCGTCATTTATATATAGATGTATAAAATTGAACCTAATGGACATCTATTCGTTGCTTGGACACCACCAAAGAGTTAAAGCATCGGGATAACCAATGTACCAGAAGAACAAAATAAATTCCTTGTGAGAAAAATCTAGTATGGTTTGGCTCTGATATGATTGATGCCACTTGATAGTGATGGCTAGTTAACCGGGTGCATTAACTAATGGCATCAAACAAAGGAGTACCAGACATTTTTAAGAATGTGATAATCATGACATCATAAAGGATGATGTGGTGATGCCATGTGTACAACACACGTCACCCATATTCGAAATTTTTAGCATACCAACATTGTAAATATGAGTGACACATGGAAGCACCCATGTAAACAATTGCAACATGCTAAAGGACACATTAGCAATTACCATGTGTCATATGACATGTTAGTGTCGTGACATGTCAAATAATTACTATGTGTTGAAGAATTGGGGTGGCATGTTGAGTTGTCATATCGACATATTGAGAGTTCGTAAATATGGTAGTCATATAAATCTTTGAGATCTAGGTATTTTTTATTGAGATATCAACATATTGGGATAAAAACATGGAAAAATTTTGAGATCTATTGGGATATTATAACACTAGAGAATTGGTAAACATACATTTTATAAAAATTTTGGTATGGTTGGGCTCTAGTATGGCAGATTGTCAACAAATGTGTACCAATTCAGGAGTGACAAGTGGCCAAGGGTTGCAATGTGTCAACCACCTACCCTGTATGGATTTTGATGTGGCCCTTAAGGGGTAGATATTAAAAAGGGCATAACCTCGTGATTGAAGCTTAGAATGAGATGAAATTTATTATTGGAAAGCTATCAACGAGTAGAAGACGATGTCAATATCATAAATCCTATTTGAGATGATGACATAAGAGGATAATTGATAAAACCATGTTCACAATAAACATTGATGGTTGGGTACAGTTATTCCCCACAACCCTAATATGTCATTTGGGGGGGGGGGGGAGGGGGGGGGGTTGGGTGTGCTACAATAGCGAACCCTTTTATCATTTTATTAGTGAAATCCAAGATCATGTGTCAAACACACAATATTATGGCTAAGCGAGAACCTACCTCCTGCCAAACTAATTCTAGAAACTTCATAGTGGTTTTTGTTGTTGTCGCCTATATATTCTTCAAGTTTCTCTCATGTAGATTGATGAGTATTGTCTTCGGTCACATGCCCCTTCTCATTCAAGAAGAAAAAAAGGATGATTGTGCAACACCAATTTTTTAAATAGAGATAAAAGCAACCATGAAATGCGACCTCTATAAAATAAGAACTTTGAATGGTTTTCATTACGTAGGTAACTATGATTTTAATAAGGAAAAGTTACAATGACCGGCAAAGAAAACCAAATCCCTAAGATATGGACTTTTAAAAATATTACAATATGTAGATAACAATTATTACAAATTCAATGCTCCACTTTGCATACACATTTACTCTATATAAATTATAGAGAACATCAAACTATACCATCCATGAATGCAGAATGAGGATGAAGAGGGCCAAGTCCTACCTTCCATAGAATATTTTGCAGCAAATGCTAGGAAAATTGATAGGAAATTAGTTCTGTAAAAGAAGTTAAGAATTTCCATGAGGAATCATCAAGAAATTTGGCAAGTGCGATGGAAGGATCAACTACCAACCAAAACTAAATGGTACTCAAAAGTGGAAAGTCAAGGAAATGTTTCCTCATCTCCTTCAAAACGGAAGCTTTTGGAAATCAAAAGTTTACCAAATGGGGATAAATGATACAAAATTTATGTACATAGTTATGATATTCTTTCATTGATTATTTAGGGAAGGGAATATTTCATTTTGGATTGATTTGGTCCAGAAGCTAAATATTGCACTAATGGTTCAAAATGGTAAAATTGTACTCGAAAGTGGAAATCTAAGGAATTTCTTCCTCATATCGTTCAAAACTAAAACTTTTAGAAACCAAAAGCCTCCTAAATGGGAGGAATGGTCCAAAATATATCTACATAGTTACGATATGACTTCATTGATTAGTTAGGTAATGGAATATTGCATTTGGGATTGGTTGGTCTAGAACCTGAGATCACACTAATGAAAAAAATGGTAAATCATTTATTTGATGGGAAAATATGGAATTTGTGTTATAGTCACCAAGAATCTAAGGCCATAGATATTTTTGAACTATATGGGTTGATATATTTCCAATATTGGTTCATTTTCATAAGACTATCATTTGTCCCATAGCATAAGAAAGAACATTGAGGAAATATTCTCAACATAGAGAGAAAAATATATTGTAGAGTATAAAATATCATAGTCTCTCATAACTTCAATGCAAGGTAATAAATGTTTGTAATTTCTATTAGCATAATCTCCAAAATATAAAAAGATGAAAGGAAAAGTCCTTAATTTCTTCTTGTTTTTCTCATATTAAGTTTGTAGGGTAAATTTTGTGTCCAACGTGTGGCTTTATTATTGTAGTTCTATTTAATGTCCTTGTGGTTAAAAAATTATTTGGTGTGTTTTATTTTGAACATGTTTAAAGAAATAATAGAAAAAAAATAGTCGTATACTTGAGATTTGTTGTAGCCTTTCTACTTTAACATGCAAGGCATTTCACAAATGAAGAATGGACTTCATTGTACTATAATGGTCTTTGACTTCAACAGTACATGTCGACTTTGGTGATGGAACACATAAATTCCAATCTTGCATCCCTAGAATGGACTTCTCTGCTATCCGTCCCATATTTATTCCTTTAAGTGAAATGAAAATGTTTGGGGAGGTGCATGGAATTCCAACAACAGGGAACTTTGGGATGGAGTACCAATGACGATAATGTAAAATCACTTCTACTAGATAAAGTTCCAATAATGAATTAACATATATATCAAAATGTACACTACTTATACAATTTTCAAATATGCAATTAAGACATAGGGACTACAAACCCCTATGTGCACCCTAGATAAGCCTTGGGATTCAATTTCCAGTATCAACCAATTATGGTTAAAATTGAGTTTATATGGTTGTTTATCAATGCCTTAAAATCAACTCTCGAATTAAAAAATGGAGCTAACAACAACATCATTTTTTATTCTTGAGGTTAAAACTACCACTTCTTTGAAACCCCAGGACTTAAACAACTAGTACCATTGCAACCAAAACGTAAAATCAACCCCCAAACCAAAAAGTGTTGCTCCTAGTAGCACCCTCATTTTTTTATAAGAATAAAATTGCAAAGTTTTTGAAATCATGTCCTTGACAATCGATACCCACAAAACCAAAACCAAAATCTTAAAATCAACCCTCAAAATTTAAAAAATAAACATTATCAATAGCACACTCTTTTTTTGGGCTTAAAATTGGAACATTTAAAAGATAATAAACAAAAACATAATATTGTTGCAAACAAATTTGTTAAAAAAATGAAAATGAAATTCAAATTTAAATAAATAATTTAAAAGAAAAAATTCACACACTTATATATAAAAAACAATGTATTTTAAAATTTTTTAAAACTAGCAATTGCACCACATGTTGCAAAAGAAACGCCGTAAGGCATTGACATAAGAAATAATATCATATAAGAAATAAGTAAAAAATAAGTACAACATAATAAATAAAAAAACATTATGGAAAATACAAAAGTAATGGATAATGCAGAATGTAAAATTCAAGTCATTATATATTCTTGTTTTAGAAATTTATTTGCACATAGTTTTGTCAAGAAAGATATAGCTGCAGACAAAAATGAAAATTAACAAAATTACCAAAATAAAATTCATTTGAAGCTTGAAAGTCAAAACTGCAAATAATATTTTCATAACTTATTTATGACCTTTTCCAAAAAAAGAACTTATGAAATATTACTTTCAAATGAGAGTATAATAACTGCATACATTTAAAAATATATATATTAATGAAATAATGATAAATATTTCTTGAAATACATGAAGTATGGTTGAAACTACCTTATCACTCCAAGAAATGATCACGTTCTTTCCTCAAAAATTCATCAAGATGTTAAAGACTATCATGGGAGTTCTACTTTTGTCAAATATGAATTTTAATCAACATAAAAGTAAATTTGAAAAAGTCTAAGTAAACATTCCAGTGACCTCGCATTCCCATTCCCAAGCATTCCAGAATTTTACCACTCCACGAATTTATGATTTTTTTCTAAAAAACCATTAACCTATTAGCTAGCCATACATCTTGTGGCTGCATATAAAAATGAAAATTAACAAAGTTACTAAAATAGAATTCATTTGAATCTCATTTACCATTCATTCGTTTCAGTGGAGCTCACTAACTAAAACCAAAATTCTTTGAGCAGGTTACTCTTATTAAAAGATTTAGACGATTATGGTGTTCAATAAGTTTTGGCATGAAGGTCAGGAAAGAGATAAAAAAGTCTCAGACACGAAAGGTAAAGAAAGAATGAATAAGCTTGAATTTGTGTCTCATCAAAGGCCATAATGCAGATTACATATTGTTCCATTGCAATGGAATGCTTCGAATACTACACTTGACATTAGCCAGGAATAAATGGAATTAATAAATTTGGAGAAAAAATTATGTAAATGACACGAACCAGAACGCAGATTACATATTGTTGCATTGCAATTGAATGCTACACTTGACATTAGTGAGGAATAAATGAAATAAAGGAGTTTGGAAAAAAATTATGTAAATGACACGAATACAGAACAGATTATATACTCCTCATTGTTTAGCCGTTTTTAAATTTGTATCAATCTTTCCGAGCATACCACTGATCACTTTTGTTTTTTTCCCGCCGTGTTCTCGAAAGGGATATCCCTAGCAAGAAAGCCTTGCACAATTACCGCAGTAGTCACAATCATTTCCGTGTGAGCACGAAAACCAGGAACAGTAAATATTCGTGGAAACAAAATTAGAATAACCCATTCCTATGCTAAATTGAAATTACCAGGGTCATACGAAAAGGCATTGAACTACAAAACAAAATTAACAAATTAACCAGAAAAAGAAACTAGTCAAGCAACTTACCGATTCCTGCAAAGCAGTCCATGATTACCGATTGTTGCAGAGCAGTAAGTAGTACATCTGTCCACAATGCTTCTATTACAGGTGATGACAGTGCCATTTATGCCATCTCCCACCAGAAAAATATTTATTTTCTGTTTGCACACCTCAACATTTAGCCATAAAACTAATTTCAAATGCACAGTTTCTTCGCTCTTCGCTCTGGGAGTTAAGAACACAGAGAAAGGCACAAGATTGCAAGGGTAATTTGAGTGGGGCGAGTGAGGAAGGTTAATGCTAATTCCATTAACTAACTTTGCTCAATGTGGGCAGTTAGATCAAGCTTTACTAACCAATTCCGGATCTGTTGCCACCTCGCCGAATAATACCGAATTCAAATCAACGCATGAAGATATTTTAATCGTCTAACAAAAGATCTAAGGGTGCAAAAGAATGACAGGTAGGCAACAGGGGGATCGTTTTCAAATAAAGACGCCTACAGCGTAAATATATTAAAAATACAACACAACAAAATAATATCTAAAATCACCCACAAGGTGTACAATATAGTCGATAATAAGGTGTTTTATTAAGGCACTCCATTGTGAAAGGTCATTGGTTCGAAACACTGTGGGCATAATTCCAACCACGAGTACAAGTTAGTGTGGTCCAAGCAGGCGTGATCCTCGGGTGTGGTCATGGTTTCTCAAGCCATAGGTTAGTCCCATTAGTTTATAAACAAACTAACACACACACACACACATATAATCAATATATGAATGCATATATGTGGAGAGAAAGAACAATTAAAAATGATTCTTTAGAAAGATAAATATTAAAAAAAATACATGATGTAGTTTTTTAAAATAATAATTACATTTTTTATATATAAAAAAATATTAAAACTTAAAAAGAAAATTCCATACATGATATAAAAGTAGTAAAAGATGCATTAGAATTTTTTCAAAAAGTTACTGGTATGTAGATAAATGTGCAAAAATCCACCATTACTTACTCGGGCATGTCTAGAGGTGAAATCAAAAGGGCTATGAAAAAATTCCCATATAACATTAGGAACGTAAATGACAACTTGAAGTATCTTGGTTTTTATTTAAAACCAAATTAATATAAAAAGGGGGATTGGAGGTGGTTACTTGCAAAAATTGAGAAGAGACTGAAGCATTAGAGTCTAAAGTGGCTATCACGTGTTGATAGACTGATCCTTATCACATATGTTCCTGAGGTCATACTATTCTATTGGATGGCTCTTACTTGGATAACAAAAGGAATCATCAACACCATCCGGAAAATTTGTAGCTAATTTCTATGGGTAGGCTCTAAAGAAGAAAATGTCATGCCTTGGGTTCGTTGGGAAAGCATCGCTCTGCAAAAGGCTTGGGGGTTGGGCATTGAAAGATGTAACAACCCGGGTGAAAATTCCATGTAATAAAGTTAAAATAATAACCACGGTTGATGGGACACATATTTCAAGCTGAATGTTGGGGAAAAAATCCTAGTGCGGGTGTTCACATGGTTTATTATGGCTAAGGAAATTGGTAAAGGCTATGGCTAAGGCATGAAAGAGGCAAGAAGTATTTTTGGCACATTTATTTATGAAAATAATTGAAGTTAGGAGAAAAGGGAGATGAAAGGTCACAGGTTTCTTGTGAGGATGAAAATGAAGGAAAATAATGGAAAATGAAGAAAATAGAAGCATCTTCTATAAAAAGGCTTTTGAGGATCAGTTGGTGCCTTTTTTCAGTGCATTATTGGAGCTCTCTCATTATTCTCTCTCTCTCTCTCTCTCTTATACTCTTGGATACTTAGAGTTTTCTTGGAGCACTCTTAGAGAGTGTGGATACTTGGTGATTTGGAGCAAGAAGGAAAAGGAAGAGCATGAAAGCGCAAGTGGACATCGGGATCCACACCTACAATGAGATTTGATTGTGGTACCGAGTTGCATGCATGTTTCCTCACTAGTTTTGGCATGCATGGTGTATGCATATGGATGTGCCTAGCCTTTCCATTTCCTTGACAACCATGGTATTCTATGTTTATTCCATTGATTGTTTCTGGTTGGTTCTCATGGTTTTTTTAGATTTTGGTTTGAGTTATTAGTTCCTAGAGCCTTGGTTGGACAAATGCTTTGGAGCCCGACAGACAACTATTGGGTTGAGTTACTAGTCCTGGAGCCTTGGTTGGAAAAATGCTCTGGAGCCCTAGGTGGGTTGAGTTACTAGTCCTAGAGCCTTGGTTGTACAAACTCTCTAGAGCCTGGAAACAACTGGGGTTGAGTTACTAGTCTTGGAGCGTTGGTTGGAAAAAACACTCTAGAGCCTTGGAGCAACTTGGATATAGACCAATTTGTGATGGTTGTGATGTCCGACCATGAGGTGGAATCACTACTTGAGGGTTGAGGCGGTTTGGCCTCTGGAACCCCTGGATTGATTGTGATTGATGTGTTTAATGAGATCCCACATTCATGCTTGGAATATAGCATGGCAGTGATTGTTGAAGTGAGACTTGGCTCAACCAACCTATGGTCGGGTGGAACGTGGAAGTCCCATCTCCAGTTAGTTTTTACATTCAGTAATGAAGAGCTCATTCCTCTGGTATTCGGTATGCAAATGTACTAGTTTATGAATGGATTTTATTGATGTTATATCAATTGTATTTCTGTTGTTATTGTGTTTGTTATAAGCATGTATTCGATCAATGATGATGTATGGATATATCCATGTTTTTTCCTGTAAATGAATACATAATGTATCTATGGTTGAATAGATTGTATTGTAGCTTATGATGTAGGGGAGAAATGCTTCTCAGCTATTCTCAGATAAGTAAGAAAACCCCATGTTTAAATCCGTTGTCTATACCCGTAGACACAATGTTTGTGACATGTTTGAAGAAATTCCTATCATGTCTAGGAGGGGTCCAGATGAGTTCCTGATGATGTAATTGCTCCAGTACCTTTTTTTTTAAATTTTATTTATCATCTCCTACAGTTTCATGAAGTTCTGGGAAGTGACCTGGGCTATGGGTCTAAAAAGGTGGCATAAATCTTGGAGTTGCAGGCACATAACTAACCAAACCAGGCCATGGATGGTACCTCGCCTTGGCATTCCCGTGGCTATAGGATTTTAGCCGCTACCTTGCCTTGGCATGCCCATGGCTAAGGCTCAAATTGGTCAAAAATTCAGACTCCCTCAGGGTTCAAGGGCCTGGAAGGTTGGGTTACCTCTTGAGGATGTTTTTGATGTTGTGTAAGGTTTGCTTATCTTGTTTCCATTAGTTCCATTTCCTTAAGGTCATATAGGAGGTTGAATCTCATATTAGTAGCCTCTCGTCGCATGTTTACCTTGGTTGGTTAGTTACTTGGGTAGATGTGGGAAGAGGGTGTTACAGAGTATTATAGAGTGTGGTTCAACCCTTAGATTGGATGGGCAGTGTGTTGGTAATGCTTTTGTTGAATCCTTATGTGTTCTCATACCTATGGTATATGTGTTTGTGCATTCGTTTTGTGTTGGCCATGGTGGCAGTGGTGTCGCCATGGGAGGACTGATGACATTGTTTTCAGGATGTGGTCATGTGTGTATGACTGATTATGTGTTTTTCATGTTTGTTTATTGTGCATGCACATTAGCTTACATATTTTTACCTACTGAATATGCATTTCTTGTGTATTCTAGGTCATATATTGGTCATGCTTGTGTAGTGTCTGTGTATGCTTTCCTGTGTGATGTTATATGCTGAACATGCATTGGTCATTCACGCTTGGTTACATGTCGCTTGTTCTTGTGATATTGTGTGGTCAAGTTGCATTGGTATGGTTATGCATTAGGTCATGTTGTGTATTTGGTAAAAGTTATGCATCTATGACCGGTATCCAATTAGAGTGATGTTTATGCGCTAGTATACCATGTGTTATGAGTTTATATGCTGATATGATTATGTATATACATGTATTTCCCAAATTGGCTGATCTTGTAGGATATATCCTCCCCAAATTAAACTAAGGTACATTGGTTTATTTATGGATTGGTTTAGCTGACATATTGTACCTTGGAGAAGAAATCAAACATGAATAACAAAATGGTAGATTACATAGATTCTCCCTATGAGTCATATGAGAAGCATGGTGTTGGAAATTCATTTGATTTGGCATATACATTGAGAAGTATAAAGGAATAAATAAGGAGTTGTAAGGCAGACAATGATAAACTTATACAGTTACAGGAAAAGCAAGTAGAGGTTAATACAACCTGTTGAGCCCTAGAATTGCCTTCTCTTTTACAAACCTTCACTTCATTTCATCATTCTTTTATCACTTCATAAGCCTAAAATCAATGAAGAATGCTTAGGATTGCTTAAAGGTTACATGCAATTGATTAACATATTATATTTTCATGATTTTTGTTGTTTTAATAATTTTCTGCAAAATAGCTACAGAATGCAGACGTTCCATAGCTGATCCCGCGTTCCGCAACTATTTTAGTGCTTAAATGGGTTACAGGTGTCGTCTCAAAGAAAGGTGCATATGGGTGAATTCCACATCATTCCCTCATCATTTGTTGCTCTCCACGAAGTTTGAACGGAATTCTGTAGGTGGTTATGCACGTGGAAACTCAAAATAGGAGATAGACTCCTAATAGGACAAGGACAGTCCAGATGTCCTTGATCATATTACGAAGCCACCATTAGAGTTCTAGTTTGATTTTAATATGGACAGACATTCATTCCTATGTTATCTCAGATACGGTTATGTAAATTTGTTATAAATATGGCTTGGGAAACCGAGGGTTGGGAAAAATACTGAGAGGGGGGGGGGGGGGTGAATCAGTATTTAGTGCAGACAATCAAACTTTTACTTTTTCCTTTCTAAAAATCCATACGCTACTTTACTGAAGGAAACTAGCGTATATACGCGGATATCCTTTACAGAACTCGTGTATGTCCATAGATCTAATTATGTGTTTGAATCTTAACTCAGATCATTGCATTATTCATTCATCAGATATTTCAGAAACAGTAAACAGGTGCAGACAGAATAGAATAATCATCACACATATGCAACACACATGAACACCAGGATTTTTAGGTGGAAACCCAATTCGGGAGAAAACCACCGCTGCCATCGTTTCAGCCTTCAAAATTTATTATTAAGAAAACTTCTTACAATCATGTACTGGTGCAGACTCAAACCAGCATGCAGGCACCCACCTGCAGAAGGCTACAACCTTCTCCCGTTTACCAGCCTATCCTGGAAGGGAGCTACAACCCCCTGCTCTCGTTTACCAGCCTCTCCTGGAAGGGAGCTACAACCCCCTGCTGTCGTTTACCAGTCTCTCCTGGAAGGGAGCTACAACCCCCTGATTGAAGGCTTCGACCCTCAGCACCACTGCAAACCACGTTTCATCAATTTTCAAACTGGATCAAACAACTTCAACACAACCCTTCACTTATCAACAATCACACCTTGCTCATTGCTTCAAACAGAATAGTGAGACCACTATAACCAGAATATCAGATATAACCCAGACTTCAGAATAGATATGCAGAAACACATTCAACCTTCAGCAACCATTAGATCAGAAATCATACGCGCTTTTATTTAATCAGACCCGTGTACATACACGCTTTCCAGAAGACGAACCCACGTATACTTCAGTGCATTTTCTAGGGAAAAACCCTAACTGCGCATACGCGCTTTTCCTTCCACAGACCCGCGTATACACGTGCTTTTCATGAAACGAACCTGTGTATAGATCTATAAAAGATAAACTTTGCAGTACAGACCAGATCTATGAACTTACCCAGATTTCTTCAATCTCTTCAACAGGATTGCGCCAGGTCTTCTTCACTTCTTTTCAGATCATCCTTGACATTCACCATTTCTAGATCTAGAGATCTTGAGCCTTCATCATGTTCATAGGTGCATCATAGATTCAGATCTATCAATTAGGAATAGGGTTCAACCATATAGATATACTTCAGAGTGAAGTATTCATCAAAGCCCAGACACATGCACACTCTTTGCACAATGATTTTCTTCTCCTTATATAGGGTTACCCTTCATCAAGACCATGAGTCAAAACCACATAACTTCCAATGGTATTCTTGGACAGGATCACATAGGCGAACCATCATTCAATACAATGGGTCAATACCATGGTAGTTACCCCTGGTTTTACAAATTTAGAGTGCTTTTTCCCATACGCGACTTGGCACGTTATTTCCCGCGTGCATACGCTACTTCGTCTAGACAAATCCGCATATGCCTTGAGACATACTCTTTTCATCATGTTCTGGCACATACTGACATTCCTTCCATCATTACCTTCTATACTCATTGTAGATACATCAGAATTACATCATTTAACAAGTTCATCAAGGCAAGAAAAACTTCGTCAAGTAGGTTGCCATCATCTTCATCAAGTGGGTTGCCATCAAGGACAACACTCTGCATCATATTGCCAACAATCTCCCCCTTTGGACTTGATGGCAACCATGATGGTGTTTGATCACCATAACAGATAGATACATTAAGCACAACCATTATTCATGATATTCAAACACCATGTCACTCTCCCCCTTTGACATCAAGGGCAAAGGGCGGATCAAAACCAACACAAGGTTTTTCCCTTCATGTAGACATAAGAGCTCTGCAGATCTGAGGTGCACTAAAGTTACCATGCTCCCCCTGAGTTCATGCTGAATCTTCAAACATATTTTTCAATGAAGTACATGATTCTATGACCTTCCTATCACCAAGACTCATACTTACATCAAAGATCCAACCAAGTGGATTTACATATGCGACTCTAATACCCAACCAAGTGGGTTTACACATTTGAACAAGTCCTTACATGACTGAATATTACAATTTACATCATGGGTCTCAACATGACCTTTTCATTAAATTACAAGTATGACTTTTCACAAACAAAACCAAAAATACCTCAAGAAAGAGATCAAGTTTCAGAACCATCATAATGCCAACAATGCATTATTCTCAGCTAGGCTAATGCTCCCCCTGAAACTGTGCACCCTTTCCATATGACCAAAACTCCTCCTTAGCTTGAGTAACCTGAACACTTTCAACAACCAATCATCAAGGCATCTTCACCCAATATCAGAGAATGAAACAGAAATATAAGAGCTGAAACATCACCAGAGAAGCCATACATCATTAGAGATACCAAACAACACCATAGCTTGTGCTGAAGAATGCTGACCCAGAAAATTTGTCAGCAACCACCCATACGCGGTTTTCTGTGTATGAACTCGCATATATACGCGACTGTCTTTCAGGAAACCCGCGTATCAAATTTAATCTTCTGAAATTAAGCAGATCTGATCTTCTAAGAGGCAGAGACCATTCCCAGCTTCTGTCTGAGATATTCGAATGCTTCCCTGGGCAGAGGTTTGGTAAATATATCAGCAACTTGTTCTTTGGAGGGAACATATTCCAACTTCACCTTTTGTTCAAGCACTTGTTCACGTAAGAAGTGATACTTGATGGGAATGTGCTTGGTCTTGGAATGCATAACAGGATTCTTTGAAATGCTGATGGCACTTGTATTATCACACATAATGGATATAGGAGCTGAACATTTGATTTGAATGTCTTGTAAGGTTTTCATCATCCAGAGAAGTTGAGTGCAACATGATGCGACAGCCACATATTCTGCTTCTGCTGTAGATAAGGCAATAGAGCTTTGCTTCTTGCTGAACCAAGATACCAACCGGGGCCCCATATAGAATGCACCACCACTTGTGCTTTTCCGATCATCAACATTTCCAGCCCAATCTGAATCAGTGTAAGCATGAAGAGTAAGATCAGCATTCTTTGGATACCATAGTCCAAAGTCTTGAGTTCCTTGTATATATTTGAATATTCTTTTGACAGCCTAAAGATGAGACTCTTTTGGATTGGCTTTGAATCGTCCAACAATCCCAACTGCATGCATAATATCCGGTCTAGTCCCATTGAGATACAGAAGACTTCCTATCATAGATCTGTATTCTGGTTGATTCACCATGGGAGAATCATCATGAGAACTGAGATGAAATCCGGTTACCATTGGTGTACTTACAGGTTTGCACTCTTCCATCCCATACTTCTTCAGAATTTGCTTAAGGTATTTTTCTTGAGATAAGAATATACCTTCTGTAGTTTGATGCACTTGTAAGCCAAGAAAGAATGTTAGTTCCCCAAGTAAAGACATTTCAAATTCTTTCTGCATGACAGAAGCAAATTTCTGACTCATAGATTCTTCATTACTTCCAAAAATGATATCATCAACATATACAACCACAATCAATAGTTTATCATTTTCAATTTTTGTGTATAAGTTACTATTAGCAGACCCCTTTGAAAATCCTTGTTGATGAAGATATTTGTCAAGACGATAATACCATGCCTTTGGAGCTTGTTTGAGACCATATAGAGCCTTTTTAAGTCTACAAACAAGATTTTCATCATTTCCCAAAATGAATCCTTCTGGTTGTTCTATATAAACTTCTTCTAGATCACCATTGAGAAATGCAGATTTAACATCCATTTGATAAACTTTGATTTGTTGAAAGCTTGAAAAGGCAAGAAACATTCTTATGGCTTCAAGTCTAGCTACAGGAGCAAAAGTTTCTTCAAAGTCTATACCTTCTTGTTGAGTATACCCTTTGCAAACCAGTCTAGCTTTGTTTCTTATAACGTCCCCATTCTCATTTAGCTTGTTCTTGAATATCCATTTGGTTCCAATGACATTTTTATCATGTGGTATTGGTACCAATTCCCAAGTGTGGTTCTTTTCAATTTGATCAAGTTCTTCATTCATGGCTTGAATCCAACATTCATCTTTGCTAGCTTGATTGACATTGTGTGGTTCAATCGTGGATAGAAATGCCAAATGGCTAGGAGATCCCACAAGAGTCCTCCTTGTTTGTACACCTGATTCCTTGTCTCCCAAAATTTGAGATTCAGGATGATTCTTTTGAACATATCTGGATGGAGCCTTTCCAGATAAATCATCTTCAAGTTCTTCATTGGATCCACTGTCTATATCATTTCTATTTGATGTAGAAGGACAAAAGTCACCATCATCTTCTTCTGTTGTTTGTCTTTCTTCTTTAGGGACTGCATGAGACTCATCAATAACAACATCAATACATTCAACAATCTTTCAAATCCTTTTATTGTAACATTTGTATGCCCTTCTTGTAGATGAGTAACCAAGAAGTATTCCTTCATCTGATCTAGGTTCAAACTTGCCAAGCTTTTCATCATTATTTTTGATAAAGCATTTACTTCCAAAAACTCTAAAATGTTTCACGGAGGGAGAATTACCATACCAGAGTTCATATGGAGTTTTGTCACTATTTACCCGAACATGTGCCTTGTTAAGAATATTTGCTGTTGTGTGAGCTGCTTCTCCCCAAAAAATGTCAGGTGTTCCGGAATCATCAAGCATAGCTCTAGCCATTTGTTGAATTGTTCTATTCATTCTTTCTGCTACACCATTTTGTTGTGGAGTGCCTGCTACAGAAAACTGTCTTTTTATGCCATGTTGTTCACAAAATTCAAAGAATTCATTCGATGTATATTCTCCTCCTCGATCAGATCTAAGACACTTGATTTTTAGATCTAATTCATTTTCAACCAGCGCTTTGAAAATCTGAAATTTTTCAAATGCTTCATCTTTGTGTTTGATCAACCCAATCCAACACATTCTAGAGAAATCATCAATGAATAAGATATAGTATTCTTCACCACGTGGTGACTTTTTCCTCATAGGTCCACATATGTCAGTGTGAATGAGTTCAAGAGGCTTACTTGACGATTCTTCCTTGGCATTGAATTGCACTCTGGTTTGCTTACCGAATTGACAGGATTTGCATATGATACTTTCAGGTAGAGAAATATTGGGAAGACCACGAACAGCATTAAGTTTGTTTGATTTGTTAATTTGAGAGAAGCTTAGATGCTCCAACCTTCTATGCCATAGCCAGTTTTCTGAAGATTTACTCAAGTAACATTGTTCTTCGCAATTCTTCAATACATACAGGTTGCTTGGAGCTCTTTTTCCTTTTATAATTGTTTTACCTGTATCAAGATCACGAACCACACATTCTTTTGAACTAAAGACAACTTCAGTTCCTTGATCACACATTTGACTTACACTTAACATATTATGCCTTAATCCATCCACATACATGACATCATTAGCCTTCACCTTTTCTTTTAGAAACACAGACCCTTTTCCTTTAATTACAACAGGAGTATCTTTTCCAAAAGTAACTTTCTTTTCCTTTTCTAGAGCACTATATGCACGAAGTTTGTGTTTATCACCTGTCATGTGTCTCGAGCATCCACTATCAATGTACCATTTATTTTCTTCACCTTCCGCAAATAACGCTATGCCACAATTTTCAACCTGTGATTCCTTCTTTTTCCATATTTTGGATTTTGAAGGAAGATGCTCTTTTGGCTGAACTTTGCTCCTGCATTCGGATTCTTCATGCCCATAGTTATTGCAATAAGCACATTCAACTTCATTTAGAAGAGGAGAAAATTTGTTATAGGTATTCTTCTTTGTTTCAATATCAACCCTTTTCTTTCTTGCTTCTCTTGTCATGATGGTTTTATATGCAACACATTGAGCAACTTTATGGCCAAAATTGTGACATGAGAAACATTGTCCATTGAAGAAGAAATTTCTGCGATCATGAAATATTCTACTTGAATTTACCTGTTGATTGGGGCTTCTTTGAAAGATATTCCTGTTAGTGTTCCTTGCATTAAGATGATCATGCTTTACCTGTAAAGATTCTTTATTCCCTTGCTGAGTGGCAGAATTTTGTAAACCAGCTGTAGCTGCTTTTAGATAATTTGGTGTTGAAGCTTGAGAATATTCTCCAATATATCCAAGACCTGTCTTTATAAGAGGAGAACATTGTACCTTGATAATCTCATCTAAGGTTTCAGATCCTTTAGCAAATCTGAAATTCAGAGTCTTTGCTTTCTCAAATTATTTTCTTACACTTACCACTTCACATTCTAATTTCTCATTGTGTTTCTTTGCCTCTTCAACTTGCTTTTCCAGAGTCTCGATGGTTATTTTCCTTTCTTCTAAGAGAATCTTATATTCTTCTAAGAGAATTCTGCTTTGTTCTAAGCGTATTTTGAGTTGATTGTTCTCTTCAAGAAAATCATTGTCCTCTAGAGCATCCACAAAAGTATCATTTTCTTCTTTAGATTCAAAATCCATGAGAAGTCTAAGATCTTGTTCACATTCTTCCTCACTATCAGATACCCCATCACTGTCATCATGAGTATAGTAACTTCTTCTAGTGCTAGACCGGTTCTTATTTCTAGCTACTTCCTTTCCTTTTGCAGGTGTTTCTTTGTGAGGACACTTAACAACATAATGACCAACTCTTCCACAATTAAAACATTTGAAAGGAAGCTTACCTCTAAACCGTCCTGTACCAAGTTGAAGTTTCTTTACAAAATTTGCCTCATCTTCTTCCGAAATATATCCTGATCCTTCTGCTTCTTGTACTTATTTCCCTTTTGTAGAAGCTCTAAAAACAGCTTGTTTGACTTTAGATGGTCCTCCTCTTCTCATTTCATATGCAGTCAGTATGCCATGAAGTTGCACCACAGTAAGATTTTGAAGATCTTGTTTTTCTTCAAGAGCAGAGACTTTTGACTCAAATTTTGCTGTTAGCGATCTCAAAATTTTCTCAACCAAAGTAGTTTCGGTTATTGTTTCTCCCAGATTTTTCATACGATTTACAACATCATCAAGACGTAAAAAGAAACTAGCAATACTCTCATCACTATGCATCTTTAAATTTTCATATTCAATTCTGAGAGTTTGGAGTTTTGCACTTTTTACCTTTGCATCACCTTCATAACTCAGAATGATTTTGTCCCATATTTATTTTGCTGTATTGAGCTGCATGACTTTGAAAAATTCTGATTATGTTAGACTTCCTGTTATAGCATTGACCGCTTTTGCATTTGATTCATAATTCTTCCTTTCAGTTGGATCTGTTGGTGTAGCAGCTGGATATTGATATCCTTGTTCAACAATGGCCCATACATCTTCTCCCATAGACTGAAGAAAGGATCTCATCCTCATTTTCCAGAAGATTAAATTGCTTCCATTGAAGAGCGGAGGCTTGATAGATGTTGTTCCTTCTTGATAGCTCATCTTGCTTGACCTTCTAGCGGCTAAGCTTTTTCAGAAGGACCTGCTCTGATACCAATTGTTGGGAAAAATACTGAGAGGGGGGGGGGGGGTGAATCAGTATTTAGTGCAGAAAATCAAAATTTTATTTTTTCCTTTCTAAAAACCCATACGCTACTTTACTGAAGGAAACTAGTGTATATACGCGGATATCCTTTACAGAACTCGCGTATGTCCAGAGATCTAATTATGTGTTTGAATCTTAACTCAGATCATTGCATTATTCATTCATCAGATATTTCAGAAACAGTAAATAGGTGCAGACATAATAGAATAATCATCACACATATGCAACACACATGAACACCAGGATTTTTAGGTGGAAACCCAATTCGAGAGAAAACCACCGCTGCCGTTGTTTAAGCCTTCAAAATTTATTATTAAGAAAACTCTTTACAATCATGTACTGGTGCAGACTCAAACCAGCACGCAGGCACCCACCTGCAGAAGGCTACAACCTTCTCTCGTTTACCAGCCTATCCTGGAAGGGAGCTACAACCCCCTGCTCTCGTTTACCAGCCTCTCCTGGAAGGGAGCTACGACCCCCTGAACACGTTTACCAGCCTCTCCTGGAAGGGAGCTACAACCCCCTGACTGAAGGCTTCGACCCTCAGCACCACTGCAGACTACGTTTCATCAATTTTCAAACTGGATCAAACAACTTCAACACAACCCTTCACTTATCAACAATCATACCTTGCTCATTGCTTCAAACAGAACAGTGAGACCACTGTAACCAGAATATCAGTTATAACCCAGACTTCAGAATAGATATGCAGAAACACATTCAACCTTCAGCAACCATTAGATCAGAAATCATACGCGCTTTTATTTAATCAGACCCGCGTATATACGCGCTTTCCAGAAGACGAACCCGCGTATACTTCAGTGCATTTTCCAGGGAAAAAACCTAACTGCGCATATGCACTTTTCCTTCCACAGACCCGCGTATACACGCGCTTTTCATGAAACGAACCCGCGTATAGATCTATAAAAGATAAACTTTGCAGTACAGACCAGATCTATAAACTTACCCAGATTTCTTCAATCTCTTCAACAGTATTGCGCCAGGTCTTCTTCACTTCTTTTCATATCATCCTTGACATTCACCATTTCTAGATCTAGAGATCTTGAGCCTTCATCATGTTCATAGGTGCATCATAGATTCAGATCTATCAATTAGGAACAGGGTTCAACCATACAGATATACTTCAGAGTGAAGTATTCATCAAAGCCCAGACACATGCACACTCTTTGCACAATGATTTTCTTCTCCTTATATAGGGTTACCCTTCATCAATACCATGAATCAAAACCACATAACTTCCAATGGTATTCTTGGACGGGATCACATAGGCGAACCATCATTCAATACAATGGGTCAATACCATGGTAGTTACCCTTGGTTTTACAAATTTAGAGCGCTTTTTCCCATACGCGACTTGGCACGTTATTTCCCGCGTGCATACGCTACTTCGTCTAGACAAATCCGCGTATGCCTTGAGACATACTCTTTTCATCATGTTCTGGCACATATTGACATTCCTTCCATCATTACCTTCTGTACTCATTGTAGATACATCAGAATTACATCATTTAACAAGTTCATCAAGGCAAGAAAAACTTCGTCAAGTAGGTTGCCATCATCTTCATCAAGTGGGTTGCCATCAAGGACAACACTCTGCATCATATTGCCAACAGGACTAGGTTAGATTTTGGTTAGATTTTGTATTTGACTGCTAGATTTCAGAAGTACGAAAACACTCTGTTTTGAAGTAATTTCTCTCTAATGCAAGAAGTATCACTTTATTGAAAGCACTGAGTCAATCTTGAAGTAGATTTTGCATGCTACTCCGGTGGTAGAGGGCCCCTGCCTCCTGAGCAGCCTTGTTTATACGGTTTAGATAAGTATTTTAGTTTTGTTTTTTTGATTTCTAGCTTAAGCACGTTTCTGAAGTTTATGTTTTATGCTTGTTTACATTGATCATCACAGCTAGACTTACTCTTATAAACTATTCCAAAATATCATCACGATGAATAAGGCATAGTTGTGGTGTTGTAGGTTTTAGTTGCATTTCCTTTCGAATTTTATGATTTATGCTTGTTTACACTAAGTGTCACAGTCGGTCTTACTCCTACAAACTCTTCCAAAACATCATTAACAATGAATAAGAAACAGGTGTGGTATCTTAGATTTTAATTGTATTTGCTTTCAAATCTTATGTTTATGTTCAATTGCATTGAATAATACAGCCAGAATCGTTTTTACAAACTCTTCCAAAATATCATTCACATTGAACGAGATGGGCTGTAGAATTCCATAAACTAGCTGCATGTTAGTTTAGTCATAACACTCCGGAGGATGATTGCATTTAGTTCAGCTCTGTCACTACATTTCAAGCTTTGATAATGGCATTTTAGTTTAATTCTGTTCACCATCTTTCCAGTTTGAATAATTGCATTTTAGCCCAGTTGTGGTCACTGTGTTTTTAGTTTGATTAATTGACCTTTAGCTTAACTCTGTCATGTGTATTTCAAAATTGATTAATTGCATTCTTGTTCATGTTTTGCTTAATGTATAGTCAAGTCTCATTAGTTAGTTGTATAATAGTTTCTGTTTTACTAGACTAAGGCCTTCATTATTTACAAAGACTATTCTTGTTATTAAACTTTTCCAACATATCACCATGCAGACAGGAATTGGTAATATCATTTCACGGCCTTTACTATTCTGCAAATTCTCATAATTGTGCAACTAGCCTTTTCCTCAAACTTATTCCAAAATACTTTAACTTCCAAATAAGGTTTAGTAATGACAATTTAAGTTGCAGAGTAGATTAGTTTCAGTACCCTTGATTAATTTAGAGTAGAATTATTCACTGTGTTGCAGAACTATCTTCTCCAAATATATTCAAACAAATCTCTAGTCATGGATAAGATCTGCTTTGTGATATGGTAAATTGTTGTTTAGGAATACCTCACTGCACTAAATCTATCCTTTTCTTGAAGTATTCCAACATATCTCTAACAAAAGAATTGGACTAAATTTGTGTTGTGAGTTACTGTCTAGTTTTGCATACCACACATGATTTAGGACTGTTTGTAGTGTGACCAACAACTGTTTTTCACCAATATTTAGTTCTTTCTCTTCTTAACACAAAATCATAAAACCAAAAACATCATAAAAACATTAAACACAACGTAGTGGGAAATAGATACCTAGGCACATATAGTGCACCACACTTCAGCAGTTTACTAGCCATGGTTGGCAATTAATGAACTCAACTTAGGAACACTAGGTTGAGAACAAACATTTTGGCGCCGTTACCGGGGAAGTGTAACTAGGTAACCTTATTTCTTACATCAAAAAAAAAAAAAAACAAAAAAACAAAGAAAAAAACTTCAATCACCTACCACACCCACTATATCACGTGGTGCAGTAAGAGCCACACATCTACATCATGAATTCATATTTTTGCAGGTAGAGGAAGAGGTGACAAAGGAGGTTGAAGAAATGGATGGAGATGATGACAATGAGGAAGATCCTTTTGGATTTCCCATTCAAGAAACTGATATCAACGTTCAAATGAAGAACATCCATCCATCTGTACTTCCTAACTTCAAAGGTATGAGATTAGAAGACCCGAAAACCTTTCTTTTTGAATTTGAAATAATTTGTAGATCTTATGGCTACTCATTGCACATACAAAAATTGAATTTGTTTCCAGCAACATTGAAGGATAGAGCTCTTAGATGGTTCATGACTTTAGGAAAAAATTCTAGAAGGACATGGGATGATATGAAAAGAGTATTTTTGGAAAAATATAAAGGTTATTGCATGCACCCCTACCTTAGAAATGAAGTCTTTAAGATGAATCAAAAAGAGGATGAAAGCCTAGAAGATTTAGTGGAGAGATTTACTTATAATATCAAAAGATCTAAATTGCATAATTTAGGATCAGATGCATTAAAAACTCTGCTACTAAATGCTATAAAGGATGAATGGATTGATCTTCTTAATATAGTGGGTAAAGGAGATGTCTATCGATTGTCATTTCAAGAAATTTGTGAACTATGCAAGAACATATCAAGAGGAAAAGCAAAGTGTGTAAGATCCCCTCAAGATCCATTTATGGCAAGAGTAAGTAAGTCAGCATCAACATTGGTAAGTCAAACTGAACCTAACAATTTGCTAAACATTCTTGGTAATTTAAATGAACAAACTGACATGCTAAGAATGCAAAACAAGCAAAAAGTTGCTTCATTTATATTTTTCCCTAAATGTAGAAAGAAACATGCTTTGCATGAATGTCCACTTGATAACATTAAAATATGTAAAATTTGTGCAGGATCACATACTACTGAAGATTGCCCATCATTACCAGGGTTGAAGGCAATTTACCAGAAGGATAATGGAGCAAATCAAGCACAAGAGAAACTTTGTTATGTAGCTCCAAGAGGACTATGGCAGCCTCATCAACCCAATATGATGCAATATCCTTATGCACAATATCAAGGTTATGCACAACAATCTCAAGGTAATTTGAAAACACCCTTGCCTTGGCAACCTTGGCCATCTCAATCCCAACCTCAAAACCAACCTTGGAAACCTTGGCCATCTCAATCCCAACCTCAAAACCAATCTTGGCAACAAAGTTGGCAAAGGCCCTATAAAGGAAATCCACCATATCCTCAATATTTCCCACTCTATCCTCAATACCATCTTCAATGTTATTCATACCATTCGCCTCCACCACAACATCAAAATTACCCTCATTTGTCCTCAATTCAACCTTTCCCATTACCATCCACACAAACACCCCAAAGATTCCCCACTCGACTACCTGCACAACCATTTCATATCCCCAACAATAAAACACCTCAATCAACTTACAATTCTGAGGTATTGAAAAATAATTCACCAGCTATAATTGAAGAACAACAACCAGAAGAAGAAGACTCAGATAAGGTCCAAGAATCATGGATGTTTATTGATAAAGAGAAGTTATTGGAACTAGAGATTGAAAAGTCTCATGCATGCCTATCACCAGATTCTATGAATGAAGATCACATCTCCAAAGACTTGCATTTCATGATAGAGGAAAGACAAGGAAGACAAGATTACATTGAATCTTGGTTCAAGTCAGTCATTGGATCCCAATGCTCAATTATTCAATATCTTCTGACATCATCTAAATCAAGACAGTTGGCATTTCATATACTGGTACATATCAAAGAGTATCTATCAAACCTGCATATGATTTTATATATCATCTTGTTACAGACATGGTTCCATTGGAAGTATTCATATACTTGAACAAGATTTTCTTTTTCAAGTAGAGTAGGATATTAAAAAAAAAAAAAAAAGTCCTATTGTGAAAACTAGCTTGCTGGCGCAATTGGACATGAGCTTTGCTTGAAAACCAGGAAACTGGCAAGAAAAGTTCACAATAAGTTCTGCAATTTCATGATGGTTTCAATCTTTCATGGTTCTTCAAATCATTTTTGGTTCTATGCTCGAGTTGGATGATGTGGTATTCCTTAAGGTTCACCTTCCAACAGATCTTGTCCCATCGACCTCAACACTTTATCTGGGATCAAGATTAGAGATTATTTGGAGTGCCTTGGAGCTTGCATTCATCAATGGCAAGCCTCCTTGTTGATAACAATGGGAATACAACAATGTCTCTTGATTGTCAAATCTTGCAGGCGACTCGACTTCGACACATTCATTCGTCCCTGTCAAGATGCACTGAGGTACCTTGACACTCATTTACATTATTGGTGAGTTGTCTCGCATTGGTTAACAATTTTCATTATTGATCGGTAATCCAATGATTTCTTCCCATGCTCGACTTCGACACATTTATTCGCATGGTAAGAATTGTACCATGAATGTTGGCTTTGATGAAGACTAATGGTTTTATGGAATCAACAACAACTTGCAGCAGTACATTTTATCAGTTTCTTGTAGCAGCATGTTCATATTTTTTTCAATTCAATAACAGCTGCGGAAAGTGGCAGTTTTTGCAGCTATTGCTGTAGCAGCCTGTTTTTGTTTTTTGCAACTTTTTCCAGAAGGCAGTTTTGGCACAACTGTTGCAAGAGATTGGAGCAGAAATAAAAAATTCTGAGCTTCTGGGTTTTCTCAGAATATGATAAATTGAGTATAATGCGGACAGAATTTGGAAAAAAATAATTTTTAAGGGCATTTCAGAAGGGTTTTTCAGGCAGATTTTCAATTTTCAGCATTATGGACAGAATATGACAGATTTCAGTATTTTTGCACAGCAGTGCCTTTTCTTCATCAAAATGAAATTTTAGAAGCATGTGGTAGTAGAGAAGGTAAAAATACACAGTTTCCCTTTTGAATCACTCAATTCGGCCTTGAAATGAGTTCGTGGCGTACTTTTTTTGTTGCAACATTGGGCAGAATGAAGGGTGAAACATGGCAGAAATTGATTTTATCATAACTTTCAAACCGTGCATCCGTTGGTCTTGAAATTTTTATGGAAAATGCATTAAGGAAGTGTGAATAAACACAGAAAATTTTAGTGTGTATTCTTCAAGAAATTGGCCAGTTTCACCTACAGCCATTTCTCATTTTTCGGGAGATTCGTGCAACCAATTGCTGAGATTTTTCGTCAGAAGATGCATAATAATATTGGTAACAACCTCAGAAAATTTCAGGGAAGTCTGATGTACCATTTGAGAGAAATTGCAAAATTCATTTCATTCTACAATTCCACTCCATCTCACTCCACTTTCACTCCATCTCACGCCATTTTCATTCCATTTCACAAGTCATATTTCACTTTCACTCCATTACATTTCACATCCATATTCCATAGCCATACATCATTTCTTTTTACACAATGCATGTTGCAGCCACATCTTATTCAGCAGTTCTGACACAGTTGTACAACCTACAAAGAGATGATGATTACAGGAAATTGAAGGATTCTATTTTGAAGATCAACATGCTAAAAGAGGACCAAAGGAACAACATCAAGCACAACAATTAACAAGGTCAAAATTCTGAGGTAAATTGTGAAAATTATTTTAATAGAAAAAAAGTTAAAACATGAAATAGATACAATGTGTATAATCATATGTTTCCTAAACAACCTATCATTCGAATTGATTAACATATCTTGGCCATATCCCTTATCCAACAGTCCAACCTACTATTCCACATCTCCTTAAGATTGTATCATTCACTTATTTCACCACAAGTTCATCATAAATTCTCCATCAGATCCATAGCCACTTCATTTTCCCTTATAGCTTAATTACCTCCATCCATTCACCTCCATTACACTTTGCAGCCAATCCATCTCTAAGTGCAGAAAGGTAATTCTGAGGGTGAAGCATCATTCTTCAACTAATCCATCTTCAGACATAGAGATACAGTTTCAAAATAAAGCATTAGACTCTGTAGTAAATCTAGCTTCAAGCATAGAAAAGTAATTCTGAAAGGAAGATAATCTGCACAAAGGAGGAATGTGGCTAATTGTCAGGACAGAACCAGTTGGAGTCAAGTATTTGGAAGGATATCCACAAGTCAAGGAGCTACTACAACAAGCAGGGAGGTTAAATTTTATAGAGAAATTTGATGGCTTCCATAAGGAGATTACAAAATCTTTTGCCAAATCTTTTGATGGAGCAGAAGAAGAAAAACTGACATGGTTATTGAAAATAAACTTGACACTCCACTACAGGAGGAAGATAAAGAACCAATTTATGAAAAAGTTAACAGAGATTAGAAAATAGATTAGGGCCAAAAGAAGCAGAAAGATAAGGTTGGATGTTTTAACAGAGGTTTCAGAGCACATGGAATAAGTTTTGATGAAATTGCATGAGGACGTGCAATAGTCTTGCAGTGGGGGTATGTTGAGCCCTAGAATTGCCTTCTCTTTTACAAACCTTCACTTCATTTCATCATTCTTTTATCACTTCATAAGCCTAAAATCAATGAAGAATGATTCGGATTACTTAAAGGTTACATGAAATTGATTAACCTATTGTATTTTCATGATTTTTGCTGTTTTAATAATTTTCTGCAAAATAGCTATAGAATGCAGACGTTCCATAGCTGATCCCGCGTTCCGCAGCTATTTTAGTGTTTAAATGGGTTACAGGTGTCGTCTCAAAGAAAGGCACATATGGGTGAATTCCACATCATTCCCTCATCATTTGTTGCTCTCCACGAAGTTTGAACGGAATTCTGTAGGTGGTTATGCACGTGGAAACTCAAACTAGGAGATAGACTCCTAATAGGACAAGGACAGTCCAGATGTCCTTGATCATATTACGAAGCCACCATTAGAGTTCTAGTTCGATTTTAATATGGACAGAAATTCATTCCTATGTTATCTCAGATACGGTTATGTAAATTTGTTAGAAATATGGCTCGGGAAACTGAGGGACGAGGTTAGATTTTGTATTTGACTGCTAGATTTCAGAAGTACGAAAACACTCTGTTTTGAAGTAATTTCTCTCTAATGCAAGAAGTATCACTTTATTGAAAGCACTGAGTCAATCTTGAAGTAAATTTTGCGTGCTACTCCGGTGGTAGAGGGCCCCTGCCTCCTGAGCAGCCTTGTTTATACGGTTTAGATAAGTATTTTAGTTTTGTTTTTCTCATTTCTAGCTTAAGCACGTTTCTGAAGTTTATGTTTTATGCTTGTTTACATTGATCATCACAGCTAGACTTACTCTTATAAACTCTTCCAAAATATCGTCACGATGAATAAGGCATAGCGGTGGTGTTGTAGGTTTTAGTTGCATTTCCTTTCGAATTTTATGATTTATGCTTGTTTACACTAAGTGTCACAGCCGGTCTTACTCCTACAAACTCTTCCAAAACATCATTAACAATGAATAAGAAACAGCTGTGGTATCTTAGATTTTAATTGTATTTGCTTTCAAATCTTATGTTTATCTTCAATTGCATTGAATAATACAGCCAGAATCGTTTTTACAAACTCTTCCAAAATATCATTCACATTGAACGAGATGGGCTATAGAATTCCATAGACTAGCTGCATGTTAGTTTAGTCATAACACTCCGGAGGATGATTGCATTTAGTTTAGCTCTGTCACTACATTTCAAGCTTTGATAATGGCATTTTAGTTTAATTCTGTTCATCATCTTTCCAGTTTGAATAATTGCATTTTAGCCCAGTTGTGGTCACTGTGTTTTCAGTTTGACTAATTGAACTTTAGCTTAACTCTGTCATTTGTATTTCAAAATTGATTAATTGCATTCTTATTCATGTTTTGATTAATGTATAGTCAAGTCTCATTAGTTAGTTGTACAATAGTTCTGTTTTACTAGACTAAGGCCTTCATTATTTATAAAGACTATTCCTGTTATTAAAATTTTCCAACATATCACCATGCAGATAGGAATTGGTAATATCATTTCACGGACTTTACTATTCTGCAAATTCTCATAATTGTGCAACTAGCCTTTTCCTCAAACTTATTCCAAAAGACTTTAACTTCCGAATAAGGTTTAGTAATGACAATTTAGGTTGCAGAGTAGATTAGTTTCAGTGCCCTTGATTAATTTAGAGTAGAATTATTCACTGTGTTGCAGAACTATCTTCTCCAAATATATTCAAACAAATCTCTAGTCATGGATAAGATCTGCTTTGTGATATGGTAAATTGTTGTTTAGGAAGACCTCACTGCACTAAATGTATCCTTTTCTTGAAGTATTCCAACATATCTCTAACAAAAGAATTGGACTAAATTTGTGTTGTGAGTTACTGTCTAGTTTTGCATACCACACATGATTTAGGACTGTTTGTAGTGTGACCAACAACTTCTTTTCACCAATATTTAGTTCTTTCTCTTCTTAACACAAAATCATAAAACCAAAAACATCATAAAAACACTAAACACAACGTAGTGGGAAATAGTTACCTAGGCACATATAGTGCACCACACTTCAGCAGTTTACTAGCCCTGGTTGACAATTAATAAACTCAACTTAGGAGCACTAGGTTGAGCACAAACACAACCATCCTTCAAATTTTGTCAGAGTTGCAAAAACAAGGGCCACTTAGGATCATCTATTGGCAGGAGGATGGGACCAATGGGGCATATGGAAGTAGGTCTCTCAGTGGTTAAGGTCAGATAGGGATGACATTGTTAAAGATGGTAGATTGTTGGACACTCCTGTTAGCCACCTATAAAATTTGTTATAAACAAAAGGTGGCTAAAACTTTTGGAGCCTTCAAGGAACAAATTTTATCGCTAAAAAGTGTTGGCTCTTGAAGACTCTTGAAGGCCTCATGCCTCTGTCCCAATCTTCACTATTGTGCCTATTCTACATTCAGAAATCCTCTTGATTCCCAAGGAAGAATACTGTTGCAAGCACCATTTCCCTTTTCCCCTTCTTCCAAAACTAACCTCACCTTTGCCATTTCCTTCTCCCATGAAATCCTTCTTTTTTATGTCTTCCCCCTTCCCCCTTCATCAAAACCCTTTTGATAAGGTTTAAAGACTCCTTATTTGCCTTATCAAAACCCTCAAAACCTTTGAAAATCATTGAAAATCCATGAAAAACATGTTTTTTATGAATTGTGGACTTAAGCCCCCATTGGGCTAAGTATTTAACCCCCCCCTCCATACGCCCAGGTGCCAGGACCGAGTGCCAGCCTTCTAAGTGCTTATCGCGTTGCCTGATTGCGATTAGCCCCTCGTATTTAACCCCCAGACGTATGGTTTTCCATGTAACCCGCGGCCCCGCAGGCGGGCGCCTATCCGCTTCAAAATAAATATTTCCGCCCAAAGTACAAACCTTTGTTTATATTAATTTTCTGATTTTTTATTATATTGTGAACTTTTCTGCCGGTGCAAAATTCTAAATCGATCTCCACCGTCAATCTGATCTGCAGATCGACGACGCGTAGTTAATCAACCCGGTGGTCCCCGCCATCCATTCGCCATTGCAAAAAACCGCGCGGTATCCATCGCATTGCCTTCAAGCGAAGGGTGGTTTTTTCCCGATCGGCAATGATTCCATACACCGCTTGATGCGTGGCCTGGGCACTGTTCATAAAACCGTCGTCCATCGCGCGTTAAAGATCGGACGTGGACCCGACGCGATATTGATGCGCACCGTCCGATCTAAGGCCGTTCATCAGACGGTAGTCGCTCTACGAAGATGCCCGACAGTTAACCATGCTACGACGTGGCGTTTAAAGGATCTCCATCGTCGATCTGATCTGCAGATCAACGACCCATATTTCATCGCCCGGTCCCCTCGTCCACAGCGGTGCTGGTGGTCCCAGCGCCACATCAAAATCCACGCAACAGTTTTCTATTAGGGCAGGTCTCCGTGGTTTCTCGTCCAGTCAGGAAATCTGGACCTGGGAACTTTACTTAGCATGGTTTAATTAAATTTTGAAGTCCGGGCGTGTTTTTAAGGTTTATTGGCTCCTGTTTCTCCACCGTTGATCATGTGGGCCGATCTCATCCGACGGCCCACGATCATCCCGAACCCCACACACCATTTTTTAACCTATTTTCTCCGTTTTTTTTCCAATAAAATGACCCTGTCACGTTATTTTTTCGCCTCCAATCTTGACCGTCGATCTCTGTGCGATCGATGGCTTTGATTTAAACTATTCTTCCGCCTTCTCTATGACTTCTCCCGATAAATCTCAACCGTTGGATGATGCCATCCAACGGCCATGCTCCCTCCACGTGCCTTCTGAAGCAGCGAACCTATATATGCAGGATTTTATAATAGTTCTTTGTATTTTGCAGGGTTTAAATGGTTTTTCCGCCATGACTGAAGAAATTTCAAAGGCAGAGGGTGATGATCGTCCTGCCTTCGATTCACCAAAGAAAATCATTCACAGGGTTTAAAATTCACGTTTCATCGGTGATTCATGAGGCATTGATGCCATACTATCCCTGCGCAACCCTGCACACTAGAAAAAAACACAGTAAATCAAGCACAATCAGAGAGTATCAGCGCCGAAGACAAAAATGCACCAGGACAGAAGATTAAAGACAAATTTTATGGGGATTACGTCTAAGATGGTTTATCAAAACACAGTTTGAAGAAAATCTTAAGTGTTTTATCAACAGGAAAGCCTCCACCGCCACAGCTGAGGCAAATTGATCTCTCTAGCTACCACGATGCCACCTGTGCCTCAAAGTATTCAATCAAAGGTCGAAGTTATTGATCAGGACCAAATATCTGCCTCACAACGCAGCCAGAGGATAAATTCTGCTGACAAACTAATGACAAAATATCAGCAGAGTAACTTCGACATCACACAGAGCCTCAAAGGTCAACAAAAGCTCCCACCGAGCTTAATCTTAAATGTAAATCATTTAATACAGAGGATATGTATGTAAGTTTCTTCATTGAGTCCCCCAAGGGCCAAGAAGCGATTTAAGTCTGTGTTAATTAGTTTTGAGATCTTTTATCAGATCTCACCTCCTCATTCTCCTATATATAATTCTGGAGAAGATGAGTGAGGGGTTAGTTGCAGAACTTTGAAATACATTTGAGCTTAAAATTCTGATTGTAAATAGTGTTCACTGGCCCTTGAAGCTCTATTTGCATTTAGATTAGTTAGGCTGAATAGTGAAGATGATTGCTGAACTGAAACATTGGACTTGAAGACTGTAGTGTACCTAGAGGGGATAATATAGGGTACATAGGGAGGTACCCAAGGGAATAATATGATGTAATAATATAAGAATGATAAATAAATGGGCCATAGTTAATAAATAAAGTGGTTAACCCACATTATGTAAGGGACCACATGTAGCTAGGGAATAAAGTGATATGCCCATTGTATTGGATGTATGGTATTGAGAGACCCATGGTATTGCATGTATGAAACCTATATAGAGGCTAGAGACTCTCCATTGAGAGATGTCAAGGATTATTGTATTGGCAAGCATATGGCTTGTGGAGTGATCTCCTTCTTTAAGGAGTGAATGTATGGTGTTTCCCTACCTCAAGGGTTTGGATATTAATGAAGATCCGAAGTTTTATCTTATATGGTGTTATTTGTTGGGCATATTTTCTATTTCTACACATTTTCTTGTCAGATCTATTACAAGTGGTATCAGAGCACTTTCTTGGGTAGAGTTTGGGAGATTTGTTTTTTCATTTTTTGCAGGAAATTTTTGGGCGGCGAGATTGCAGAGCAGATCTGAAAATTTTGGCACAAAATTTTCATAAATAAATAGCAGATCTAGATTCCTTGCGCAAAAATACCCAATTAAAAAAAAAAAAATCATTCGAATCGGAGTCCGGATGAGGGTGATATCGTTGATTTAAATTCAGTTGTGTTGCAGAAATGTTTTTGACGACAATTTGTATACGGCGGCTCTCCTAAATTTTTTTTGTAGATTTTGGTGCAGAATTTCAAACAAAAAATTATATATCTTGGTTCCCCTTAAAAAAACACCCAATTTCAAAAAAAAAATTGGTCAAATTGGAGTCCGGATGAGGGAGTTATCGCTGATTTAAAATCAGCCATTTTTTTTCAGAAATTTTGTGACGGCAGGACTGTTGCAGCGCAGATCTGTGTTTTTAGAGTGCCTAGATCAGGATTTCAGTCTCTAGGATAGATGCAGAATGGATATTCCATTTCCGAAAACAGGTTATATTAAGGATTATGAGTTACATTGACGAAGTAATGTCCATTTTAATTTTTTTCCAAAGTAAGTGATTTTCTTCAAAGCTCTTATTTTGTTTTAGAGGTTCTCGCAAGATGAAGTTTACAGGAAAAGTTGATGGCCCTACTATTGAAGATTTTTTACAATATCAAAAGGCTCAATACCGAAGTTTTTGGATATGCTCCATATGGCTTCATATGAAAGATGAGGCAAATAAATGGTGGACCTCACTTGACAGCTCAGTGAGGAAACTTCCTGAGAAAAAACTTGAAAAAGTCCTTTTGGACAAGTGGTCTCAAGCCGGAAAGAAGGACAGCAAGAGCCATAAAGACTTATTTTCTACTAATATTTCCATATTACGGGTTCATGGAAGTATTCAGAAAGAGAACATCGTTGTGTCTATCATTCCTAGTTGCAAGCATAAATGTATCAATGTGAATTTGGCTAAAAAATTGCAAGTTCCAGCAAAGCATATTGAAAACACACAGGTTGATAATGAAGATGTTCAAATTTATAAAGATTTGAAGATTTCTATGGATAAGTATGCGTTGCATTCTGATTTTTATGCTTCAGATATGGTTGTTGTGGATGTTGTTTTGGGACATCCTTGGATGGAATCCGTTGGTACTGTCAATTTTAATGTGAAAAATAAATTCATGAAGCTCTGGTATAAAAAGAAGAAAATTACATTGTACGATATTTGCATTAGGAACCATGCATAGACCGAGGAGGAAGAAGCAAAAATATCTAACGACACAGACACATCAGATGATGAACCTTTGATGGTAGGCAGGCAAACACAAACATCAAAGCAAGTACCAATAAAGGAACCAGACACCACTCCATCACCAATAATAGAGGAATTAATGAAAGATATTACATCAGTTAAAGCTTCAACATATCACCACCTGCATCACCCAGCAAGACAACAACCAGCAAGGTGGAAACGAATTAGCAACAAGGACAACAACCCCTGGACGACACATAGAGAGGTGCGACAATCCACTAACAACACATCAACAAGGAAGAACCACCAGAATCCGCTTCCATCTCAAGCGAGCAAGGCACCGACTAGATCAAGTGTTCACCTTTCCCTTGGATGGCTAGATGCACTTGAATGGTACCAGTGGAATACTCTTTTGAGTAGATCTTATTATTTGTGTTCTTATCATGTTTCGGGGACGAAACATGTCTAAGGGGGGTGTAATGTAGTGTACCTAGAGGGGATAATATAGGGTACAGAGGGAGGTACCCAAGGGAATAATATGATGTAATAATATAAGAATGATAAATAAATGGGCCATAGTTAATAAATAAAGTGGTTAACCCATATTATGTAAGGGACCACATGTAGCTAGGGAATAAAGTGATATGCCCATTGTATTGGATGTATGGGATTGAGAGACCCATGGTAACTACCCATGGTATTGCATGTATGAAACCTATATAGAGGCTAGAGACTCTCCATTGAGAGATGTCAAGGATTATTGTATGGGCAAGCATATGGCTTGTGGAGTGATCTCCTTCCTTAAGGAGTGAATGTATGGTGTTGCCCTACCTTAAGGGTTTTGATATTAATGAAAATATGAAGTTTTGTCTTCTATGATTTATTGGGCATATTTTCTATTTCTATATATTTTCTTGTCAGATCTACTACAAAGACTGTAACTGGTTTGACATTAATAACAAGTTGTTTCTTGGGATCTTGGTCTATGTCACTGGTGAAGTGCCCCTTTCTTCGTTATTGTTTTTCCTTCTATGTATGTCATATTGTTCACTATTCTCTGATAAAGAACAACATTTATAGAGTTAGGATTTACTATTTACCAGTATCCTTCTCTCACTGATAAGATTTATTTCAATGTTTTCCTCCAATTTGTTTATTTAAGAATGATTCAATACAGTTTAAGCAGTTAGGAATGTTGGCGTTCCCTTGTCCTACTGTTTGCTTCAAACATTGTTCTTGAAAGTTATTTCATCATTTTCTTATTAAAGTTAGACTAGAAAAGTGATGGTTTGCCCTGTTTCTAGTTTCTATTCTCCAAAGGCAGGTTCTGAAGGTTTCCCTTGGTGTTGGCCGAAAGCAGACTAGGTTTAAAAGAACCTTATCTGATCTTAAGTTACACTTTGTCTTCTCTTATATGTTTTCATACTTTCTGAAGGTAATTATGCGGATTACTAGATTGTTTGTCAATTAAGCTGCTTTATTACAGACTTGCACAAGAAGTTTATGGTTAACCCTGTTCTTGGTTGGTTTTAAACAATTACTTAAGAGGCTTTTCTTGTTTGGACTAACTATAAATCCCCTGTGAAATTATTATTAGTTTCCACCCCTCCAACACTTTCTTGTTTCCATTCCATCACTCTAATCTCAATAATCTTGTGATATAGATGAGTTTCCCCTTGGATCACTCTTGATGTTGTTGCTCAATTAAAGGCTGATATGACTCCATAGGCCAATGGACTAAAAACCAGCGTTATATCTATCTTTTAGCCAAAGCTGTTCTACTTGCTTGCAACTTCTCACCTTTGAAACTCTTTGCACTTAGAATTTTCCCCTCAATTAATTTTCATACTCAACCATCAAAAAACAAACAAAACCCTTGGCCTTCATAACTAGCCTAATATTATTACCCCAAACTTCAAAGACAAATCCATCTTTGCACTTATTGGAGAGATCCCTCTCCGGATTCAGGAGGGCTAGATCCTAGAATCCCAAAGTGGTTGAAACGATGTTGTTTCTGTGATTGGACTTTGCCAATCTTGCTAATTACAGATTCCTAACAACTCCAGATAAGAGAGGTGATAGACACATGGATCATTCTAGTTCTGGTTCTGACATGAATCATGATCGTCATCATTATCATCCTTACATGAGGAGTGACAAGGGCTATTTTACTAATGAGTTTAAAAAGGAAAAGCCACCTACATTTGATGTAGAGATGAAGAAACCACAAGATGTAGAGGCATGGTTGCTTGGCATGAAAATGCTTTTTCAGATTGCATGATTACTCAAAAAATATCAAAGCTAGGATAGCTACATTCAACCTTAGAGGTAGAGTAGAAATTTGGTGGGAAGATGTGAAGAATGTCAGAGGTATTTCTGAGGAGGAGTTGACTTGGAGTGACTTCGAAAGGCTATTCTAGAAGAAGTATCTATCATAGAGGTATTACGATGATAGGGAAAAGGATTTTCATGATTTGAAGATGGGCTCCATGACAGATGAGGAGTATACTGGCAGGTTCTTGGATTTACTGAGATATGTTCCTTATCTCAAGGAGGAGAAGGCCAAGATTTAGAGATTTATTAGTGGGCCAATGATTGCATTCAAATATAGGATTGATTTTGATGAGCCTAGATCATTGGAGGAGGCCATCTAGGAACTCAAACATTGTTATGAACAATCAAAGCACAAATTAGAGACTAACCCAGATTGGTGTTGAAAATGGCAACAAGAAACAGTGAAGGAGGCCTCCTGAAACATCTTTCCTGATCCTAGTTGGAAAGTGATCACCTAAACTAGATGGGGACCACACATGTGATTTTTGTCGAAAAATCTATTTTTAGACTATGTCTATTTTTAGACATACGGAGCATGGTCCAGGGGTTGCAGTATGTTATTCTTGGAGTATTGGTCATGTTGGTAAAAATAGATGGACCTCTATTTTTTGACCTATAGGTCGAAGTCTATATTTAGACTACCTTTCCTTAAAATAGGGAAGTCAAATATTATTTACCCTTAATAATATTTGGACTCTAAACTTCAGTTTACTCTCTTGGAGCACTTCAGTTTGACCCTCAGAGGTGGGGCATGCAGCTGCCAGAAGGAATTACGCTTTTCCTATGGGTTAGGTGAGCTAATGCATGGTTGACTTCAGTTAGGACTTCAGTGGCAGAAGTTTAGTGGAGTTGATGCGATAGTTAATGGAGGTGGTGTTCTGGTTAACTGGTTGAACTAGTTATATTTAGTTTAAATGGCTAATACACTAGAGATGAGTTGTGTGAATTAAATATTTTAATTCAAAAATTATTAACTCATTATTCAACTAAAGAACACATCAGTTTAACTCAGTGCATGGACAGTTCAGTGGCGACAAGTGAAAGAGGTAGATGAAAGGGTTGAGTTAGCTATCAGTTGCGACATTAGTTGTGCATGAGATTTGCACCACACTTGGAGGAAATTACCAATGAAAATTGCACAGTTGGAGCCAGTGAGATTCGAACTTGGATCTCTATTTAGACCAGCCTTGACTGCGCAATAGAGGCAGGGAAATTAGTGGGTGTGTTTTGAACCTGTGACTTGTTCAAAACCAAACTAGTTTTTGTGTAGCTTTGGGAGATAGTACTGAGTACTTGTGAGGAGTTTGTACTATGTATTTGCTGCATGTTCTCTCCATTTATAATATACTATAGCTGGGGGTTTTCAGATATAAGATTTCCCCATACATACTGTGTTAATGTGTGTGATGATTTGATGTGCTATCGCTTCTATTCTTTCCGCATGTGACAATTAATTGTAGAAGAGATTATGTGTTATGCATGCAATTCGAAATTGATGTGTGATCGGGTTAATCTCCATTGAATAAGTGATTTATTCAGCAAATTTATACAATTGGAAGGGTAATGAAAGGAACAAAGGAAAATGGGATAAGAAGCAAGCCAAACCTCAGGATACAGGTAACAAGGAGAATGTTGCACCACCGAAGAAGTTCAATACATCTGGAAGAGGACAAGGATTTTGGTCATAGGAACAAAATAAGGATGAGAATAGGGAGACAGTGAGGTGTTCGACTTGTGGAGGAGATCATAGTAGGAGGGATTGTCCTCAGTATCAAGGTGGTAGGACATAGATCTACAATGCGCATGAGGCACAGACAGTGGGAGATGTTGGGCATAACATTCCTCATATTTATGTAGTTGTGGACAACATGGAGGTAGATAATCAGGGTTCTATCATTCAGATGGATGGTAATATTTGTGATCAATTTGTTTCTATTTTGAATGACCCTTGATCTAAATATAGTTATATTAATCATGAACTGGTGTATAAGAGTGGTTTGAGTAAGGAAATGCATGCATAATGTTGGTTAGTGCAGCTGGACACATGTATGAATAAAAGAGTTCACCATTGGGTAAGAGCTTGTGCATTCAAGTTAAATGGTATACCTACAACAACACACTTGAATATATTTCCATTGGGTTCATACAATATTCCATTGGGTATGGATTGGTTATATCTTCACGGGTCTAAGGTATATTGCTATGAAAAAACTATTGAGTGCTTGGATGAAAATGAGGAACCAAGAGTCTTGTAGGGAAAGAAAAAAATCACATCAGTTAGGATGGTGCCAACCATGCGGGCCAAGCGCAGTCATAGGAAAGGGTGTGTACAATTTGTAGTTTATATATCTAGTGACAAAGGTAAGGAAGCTGAGGATGTAGATGTGCTGAACATGTATCCAGTTTTACAAGGATGTAGACTTTTCTATTGAGTTGATTCTAGGGGAAACTACAACATCAAAGGCACCTTATAGGTTGAGGACACGTGAGTTGGTAGAGTTAAAGTTGTAGCTGAAATAAATACTTAACAAGGGGTATATTAGACCAAGTGTATCACCATGGGGTGCACCGGTGTTGTTCGTGAAGAACAAACATGGCACTCTCAGATTATGCACTGACTACAGGCAGCTCAACAAAGTGACCATCAAGAACATATACCCATTACCGAGGATTGATGATTTTTTTTATCAAATTAAGGGAGTAGCAGTGTTCTCTAAGATCGGCTTGAGATTAGGCTATCATCATGTATGCATCAAAGAGTAGGATATCTACAAGACAAAATTCGGGACCAAGTATGGGAGTTATGAGTTTTTTGTAGTTCCATTTGGTTTATCTCAAGACCAGTATCATCATGTACGCATCAAAGAGCGGGATATCTACAAGAACAAATTCGGGACCAGGATATCTCTCAATCACAAACTTGTCAAAATAAGGAAGAGCATGTCGAGCAATTGGTAGCGGTGTTGAGGTTGTTGAGAGAACATCAGTTGTATGCTAATCTCAACAAATAAAATTTCTTCCAGAATGAGGTACACTACTTGGGACATGTTGTCTCCAAGGAGGGCATTGCAGTAGATCCAGTAAAGATAAGGGCCATCATGAAGTGGGTAGCTCCTAATAGTGTATATGCGGTGAGATCATTCATGGGACTGGTAGGTTATTACAGGAGGTTCATTAGGAACTTGTCACAGATTGCTTATCCGATTACATCATTTTAGAGGAAAGGTAAGATGTTTGATTAGACAGAAGAGTGTGAGGCCAGTTTTGAAAAACATAAGAAATTTTTGACACATGCTCCAGTATTAAATATTGCAGATTCAGATAAGGAGTTTGTAGTGTGAAAAAATTCTTGCAAGAGAGGACTTGGTGGAGTCCTCATGCGGGATGGACAAGTGGTATGCTATGAGTCGTGAAAACTAAACGAGCACACGCAGAACTACCCGACACATGATCTTGAACTAGCAGAGATTATACATGCATTGAAGATGTGAAGGCACTATCTTCGTGGCAGAAGGTTTATAATTATGAGTGATCACATCGAGTTGAGGTACTTATTTAACCATCCAAATCTGAATGCTAGGCAAGCTATATGGTTGGCCACGATTAGTGAGTTTGACTTCGAGATCATGTACATCAAGGGAAAGGAAAATAGGGTCGCAGATGCTCTTAGAAGGAAGGTATAGGTAAATCACATAGTAGCTATGAGCTCCTATGGGATAGACTTACATTATAGGATTGTGCAGGCATGTCAACTGGATCACAGTTATATGGAGATTGTGCACATGTTGCAGCAGAGTAAAGGTACATGTGTTGGCACAAGTATAGGTACAGGTCTTGGTATAGGTGGTAGTACATGTACAAGTACTGGTGGCAGTACAAGTGCAAGTACAGGTACACGTATAACTACCAGTATCAATGGAGGTGTACAGGATTTGGACTATCGTCTCACAGAATATGGATTGGTTAGATTTAGTGACAAGATATATGTACGAGACATCAGTGATCTTAAGAAGGAAATCTTTAGGAAGTTTCATGCGAAACCATATTCGGGTCACCCATGCTACCTTAAGACTTTGATTGTAGTGAAGAGATTCTACTATTTTCTGAATCTAAAGAGGGACATGGTGGAGTTTATAGCCAAATGTTTGGATTTTCATATGGTTAAGGCAGAGTGTAAACATCTAGGTGGATTGCTACAGCTGACTTCGATTCTAGAGTGGAAATGGGAGGTCATTTCCATGGAATTCATTACTGGGTTGCCGAGGACAGTTAGACAACATGATTCCATCATGGTTGTTGTGGAAAGGTTGAAAAAGGTTGCACATTTCATTCCCGTGAAACTACATACTCAACTAGTGATGCAACACAGGTTTTTATTAGAGACATAGTCAAATTTCATGGTGTTTCGAAGAAGATTGTATCCGACATGGATGCAAAGTTAACTTCCAAGTTTTGGAAGGAGTTTTTTTCAGGTTTGGGCACCGATTTTTCCTTCAACACATCTTATCATCCGCAGATAAATGGATAGACTGAAAGGGTCCTCAGGATATTGAAGGATACGTTGAGGATGTATGCGATGCATTAGAAGCGCAAGTGGGAAGAGTATCTTCCACTGATAGAGTTCGCCTATAACAATGGGTATCGGGAGTCATTGAGGATTAGTCCATTTGAGGGATTGTATGGGAGGAGTTGCAACACTCCTATCAGTTGGAGTGATCTGGTCAATAGGGTACTGATTGGACCAGATATGTTGGCAGAAATGGAATAGGAAATGCAGGTGATCAAGAAGAACTTGAAAGCAACACATCATAGGAAGAATATTTATGAAGACAGGAATAGGTTGTTCAAGGAGTTTCAGGTTGGAGATTAGGTGTACTTGTGTATCAAGCCCAAGAAGATCTCCTTGTGGATTGGATCGTGTGCCAAGATGGCACCAAGGTTTTTTGGACCCTTCAGGATCATTGAGAGGATCAGAACGATGGCCTATCGACTTTCACTTCCTTCCATTGTGAAATTCCATGATGTTTTTCATATATCATTTCTTAAAAAGTATGTTAAATATGTTGATCATGTTATTAACTTGTCTGTATTGCAGGTGGAGTCAGAAGGAGAGTTCGAACCAGAATCACAATGCATTTTGCAGAAAAATATCCCATGCTTCGGAATCGAGCAATCGAGCAAGTTAAAGTGCAATGGAAGCACTTTGGGTCCAACGGAGCTACATGGGATATGGTGGAACAAATGCGGGCCATGTATCCTTCCTTGTTTTCCAGTAGAGGCAAAGTAGTTTTGGTGTGATGTTGGTTTTGTTTAGCATATGCTTTGGAGATGTTTTGGTATATGTTTTGATGTGATGGTTGGATGTATGTACATATGTACATGGATGTAAATACTTCCATGATCTATGTATAAAGCTCCAATAAGCGGTGTGGTGTCATGTAATTTTAGTTGTCATGTTGTTATGATGTCATGTTAGTTTTGTTTTTAGCAGGGTGATCATTGTAAATACTACATTGAGCTATGTTATAAAGCTCCATGGAAGTATGTTTTCTTTTCAGTAGTGTTGCTGAGGGATATGTGTGATTGAACACCGAGGACGGTGTCCCCCAAGGGGGAGGGTTCTGTAATAGCCCCGGTGAAAATTCCATGTAATAAATTTAGAATAATAACCATGGTTGATGGGACACGTATTCTAAGATGAATATTGGGAAAAACATCCTAGTGCGGGTGTTCACATGGTTTATTATGGTTAAGGAAATTGGCGGGTTATGGCTAAGGCATTAAGGAGGCAAAAAATATTTTTGGCACATTTATTTATGAAAATAATGGAAATTAGGAGAAAAGGGAGATGAAAGGTCACATTTTGCATGTGAGGAGGAAAATGAAGGAAAATAATGGAAAATGAAGAAAATATAGGCCTCTTCTATAAAAATACTTATAAGGATCAGTTGGTACCTTTTTTTAGTGCATTTTTGGAGCTATCTCATTATTATCTCTCTCTCTCATACTCTTGGATACTTAGAGTTTTCTTGGAGCACCCTTGGAGAATGTGGATACTTGGTGATTTTAAGCAAGAAGGCAAAGGAAGTGCAGGAAAGCGCAAGTGGACATCAGGATCAACAACTGCAACGATATTTTATTGCAGGTATTGAGTTATGTGCATGTTTCCTCACTAGTTTTGGCATGCATGGTGTATGCATGTGGACATGCCTAGCATTTCCATTTCTTGGACATTCATGATATTGTGGTTTTATTACATTGATTGTTTTTGGTTGGTTCTCATGGTTCCTTTACCTGTTGGGTTGAGCTATTAGTTCCTGGAGCCTTTGTTGGAAAAACACTCCGGAGCCCGATAGACAACTGTTGGGTTGAGTTACTAGTCCTCGATCCTTGGTTGGAAAAATGCTCTCGAGCCCAACGGACAACTGTTGGGTTGCATTACTAGTTCTGGAGCCTTGGTTGGAAAAACACTCTGGAGCCCTAGGTGGGTTGAGTTACTAGTCCTGGAGCCTTGGTTGGAAAAATGCTCTGGAGCCTTGAAACAATTGGGGTTGAGTTACTAGTCCTGGAGCCTTGGTTGGAAAAATGCTCTGGAGCCTGGAAACAATTGGGGTTAAGTTACTAGTCCTGGAGCCTTGGTTGGAACAAACACTCTGGAGCCTTGGAGAAGCTTGGGTAGAGACCAATCTATGATGGTTATGATGTCTGACCGTGAGGTGGAATCACTAGTTGAGGGTTGAGGTGGTTTGGCCTCTAGAAGCCCTGGATTGATTGTGATTGATGTGTTTGATGAGATCCCACATTAATGCTTGGAATATGGCACAAGGGTGATTAGCTATAGTGAGACTTGGCTCAGCCAACCTATGGTCGGGTCGAACGTGGAAGTGCCATCTCCGTTTTTTTTTTAAATTCAATAATGAAGATCTCATTCCTCTGGTATTCGATGTGAAAATGTACTAGTTTATGAATGGATTTTATTGTTGTTATATCCATTGTATTTCTGTTGTTATTGTGCTGGTTATAAGCATGTATTCGATCAATGATGATGTATGGATCTATCCATTTTTTTCCTATAAATGAATACACAATGTATCTATGGTCAAATATATTGTATTGTAGCTTATGATGTAGGGGAGAAATGCTTCTTAGCTATTCTCAGATAAGTAAGAGAGCCCCATGTTTAAATATGTGGTTTATACCCATAGATGCAATGTTTGGGACATGTTTGACGAAATGCATGTCATGGATAGGAGGGATCTGGATGAGTTCATGATGATGTAATTGATTCTGTACCTTTGTTTTAATGTTATTTATCATCTCCTACAGTTTCATGAAGTACTCAGAAGTGACCTGGGATATGGGGCTAAAAAGCTGACATAAATCCCAGAGTTGCAGGTATAGAACTGAACAAACTGGCCCATGGCTACTACCTTGCCTTGGCATTCCTACGACTATAGGATTTTAGCCACTACCTTGCCTTGGCATACCTGTGGTTAAGGCTCAAATTGGTCAAAAATTCAGTGTCCCTAAGGGTTCAGGGGCCTAGAAGGTTGGGATACCTCCTGGGGATGTTTTTGATGTCGTGTAAGGTGTACTTATCATGTTTTCACTTGTTCCATTTCCTTAAGGTAATATAGGAGGTTGAATCTCATATTAGTAGCCTCTCGTCGCATGTTTACCCCAGTTGGTCGATTACGTGGGTAGATGTGGGAAGAGGGTGTTACAAAAGACCTTAACCTCTTTTCCAAAACCCTTGCTACAAATTTTGGTCGGTGTCTTTTATCCACTAATAGTCTATGGACCTCTATTGTATAAAAGCAGTATATTTTCCCTTATGTCATGGATGATTGGCTGAGACTACCTAACAATATCTCTCTAAATCCTTCTATCATATGGAAAGCGACCATTGCATCATTTGAAGTGATTGGAAGTGGTTTGATTTGGAAAAAAACAAAACAACTATTAGGCTGATATTTGGCATCGAGGGGCATACATTTTTTGGAAACATGGAAATCCTGGTGGGATGTTTACCATAATAAATCATGGTGTAACATTCCCCCACTTTATTGTTGGGGGTTTTGGCTGGCTAGGAATAGGGAAATATTTAGGGACCAAGCTTCGAATCCTAATATTTTTGCTGCTAAGACTGGGATAATTTATGCTCTTATGCCTTACAAGGAATCTACTGTATCCCATAGAATTATAAACAAATAAATGATAAACAATTAGATTCTTTGGTCATATTTTGACAGGGCCTCCAATGAAGATGGCACATGTGGTGGGGGGATGATCATGTATTTGAAAGAACTACATTTTCTGAAATCTAAAGTTGGCCTGGGATAAGGTACAAACAATTATGCATTTATTATCTCTAAAAATTCTTCTTTGTTGGGAAAGAGAACATGGTTGTCAAACTCATAAGATTTTTGGGGATTCACTGAATGTCATAAACTAGTTCAACACTACACATAGATGTCACAACCATACACTTTATCCTATACTTGAAGAAATTTTGCAATTTAAATAGTTTTTTTTTAACATCTCTTGTTGTCACATCTACAAGGAGTGTAATAAAGAAGCAAATGTCTTGTCTAAAGAGGGATTTAGAAAGCCTTTGGGCTCCTAGCAGGTACTAGAGCAAGAAGATGGCAGGGTGCAAGAGTACATTCATCCATATTTCATTGCAGCCTAAGCATGCATACTCTCAACAGTTTTCTACTTACATACATATTACATGAGATTTATGCTTCTTTTCAACACCATTTACAGGATTTTTGGCATGTTATTCGACTCTTTTATGGGCGTTGGACACTATCTTATATGGTGTTATCATGGAATATTTATTTTTTGATATGGGCCAAACACTTGTATGGTTGTTGGTTGGTCCCTTTTTTGGAAGCACTGAAGGACAATTTTTTTTTGTGAATGCCTTGGGCATCTACTCTATGTAAATTTTTGTACTCTTTAATGAAAAGTTATGTTTTCTTTCTTCGGAAAAAATAAAAATAAAATAAAACTTAAAAAAATAATAATCAAATTTACAGTTTGAGTTAGGGATGGAATTTTATTTTTAAATGAACCTATTATTTAAGAGTCATGTTCGGTATCAGCCTCACCGACAAAAAACATCACATATTTCCACACAAACCACACCGCCCACAAAACTATTATGTTCACATGGTTTCATGTTTTCTTAAACTTTAGTGAATTGGTATTTGATGAATGCATTTGTCATATCACTTCAATGAGCAATGAACATTATTTAAAAGGTGTCTACGTTATAGTCTTTGGATACAAATATTTTTATTTAATCAGGTGAGCTACTAAAAAAAAATATACTAAATTTCATATTTTTAATAAAGGAATTCATAATAAGGGGTGGCAGGTGGGGGAGGGGTTATCCACAACCCCAAAGGAAAATTAGTCACTAATTATTCTTTGGGGTTAGGCCAAAGAACCAATAATCAAGCTGAGATGTATGGACATTTTCTACGTCTAATCTTGGAAAAATTTTAGCATATCAAAATTTTGGTAATATTATGGGACCCTCTTCTAACTATCCAATGTCTTTGCAAAGAAATTTGACCTAAAGAAAACCACCTGAAACTCCTACTCCAAAGAATATACAGAAACCTTAAATTTTTTCCTTCCAAATCCTTTCATCACATCAAACACAGCATAACCCCCTACCCTTCTCCTATCTCATGTCAAAGTCTATAAAACATAATCCCATCACCTTTCGCCTCCTTTGCACATTATAAATCTGGGAAAATTTTGGGCGGGGAGGGGCGGGAGGGGGGGGGGGGAGTGTCAGGGGACGGCACATGGGTAAGGATAATGTGGCTCCCATGAACGACACACTACATGAAAAGCATTTAATAACACGCCCCTTATATGATCAGCGTACAAGGGAGCATTGACATTCAGTTCCAGGCTCAGACCTCACACATTAGAGTTTTTTTGTTTCAAAGGCTGTGAAAATTATGAATTTTAATGGAGCCTAGAACAGCCTCGCATGTGGCACTATCTCCCAGCACAATATATCTCCAATCTTAGAGAATAATTTTGTACTCTGCTACTTAATCCCCTCCCATTTTGGGCCCTATTTCTCTTGGGGATGTTTCACATTTTTTTGTTTGAGTAAGGTCATTTTATCCAGGGTTCTCTGATGTAGTGGGCTCATCCTACATGAGGGTTGTCTCTTCAACATCTGAGCATCCTCTAGAGGTCATGCTTTTTGCAAGTATCATTATGTCTTCATTCCCACTCTAATACACCATTATCAATTTGAATTTGCAAGGTGTTTCCCCCCTTCATGCTACTCAGTTATTGAAATGCTATAAATTTAGATTATCTCTCTCATGACTAGTATTTATCTAGTTGAGTTCGTCTTTTATGCCTTTGAATTTTGTGGTACCTCAATGTCTTGGTGCACTTGTCACATTTCTACCTTTGTTTGTGAATTCAATCTGCCTCACTGCTATCTGGGCTAGGGTGTCATTATCTCTAGTTTTCTCGCTTTGGTATGCCATTATCAATTTGAATTTACATGTTATTTTCCCCCATTAACCCAGGGTGTCACTATCTCTTGTTTTCTCGGTTTTGTACGCCATTATCAATTTGAATTTACATGTTATTTCCCCCATTAACCCAGGGTGTCACTATCTCTTGTTTTCTCGCTTTGGTACACCATTATCAATTTGAATTTACATGTTATTTCCCCCCATTAACCCAGGGTGTCACTATCTCTTATTTTATCGCTTTGGTACACCATTATCAATTTGAATTTACATGTTATTTTCGCCCCCTTAAGGCTACTAAACTATGTGTAAATGCTATAAATTTAGATTACTTTTCTCTACTTACTAGTATTTATCTAGTTGTGTTCATTGCATTCAGGATAAACAAGCAAAAATTTCTCAAACAATGGGTATATCGGGTTGTAGCAATAAGTTCCTTAAAATTGAAGCTCTAGAACTAGAAAATAATGGAAATTAAATGGAAGTTGCACCAAAAATGACAACATTCATACCTTTCCTTGAAGAACTTCAAACCTTGAAAGGAAATTTAGCCCAACAAAAGGACAAAATCGACATGATCAGATAGGAGATAAAAGAATTGAAGATGCATTATCCATCCAATGACAATAAATCCACCAAGAACAGTTCCACCAACCAGTTCATGGGAAAGATACTTCTATATCTTAACCAGATTCTAGAAGATTATCCTCCTTCAAATCTTTGATGTATTCACACAATAAATGTGTTTTTCTCCTAGGCCAATTTTGTAAAGTTTTTGCATGTAGTATGTTAGCCATAGTTGGTTTCTAGTATAGTATATCTGTAATCACAAAAATCCAGTTAGCCATAGCTGGTTTCTAGTATAGTATTTTTGTAATCGCAAAAAGCTCCTCTTTAGAGGAGCAACAATTAGATTAATTAATTTAACTATTTCCCAAATAAAGCTACAATGGGCCGCAAATTTTAATAGCCAAAATTTCTCATTTTTGTTAAAAAATAAATAAAGGAATTCATAATATATATTTAAGGGCTTAGAAAATCGGTGTTCATTTATATGAGTGATCACATTAGTTGGGTATGATCAATACAATATGGCTTCTTGCATCAAATAGGAGGAAATGAGAAGAAAGCACTAGCAACATTTTTCCAGTAGAAGTATAGTGGAGAAATCGAAGATGTATCAATCTTTGGTTTTTTCTTCATTGAGCAAAGATGAACCATGAGGATATGGATTAATTTGATTAGGATAGATTTCAAGTTTTGGACATATTAGACACTATTATGAACCAACCTAGATCCATCTTAACTCCAGCTCTACAAAGCGCAGAGAGGGATCAAATCACTTTTTAATCTAAAACAGGTTTGCATCTTAGGAGATTTGATCTTTCTTGACGCTTGGTATATACAGAGTTAAGATGGATCTAGGCTAGTTTAATTTGACCTTTTAAATAGGCTATATTCCACATGAATACCATGGGTCAATACCATGAAGTTATTTTGATTTTATTTGACCTAGTAAACATGTTTTCACGTTATTATTATTATTTTTATTATTTTTAATGTTATTTTAAATTTAAATTTAAATTTTGTTTTTTTGTAATTTGATTGAGTCAAAATGTTTACAGGAAAGGGAATTTCAACATCTCTTGCATATCAGGCTGGAGAGCACCTCTCGATGCAATGACTTGTTCTTTTCCTCAACCATTTCATTGTACAAGATCCTTCCCCTACTCTATTATGACATTATTGATTTGAAAAATCTCCCTCATTACCTACATTTTTATGAGTATCATGCAATGCTTTCTTATTCTTTAATGGATCTGTCAAAATATTATATCAAATGGGAGAAAAAGAAAAGATAAAAGCGTTGTGATTAAAGAAATGGTAAAATTTTGGGGTTAGTTAAGGTACTGATGGTGAAGTACTATGACACACTAGTAGATGGCTCAATCACAAGTTTCATTTATGTTAAAGAGAGACGAAGAAAGAGTGTGTAATAATTTGGTTTGGTTAGGAGTGGCAAGAGCAAGAGGGATGGTCATTTTCCCCAAGGAACAGGGGGAAATAAAATTTGCGCGGGGATTAGGAGTAGCAAAAAATAATAAGGTTGATCTCCTCATTCTTTGGAAGGGCCTATACCTCACTTTAAGTCTTGGAATCAAGAAGTTAAGTGTCGTAGGGGACTACCTGCTAGTAATTCGGATGTTTTCAACCCTTAACATAAAATTTGATCTCTCAAGCTCCTCCTTATTTAAAAGGATCAATTACCATATGAATTTTGATGAGCTCTCATTATTCTACATTCTCTTCCAACACAATTGGGAAGCCAACGAGATGGCGAATTGTGGCTTGTTGTTGAGAGCAAGAATATGAAAGAAAGAAATAAAGTATTTTTAATGTCCGCAAGGCTAAAAATATCTTATGAGACAGAAAAAGAAGAGACAAGAGCCCAATTCCCATACCATAGAGGAGTGTGTTTGTATGGATGGAGAACATGGCCATCAATGATGGCAATGTCAAATACAAGATGAGTGGAGCAAGGGAATGCATACACTTGGAGGTGTTTTGCAATCTCGAGGCAAGGTGTTGAGAACCGTGACGAGGTGCATATCTCAACACAGCTTTATGGACATGCCGTTATTTCATTTATTTGGAAGTATTGTAATTTATACATGCACTTTAATGGAGAAGAGATGGAGTAAAAATTCACCTCGTGCCACCAAAAATTGGCTGCATGGTTGGTTTAACGGGTCTCTCGGGCAGGAGATGTATTTAATGGGAATGAAGATTGAAAATATGTATGCATTAATGGCAAGAATTGAAGGTAACTGTGAAGTTCGGGATGACATCTTATATAAGGATAATCAATCTCCATTTGTGGCATATATTGGCTCAAACACAGAGTATAAGCTTAGCAATTGTGTTTTTATGAGTGAACTAGAGGATGGCATCACAGGGAGGGAAGCTTTCGGATTCTGACTTGGCTCGGTGGAAAAAGGCCATTGAATCATTTTTAAATTGATGATGGGAAGACTCGACCTCCTCACGCGTCGAGTGGAGTTTCTAGTGAAAGATCACATGGCTAATGCAGATCGTATTAATGTTATGTTCGAGAGTGTAGAGGTGTCACTTGAGTGGAAGATTTTCAAGATGGAATATCTCCTTTCCTCCATTTCAAAGATGATTAATAATAGTTTGTTCGTTGAGGTGAAGGAAATCATCGTTGGTCTCCCTGACTCTGTCCTTGCCCAGCTGCAAGGAAATTTGAGCGCTGGTGACGAAGGAGCGGAACGGGTAGATTGAGCAAATGCGCACCAGTGAGGAAGTTAGGCCTTCAAATATTTGTTGATGAATTTTTATGTATTTCAAGTGTGTTTATATATTCGGTCAGTTCTACCAGGTATATGGGAAATATCGATGAAATATTATAGTCCACAGGGATTGGAGGGGAAAGAAAGTTATTTTTATTTTATTTTATTATAATTATATATATTGGAACATGGAAGCAGTTGAAATGACTGAAGCTAGTTTTATTTTTTTGATGTAAACAGTTCAGGCTGTGTAATCCAGGTTTTTAATATAAATTATCTTTCTCGTTTAAAAAAATAAAAATTGGTTTGGTTAAATTTCAAGTTTAGGGCATATAATGGAGATTGCAATTTATCACTTTAATATAATGGAAACTAATGTATCTCATACCTTTCTATATTAATTGTTGTGAATCTATATTAATGGTTGTGAAATGTCTTCTTTGGCTTTAATGGATATGTTCATGAACTTATTTGGCATGATCTTCATACCTAAGTTTCCTAACTCATTTCATTTTATTGGGGTGTTTTTCCACAAGTGTTGTGAAAAATGTCTTATTACAAACGATTTGGTTTATGATAAATTATTAATGGTTTTAGAAGTATTAATTAAACTTGATAAAGTAAAAAATATTGGTATCAAAATCTCAAGGGATTGAACCACCCAACTATTATAATGAGCTAAATATAGAATCAAAGAATTCACTTGAAATTTGGAAAATTTATTTTCCTTTCATCATGCACAATGAGTTACTAGGGAGAAACACTATCATAGTAGAGAATAACTTCTCATAAATTCAAAAGATGCCAATAATAGGGAGAATAAGTCACCAGAAACTGGGACATGGGACACATAGGACAAGAAAATTCGAGTGTTCAACATGCGGGCACAAATTCATACATACATTTAGATTCTACATTGTAAATTTGTAGCATTATGCATACAGATAAAATCACGACATATTCATCAATGATCCAATATGAGAAAGACAAGAAATTGTAGCGTTCTCATTAAGTCATCAAAATCAAAATCTGTTACATATGTACTGAGTCTGAAGGACTCATGACTAGAAATGCCAGTGGAAAATAAAAATACAAAATACAAAACAACTACAAGGTATTAGGCATCTCATCAATCATCATCATCAAAATCAACATCACTATCATGGTCACCACTGCTCTCATCTACATCCTCCTCCTAAATATTCAATGTAATCTTTGCATCTACTAGTGTGGAAGATGACCCCACAAAAGTATCACCATCATCAAAAGTGGCAAGCTCTAGCACTATCTCATTAAGATCCAAGTTGGCCAATGCCAACTCAACATTCATGTCCAAACCCATATTATCAAGAAACACATCCCAAATCTTTGTCTTTCCATTTAACCACTCCTCCCTTTGCCTGTAAATAAGACGAAGGTTTGTGTGCACATACACCATTGTCTCTGCCCTAGACTGTTCAAGCAAGATCTTATTCAAACTATATTGTTAAAGTTGGAAACTACGAATTAATTCCCTCATTTGGAAGCTCCTCTTTTGATGGCACTCTTCACCCTTGAAGCACACTTGATGGCATCATTCTTCATTTGAAATATTGAAATTTTTGTCCTCCTACAAATGCCTCTTTTTCATGTCGGCTTAGGCCTGCCCCTATTCATGTCGACCCTCTTGATGAAAAGACATGTCTCTTCACCCACACCACCACTATAAATATAACCTAAGGTCACCTCATTTTGGTATCTCATCAACACACATTTTCTCTTCTCTTCTTGGGTTCAATAGCTCTGAAAATTACAGGAATTTCTTCACACGTGCAAGGAAGAAGGAGGATGAAATTACAAGTGGCCAAAAATCTACACAATCTGCAACTTTGACCAGTGTTGACAAACATTGACTTTGACTTGCTAAGCAGATTTTGACTTTGATATTTTGGGCATATCTCTTTCTTGTGAGGCCGTATTTCTAGGCACAAAAACTGAGGTAATATGGGTTGTTTGACTCGGTTTGACTACAAGCTTGGAGGATTGTTTTGACCACATGGTGACTTCATCATTGGATAGGGTTTGACTGCCATTTTCTTGATTGTTTTTGTTGTTGTTTGACCACCAAGGAAGGTTGAGTATCATTGACTTTGATCTAGCTCAAAAGGAGTTGTTTGATTGTTGCGTTGACCGTTGACTGCTGACTGGTTATGGCACATTAATTGTTGTTGACTTTTCAGAATTGTAGACCTCCATAAAGCTGATCAGATTTACATAGGTTTGGATACTTTGGAAAAGTCAAGTCACATTAACTTTGACTTTCATCATTGTACTCTATTGGATATTATCTCTCTGCTGAAACTTTGATATTTGATAATAAGAAGGATTGATTAAGGGTTTCCCCCCTCCGAGGGTTTCCATTTTCCCCTGCCTTTAGCCAAATATATGTGTTCTCTTGTCTTGACTTCTCTTTTTCATTTTATTGTTTATGTTCTATTTATAGTTACCGTCAATGTGAATTAATGGTTAATGTGATTGTTATTGAAATATACGTGGAAATTATCATTGGGCTAATAAAAGGACATTGAATTAATTGTTGTAAAAACATAACATACCATTGTTATATAAAATTAACATGGTATCAGAGCTAAGGTGAGGACAAGCCCAAGCAAGAGAAAAAGAAATCACCAAGATATTTGTTGACAAGGACTAGTCTCCATGGCTGCTACTTTATAATTCAAGAATGAGGATAAGCTCAATGAAAAGTTAGATTATCATGCCTGGGATATGACTCTTGATTTGACCTTGGAGGAGCATGAAGTATTGGACCATGTACAAGGGAAAATGGTGGAGCCTCCTTCAAATGCACCTGCAGCTGCTAGAACAAAGTATATAAAAGGTGAGGTCAAAGTTATGAAAATTTTAATTGACTCCATTCAAAAGCATTTGGTTTCTTGTACCTTTTATTTGGGAAATTCTAAGGAAATGTATGATAAGTTGGTTTGGATGTTCAAAGTGAACAATTAAAATCAAATCCTCTTTCTCAAGAACAAGTTGAAATATATCAATATGGATAAAGGGGATTCTATTCAATATCATTTTATGAGAATAACTCAAGTCAAGAATGACCTGCTATCTATTGGAGAAGTTACTGCTGACAGGGAACTCACTCCCATTTCTCTTGGAGGTATTTCAAGACCATGGGATACATTTTTTACCACCATTCTCAATAATGACAGGATACCTAGTTTTGATGAGCTATTAGCTAGCTGCACTTGACAAGAGGAAACAAGGACGATGGAGAGAGATACGTCCTACAATGGAAATGAACCTATTTATTTCTTTGCACATGCTAAAAGGAGGAATGATTCAAGGAGATAGGGTCAAAGATCTAAGAAAGTATTCAAAGGAAAAGGCAAAAAAAGATTCTACAATTGCAAAAATTTCGGCCACTATCATAGAGAGTGTCCACACAAGAAAAATCCTCCAAGGGATGATAACAAAAACAACAAAAAATACAAAATAAATAAGAATCAAAGAAACAATAGGTATAACAATAAATGAAAAAGGAATTCTCCTTCTTCTCGAGAAAGAAATAATCGACCTCCTAAGGGGACAAGAAATGTCGAGTATCATGAAAATAATGTTGTAGAAAAACAATACGAGTTATATCTTATTTCTGTTATATCTATTGCTTATCCTCTAGATACCTTGGATCATTCAAGTTAATTGATAGTGGAGCCTCAAGGCATTTCACTGGATATAAGGAGGCCCTCTCAAATTTAGTTGAGAAGAAAACTAATCTAAAGATTATTCTTTAAGATAATTCCACCTACCCCATAAAAGGGACAGGAATTGTCACTTTTCACTTGAACTATGGTCAAATCATAGATCTTCAGGAAGTCTTGTATGTGCATGATTTGAAGAATAATTTGGTGTCTATTTCTGTGATGGAAGACAAAGGATTCAAGGCAGCTTTCATTGATGAAAAGGTACATCTATGGCATAGAAACTTCAAATATGATTTTATTCTTGGATTTAGGGTTTATGGTGTTAGAATTTAATTAATGGAGCAATGGAACACATAAAATATTACAGAAAATTAAACACATAAATGCATAAAACAAGAGAGATACAGACATACGTGGTTCACCCAATTTGGGCTACGTCCATGGAGAAACAACAAGTCCTTCCTTTTATATATCCATCAAGATGAAGAAATACAACCTACAACAAATCTATTGTAATTTCCTCTTCTCTCTCATGCAATCTCCTCTCTCTTTCTCGCTCAGAATAATAATACACAACCACAATATGATTCCCTCATATAAATCGAGGGGTTGTTTTCTATGGCAAAAAATCCAAAATTAAACATAACTTCTACCCTCACATTGTCCACCTAATGAATGACCCAGATTGACTACGAAATTATAATATTTTACAAGGCATTTTTTCATCTATTTTTAGCTCTGGGGGACCGCTGGCCCCAAAACCCCACAACCGAGGGGGATGGGTCCCCTCGGACCCCTGTAGGGGGACAAGTCTCCCATGTATGGAGGTGTGTACAGTCTTCTCGGGGGTATACACCCGACTAAAACAAGACCTCTTAATCAGGAATATAATCAGGCTCCACACCCAACATATGGTATTTATAAAGTAGGTGGAAGTCATTTAGGAGCATTGACAAGTGATACCTCTATTCAATGTGAGCTATGGTACTAGAGATTTTCCCACTTGCATTACAAATACTTACCTGGGGTAAGGAACATGGTCACAAGAATTCCCGAGTTTCATATGAACCATGGAGGAGTTTGTCAAGGTTGAGCAATTGGGAAACATGAAAAGGGACCATTCCCTTCTAGTGAAAGCAAGACAACCCAGATATTCTTCAATTGATCCATTCTGACTTGTCTAGTGCCTTACCCATAATTTAATTAGGAGGATACTTGTACTATGCAATTTTTGTGGATGAATTCTCACACATAACATGGATCTATTTCTTGAAGAGGAAGGATGAGTTGTTCAAATGGTTATGTTCTTTCAAAGCGTTGGTGGAGAATCAAACAAGAAAGAAGATCAAGATGTTGAGGACTGACAATGGAAATGAATATGAATCTAATGAATTCAATGAACTTTGTAGAGAGGATGGCACTAAGAGGGATACAATTGTTCCATATACTCTAGAGAGAATGGTGTTGCTGAAAGAAAGAATCGAACTATTATGGAATCCACCCGTGCCATGATCTATGATCAAGTTCTACCAAAATTCTTATGGGGAGAAGTCGCTAACATTGTTGTATATGTTCAAAATAGAAGCCCTCATCAAGCTTTGGATTTCAAGACACCCGAAGAAGTTTTCACTGGTAAGAAACTTGATGTTTCTCATTTTATAATTTTTGGTTGTCCTATGCATTTTCACGTGCCTAAAGAGAAAAGGAACAAGTTGGAAGCTTATGGGAAGAAAGGTGTATTTATTAGATACAGTGAAAATTAACATTAGAGGAAATTCCAGCCTAAAAATTCCCATGAAATTTTAACATACATAATATGTAAACCAATCAAAATCCTTTAAATTTAAAAATAGGTACATGTAAATATTTTGGAGGGAAAAAATAAAATTAAAAATACTTTTTTTAATTGTATTTTTGGCTTATCTCCTTATAGGTTTACTCAAATTTCAAGTGTAGAAACTTGAAATTTGAGTAAACATATAATAAGGAGATAAGCCAAAAATATAGTTAAAAAACTAGTTTTATTCTTTTCCATCCAAAATTCATAACTCTTATTTTATTATTTTCCTATTATTTTATTATTTTTCCTTACGAGACCACTTTTAGGTTGAAATTTCCTCTAATGAAGGAATAGAATTTATGTACCTGGTCAAAGAGAGGTAGAAGTAAGTATAAATGTTACCATTGATTAAGACACTTCCCTTAATAAATCCAAAGATCTCCCCATCTCAAGGAAGGATGATGTTGCTGTTGAAAAACAAGAAGAAACTCCAATGGTTGAACCTATGCCCGATGTTGATGGTCCGATGGATTCTCTTGATCCAACTCCTTGTGATCCCTCTACCTCAGAAAATACCAATATGGCTCTATGATACACTTCAATTGTTGAGAATCATGTCGCTCCAAGAGGAAAATTTCGGGAAAGTAAGAAGCCCAACAAGTATTAGGGTACTTGGCTGCCATGAGTACTATCATTCAATCTGAACCTTGCACTTTTGAAGAAGCTGTAAAACTATAGGTATGGAAAGATACGATGGCTGAGGAGTATGAGTCAATCATGAAGAATGATTTATGGGATGTGGTGCCTATAACCAAGGACAAGTCCGTGGTCACTTCAAAATGGATCTAAAAAAATAAACATGGAGCTGATGGAAGTGCTGAAAAATATAAGGCAAGGTTTGTGGCTTGTGGTTTCTCTCAAAAGGAAGGAGTTGACTATGATGAAATATTTGCACCATTTTCTAGATACACCACTATCCGATCCATAGTTTCTCTTGTTGCCAATCAAGGATCGAGCCTACATCAAATGTACGTCAAGACTGCTTTCTTGCATGTCTCACTTAAGGAGGAAGTCTACTTGCAACAACCATAGGGGTTTGAAGTACAACATAGAAGGACACATGTATGCAGATTGAAGAAAGCCCTCTATGGGTTAAAGAAATCCCATAGGGCTTAGTATGGGAGGATTGATAGCTATCTTATGAAGCTGGGATTTACAAGGAGCTATGTTGATCCAAAGATATAATTCAAGGTTGAAAAGGACATGCCACTTATTTTGGTCTTGTATGTAGATGATCTATTTTTGGCTGGTGCAGACCCTCTCATTTATCAATTCAAGAGGGAGTTGACTTTGGAATTCGAGATGAAGGACCTAGGACCGATGAATTACTTCCTAAGGTTGGAGGTCTGGAAAAATCCAGGCAATATTTTCTTTTATCAAGGGAAATACATTGTGAAGCTCTTAAAAATATGTGGTATGGTGGAATGCAAATATATGTCTATTCTGATGGAACTAGATTTCAAGAAGTTATGCGGAAGCGCTGCTGGTCCCGAATTGGAAAATCCTTCTAAATATAGACAACTTGTGGGGGCCCTGATGTTATTGGTGAACTCCCGAATGGACATATGCTTCGCTATAAATACTTTGAGTAAATTTATGGTTGAGCCTCATAATGTATATTGGATTGCTGCAAATAATATTCTAAGATATCTTCGTGGCAATATCAACTAGGGACTAAGATATACTCTCGAGAATTTGAGGCTGCATGGATATTGTGATGTTGACTAGGTTGGAAGTGTGGTGGATAGAAAAAGCACATCTGGATGTTGTTTTTCTTTGGGATCTGCTGAAATTTCATGGATGAGCTTAAAACAAAAATATGTTGCACTTAGCAACACAAAGGTTGAATATATTGCAGCTATTATGGCCTGTTGTGAATCTATTTGGTTAAGGAATCTCTTCAATGAGCTATTTGAGTACGTTCTTGATACCATCGCCATTTATTGCGATAACCAAAGTGGGATTCATCTTTTAGAGAATCCCGTGTTCCATGACCGATCCAAGAATATTGATATCAGGTACCACTTTATCTGGGATATGGTACAACATGGAGTAATAAGGCTCCATCACATCAAGATTGATGAATAGGTTGTTGAAATTCTAACAAAGCCTTTAGGGAAGGCCATGTTCTTAGCCTTCCGAGAGAGACCTGGATTCTTGGAAAGACCCTCTCATGAGGGTCCTATTTGAGTTGGACATTAAGCTCTGGGAGCTCTTGGAGGGCTTGGGGAACTTCTGTTGAAGATTGCAACAAGAAACAGTGAATGTAATATCCCTTTTCAGGGTTATCTCTCAAACACAACAAACTCCAACCAGAGATGGACTGGGAGGGTGTTTACCAGATATGTCACCTCTGAAAAGAGGGTGAGATCTGGAGGCTACTTGGCCCTTTCCAAACTCTATCTAAGAGTATGGGGTAAACACACCAAGTGGTATACTAACAGTAATGCTCAGATAGATAAAAATAATAGTAGTGCAAGCATATAATAGCAATGTAGACATAAACAGATACTCAAGAAATATGGATAGAATGCCAAGCCATTTTATTATACTGAGAATAGAAATGAGTATAATAGGTGATCAGAATGATGGCACTTAGACTTGCACCTGGAAAGTGAAGAAAAGCTCTCAGAATGATAGAGAAATGGCTGCAAACTGATCCGTGTCCAAACTACCGGAGAACTGATGTGTTGTTGCTACTGCTGGGATCATATGAAGATTTGGGGTTGCTCCCCACCTTAGAAAATGATAAAACTCTGGAATCAGCCTCTACGCATCAAACCCAGAAAATCCCAGAAATATTTTCGCAAATAGCCGACCCCCGAAAAACACCTCCTTGGGGATCTACGCTATCCCTCAAGGCTCTGCACTTCCCCTGAAGAGAACACTACAAAATACAGCCTCAAACTCCACCAAAAATCTCCAATGGACAAGGGCTGGCCCCTTGCTCAATCTCAACACCTAAATCCTCCGAACAAGATCAAACCAAACTCCCCACCAAGTGAACTGCGTCCTCCCTCTCAAGACTGCGCAGTCTCTAGAAGAGAAGCTCCACCACAAACAAAAAATTGATCCTCCCACCAAAATACTGAAGAGAAAACCTCACCCAAGCAGGCACTCGAAGTCCCCCGGGGCTGAGGGTGAGATCTCCGAACGGAGACACTCGTTGCACTAAACAGTGCTGCAGACAGGCTAAACAGCCAGCGTGCTCAAGAAGTCGAATGACCAGCTCAATATAATAACATAGAATGACCAAAATGAGGAGGCTCTCCTCTCTCTTATAGCGTTGGCCTCTCTCAAACCCTAAGGCCCACCTCCTCCAACGTAGCCTCCCTTTGCCACATGCTCAACCCAACCAGCGCAGTCCCTCCATGTGTATGCATGGGTCCCCTTTCTACGTGGTCTCTTGGCCCCCCTTGGCTCACTTAAGTTACAAAGTTGTGTCTACTAGGGACTGCACTTTATTTTTAGAGTGAGTTATGTCCCCCTCTACTCACTTTTATTTATAATTTAATTATATAAGGCAAAATTGTTCAAAATTAATATTTCCAATTAGCTGCTGCTAATTGGGAATATTACAGTGAAGGAGGCATCCTGAAACATAATTCCTGATCCTAGTTGGAAAGTGATCACCTAAACTAGGTGGGGCCCACACAGGTGATTTTTGGCGCAAAGTCTATTTTTAGACATGTCGATCATATTCTATGAGTTGCAGGATGTTATTTGTGGATGGTTGGTCAAGTTGGAAAAATAGATAGATTTCTATTTTTAGACATATTGGGCGGAATTTATTTTTAGATTTCCAGTATAAAAATAGATATGTCAAATATTATTAGCTCTTAATAATATTTGGACTCTAAACATTGTCTTATTCTCTTGGAGCACTTCAGTTAAGTGCACAGATGTGGCACAACAGTTGACAGAAGGAATTACGCTATTCCTGAGGGTTAAGTGGAGCTATTGCATGGAGGAATTCAATTAGAACTCATGTGACAGAGTTTGGTGGAGCGTGAAGTTCTGGCCAGAACTCAAGCATAGCTGAGCTGTTTATCTAGTCTAAATGGGATGATTAGTAGATATGGTGTGAATTAATTAATAATTAATTCACTAAATAATAACTCATTAATCAACTGAAGAATACATCAGTTAACTACAGTGCATGGACAGTTTCAGTGGAGACCAGTGGAGAGGTAGGTGAAAGAGCAAGTGTGACTATCATTTGTGACTATAGTGTTGCATTAGTTTGCACCACACATTGATGGAGATGCCAATGAGGATTACACAGTCAATGAGAGTGGGATTACATCGAATTGGTCTTTGTAATCATCTTGGATTGCGCAGTGGAGGCAGGCTAGCAGGAGGCAAGATCGGTGCATGGATTTGCAAGATTGTTCTTGATTAGTGTATGACGATTGTACTGTAATGAGAGCTTGTGATAAGCTTTGTATGTTTGCATGAGATTGTCATATGATCTCCATGATACATAATATGATAGTTGGGGTTTTCAGCTTCAGGCTTTCCCGTTAAACAACTGTGTTATGTGTGTTTTTATTGCTTCATGCGTTTTGCAATTGTTGATTAAATTTCCGCAAGAATTATAGTGGAAGGATTCTGTATTTTGCAAGAAGTTAAATATTGTGAGATCAGGAGAGTCTGGATATATACATGCATATTGTATATAATTTCTACATGGTATCAGAGCTGTGTTATAGATTTTCTACATGGAATGAGAGCAGGAATTTTTGGGTGCGCGAGTTTGAAGAGAATATTTGAAAATTTTGGTGTAATATTTTCAGAAAAAAAATAGCATATTTGGATTCCTTGCTAAAAAACACCCAAATTGAAAAAAAAAATCGATCGAATCGAAGCTTTGATGAGGGAGATATCATCGATTTAAAATCAGCTCTTTTGTTAGAAAATTTTGCGATGGCGAAACAATTGCAATGTGCGTGAGCCAAGAATCTACGTGCACTGAGGTACAAGATGCATGCAAATATTTGAGGAGCAAAGCAGAGGTTAGTGACTTGGTGGTTGAGAGGGAGCCTCTCAACATGCAGTGTGAGAAGCAGTCTCGGAAGGTTGTAGAGTAGCCACAACTGGAGATGCAGAAGAATCTTTATAGATTTGATGTAGATGGGATTTCTACGGAGCTTCCTACTGTTGGGAAGTGCAAGAAAGACATGCAATTGAAGCTTGAGAGGGAGCAGGATTTGCATGTAGGTAAAAGTGAACTTCGGGATGTGGAGCAGCCACAAGGTGAGGATCGTGGAGTGGGAGCAACCACTCATGCAGAGAAATTACGTGCCAGATGGGCAGAGGGAGTGCATGTAGCTATACCACCAGGTGAGAGGTGGGGCGACATGCATGAGTAATCCCAAGAGGAGATTTCTGGGCAGGATTCATGGATATAGTGTGGATCTCATGAATTGAACCTGGCTACAAGGTGCCCACAGAGCAGCAGTAGCATGATCAGTTGGATTGATGCAGGCAGATCAAAGTGATAGTGTCGGATACTGGAGCGCGGTTCAGAGTTGACAGCAAGTGCAGAGTGTATGGGTGCAGATTTCAACAGTGCAGTGGTTCCTGAAGACATGTGCAGTAGCTAAGAAAAAGTGGAAGACTTTGATGATAGATGCATCAGATTGATCGAGTTGTTTGGAGCCTTTTCAATTTCGGAAGAGTTGCAGAGCAGATGCATGGAGTTGCATGGCGCTTGAAAAGGTTACAGGGCGAATGCATGGAGTTGAATGTCGCATGCAAAGACAATCCTTTCTTGTTGAGAGGGAGTGTTGAAGATTGCAACAAGAAACAGTGAAGGAGGCATCCCGAAACATCATTCCTGATCCTAGTTGGAAAGTGATCATCTAAACTAGGTGGGGCCCACACAGGTGATTTTTGGTGCAAAGTCTATTTTTAGACATGTCGATCATATTCTATGAGTTGCAGGATGCTATTTGTGAATGGTTGGTCAAGTTGGAAAAATAGATGGATTTCTATTTTTAGACATATTGGGCAGAATCTATTTTTAGATTGCCAGTCTAAAAATAGATATGTCGAATATTATTAGCTCTTAATAATATTTTGGACTCTAAACATTATCTTATTCTCTGAGCACTTGGCCATGTGTATTGTATGTGGCACAATGTACCGCGTAAGGAATTATGCTATTCCCCCAGGGTTAAGTGGAGCTATTGCATGGAGTGTGACTCGCTAGAACTCATGTGACATATTTTGGTGGAGTTTTGTTCCCGCCTTAACCTCGCTAGGGGACACTGCTGAGTTGAAGCTGTATCTAGTCTTGAATCCCGATTTATTAGCACTAGTTAGAGTGGTAATTGCTCAATAATTAATTCACTAAATAATAACTCATTAATCAACTGAAGAATACATCAGTTAACTACAGTGCATGGACAGTTTTAGTGGAGACCAGTGGAGAGGTAGGTGAAAGAGCAAGTGTGACTATCAATTGTGACTATAGTGTTGCATGAGTTTGCACCACACATTGATGGAGATGCTAATGAGGATTACGCAGTCAATGAGAGTGGGATTACATCAAATTGGCCTTTGTAATTAGCTTGGATTGCGCAGTGGAGGCAGGCTAGCAGGAGGCAAGATTGGTGCATGGATTTGCAAGATTGTTCCTGATTAGTGTATGACGATTGTATTGTACTAAGAGCTTGTGATAAGCTTTGTATGTTTGCATGAGATTGTCGTATGATCTCCATGATACATAATATGATAGTTGGGGTTGTCAGCTTTAGGCTTTCCCGTTAAACAACTGTGTTATGTGTGTTTTTATTTCTTCATGCGTTTTGCAATTGTTGATTAAATTTCCACAAGAATTATAGTGGAAGGATTCTGTATTTTGCAAGAAGTTAAATATTGTGAGATCAGGAGAGTCTGGATATATACATACATATTGTATATAATTTCTACATGGTATCAGAGCTGTGTTATAGATTTTCTACATGGAATGAGAGCAGGAATTTTTGGGTGCGCAAGTTTCCAGAGAATATCTAAAAATTTTGGTGTAATATTTTCAGAAACAAATAGCATATTTGGATTCCTTGCAAAAAAACACCCAAATTGAAAAAAAAATCGATCGAATCGGAGCTCGGATGAGGGAGATATCATCGATTTAAAATCAGCTCTTTTGTTAGAAAATTTTGCAACGGCGAGACAATTGCAATGTGCGCGAGCCAAGAATCTACATGCACTGAGGTACAAGATGCATGCAAAGCTTTGAGGAGAAAAGCAGAGGTTAGTGACTTGGTGGTTGAGAGGGAGCCTCTCAACATGCAGCATGAGAAGTACTTTTAAGGTTGTGGAGCAACCACAACCCTGGAGATGCGTATGAATCTTTATAGATTTGTTGTAGATGATTTTCACTTAGCTCCTATCGTTGGGAAGTGCAAGAAAGACATGTACTTGAGCTTGAGAGGGAGCAGATCAGACAAAGAGTAACCTGGGATGTGGAGTGAACACAAGATGAGGACTGCAAGAGTGGGAGCACCCACTCATGCAAAGAATTTCCACTAGATGGCAAGAGAGCTGCATGCAGCTATACCACCGTGTGAGAGGTGGGGCGATGCATGAGTAATCCCACATGAGATTTTCCATGATTCATGGAGATGATTTGGACCCGATGAATTCGAACCTGGCTACGAGGTGCCCACAGAGCAGCAGTAGCATGATCAGTTGGATTTATGCAGGCAGATCAAAGTGATAGTGTCAGATACTGGAGCGTTGTTCAGAGTCGACAACAAGTGCAGAGTGCACGGGTGCAGAGTTCAACAGCGCAGTGGTTCCTGAAGACATGTGCAGTAGCTAAGCATAAGTTGAAGACTTTGATGATAGATGCATCAGATTGATTGAGTTGTTTGGAGCCTATTCAGTTTCGAAAGAGTTGCAGAGCATATGCATGGAGTTGCATGGTGCTTATGAAGGTTGCAGGGCGAATGCATGGAGTTGCATGTCGCATGCAAAGACAGTCCTTTCTTGTTGAGAGTGAGTGTTGAAGATTGCAACCAGAAACAGTGAAGGAGGCATCCTGAAACATCATTCCTGTCCTAGTTGGAAAGGGATCACCTAAACTAGGTGGGGCCCACATAGGTGATTTTTGTCGCAAAGTCTATTTTTAGACATGTCGATCATATTCTATGAGTTGCAGGATGCTATTTGTGGATGGTTGGTCAAGTTGGAAAAATAGATGGACTTCTATTTTTAGACATATTGGGGGGAATCTATTTTTAGATTGCCAGTCTAAAAATAGATATGTCGAATATTATTAGCTCTTAATAATATTTGGACTCTAAACATTATCTTATTCTCTTGGAGCACTTCAGTTAAGTGCACAGATGTGGCACAGGAGCTGACAGAAGGAATTATGCTATTCCTGAGGGTTTAGTGGAGCTATTGCATGGAGGACTTCAATTAGAACTCATGTGACAGTTTGTGAGTTGTGTCTTACGTAACTCAATTAGACACATGAGATGGTTGGTGATGATTCAGTCAAAATCAATTGACACACTAGTGAGATGGTGCACCAATTAATACTGAATTTACCAAATAATAATTTACTAATCAACCGAAGAATACATCAAAAAAAAAAGAAGACACATTGGACAATTTCAGTGGAGACCAGTGGAGAGGTAGGTGAAAGAGCAAGTGTGACTATCAGTTGTGACTATAGTGTTGCATGAGTTTGCACCACACATTGATGGAGATGCCAATGAGGATTACACAGTCAATGAGAGTGGGATTACATCGAATTGGTCTTTGTAATCAACTTGGATTGCACAGTGGAGGCAGGCTAGCAGGAGGCAAGATTAGCGTATGGATTTGCAAGATTGTTCCTGATTAGTGTATGACGATTGTACTGTACTGAGAGCTTGTGATAAGCTTTGTATGTTTGCATGAGATTTTCATATGATCTCCATGATACATAATATGATAGTTGGGGTTTTCAACTTTAGGCTTTCCTGTTAAACAACTGTGTTATGTGTGTTTTTATTGCTTCATGCATTTTGCAATTGTTGATTAAATTTCCGCAAGAATTATAGTGGAAAGATTATGTATTTTGCAGGAAGTTAAATATTGTGAGATCAGGAGAGTCTGGATATATACATGCATCTTGTATATAATTTCTACAACTTCTTGGAACTACATGAACACATGACGAGTGCTTCACCTTCCCCTGTGGAGTATATACCCCAACATGATTGAGAAAGGGGTGAGTGGTTCACCTTCCCGTGTGGAGTATATACCCCAACATAATTTAGCATGGGGTGAGTGGTTCGCCTTCCCCTATGGTTCATGGAATATTCATAGGATGAGTGGTTCAACTTCTCCTATGAAATATGAGCAGGATGAGTGGTTCAGCTTCCCCTGCGGATGCCCCAACATACATCCTATCCTTGCAATTTGGGACTCTTGGGAAGTAACTCTCATTTTTCCAATGAATTGAGAAAAGTGGTTAGGGACCATAGCACTATAGACGGATGCATCATGTATTGTTATACTCCCTATGTATAGGATGTATGATGTTAAACAACATGATCGCTCAGGATCAATTCTGATTTGGGTTCTACACTTGGTTATGTGGATTGACTTACGTCACTGGGAAGATAGTGGTAGTATCTTGTGACTAACTCTCTATCAATCCTTCTTATTGATCATAATATCAATATTTAGAGGAGATGAGATGAGATGTAGAGATAGTACATGATGATCAATATGGCATGACAATGGATGGATATTGATAGGTGAAATTACTCCCTAGTTAAGAGAGAGTGTTAAAGTTGGAAACTAGGGATTAATTCCCTCATTTGGCATCCCCTCTTTTGATGGAACTATTCACCCTTGAAGCACACTTGATGGCATCATTCTTCATTTGAAATATTTGAATTTTTTCCTCCAAATGCCTCTTTTTCATGTCGGCTCGGGTCTGACCCTATTCATGACGACCCTCTTGATGAAAAGACATGTCTCTTCATCCACGCCAACCCCTATAAATATAACCTAATGTAATATTCCCAATGGGAAACATGCAGTAATATTAAACAATACTGCAGAGAAATAACGCAGTTCAACTAAGTAAGAGCAGGAGGCCAATATGGAGGCTCAATATTTACATTTACAACAACAAATCAGATTTATATTGAAGCCCATAAGATGTGCAACAGGAAATAGAAGACTTTTACATGAAGAAATCCTCAAAATGAGGTGTTGCACCCATATATTATGATTGAAAAGAGCTTGACAGTGTTATTTTATTGGCTGAAAACAAATCTAGATTCACTTCAGATCTAGAGTAGATCTGTGTACAAAAATTTATATCTATATCAGATCTGTACACTAATAGGCTCCTCTTCAAATGCCCCTTGGGGTTTTCAGCAAAAAGTGAAGTACATGGAGTAGATCTGAGATCTAATGTTTCAGATCTGCAGAAATATTCAGAAATATATGCAACTTTTAGATCTGATCTGATCTATACAATATGATTATCCTAGCCAATGGATCTCAAATGTGAAGGGCAGATCCCCAATCACATGAAAACCAATACTCCAAAAAGTGTGCCAAAAGACACTGCAACTGTACCCTTGCAAATAACGCAGTCCTAGAAGGAAAACTATGCTGTAGGCTCTAGAACATGTTTGGCCTCAAGCCAAGATCTGAAAATGTGGCTCCAATCATCTAATACTCTCTTGCCAATGGGATAGAAGCCTTCCCCACTAAAAAAAGGCACTAGATTGGCCTAGATCTGAGTAGAACTAGCCTCCACTTGTTGCAACTTACAAAAACAACCAAACCCTCAACAGAATTTGCGTTGTAGTTGGAAGAAGATCTTGGCCAAATGCCTGATAGTGGATAAGAAATGCAAACTCTTCCATGAGGCCTCTCAAGGAAAGAGGTGGGATTCCCGATTAGGAACACCCAGTGCTAAACAACACTATTCTATGTTAAACAGCAAGGAGAATAAGAAATTTCTAAACAAACAAAATCTTCAGAAATAACATAATCATCAACAACCCTCTCATGTTGTCCTCCTCTTCCTTTTATAAGTTTTAGAGCTTGAAAAACCCTAAACCATCTCAATGAAATAACTCTTTTCACATGAGCCACCTCCAACTAAAACTGCGTTGTGCCTCATTGATGGCCACTCCTCCAAGACAACGTTGTTGATTTGGTCATGGTTGACCCAGTCAAAACATTCAACCCCTTTCACACCTAAGGATGCTCATTTGGTTAGCCAGATTTAGCCTTGTTCACATGTGGCATTGATTTATTTTTTGTTCTAGAAGTTTTTATTGTCCTCTTTTACACTTTTATTCATGCAACAGAAATATGAAACACAAATGAATATTCCCATTAGCTTGGGATAATTGGGAACATTATAGTCCTCCCCTCCAAAATGTTTCTTGTCCTCAAGCAACTGATAGGGTGAGTGCTGCAACACTTCTCCTCCTCCATTAGTGACACCATCATGAATTAAGCTTCCTCCATAAGCTACGTGTTCACCAATCCAACCGTCCATGAATTTTTCCTCCAAAGTCATCATGAGATGTACATAGTCCATCCCACAAGGATTCAATAACACAAATGAAACAAACATGGCTGAACCAATGCTCTCCCTGAAACATGTAGCATAAGGTACATAGAGAGTCTCCATCCCATGTGGTACATACATGCCTCCCATCCTCCCTCCATACATCCCCATAAAAAGTACAAGTATATCATCAATGTATGGAAGCAAAACTACATAAATACAAACATAAATTTGAGCATGTGGAGGTGGGTCATAGTCCCACATATGGTACCAACGCAGTGCATCTCCTGCCTGCATCAGATCAAGTTGTGGTAAGTGGTTTTCCCACCACTTACTTGCTGCCCATGTTATCTCACTATGGCTGAAAGTGTGAGATATGTTTGGTGCCTTTGGAAAGCACCCATCATGATGGAAAATCTCCCTTTGTTCATCAAGGGAGTGGTCAAATTCAGAAATTTGTGTGGCCCAAAGTTTTTCATAAGATTTACATGATGTATCACTCCTCCTTGGAGCCATGGCCTGCATAAACATGGTGAAAGAATATGTACAATCAAGAAATAAAACATGCTTTACATGATCATATTCTTCACCAACAATACTCCTCATACAAATGGAGTGGTGCACGGATCTCTCTCCTCTCTCAAAAGAAGGAAGAGATGGCTGAAATAACTCCTTCATAGAGTCATTTTGCTCGCCCAACTCCACATAGTACATGCATTCTTGAAAATGCTGATATAGTTCTTCTTTCAAGCCTTCCCAATCAAAGCTCCTCATGATGATGTTGTAGATCCTCATGGAATACATATGGCTGAAACAGAACTCTTTGTAAGCTCTTTGTAGCAACTTCTTCTTGAGCTTGGAGGCTCTAGACAAGAATATCTTACCATGATGATAGATGACTCCTCCTTGGACTAAATAGCCCTCTTCATGTAGTTGGTCATCAAGTATCATACAAGTGTGAAGATATTTGGAATAATCCACCAACAGTTGGGATTTCCAATATAGATCTAAACTGCTCAACAATGACAGCACTAGTACTGTATCAACATAAATTTTTGTCATGTTGCTGCTCTCCTCCTTGAAATTTCCCATGCCAAAGGTGTGCATTGGAAGGCCATTCCTTCCATTCTTCTCCTCCCACAACACAGAACTAGAAATGAGAGTAGGTGATGATGATAAGGGAAGAAGATCTCCCTCCTTCTTGAGCTTACCCAAGACTCCCAACGTTGTAGCTTTGTCTTCAAGTGCTCCAATCCCTCCTGGATCTAAACTTGGAGTAGCATGTTGTGAGGTCTTACCCACCAAATCTGAATTAGGTGGCCTCCCAGGTGGTTTGCCACTAAATAAGAGTGTCCCATGCATAAATCTCATGAACATAATAGATGGGACTGTAAGGTCCTTGCTTCCACTGCGCAAATCCATCTCTGTTTTCTGTGTGGAAGTGTTATGTGAGGGGTATGTATGCATGCCTTTGATGATTTGAGGTTCACCACTCTTCTTGTCCACCCATTCCATTTGCAAAGCCTCCCAATCAGTGGTGAATTTCCCTGATGTAATCAACCATTGAACACCCAAAATCACATTGGTGTCCTGTATGTCAACCACAAAGAAGTGATCAAAAAAAGTGTAGGTACCCATGGTGACTGAAAGTGATGGGACATAATGCATGCATTGCATTGTTCTATCTCCTGGGACCAAAACATAGAATCCCTCAAAATTCTCAGCGGGTATTGCCCGCCTTTGTACAAGATGAGCATCAATGAAATAGTGAGTTTCCCCACTATCAATCAATACAAAAACCCTTTGATTCAAGATTGAACCTTGAACTCTTAAGGTCAAGTACTTAGGTACTTCCCTCAAAGATGCAAGAGTCCCTCCAATAGGAGTAAATGCTCCATTCCCATCTCCTGATGGTGTTGGATCTCCTCCAACAATGTCAGCATTGTGACCTCTCCTTGGTTCATCTTCTTCTTCCTCCTCAATATCTGAAAAGACCTCTATGTAATGTGATTTTCTAGCAGCACATCTATGTCTAGGTGCCCATGATTCTTGGCAAGTGAAGCATAACTTCTTCTTCCTTAGATCTCTCTAGACTTCATCATCAATAGGCTTCTTGTATGAGCTCTTCTTTGAAGAAGCAACTTTCTCTTCCTTTTCTTTAGAAGGAAAAGAAGGCTTGTGCTGGAAGTTTTCCTTTGCTTTTGGCAAGGCATCTTGAAGGTCTCTAGCCCTTTCAATGGCATCATGCAATGTAGTGGGCTTGGTAGACTTTACCAACCCATGAAGAGGTTCATCTAGACCATTGATGAACATGTACACCCTTCTTGCTACAGACAAATCAGGAACCATAACAGATAATCTCAAAATTCAGAAATATAAGACTCTGTATTACCTGATTGCTTCAATTTTGCAAGGCTCATGAATGGTGCCTCTGGATCTCTTATGTCAAATCTTTCCCCCACCCTTCTAGTGAACTCAGAATAAGCAGTCACATTGGCATGACCCAATGTAGACAAACCATGGAACCACTAGTCATGTGCTTCACCTTCAAAGTGCAGCGCTAAAATATTTATAGCTTCCATCTTTGGGACCTTGTTCAACTAAAATTAGATGTCAAGTTTTTCTACCCATGCTTTGGCAGAACACTTGGATGACCCATCAAAATTGGGTAAAAAGAATCTACCCATAGAGTGATGTTGATCATGATTTTTAATGAATCCACCATCTATATGCTGATGCCTTGGTCTTCTCTTGTCCTTCAGGTGACAGAACTCTTGAAAACTCAAGTGATCTTTGAATCTCTGATTTTAAGACTCATATTCTTCAAAGTAGTCTTCAAGGGATGCTTGCTCTTGAAACCATTCATTTCCCACAACAAAAAAGGTAGGCATGGTAGAGCGTTGGGAAACTTTTGGCTGATGCACTGGTTGATCATTCCAGTGGTGAGACATGCCAGAGCTTTCTCCAAGATGAAATCTCTTAGGAGATTCTTTGATTCTATCCAATCTCATCTCTTTGATCTCTCTAGCAAGATCTTGCATGGCTCTCAAAAGGATCTTTGCAAAGTCCTTTCCTTATTCATCACTTCCAGATTCAGGGGCTTTACCCTTGGCTTTATCATCACTGGTGTAATCAAATTTCTTCTGTCTTCTTTTGAGATACCTATTCTCTCTGTTAGTAAGAGGCCCTTCTTCTTCTAAAGACATATTGGCTTCTTATAGGCTGTGCTAAGATGATTGCTCTAATACCACTGTAAAATTCCCAATGGGAAACACGTAGCAGTATTAAACAATACTGTAGAGAAATAACGCAGTTCATATAAGTAAGAGCAGGAGGCCAATATGGAGGCTCAATATTTACATTTACAACAACACATCAGATTTATATTTAAGCCCATAAGATGTACAACAGGAAATAGAAGACTTTTACATGAAGAAATCCTCAAAATGAGGTGCTACAACTATATATTATGACTGAAAAGAGCTTGACAATGTTATTTTATTGGATGAAAACAACTGTAGATTACACTTCAGATCTAGAGCAGATGCATGTACAAAAATTTAGATCTATATCAGATATGTACACTAGATAGGCTCCTCTTCAAATTCCCCTTGGGGTTTTCAGCAAAAAGTGAAGTACATGGAGTAGATATGAGATCTAATGCTTCATATCTGCAGAAATATTTAGAAATATATGAAATTTTTAGATCTGATATGATATATACAATATGATGATCCCAACCAATGGATCTCAAATGTGAAGGGCAGATCCCCAATCACATGAAAACCAATACTCCAAAAAGTGTGCCAAAAGACCCTGCAACTTTACCCTTGCAAATAACGTAGTCCTAGAAGGAAAACGTAGGCTCTAGAACATGTTTGGCCTCAAGACAAGATCTGAAAATGTAGCTCCAATTATCCATTACTCTCTTGCCAATGGGATAGAAGCCTTCCCCACTAAAAAGAGGCACTAGATTGGCCTAGATCTGCGTAGATCTAGCCTCCACTTCCTGCAACTTACAAAGACAACCAAACTCTCAACAGGATCTGCGTTGTAGTTGGAAGAAGAGCTTGGCCAAATGCCCGATAGTGAACAAGAAATGAAACTCTTCCAAGAGGCCTCTCAAGGAAAGAGGTGGGATTCCCGATTAGGAACACTCAGTGCTAAACAACACTATTCTTTGCTAAAAAACAAGGAGAATAAGAAATGTCTAAACAGGCAAAATATTCAGAAATAACATAATCATTAACAACCCTCTCATGTTGTCCTCCTCTTCCTTTTATAAGTTTGAGAGCTTGAAAAACCCTAAAGCATCTCAATGAAATAACTCTTTTCACATGAGCCACCTCCAACTAAAACTGCGTTGTGCCTCATTGATGGCCACTCCTCCAAGACAACATTGTTGATTTGGTCATGGTTGACCCAGTGAAAACATTCAACCCCTTTCACACCTAAGGGTGCTCATTTGGTTAGCCCAGATTTAGCCTTGTTCACATGTGGCATTGATTTATTTGCTGTTCTAGGAGTTTTTATTGTCCTCCTTTACACATTTATTCATGCAACAGAAAAATGAAACAAAAATGAATATTCCCATTAGCTTGGGATAATTGGGAATATTACACCTAAGGTCACCTCATTTTGGCATCTCATCAACACATTTTTTCTTCTCTCTTTGGGTTCAATAACTCTGAAAATTACAGAAATTTCTTCACATGTGCAAGGAAAGAGGAGGATGAAATTATAGGTGGCCAAAAATTTGAACTGGTTGCAAATTTTACCAGGATTAACCAACGCTGACTTTCAATTTCTGAGTAGATTTTGAATTCGATCTTTTGGGCATATATCTGTTTGGTGAGGCTGTATTTTTGGGCATAAAAACTGAGGTGTTCTGGGTTGTTTGATTAGGTTTTACCGCAATCTTGGAGGATTGTTTTGATTGCAGGGTGACTTCATCATTTGACTCGGTTTGACCAACATTTTGTTGATTGTTTTTTCTGTTATTTGACCACTAAGGAAGGTTGAGTATCCTTGAATTTGACTAAGCTCAAAAGGAGTTGTTTCACTGTTGCATTGATTTTTGACTGGTTAGGGCACATTAATTGTTGTTGACTTTTCAGAATGGCAGACCTCCATAAAGTTGATTAGATTTGCAATGGTTTGGATACTTTGCAAAATTCAAGTCACATTGATGTTGAATTTCATAATTGCACTCTATTTTATATTATCTCTCTGTTGAACATTTGATATTTGATAATAAGAAGGATTGAGTAAGGGTTTCCCCCCTCTGGGGGTTTTTCTCTAGCTTTAGCCAAATATCTGTGTTCTCTTGTCTTGACTTGTCTTCTACATTTTTTTGTTTATGTTCTATCTAAAGTTATTGTCAATGTTAATTAATTGTTAATGTGATTTCTATTGAAATCTAGGTGGAAATTTTCATTAGGATAATTAAAGGAAATTCAAATAATTGCAAGCATAGAACATACCATTGTTATATAAAATTAACATATACAAATTCCCATATATACTCCATTTTTTCTCGCAACAATAGGATGAATTAACCTGAGAGAGGATCCTCATGGCTAATTTTTATAAAGGAGGGAATGTTTCCCCATGAGTTTCCCACAAAGAATAGGGATTAGTAGCCCCTATCTCTAATCACATCATATCCTACAAATCACCCAGTGTTAGTGGAAAACTCTACAAAGGAATCCTCCACATCATCAAGGGATGCTCTATCCTTAAATATCTTCCTCAATGCATCTTTCCTCCCCTATGAAATTTCACCATCCATGTGAGGAGGGAATATGTGAGAAGGTCCACCATTCAACCACTCATGGATGTAGTATTTTGGATTCAATGAGTGAGCCAAATAATGTAAAGTTGTGCAATTCTTGCCCCAACTGCTGACATGAATATCTTGGATGGTGGTGAAGAAGGTCTTTGATGATGTCTCATACTCAGGGCACTCGCTTTGTAAAATAATGATCCTCATGCACTCAATCGTGGAATCTCATCCCTCATAAACTTCTCCTAGGAGGGGTTGGTATGTATCTGCAAATTGTAGCAAAGAAATGAGAGGGTCCATGATCTTAATAGTGAGATCTACCCTCTCCCATTAAGAATCATCTAACATTGTGTCCTTGAATATTGTTTAGGCTACTTGATATGTATTTCTCCAAAAAGACCAAAACTCTGAAATAACCATGGCCTAGAAGAGGTTATTCGATTGCATGGAAAGGATATAAATACAAATAGCTTCGACCTCATTTGGCACAAATAAAGAAGTTCGATATGAAGCTAGGAACTAGAAGGAAGCAAGATCGAAAGTCACAAAAGTAAGGAGAAATCAAGAAGAAGAAATAAATTTTATTGTTTGCCCCTATTCTCTCACATGTGCAAAGGTTTGAGTTTTTGCAACTACTTGGAGGCCAAGAATTGCAAGTCTGAATTGCATGAGGCCAAATTGCAAATCCAAGTTGCATGAGGCCAAATTGTAGATCCAAGTTGCAAGAGGCCGAATTGCAGATCCAAATTGCAGGAGGGTCGAATACTCTAATTTGACCTAGATTGACTCTCATTTACTTTGGATACATTTAATTTTTTAAAGGAGGAACTCTTGAAGGTTTGACACATGCCAAAAATTAGGGTTTTTACAACTACTATAGGTCGAAGATTGCATGTCAAAGGTGCAGGTTAAAAGTTGGGGGCTGAAGTTGAAGCTAGAAGTCGGTTGAAGGAGTGAGCTTTATTGACTTGGTTGATATTTGACCTAATTGGAAGGGTCTATTAGAGGTTTGACTTGGTGCTTGGAGGAGGAATTGGGCTAGGGTTTTGGGTCTTGTTTTTCTCATTTGAAGCAGATTCTATAAGAAAAGAGATTATTTGGGTTTTTCCCTAGCTTGGAGCCTAATACTTGTGTCCACTGTCTTTATTCTTTTTGCTCTTGATAATTGTTTGATGAAAATATTTAATAAAGAAACACAAGAAGATAAATAAATTTAAAAAACAATTATTAAGGTTAAGGAGAAATCAAATTAATAGTTGCCCTATTGCATTCTATGTGAAAATTTCAATCCTGAAATTCTACTGTAGTAATAGATTTATTTCTCCTACTTATTTCATGGTAAGTTATTTACAAAATTCTTCCAGTAAATTTTGAAATTAATGCTACTGCTGTAATCACTCAAATACATATAGAGAACATAACAATAAAATGCAAGCACAAGAATCAATCCCAATGACAAAATTATTTTTGGACAATTATTCCCTGAAAAACCCAATGTGGGAAAAATGGTGCAGCAGATGAGTGTTTATATATTAATATTTAGCATTAAATTCTTTACAAGGAAACACTGACGTAAATAGTTGAGAAACTTCTTGAGATACACCTGAGATAATTCTTCTCCGGACCTCCGGAGAATTTCGACGCCTGAGGGACTCACTAGCCCTCTCTGCGTCACTCTTGCGTGTTTCTCTGCGCAAAACCAGCATGAGACTGAGCCAATGTGTTGACCAGATACATTAGGGACCCTATGAGCTGCCTATACAAGGTAGGATCAACCTCATCATCTTTAGACATATCAATATTCTTCTAGTTGGTGATCATTGGAGTAGCCATGGGTCTACAGTCTTGCATCTTGAATCTCTTCAATATTTTTGTAGCATATCTCCCTTGACCAAGAAAGATCTCACCCGTCTGTTGCAAAAATTCCAGCCTCGGAAACTAATGCATCAGCCCCAAATCTTTCATGTCGAATTCTGCAGCTAAATTATCCTTGCAGTCCTTGATGAGCCTATATGATACTGTTAGGAATAGATCATCTACGTACAACACCAGTATCAGAGGCTCATCCCCTACTCTCAGATAGTATAGATTAGGATCTACATCGTTCTTGACAAATCCCATCTTCTGCAAGTAGCCATCAATTTGACCATACCAAGTTATAGGGGCTTGCTTAAGTCCATACAAGGCTTTCTTAAGCCTACACACATGAGTCTTCTACTCATGTGTCTCAAATCCCTCTGGTTGTTCGAAATATACTTCTTCTTCTATCACCCCATTCAAGAATGTAGTCTTGACGCCCATCTGGTGAATCTCCCACCCCATCTGTGCAGCAAGGGATAGCACGGATATGATAGAAGTATATCTAGCTATCGGGGCGAATGTCTCTTCATAGTCTATCCCTTCCTTCTGAGCATACCCCTTTGCCAAAAACCTGGCTTTATATTTTTCTATGCTTCCCTTTGCAGCATATTTGATCTTGTAGATCCATCTCTAACCCACAACTGATCTGTCGTTAGGCCTAGGAACCACTTCCCAAACATCATTTGTCATGATGGAACTTTACTCTTCCACCATTGCATATACGCATACCTGATGCTGAGCCACCTCTTGAAAACTAGAGGGTTCCCAAATTGGGCTACTAAGGCTTGGTATATGTCTGGTTTTCTGCGCACCTCTTCTCATTTCTAGGGGCTTCGAAAAACTGCTCTGCGTCCCTCATAATTTGTCGTAATTCCATGCTCGTCCTACCACTGTTAGTGGGTGGATCTAACTAGTCCCCCTTGTAGGTTTTAACCCTGAACAGAAATTATCTACACACGAATATTATAACAGAAAATAAACAATAGCGAGAGCATAAAACATAAAACAGATAAACACAGAGATTTTCCCCTGGATCCCAAATTGGGACGACCAGCTTGATGTTTAATTATTTTCCTTTTAGTGTTACAACACATATATATACATGCCGAAGCATACATAAACCCCAATCCATTAACCCTGGATTAGAACATAACCATAGTTCCCTTGACCGGATCTACAAAATACCAGGGGTCGAAAACCATCGTACCCCAAAACCATGTGCAAACTCATGCACAAAACATGGGTGGGTCCACATATGAGTGGGACTGCATATAAAAAAAATTTATTTTAGGCCATTGTCGCCCCTATGGCTCCCACTGCTACTTGGTACATAACGTGCAACGCGTAGTCTTAGTCGTGGAAAGAATATAACACATACCCAACATTCTCCCTTGTTGTTTTCTTTACGCGGGGGGCCACAGCGAAACTTAATCATTGGCCCAATTCTTCAACACCCATTGTTTCTCTACACGAAGATAACATGAGTGCTCACGGACTTCATCGTGCATACGCCAACATTCTTCCAAGTGCTCACCTTTACCGGCAACACCCTTTTAGCCTCAACCATATCTCTAACAAAGTGATATTGAACATCAATGTGCTTTGTCTTTGAATGATAAGCAGGGTTCTTAGCCAAGAAAATTGCACTTTGGCTATCACAGTCTATCCTTATAGCTTGCTGTACCAACCCCATACTTGAACACAATCTTTGCAACCAAATTGCTTCCTTACTTACATGAGTGGCTGCTATGTATTCTACCCCTGTAGTTGAAAGCGCCACTACAGACTGTCTTTTACTCATCCAACTAATTGCACCTCCAAATAGGCTAAACACATACCCATTTGTAGATCTTCTTTGGTCCAGATCTCCAGCCCAGTTTGCATCAAAAAAACCACGAATTTCCAACATTATTTCCAATCCTAGTCTTCCCTGGTAGCACAAGCCATAATCACTAGTGCCACGTAAATATCTGAAAACCCGCTTCACTGCTGTCTAATGCTCCTTCCCTGGGTTTGACATAAACACCTCCAATAATCCCCTTTGCATGTGCAATGTCTAGTCCTAGTACGGACCATTGCATACATCGAGCTTCCAAACACTTGCACATGGAACACGAGACATATTCTTCTCTTCTTCTTGTGTCTTGGGACTTCGTTCAAACCCAAGGCGGTATCTTTGAGAACCTACGGGAATAGGAACACTCATCGGTTTACTATCATCCATATTGAGCTCTCTATGATATAGTCTCGACATACTTCCTACGCGTTTTAACCCCGAGGCTTTCCTCTTGCGATCTCTCTTAATTTCCATGCCCAAAATATAGTTTGCAGCACCAATATCCTTCATGTCAAATTTGGAGAATAGTTGGGTCTTCAAATCTTGGATAATTTCTTTGTCATTTCCAATCGACAACATATCATCCACATACAAGACCAAATAAATAACACGATCACCAATTAATTTAAAGTAAACACAGTGATCCTCCTTGCTTCTGGTGAATCCAAGTCCTTGTATGTAGGTATCCAATGTCTGATACCACATCCTTGGTGACTGTTTTAACCCATACAGAGACTTCTTCAACCTGCATACTAGTTCTTTCTTACCCTTCACCATAAAGCCTTCAGGTTGCTTCATGTAGATCTCCTCTTCTAGATCGTCGTGAAGAAATGTTGTCTTCACATCCATCTGTTCTATCTCAAAATCAAATGCAGCAGCAACAGATAGAAGTAATCTAATCGAAGTAAACTTGGCAACAGGAGAAAAAATATCACCAAAATCAATTCCCGGCACCTGGGAATAACCTTTTGCTGCCAACTGAGCTTTGTATTTCTCCACCTTGCCTTCTACATTCATCTTATTTTTAAACGCCCATTTTCTCCCAATGGGCTTCCTTCCATCCGGCAACTCCACCAGATCCCATGCATCGTTTTTGTGCAAGGATGCCATTTCATCAACCATGGCCTCCTTCCATAGTTTTCCATCCTCTGAATCTCTTGCCCGCCACGACGGATTCTGGGTTTACCATCATCGGTTATAGTTAAAGGCAAAGCTTTGAACAAAAGCGCTAAGGAATATACCTTTACGAGATTTGCCTTTCCCGGCGATCTTCTACTCAAGGCGGATGTGCATTGGAGTTTCCTCTTCTGAGTCTTCTTCTATTGTAGAGTCTGATTCATCCTCCTTTAGCTCAAACTCTATCTTCTCGGGTTCCTTTGGTAGGAATTCATGTTTAACAATATCTTTCACCTCTCTAAACACCACATCTCGGTTGTACACAACCTTCCTTGTTTCCGGGTTCCAAAGCTTGTAACCATTTAAACCATCCTTATACCCAAAAAATATGCACCTTTCATATTTATTATCCAACTTGGTCCTTTTCTCCTTTGGAACATTTACATATGCATCACATCCAAATACCCTCAGATGTGAAAGAGAGGGTTTCTTACCAATCCATACCTCATGTGGAGTCTTATCCTCCAACGCTAATGAAGGTGATTTGTTAACCAGGTAACATGTGGTCTCCACTGCCTCTGCCAAGAATTATTTTCCTAACCTAGTACCACTGAGCATGCTTCTTGCCTTTTCCATCAGCATTATGTTCATTCGTTCTGCAACTCCAATTTTTTGAGGTGTGTATGGAGTATTCTTCTGTCATGATATACCACACTTCTTACAAAACTCTTCAAATTCCTTCTTGTAGAACTCTCCATCATTTTATGTTCATGACACCTTTATCTTCTTCTATGTTTGGTTTTCCACCAGAGCCTTATATTATTTAAATCTGTCAAAGACTTCTGATTTCTTCCTCAAGAAATATATCCATGTATTCCTTGATAAGTTATCTATGAATGAAACATAGTACACATACTTACCCAGTGATGGAACCGATAGAGGTTCAAACACATCATTGTGCACAAGCTCTAATATCTTGTTCACCCTCTTAGCACCAGAAGGAAAACTCACCCGATTCTGCTTCCCATATACACAATGTTCCCAGGAATCAAAATCCAGAGAGAACAAATAATTTTCCATCTACCATACCATTTCTATGCAGTATTCGAAGGCCCTTCTCTCCAATGTGTCCAAGCCTTTGATGCCATAGCATGGTATTTTCTCCAGAGACAGCTAGGCTTTCTGCTCTGCTTTCAAGAACCACAGAATTGTTACACCCATCAATAATAGTGCTACCTTGTAGCTTGTACAAATTTCCCATCTGAAATCCCCACATTAATACCAATGCTCCTCGAACCATCTTGCAGGCATCTTTCTCGAACACTATTTTTACACCTGCATCATTCATCTTGCTTACAGAAATCATATTTCTGGCCAATGAAGGAATATGCAGAACACCAAGAAGTGTTCTAATCCTTCCACCTTGCAGCTTCAGCTTTACCTTTCCACGTTCGACGATTTTGGCCTTCTCATAATCCCCTAAGAAGACATCACCACCATCATATTTATCATACTCGCAGAACCACTCCCTATGGGAAGTGAAGTGAAATGATGCACCTGAGTTAATCAACCATGACTCATGATCTACATGTGTATTTGAAGAAGAAGCCAAATACACATCCCCACCTTCATCCGAGGTGTTTGCCTCTGCAAAAGGAGCATCATCGGATCCCTTTCCTTTCTCGGGAGCTTTAGATCTGCAGTACTTTTTGTAGTGTCCTTCCTTTCCGCATTTCCAGCACACCTTTACAAAATTTCCGGGAGATTTAGATCTCCCTCTAGATTTGGATCTCCCACTCGAACCCTTATTCTTGTTTCTGTTCTGGGACCTTCCTCGTATAGATAAGGCATTTCCATTCTGACCCTCCATATTTCTCCGTCTCATTTCCTCCGACAGCAAGGCTGAGACAATGTCATCAAAATTCAAGGTAGTTGTATTGCTACCTATTGCAATAACCAGACTGTCCCATGAATGCGGTAGAGAAACAGAACAAAGTGGTACACCTTATCTTCATCAATACGAGATTTTAATAATGAGATGACAAGCGACTTACCAACAGTATGGAAGGCATTCGGATGCTCGTCATGAATCTCCATCCTTCATCCTCGGGTTATCTGATTTTTTTCTAGGGAACAATTTGTTACGGAGACTTAGATTGGTACAAAGTCCCTAGCTTGTCCCATAGTCTGTAGTAACTTCCCCAGGATACATTCAACAACACGCCGAATGCGAGACACACAACCATATTGTGCTCTTAGCCTTCCGATCCAGTTTCTTCCAGTCTTCATCTGACATTGTCGTTGGTTTAGTACCTGGATCTACCGCGATCCACTGATCTTTATCCACCAGCAGATCCTCCATCTTGAGCTTCCACAACTCAAAACTCTGACCATTAAATTTCTCGATCTCTATCTTTTCGCCGCTCGCCATCTTCTCTCACCGCAAGAATCGATCCCGCAGATCTCCCACTGAACAGGGTCTACCTCAGGCCCGAGCAAAAAACCCTCAGCAGCAAAGGCGTCCCCTTGAAGCCGAAACAACTCTGATACCAAATGTAGGTTTTAACCATGAACAACAATTATCTACACACGAATCTTATAACAGAAAATAAACAATAGCGAGAGCATAAAACATAAAATAGATAAACACAGAGATTTTCCCCTGGATCCCAAATCGGGACGACCAACTTGATTTTTCATTATTTTCCTTTTAGTGTTACAACACATATATATACATGCCGAAGCATACATAAACCCCAATCCATTAACCCTGGATTAGAACATAACCGTAGTTCCCTTGACCGGATCTACAAAATACCAATGGTCGAAAACCATCGTACCCCAAAACCATGTGCAAAATCATGCATAAAACATGGGTGGGTCCGCATATGAGTTGGACCGCATAATAAAAAAAAAATCGTCGGGGCGCTGCCCCGAACCCCGACAGAGGGGGCTGCTGCCCCCCCTGTGACCCTTTTGCTGCGCCCGGCGCAATGTACAACGCGTGGGCCTAGTCATGGAAAGAATATAACACATACCCAACACCCCTCTTGCAAATATTTAGGAGATGAATCCCTTAGATCCTTGTGCCTTGGAGAAGCACTTGTGCTAGCCTCTGCTGGTCGTAATGGATGGAATAACAGAACCTCTTCAGAATATGTTGCGGAAGGCATCTCTCGGAATTTTTTAAAAGCTCTTTCCTCCATGAAAGTTTACATCTCGTCACACTACAATATTCCTGCTCTCAGGAATGTAGATTTTGTAAGCCTTCGCATTCTTGCTATATCTCACCAGATATCCCTTTCTGTAGTCTTATCTAATTTCTTCCTCTTCTCTTCGAGTACATGATAGTATGCCACACTGCCAAAGATCGAGGAGTGGCTTAGTTCTGGCTTCCTGCCAGTGAAGACACTTTTAGAGTGATCTTACCCAATGCGCTGTGAGGAATCCTGTTCTGAACATATACATTCGTATTACAAGCTTTAGCCCACAAAAATTTAGGCATGTCTTGATCATACAACATTGCCCTTGCAGCCTCGACAATAGTTCTATTATTCCTTTCTGCAATTCCATTATGCTCCGGATTAAATGGAGCGGTCCACTCTATTCTGATGCCTTCTATTACATAGAACTCTGTGAAGTCTTTATCAATGTATTCTCCACCATTTTCTAATCGCAATATCTTTATCTGTTTTCCTGTCAGATTCTCAATCAGAGCCTTAAAACCCTTGAATCGATCAAAGACTTCATCCTTGGTCTTCAGAAAGTAGATCCAAGTCTTCCTGGAATGGTCATCAATAAAGGTGATGAAATATTAGGCACCACTAAGAGCTCTAGTGGCCATTGGTTTTCAGATGTCTGAGTGTATTAATCCCAACATACTCTTATCCCTGTTGCTGCTTTTGGGGTAGGCTGCCTTGGTGTACTTTCCTAGTATGCACACTACACAAATGTCATCTTGCTTGGTGCTCAGTTCTGGAACTCATATGACAGTCTTCTTGAGAATTCTCAAAGCCCCATGATGCAAGTGCCACATTCTCCTGTGGCATATTTCATTCAAATCCTTCTCAACATTGCTGCCTATCAGTGCCATTGGAGATTCGAGTTGTAACTTATACAGTATATTTCTCCTGAATCCGATTCGTGCCTTATTATTCCAACTCGGGTGTTAGAAATATACTCTTTTTAAAATAAATTAAACGTCATAGCCCTTGTTTTGAAGTTGAGACACTGAGAGTAAGTTGAGACACTGAGAGTAAGTTCATCCCCAAACTAGGCACATGTAACACATTGGTGGCACGAAGCTTATTGCCAACTTCAGTTTGAAACACTATGGTACCTCTTTTAATAAGGGTACACTTCACCTTATTTCCCATGGTGATCTGAAAGTTCATATGCTCTTCTTGGTAGCTTGAGAAACATTCTCGTACTCCCGTCATATGTGCAGATGCCCCACTGTCAATATACCAGACCTCTAGAGTGTTGGGTATGTGTTATATTATTTCCACGACTATTCACGCGCGGGGGGGGGGGGGGGGGGGTAAGAGGGGGGTGACAACCCCCCCTGTCGGGGTCCGAGGCAGCGTCCCGGTGAAAATTTTTGGTCCTTAATTTCCGGTGGACGATCCGCGCCCATGGTTTTGTGCATGGTTTTGCACATGGTTTTGGGGTACGATGGTTTTCGGCCCCCGGTATTTTTGTAGAACCGGTCAAGGGAACTACGGTTATGTTCTAATCCAAGGTTAATGGATTAGGGTTTATGTATGCTTTGGAATGTATATACATGTGTTGTAACACTAAAAGGAATATAATGAAATATCAAGCTGGTCGTCCTGATTTGGGATCCAGGGGAAAATCTCTGTGTTTATCTGTTTTATGTTTTATGCTCTCGCTATTGTTTATTTTCTGTTATAAGATTCGTGTGTAGATAATTTTTGTTCAGGGTTAAAACCTACATTTGGTATTAGAGCAGTTTTGGCTTCAAGGGGATGCCTTTGCTGTTGAGCGGTTTTTTTCTCGGGCCTGAGGTAGAACCTGTTCAGTGGGAGATCTGCGGGATCAATTCTTGCGGTGAAAGAAGATAGCGAGTGGCGAGAAGATAGAGATCGAGAAATTTAATTGCTCAGAGTTTTGAGTTATGGAAGCTCAAGATGGAGGATCTGCTGGTGGATAAATATCAGTGGATCGTGGTAGATCCAGGTACTAAACCAACGGCAATGTCAGATGAAGACTGGAAGAAACTAGATCGGAAGGCTAAGAGCACAATACGGTTGTGTGTCTCAGATTCAGTATTGTTGAATGTATCTGGGGAAGCTACAGCGAAGACCTTGTGGGAAAAACTTGGGACTTTTTACCAATCTAAGTCTCTGGTGAATAAGTTGTTCCTGCGGAAAAAGCTGTATAACCTGAGGATGAAGGATGGAGACTCGGTGACAGAGCATCTGAACGCCTTCAATACTGTGGTAAGTCAGCTGTCATCTGTTGATATTAAAATCTCAGATGAAGATAAGTGCATCGGTTTGTTGTGCTCTCTACCAGACTCATGGGACAGTCTGGTTATTGCAATAGGTAGCAATACAACTACCTTGAATTTTGATGACATTGTCTCAGCCTTGCTGTCGGAGGAAATGAGACGGAGAAATATGGAGGGTCAGAATGGAGATGCCTTATTTGTACGAGGAAGGTCCCAGAACAGAAACAAGAATAAGGTTTCAAGTGGGAGATCTAAATCTAGAGGGAAATCTAAATCTATTGGAAATTTTGTAAAGGTGTGCTGGAAATGCGGAAAGGAAGGGCACTACAAAAAGGACTGCAGATCTAAAGCTCCTGAGAAAGGAAAGGGATCTGAGGATGCTTCTTCTGCAGAGGCAAAAACCACCTCGGATGAAGGTGGGGATGTGTATTTAGCTTCTTCTTCAAATACACATGTAGATCATGAGTCATGGTTGATTGACTCAGGTGCATCCTTTCACTTCACTCCCCATAGGGAGTGGTTCTGCGAGTATGAAAAATATGATGGTGATGTCTTCCTAGGGGATGATAGGAAGGCCATAATAATCAGATGTGGAAAGGTCAAGCTAAAGCTGCAAGGTGGAAGGATTAGAACACTTCCTGGTGTTCTGCATATTCCTGCATTGGCCAAAAATTTGATTTCTGTAAGCAAGATGGATGATGCAGGTGTAAAAACAGTGTTCGAGAAAGATGCCTACAAGATGGTTCGGGGAGCACTGGTATTAATGCGGGGAGTTCGGACTGGAACTTTGTACAAGCTACAAGGTAGCACTGTTATTGATGGGTGTAACAGTTCTGTGGTTCCTGAAAGTGGGACGGAAAGTCTAGCTGTCTCTGGAGAAAAGACCATGCTATGGCATCAAAGGCTTAGACATATTGGAGAGAAGGGCCTTCGGATACTGCATAGAGATGGTATGGTAGAAGGTATGTCTAATTGTTCTCTGGATTTCGATTTCTGTGAACATTGTGTATATGGGAAGCAGAATCGGGTGAGTTTTCCTTCTGGTGCTAAGAGGGCAAACAAGATATTAGAAATTGTGCACGGTGATGTGTTTGGGCCTGTGTCAGTTCCATCACTGGGAAAGTCTGTGTACTATGTTTCATTCATAGATGACTTCTCAAGGAATACATGGATATATTTCTTGAGGAAGAAATCTGAAGTCTTTGACAAATTTAAAGAATTTAAGGCTCTGGTGGAAAACCAGAGAGAGAAGAAGATAAAGGGACTGAGGACAGCTAATGGTGGGGAGTTTTGCAAGAAGGAATTTGAAGAGTTCTGTAAGAAGTGTGGCATAGCACGGTAGAAGACTACTCCATACACACCTCAACAAAACGGAGTTGCAGAAAGAATGAACAAAACATTGATGGAAAAGGCAAGAAGCATGCTCGGTGGTACCGGTTTAGGACAAGAATTCTGGGCAGAGGCAGTGGAGACTGCATGTTACTTAGTTAACAGATCACCTTCATCAGTGTTGGAGGATAAGACTCCACATGAGGTATGGACTGGTAAGAAACCCTCTCTTTCACATCTAAGGGTATTTAGATGTGATGCATATGTACATGTTCCAAAGCAAAAAAGGACCAAGTTGGATAATAAATCTGAAAGGTGCATCTTTATTGGGTATAAGGATGGTTTAAAAGGTTACAAGCTTTGGAACCCGGAAACAAGGAAGGTTGTGTACAACCGAGATGTGGTGTTTAGAGAGGTGAAAGATGTTTTTAAACATGAAGTCATACCAAAGGAACCTAAGAAGATAGAGTTTGAGCTAAAGGAGTATGAATCAGACTCTGTAACAACAGAAGAAGATTCAGAAGATGAAGAGCCACAAACTCCAGCTATAAGAAGATCATTTCGGGAAAGAAGGCAACCAGAAAGGTATATTCCATCTACTTTATGTTCAAGTTTTGCCTTAACTATAACTGATGATGATCCCAAAACTATCAGGGAGGCAGTAGATTCAGAGGATGGAAAACTCTGGAAGGAGGCCATGGTTGATGAAATGGCATCCTTGCACAAAAATGAGGCATGGGATCTGGTGGAGTTGTCGGCTGGAAGGAAGCCCATCGAGAGCAAATGGGTGTTTAAGAAGAAGATGAATGTAGAAGGCAAGGTGGAGAAATACAAAGCTCGGTTGGTAGCGAAAGGTTATTCCCAGGTGCCGGGAATTGATTTTGGTGATATTTTTTCTCCTGTTGCCAAATTTACTTCTATTAGATTACTTTTATCTGTTGCTGCTGCATTTGATTTTGAGATAGAACAGATGGATGTGAAGATAGCATTTCTTCACGGGGATCTAGAAGAAGAGATCTACATGAAGCAACCTGAAGGCTTTATGGTGAAGGGTAAGAAAGAACTGGTATGCAGGTTGAAGAAGTCTCTGTATGGGTTAAAAAAGTCACCAAGGATGTGGTATCAGAAATTTGATACCTATATATGGGGACTTGGCTTCACTAGAAGCGAGGAGGATCATTGTGTTTATTTTAAATTAATTGGTGACCGTGTTATTTATTTGGTCTTGTATGTGGATGATATGTTGTTGATTGGAAATGACAAAGAAATTATCCAAGATTTGAAGACCCAACTGTTCTCCAAATTCGACATGAAGGATCTTGGTGCTGCAAACTATATTTTGGACATGGAAATTAAGAGAGATCGGGCAAAGAGGAAGCTCTGGTTAAACTAGAGGAAGTATGTCGAGACTATATTGCAGAGGTTCAATATGCAGGATAGTAAATTGGTGAATGTTCCGATTCCTGTAGCTGTAAATCTGTCTGTTGAACAGTGTCCCAAGACACAAGAAGAAGAGGAGGATATGTCCATGTTCTATAAACGTGCAGGGTGTTCAAGGGCGCAATGGTTCCACTAGAACAGACACTGGTACACATGTAGTGGGGAGTATTGAGCAGGTTGAGCAAGTTTATGGTCAAGCCGTTTAGCGAGTATCGACAAAAGAGGGAAGTGGTTTTTGTGGACATTTATGTGGCAATAAAGTGATTGCGTTTGAAGCACGTGAAGACCAGACGAAAGAATGTTGGACACCGTGGTTTTGTTGATGCAGACTGGGCTAGAGATCTGGACCAAAGAAGATCTACAAGTGGGTATGTGTTTAGCCTATTTGGAGGCGCAGTCAGTTGGATGAGTAAAAGACAGTCTGTAGTGGCTCTTTCAACTACATAGGCAAAATACATAGCAGCCACTCATGCAAGCAAGGAAGCAGTTTGGTTGCAGAGATTGTGTTCAAGTATGGGGTTGGTACAGCAAGCTATAAGGATAGACTGTGATAGAAAAAGTGCAATTTTCTTGGCTAAGAACCCTGCTTATCATTCAAAGACAAAGCATATTGATGTTCAATATCACTTTGTTAGAGATATGGTTGAGGCTAAAAGGGTGTTGCTGGTAAAGGTGGACACTTTGAAGAATGTTGCAGATGCATTGACGAAGTCTGTGAGCACTCATAAGTTCTCTTGGTGTAGAGAAACAATGGGTGTTGAAGAATTGGGCCAATGATTAAGCTCTCCTGTGGCCCCTTGCGGAAAGAAAACAACAAGTGGGAGAATGTTGGGTATGTGTTATATTCTTTCCACGACTAATCACGTGAAGGGGGTTAAGAGGGGGGGCAAAGCCCCCGCTTTGTGTTGGGCGCAACGGGGGGGTCATAGGGGGGGCGGTAGCCCCCCCTGTTGGGGTCTGGGGTAGTGCCCCGGCGAAAACTTTTGGTCCTTAATTTCCGGTGGACGGTCCGCGCCCATGGTTTTATGCATGGTTTTGCATATGGTTTTGAGGTACAATGGTTTTCGGCCCTTGGTATTTTTGTAGATCCGGTTAAGGGAACTGCGGTTATGTTCTTATCCAAGGTTAATGGATTAGGGTTTATGTATGCTTCGGCATGTATATATATGTGTTGTAACACTAAAAGAAATATAATGAAATATCAAGCTGGTCATCCCGATTTGGGATCCAGGGGAAAATCTCTGTGTTTATTTGTTTTATGTTTTATGCTCTCACTATTGCTTATTTTTTGTTATAAGATTCGTGTGTAGATAATTTATTTTCAGGGTTAAAACCTACATAGAGAAGCAGAGCTTGATATGAAAGAAAATTCTTCTTCCTGTCTGGAAGCCAATACAAAGATGTCGTGATCCATCTGTTCTTTCATGCTTTCCCTTTTCCCTATAGAGTTGCGTGAACCCTTCTGAGTTGCTGCTACAACAACTTCTTGTCTTCATTCCATCACAGGGTCCCTACTCCTGTTACTCAATCTCAACTCTTATACCATCTGAAAATTTCAATCCTAAAATTCTACTGCAGTGATAGATTTATTTCTCTTACTTATTTCACAATAAGTTATTTACATAATTCTCCGAGTAAATTTTGAAATAAAAAAAACTGCAGTAATGATTCAAGTACATATAGAGAACAAAACAGTAAAATTCAAGCACAAGAATCAATCACAATGATACAATTATTTTTGGACATTTGTCCCTGGAAAAACCCAATGTGGGAAAACCGATGCAACATACGAGGGTTTATATATTAATCTTCAGTAGTAAATTCTTTACAAGGAAATACTGGATGGAATAACTGAGAAAATTCTTGAGATACACGTGAAATAATTCTTCTTCGGACCTCCGGAGAATTTTTGACACCTGATGGACTCATTGGCCCTCCTTGCGCCACTATGAATCATCCCTGCATGCCTCTCTGCTCAGAGCCAGCATGAGACATCGTCACTACTGCGTGAGGCCTCTGCGCTGCTCCTGAGTGTTGCCTCTCTGACCTTCTACGCCTTTCTCTCCTCGAGCCCCAACACTATTGTTGCCCTCTGCTTCCTCCACCATACAAATATCCCTCTGAAAACAAATTCTATTCCTTCAAAATTGACTTCCCTTAGGTTACTGAAAGTTCGCCCGAATTCTTTCCAAATGGCCCTCAAGTCATCTTTTATAATATTTTGATTGTCGAATCAACGACACAGATTAGAAGTCTAATCAATGGCTAATATTAAAACTTGAATTGATCTTTGTTCTCTAGAAGATTCACACTTTATTTGATTAAAATGCTTTAATTATTTAATTTCCTTAAGTTTAAACTTAGGTCCTCATTAAAATAATTAATTATTTTAATAAAACATAAACTGAGTGGAATTTCCAGGAATGATTTCTAGGTTCTTTAGAATACTGGTGTCCAAGCCTCCTCACAAATTTTGAGGCTTAGATGACTTTCCGATGCTACAAAAATAAACACTCCCTCTTAGCAAGGAAAATGTTCTAGAAATTTGCCTGTTACAAACTGCTCTGTCTTTGAAGCACTCTTTGTGTTGTTGATGCCTTGGTTACTGCTGCCCCTCATCTGCTATGCTACTAACCTTTGTACTGTTGTCCATGACTCCGCCACAGTCACTGCCTTATCTGTACTGTAGCTCCCTCTTACATCTGAATGTATCCAATTTTGATACTAAAATGGATTCTTGATCATCCCCATCTTCTCTCTGAAGTAAACAAACTATCTTTCCTAGTGCCTTAGTGAGGATGTCTGCCACTTGTTCTCCTGTCGGAGTGTACTGCATTTGTACGGATCCCTACTGGACACAATATCTAATGAAATGACACTTGATGTCAATTTGCTTCGACCGATCATCAAACACATGCTTTTCAGAGAGCTTGATGCAACCTTGATTATCACATAAAATTTTGGTCGCTGCCATATTTTCCTTGAGTAGATTCACAAGAAGATTTCTAAGCCATATGGCCTCACAAGAAGCAGTGCTTGCTACCATATATTTCGCCTCAGCTGAGCTCAGAGCCACATATTTATGTTTCTTGTTGCACCGGAAGTCATTCCCGATCCAACATCTAAACAGTACCCACTGGTAATTTTCCGATCTACTGGGCTTCCAGCCCAATCTACGTTAGTGAACCCACTCAATATGATGTCATTGCCTTAGGTGTATCTCAATACAAGCTTGATTTTTCCCTGCAAATATTTGAGAACATGCTAGGCCACTGCCCAATGTGCCCTCCTTGGTTCCACCACAAACTGACTGAGGGTGTTGACAGCATAACAGATGTCTGGTCTAGTGTTGACCAGATACATCAGGGACCCTATGAGTTTCATATACAAGGTAGGATCAGCCTCATCATCTTCAAATGTATCAATCTTCTTCCAGTTGGTGATCATTGGAGCAGCCATGGGTCTACAATCTCGCATCTTGAACGTCTTCAAAATTTCTGTAGCATATCTCCCTTAACCAAGGACTATCTCACCCTTCTGCTGCCAAAATTCCAACCCCAGATCCTTCATGTCAAATTCTACAGTTAAATTCTCCTTACAGTCCTTGATGAGCTTAGATTATCTTGTAAGGAATATATCATCTACATACATCACCACTATCAGAGGCTCATCCACTACTCTCAGATAGTAGAGATTGGGATCTAAAAATCCCATCTTCTGCAAGTAGCCATAAATTCGACCATACCAAGATCTAGGGGCTTGCTTGAGTCCATACAAGGCTTTCTTAAGCCTACACACATGACTCTTCTGCTCATGCGTCTCAAAGCCCTATGATTGTTCGATATATACTTCTTCTGCTATCACCTCATTCAAGAATGCAGCCTTGGCGTCCATCTAGTGAATCTCCCACCCCATCTGTGCAGCAAGGGATATCATGGATCTAATAAAAGTATATCTGGCTACTGGTCCAAAGGTCTCTTCATAGTCTATTCCTTCCTTCTGAGCATACCCATTTGCCAAAAACCTGGCTTTATATTTTTTTGGGCTGCCATCTACAACATATTTGATCTTGTAGAACCGTCTCGAACCCACAAGTGATCTATCTTGAGGCCTAGGAACCACTTCCCAAACATCATTTGTCATGATGGAACTGTACTCTTCCATGATTGCATCTACCCATACCTAATTCTGAGCTACCTCTTGAAAACTAGAGGGTTCCCCAACATGGGCTACCAAGGTTTGGTATCTGTCCTGTTGCCTGTGCTGCCTCTTCTCATTTCTAGGGGCTTCGACAAACTCCTCTGCGTCCCTTAGAATTGGTTGTAATTCCCTGCTCATCCTACCATTGATAGTGGGTGGATCTACCTTCTCCCCCTCCTGCATATCTTTGGGAGATGAATACCCTGGATCCTTATGCCTTGGATAAGCACTTGTGCTAGCCTCTGCTGGTCGTAATGGCTAGACTAGTAGATCCTCTTCAGATTACGTTGTGGAAGGAATTTCCTGGGATTTTCTGAAAGATCTTTCCTCCATGAAATTTACATGCCGTCACACTACAGTCTTCCTGCTCTTAGGAATGTAGATTCTGTAAGCCTTCACATTCTCGCTATATCCCACCAGATATCCCTTTTCCATAGTCTTATCTAATTTCTTCCTCTTCTCTTCGGGTACATGACAGTATGCCACACTGCCAAAGATCCAGAAGTGGATAATTACTTCTGAGTTCCTTCGAGTGAAGAAACTTTCTGGAGTGATCTTACTCAATGCAGTGTGAGGAATCCTGTTATGAACATATATAACTATATTACAAGCTTCAACCCACAGAAATTTGGGTATGTCTTGATCATACAACATTTCCCAGCCTAAACAATAGTTTTATTCTTCCTTTCTTTGATTCCATTTTGCTCCGGATTATATGGAGCAGTCCACTCTATTCTGATGTCTTCCCTTGTACAAAACTCTATGAAGTATTTATCAATGTATTCTCCACCATTGTTTGATCGCACTGAGAGTAAGTTCATCGCCAAATCAGGCACATGCAGCACATTGGTTGCACAAAGCTTATTGCCAACGTCAGTTTGAAACACTACGATACCTCTTCCAACAGGGGTACACTTCGCTTATTACACATGGTGATATGAAAGTTCATCTGCTCTTATCGGTAGCTTGAGAAACATTTTCGTACTTCCACCATATGTGCAGAACCCCCACTATCAATATACCAGACCTCTGGAGAAGTAGAGCTTGATACACAAGCAAACTCTTCTTCTAGTCTTGAAGCCAATACAGATATGTCGTGATCCATCTGTTCTTTCATGCTTTCGCTTTTCTCTGGAGAGCTGCGTTAACCCTTCTGAGTTGCTGATGTAGCAACTTCTGGTCTTCGTTCCATTGCAGGGTCTCTACTCCTGTTACTCAATCTTAGCTTTGATACCATCTACTATAGTGATAGATTTATTTCTCCTACTTATTTCACGATAAGTTATTTACAAATTTCTTCCAGTAAATTTTTAAATAAACACTACTGCAGTAATCAATCAAGTACATATAGAGAACAAAAACGTGAAATTCAAGCACAAGAATTGATCACAATGACAATTATTTTTGGATAATTGTCCCTGGAAAAACCCAATGTGGGAAAATCGGCGCAACAGATGAGGGTTTATATATTAATCTTTAGTAGTAAATTCTTTACAAGGAAAGACTGGCAAGAATAACCGAGAAACTTTTTGACCTGAAATAATTCTTCTCCGGTCCTCTAGAGAATTTCCAACACCTGAGGGACTCACTAGCCCTCCCTGCGTCACTCTGCATCACTCTTGCATGCCTCTCTGCTTAGATCCAACGTGACACTGTGTCACTACTGCATGAGGCCTCTTCGCTACTCCTGAGTGTTGCCTCTCTGCCCTTTTGCGTCCTTTTCCCCTCGAGCCCCGACACTATTGTCACCCTCTACTTCCTTCGCCCTACAAATCTCCCTCTGAAAACAAATTCGCTTCCTTCAGAATTGACTTTCCTCAGGTTACTGAAAGTTTGCCCGACTTATTTCCAAATGGCCCTCAAATCTTCTTTTATAATATTTTGATTGACGAATCAAAGGCTCAGATTAGAAGTCTAATCAATGGCTAAGATTAAAACTTGAATTGATCTTCGTTCTCTAGAAGATTCACACTTTGTTTTATTAAAACGCTTTAATTATTTAATTTCCTTAAGTTTAGACTTAGGTCCTCATTAAAATAATTAATTATTTTAATAAAACATAAACTAAGTGGAATTTCCACGAACGATTTCTAGGTTCTTTAGAATATTGGTGTCCAAGCCTCCTCACAAATTTTGAGGCTTAGATTTATTTTTGATGCTACAAAAATCAACACTCCCTCTTAGCAAGGAAAATGTTCTAGCAATTTCCCTGTTACATACTCCTCTGTCTTTGAAGCACCCTTTGCGTTGTTGATGCCTTGGTTGCTGCCGCCCCTCATCTGCTGAGCTGATTTCCTTTGTACTATTGCCCATGACTCCACCACAGTCACTACCTTATATGTATTGTAGCTCCCTCTTAAATATGCATTTATCCACTTTTGCTACTGAAATGGATTCTTGATCATCCCCATCTTCTCTCTAAAGTAAACAAATTTTGTCTTTCCTAGTGCCTTAGAGAGGATGTCCGCCACTTGTTATCTCGTTGGCGTGTACAACATTTGTACAGGGCCCTGTTGGAAACAGTCTCTGATGAAATGGCACCCGATTTCAATTTGCTTTGACCGATCATCAAACACAGTCTTTTCAGAGAGCTTGATGCAACTCTAATTATCACATAGAATGTTGGTCGCTTCAATATTTTCCTTGAGTAGATTCACAAGAATCTTTCTAAGCCATATGGCCTCACATGAAGCAATGTTGCTGCCATATATTACGCCTCAGCGAAACTCAGAGCCACGGATTTATGTTTCTTGCTGCACCAAAATTCATTCCCGATCCAACATTGAAACAATACCCAATGGTAATTTCAAATCTGCTGGGCTTCCAGCGCAATCTGCGTCAGTGAACCCACTCAATATGATGTCATTGCCGTAGGTGTATCTCAATACAAGCTCGATTGTTCCTTGCAGATATTTGAGAACATGCTTGGCTGCTACCCAATGTGCCCTCCTTGGTTCCACCATGAACTGATTGAGGGTGTTGACAACATAACAGATGTCTGGCCTAGTGTTGACTAGATACATTAGGGACCCTATGAGTTGCATATACAAGGTAGGATAAACCTCATCATCTTCAGAAGTATCAATATTCTTCCAGTTGGTGATCATTGGAGAAGCCATGGGTCTACAATCCTACATCTTGAATGTCTTCAAAATTTCTGTAGCATATCTCCCTTGACCAAGGAATATCTCATTCTTCTGCTGCCCCAGAAAATAATGCATCAGCCTCAAATCCTTCATGTCAAATTGTACAGTTAAATTATCCAAGCAGTCCTTGATGAGCTTAGATGATCTTGTAAGGAATATATCATCTACGTACATCACCAGTATTAGAGGCTCATCCCCTACTCTTAGATAGTAGAGATTTGGATATGCAAATCCCATCTTCTGTAAGTAGCCATCAATTCAACCATACTAAGATCTAAGGGTTTGTTGAAGTCCATACAAGGCTTTCTGAAGCCTACACACATATTCTTCTTCTCATGCATCTCAAAGCCCTCTGTTTGTTCGATATATACTTCTTCTTCTATCACCTCATTCAAGAATGCAGTCTTGACATCCATCTAGTGAATCTCCCACCTCATCTGTGCAGTAAGGGATATCACGGATCTGATAGAAATATATCTGGCTACTGGGCCAAAGGTCTCTTCATAGTATGTCTCTTCCTTCTGAGCATACCCCTTTGCCAAAAACCCAGCTTTATATTTTTTTGCGCTGCCATTTGCAACATATTTGATCTTGTAGATCCATCTCGAACCCACAAGTGATCTATCTTGAGGCCTAGGAACCACTTCCAAAACATCAAGTGTCATGATGGAACTGTACTCTTCCACCATTGCATCTACCCATACCTAATTCTGAGCTACCTCTTGAAAACTAGAGGGTTCCCCAACCTAGGCTACCAAGGCTTGGTATCTGACTGGTTGCCTGCGCTTCCACTTCTCATTTATAGGGGCTTCGACAAACTCCTCTGTGTCCTTTAGAATTTTTTGTGATTACCTGCTCATCCTTCCACTGGTAGTGGGTGGATCTACCTGCTCCCCCTATTGCATAACTTCGGGAGATGAATCCCCAGGATCCTTGTGCCTTGGAGAGGCACTCGTGCTAGCCTTTGCTGGTTGTAATGGCTAGACTAGCGGATCCTCTTAAAACTGTGTTGTGGAAGGCATCTCCCAGGATTTTCTGAAAGCTCTTTCCTCCATGAACTTTACATGCCATTGCACTACAATCTTAGGAACTGTGTTGTGGAAGGCATCTCCAATTTTACGGTTTTGGGTCTTGGTTTTCTGATTTGAAACATATTCTATTAGAAGAGAAGAGATTTTTTGTGTTTTCCCCTTGGAGTGGTTTTGCCTTGGCTTGGAGTCTAATACTTGTGTTCATTTTCTTTATTATTTTTGCTCTTGATAATTGTTTGATGAAAAGATCTAATAAAGAAACACAAGAAGATAAATAAAGTTCACAAGAAAATATTAAGGTTAAGGAGAAATTGAATTAATAGTTTCCCTACTACATTCTCCAACACGTGCAACATTAAATGATATGAAGTTCAAATATAAAAAGAAGGCAATTGTGACATCAAGCTCTTGTCGTCTCTTTTGCTGAAATATCTTGTCCATTGGACCAAGTGCCACTGCCTTTATTTTTGTTGCTTGACTTACACCCCCACCAAAACTCTCAAATGGAAATGTGTTGTTGCATTTCCTCAAGAATGGAAGAGGATCCTCATTCTTGTTTTTTTAGATGATGCAGCCACCCTTGCCACACTAGCATTGGCTTCTTTTTCCATTTCCTTCTTAGCTATAGACACATTTGCACATGCTCCAATTCTACAACCTAGTAAGCCCAATAAATGTGCTTTCACATGGAAATAAGTGCCCTTGAATTCACTGTTGCAATAGTTGTATGCGCAAAGAACTTTGCCTCCTCCCTTTAACTTGCTCATTGACCCTTGATTTATTATGACATACTTTCACAAGGGATAGAGTTTGTTGTATTTCTAAATTCATTCTTCCCTCAACATTTGAAGTTGTTATTACAACCCCACTTCCAACAGAGGGAGCACTAGCAGACCCTGATGAAACTGGAATAGGAGGGGCTACCAATGGGGACATTCTTCCCCTTGTTTTGCCCCTTCCCCGATGCCCTTGATTGAGCCATGAATGTTGTAAGAAAATAAACAAAAAATGCACTAGCATGTAAACAAAATGGACAAGATAATTGTTGTATACAATGAAACCCTAAAGATTGTTGAATATTTCAGTTTTCATTGTCGAAATTGGCATATTGTACATTCTTCTTGTATTTTTGTGCCATTAAAATTTAATTAAATTCTCAAATGTATTGTAGCTATCCCAATGGTTTCATACTTAATGTTGTTGAGAAATTCTGGAAACCTATGTATTTTGTTCGAAAAGCCCAATGTTTCAGGTGAACACTGCACCCATCTTTAGGGCAAGAAGCTTAATTGTTGATAGGAAGAGTGACACTAGGATTTCTTGGAAGGGTCATTGACATAAAAGTAATTTCCCCGATAATTTATGAGCATTTCAATAGTGTTGTTTCTCTTTCATATGTTTTATTTATATGATGCTAAACCAGTTTTCCAAAGGCCATATCTTTTGTTTCAAGGCTATAAAACCCATTTGAAAATTCACTCTCGTGTACTGTTATTTGAGATGAAACACTTCATACCTCATCCCATGATATATTTTGCACTCAAAATTGATTATCGTCTTCCCAAATGTGGAATGCTAGATGGTTTTAGGGTACACCATTTTATTCAAGTAATCTTCATAATTTCTTTGTTAGGTATATATTTTATGGTATGGACATTTGGAAAGGGTATTTATATATGAAATCACATTGACATTGACATACTCAAATCTTTAATACCCGTCATTTACTTCTCAAGAAAGTTCCACGTGGCGTCTAATTTAAAATTTAAAATTCAAAAGATCAGTGGTAGGAAATTTAACTAACATGTCATTAGCATTCAAAGGGTTGAAATTATCCAAACCATCACACTGATATGACATAGTTTTGCCAAAAAAATCATGTAAATGATGAAACTATAAAGATTTAAACATTAACAGCATTTCCAACTATAAGTGATGCCTTTATATGCTTCTTGCAGCTTATTTGCTTCTTTGATTGTGTTATGAATACATATTCTTAAACATCATCATATCAAATGCTTACCAATCAACATGACATGTTCTCATAACGATTTTGATGAATAATTGTTCTTGCACCTTTAAATTATTATAAGTGACGAGAAGTTAGATTGACTTAACACAGTTATCACAAAACGGATTAACTTATAGCTTACCAAAATGGTTTTACTCATGGTACAGCCCCATTAAGTGGCCATAAAACATACTAGATGCAGTCATCAAAATGGCTTCCTTAGTGTACAGATAGAAATGTTACATTTGAATTGCACAAGTTAAACAAAATGGAGCAATATTGCCTATTAAGCCACTTTAGGAACCACCTTCCGGTTTAAGGATCGACAACATCAAGGACAATTTAAGGTGTCGGAATAATAATATGTTAAAAGTAGCAGTTTGAAAGAGCATCATAATTACAGCTAGTACTAGCAGTTGCCCCAGAAGGTGCAAGGAGAGGCCGATAGGAGTATTGTTTGTGAATTATTAATTTGAAGTAATTGTAGTTTTTGAGATGAAGGAGATTTTGTAGAATTTTGCACAAAGATGATGGGCAATAAATCTAAAGCATACAAAATAAATATGAAGAGGGCAACCCACCATCTGTCATGGGTGAAGCAGAGTATTGAGTTTATAAACAAACAAAGAAATTTGTAAGTAACCTAGCTCTATGTCAATCTACTAATTCTATTCAATTCTCAGTTATGCAGTAAGAGACTTATTCGATGAGTTGTGTAGCAACCTTCACAATTAAACAGTCTGAGATCCAAAACTGATCTAAGATTTCTGATCACTGTTAGTTGTTAAAAAAAGGTTTTCCATCATACAATATCTCTGAAAAATTCAAAAGCAGTAGAAAAGGGACTTAAAAAGGGACTTGCTGCTGCAAGTTTATATTTCTCTCAAATAAAGAAGGTTTTCCATCATACAATTTTTGAAACTAAAAAAGAAACAAAGGGAAAATTATGGTGAGCAAGGAGAGATTCACAGGTGGTTGAAGGAAGTTCTGAAAATCTTGTTTTTGCCTATGAGTTGTTCTGCCATGAACAAAGCTATTTCAGAAAGGAAAACAATTGTGGGTTCATTTTTTTGTAGAGATACCTATGATGAAAGAAAATAATTAAAAGAATAGAGCTGAGGAAATATTTCTAGGCATTTTCACAACTATAGCAGGCACGCAGCAAGTGTTGAATATATATTTTAAAAAGTAAAAAGATCAGGCCATTTAGTAATAGTAATAACAATATAATTGCGACGGCAACCTGGCTAGATGCCAAATTGTCATATGAGACCTACTTATTTATACAACAGTCCTAAAAATAAGTGTTTTTTTGGTCAAAAACCAAAGAATCATGTTACTTGGCACAAAACAAACTTTATCAAAGTAGAATTCATTCCGCTTACTTGCAGACATTTATAGAGAATACCAGAACAAACAAAAGATGCAATGACAAAATCTAACCAACATGGCATTCAATGATGGACCATAAATACTGTGTAATTTGAGGGACTGACTCTTCAGTTACAAAGTACACAGACAATCTTGGCATAAACAAATTAAAAAGGTCCACAAGTTTCAAGTTTCTTCATGCTAAAAATATGGTTAAGACTCGAAATAATTGTCAGAACAGTTGAACAAGCAAAAATCATTCAACAGTTGCAAGGAATATAGGGAATAACAAAGCATTAACGTACACCAACTTCTTATCAGAGGATGATGATATGGACTCACATAATCCTAAAGATATCTCACCTTAGTGCAAGAGATTGTTCACTAGATATCAGAAGTGTTATAAGAAGCCATTCGGTCCTAAACATAAAGTTTAGAGCCAAGGAGAAGGCTCTGACTATTCAGAAGAACCAAGGAATCTCAAACCAACGTTCATTAGTCAAAATCCAAGTAATTATTTCGTCAAAATCCAAGAATCTTGTTACTTAGCAGAAAACAAAGTACATCAAACAAGAATGCATACCACTTACTTGTAAAAGCTTGTGGAGAGTACCAGAGCTAACAAAAGACATAACAACAAAATGCAAGCAACATGGCATTCAGAAATGACCCATATATGTGTAACTATACGGATTGGCTCTTCAGTTACAAAGTACACCAACAGTCTCAGTATAGAGAAAATAAAAATGTCCACATGTTTCAAGTTTCTTCGTGTTTAAAATATGGTAAAATCAATCTAAGAAGACTTCTACAACCAGAAATTATTCAATAGAGGCAAGGAATATAGGGAAGAACATAATCATACACACTGTCCATACCTTCTCGAGGAAGTAAAGACTTTAGGCAAAACGTCATAGATCCAGCTTTGGAGTCTCAGACAGGTGGCCCAGCAACTCAACAGAGCTTTATAATAGTACTGTTCATAGATGTTGCTCATATGTTGATGATTTCTATCAATCAAGTGCCTTCCCAGGCTTGCTAGATTACCCAGTTCATAAGGAATAAAACCAGAATGTTTTCGAGATTACTCAGTTTCGGAGGAATAAAACCAGAAATATGAAACTGACCTTTAATATGAGACAGACCTTAAATAGGCTCAAACACATCAAAATTTATTTGTAAACCCATCTGTGGAGCAGTGTTTTTGGTACAGAGATCCTTAGTATTGGTCCCTTAACTAAACAGACCAATAGCTGCAGCTCTGATATAGTATTGTTTCTCAAGACATTATTTGCACCAACAGCTTTGCCAATCCTGGGTTGATGTATTATTATTTCAATAATACATCCCTGTGTAAGCATTTTGTTTGTCTTGTTTTATTTTTGTATGTAAATTTACAAAAAGAGAGACTTAATTCAGGTTGTGAAATTGTACGCTGCTCTACTGCTTTAAAATCTACACATATATATTCCTACAAAATCAGGTCAGCGATTTCTGTTCCATTGCTTACTTTTTTTATTGTTGATGGGTTCCATTTAGCTCATACATATAAATGAGAAGAGCACTTTCTTTTTAGACAGACCTTAAATAGGATTAAACCCATCTGTGCAGCAGTGTTTTTGGTACAGAGATCCTTCGTATTGGTCCCTGAACTAAACAGAGCAATAGCTGATGCTCTGATATGGTATTGTTTCTCAAGACATTATTTGCACCAACAGCTTTGCCAATCCTGGGTTGATGTGATAGTAGACATCCTGCCTGATTCTGATACTTGGATTTCAGTGGCATGTCTTGTGGGCCCTTTTTCATTTTTGATTTGTAACTGTTATTTTATAATGTTACAAGCTTTATTATTGCAACAATACATCTCTTTGTAAGGGTATAAGTTATAACATTCCTTCTCACTCTGGTATTAACATTGGTATCTGCATTGACAGTAGTTCTGATGCTTTACCATTTGAAAGTTATTAGTATCTGCATTGCCAGTAGTTCTGATGCTTTGCCATTTGAAAACCAACATTGGTATATGTATTGCCGGTAGTTCTGATGCTCTGCCATTTGAAAACTGGATTTTAGGGTGCAAGTTATAGCATCTTTCTTCGCTCTGGTATTAACATTGGTTTTTTATGGCCAACAGTTTTGATGCTTTGCCATTCTGCAAGTTGGCTCCAGGGTGCAAGTTATAACCTCCATAACATTGTCTTTGCCAATATTTTGATGGATTTGCAGTTGGATTTGGGTAGAAAGTTATAGCATCCTGCCTAACTCCAATATTATCATTGTCATTGCCAACATCTTTGATGGTTTATTATTTGATGCTTTGTAGTTCGATTTAGGGAGCGAGTTATAACATCATCTTGCCTTGCTCTGGTATTTTCATTGCCATGGCAGACAGTTTTGATGCTTTGCCCTTCTGAAAGCTGTCTTTGAGTTGTGAATTATAGCATTCTTGCTCACTTTGAAACCAACATTGTTATCACTTTGATACTTCATGGTGTAAGTTTGCTTCCTTATTCTGGTGTTGTCGATAGTGTTATGCTTTTGGGAATCTGAAAGTTCAGTTTTGGATTGCAAGTTTTAGTATCATTCCTTGCTTTGATGTTAATATTGCAATTGCAGACAACTTTGATGTAATGCTTTATGGGCCTTTTGACTTGTGCACTGATGAGATTTTGTTCCACACTAATAGAATCATTTTCACTACTAAATGAATTGATCTAGTTATTGATTTCCAGTGATCAGAAATTATGTTGTTGGTGTGGGGTTTTAAGATCTATTTTTTATTCTGTGATATCTTAACAGTGTTGGATTTCCTTGAGCACCGACCATCTGCCATAGCTGCTGCAGCTATTATCTGTGCAGCTGAAGAGGTTTTACCCCTGGAAGCAGCCCAGTACATGGAGACCATCCTCTCCTGCTCTCTTGTAGACAAGGTAAGCATATCAGCACCATTTTTCTCAATGCAATCCAGCTTAATCCTCCGAACCCAAGGCACATATAATCAACACTACCCACTTGCTATGCAGCTTAATCTGAGAGCCCAATACAGATAATTAACTCCTATTTGTATTGTTTTTTATTTGGTTCAGGAATGGGTGTTCAGCTCTTACGATCTAATACAAGAAGTCCTGATTGAGAAATTATCAACACCTAAGAAGGCAAAATCAGCATCCTCCTCAATCCCGCAGAGCCCTGTTGGAGTGCTGGACGCCTTCTGTTTGAGCAACAACAGCAACAGTACTTCACTGGAAGCTAGCTTAAGCGTTAACCTCTACGCCTCTGTGGCTGCCAAACGCAGGAAGCTCAACGATTACTGTAATACATGGCGAATGTTTCAGCACAGCACCTGTTAATCAAACATGAGATTGTAGGCCAAGGACTAAAAAACCAGTCCAGCATTTCTGTGCTGTTTTAGAGGGTTTTAATACCTTTTAAGTCCTCTGTAGGATTTGATGCCTCTGGACGCTACAGTGATCAGGGATTTGATCTAATGCTTCTGGGACTTCAATGAGACAATCATGGCCGATAATTCCATAATCATAAACATACTATTTTTGAACGAAGATAAGCAGCACTTAGCACCATACAATGAAAACCTACCATATGAGATCATGACACAAAATGATACTATGATAAAATAAGCTGTAAAAATCCAACCAACCATTGCATAAAAGGCTAGAACAACAATCTTCAAAATAATTAAATTCCATCACAGTCCAGGCAAGAATAAGCGAGCACCAAAGAAGGAAAACGAATTCTCTCTGAGAGTCTGAGATACTAATTTAACGCAACCTAATTGCAAGTTTGGTCAAGGAGATTCTGCTTGTAAATAGAGCCTTTCACATTGAATGGGAGACAAAGAAATTCGAGAAATCCAGAATAACTATACAACCAGTTACCTTGAAGCATTTAAAAGTTCTTTCAAGAATATCCCCACGAGTCATCCGTGAGATGTGTAGTACTGATGTTCAAATTGTCAACATCTCTTAAGAAAAATCCCAACATGCTCATAAGAACTAAACAGAGGGATAATTATTGCATAGATATACAAAGCTTCTGAGATTTCAATGAGACAATCATGGCCTTGAAGATTAATACATCTCTATGGCCTTCGAATAATGAGCACTACTGTTAGAAAAATGAAAGAGAACTACATAGCCTGTAGTTTCCAGCGATTTCAGCACAGAATGTAAGGGTTACAGTGAGAAGAAAGACTGCTTGGTTACATGTAAGGACGCTCTTATTCTCTATCGCAGCAAGGGGCTTTCCCCATCTCTTCAGATTACTCCCTCAAAGGTCTTATGGGTATGTCGGATCAAGTTCAGGGAAGCTAATAAAATGGATCTTCAGTTCCAAAAAGTATTGCAAGCTCTAAGACCTCCTAGCAAGGGCTTCTCCCCATCTCTTCAGATTGCTCTGGAACTAACTGGCTTTGAAAGATCTTATGGGTTATGATAAGTTCAGGGAACTGAATAATGGGCTTTTAAATTTTCAGTACCAGAAGAAGAAAGAAAGTGCAAAATGATGAAGAAAGGAAGGGCATTACCTGTTCTTCTTTGATGAGCCAAGTTGAATTTTCTTTGAGGAAAAGACTGTGTTGTCTGTCGCTGGCGACTGTGTTGTCGGTTACTGTGGAGCTGTAGGTGGGAGGAGAATTCGATTCCGGAAGTGAAGAATAAAATGGAAGCCGGCATTATTTCTGAATCTGTTTGTCGTTGAAGTCGAAAAAATAGGACTGAATTAATTCACCCACTCCTTAGTTGCATTACCGACCGGCCACCACACTGTCCGAGAATGCCACTGTTTAAGGCTTTGGAGCGATCGTGTACAGCATCATGCGTATTAAACATATTCACATCAGAACTAGTCTACATTTTAAAATCTAGCTTAACCCTGGGCGTTATGATCCATATTTATTTATAAGCAAACCCTAAAACATATCCATCCTCTGACCCTTGTGTAAACCATGGCACTTGTTTATCTCTCATCGTTAGTAGTAAATAACAAGCTAGACAAGATCTGTTAACATGCTATGGAGTTGAGTAAATTGAGCGTTCTAATCCATATTTATTTATAAGCAAACCCTAATGCATATCCATCCTCTGACCCTTGTGCAAACCATGGCACTTGATTATATCTCATCGTTAGTAGTAAATAACAAGCTGGACAAGATCTGTTAACATCCTATGGAGTTTGAGTAAATTGAGTTCACAGAATAGGTTAAAATTGACAGTATTTCAAGATCTCCAGACGTGAATAAGGTTAGACCCAAAACACTGTTGGAGTAATCATGGACATTGGAAACTGAGACATGCTATAATTGGACAACAGAATACACAATCATGAATTAAATATGACTCTCTAGTGATGCTATGTAAGATATACTTCACTCAAGAGAGCTCAAATGAGTTACAAAAAACATCCAAAACGCTGAAAATCCATGCAAGTCAAACTGTCTGAACAGAATGATATCACTATTGAAACCATATACTCCAGCTGTTCTTCCAAAATGCTAGGCGAGAGAGTCACCTGGTTGAAGATAGATGGGGCTGGCTTGTTCCAATATCAGTTGTGATCTCCAGAGGATCATGCCAGAATTTAAGCACGTGGAGGCTTTCTTCCTCTGTAGATCTCTGGACTATAATTCGAGATGCAAATCCTTTATGTTTCATGATCAAACATATTGCAGAAGGTTTATTTGCGGTTAATGTGACAAGGTAAAACCAACCCTTGCTGGATAAGAGGTTGTCTACAATTGCTAGTATCCTGTCAATCACGGTACGACCATGCTCTCCACCAGCCCATGCAGCAGCAATTCCATCGCCACCAACCTCCTCCTCAGAAGTAGGTACATAAGGGGGGTTGACTACAAGGACATCCACTGTTCCAGCTAGACGTTTGTCCAGACTGGATGCAAGATCGGTCAAAATTACTTCTGCATGCACACCATGAGCTTCTAAAGCCTTCTTTGTAACCTCAATAGCTGCAGAGCTAATGTCAGTAGCAAAGTATTGGATCCCAGCACCTTCCCCAAGCATAAGTGCCAATGATGTTATCACATATCCACTCCCACATCCGAGTTCTAAACACAAGCTTGGTTAAACTTCCTCAAGATGAACCCTATCAGCGAGCAGGGCATCTACAAGTGCAAATGAATCATCACAGGGTTCATAAACTTCTGAGTGGCGCCCAACAAGACGAATGTCTGCACTCTTCCTACGTAAGGTAGAGGGGAAAACCTGCAACAAATTATCAAAACTGAAGATTATCACCTTCTAACATTAACATATTCTTAGTGTTAGACAAGACATTTATCAAAAACAAAATTCAGCCCTTTTTCTCAAAATGTTGCCCCATAGAAGCCAACAAGTGTGCTGACAAAGAACAACCAGGACACAACATGGTTGGTATGATGATTCTCAGAATTAATGAAGGTTAACATTTCTGGTAAAACCACAAAAACATTACAGAATCTGAAGTGTTGTTCCTTTACATGCAATGCATGGTTTGAATAACAAATGAAATGTCAAGACCAAACAATGACACTCTTTTTATGAATAGTATGTATTATGATCACTTGCCCAGAAAGGAAGTTTCATTTGAAGTCGTTTCATTTAGAACCACAGAAGATCATTTAAAATATGTACTTACCAAACTTCCGATCCTGGTCTGGTCGTTGCTGCTAACTTGGGATGTATGCATGCCAATCACTATCTTCCAAAAAGACCAAGCCTAGAAATATAGAATAAGATGACCTTACTATTAACCACATGATAATACAAATCCATTAACCTGCTGATTACCATAAATTTTGAAGGTATCTATGATGCCTACAGTAAATGCTATAGTAAATAACACATTCTTTTGTGACAAGCAAAAGGTCAACCCAATACAAAGCCAAAAAGAATTACTGAAAACATGCAAACCCAAAGAATAGTGTTGTTTCTCTTTCATATGTTTTATTTATATGATGCTAAACCGGTTTTCCAAAGGCTATCATATCTTTTGTTTCAAAGCTATAAAACCCATTTGAAAATTCACTCTCGTGCACTGTTATTTGAGATGCAACACTTCATACCTCATCCCATGATATATTTTGCACTCAAAATTGATTATTAAGGGTACACAATTTTATTCTAGTAATGTTCATAATTTCTTTGCTAGGTATATATTTTATGGTATGGATATTTGGAAAGGGTATTTATATATGAAATCACATTGACATTGACATACTCAAATATTTAATACCCGTCATTTACTTCTTAAGAAAGCTCCATGTGGTGTCTAATTTAAAATTCAAAGGATCAGTGGTGGGAAATTTAACTAACATGTCATTAGCATTCAAAGGGTTGAAATTATCCAAACCATCATACTGATATGACATAGTTTTGCAAAAAAATCATGTAAATGATGAAACTACAAAGATTCAAACATTAATAGCATTGCCAACTATAACTGATGCCTTTATATGCTTCTTGCAGCTTATTTGCTTCTTTGATTGTGTTATGAATACATATTCTTAAACATCATAATATCAAATGCCTACCAATCAACATGATGTGTTCTCAGAACGATTTTGATGAATAATTTTTCTTGCACCTTCAAACTACTCTACAAGGACCTACCATCAAGACACGCAAAAGTTCATTTTGAGATCAGCCAAATATTTTCTTTTAAATGATCAAATGATTTATCATTTTACTTATTTTGTGAGTTTCTCACTTCTTGACAAGTTAGATTGACTAACCCAGTTATCCCAAAACAGATTAAATTCTAGCTACCAAAAAGGTTTTACTCATGATACAACCCCATGAAGTGGCCATAATACATACTATAAGTGACAAGAAGTTAGATTGACTTAACACACAGTTATCCCAAAACAGATTAACTTATAGCTTACCAAAATGGTTTACTCATGTTACAGCCCCATTAAGTGGCCATAAAACATACTAGACGCAGTCATTAAAATGGCTTCCTCATTGTACAGATAGAAATGTTACAGTTGAATTGCACAAGTTAAACAAAATGGAGCAATATCACCTATTAAGCCACTTTAAGAACCACCTTCCAGTTTAAGGATCGACAACATTGAGGACAATTTAAGGGTATCGGAATAATAATATGTTAAAAGTAGCAGTTTGAAAGAGCATCATAATTATAGCTAGTATTAAACATATTCACATCAGAACTAGTCTACATTTTAAAATCTAGCTTAACCCTGGACATTCTAATATATTTATAAGCAAACCCTGATGCATATCCATCCTCTGACCCTTGTGCAAACCATGACACTTGATTATCTCTGATCGTTAGTAGTAACTAACAAGCTAGACAAGATCTGTTAACATGCTATGGATTTTGAGTGTATTGAGTTCACAGAAAAGGTTCAAATTGACAGCATTTCATGATCTCCAGACGTGAATAAGGTTAGACCCAAAACACTGTTGGAGTAATCATGGACTTTGGAAACTGAGACATGCTATGTTTGGACAACAAAATACACAATCATGAATTAAATATGACTCTCTAGTGATGCTATGTAAGATATACTTCACTTAAGAGAGTTCAATTGAGTTACAAAAAACACCCAAAACGCTGAAAATCCATGCAATTCAAACTGTCAGAACAGAATGATATCACTATTGAAACCATACACTACAGCTGTTCTTCCAAAATGCTAGGCGAGAAAGTCGCCTGGTTGAAGATAGATGGGGCTGGCTTGTTCCAATATCAGTTGTGATCTCCAGAGGATCACGCCAAAATTTAAGCACGTGGAGGCTTTCTTCCTCTGTAGATCTCTGGACTATAATTCGAGATGCAAATCCTTTATGTTTCATGATCAAACATATTGCAGAAGGTTTATTTGCAGTTAATGTGACAAGGTAAAACCAACCCTTGCTGGATAAGAGGTTGTCTACAATTGCTAGTATCCTGTCAATCACGGTACGACCATGCTCTCCACCAGCCCATGCAGCAGCAATTCCATCGCCACCAACCTCCTCCTCAGAAGTAGTTACACAAGGGGGGTTGACTACAAGGACATCCACTGTTCCAGCTAGACGTTTGTCCAGACTGGATGCAAGATCGGTCAAAATTACTTCTGCATGCACACCATGAGCTTCTAAAGTCTTCTTTGTAACCTCAATAGCTGCAGAGCTAATGTCAGTAGCAAAGTATTGGATCCCAGCCCCTTCCCCAAGCATAAGTGCCAATGATGTTATCACATATCCACTCCCACATCCGAGTTCTAAACACAAGCTTGGTTGAACTTCCTCAAGATGAACCCTATCAGCGAGCAGGGCATCTACAAGTGCAAATGAATCATCACAGGGTTCATAAACTTCCGAGTGGTGCCCAACAAGCCGAATGTCTGCACTCTTCCTACGTAAGGTAGAGGGGAAAACCTGCAACAAATTATCAAAACTGAAGATTATCACCTTCTAACATTAACATATTCTTAGTGTTAGACAGGACATTTATCAAAAACAAAATTCAGCCTTTTTTCTCAAAATGTTGCCCCATAGAAGCCAACAAGTGTGCTGACAAAGAACAACCAGGACACAACATGATTGGTATGATGATTCTCAGAATTACTGAAGGTTAAAATTTCTGGTAAAACAACAAAAACATTACAGAATCTGAAGTGTTGCTCCTTGACATGCAATGCATGGTTTGAATAACAAATGAAATGTCAAGACCAAACAATGACACTCCTTTTATGAATAGTGTGTATTATGATCACTTGCCCAGAAAGGAAGTTTCATTAGAAGTCGTTTCATTTAAAACCCCAGAAGATTCATTTAAAATATGTACTTACCAAACTTCCGATCCTGGTCTGGTCGTTGCTGCTAACTTGGGATGTATGCACAGGAGCAACAAGAGCTTCTACGTCTACTGCTTCATCCATGCCAATCACTATCCTCCAAGAAGACCAAGCCTAGAAATATAGAATAAGATGACCTTACTATTAACCACATGACAAAACAAATCCATTAACTTGCTGATTACCATAAATTTTGAGGGTATCTATGATGCCTGCTGTAAATGCTATAGTAAATAACACATTCTTTTGTGACAAGCAAAAGGTCAACCCAATACATAGCCAAAAAGAATTACTGAAAACATGCAAACCCAATTCCTTCATCAAGCTGTACTTGAGCTGTAAACCATTTGACCTATATTCTGAACAATAGTCCAAGAATTGCTTTTGCAAACCTTATGGTTGGAACAAGCAATAAGCTAACAGAAGCTAATATGTAAAAGAATTAAATATTATAAATATATATTAAAAAATAATAATCATATGATTAATTCAAGTCAGAATAATATCAGCAATGTTGAATGAAACTCCAAAAACTAATGAACACTAGAACATATAATTATAAGCCAAGGAACCCCTTGCAAAGCATAAGCATCATAGCTGTTACTATCATAGCTACTAATGTGTTTTAAAACTAGGCTGGTCCGAATCGAATTCAGTTTGGTAGACCGAACTAGACCCTTGCTGGGCCGGCTAGGTAGAAAAACTGGTCCAGAGGCCGAGCCGGATATCGATTCAGACGATTAGGCCGAGCCCATCTTCCGCAAGGACAAAAAGGCAGTAACTCAGACTTCAAACTCAACTTTTTTTTTTTTTTTTTTTCTTTTCTTAATGCCTTTACCCTTCTCCCAAGCCTATAAAAGTGACCCAACTCCTTCACATTTACTCACAGCTGTCTCATTCCATTTGTGCGAGCATCTGTGAGAAGTTTGGGAAGAGTTGGAATTTGTTTTTGGAAAAGTAATGAAGAAGATCCATGGGTTTCCGGCCTAATTCTGATTCAGAGTCTGAGCCAGATGATTTTGCCTTGTTTAGCAATAGTGACTAGTGATGTTTTGTTGTAAAGGCCATTTAAAACCTCCTTAGTTATGTGTTTTTGTTCAAACCTCTATATATTAAATGTATTCGATAGTGCACTGTGTGCCATATTGATATAATAGATATATTTATAAGCATACTTTCATGATATGTTGTCTTCTCTCTATATTTTAATGCTTTGGGTTTAGAAACATGAAAAAAAATGATCAAGTTGCTACAGCAGTCATATTTACATTAGAGCAGTGGGATTTGTGCCTTTCACAAAAGGGTGACTGTTCCTAACCTAATCTTAGTCCACATGTTTTTTATTCTAGACAAATACCAGGTTGACCTCCTGAAAATGCGCAGGTAGTTGCTGCCAAAGACACTGTTCATCATGGTTGTGTCAAAAGAGGCTCTACAGTCCCGTATAGAGTAGATGTGTAGGAATTAGAAGTTAGATTTTAGATGTAAACATTTAAATGTCAAAACGTAAATGAATTTATATTTGAAATATTGATATATAAATTAACACTTATCATTCTCTTAAAATTTCGAAGGCCTGTGATGGCCGCAGTAAAAATTGTCACTCCTGTGGTTCCATTGCATGCTACAGAGTTATTGATATGGCGCATGGCGCAGACTTACAGATACTATGGCTCCTTTTACAGATCAGGTACAGGGTGTGTTTGATATGGATCTTAAACGAGTGTATGTTAGTTTGTCATAATGTTTTAATGCGCATCTGTAGGGGAATTTAAAGCATGGAAGGAGAGCTTAGGGGCAGCTGAAATTTTCGTCCATACAGAAAGCATTGCCCTCCTCCTCACTGTCACCACCGTTGCCATCGTGCTGTAGTGAACCAAGTGAGATTGAAATTGCTTGCCGTGTCACCCGCGCCTTAAAACCGAGAACCTATTGAGGTTGCCCTAAACCTGTTGTTTAGACCGTAATAATGGCGTGATGCCCTTCTATCCTGTACGTACATACACATGGCTAAATCGAACTGCAAGAGGCAGAGATGGCTAGATTGAAAAGTAGAAGGCAGAATGAGTGGACAGAAGATATCAGTTACTGTTTTAATTTTTAATTTTTAATCTTTGAATATTTTATGCTTCTATGGTTTTTAGATGAAGATCCAAAAGCAAAGCTGCTCAAAATTTTTAATGCCCAGTTTCTGCTGAAGGATTTGATCGATCACAGAAAACGTCAAAAGAGTTCTCCATCGATAGCATCTTTCCTTGCTGCTATTGTGTGGCATAAATGGATAAAAGTGGAGGCACTGTAGAAAACTAGGCACTCTACAAATGAATTATTTTCTGTGGAGGATGTCAAGTGAGGCATAAAAAATCTAGCGAGTGGTAAAGCCCAAGACATTGATGGGTTACAGGCAGAATTCTTAAAATGGGGTGTGGATATCTTGGCCCCAATCATCAAAAGGATCTTCAACAACATCACACAAGCCAATTTTCAAGTGGAATGGACAAGAAGTATCGTTCTCCCTCTTTACAAGGGGGAGACACCAATAACCCCTCTAATTATCGCACTATTATGGTCAATCCTCTTCTTGGAAAATTGTTTGGGAGCATGATGGAGTGTCGAATCAGTAGCTGGGCAGAAAAAGAGGGTAAAAGAGCAAGAGGACAGGCTGGCTTTAGGCCAAAGCATTCTACAATTGATCATTGCATCACGCTCAGGCACGTCATTGAAAAAGTATGGGACATTCAAGGTGAGGAAGTCTTTTGTTGCTTTGTTGATTTCAAAAAAGCTTTTGACACTGTTTCGGGATAAGATTTGGAAAAGAATGGAAGAGCTTGGAATCCCAAATGAATATAGAGCTGCTGTCCACAAATTGTATGAGAAAGTTAGTGCTAAAATCAGAACTAAAAAGGGCTTCTCGGAATGCTTTGGTAGTGACATTGGGGTCAAGCAGGGGTGCCCCCTTTCTGCCACTCTATTTGGTTTATACATTGATAGTCTAGAAGAATGGCTAAACAACACCAGTGGAGAGGGTATTCAGATAGTAGGGTACGTAATGAAGCTACTTTTGTACGCTGATGATCTTATATTAATGGCAAAATCTGCCCATGGTTTGAGAAAACATTTGAAAGCATTAGAGCTTTTCTGTCAGGAAGTCGCGATGCAAGTAAACACCAGTAAAACCAAAGTCATGATCTTCTCTTTGAAAAAAAAAAACAATAGGCGAACTTCATATTTGAGGAAAAACCTCTGGAGATAGTGGAAGAATACAAGTACCTAGGTATTGTTTTTCACAATAGGCTCAGTTGGGAGACATGCATAACTAAAATGATCCAAGGGGGGTGGAGAGCTTCTTACCTTCTCCAAAACAGATGCAGGGAAGCAGAATTGTGGGACTGGAGAACCAAGAAAATGCTATTTGGAGTGTTAGTTGTCTCAGTTGTATTATATGGATGTGAAGTTTAGGGCAGCAGCATGTCAAATCACAAGTGGAGACAAATAGAATGTATTCAAAAGCACTTAATCATTAGTAACCTCAAAGTCAAGGCAACAGTACCATATGAGATCCTGCTAGCTGAGGCTGAAATGTTTCCATTGGAAGCTTCAGCAATCATTCGTCTGCTAAGCTATCTAAAAAAGGTGGAAAACATGGAGACACACCGCTGGCCCAAGTTGATTCACATGGAGGAGCTACAGTGCAGGAAGAAAACATGGAGGAAACTAAATGACAAATGGATGAGCAAATGGGGAATTAATTGGCAAGACTGTCCTAATGCTAAAGAGGAGATAAAAAATTGGATGGCTGAAAAATTCAGGACTGCCATGTGGGAAAAACAGATTGGCAGAAAAAAAACGATTTATTTCAAAAACTTCAACCCATCACAATCGCATGAAGAAAAGACTTACTTGAGTGCGGAAATCAAGGGAAAGGCTAAAATTTTAATAGCACAGCTGAGGACTGGATCTCACCATCTTAGGTGCGAGACAGGTAGATGGATAACCCCCAAGGAAGAATGGGAAGAAAGAATTTGTAACTTCTGCAGGCTAGGTGCAGTTGAAACTGAATGGTACTTTATCATGGAGTGTCCGGCATATGAGGATATTCATAATCAATTTGAAAGTGATCTAAAGGTGGACAATTTGAGTACGCTGTTCGAAGAAGCAAGGCTCCAGAAAATGGTGAATTTCTTGATCAAAATCCACAGCAAAAGAACTGCTTTAGAGGGAAACTTAAGAATATGATGTCCTGTTTGTTGGAGGTGGAATGTGGGTCCCTTAGACTGATGGGTCTCGTGGACGTTATTAAAACATATCATATCATATCATATCCCACGTTATTGCATAAAAGTAATGGCATTATTACATAAAAGTTGTTGATATATACACGAGTGCAACACAAGTATGAGCGTCCTTAAGAAAAAGAATGAATATTTTCACAGTTGAATGAGATGTGGTATATTTATACCAATCCACTGAGGTTAAGGTGCTAACTCTGAGGAAGGGACTATGCTGACCATACCCTAAAATACAATAAAGTGTAATTATATTTGTAACAATGCACAACTGCCCACAATCCAGCCCATAAAGGGCCTCACATACCCACGTAGTGGATATGTGACCACAACATTGGCCAAAATATCTCAACACCCACCTTTAAGTTGAACATCGGGCAACAGAGGCAACACTTCATCAATAGATTATCATAGAAGATCAACATATCACCTCCAACCCATAATGTTGTTCTAGGGTCATCGAAAGTCAGACTGCTCATGAAGAAAACCTTCATAATTGATAATAGGGCTAATTGTGTTTGAAAAAAAATAAAATCTTTAGCAATACAAACTCATTTGTAAAATACAGGAGAGCCAACCGAAATTAGAGCCAAGCCAGCCCATAAAGAGCCTCACCTACCCACATGGTGGACTGGCATGTGGCCACAAGATTAACCAAAATATCTCAACACCCACCTTTTGTTGGAAAATCAAAGCAGATATAGGTTGATGTTGATTTTCTTTGTCCTGATAATTACTTGCTAAGTTTGTTTTCTTGTTAATTTTATTCTTTTTCATCAAGCAATTGCCAATCTCAAATTTCAAATTTCCCTTTTAGGAGTCCACTGTGGTGTATTCTAACAATCAAAGTGTAATACTAGTTGAAACCCCTAATTCTCATAGTAAGAAACAGCGAGTGGAGCTTCACAGCCATTATATGATAAAAATGCTATAGGAAACTGTTAGTCTCTTGTTTATTGCAGGATAGATGCTCATATCATTGATATCTTTACAAAGCCATTAACAGGAGGTAAATATGTGAAACTTTAGGCTATGCTTACGCTTCAGAAAGTTGCAATTCCGGGGGTTGTATTGAGATAATTTCACCTCTGGAATCTCTAGAGAATTGTTCTAATGGGTGGGAGTTGGAACCTTAGATTCAGCTCACCTTTGATTCTTCAAGGGACAGCCCGTCAATAATTGAATATCAACTTTCAGACCTCTGAGATAACGCTCTACCTCTTACTGCAACTTTCGGATCTCTGATATGTCTGTCTCCTACTGCAACTTTCAGACCTCTGTGATAACCTTCCTGCAATTCTCGGACCTCTGTAATAACCTCTGTGCCTCCTTCCTGCAATTCTCGGACCTCTGTGATAACCTTCCTGCAATTCTCAGACCTCTGTAATATTCTTTCTTCAATTCTCGAATTTCTGTGATCCCACAGTGCCTGCAATCAGACTTCTATCAGTTTCGGTTAGGAGCAAAATTCTATAAGGTTTTCGGTTCTTGCTTTCATATGCTTTTTGCTTGAGTGATCGAACTGCAGATGGATGTCTCCAAATGAGTCTGAATAGGCTCCAATTATATACTTGTTTCTCTGTGTCGAAAAGTCATGTTTATGAGGCTGACGTGAATAGAGGTCTGTCGGCCGACTTTTAGAGTCTTCTTCAGGTTGTCTAGTAGCGTCTTTAGTCCGATTTTCTTGTGCCTTCATGGTTCGACTTGTAATGCATCTTAACGTTGACTTACAATGCTTTTGCAGTACATCTTAGACTGGGAACCAGAGGTCTTAATTGACTTCTTAGACAAGATATTTACATCTTTTGAGTCATAACAAATCCTAAAGGCATGTAATGTATGCCTTCACCTATCAAGCATGAAACTTCATGCTTCTTAAATAAATAATTAATTTTTCATGTTTCTTAAATAAATAATTATTTTTTCATTCTTCTTTACATCTTATATTAGTACAAATGCAATTATGAAGACCGAACCTAGTTACTCTTTCAACACCTTTAAGTTAAACAACAAGCAATAGAGGTGACACTTCATTCATTGATTATCATAAAAGATCTATATAACATCCCCAACTGATAATGATGCTCTTGAGTCATCAAAAGCCATACTACTCATAAGGAAAGCCTTCATGATTGATAATAGGCATGATAGTGGTAAAAAGGGTCTTTAGCAACACAAACTCATATTTGTAAAATAAAGGAAATACAACAAAGTTAGGGCGGGTGAACTGTTACTAGGAAGACCAAGTAAGAAATTCAACAACATCAGTAAGAGTGGAAATAGACAATGAAGTAGTAGGATCATTGTCGTCGATGTTGTCATCATCCAACTCTAAGCAAAATATATCATTACTAGAAGGAAGGGGATCACCATCATCATAGGGCCTGTTACCCACAATCTTGTTATTGGGAATGATCATTTACTCAAATGATAGTTGGACTATGAGATGTTCCAGTGAGAAAGGGCATAAGTGCAAATCAGAGATGATTTCTTTTCACATTATGTACATGTGCTTACTTGGGTGGCAGATTATATTTATCACTCAACGTTCAAACAAATTTGCAGATCAAGTACAGAGACCCATAACTGCTATCCCGATGAGCACTATGTGCAAACCTTCCTCCATATCACAAATACTTTTGAATTACAAATATGTCTATCATGAATGTAGACTGGCATGTAAATGATGCAAAGGAGAATGGGATGAAGTCATGAAGGATGGCAACCCATCTGTATCATAGATGGAAGTATCCATGGTTTGATTGTGCAAGTAATGACCTAAAAAATAGAAGAGCTTTATGACCAGCACACTTCATTTCATCAAAGCTGAATTGAGCCTTTAGAGTACTAACAAGACTATTGTTCCAAGATACAGGTTGAGATTTCATGCTTACTAAATGAGAATCATGATTGCTTACAATTGGTTATCAACGCTGTTAATAATAATAATAGTGAGAAAAATGAGGCATTTCAGTGTTTGGCACATGCAATGGAGGGAAAATTTTTGTTGGTATCTAAAAGAAACTAAATTCTAGCTTATGACAATTGCAGACCTGCTCAGATTGCATGGCACAACTGTTAGATGAGTGTAATCTTGGTGCCCTTATTGTTGCAGGTACTAGATGTGGCCACCAATGAGGACAACGAGTAGATAATTCCAAACTCTCTTTAATCAAACCTTGGGTAGTGTTGGATGCAAACATAATATGAAAAGGTGCACTCAACTTTGCATCTTGTTTTTTGTGTGTATATTTGTGTGTGCGCGCCTTGAAGTGAAGATATGTTGAGCCAACTTGAATTTATAATAGGAGGGCCAACCTATTGAAAAGAATTGAATGCATATATTATTTAACAGTTTTGATGGGCTGACCTATATGCATCTCCAACATTGATGCAGGTGGATATTGGTGGCCACTTGCCAATTCCACTTGGACCTCCAACATTGTTTCTTTCTGTGTCCTTAATTCTAGCACAACTTTCTGTTTTTGGCAGTTTTTTGAGTCCTAAACTTTTGGAGTCATTGAGGTCCTAAAAGACGTTTAATAGGAAAACAAGGAGACTAAAAAAGTGTCAAATTTGTTTCACAAATTTTCTTTTTGCATCTTCATGGAGATCTTAAAAACGAGGTGTTATGATAGCCAAATGGAGATTGTATGCCAAAGTTATGATCCCTGGAAGTTGGCGGTCCAAATTACCCCAATGGGGCCCAAAACCGTTGGCGCTTCATCTCCTAGGGCTAGGGTTTCACACTTATTTTTGATAAAAAGGCCTTCGATCCTCATTGTAACACAGTTGAAAAAACATGTAGTTGTCACATCTCTTCTCAGAGATAGCTACCATTTCCCAAGCTAGTTTATTTCCATTCTGCATGTAAACAATTTTCAGTATTTTGTTATTAATGAATCGAAGTTATTTTTTTGCTGTAACTCTGTGTTTTTGTTTAAATATGTATTTCATTTCATTCCTACATAAATCTAGATCATTGGTATCAGAGCGGTCTTGAACCCTTGTAAGACTGGCCTCGCCGACCCAGACGACCTTCCATGGCGGAAGAAAAAAAAAAAGACAAGGGAGCGGGAGATCCTTTCAAAATGTTGCTCGAAGAAGCCTTCGAGTGACAAAGGAATGAGATGATGGATAAATTTTCCCAGATCCTTCGGCGAGTATCAGTGGGCGAAACATCTTCATCTGGAAGCCACCTCGGAGGCGCCGACCCCAAGTTAACTTCGACACTCCTATATTTGAAGGCCAGATAGACATAGATGTTATAGATAGATGGTTAAATCTACTGGAAAGATATTTTTTGGTCCATCATTTTTCCAATAGGGAAAATATTACTTTTTCACTCCTCAAAGCCACCCCCCACGTCAAGGACTGGTGGGAAACCTACTATAAGCAGAGGGACGAGAAGGAACCCTCACTATTTTTAGCCGCACCCACTTGGAATTCTTTCCAAACGTCGTCAAGGAACAATAGTACATTGTTGAGAGCTATGAAAATAAGTACACAAAATGGACCACACTGCTGCAGGGAAGGGACCAAGACGTGTCGAAGTTCCCAAATATTTTTCATACCCTTCGGACGAAGTTGCGTATCAAGGATTCTGAGCGGCATCTACTACTCAAGTACCGTGACTATCTACACAAATACATCCAGGATGAAATGGAGTTCTTGGACATCTCCTCCCTTAGCGCCACATACCGATATGCTGTCAAGATCGAGTAGAAATTTAAATAGAAGAAGCAAGACTTTGGATCAGTGAATCCAAAGAAAGGAAAAGGCAACCCCAAATCACAAAACTAAGGACATAGCCAAGGTGGGGTAACCCAAGACACCCCAACAAAGCCACAAGCAAAGAATAGCACCATGAAAAAGAAGGACACAGGAAAATTGTGTGAGTTCCATAAGAGCCCCACTCATAACACAAAGGAGTGTCGTGCCAAGCAGTCACTGGTGGTGGAGCTGAAATCTTGAAAGTCTGATGCATGTTCCGACAGAGTCGAAACCCGATAAGGCAAAGCAGATTAATGATGCAGATCCCAACACCACCGTTGCCACCACCAAGGTCCAAAATATTGAGCTCGAATATCCGGAGGATGGGGAGCATCTCTTCCACTCACGGATGTCGGTGAAGGGTTCTCCGTTATAGTTCATTCTCATATAAAAGAAGGATGGGACCCGGAGACTTTGCATTGACTATCAGACACTAAATAAAATCACTATCAAGAACACGTGTCCAATCCCATGGATTGATGACCTTATTGACCAGCTCAAGGGGACCAAGTACTTTAGCAAGACTAATTTGGTTATGCCCTTTGGGTTGACCAATGTCCCTGCAACTTTTATGAGGCTGATGGATGACATCTTTTGGCCCTTCACCAACTCATTCGTGGTTGTATATCTAGACGACATCCTCATATTAAACAAGAGTTGGGAAGAACACTTGCAACATATTTGGCAGGTCCTTCAAACCTTGCGACAACACAAGCTATGTGCCAACTTGAAGAAATGCGCTTTTGGCAGGAACTAGGTCCAATATCCATTCATAAGAAAGCCATGCATGTGGATCCGACTATGATCCAATTCATTTGGGATTGGCTAGCCTCAACCACTCTAACAGAGCTTCACAACTTTCTAGGACTTGCCAATTTATACATAAGCTTCCTGTTGGGATTATCGTGGGTCGTAGAGTGAAAACAAAGTTTTTTTGGTCTGAGTCCCAACAAAAGGCATCTGTTGAGCTAAAGCACCACCTTTACTCTGCACAAATGCTCACATTGTCAAACCTAGAAAAACCATTTGAAATTGAGACAGATGCCTTTGACTATGCTATTGGTGCAGTCTGTACCCAACAAGGGCATCCAATGGCTTATCATAGTGAGACACTCCCTAATACAATTAGAAAATACCCCACTTATGATAAAGAGATGTATTCCATCTTACCGACTTGTCAGTAGTGGAAACATTACATTCTGGGGAAGGAGAAGATCATCCACAAAGATCACCGACCTCTCCAGTTTACACAGACACAAGGGAAGTTGTAGAACGAAAACCATCAGAAATGGTCCACATATCTACAACAATTTCATCTGAACATATATTAAAAGAAGGGAAACACCAATAATGTTGCAGATTGCCTCAGTCAGCCACCAATTGTGGCCCTAACCACTGTGCTCGACTCTTGTGGGAAAGAGACTCCTAGATGAAAGAAAATTTACAAAAATGATCTAGAATTTTCCACCACATACTAGATGTTGATGGATGGCTAGCAAGTTCTGGGCTTCCACCTCTAGGATGCATTGTTATGCCACCTGGGACACCTTTCTATTCTTTCAAGTGAGCGCACCAAGATGATTTGGAAGGCACACTACAATCGAGTTGCAGGAAATTTTGGTGTAGAGAAGACATTGGTAGTACTACAAAAGTATTTTTATTGGCCAAGTCTCTAATAAGATGTCAGAAAATATATCTGATCTTGCATTCTTTGTGTCATCGCCAAGCCAACCATTAAGAAGCAAGGCTTGTATACTCTTCTGCCAACTCCCAGCCAACCCTAGGAATCCATCTCCATGGACTATATGTTTGGGCTTCCTTCTCCCAAGCATGGTAACAACTATGTATTTGTGGTCGTCGATAGATTTTGTAAGATGGCCATATTGGTTGTTTGCAAGAAGAGTATCACAACAAAATCCATTGCCAAACTCTTCTTTGAACGAGTAAGAGTAAATTTCGAGGTCCCACAAACCATTATATTAGATCAAGATAGCGGGTTCCTAATGTAAATTTTTTATATATTACAACAACTGGAAATTATTCTTCTAACTATAAATTTAATTATACAATTTATTTGCTATGGCAAGCAATGAATAAAATCACAACTGCAATTTTCACCATAAAAAATAACGGAAAAATAAAATACTGAAAACTGAGAAATTCTAGCACACTCAAGAATTTTGACACAGTTATTTTTGGACAATTATACCTAGAAAAACTCAATGCGGGAAAACTGGTGCAGTTGATGAGGGTTTTATTATTATTCTTCAGCAGCAATTCTGAGTACAATAATTTAGATGCTCAACTGACAATCTACTCTGAGGATGCTGGAAAAATTATTGTGAATTTTCTCTCATCCCACAACTAATTTCTGCCACTGAAGTTACCTCCCTAGCCTCTGTGCTGAGCCTCCTGCATCATCCTCTGCACAGTGCTTACGCAGACCCTGTGGGGATTTTGGCCTTCCTTCCTTTGCCTCTATCTTCTCTGCTGAATTACTGCCACTGATAAAATTGAACTGCCTGAACACTAAGTATCTACACTGGTGTATCTTCTCCATCACCACAACGATCTCCTCTCATAATCCATTGTTGGAGCACCAACGACCAAGATTAAAGCTTAATCAATGGGTAGAATCATCTCTAGATTTATTTGTGTGATTTTCTAGATGATTATCACCTTATCTCAATTAATACTAATTAATTAACCATATTCCCTTAGTTTAGACTTAGGAAATATTTAAGAATGATTAATAATATAATTGAGACACTTCGTGTTACATGCATCTGCCCATAAAAATCTAGGCAAATCATGGTCATACAAAATAGCTTTTACAACCTCAATAATGGTTTTGTTTTTCCACTCCGCTACCCCATTCTACTGTGGATTATATGGAGTTGTCCATTCTATTTTGATGCCTTCCTTCGCGCAGAAATATGTGAAGTCTTTATCAATATATTCTCCACCATTATTTGAGTGAAGCACCTTGATCTTCTTCTTTATCGCATTCTCCACGAGAGTCTTAAACTCTCTGAAACGATCAAAGACCTCATATTTGGTATTCAAGAAGTAGATCCAGGTTTTCCTGGAATGGTCATCAATAAAGGTGATGAAGTATTCGACGCCACTGAGAGCTCTAGTGGACATAGGGCCAAAAATATATGAATGTATAAGTCCTGACATGCCATTTGCTCTGTTGTCACTTCTTGGAAATGTTTCCTTAGCATACTTCCCAAGTACGCATCACCTACACACGTCATTGTGTTCAGTGCTAAGTTCTGGAACCCTTGTTACTGTTTCTCTGAACAATTTGAGTGCTACATGGTGTATATGTCCCATTCTCCTATGCCATAACTCATTCAACTCCTTCCCACTGCTACTGTGACTTCTTATTAGTGCCATTGGAGAGTTGATTTGCAATCGGTACAATCTGTTGCTTCGAACTCCAATCTGTCTTGCCTTCTTCCAACTTAGGTGTTTGACATACACTTTCTTCCCTACGAAGTGAATATCATACCCCTTATCCTGTAACTTGGACACCATGTTCATACCTAATCCTGGCACATCCAATACATTTGTAGCATTGGTGCTTGCTCTTGACTCTCTTTGAAAATCTATGGTACCTCTCCCTACTGGAGTACATTACGTTTTGTTTCCCATAGTAATATGGAAATCCATCTGCTCCTCCTTGTAGCTAGAGAAATATTCTCTAAACCCTGTCATATAAGCTGATGCTCAAATGTCTACATACCAAACACCCTGTGAAGTTGATCCTGACAAGCGAGAAAATTCGTCCTCCAACCAGGACAACAAATATGGAGCCTCTTGAATGTCAATTTTGTTGATGGTTATGCTGAAGTATTTACAGTGCTTTATTCCTCTTTCACCCGACACCTTTGCTCTAACAACTGTTGCAAAAAGCATCTATGTCTAGTTAGAGATATGCCCAACGAAAGATCTGAGTTGATCCCTTTGCCTTTGTAATCACTTGATTTGGAAAATCGAATTTTTCTGCTTTGAAAAATCGAGTTTCCTTAAGTAACTCGGCCTCTTGGCAAAAGACTCGTTGCCCCCTGGGAATTTCGGCCTAATACAACGAAATTCCTTCTTTTCGCTTATGAGCTCTCCAACTAATCAACTGCACTCTAATACCATGTGAAATTTTTATCTATTGCAGCCATTGGAAATTATTCTTCTAAATGTAAATTTAATTATGCATTTTATTTGCTACGACAAACATGAAACAACAAATAAAATCACAAATTCAATTTTCACCATAAAAATACCGTGAAAAAATAAAATACTGAAAACTGAGAAATTCTTGCACACACAAGAATTTTGACATAGTTATTTTTGGACAATTGCTCCTTGAAAAGCTGAATGCAGGAAAACCGGTGCAACATATGAGGGTTTTATTATTATTATTTAGCAGCGATTCTAAGTACAATAATTTAGATGCTCAACCGATAATCTAGTCTAAGGAAAATATTGGAAAAATTATTATGAGAATTTTCTCTCACCCCACAACTAATTTTTTCCTCTGAAATTACCTGCCTAGCTTTTGCGCTGAGCCTCTTGCGTCACCCTCTGTGCAGTGCTTACGCAGAACCTGTGGGGATTTCGGCCTTCCTTCCCTGGCCTCTTCTAGAACTAGAAAACTTCCTCCTGGAATGTTGCTTTCCTCCTTTTCTACCTACTACTCACCCTTTTCCTCTATCTTCTCTGCTGAATTACTTCCACAGAGAAAATCAAACTGCCTGGGCACTGAGTATTTGCACTAATGTATCTTCTCCATCACCACATTGATCTCCTTTTATAATCCATTGTTGGAGCACCAACGACCAAGATTAAGGCTTAATCAATGGCTAGGATCATCTCTGGATCAATCCGTGTGAGTTTCAAGATGATTCTCACCTTATCTCAATTAATACTAATTAATTAACCACATTCCCTAAGTTTAGACTTAGGAAATATTAAAAAAACGGTTAATAATATAATTGAGACACTTATAGGTGGAATTTCCAGAAACGATTTATGGGTTATGGAGATCTCATGTATTCTAGCCTTTCTACAAAGTTTCGTGACTAGAACACATCTGATGCTAAAAAAAACTAACACCTAAGCACATTTTGGTCAAGCCTCTAGTCATTGTTGGACACCAAGCTCACCAAGTCGACTGCATTCCACTCTGGCCAGACTGATGGTTAGACATAGGTAGTGAACAAGATGATGGTGCACATATTACGCATACAAAATCCACGAACATGGGATGAGAACCTTCCCTATGTGCAACATAAATATAACAGAGCTCTCCATAGCTCAACTGGCCACAACCCCTTTCAAGTGGGCCTCAGATTTCAACCATTATGTCCCCTTGATGTTGCACTACCTTTTGAAACTACACAGAAATAATCTTCCCATGTTCAACCCGAAACTGGTAAAGCCACCAGGGTTATTGAGTGCTTTCAACACATCTGCCAACAAGTACACAACATCTTGGAGCCAATTCCAAGTACAAAAAATGACATGATCACCATCAGGTGCCACATAAGTTTCGAGTGGGAAACAAATTTAGGTTGTATTTGCAAAAGGAATACCTTTACTGAGCCCATCGAAAGCTTTGACCACCCTGATATGGACCTTACACCATGAACAAGGTTGTGGGAGACAAGAAAGAAAGAAAGAAAGAAAGTATTTGTAACATCCACAAGGCTAAAAATATCCTATGGGATAGATTGCTTCTCCATATGGCTCTTGTATTCGGCCCTTTTCCTGTGGAGTCTTACAATAAACGCTCCTAGCTTCTCAACAAACTCTTCGCTGAATAGATTATCCCAAGAGCTAGCATCCATAATATCTGCATAATTTTCATTGTTATCTTTGAAGGCCTCACATTCTAAAATGAAATGCTTTTCCATTTCCACTTTTCCGGAAGAGAAAAAAATACATACTCTTTCCATCCACATTTCTTTTGGCCTTTTCCAGCACCCTGTTTCACAACGGAGTTGATGAGAATTAGTCCTTAATTGAGCAATAAGAATTTTGGATCTCCAAGAAATGTTGGCCCCTATGTAAGATTTTTATGGATGATTATGCATGGGGTTAAACTCTTTAATGTAGTACTTCTTTCTCCCTAGCTCTTTCTCCCAAGTACGTTTGTGGAACTTCTCCATAACAAAAGTTTTTATCTCTTTATTGTTTGTGGGACACATGCTCAAGCAAATACCCCATTTACTAAATCATTTGTTATTTTTCTGCATCCAAGTATTCTTTCTTTTGAACAATCTGTCATTAAACACAACCTTAGGACATCTACCCTATTCCATTTTCTCAATTGTTTTCAAATACCTTATGACTCGCACCATAGAAATTGCTTCAATAGGAGAAGCCCCTGTTTCACTTAACAAGATAGCATAAGGAACTGCACTTTTAATTTTGAATTTGTTTGTAATCAAACGCTTCTGAATTTTCTCAATTTGTTTCCACTACATCTCGGTTGTGCTGTTGGCCCACAGTTCACAACCGTAGAGAATCACCGAGATCACTAGAAGCCCAAAAAGAGTTAGAGTGGTTTTCGAGTCCCATAGCTCTGCCTCTCTACACCTATTGTGAAGAGCATAAAATGCTTTCCAACCCCCCAAAGTTCTTTTCTTTCTACAACCATCCCAACTTAAATTTCTGTTGAAGTCAATTCCGAGGTATTTGTAATCTGCAACTTCTTCCAGAATGTTGCCTTTAAAGTAGAACTTATGCTAGTTATGTTTTCATTTGTTAGAGAAAATCACTACTCTCGTTTTTCTAATATTGACTTGCATCCTAACCCTTCTACAAAAATGCTCAAGGGAACGTAAGTGAAATTGCAAACCAAGAGTTGATTTAGCAATCAATATAAGGTCATCTGCGTACAAAAGAAGCCTTATAACGAACTTGCCTAAATGGATACCATCACCCCCTTGCGAATTTAGCCACTCTTCAAGCTTGTCAATATATAAACCAAAAAGGGTAGGAGACAATGGCAAACCTTGCTTTACCCCGATATCGCTTCTAAAAAATTCAGAAATGCCTATTGAAGTTCTAATTTTGACTTTCACCTCTTCATACAGCCTATGCACAACTGCTCTCAAATGCCTGGGAACCCTGAGTTTCTCCATTCTATGCCAAACCTTATCCCTAGGAACCATGTCAAAGGATTTTCTGAAATCAGCATAGCAAAAAAAACTTCTTCCTTTTATTCTCAAATTTTTTCAATGATGTGCCTTAAAGTTATATAATGATAAACTATGGAATGTTTAAGTCTAAAACCTGCTTGCCCTTTAGCATGTTTATCTCTTTCTTCTGCCCACTTGCTGATTTTATTTTCTAACATGCTTCCAAATAACTTTGCAAACAAGGGGTTTATCATTATGGTTCTATAATTGGAGGGATTATTGATGTCACCACTCTTGAAAAGAGGTATTTCCATACTAGTTGTCCAATCTGTGGGGAACCCCTGTTGTATGATGTTGTTGAAAAATTTTGTGATGTGAGGTGAAATATTTTTTAAGCTCCACTTTAGATACTATGCTTGGAGTTCAGCGAAGTATTTTTATTTTCCAACACCCAACATATTGATACCCATCTCTACCTCTTGCATCGTGAAGAGTTTTGTGTCTATGTTGATCAAGGGAGGAGAGTCGACCTTGGGATCCTGCTCATAAAGTTTTCTTGCATAGTTGAAACATTTAGAAGTTGTAACGTTGTTTTTAGTTTGCACCTTTTTCGGTTGGAGCTCCTTCCATAATAATATGGCGTTATTTTTCCCAAGGAAGATTAGTTATTCTCTCCTCGAAACCATGAAATCAACCTTTTTCTTTCTTAATATATGCTTGTATGTAATATTCCCAATTAGCAGACAACTAATTGGAATTAGATATCATTTTTTGGGATTCAACTGCGTTAAGTAAGTCATTCATCTATGACCATTTCCATGAGAGGTAGTTGTAACTGACTAATTGGAATATTCATTTTTGGTTACTTTTTTCTTTTCTAAAGTTTAGCAAGAAATAAAGGGTTGAGGGGACCCATGAATAAAACATTAGAATAAAAGCACTTTCCTAAAGTCACTGGGCAGAATAATTAAAAGGTGCAGTGGGGCCCATGAGGCTAAGTGACAGCACAGGAGAGAAGGCACTTAGGACAACGCAGTGGCAGCGTGGGAGAGGCAACACAACAAGGGACAACATGGCAAGAGGGACAACACAAAATTGGTGGGCCCAAGGGAATGTAGGGTTCACAAACATAAAAAGGGATGGAGGTAGCCTTTCTCATTCATTGTTACATCTTATGATTTTTTTTCTGTAAAGACTAGAGAATGCTGAAGCTGTTTAGTTGAGTCTGCAATGTTGTTTAGCACAAGGGTGTATCCAAACGGAGATCCAAACCTCCTTCTCAGGGGACTTCGAGTGCTCGCTCAGGAGAGGAGACATTCCACTAGTTTTTGAGAGCAGATTCATTGTTTCAGCCACAGGATTACGCAGTCACCTCCAAGGCAACACAATCTCCCATGGGAATACACAGTCATAGAAGAGAGAAACTCCAGGAGAGGAGGAAATTCGTGAGATTTCAGTCTCGGGGTTTGTGAGGGGATCAACCCTTCCATAGCTGAGTCCTTTGGATAGTTGGAGGCCCTTCTTCCAACATTTTCATCACAGAGGCCAGTGTACCCAACACGAGAGCATTTTCATCCCAAGAGGGTGAATTTCCGGGGTCAGCCATTCTGGAATTCCTTTTTGGGTTTTTTTTGGATTTTTGGAGGAGAGATTGGTGTCGGAGTTTCAAAATTTTCCAAGCAGCAAAGTAGCCCCATCTTGCAGTCCCTTTCTAGCCAGCAACATCATTTTTTGCAAGACTACGTAAAGGAGGAGTAGCACAGTAGAGGTTGAGCAGAGATTCTGATAGAGGAGGGAGAGATCATTCCAGCCTACCTTGAGCATGCCAAGGTGCTATCATTTTGAGCACACTTTATATTTGTTCCTCGTTTCAGAAAATATAATAAAATGGCTCAGTTGTTCTGGTTTATTTGCAGTGTTTTACGTGTATGCTTCTATTTGATGTAGTTTTTTTTATGTTGCTTTGTATTTTTGTCCATTTCCCGTTTGGGATATTACATTGTAAAATTTGAGCTTTATGTTATCCTTGTTTGATTCCTTCCACATTTTCCTTGCCTTTTTTCATTCCTCGTCAAACCAAGCATTAACCAGAAAGAAATTTTTTTCAGACTTCTTAATTTTTTCTCTTTTGGACTCTGCAAGTGCGCTTTGAATTAAGTGTGTTAATTCGTGACTATGAAGGCCATGAAATTAGATTTCCTCCTTCTCGAAGAGCCTCTCTAGCGTTATTTTAAAGGTATTACAATTTTCCGGAGTCAAAAGAATTTTTCCTTTTGGGGGATTTTGTTGAACACGCTGAGTTTTTGACCCTAATTGCTTCTTTCTGCTCCAAGAGAAACTTAAATAATTTGGCTTGTGATATGATTTTAAGTCCCAAATTTCATCTCCAATCAACACTTCCTCCATTTTCTCACACAAACTATGCGAAAAAATTACATAATCTACTACACTTTCTCCATTGTAAGTATTGCAAGTGAAATTACCAGACTTTTCCCATCTATTCAAACCATTACAAATGACTAAACCAAAAGCCCCACATAGCGTAAGTAATTGTTCACCAAAGATATTTCAGCCTTTATCCTATGAAATTATTTCCCACTGATGATTACTCTCTTATGTAAGCCAAATATGGTCACAATCTTCTTTACAACAAAGAATGCTAGCTTGATCACTTGCAGTCCTAGCATTGAAATCCCCCACTATAAGGACTTCACCTAGATGAGAATATATCGAAATATCTTCTTTAAGGGCTACAAACGGATCTTTGTGGTAAAGCCCTCTACTTTTGTAGATTTTTGAAACTTGCGGCGCAAAATAACATGCTGAAATTCTGTTGTGATTTCCATTTTCTGATATTTTTAGCCAGAAAAATTTCTTATTTGGGTCTTCTTTTCCTAGCTGAATGAAATGACCTTATTTTTCTCTCACTAATACCATGATACCCCCGTGTCCTTTTCCATTCCCTGCTGCCTTGTTCCACATTGCTATCTTCTAGTACCCTTCAAACAAAGGTGTCTTGCACCCTTCATTCTCATGTGTTTCTATGAGGCAAATTATGTCTATACCTTCCGTAATAGGCCCTAACAGTCTAGGTCCTCGTCTCCATGGGTAACCCCTGCAGTTCCAACAAACTAATATTAAGGAAACCTGGGTACGACTTGATTTCTATTTGTTTTGACATGCAAGACTCACAGTTGAGTCTTTGCCCCTGCTTGCCCATACTGACCTTGCTTCCTCATTTCTTGCTGAAGAGGTTGTTGCCTCTTCTTTGTTATCGTTTCGCTGCCTTGTTTTGGAAGGAGGTCCAAATTGCGCTATCACAGCTTTACCTTTATAAATTCATGCTCTCTTTCCCTCATCTTTTGTTGCCCTAACTTTTCTATTTCATCTCTTGTTTCCTCTTGTTGTCTTACACTTAAATCTTCTTTTAGAAAAAATCGAGAACCCCTCAAGAGATGCTTCTTACTTAGAATGATATCTTTATCATGCAAGCTAGGCATGGCGACTTTTAGGGGCCTGTCTCTCTCACCATTAAGCTTACCTATTCTCCATGCTTGGCATATTTTTCCTTGCCATTGTAGCTTGTCTTTTAAGAAGTCTCTTGCAAGGTGAAGAGTACATTCATTTTCCCCATAATATTTCACCCCTTTAATAATTATGTTTGTTGCTCTAACTTGTCTTTCCTTTCTTTCTCTATCTTGCATGTTTTCAACCTGAATGTTTGTTTCTCCTTCCCTCTTAGCAGAATTTCTAATAACTTGAGCCCAGGTTTTGGAAAATTTTGCGGAATCTCTTTTCCTTTGTTCTCTTGTTGCCTCTTCATGGTTGTCTATTTTGGCAACTACTTTCCCTTTATCCTAGGATGGTTTCGCATTCATCACCTCTGTATTATCCACTGCAAATTTCTTCATGTTTTTCACATCCGCCTTCATGCATTGCCATTTTGTCTTCCCTATCATGATAGCTTCCTGTAGCAATGCCACTTGCTCCTTCAAAACTTTGTTGCTTTCTGCTAAAGCCTAGTTTTCAGTTGTTATTATATGAATTGTACAATCTCTTTCCTGCTTTTTAGCTTCTACTACCTCCAACCCATTTTTTACATTTAACAATTCTTTCACATAAAGATCAGATGACCAAGTGAGAGCTGTGGATGTGGGACTATATAAGGCAGAATCAACAATGAATTTTCCTTTTCCTTTGGACCTGTTTTTTCCACATGCTTGCAAAGAGGACTTGTTTGAATATTGTTCCTTGCGAAGGAACCAAGTACTTTCCCTTTGAGACATTATTTTCCTTGTCTGCTCCCATTTTAGACGAGCTAGACTTGGTTTTAAAATTCCCTGATACTGTTTGGCATTAACCAAAACCCACTTCCCAGCTTTGGATGATGAGGCAATTTTCACTTTCCCTATATCATTTGTTTTCACAAGTTCTAAAGTTTCTTGTCTCGTTATCATGTTTGAACATATTTATGTTATATTATGAAATCAAACCCTTAAAACCTTGGTTTTACTTGATCTAGTTTCTTATGTCAAATATCCATTCGACTGTCTACTTCAAGTATAAATACTAGCACAATAAAATGGTGAAAATTTCCTGTACCGAGATTTCACATTTACTTGTCATATGCCTCAATCGATTACTCCTTCCTTTGGTTGTCTGTTACGTTTCACACGTTTTCCTTGAGAAGACAAAGTTGAATGACTTCCCTTCAATAGCTTGCATCGAGGTGTAGGTTGATCTTAAAGCACTATTGTCGACTACGACCCACAATAAAATTCCTCGCACTTAATGTAACCATCGCGTGCACTTAATGTAACCACTAAAAATAGTTTTCAGGTGAAATGTCTCCTGTTCCCTGGCACTACTAATCAAAATCCAAAACTTCTCTCCTTGAATTTCAATGTCACAACTAGGTAAGTAAAAACAAATTCATTTACAAAGTTTCAACATGCTGAATCCCTAGGCAGAGTCCCTTCCCGAAAACGTTCTTTGCCAACCAAACCCACCTTAGGAATTGAGACTGTTCCTAAACACTGTGCTATTATCCCAAATTTGGAGAATTATTTTCTCTGAGAAATGCTTACTTCCTCCCTGAATGTTAGAGTGCTTGTATTTCTATTTATTATTGTATGAAACTTTGTACTAAGGATATCGTAAAATTCCCAAAGCCTTTGGGGAATTTGAAAGCACAAGCAGGACAGAGGAGAGAATCAACAATGGCATACGCGACTCTCAAACCTGCTTTTCTGAGCCAAAGATCTTCCTCTGACCTCCATAAACTTGTGTTCAGTGCCATAATAAAAAATCAATATTCTCTCCAAGTGATTTAGAGCAAAAGTTTTTTGTTTCTTTCGAGCTTAGTATTCCCCCATTCCTTGGGTTGCACCCCGTATTCAATGTGGACTGCCTTCAGCCATACTTTCCACCATTTTTGGACATATCAAACATTGTTGGGAAGTTGACACCAACAGAGCTCAACTCAGACTGCATTGAACAAGCCAAAACTAATTGAATCATGGACACACAGATCAATAAAACTCGCAAAAAAATATCCCACTGTATCGAGTTGTCAAAGCTGGCCAGAGCCTACACCAATGTAAGTGGTTCACCAAGGACCAAGTTCAACAAAAGTTTCCCCATCTCATGGAGGCACTCAACACAATGGGTACCATTGCTTCCTAAGGGGGGAGGGCTGATCCAGGTGGGTATTGGTGGCCGCCCACCTATTCCACTTGGACCCCCAACACCGTTTCTTTCAGTTTCTTTAATTCTAACACAACTTTCTATTTTTGGCAGTTTTTCAAGGCCTAAAATTCCAGAGCCATTTTGAGGTCCTAAAAGATGTTTTTTTTTGGAAAATAGAGAAATTGGAAAAGTTTGAGATTCTGTTTCACAATTTTTCTCCTCCTCGTGGTGATATTCAAAATGAGATATAATGATAGCCAAATGGAGATCGTATGCCAAAGTTACGGCTCCAAGAAGTTGGCAGTCGAACTTACCCCAATGAGTCCCAAAACTGTTGGCTCTTCATCTGCTAGGGTTAAAGTTTCAAAATTATGTATGATAAAATTCCTCCAAGCCTCATTGTAACACAGTTCAAAAGAAATGCAATCATCACATTTCTTATCAGAGGTAGCCACCATCGCCCGAGCTAATTTATTTCCATTCTACTTGTAAACAATTTTTGGTGTTTTGTTATTAATGAATTGAAATTTTGTTTTTTCTATAACTTTGTGTTTCTGTTCAAATCTGTATTTCATTTCGTTCCTACATAAATCTAGATCAGACATTAAAATAATGTTTTGATCCCACTAGTAAAACATCTAAAAGCAGAATCCAATCCTGCTTGTGTAGGATTTGGATCAATGTTACATTTATCGTTATCAGCAATTTATTGTAGGATGTCCAAAATTTAAATTACCAACAATATTGGGGAAAATATCAAAAATTATTGAGAATTATCAAGAAACTTAAAAAAATACAGACATAATCATTTTTTTTTTCAAAATTTTAACTTATAAAACAACATCAACATTAAACAAATATATTGCTCCATAGATATGAAAATAAAATGATATATAAGATGTAGAAGATGTCAAGTGATATGTTAGATATCAATATTGAAAGTTGATATTTGCCCAGAGTCATAAAATTTAATAGAATGATACAAAAACGTATCAAAACAAAAATAGATGTACCTCATGAGATGAATCATGGAAATGAAATCAACAAATTTCCCTTTGTTTGCTTGATGGAAAATGGTCACATCGACCTTAGGAATGTTAACAGAACTGGACCAAAATAAAAAAACTTAAGTTATTTAAATTTTGAAAAGAACATATAATTTATGTGTGTTGGACACCTAATCTGCTAAGGGTTGGTGTGGTGGAATATGAAAAATCATAAGAGTCCAAGAGACCTTGGAATATGAAACCAACGGTCATAAGATTGTATAAATATGTATTATCTTTGTGAATATAAAAATTATCTTATTTTGTGTTCACCATTCCATGTGTGTGTTCAATATTGTATCAGATTGGGCGAATTTTGACCCTGCTCCAATTTTAGCCACTAGTTTTGTGGCCAGTTTTACTGTCAGTCCTGCCTCCTTGGATTGATACCATTCTAGTGAACCTGCAACGCTTGTGAGTCCTACACTTTTTTCATTCTCCCATCTCTATCCAAGACTATTTTTTGTGTGACAGTTTCCTTGTTTCAGATATCAATATCGCAAGATGATATTTTCCCTGAGTCATAAGATTGAACAGAATGATACAAAATCTTAGCAAAACAAAAATAGGTGTATCTCGTGAATTATATGCTTCGTGCATTGTTTATAAACTCTGGAGCTTATACTACTATTCTTAATGATCGAAATGTTGTCGGCCATGCCCATCTAAGAGAGAGGCGTCTCATGAGTGGTTTGCGATATAAATATATTCGTGGGAGAGAGGCATCTCATGACTGGTTACGGTGCTTTGGATTGACTCCAGCTTCACCATGTTATTGATTGTTTTAAATGCATGCATGCACTTCTCTATTATGGAGGGTTAGTTACGGTTGGTTGACCAAATGCAATCTCAGTTCCAAATTGGTTCCTTGGCATATGCATTACATTGTTGGGATTTGCTCGTGTATTTCATGAACTCGGTGGCTTGAAGTTTGCTTCAAAAAAAATGTTGGGTGACATATTATTTTGGCACGTTGTATAATTTCTACAATGCTTCAGACTTTCAACAAGTAGAGAAAGTGTGAAGTAGTCCAATCATAGAGCATTAGAATCAAGCTCCTCGGAGTAGTCCAAATAAATGAGCTAGAGTGACTATCGTTGAGTCATTGTGTATCTGAGAAGTTATTTGAGTCGAGAGGAATTTGTGGACTATATTTCATGTATTGTGAGAGGAAGGAGCACACACAACAAACAGTAAAATATAGACGTAGCAACCTGTGTATTGGCGGTTGGAACAATTCAAATTTCACTTCACCCTAGCGGAATCAAAAGGCGTGGGAACCGAGTACTGTCAAATGTGCATTGTTAGGAGGTTTTCTTAGCATTATGAGCTAGTTGTTGATGGCTTAGTTATATATATTTTTCACAGTTATTGTTAAGCAATATCATGAATGGATTACTAAATTTATAGGAATTGACCTCCAATTGAAAAATGTAAGCAAACCCTAATGCTAGCTAGGGCATATTCAAGTTGATTTTTTATGAAGATTCATTGCAAAGTTTGAGTAGCAGTATCTAGAAAGTTGTAGTGTTGCAGTTATAATCCATTTGGTGTGCATACTGGCAAAGTCCCATTCCACCAACAAGCTTTGTGTAGATTCTAACCTAAGATATAAATTGTAAGGTGCCTTTTTGGTTGAATTTGACACTTGTATAGAAAATGGTGAGACTTGATGATTTGATAGAGTTATTAAACACTCTAATGTTGTCTACTGCTAAAGACACGGTGAAAATTAGCAAAGCCTCTTTTGTTGACATTACAACTTATTTGCAAAATGCACAAGAAAAAATGAATTTTTGCAACTTGAGTAACAACTACAGCAAGATGAGCTACAACAAAATAGACATCATTCTGAACTTGTTTTTGTTCAGAACAATCCTCTCTTTGAGATTGAGATATACACCCATCAGCTGCCCAAAACTCATCAAATCAGTGAAAAATCATATTTGCATGTAGCTGAAAAAGTTCAATTTGCCCTTCCCAAGCCCATCATCAGACCTTGAGAAGAGATTATCAACAACATAAACAAAATCAGTGTTAGATATGACAAGTAGGTTTCTCTTCACACTCCAGACTATTCCAAGCCCATCCAATTTCATATTGTTGGGTTTCTACATGATGGTTCGTCTTCACCCCATCCAGATCTTGCACATCTTTCACATTCACCACAGATTGTCAAATGCCAACATTGTGACAGAGTTGACCATGTGAAAGATCATTATTTTGATCTTCATTCATGTGAGCATTGTGGTCAATGCACTCATCATTCAAACAAATTTCTTCTTGGAAATGGGCTTCAACAACAAGAAGACATTTCGTTCATATCACATAATTTGTTCTTGAGTATTGACACATCTTGCAGTTGAGATTTCTCTATCTTCTCACCTTGTATCTGATAAGGGGGGAATTGATGATCATCTACAAGCTTCAAAGATACATCAAGTGATCCTGAGCCAGAACCTGAACCTGCATCCTTAGCCTACAACAAGAGACAACCATACCCAAATTCAGAGTTGTAGCCAGAGACAAAGAAGCCCCTGAGCATGCCTTTGGTTGGTGGTCTTACTTAAACCACCACAGGTTGAGACCTCCCTTTTCAGGTTGAGGTTCTCCCTTTTTATGTAGGTTGAGACCTTTCCTAAGTTTATGGTCTCCCTCTTCAAAGCATTAGGGACACTTCCTCTAGCAAAAGACTAACAACTTCTTTCCATATTTGGACATGTTTCGAGAACTGCACTAAGTGTTCCAGGTTGAGAGCTCAATGGTCTCCCTTTTCAAAGCATTAAGGAGTGCCTCCTCTATCAGAATACTTTAGCTTCTAGCCAAATTTGGAAGAGTTACAGATATTACACTAAGAATTCGAGTGTTAGTGGTTATCCTTAAACCACCATGAGTTGATACCTCGAGTTCTCCCACCTTATATCTTCATTTGAGAGAGCACATTCAGCCTATCGTTGTCATGCATTGTTGTATTTTTTTTATCATAGCTCTCTTCTTGGACTCGTATATACCCCTTCAGATTAAGGGGGGAATGTTGGACACCTAATTTGCTAAGGGTTGGTGTGGTGGAATATGAAGAGTCATTGGAGTCCAAGAGACCTTGGAATACGAAACCAATGGTCATAAGATTGTATAAATATGTATTATCTTTGTGAATAAAATGTAAATAACGATTTATCTTATCTTGTGTTCACCATTCCATGTGTGTGTTTAGCAATGTGCATCCATATGGATCCAATTTATTATACACAAATATGCAAATATCTCATGTATATAGCAAAGCTGCATATAACCAAAATATCACTGAGTGCAATCCATCTCTGAATGGAAATAGGTTAATAGGGATGCTATAGTTTTCCTTTGAAATTCAAAGAAAATAATTCCACAACAAATATCTACATAACATCAAAGTAGTTGCCTATATTAGGATCCTCCCCATCAAGATCACTCACTAAGCATTAAAATAAGACAGAAAATTTTTAACATCCTAATCAATGAATTGCTTGAGTGAAGAGTACATTACTAGGTTCATGAAGGAGGAGCTCAACAATCAATGCCACCAACATCAAGGTACATAAAGGACTTGGTGATCTTGATTAAATGTTAGCTCCATACCCTTGTTCATCACAAAATTCAGTAGAAATGTTGCGATCCCGCCAATCCTGAAATCTTGAAAATTGTTAAGTTTGTTGAATTTTGAGTGGTATCTAAAATCAACTTTCTCCATATGAAATCCAAAGAGGTAAAAACCACTCTCAAACATCTTGAGTCAATTCATGATAATGTTAAAAATTTAAGTAAAAGGATAAAAATGAAAGATAGAGGAAAATGTCACTTTTACTTTAAGAATTTAATATTATCATAAATTACTACTTTATGTATCTCATGAGATGAATCTTGGGAAATGAAAACAATAGATTTCCTCTTGTTTTTTTTATGGAAATAGACAAAGTAACTTCACAGCTCAATCCCCTGATTCACTTTTAAAAAATTAGAGTTAAAAAGAATAATATTAGTAATAAGTTGAAATTGACAGAAATGATAATTTCTAAATTATCGCAATAAATTAAAAATAGGGAAATTATTGCCATAAATTATGGTGATAATATCAAAGAGGGGCAATTTGGCGATAATATCACGATATCTGCAACAATGATTTGGATCATTTTAAATTGAGGGGTTGTGTTGTTGCAAGCTTCGTTTGGAGATCTTTGTTCCCATGGAAAAATACTTGAATCATTGCTTATGAAAGGTGAGTTATTTGGTGGCCTTGACAGTTAGGAAGACCACACTGTAGCCATGTCTATCCACATGAAAGATGAAATATTTGGGATCATGATCACATATCTTGTTTTGGGAAAAAACCCTTATGGACGCCTTTTTGTGGGGACTTAAGGGCTTGTGTGCCCTTTTGTAAAATGGCATGGAGGTTAGAGTGGGGGTATTGAAGCAAAATTTACTAATTTAGAAGGTTTGGATGGCAGGTTTCAATAATATTTCAAGAGGATAGGCAATTGAAGGGCCTTTGGAGGCTGGATGCTGCCATAGTTTTAAAACCCGACCGACATGAACCGAAAACCAGTCAAACCAGCCGGTTCATTAGGCAACTAGGTTGAACCAGGAAAAAACCCCAGTTTAAGGGTTGACTTCGCCAAAAAATCACAAAACAGAACCAAATCGTCTGGTTTATTGCCAGGCCAACTACGAACTCCATAGAATGCAGTTTTGTAAGTTTTGAAGTTGTTTTGAGAGAAATTTAGGGTTTTTTCCTCCAAAAACAACCCCTCCAAGAAAGGCATGCCTACCCTCTCATTTTCCTGACACGTCTCAACCCTAGAAACGTTGGAAATTAATGGTAATGTTAAATTATTAAAGTAAAAGTGACATTTCCTTTGTTTTTCATTTTCATCCTTTTACTTAAATTTTTAACATTACCATGAAATGAATAAGGATGTTTGAGAGTGGTTTTGACCTCATTGGATTTCACATGGAGAAAGTAGAATTTTATATTTCACTCAAAATTCAACAGACTTAATGGTTTTCAGGATTTCATGATTTGGGGTTTGCAATGTTTCCATTTGATTCTATCATGCATGAGGGTATGAGATTGAAATTTGATCAAGAGCATGAAGGCCTTTAAGAACCTTGATGTTGGTAGCATTGATTGTTGAACTTTGTTGATGCTGGTGGTATTAATTGTTGAACTCCTCAACCATGGCCTTAACAAGAATGTACCCTTCACTCAAAAGAAAACAATTGGTTAGGCATGCTAATATTTTTCTACCACATTATAACGTTGAGGAGATGAAACCTTCACTCAAACCAAAATCATTGGTTAGGCATGTTAAAATTTTTCAATTTCTATCATGTTATAAGGTTGAGCAATCTAAGTCTAAAGAGTTTGAGCTAGATGATGTTTATGTATCTCTTGTTGATGATCCCATTTCTAGTAGCACTGAATCAATGATGAGTTTCATGAGTGACCATATTGATAAATGATTTTTAGTTTTGATGTCTATTTTTGATACTACTACTACTACTACTACTACTACTAAAGTTGTAGAGGAGTTTTAGGAGTCCTCAAACTCTGAGCCATATTATTTATGTAGCTCATGTTGATGATCCCTTGTCTAGAAGTGGTGATGAGTTTGATCAAGATTAGGAGTGATCATGTTGTGGATCATTGATATGTAAAATTGTATTAATTCAGTGGCCCCGTAGCTTAGAGCATTGTTTTCAGACTCTAGAGGCCATTTAGAGCCTCATTAATTATATATTTTGTTGCTGATATGTATTGCACTCGTGCCATTTTGATATATTCACATTTACATGGTATATAGATGAGAAAAACTTGCATATTTTGTCTCTATTGGTTTGGAATCATGGTTTTAAATCTTAAAAATAGTTTTTTAATTAAAAACTAATTATTTCATGTATCTTTTTAAAGACTAGTTCATTGAGATCTGACCAGTCCCAGTTTGACCGGTTCTAGTTTGAAACTCGGTTTATTAGGTGGACTGGTCTGGTCACCGATTCTGATTTTTAAAACTATGGATGATACACTAAAAAAGCATAAAATTTTTTTCCCCTAATTTATTGGAGATGGGTCACTTTTGTGGGCTTATGCCCCTTGAACTTTGTGCATGTGGTGTAATTGCCCTTATTTATAATAATTAGCTGTTGAAAAGGGCCTTTTTTTTATTTGTACAAATTTTCTCTTATAATTTGGCTATGGATGGATAAGTTGAGCAAATTTTGTTGGGTGAAATTGGAATGTCATGTATCTCTTTTCCTGGATGCTTATGGTGGATATTGTATGATGCATGGTGAAGTAAGTTGGTTTATTTTTTGTCTTGGAATTATGTTTTTATAGATGAATGTGTCATGTGATAAGTTAGTTTATTTGGTATTGTTTCATAGTTGATTGTTCACTTAAACACTTCTTCCAAGTATTTGAGAAATAGAGATAGATTTTTATTTTCCTAAGTAATTTAGAAAGTTTGAGAACCTAAATATCAAATCCTAGGGTAGGTTAATTTATTTGCCCTAGTTTGTTTGGATCTAGTTGTCATTCCAAGGAAATCCCAAAATTATTTGATTCCTCGACTCCATATGCCCACCCACCCAATCTATATATATATATATATATATATATATATATATATATATATATATTTGGTTGAGAATAATGGTTGTTATCTTCCCTACCAAAATTCAAATTCCCACTAATGGTATGATGAGCTAGAATGCTTAGATAAATATTGTTGTAATGGATTTGAGCCTCGTGAACTCTTAAGTGAGTATACCTATGGATTGGCCTAGTACCAACAACCTCACTCTAGCCCTTTGGCTGAAAAGGAGGTTGATTTCTCTCCTATATATATATATATATATATATATATATATATATATATATATATATATATATATTGACAAACTAAGGCATTGATCTTATATCCTCCATCACCCATTTTCCTAGTAATCCTTTAAATTGTTTTGCTAGGACTTCCTCTCTATGACCATTTGGTAATCCCTTGGTTTGAGACCTTTGAGTCTCTATTGGTTTCTCTAAACCTTTATAATGAGCCATAGGAACCTTTAAACTTAAATCTTAGAACTAGCAAGCCCTAATACTCCTGTATTAGGGAGAACCCACCTTGAGCTAGAGGAAAGCTAGCTAGAAGCAAGAAGAGGGTTGGTGAGGTGATAGTGCCCCCCTCCTAGGTGCAATGGGTTTTTCACTTGAGTCTTCAAAATTTATCTCAAGAAGTGTGACAGTTTATTGTAACAAGGCCCATCACCATGTTACACATCTAGAGAGAGCTAATCACTAGACTACTAATTGGAAGAATGCTCATCGCTAGAATACTCATTAGAAGAAGGCTCGTCATTGGATTGGTCAACAAAAGAAGGAGTCATTATTATATTTCATATTCTCATAAAACGAGGGAAGGCTAAGGAGACCTTCAAAATAGGAGAGGATTCAATTGAACAAGGAGGTCCATAGGTCCTAAAAGATTTTCCAAAATATCTCCAAAACATACTTATGGGTGCACCAAGACATGATGAAAATGTGGTAAGATCTATGGGAAAATGCAATGTGGAAACTAATTAATTCTTATTTTCCTTAACCTTAATATTTTCTTGCAAACTCAATTAATCTTCTCCAGTTCTTTAGTTAGATATTTTCCTCAAACAAACATCAAGAATGAAACAATAACAACAAAGGACACAAATTAGGCTCTTAGCCAGCAAAAACCCCCTCCAAGTGGAAAACCCAAAAACTCTTCTCTTCTTAGAATATGCTTCAAATGAGATACAAAGACCCAAAGCCTAGACCAAATCCTCCCCCTAGTACCAAGCCAACCCTTCTTCAAGTCCTCCTTTGATTTTGCATCAACTAGTTACAAAATACAACTTTGACCAGCCAACTTCAATACTGCAGCTTGTCTTGTAACTTTTACCCTGCAATTTCAACCTTGCATATTTCAAGGAAACCCTAATTCAACATCCTCTTGAGACCTTCCTAGAGCAATAAATATCCTCATAAGTTCAATGAGGTCCATATAGAGTATTCTTCCTTCAAGCTACAAGATGTTGCACTTCATCCTACTGCAACTCAAACCTACAACTTCAGCCCCTTTCTGCAACCCAAAAACCCTAGAATTTCACATATGTCAGAGAGATAGAGACGAAAAAAAAGGTATTCCCTTTATATAGCCTTTCCAAGGGGTCTAATTCCCTCCTTTAGGCCAACTTGATGCTGGCAGGGTTGCCTTATACTTTTGGAGTTTCTAGGACTTTCTAGACTCGAAAATAATTATTTTACAAGATATATTTTGCTCGGAAGTGTCTTATAAACATGATTTTGACTTATTTGACTCATGACAATAAATCCTAAGATCTAACAAACCCAATAAGCACGAAGAACATGATTTCACCTAGAATACCATCAATAAAGAGCATGAAACCCATGCTTTAATAATAATGAATTTTTCTTTTCTTTTCTTGTTTGTTACATAGGATACACTGTATATACAACAACAATTATGAAGACCAAAACTAGTTACTTTTCCAACACTCCCTCTTAACTAGGGAGGTATTCATAATTGTACAACTAGTACAACATAATATATCAAACTAAAGAGTCCTCACAAGAAGAGTTAGATTGATAAGCCATACTATAAGCATCATTATCAAGACCAACACTGCCTCTGAGGCCTAACTAGACAAGCTCAACTTTCATCAAGATTATTATGTTGGGAGGATTTACATGAGATATCGCACTACCTCTATAAGGCACACACCCCATCTAAATTTTCACAAGGTATGTCCTTTTAGGACTATTCTTATCTTGGATCTCCACTCATGAGTCCTCAAATAATATTGGTCCTCTTTGATCACTCTTCTCTTGAATGCTTGTCATATTCTTCAAAGAGTGTCGGTACCTTTCCTTTATTGGATGTTATATCCTCAAGGAAATCACATATGCTTATCCAATCCTTCGCCATCATCTCTCCATTACCTAAAGAAGAGAATGCACAAGTGATGTCCAACATCACTCCCTCTTAACTAGAGAGGATATCCCTATTCCTTTTAGAGAATAGATCCTTGCTCCTATTCAAGGAGACTGATTTTTATCCCTCTTAAAATCAGAGGATATTCTTGACTTCCTTTCAAACTATGAAGTCAACATCACAAGCCTTATAGCTTGCCTTCATGAGAGTACCAGCTACTTGTTCTTCATAGCTACATGGCTCCCTCTTTCTCCTACATCTCTTGCATCGAACTTGCTTCCTTTCAAGGTATCATGGAGTCATCTTCTCTCTTCGATCTTGTTATAGGATTCAAGTCATCTTTCTTGCTCATCACTTTCATCTTCAACATCATAAATATTGAGTCTTTTCGGACTTTAGAATGATCATGGATTCCTTATTAAAGTGATCTTCCTATTTAACCATCGCATTATCTTCTCACACTGTTACCTTCCAAGATGAACATATTTGATTTCATAGTTTCCAAATACCATATATTGAGCTTCCCTCAATACTCTTCATCCATACAATTGAACTTGCCTCAATTTTCATCATGAATTCCTCCAGGTAGTAAAATAACAAGTCAACCAGATAACCAAATCATAAACAAATTAGACTTACCTCGCCATGATGACCTTCTCATTCATTCATCAACATCCTCATTAACCATCTCCATTTGAAACTTCCCTCATGCATCAACGTGCCCAATGATCGATCTTGATTACCAAGTTAGAACTTACCTTCCAGAGATTATATTGAATGTTATATATTCTAGAGAGTTTTAATTCTTTATTCATCTTAAAGTAAGTCAAATCATATTCTTTTTCAAGCATCGTATATCCATATACTTAAGCATATTTTATGACCAACTTTCTTTTCTCAAGATTCGATACATATGAATCTTATCCATGTATTTGTGTGCTTTCATCCAATCATCTAGCTATATGCCCTAAAGAGAGTGCATCCCGAGCCATTGCATTCCTTTATCCCTTTAACAGTATTGTTTCCACATTACATGGAATGTATAATAACCTTGTCATGATGCTTCTTCCAAGAACCTTCCAAAAATGATGGTTATTCCAGGATCGTGATGATCCACCTAAACATGATGACTGCCTCTAACATAATGTTAGATAATGCTCGGATGAACACTATGAAAAATGATCTATTTATCTATCCTTATAAACTAGATGACTTCTACAAAGCAACTTAACCTAGAAAAATTTAGATATGCTACTATCATATGCTTCTCTCTATGATCCTATACAAAATCAAGAAAACAACAATACATACTATCCTGAAGGAAATATCAATCTTCATATAGAACCAGACAAAATAGGGTGCCTTAATAGTAGATATCTTTGACTTCTTCTTTCTTCGGCTTCTTGTTAGGTCCCTATATTACTAGTTTAGTCCCTTATTTTTATTAGTGTAGCCTCCTTATTGTTATTGTTGTACCCCTGTAACCCCAATATTGTTATTATTTTGCCCTTACATTGTTATTGTTAGGTCGGCTAGGATTATATTGTGGGCCCATGGACTCCTATATATAGAAGGAGGTTTTGGTCATTTGTATCATCCAAGAATTGTTCATTTATGTAATTTTTTGGAGGATTCCCCCTTGAAGTGGCTGATTTCTAAGGCGTTGATCTCTCTTTTCTTCTATTTTTGGAGCTAGTTTCACAACATTTGGTATCAGAGCTTTGGATTTTAGGGTTTCTTTGCTCCAAATAGGTCATCGTGGAATTTTCGCTATAACTTTTTTTCTATGAAGTTTTAGAAGCTGAAATTTTTATAGCGCGAAGCCGAAATCCTGAGGAAAATCATCGCAAAATTTCAAATATTAGTTCGCAATAGTTTCAGAGATATGGTTTGTGGAGTTTAGGGCTTTTTGCAGGATCCCAAATTTAACCTAAACAGGTCATTGCGGCATTGTCGCTATAAATTTTTTTCTACGAGGGTTCAGAAGCTGAAATTTTCACAGAGTGAAGCCGAAATCTGGAGTAACCTCCTATAAAAATTTCAGATCTTGTTTCGCAATATTTTGTAGATATGATCTGTGGAAGTTATGATTGTTTCAGGCTCCTGAATTTCATCTCAAAGAGGTGATCGTGGTAAAAACATCATAACTCTCTCTCTGAGTGTTGGATTGGGATTTTGTAAAAAGTGGCTACAAGTACACAGACTTTAGTTTCCTATATATGAATTTCATAGCCGAAGGAGGAAACAGTGACACGTGGAAAGTTGTACAAGTTCACTCTACTGAACTAGTCCATAATTAGGTCATTGTGGGAGATTGGATATAACTTTTCCTTAAAGAATCCAAACCAGGTCAGAATTGTGGCATTCGAAAGAAGATTCAGAGGGCTACCTCAGGGGAAAATTTCAGGTATTGAAGATCCAAAATAGCAGAGATAATTCGGTTTCAATATCGAGCTCCTCAAAAGCAAGAAAAATGTGTGTATATTTTCTTTTTCCGAATTGCGTAAGTCTTGTGTAAATAATCAAGTTGAATTGATTCCAAGGGCATATTGTAGAGTATATATTAGTATTGGGTTCTAAAATTCCCCCTAAAACGAATTCAACACCCTTTAAGCCTTTAGAAGGCTCTACTATGACTCATGAAGACGAAGAATGGCAACATGACATATCAAAATTACAATAGCAAGTGCAACAAATTTCGTTCTCGCAAAGAGCAACAAAGAATGACATGGAAGTTTTGAAGAAAGGCGTAGAAACTAAGATGGATGGTTTGAAGAAAGGTGTGGAATCTAAGATGGATGGTTTGAAGAATTGCATGGAAGCTAAGATGGATGGCATGGAAGCTGGCATGGAATCTAAAATGGATGACATGGAAGCTAAGATTGATGAAAAAATGGAAAACATGAAGAATGATCTAAAAGTAGACATGGAAGGTTTGACAAAGTTGATACAAGAAATGTTTCCTAATGGTGAAAAGATAGTAGAGGAAACTCATGATGAGAACAAAATAAATGTTAATCGTGATTTCATAAACTCTAATGTTGGCGGGAAGAACCACCATGTTCCAAAAATGGATATGAGGAAGTTTGATGGAAAGGATCCTGTAACATGGATACTACAGATGGAGCAATATTTTGATCTCCATAACGTGCAAAAAACACAAAAGGTACGCATTGCAACTTTACATTTAGAACAAAATACATTTGTATGGTATCGATGGCTTTGCTCCCGTAAAAAAATTGTCACTTGGTCAATTTTTACGGAGGAAATGATAGAACATTATGAGGATACAAAGAGAAACACCTTCTTTAGCCAATTGATAAATCTCAAACAAAAGGGTTCAGTGGTGGAGCACATTGAGGACTTCCAAAAATTGAATATAAGGGTAATTGATATTCCAGAGGAACACGGGATTGATTTCTTCGTAGGGACTTTAAAGGATAACATCCAAAATGAAGTTCGCGTTTGGGAACACGATTCATTGGAGAAGGCATTCGGTTGAGGTTAGCGAGAAAAATTGAATAAATTATGGCGACAAGGAAGCCTACCACTCAATTCTATAAAGAAGGAAGTGTTGCTACGTCTAGATTTCCACAACCTACAAGGTTGACACCACACAAATTGGAAGAAAAAAGAGCAAAAGGGCTTTGCTACAGTTGTGATAGCAAATACACTAAAGGTCATAAGTGTGCTGAGAAGAAATTATTTTACATAGATTGTGAAGGAGAAGAAGAAAATGAACGACTTTAAAAGAAGGATATACTTATTTAGCCACCTATAATATTTTGTTATACCAAAGGTGGCTAAATCTTTTTGGAGCCTCCAAGGAACAATTTTATCACTAAAAATTGTTGGCTCTTGAAGTCTCTCTAAGGCCTCATGCCTCTGTCCGGATCCCTTATTGCTGTTTACATCCTAAAAACCTTTGAAATCCTTCAAAAATCCCAAGTTAAATACTGCTGCAGAACCCCTTGGTCCCCTTCCTTTTCTTCCTCACTAACCTCATTTTCTATTCTCCTTTTCCCATGAAAAACCCACAATTTCATGTTTCTCCCTTTCCATTTCATTAAAATCACTTTTATAAGGTTAAAAACCCACTTTTTAACCTTACTGAAACCTTCATTTCCTTCAAGAAACTCTTCAAAAACCATGAAAATACATGTTTTTATGTATAAAACTTAAGCCCCTCGAGCTTAAGCCCTTAGCCCCTTTTCTTCCATACGCCCGCACCTTGGAACCAAGTTTTAACCCTTTGGCGCTTATCGCAAAGCGCATATTGCATAATTTCCAAATTGTTATTTTTTAAACTGATGCATCGCAAATATTTGCGTTGCGATCCATCGGAGATCGCAGATCGCAATTTTCAGTTTTCCTCTAAAAATCTCATCGCAAGTTTCTGCGATGCGATCCATCGCATATCGCAAATCGCATGTTTCGTTGTTTAAACAGTTTGATCCATCGCAAATATTTGCGATGCGATCTGATCACATCGCAAATATTTGCGATGCAACCGCTCCAATCACATTTTTCCCCAGCACTCATCGCAAATCGCAATATCGCATTTTCTCTCCGTCGCATAAATCCGCCATCGCATTTTCCACCTTTTGCGATTTGCGATCGATCCTGCCGGGCCCACCATATGATACCCCCCCTTTCATATAAAAACGCTTTTTTCCTTTGTAAAGTCGAAAATGATATATTTTGTGGTTTACAAAGGTTTTGCCCATTACATCCCGCCGCTGCATCTCTGCCGTCGATTTGCACCCCCGCTCCATGATCCAACGACCCTGCTTCCTCCGCACAACCTCCAATGAAGTTTAACCTATAAACGCAGGATTTCATAACCTTCGTTTGTATTTTGCAGGGTTTAACGTTTTCCGCTATATTCAGTAGGAAATTCGAAAGATGAGGGTGACGACCCTGCCTCTTTTGATTTGTCAAAGGAAATCGGCCATAGGGTGCAAATTCACGTTTTCATTAGTGTTTCATGAGGCAATGATGCCATATAACCCTGCGCAACCCTGTGTAACAGCGAAGCACCAAGAATCTGGCACAGTCAAAGAGTATCAGCTGTAGAAGACCATAAATGTGCCAGCACAGAGAATTGAAGATAGTTTTATAGGGATTACGGCTAAGACTGTTATCAAAAGCCTAATCCCCCAATCTAAAACACAGTCTGCAGAATACCTAAAGTGTTTTAGTGACAGCAAACCCTCCACCGCCACAAAAAGGAGGCGAATTGATTCCTCCCAGTGACTAAACGCCACTTGTTGCCTCAAACCTTTCAAACCAGGGCCGAAGTTATTGCAAAGGAAGATGTTTTGCCTCAACGCAGCTGAGAAGTTACTTCTGCAAGGAACTTAATGCGAGAAATATCTGCAGAGTTATTTCAACCTCACGCCAAACCTCAAAGGTCAACAAATTCTTTCCAGCAGACCTGATAGTTAATGTAAAATAGTTAATACAGAGAACCACCTGTAAAATTCTTCATCGAGCCCCTCAAAGGGCCAAGAAGTCTTGAATCTGTATTAATTACTTTAGCAGATCTTTTATCAGATCTCACCTCCTCATTCTTCTATAAATACTTCTGTAGAAGATGAGAAACTATTGGTCACTGCATATCTGTAGCATGTAAATAGTTTTCTGAAGCTACTGTAAGCTCTGTTTGTAAGAAAAAATACCTATGTTGAGCTGAGAAGCCTGAAGCTGTAAAGAACCTTTGGACTTAAAGATTGTAACTGGTTTGGAACATCAATACAAGCTAATTTATGGGATCCTGGTCTATGTTGACGGTGATGTTATTCTCATTTGTAACTTGTTATTTTGTTTCTGTTTTCATTTTGTTTCATTTTCCACTGTAAAGAACAGTTTAAACAAGGTTAGGGCCTACTGTATATCAGTAACCTTCTCTGGCTGAGAAATATTTACTTGAATGTTTTCTTCCAATCTGTGTTATTTAGGAATGATTTAATTCAGTTTAGACATAGGAATGCTGGTGTTCCCTCGTCTTATTGTCTTAGCTGAATGTCAGTCTTGAATGTTACTTTCTACATATGTTGTGTGAGGATGAACTGGAAGGAAGATATGGTTAGCCCTTGTCCCAGAATTGTTTGCATAACTGTCTGATTGTTTCCCTAGAATGTGTTAAAAGCTGACTAGTTTCAAAGTACTTATCAGATCTTAGGCCATTCTGTGTTATCTTTGTGATTGTCTTGAAAGTAGCCAAGTAAGGAAGAGCTAGGAGAAGACTTGTGGTGAGCTCGACCCGCTAGTTTCTACTCCAAAAGTTTCCTTCAAGCTTCCCTTTGTGTTTTATATGTTTTTTGAATGCTGGCGTTCCCTCATCTTATTGTCTTAGCTGAATGTCAGTCTTGAATGTTACTTTCTGCATATGTTGTGTGAGGATGAACTGGAAGGAAGATATGGTTAGCCCTGGTCCCAGACTTGTCTGCACAACTGTCTGATTGTTTCCCTAGAATGCGTTAAAAGCTGACTAGTTTCAAAGTACTTATCAGATCTTAGGCCATTCTGTGTTATCTTTGTGATTTTCTTGAAAGTAGCCAAGTAAGGAAGAGCTAGGAGAAGACTTGTGGTGAGCTCGACCCGCTAGTTTCTACTCCAAAAGTTTCCTTCAAGCTTCCCTTTGTGTTTTATATGTTTTCTATTGAAAGTGTGTCAAAGGCTGGCTAGTCTAAAAGTACTTCCCAGATCCTAGTTTGCTTTCATGTCTTTCTTAAGTGCCTGGTCAAAGGCTAGCTAGTTTGAAAGTACTTACTAGATCCTGGACTGCTCTTTGTTCTGCATCTGTTTATTTCCCCTTCTTAATGTATCATTCCATTCCATAAATCAAACTTTAAAGAGATCCTTAGACATAGATGACTTTCCCCATAGACCACTCTTGAACCTTGTTGTTTCAATTAAAACCCTACTATGACTCCATAGCCCAATGGATTGAAGCTATTTCTTGCCTATCTTTCTTAGCTGAATCAATTTTCACTTTCATTCATCTTCACCCTTCATTTAGACTTCCTTCGCCTTCATTTATCTTTTTCCAACCAAAGCAAACAAAACCCTTTGTCTTCATAACTAGCCTAATATCATTACCCTAAACTTCAAAGACAAATCCATCTTTGTACATACTGGAGAGATCCCTCTCCGGATTCAGGAGGGCTAGATCCTAGAATCCCAAAGTTGGTTGAAATGATGTTAACTCTGTGATCGGACTTTTTCCAATCTTGCTTATTACAGAGACCTAACATACACCATGAACCAACGCTAGAAGAAGAAGAAATGAGTCTGACCATATATTGTAATGCATTGACAGGAATTGCCACTCCTCAAACTCTCAAGATAGAAGGACATATCAAGAAGAAAAAGGTAATAGTGTTGATTGACTAGGGTAGTACCAATGATTTTATTCATTGTAAGGTAGCCAAGGAATTGAATTGCTTCCTATACCCAGCACCAGAATGTCAAGTGATGGTTGAAAATGGAAGAACTATAAATTTCTATGGAAAATGCTATAATATCAAGATAGCCATGGGGGAATATGTATTGAATAGTCCAATTCTTTCCATTCCAATGGGAGGCGCTGATGTTGAACTAGGAGTACAATGGTTATAATCTTTAGGGACGGTAGCTTATAATTTTCAAGAATTTTTCTTGAAAGTTTGTTCGGAAGGAAAGGAAATCGAATTATGGGGTATCGTAGGAAAGCCAGGAAAGATAATAAGCTCTAATGTCATGACAAAGCTTCTGAAGAAAGAACAATGAGGCGTAATTGCACAATTATGTTCACTAGAAGTTCCAACATCAAAATCATCTATTTCTCCAGATCTCCAAGAAGTCTTGGACAATCATTCCATGGTGTTTGATACTCCCAAAGGACTCCCACCTATTCGTGATCATGATCATGCTATTCATTTGATTCCAGGAAGTGTTCCTCCAAACGTCAGGCCTTACAGATATCCTTATGTCCAAAAAGAGAAAAATTGAACGCATGATTGCGGAAATGTTGGAGGATGGTATAATTCAACCTAGTCAAAGTTCGTTCCATGCTCCAGTAGTATTGGTGCACAAGAAGGATGGATCATAGCGCATGTGTCCAGATTATAGGGAGCTCAATAAACTCACTATTAAAGATAAATTTCTCATTCCTGTGATTGAGGAATTATTGGATGAATTACATGGAGTAATTTATTTTAACAAGTTAGATCTTTGTTCATTATATTATCAAATTAGAATGAATACTGAATATATTTAGAAAATAGCATTTCGAACTCATGAGGTTCATTATAAATTTTTAGTCATGCCTTTTGGCCTTACCAATGCACGTTCTACATTTCAAGGGTTGATGAATTCCATTTTCAAACCCTTCCTTACAAAATTTGTGCTAGTATTTTTTTTGATGATATACTAATCTATAGCGAGGTCTTGGAAGGATCATGTTGAACATGTTGACAGGGTACTCAAACTATTGTAAGAGAAACAATTATATGCAAAAACATCCAAATGTTTCTTTGGAGTACAAGAGGTGGAATATCTGGGTCATATTGTATCTTACGAGGTTGTTAAGGTAGACCCTAACAAAATTAAAGCCATTAAGGAATGGAAAGTCTCCACAACCATAAAGCAGTTGCGAGGATTTCTCGGGTTAACAGGGTATTATCGCAAGTTTGTTAAGAATTATGGGAGAATAGCAGCACCTCTAACAACATTATTGAAGAAAGATGCATTTTCATGGACTCCCGAAGCAAGTAAGGCCTTTGAACATCTTAAAAAGGCAATGTGCCTAGCACCGGTCTTAACTACGCCAGAGTTCACAAAAACCTTTATTGTGGAATGTGATGCCTCAAGAAATAGAATGGTGTTGTTTTAATGCAGGAAGGAAGACCCATTGTTTTTGAAAGTCGTCCAATCAAAGGAAAGTATTTACAGAAACCTATTTATGAGAAGAAATGTTAGCAATACTGAATGCACTAAAGAAATGGCGAACTTACCTAATGGGAAGACACTTCAAGGTAAAAACTGATCATGATAGTCTTAAACACTTTTTAGAACAAAGACTATTGTCAGAAGAGCAGCAAAAATGGGTCACAAAGATGTTGGGTTATGACTTTGAAATAATCTACAAAAAAGGAAAGCTTAATGTTGTTACAGATGTACTCTCAAGAAAGAATAAAGAGGTGGAAGCATTGCTTTGTGCCATTTCTATTATCCAACTGGATTGGATAACTGAAGCAAGAGATGAATGGAAGAAGGAAAAAGATGTATGGACACTCATTCAAAGTTGCAACAAGATCCTAGTACATCTGATACATTTAGTTGGAAAAATGATTCCTTATGGTAAATATGAAAGCATATCTTTGTAATAATTTCCAACTAAAACAAAATATTCTTTTGGAATTGCACACTTCTTCTTTACGAGGACACTCAGGATTTTTAAAACCTTACCATAGGGTGAAGAAAGAATTTTTTTGGGATGGCCTTAAATCTGATATTCAAAAGTTTGTGGCAGAATGTTTATTTTGCCAGTAGAATAAAGTTGAGACAATTAAGACCACGGGTCTTCTACAGCCTTTATCCATTCCAAGTCAACATTGGGAGGAGATTTCAATGGATTTTATCACAGGTTTACCTAAGTTCGAAGGAAAGAGTTTCATCATGGTGGTATTTGATAGAATTACCAGGTATGCACACTATTATGCATTATCTCATCCATTTAAAGCAAGTACAGTTGTTACTACATTTATGGACACAATTCAAAAGCTACATGGAAACCCAAAGGTTATTGTGAGCAACATAGATCCCATTTTTACTGGAAATTTTTGGACGAAGTTATTTTCTTGTTTGGGTACTCAATTAGCTCATAGCTCACCTTATCATCCTCAATCCGATGGTCAAACTGAGATAGTGAATAAATGTTTGGAAGGATATCTTCATTGTTTTGTATATGATAAACAAACAAAATGGGTCAAGTGGTTACCTCTTGCTGAATGGTGGTATAACACTTCCTTCCATACTGCAGCAAAAATGACCCCATTTATGGCACTTTATGGATATCATCCACTATCCATCACTTCATCTTTAAGAGAAAATTCTAAGGTTTAAGTAGTGGAAGATCACATCAAGCATCAACAAGAAGTTATCCAACTCTTAAAGGATAATGTAAATTTGGCACAAAATCGAATGAAACAACATGCATATCAACATCGCAGCAAGAGAAGTTTTGATGTAGGAGACTGGATATTTTTACAGCTACAACCATACAAACAAATGTCCCTCAAGCAAGCTAAGAAGGATAATAAATTATCACCAAAGTACTATGGTCCTTACAAGGTGTTGCAAAAGATTGGTACTATGGCATACAAATTCGAGCTTCCTACTTCTTCGCGAGTACATCCAGTTTTCCATGTTTCATGCTTAAAGAAGGTTATAGGTGAAAATATTCCAGTTCAAACAATATTGCCAGAACTTGATGAGGAAGGAAAAATCATATTGGAACCTGAAGCGGTCATGGAAATAAGAACTCGACAACTACGGAATCGATCAATTTCAGAGTATCTCATCAAGTGGAAGAACTTACCCACTGAAGATTCTACATGGGAGGATGAGAATTTTATACAGAAGCACCCGGAGCTACTCAAGTGTTGAGGACAACACTTTTTTGAAGGAGAGGGGAATGTTATGTCTCTATATTACTAGTTTAGTCCCTTATTGTTATTAGTGTAGCCCCCTTATTTTTGTTGTTGTACCCCTGTAACCCCAATATTGTTATTATTGTGTCCTTACATTGTTATTGTTAGGTCGACTAGGATTATATTGTGGACCCATGGACTCCTATATATAGAAGGAGGTTTTGGTCATTTGTATCATCCAAGAATTGTTCATTTATGTAATTTATTGGAGGTTTCCCCCTTGAAGTGGCTAATTTCTAAGGCGTTGATCTCTCTTTTCTTATATTTTTGGAGCTGGTTTCACAACACTTCTTCTGAGGTTCTCCCACAAGCTCAACTACTTGAGCTTTTCTTCTTTTCTTTGTCTTTTTGTTTTTTTGGCTTGGATAGTCCCTCTTAAAGTGTCCAAACTCGTTGCACTTAAAGCATTGAACCTTGGACATGTATTTTTTCTTATACTTTCCAAACTTTCCATTTTTTAGCTTCTTAACTCGGGTTAGAAAGGCTTAAGACTGCTTATCTAATCCAATGTCATCTTTGATCTTGATCCTTGATTCTTCCAATATGCATTGAACCCACAAATCATCAAAGGGAGTTGAATCTTTCTTGGAGTAGATGCTCGTTGCAAAGCTGCTCCATTATGGTGGCAATGCATTTAATACACAAATGGTTACTTCTGAATCAGTATTTGATTCTTCAAGACCTTGCAAATGGTCTTTTATTGAGAGACTATCATGAGAAAGGATGTCGTATCCTCATCCTTTGATTTCTTCACTCTATATAACTTATTCCACAAATATATATTTGGTCCTAAAGTACTTACAGTGTACAACTTTAATAGCTTGTCATACATGGACTTAGAAGTTTTCAAGTTTGCAACAAATGGAACAAGAGAATCTTTAGGGACTCAACTATGATGCTTTGAGCCCTTACTTCCTGTTTCTTGTACTTTTCTAGTTCTTGTGTCTTGTCTTCCCTAGGTTCAATGGTCTCACCAGTAACATACTCCATTACCGTATGTTTGATAAGTGCCAAGTCATTCATTTTCTTCCATGCTAGGTACACTACAAGGAAAAGACCCTATAGTAGATGTTTTTGAGGAAGCTCTTATAAAAATAGCCCAGATATTCATTTGTAGCGAAGGTCAATAGAGGAGGTTAGCGGGTGGAGGTTTTTTCGGAGTTTTTTTTGCGGTGTGTTTCTAATCATAACACGCATCAGTGCGTTTTATGAAAAGCACATCGGTGCGTACTATCAATTGGCACACCGAGACGCTGTGTTCTCCGTAAAAACTGGCCCAGTGCGTCTCAATATTCCAGCGCACCGGTGCTCTATGTACAAACCGACCCATGCGTCTCCGTAATTCAGTGCACCGTAACAATGTGCGTTGTTCCATTGATAAAACTGGTTGGTGTGTCTCATAATAGAGCGCACCGAAAAAGGGTTAATTTAAAAAACATTACCGACTGTAAAAAACCTCATTGTACTTGTTCAGTGATCTAGAGATCTCAAGCACCCGTCTGAGTTTGTCTTCTTTGAGGCGCCTTGCCATCGGTGCTCCCATTGCCCGCATTATTGCCATCCATTACTCACTGTGTGGAGTTCAAATTTTCAAAAATGGTGGGAATTTTTTTTTTTTAGTATTCCTCAGCAAATATGCCTCCTTGATATACAAATGTGAAGATAATCTACTTGTTTATTAATAACTTAACCTTTTAGCGAATTAATTTGTCAAATTCACTTAAAATTTACCGTTAAAAAAAAAAAATGCGCGGTGTGTTTGAGCCGTTCATGGTGCTACTTATAAATTTATAGGTCACACCACGAACGGTGTTAATGGAAACTGCACTGGGTTCTAGTGCGGTACCGAGAAAACATGCACCGCTGTCACACTAAAACAGTGTGGTGCATGTCGGTTGCCGGCTGCACCGAGCATAAATTTTTTTTAAAAATAACACGGCAGTGCAGTTGTTTATAGGACCACATTGTTAATTATGTATTGCTGTCGAGCGGTGCATTGACCAAACTAGCCACTCTGGGGTGGATAGTTTTGGTCAACGCACCACACAAAAAAATTTCCTGTTTGCGGGGTGCGCAAATTTTTTTCATGCACACCGTGCGTGGTGCGTGATAAAGAAGTACGCCCCCATAGCAGTGCGTTACCATTTTTTTGGGCGCATTGAGTGTTTTTTTTTTTCAATAATATATATATATATATATATATATATATATATATATATATATATACATTTCGAATTTAATAAAAAAATTTATTTAATATGTGAATCATTCAGCGAGGTCAACAGAGAGAGCAAAGGGAAAAACAAGAGCATATGGAGGACCGTTATAAGATGGTTCAGCTGTGGGAGGCACGAGAGAGGGAGAGACTTCTATACCCTCGCCCTATTATGATACCCACCCAGTTGCTCTTAAGGGAGGTAGGCCTCCTCAACTTCTACGAGGAGGCTACATCCATGAAGGGGCACAGTGGGTTATTGGGACAACTGATCTACAGGTGGGATGTCCACCGACAGGCTTTCTAGGTTGGTCTTGGCCAATGGTACAAGCCCACTAAGGAGGACATCTATTTTATTACTGGCCTATCTAGGAGAGGGCATGATTTTCCCTAGTTCCCAGATGTCACCATTGGTTATGCAACAGGGAGTCAGTTAGCGTAGTCCTAGAGATACATTAGGGATGATATAATTTCTCCTGCAAATTTTCAGGTGTCCGGTGGTCAGTTACACATTGCTTCGTTTGGTCTAGAGGAGGTGAGGTGCCTCTCACTACTACTGACTACCATTGCACATTATACTAGTGAAGGGAAGCACATTAGTTGCTCGCATTTATTTTATGTTGATTCTTTATTCCAAATGCCATGACTTGTGAGATGGTATGCCATTTTTTTGTGGCAGTTTTGTATAGCATTAGATAGATGTCGTTCTCAGGCATGTGGGAGGTTGACCTTCCCTTTTTCTTCAGAGTTATTTTGTTTATTTTTTGAGAGGTTTCCAGAGACGAGGCCTAATTTTTTTCGGCAGCCTCGTAGGCCAATGTTGCATGTACGAATGTAGATGTGGGGCCAGATGATTCCCAAGAGGGGCCTATCTGACTATCCGGCCACGATATCTAGTGATGCACTAGAGTTTCTAGCCAGTGCTGAGGATCACTTGTTCGTGATGGTGTTGTGTTCGTACGCCGGTTTGGATTGGCTAGGGTGTACCAACATCCTCTTCACACAAGATGAGGCACCATATGTTAGAGGTAATATTAGTGTTTTCTTTAAATTAATATAGTTTCATTTTATTGTCTTAATTAATTAATTAGAATAAATTTTATTCTAACACGTTCTTTAACTTGTTTCATTAAATTTTTTATTGAAATTGTCTAATTATTGTTGTGTACTATGTATTTTGTAGATATTGGCACATTTGTTGGGGACATGATTCCACCCCCATCATATGATCTTGCTGTAGATCATGACAAGGAGATGGCGGAGGCGGCGGATCGGGGTGACATACCTGATCCTGGAGTGCATATATTACCTGTGGGGATGCGGCGTAGGGCGGACATCCGATTCAGGATGGAGTTGGGTGACCGATTGTGTTGACTCCTGGTTGATGAGGGAGTCCACCCTACTACGATCAGAGAGATCCATGTTGATCATAGGCTCACATAGCTCTAGAGAGACATGCCCCACGATATGATGACCCTTATGCGTCATATCGTTGGAGCTTTCAAATTACTGGTGGCTAGGAGGGATAGGCATCCTGGAGATGCGCGACAAAGTAGCTCATTTGATGATCATGATCACGAGGGGAGTGATCATAATTCTAGTACTCCACCTCCTCCTCCTTCACCTCGCGCTAGAGATGAGAAACCAACATCGAGTCCTGATCAGCAGTAATATTCTGAGCAGTTTGCACCATCTCAACATGCACCTTGTCCTGAGCAGACACGACCATCAACTGAGCAGGCATCTGATCCTGAGCAAGCAGGTCCATATGAGTAGGCACCATCCACTAAGCAGGCTGCACCATCGACGACTCATCAACATGCACCTCCTGAGCAATCTGCACCATCTTATCAGCAGGAACCTGCTGAGAAGACTGCACCATCTTATCAGCAGGCACCTCTGGAGCTGGCACGTCATCCATTTGAGCATGAGGTTGCACCATCGACTGAGTAGGCCTCGACTAGTACTAGTTATAGTATTGATTTAGTACCACCAGATATTTGACATTTATATGCGGTTATATTACATTTGTATATTTTTGACATTATATATATATATATATATATATATATGGTGCATTTATTTTATGTTCATGTTGATGTACTTAATTTACATGTTGGTGTTCATCATGATGTGTATATTGTTAGGTCATGTTAGATATGTTCATTTAATATGCTTGCACATAGATGTGTATGTGATAGAAGTTATTTGACATGAGATGTATATTTGATGTTTGTGTTGTGATGATGTTATTCAATGCTTGTGTTTTGTTAGATGATCATGATCACGATAATTAGATGATGATATCGAATTTGAATGTGTATTTTAGAATATGATGTTTGTATGATGGTTATCATGATCGTGATGTTTATTTTTAATTTTAAATCATGATATTTATTAAATATGATTTATTGGTAATTGTAAAATTGTGTAATTGTAATTGTATGTAAAATTGTAAAATTGTAATTGTGTGTAAAATTGTGTAATTGTAATTGTAATTGTATGTAAAATATTTGTCAAAATATAATTGTAATTGTAATTGTATTGTGAAATGATTGTAATTGTAATTGTAATTGTATGTAAAATTGTAAAATTGTAATTGTAATTTTATGTAAAATATTTGTAAATTTGTAATTTTAATTGCAATTGTATTGTGAAATTGTAATTGTAATTTTATGTATTCTCATAATTCAATTTGATTAAAATTGTAAAATTTGTAAATCAATTGTCAATTTTGAACCATAACTACCCTAAGTAAAATGTATACCATGCATATTGTTAAATTATCATAATTGTAAAATTGTAAATTGTATGAATATAAATAATTGTAAAATAATAAATCTAGAATAATATGAATTTCTGTAACATAATAAAGTTTAGAAAATAATTCAAATAAATTCATGTTTAGAATTATCATTATTTTATTATTATCTTACATACCAAAAATAATTGTATACATTAATACATTTTTTTTTAATTTTGAAGATATCATTCACACACATTTAAAGCAATCAAGTAGTTGTATTGTTTTAGAAATTGACATAAAAAAAAGAACTTGATACAGTGCATTGTTTTCGAGATCAACATAATTGAAAATTATCAAGTGAAATGATTTTAACATTAACACAATGCAAACCAATTAATTCAAAATACATATTATAATTTTTCGAAAAAAAGAGAGTCTTAGTTATAAGGTTAAGTCCTATTCTTTATAAAAACCCATCTTAAATAGTATAAATGATGAAATAACACATGTGCCATATCACTCTATGTTCTCATGATCACCCTCATTATCTTCCAACTCACTTGGCATGATAACACTATTGTTCTCAAAAATATATTTTGATCTAGGGTCATGTCTCAATACAAACCACCAATCCCTATCCAACACATCTGGGTAAAAAAAACAACTGGTTAAAGTGTCTGGGGAAAACATTAGGCTCTTTAGCTTCATCCCACATCTTTCTAGAGTTGATACATATTAGCCTACTATCGCAATCTTCCTTTACATTATTCCGATCAAAGGTGTCCCACCACTTGCACCTAAAAATAACACATTGGAAAGAAGAGAAGTCCACTTCAATGATCTCTTCTATCTTTTCGACGTAACCTAATGTCCCTCGTAATAGGTTTTGATCATGGTAGCTAGCTTGAATAGATTGATCAAACTTGACTTCCACTCCATAGTCTTGTGTCATGTGTCCATCATCGACATTTTCTGTGCGAAAATGGTGTCCATATGCCCACATTGATTGGAACAAATGCACCTATAAAAAGTTAGAAAATCATAGTGCCGTGTGTCTAATAACCCAACTGTTAAAATATGAAATATAGATGTTATATTTCAAAGGTGCATTATTAAGTTTAAAATGTACATAAATATATTATTACCGAGTTTCTGCACCCAATCCCTATGTTTAGTGCATCCTCTTCAGCATGCGGGTAATGACTGGTTGCACCGTATTTCTCTCTGACTTGGTCAACAACCCAACTGTTGGGGTACATAATTGGCATATTTTATTTTAAATGATCGTGATAAGGTGCACTTATACCATTCAACCGTCTGAATTATTTCCTGTCACTATCACATTTCATCCTCTTTTGTTCATCCAATGCGACCCACGGTTGTGTCACTTCAGAATTGTGAAGAATGAATTTATTGATTACTTCAATTTCTGCATTCGTTGATGAAATCAAACTGACATATAGTAGATTCGAGATCAAAATATACATTATATTGAATTTCAATGTGAATATTTAATTTGTGTAAATTTGAAAAACTATAAGTCGTTTACTATCTATCAAGTGCCTTTTTCCATTCGTTTGGAGAATCTCCCCTTCTCTTTTGTCTTCATCCCTTTCATTGTCCCAAATCACCGCACCTGGTCTGTTTTCGATCTGCTTGATGTACTCACTAGCATAATAGAAAGACTCATATGATATGTACCCCTCTGCCATAGACCCCTCGGGTTTTTCACTTTGTCGAACAAAACCTTCAATTTCTTCATGTACCTCTCTAAGAAGAACATCCAACGACAAGAAACCACCCCAACTAATTCAACCTCGTATACTATGTGGATTAGAAGATGAACCTGCAAGTCCATGAAACTCGTTGGCAGTTCGTTCTCAAACATACAAACAATCTCAACTATCTCTTGATGCCACCATGGAATGCTAGCCACATGAATCTCCTTTGAAGTGATCCAATGTACAAATGCAGACAATTTAGATATGGCACGTCCTAGGTCTTGGGGAAGTCATGCTTCATACACCCACACACGAACAAAGGATAATGACACTGCAAATTTACAAACACATGCAATAATATACAAAACTAGTTATGTTTTATGATCCCTGCACGGGATAAAATTTATTAATATAAAAAATAATAAAATCATGCTTTTGAAATTATACGTACTCTTACAAGATTCAAATGGTCATGCAATTTCAACACTGACAAATGGTATTCCATGATGAAGCAACGCTGTAGTGAAGACCCATATGAATATGGCACCCTCACACGCATTATAACTTCCTTTGCTAAAGAAAGATCATATTTTTTAAAAATCCATGGGACATCACCTTCTTTGAAATACAAATTAGAGGGACCAACCTCTGATCCTGTACTTTCTAATTTTCTTGGCCAATGTTTCTTTTTAGTTTTTGAAGTAATAAGATCTTTCCTAATAGCCAATGTGTCATTTTGTTTCGATGATATGTGCCTCCATAAATAAGATGAAACCTTTTTAAATATATGCATGGAATCTAATAAGTGGGTAATCTTAAGATGCACCCAATATGGGATGTTATAAAAGATAGATTTCATTTTCAGCCCAATGGGAAATTTCTCAACATAGGTGTTGAAAATTTTTGGATCATCAAACATAGGCTCCCCATTTGAATCGAACATTTCTATGAACTCCTTCTCCTTCTCTCTATCATATTCTCTAAGCCATTCAACTGGCGTCGTTATTACAGGCCTTTGGGTTCTCTCTTGTTTACCATTGAAAGTGGATGTTTCTCTTTTGTAAGGGTGTTCTTCTGGGAGGAATACCATGGTGAAGTCATACACTGGATTTCATAGGTCGTTGGACCATCTAACTTTCAGAGAAGGTCCAAAACATTTACATCCATAATACCATTTTGTTACAAGACCTATGAAATTATTGTATACAATATGCATGGCACATTAAAGATTATCATGAAGATTAGAACAATTACAACGAATTAAATAATTAATATGCGAAAGAATATTGTTATGTATATAAACAAATCAATAAACATGTAATTTACCAGAGCAAACTCCTAAGCCTGGATAATCATGTGTCATGTAAGCACATATTCCATACAATATAAAAATCCTCTTTGCTACAATGGGTCTTGATACATCGTATACATTTATCCCATCCCATAATTCCTTCAATTCATCTACCAGTGGTTGTAAGTAGACATCCATATTCTTCACTTGTCTTCTACCAGGGACTATGAGAGCCAACATAAGATGTTCATTCTTCACAGAAAACCATGGGGGGATATTATTATTGATTACTACTACAGGAAAAACAAAATAGTTAGTGTTTTGGAGGGAATATGGGTTGATGCCATCCATGGCTATGCTGAGTCGTAGACTTCGTACTTCATCCTAGAATTTTTCGGGCCATGTATCCTCTATATGCTTCATAGCTGTTGAATCTATTGCGATTCACATAACTCCCAACTCACTTCTGTGTGAGGCATGCCATCCCTGGAACATAGCTAATTCTTTGCAAAAAAGGAGCCTTTGAATCAATGGGATTATAGGCATGAGCCTCAATATCTTAAAAGGAGCACCACGTGATTTACCCTTCCTTTTTTATTTATCATACCTATCATTCCCACATTTCAGACATATCTCTTTGTCTGCATATTCTCCTCTATATAGAATACAATCATTTGGACATGCATGATATGATATGTACTCAACACCCAACATTTTCAACAATTTCTTTTCCTCTTTGCAGCTACTGGGCAAGACATTATCACACGGAAGAACCTTATCTTTGAATAACCTCAAGGGACTTGATGGCCAATTACCTCAAAATTTCTGAGAACATGCATTCGACAAGCCAAACTTTGCTTTCAAGTTGTACAGTAACATCGTTGTCCCCAAATGGGTAGGATTTGACTGGTAGCCAGGTCCAAAGAGAGGGGTGGTGGAAGCAAATTTAAGGCTTTCGAAAAAGGTATTAGCGATATGAGTATCGTACCCTAGTTGATCATCGTTCTAGAATGCATTTAACAACATTGTCTCAATGGTAGTCGTATCCCTTAAGTAATCATCCATACCAACCTCTATTTGATTTCATCCATTGCCAGCTTGTGAAGAACTACTATTGATGTAGTCATTCCTAATTGGTGAATCTGGACGTACTAGGAATTGAATAGGTGGTTGATTCAACTATTCTCGGTATCATTCCTCTATGATTTTTTCTCATAATTCAGCCTTATCTTGATTTGACATTGTCGTGGGCTGCAACGAAAGATGGTAGGTAGGTCTGTCATGACTCATCATCACTAGAATCCTAATAATTTCAAAAAATATATTTGAACATGATAGTACAAAATCGATGATATCAATTAGTAAGCACGTCAATACATGATTAATTGGTTTGATGTTGAAATAATTACCTTATACCAAACAGTTATTATTATCATCATTGTCCCATGATTGTGGCTAGAAGATGAAATGTTACAATTGGCAGGGTGAAGTGGTTGTCCATTTTCATCTACCAATCGCGCCTTGCGGTATGCTGCTCCCGATAAGAGCTTTCGACATTTTGGAACTGTTTGAATATTTTGTGCATCTGAACTTGATTCTGAATATGCATGAACCTGCAAATTTGTATACATTAATTTTATTCATCTGATTGACATGGATAAAATAAATAAATTCAATTAGATAATTAAAATATAAATAAAATCTGAAGTAATTACGTATGGAGATGGATAGGGAGAAATCTGCGATGGACTTTGAGAAATATTATGGAACGAGATGGATTTTGAAGAATTTCCCATTTGATATAATTATGAGATTTTCTCCTAGCATTTGAGCAAAATCAACAATAAATTTTGGTGTAAATACCTAAAAGTAATATAGGTGCCTTAAAAAACCACTTATTGTTATCGGTGCCAATGTACTATTAGCCATGCCTATGCGGTTTTATTAACGGATGCATATGTGCTGTTAGTTAACAAATGCACCGAATATGGGGATAAACAAAATCGAAACTTTATTTTTTTATAGTGAAAAAAAAACGATAAATTGAAAAATGGGTGGCAAATGATTTTCAGAAATCTAATTTCATAAAAAACTTCTTTAAATAGTAAAAGCTATTCATTATTTCATTATTTTTGCAAAATTTTTTAGGGAGGAATTTGCATGAGAGACATACTTGGAGCAAGAGAGCACGAGAGCACTCTGGAGCAGCAAAATACTTTTGAACAACAACATTATTCATCGAATCAGAATTTGAAATATCTGGTGATTCATACAAAAACCGTGTAGTATAGTAAAATTGTTAAATTTTACTGTAATAATTGTTTTTTTACAATTTCTGTTAGATTTAATACACGCATAGTAAAAATTTTAAATTTTACTGTGCATTTTACTAATAAAATCATTTACAATCTCTATTCCTATTTACATTTAATTAAAATTCAGAAAAAAAAAAACAAAAAAATCCATTCTTACATTAAACCCTTGCTTCTTCTTGTTTATGTGACTTCACAATTAGGGCTTTTCATTTTAGATTTATAGGGTTTCTATATATATATATATGCGTATGACATCTAACCCGCGGAACCACTTGCAGAGTCAGATCCCAATCCATGTCCGCCCTTGCACGATTTAAAAAAAAACAACTTTCTTTAAATTAGTGCGCATTGTTTAAAATAGCGCACTGGTGCGCGATTGTAGTATAGCGCACCGGGCGCGTACTAGCAAAAAACACTGTTTGATAAAAACATTAATTTATGTTTATGTTAATCGGTGCTCCAGTATTAATATGACGCACCGGGTCTCCTTGTTGAAAAAGAGCACCGTACTGCATTTCTAATGTGTTGGCGGTGCGTTTATAAGAACCTACCACACTACATTCGATGCGCAAGTTGTGAAAGGCCCACCGTTTTCTTGATTTTTTATTTTTTATTTTTACCTAAAAAGTATGTGATTTATTTATAAATATATTAATGAATGGTACAGGTTTCATATTGATAAATAAATGGCCGACAAGAGTTCAAGTAACAAAAATATTGATAGCACATCCAGAAAAACAAAAAAGGCAAGTTCTTTGTAAATTATTTACAAAAATTATTATTTTTGAACTATATGTAAGTTTAACTAATACGTATTATTTAGTGTTTATCACGCAGAGCCACAAAATGACGAAGTTCAATAAGATTATTTCTAATTTAAGACCAGAAGAGTGTAAAAGTTTGATGGAAAAATTGCAGAGGATGAATCAGGTGAAGGAAAAAATACTATCGATCCACTATGAGTTTTTTTTTTAATTTTCATTAACAACATACTTAAAAATATTAGATAACATGTTTCAAACAATCTATTAATTCAAATATGTTTAATGTTCTACAAGGACCAACAACGAAGAAAATGAATGTTGTTCTAAGAAAAGAAAAAAAAATAGAACATGCAAATGAAAATGAATTTCTCCTTAGATAATTTAGAGTGGTGTTGGAGGTTAATTTCTTTCCACTTACAATACAAAAATCAATCCAATGATTCCAAGAACCAAATTTTATTTAAACTACAAGATGAGTTTCCAGGTAATTGGTCAATGAGACATGTCAGACTTTTAATAGCAAAAGCGTACAAAAAAAAAAAAGAAGGATTGAAAAAATAATATTCCTTTAAATTTTTTTCTAGAATTATATGTATATATTACTACAAAGAAATCATTTATAAATATCACTTTTTTTATATTTACTTTTCATATATCAATATAAAAATTAAATAGTTTATTGTCATGTTACATTTTCAGGAATATTATGAAAATCTCAAAGGATGAACGAGCTGATATCAGAAATATGCCAGTAGGAATGTCCAAAAAGGTGTACAAGGATATGGTCAAAGAAATGGACATAATTGCATCGCACGAGGAGCCATCTCAACAACAACGTGCTTCAAATGTAATATTTAATCATTGAATTTTTCGATTATGTACAATAAATAAACAATTTAGCATTAAATATTAATTTTCAAGTATTTTTTAGCAGAAAAGAAAAGAAAATGGAACCCATTCAACACATAAAATAGGATGACAAGGAAGAAAAGGGTTGATATCTATGTTTGTGAGTAATTGTTACTTCCATATAACAACTTAACTAGATTTCATTTTTGTATATTTTAAGTTGTTTTACAAAAATCATCATTGAATGTCTTCAAATAGGTGTTAAAATACAAAGAAGAACCATCGGAAGAATTGATTGACATTGGGTTAAGTATGGGTTGTCAGTATATGTTGGCATTTTAGAAATTAATTGTGGAATTTGTAAGCATATATCTTTTTTTACTTAGCTTCATCTATAATTAGTAGGACAAACAAATCTTTTATATTAAATCTATGATTTGTTATGGGGTATAAAACTTGCAGGAAACAAAATATGGAACTGCGACAAAAAATGAATTGTTGAAATATGGCATGAAATTTGGTTTTGAAGGAATGTCTATAGTTCACGAGTTAATTCTTGCTATGGTACATTTCTTTTCGATTTACATTGATGTATATTATTTAATATTGCAATTTTCGTTATTCTCACCAATGTATATACACTCATTACATTTTGTTTTTATGTTTGTAGATGGAACTTGAAGAAGAAGAAAACAATCAACACAATGAACAAAATGTTCCTCGAAATAACCCAAGTCATGGAAGTAGCTCGAGCAGTGACAATAGTTATAGCGAAGAATGATGATTAATATGTTTGGATATCAAAGCAAGGTGTTGTATTTTTTGAAATATTTGTATCTGAAATTAGACATTTTGTTTAATTTAATGGACATAGTGTCCCAATTGAAAGACAAAGGGATACCAATAACTATCCCCTTTTGTATGACAAAGAGTGTCTTATTCATATATAATATATATGATAATAATAAAATATGTTTAAATTTATTCTATTGCGTTCTCCATTGTCACTGTGAAATGTTACACCACTGATTAAATATATGGATGATTAAATATTATAATGAAGAGATGAAAATCCTGATGATATGATATAACAAATTCATCCAAACATCACATTCAAATGCACTAATAAAAAATTAATTGATATGAATATTGTTATATGATATGTGTCGACTTCTGATGAATAATGATTTTTTAAAAATCACAATAATTGCACTGTCACAGGTCGATGTTTCTAAAAAATAGAAAATGAACACTAGTGCATGTTAGTTACTACGCACCAGTGTGTTTGTATGATACTATGCACTGGTGCATTTGTATGATGCTGCGCACCGGTGCGTTTCTACGACCTATGGGCACTGCACCAAATACCAATTAGAATGCTCAGTGTGCTTTATTGATGACTACCACCGGGGCAGGCAAATAGGTGTTGCATGCACCAGTATGGTTTGCCTTTAACGCGCCAGTATATTTTTATAACTTAACGTCTTGGTGTGTTTTAACACCTAAATGACCCAATGCATTTTTGTCAAACCAGGAGGTAACTCCTCAAATCAGAATATGTCATTAGCTAAAGAATGTACATGCATTTATACATGGAGGTGAGGCTATTGGGATTCATCTCCCAATGACTCTTGGCCTTCCTTATTTCCTACTATTATTTATTATACAAAATTACATATCCACACCCATCCCATAGGATTAGGTGTCAACATTTCCCCCTTTAATCCGAAGGGATGTTGGTGAGTCCAAGCATCGATCTGAACTTTTCAAACTTTTCTCTTCCAAGTGCTTTGGTGAAGATGTCAGCAGTTTGCTCATTTGTGGAACAATGATGTAGATGGATGGTTTTGGCCTGAACATGATGTCAAATTAGATGGTACTTTGTATTTATGTGCTTTGTTCGATCATGGAACTTTGGGTTCTTGGCCAACTTTATTGCAGAAGTGTTGTCGATCATGAGTGGAGTGGAATACATTTGTTTCATCTGCAAATCTTCCAGGATCTTTCGGAGCCACACAATTTCTTTTGTTGCTTCAGCTGCTGCCACATATTCTGCCTCGGTCGTGGAATCTGCTGGAACTGACTGTTTGCGTGATCTCCATGAGACAGCTCCTGATCCAAGACTCATGGTGTAGCCTGTAGTAGACACCCCTGTTTCTTTGTCGCCATCAAAGTCTGAATCAGAGTATCTGATCAAGTTGAAGTCGCCTACCTGTGTATATTTGAGTCCAAAGTCTTGAGTCCCCTTCAAGTACCTTAGCACTCTTTTTGCAGCAGACCAATGTCCTTCACAAGGTTTTTGCATGAACCTTGAAAGGATTCCAACAGCAAATGAAATGTCAGGTCTGGTGGTGGTCAGGTAGATAAGACTTCCTACAAGTTGTCTATACTTAGTTGCATCCTCAAATTCCTTCCCTTCAATAGATGTGAGCTTCAAGTTTTGTTCCATTGGAGTGGTTAAGGGATTACATTCATCCATGCCAAACTTGTTCAAGAGATCTCCAATGTACTTCTTTTGAGAAAGAAATATAAATTTAGGATGTTGAATTACTTCAATACCCATATAGTAATGAACATGACCCAAATCAGTCATTTCAAAACCTTTCTTCAATTCTTTCTTCATGGATGCAATATAGCTCTCATTGTTCCCTGTTATCAAAAGATCATCTACATACACCACAAGATATACAACTATTTTTCCAACTTTCTTAACAAAAAAAGTTGCATCATCAAGATCAAAATGTTTGAAGTCAAGTTTCAGAAGATGCTCGGTTAATTTCTCATACCAGGCTCGTGGTGCTTGCTTGAGGCCATACAAAGATTTTATAAGCTTGCAAACTTTGTGTTCTTGACCCTTTACAACAAATCCTTCTGGCTGGGACATATAAACTTTCTCCTTTAGATCTCCATTCAAAAAAGCTATTTTTACATCCATATGATGGACTTTCCATCCATTCTGAGCTGCTAAGGCAAAGAGAGTCTGGATGGTGGTCCATTTTGCTATGGGAGCAAAAGTTTCTTCATAATCGATTCCTTCTTTATGTGCAAAACCTTTTGCCACAAGCCTAGCCTTGTGCTTTTCAAGTGAGCCATCTACTTTATACTTGTTCTTGTAGACCCACTTACAGCCAATTGGTTTCGTTCCCAAAGGCGGATCAACCAGCTTCCAAGTGCCATTCTTTATCAAGGCATCATACTCCTTCTGCATCGCTTCTTTCCATTCATCATGAGAAGCGACTTCTTTGAAGGAAGTTGGTTCATGATCTGTAGAAAAACTCAATTCACAGTTATAAGCAATATCCATATCAACAGGAGAATCAGAATTATCTACATCACCTTCGATTTGTTGAGTGGAACTTCTTGTTCCTATTTTTCCAACCTCATCGGGATGAACATTCTCAAGTGTCTTTGTCAGCCATTTGGGAGGACCTCTTTGAGATGGCCCAGGCTGGTCATTTGACTGAGTTGGGATTGATTCAAGATTCAATCTCCTAATTCTATCAATCACATCATCCAATGTGTCATATGTGGTTCTTTCTTCATGTGGGGGAGAGAGTGCTTCAGGAAATGATTCCATAGTTTGATTCAATATCGGAATCGCCCTTTCAAGATGTGGAATCACATTATCAAATTCTTGGAAGGACTCTGCATGTCTGAATCTGTCCAGGCGATCAAGTTGCCGCTCAACAACCTTGTCACTCTTGGAAGATTCAAGAAATATGACATCTCTTGCTATCACAAACTTCTTATTTGTTTCATCATAGAGACGATATCCTTTGGAGGTATTGGAGTACCCCAAGAAGATACATTTTCTGCTTCTAGCACCAAGTTTGTTCCTTTGACCCTTGGGTATCAAGGCATAACAGGTGGACCCAAACACCCTGAAATGCTTTACCGAAGGAATGTGGCCATGCCACATTTCAAAAGGAGTTTTGTTTCTAATTGAACTTGAAGGTCACCTATTCTTTATGTAAACAACACATAGAACTGCATCAACCCAAAACATCAATTTACATTCTTGAAAAATAACATGGAGCGAACCATATTTAAAATAGTTCTGTTCATTATTTCAGCGACACCATTCTGTTGGGGATTATATGGCACAGTTGTTTGATGTTTGATTCTATGTTGACGAAGATAATTTTCAAATTCGTTTGAAGTGTATTCTTTTCCATTATCAGTACGTAGAGAGCCAATATGTGTTTGTGCATCATTTTCAATCCATGCATGAAAATTCTTGAATGTTTGAAAAGCATCAGACTTATTCTTTAATAAGTAAATCCAACACATTCTGGTGTAGTCATCAATAAATGTCATCATGTATTTATTTCCATTTGCAGAAGCAATAGGCATAGGGCCACATAAATCTGAATGAACAAGCTCAAGTTTTCTATGTGCTCTGGAGTGTGAATCATGAAATGGCTGTTTTCTATGCTTTCCTAGAATACAAGCATCACATTCCTTAGGTTTTCTATGAATTGTAGGCAGTCCATTGACACCATTTTTCTTCAACAAACGAAGGATTTCATAGTTTAAGTGTCCAAATCTAGCATGCCATAAAATACTTGATGGGAATGTACCTTCATCATGATGTGAACTGAATGCAAAGTTTTGAGCATGAGCAAATGAACCTTTCAGCTTCAAGAGTCTCCCTTCTTCTATTCCCTCCATGACAAGTGAGTGATCTGATGCTTTTCTGACCTCTGCCTTGCCATCAAACAAGTGAATGAAGTGTCCTTGCTGGCGGATTTGGACCAGGGACAACAAGTTTCTCCTCAACTCAGGGAGGTATAGAACCTCATGTAGGATATGATCTGGAAGACCAGGTAGTTTAAGCCTGACTGTGCCAAGCCCTGATGGCTTGAGTTTGGATTTATCTACGAAATATACTGCTCCATCAACTTTGTCAGTGAATTCTTCAAAAAAATATTTTCTAAATGTCATGTGACATGTTGCTCCTGAATCTAGCAACCAATCATCTCTCCATGAAGTAAATGAAACATCAAACAAGTCTTCAGTTACTCCATTTATACAATGTGCTAGAACATAATGAGCGGATTCAGGTGCTTTACCTTTGTCTTTGTCATTAGTTTTACCTTTGTCTTGATTTCTTTGCTGCTCAATTTCCTCCCAAGGTGTTCTACATTTGGATGCATCATGTCCATCTCTATTGCAACGTGTGCAATGAAGATTGGATTTGTCAGATTGTCTGCCCCCCCTTTTTGTGAAGTTTCTTCTTCCTCTTCCTCTTCTGCCACCTCTTCCTCTGGATGAATATGGAGCATGACTCTTTTCTCTATGTGCCAAGTATGCAGCCTCTTCGGAAGATGAAGGGACTGCCATCTTCCCAAAAGCTTTCTCTCTTTCTGCAAAATTTTTCTCAAGTGTATCAAAGGTGATATGCTCAAAGTTCCCACTTGCTTGCAAAGACTCAAGATAATGTGAGTAAGTCAGATATAATGCCTTAACATATGATATGAGAGGTATGTCCATTTTTACACCAGTGCTATCAATATCATGCATGATCGATCTAAATTCTGAAGCTAAGGCAAGGGGATCATCATTCTTCATTTCAAGACTGAACAACTTAATCATCAATTGAACATTTTCTAATTCTGAATGTGAGTCATAGAGTTATTTTAGCTTGCTCAAGGCATCATAGGCATTTGAGAATGATGAAATGTGGTGACTCACCTCTTCATTTACGGAAGCTGCAATCAAGGCATAGGCCTTGCAGTTCTTGTTTTCCCAAATGGCGAGCTCTTTGTCTGAAGTGGGCTTTGCTGGTGGATTTCCTTCTTGTCCTTCACATATTCCTTTCCACAACTCATTAAAAATGAGTGTGTGTTTAATCTTCCGAGACCATTCAAGATAGTTCTCTTTGCCGGAGAGAACCACCCCAACAATAGAGATTAGAGAATGCATAAGTTTGCTGGAAAAAAATCTTTTGAAGAGGAAAAAATTCTGCTAGAAAAATTTTCAATTATGGAGATTTTCTCAATTAAAGGGGACAAAAACTCTTGCTAAAAATACTGGATTCTGCACCCAAAAAAAAAAAAAATATTTTTTTGTTTGGAGAAAAAAAAATTGTATGGGTTATATGATTGGTGAGATGGAATATAATATGGTGGGGGGGTATAATATAAATTGGAGTGGTATTAAAAGAGTGGAGGGGGCGGTTTTAATATGGTGGACAGAACGTTATATGACAGAGCGTATTACAAATGATAGAGCTGCGTATTATATGGGAGGGGCGGTAGTTTGATAGTGGTTTTACAAACAACGTGGACGGTGTATTGTAATATGGACAAAGGGCAGTATATTGGGAGTGGTATAGTGTAAAGTGGAGTGGTATTAAAAGAGTGGAGGGGGCGGTTTTAATATGGTGGACAGAACGTTATATGAAAGAGCGTATTATGTGGGCGGAAATATGGTGGAGGTTGTCAGTTCAAAACCCAAGCCACGCTCCCTATCCTTTGACCACATATAATATAACACGACACTGACTTAACGAGACTTTGGTTTTGCAGTCGATGATGATGGTTTGGGTGAGCGCGCGGGTGTATATGGTGGAGGTAGCGTAGAATTGGAGTGACAGTGGTACTGTGGAATAGACAACGCTGTAGTGAGGATCTGTGCGTGTTACAATGAAAGTCGGAGTTTTGAATAAGCAGAGACAGTGATGTTATGCAGTTTAAAACATCGTAGTATTGGAATTACAAACTGCGTGGAGGGCATATGGATATGACAGTGCTATATATGGTTCGCTGCGGATATATATACAATGCATTCAACTGTAGAGAGGGGGGCGTGTAGAATGTAGTATTGAATAATGGAAAAAAGATGTGCGTATCAAACCAGGAGTTGAGCCAGCGCAGGTAGGGAGGGGAGCTGGGCGATAGGGAAGGCGTTAGGGAAGATGGGAGATGTGAGGTGCGTTGGGTAGGTGAGGACTTTAATAATCGAATTTGCAGGTGTGTGCAGGGGCTGCAATTTGCAGTATTTCAGGAACTGCAGAATTGCAGAATCTTCAGGAGCTGCAGGAGCTGCAAATGTCAGAGCTGTGTAGAGATAAAAAAAAAATGCAGAATAACAGTATAGCAATAATTAGGAGCAGCAAAAACTATTATTAAAAACTGACTGAGCAAAGGAGAGGGAGTTACACCATAGGCAAAAATGCCAATAGTGGGACTGGCTCTGATACCATGTTGTTTTGCCCCTCTTATGGCTTAATGGTATCAGAGCGACAGGTCTCGAGTTCGAAACTCACCCGGCTCGCGTTGGGGGGGAGATTGTTGGACATTAGGTTCAATGCTCCCCGTGTGTTTCGTGACATGGACTAACCACCTCTCATGGATCCTAACTCTGGAAATTGTAGCAGAGACTAATGCCTGTGGGTTTTGGTCTAATGGCAATCGTGATTCCAACAATTTTTACACCCTAACGATGCTGGTGCATGCACCTTTTATCGGCCCAATGCATCTTTGTGGGTCGCACCAGGACGTTGCTAAACGCCCCAAGGGCTTTCGAAATTTGTTTTCCATCCTGATGCTTGGTATATTTATAGTACCGGTGGGTATAGGGTAAAATGCACTGGGGCATTTACACCTGATGTGCGCACCGATGAGAAAAACATCCGTAAAAACCTCCGGGTGTCGAGTTTTTTTTAGTTGTATTGAAGTTCAGTTAGAAGCTTCGTCAAAACCCTCGTTACCAAAAAAAAATGTTGTAGCAAATTTTTTTTGACAATTTTGGCCAATTTTATAACACTAAAAACCTCCTTTATAACCTCTACTAGAGGGTCTCTTCCTTGTAGTGGTAATTTGATGCTCCAAGGAGCTTATTTCTCTCCTTGTAGAAAGAATCCATATGACCTGTAGATTCAGACATTGAGTAATGATATGATACTTGATAACCAAGATTCTTCTCGATGATGTCTTCAACCTTCTTGATGCCTTCAAGACTTTTGAAGAGACTTCCTTGAAAGAGGTTCCCTAGTATTTATTCAACAACAACTTTCAAGGGTGATGAATAAAAACAATATGCTTTCTTCAAGGACGCCTTCCAAATAGATCTTTCTTTCAAGAGAGATCAACAACCTTCTTGTAATCTTCCTTTGATGTAGTCTTATTCTTCTTCAATGTAAAAACCTTCCTTCTAGATCAATAGGTCTTCTACCAAATAGTATTCAAATGGATTCCTTCATGAGACAATCCTTCTTCAAGATTTCCTTGAGAGTTTTCCTTTTTCCTTCCCCTTAACAAGTAATTCCTCGTAGTGTCCTTCCAGTTGCCTTCCTTATTCACCTTAACTCTGATACCATGCTGGAAAATGCAATGTGGCAACTAATTAATTCTTATTTCCCTTAACCTTAATATTTGCTTGTGAACTTAGTTAATCTTATTGAATTGTTTAGTTAGATATTTTCATCAAACAAAAATCAAGAACGAAATAGTAACAACAGAGGACACATAAATTAGGCTCTCGGCCAAGGAAAAACCCCTCCAAGGGGAAAACCATGAAAACTCTTCTCTTCTTATAATTTTCTTCAAATGAGATACAAAGACCCAAACCCTAGACCATGTCCTTCTCCTAGTACAAATTCAACCCTTCTTCAAGCCTTCCTTTGATTTTGCATCAACCAACTACAAACTGCAACTTCGACCTACCAGCTTCAATACTGCAACTTGTCATGTAACTTCGACACTGCAATTTTGGCCTTGCAGCTTTCAAGGAAAACCTAATTCAACCTACTCCTGAGACCTTCCTAGAGAAACACAACTCCTCCTAAGGTCAACAAGGTCCAGATACAATATTCTTCCTTTCATATACAAGATGCTACACTTCATCCTACTGCAACTCGGACCTGCAACTTCAACCTCTTTCTACAACCCAAAAACCTTATAATTTCACACGTGTGAGAGTGATAGAGCCTAAAAACAAAAAAAAATTGTCCTCCTTTCCTCTCCTATACCTTTGCTCTCCTTTTCTACTTCTCCCAGCTACAGATCAAATTTATTCTTGTGATGTCGAACTTCTGGAGTGAGTGAGTGCCAAATGAGGTAAAAATACTCCTTTATATAGCCTCTCCAAGGGGTCGAATTCCCTCCCTTAGGCTGACTTGATGCTGTCAAGGCCAACTTATAATTTTGGAGTTTCCAGGACTTTCTAGACTAAAAAATATTCTTCTACAAAATATATTTTTCCCGAAATGGTCTTATAAACATGATGTTGATTACTCTTGACTCATGACAATAAATATTAAGACCTAAAAAACCCTAGAAACATGAAGAACATGCTTTCACCTAGAATACCATCAATAAAGAGCATGAAACTCGTGCTTTAATAATAATAAAATTTTCTTTTATTTTCTTGTTTGTTACATAAGATACATATTGAAATGAGTACAACAACAATTATGAAGATCGAAACTAGTTACTTTTCCAACAATATCCACTTCAACAAGCTGAGACTCATTAACAAGTAACTATGCTAAAGAAGAAAAGGCATGTATCATGGATATTTGTTGATAATCATCATCAAAATCGTCACTAGAAATAAGTGATGGATGATATCCTACCAAAGCATGAGGAATAGGGTCATCATAGATAGCCTCACGATGCAAAATCGTATGGTGAGTAATGACTTGTAAAATGATACCCCCACTGAAAATACTCACTAGATAGTTGATATATATGCACCTTACATGTGGTGAGTGGATCCATTCACTTGATCTAAAAAAACTGATGTTAAATAAAGGGTTTTCTACCCATGCAGGAGCTCATAATGAGTCATATTGAAGACAACACAAGTAGATGTGTGGTTGATGATAAATGTTTCACATACAACCCTTTCTCCCTATATGGAAAGCATCAATATTCTAAAAGTGAACCATGGAATGGGCCATTTCCATGGTGCCCCTATTCTTCTACTCAAGAAAACTATTCTATTGAGTATAGGGAATAGTCTGCTACCAATATATGCCATTAGAGAAAAAAATCTAATGGAACACACTACCAATGTACTCTCCTAGCCTGTTAAACCAAATACACTTGATCTTGTCCTAACCTTGAGCTTTAGCGAGGTTTGTGAATACTCAAAATTTGTAAACACATCATCCTTGGATTTAATGGTGTAACCCATAGAAACTGAAAAAACCCATCAATAAAGGTGAGGAAGTACTTGGCACCACCAATAAAAGTGGCCATGGGACCCCAAACATCCCTTACTATTAACTCAATGCATTTAGAGGCCCATACTAAGTTTTAATTTTGAAATCACTCTTGATGATTTTTACCACACATCCCCAGAAACATCACTAAGAAAGTTGATATGAGGAACACCTTCAACAAGGTGAAGATGAATCACCTCCACAAGGATCCATATTTGGTGTGATCGAGATGAAATTACCATAGATTACTATCATCATATGAATTAGGCACCACTGCAATGAATTTATTCAAATTTAGAGGTGAAGAATACTTACCCAAATTGTACACATAGTAGGATTGATCGTGATATCAAGAGGCAATAAATTTAAAGGTCATCGATGTCCTTCACAACCCATGCATCTAGCAAAAATTCACCATGTTATTGTTGTGAATAATGAAAATAGAGAGATTTTGTCCCACTCCATAAACATGAAGAATGTCTTTGCATAAAGTGTTATCAATTTGACCAAAGTTACAACCAAAGACTAGGAGAGTCATCACCAATAGATACATGCTCACATTTAGGTTCATCATTGTAATCAAAGAGGAGGTGGAATTTCTTCAACATATGGGTGGAAACGCTAAAATTTTCAATCCATTCTTGAGTAAAAATGGATAACCACAACAATGTGCACGTCCAATCATGTGGAATGGCCGATGATGTCTTTGAAGAGATCATTTCCAACTCTTTAATTTTCAATCCTATGAAGATAGAAGCAATAATTTTTGAACCCTTTCCCCTTCGTATGGAAATACAAGAATATTGAGCTCTTCCTTTTATAAAACTTGGAAGCGTCCTTAAATATTCATGTGTACATGAGGAAGGGGTAGCTTTAGTGTTTGCATGCTCTCCAAGAAACAATTTACCCAGGTTTCTCAAGGTGAATTTTTGTTCGATAAGATTAAAAATATGTGTTCCAAAGCATGAATATAGAAGCAATAATATTTTATCACTTGCCCCTCCCTATAGAAATAAAAGCATATTGACCTCTTATTTTTAGAAAACTTGGAAATGTACCTTAAAGATTCATGTGTACATGAGGGAGGAATAGCCTTAGTTTTGGCATGCTCTCCCAGAAACAATTCACCCAAGTTTCTCAAGGTGAATTGTTGTTGGATAAGATTACAAAATTTCTTCCAAAACAAGGGATGTTTGGACTAAAGAGCAATGCTATAAACAATGATAGTAAAACTTTTTAATGTTGTACACAAGTTATTATGAACAATATTGATATTGATATACTCAAGTTGTTCGCTTCACTTTTACCACTGTGTAATAATGTCCACTTTTAGATTCTTGAACTTGGAAATATTCTTCTCAATAGTAGCAAAATTAACCATTTTAAGGTTGGAGAGCTTTTTTTCAAGTCTATTGATTTGATTCATGTTCACTGCACCAACTTACAGTGTGACAATAATCCCAAACACACTTTTCACTTTTGTTGTTTGTGTATTGGACAAGATTGGCTTCCATGAACAAAGTGATCAATCCAACAATTCCATCCTTCTTTAGACATACAAGATCATAATTGTCATTAGTGAAGTGACTTCTCCAAATACATCCATTAAGCTTGATTGACAATGTAGAGTTATCATTTGAATATGGTATGCATGATATATGGCCCCATTGAGGCAATAAAAAAACCATTTTCCAACCATGGATATCACAATACCAATGCAAATATACAACTACTTGTGGTTGGAATAAGGAGGAAAAAGAGTGCATTGGACTTAAGGAGGGGAACCATAGCAACTTCCTTAAATTTTCTTAAAAACCTAGAAAAAATGGCCAACTCTAGGTGAAAATGTGAAGATAAGGGTAAAAAACATTAAAAAACTGGTTGTTGTCCAAAAATTAAGGTGTTTGAAACCCTAACTTCAAATTTATACCAACCTGGTACCATGTTTAAAATAATTATGTAGAGGATCTATAGTGGATTCACCAACAAACCCTAATCCAATAAGATAAACAAGTTGAAATATAATATCACCTTAATGATGAGACAATTAGTATAGGTGTTCTTAGGCAAAAGAATGAATAAAGTCACATTTCAATGAGATGATGTTACAAATGAGAGAGGTGGTGTACTTACCACTCCACTTAGGTTAAGGTGGTAGCCTTAAGGAGGAAACTAGGTCAACACATCCTAAAATATAATAAAGTGTAATAGTGGGTGTAACAAACCACAACTACCTCTAGTACATTTCGGGGAAATTCCGACACTTTTGACCAAATGTTGGAAATTTCCCCAAATTTTTTCAATCCTGCCTGAAACCGTCACTATACCGACGTTTAGAGAAAAGTGTCGCAATACTGACACTTAGACAAAGTGTCGCAATTGCGACATTTGGAGGAATATGTCGCAATTGCGACACTATGCCCCAAAGCGTCGCTATTGCGACGACTGCCTCCAAACGTCGCAAGTGCGACACAATGTATAAGTGTCGCAATTGCGATGTTTGGAGGCAACCATCTCAATAGCGATGCTTTGGCCACTGTCGGTATAACGACATTTATATGCCTTTGCAAAATCCATGTCACTTATGGTTTATTTTTTATTTTCTTTTGCTTGAACTAAGTCTTATTTCCATGTGGATTGTGTAATTTCACTTTTATTGCATATTATAGAATGTGTTTGTTTATAAGATTATATGATACAAGTGAGATAAAGGTTTATTATTTATCATATATAAATAAATTTATCAATATTGTACATTTACACTTCTATGAGGTGATGTTATAAGTAAATTCATAAATATCTCTTTTTAATCCTCATTTTACTCCATGAATATGTTTGGAAATGAAATTTCAATAGATTAATTTTCTCCGAACCTATGTATCATCAATATTGTACATTTACATTCTTAATTATGAGGTGATGTTATAGGTAAATCCATGAATATCTCCTTTTAATCTTCATTTTACTCCATGAATATGTTTGGAAATGAAATTTTAATAGATTAATTTTCTTGCTATTATATGTTTTACGAAGATATGGTAAGAAATTCTCTCTTGTTCTTCTTAGAAATAATTATATATAATTTTTTTTTTTTCAAAATAGATTAAAAAAATTATATGAGAAAAATTATTAATTCATCAATATGTGTGTGTGTGTGTTGTGATGAATAATTTCATAGTTCAACTTAATGGTTCATTATATAATCATGTGACCATCACCAATGATATATCTTAAAAATCAACTGAAAATCCATGTGTACAAAATCGATGTATACTCTAGAGAGTGGTTCTCATATCATTATGTAAATTGTTGTATGCTACTTCAACAAAATTATAAGATAAACTGTAATACACATCACATATGCACCATAACAATTTCCATACAACTAATTTGTTTTAGGATATGCATTCTAGGGGTAAATTCCATATGATGTGTATATCAATCTATTAGGTGTTGGTAAGTTGTGAGTATCTAAGAAATGATAAGGAATACCCATACATCATGATCTTGTAATGTGATTATAAATTGTGTCTATAATTTCCATAAAATGTATAAATGATTTGTTTAAAAAAAATCAACACAATCAACCCTAAACAATGCTCATGATGTGGAATGTCATTGGCGAAACCAAAATGATGGTCACATGTCCCATTTCTATGGTAATGGTGATCATATATATGTTGTAGCAACACTTGATGAGTAATTAAATAAATCTAAGAGTGTGACTCATTGTGCCATATTTTTTTAAAGCATGATTTTTTTTCCTAGTTTTTACTAATTTGTTAACATATTTTATTCATTTGGAAAGCTAATTAATGATGCTTTAAGTAATTAGGACCTAATGAGAGATAATCTTCACATCTTCACTGAAATATATTTAGTAATGCTACTTAAGAAAAATTGAAATATAAACTATAATACACATCTTATATCTGCCATAACAATTGTCATACAACTTATTTACTTCTAGATACATATGAAATACTTCATGTAAATGCCATATTATGTGTATACCAATATAGTAGGTGTTGGTAAGTTATGAGGATCTAATAAATGATAGGGTATCCACACATTAGTGCCCTGGTGAATTTTTTGCATAATTTTCTATTTGTTGTAATTTTGTTGCCTGGATTTGTTATAGATTTCAAATAATACAATTATCTACCAATTGTTCTTTATAAAGAAGAAGTAAAATAAGTAGTCACCTAAAAGTGAGCCATGTGAAAATATTGGTAACATGAGTAACCTGGTAAGCTGTAAATGAAAAGTGAAAAACCTCCACTCACCAACAGGTGGCAGGCAGGGTTGATTTTGGATTTCTCTTTACCCATCTCACAATTTTTTTTGACGTTTTGGTAATTATTTTTCTAGTCAATAAAAATTACGTTTAAAATTTTGCACTTCATTAATGATGTTCTCATAATAAATTAACCCTTCACCAATAAAAGTTTGATTAAAAAAATTGAACGCTCTTCCATTTTCTTTGGATTTTGGAGTGTGATATATCTGTGTCATGGAATTTTAATACCTAAAGTTTCAAGAGAAATAAATGATTCTTGTCAAACTAATATTTCCTCAATATATGCTATGATCTACTAAAAATTACTTCAAAAAGAAAGTAACCTTCCAATATAAAGAAAAAAACATGAACGAGCTTTCCCTAAATTGCAATAAATTTATGTTTATTATTAATATTACATAATCTGTCTCATAAAAATTGCATAATCGGACTAAGAACAGATCCTCGGTGCTTTTTTTATTGTCGTTGTGATTAAAATAATGAGCCAAAGAATGCTAAGGTACTCAGATAAATCAATCTATGTATTATTTCTCACAAAATCATGTTGAGTAGTGGAGACTAAGCGCTAGATTTTTTTTTTGTCCTCAATCTCTCTATTAATTATGCCTATGTAGTTATAAGAATAACAAGCCAAAGAAATCTCAGGCTTCTAGAGAAATTAGTCTCTGCGTGCAAAAATTAATGATCACTGTTGACTAAATGTTATACCATTTGAATTTGCTAAGCGAAATTAATCAGGCCATGATGTACCATTTGTCAGTATTTATTTTCTCATGTATGAAAGTTGATGTACCATTGAAAGTTTAATAATTCTATTGAAAGTTTAATAACTATAATATATATATATATATATTTTAAATTTAATGATTAATAATAATTAAATTAAAATTCTTAAAAGACAAAATAAAAGCCTAATAATCACGAACTATTATGATAATTTAAAAATATAGAACTCAGGCTGAACATAGTTACAAAGATACCAAGAAAAGAAGAGTGCATGTGCATGATAACCTCTTTCTTGACAACCTATGAGTGCCATTCTCAATGAAGACTCAAGACTCAACTGGATTGGATTGTGTATCAAAACAGTAGGAATGAATCAAAGTTCAATGAATGAATAAATTGATCGAGAAAATTTATAGGGAAAGGTAACTTGACTATCAATCTACTAAACCTCACTTCCATGATTAAGAAAACACCACCACCTTCTCAGTGGTCCCATCATGGTCCACCTATTGAAAAACAACCAACAAATATTATTTTTTATATATTTTTGCATGGCCATTGGACAATGATTTACTATGGTTTTCCTACTAAATTCCAATGGATGATTATTCAAAAATATTGAGAATTAGTTTAGTCTCAAGGCATAGCCAAGAGTCTTACTGGATAATTATAGATTACCTCTCCATTGGATTATTGTACATTTTTCATCTACATTTTCATGTGAGTTTCAATTGATGCTAGATCTTTTCCTTCTATTTCTTTAGTGAAGCTAAGAGTTAACTTTGATCTTACATTAATAACTATACTTGCATGAATATCCATGCTTTTATACTTCCCCACTATGGTCAATGTTGATGTATGGCCTTGGCCCATTGATCTTACAATTAAATCACTATTCATATTCAATTTTCTCCAGTTCAGCCCAATAAAATAAGGAAAACAAAAAATGAAGTCTTGATTTTTCTTTCCAGTGCTCCTACATAATACAAATACTCTTAAAAACCAATTAATATATAAATTGTCATCATTCATGCTAAAATCAGTTTCAATTTTTTTAATGAATCCGCTTACAATTAATAGATTACATTGCTCACAGAATGAGAGATAATTTAGAACTATGATTTCACAATAATAAATTACCCTAGCAGTTCAAACTTTGAACATACCTTATGAAATTAAAATATGGTAGGTTAATGAGCCAATCTAGTTTCCTCGGAGCCAATCTTGAGCTCGACCTAAGTCAGAATGCCTTGAGAGTGCGAGTGTAAGGAACTAGACGCCGAAAGCTTTTATTTTATGCTTGTGTAATTCACTATTTGACCATCAAGCCAAGCCACTAGCTATATTAACACTACTTCATGTTAGGGAAGATTGGCATTCTAATTTTTTAGTGCTATAGCCGTACTTTTTCACTGCTTCACTGATCACAACCTTGGAAGTTTGCAGGGCAAGGTGATTTATTATTTCTTTGGTGTTTTACGTAAAAGAAAGGATTTGTGAACTTTTTGTAATAGGAAGGGGAAAACTAAATTGATTCTAATTTTAAAATATCAATAATGATAAGTGGTAATTCCTTTATTAAATTTTTAATTTTGAGTGAGCGAAAAAAGTAACTTTCCTTACTTTTTGAGTACAACCTTGCAATTGCGAAGAGGAATAGTGTTGCAAAATTATTGGTAAGTGGAAATTAAAGGGCGTAAGAATGTTTTTGAAGAAATTTCAAACGTCAAAATTAAGTCTTCTATCCTTCCTAGCACGTCACGGAAAATGGGAATCCACAAATTCTAGTCGTCAAATATATGCAAAATGCCTTATGACGGGCAAAATGGAGGACTGGTCCTATGCTTCTACATGAGTTAGGGTTTCATGTGGAAGCAGGGAACCTTGTATAGTTTTTCAAGGATAGGAAAGGAGAATATTGTCAGTTAATCATCACATGAAACTTCATCACTGTTTGAAAATTGTGTCCTAATTTGAAACAATAAGACTACCCAACTATTTCATTATTTAATTTAGATTGTGTAATACAAACAAATATCCTAGATAACTTAAATAATGTAAGCACTTTTGCAAAAATTTAGTGGGGAGAACCTTCAATTACATTTATTTTGAAGATCCAATTTCATTTTAAGCCATTTTAATTAGCCTTTCATGGATATTCTAGTAAAAATTCAACCTCTTGTAGAAATTTGTTTGTCACTTGTATTAGAAATGCAAAAATAAAATGTATATAAAAATGATTTGAAATGAAAAAATCAAATGCGCGCTATGTAATCCATGTCAGCCCCCATCAAAATTTTTGGCCATTAGCCCCCCCCATTATGATTTTGGACCTGATGTCCCTCTTGAACCCTTTAAACCCCCCATCGTGGCTTAAGAAATCCATTTTTGCTTATCGTTGCCTATCCCGCCCCCTCAAATGCCTTGGAAAACGTCACGGGTGCGTATCCTAAATAATAAGAGGTCTAGCCCCTTTTAGTCATGGCCCCCTATATCTTACTGTCTAATGTGATCAAAGCCTGTGACCGAGTGTTAAGTCCCAAGGGCGCCTAATGTATATATCTTCGTGCTTGCTCCGGACCGTTGGATCAAAACACAAATCAATGGCCCAGAATCTCCTGTGCTTTGGTGGACCCCGCGCTGCGCATCAATTCTAAAACCGGCCTGTTTATTTCGCACAGCTTTTCGGCAGCGGGCGGTCTTCCGCAAATCGCAGCGATTCCATACATTGCTTGCCAAGTGTCCTAATGTACGATCCCAAAACCGCTCCATTTCACGCGTTATCATTCGGTCGTCGTCGCGCAGTGAAATCAACGAGAGCCGTTCGATTTGCGAGCCATCATCCGACGGTCGTCATGCTATGAAGATGTGCATGGGTTAAATCCAGTCTACAGTGTCCCTGGCCCACCGTCTCATTGTTCTTTGATGCGTTTTCACCGTCGATTCCCCCAAAGATCGAACGGTCTGTATTGATACCTCGTCACATCATCGACCCTATAGCTCCACGTCATCCGTCCGCATACTCCCGTTGTACACGTGTCAGTCTCCCATCTATATTCTTGTGAAAAGGGCAACAGTCCATTGTCTTCGTTACATTTCACGTATCCTTCCAACCTTCAGCAAAATATTACTCCGCCATTTATCTGCGTTTTCCGCCACCCTCCATTTATTCACCATTTTGCCCAGTCTGTATCACCTTTTCTATGGTCACCGCCACATCCACCACCCCTGTGCCTAGTTTTCTTTAACGTGTTTGTGGGTTTTGCAGGTTTACGGCGAGGAAGAGCTGCCATAATTCATCGCCTCCATTACAGAGGCCAAGATCACCTCTAAGGACGATTCTTAATAGCAAAATTGAAGAGGGGAGTTCGGGGTAGTTGCTGTGATATGAATTCATTAAAGGAAGCAGAGATAAAATCCATTGAATCCCATAGCTGTATTCAAAAAACAGATTACACGGCAAGAAACATTAATGGGGCAGCATATAAATATCAGTGAAAGATCGAGAAAGCCAGTGTCCGGCTTCATGATTTTGGAATCCCAATTCAAAGTTGGAGGGCCGAGAGTACCACACACAAATACCAACATTCTCCAGGTCTTATTGTAGCAGGTTTCTCTTTCAGCAAAGGACAGAATGTTTTAATATTTTATTCTCTATGTCTTATTTCTGAGGAGATGTTCATCCCCAACATTTATTCCATAGAGCAATAGCAGAGTACTTACAGTAGTTTAGCGCCGTCAAACAGTGTGGGCGGGCACTCTCTCACCATTCAAGTTTTAATGAGTCAATTAAATGTTCACTGACTTCTTCTATTAGGTTTTTCTCCTTCTTCTTCTATAAAAACCCAGAAAAAAGACATGGTAAGGGTTCCAGACTTGTATCAGAAAATTGTGCAGTGAAAGGCACGTTTGTATACATTTTGTAAAGCTTCTGTATGAAGGCTCAGAGCCCGTAGGGCCTCAGTGAGGAGGAGTTCTATCTGTAATGAGGATTATGGTCTTTGGTACTTCACAGTATGTAACCTTATCTTATGTGATTAATACAACCTTTCATTTCATATATCTTCTTGTATCATGTACTGGAATACGAGTGGCTCACTGATTTTAGGTAAGGATTCATCCTAGTTGATGCCCATACTTGGATCAGTCAAGCGCTTTAAATATGGCTCAGGCATGATATAATGTTTCATGTTCACTTCATTCATCTTTCTGCTATATTGGTTGCTTTGGGAGGGTGCTTTTAAAACGCCATTGTCATGTATGGATTCTTAGAATGATAAGTCCATATGTGGTTCTATTGTGTATTTGGGTATCAGACCAAAGTTAACTAATATCCTCTTATGTTTCTTTCCCTGCATACACCTTCTGATATTTAATTTCTGTGGCATATTATATGAATCAACCCTCTTTACAGTAAATTGTCTCTTAACTGTCTAATGCTTTTGTGTTGGAGTTTTGCATCTTGTCTTTGCAACATTACTTTCCCTGTGGCAGTTCCTGTAAGTCCTGGTCCCATTTAAACCAATTTCCTTGTTTTACAAGAGATAGCAGGAGAGTTTTGGATTGACACCCCAGTTTGATTATATGCTCCCTGCTATGCTAAGATGTCCTAGGCACTGGTCTATGGCAACTCTAGACTGTCTCTAGGGGAGACAACAATTGTCGACAACATCTTTCTAGCGCCGCTGCCGGGGACGAATTTAAGAATATCAGTTTCCCTGGGCCTCGACAAATCATATTCACTCTCTAATCAGGTGAGCACAGAGAGTTGAAGAGTTGCATATCTCTCACCTTAGCGACTCCACTGTTATTTATTTGATAAATCTATTGGTAGTCCTGGCTCCTCATAAGCCACATTTGAGGTCAGATACATCACAGTCAAAGACACCTTCAGTGTCTAACCCTGAAAAGATTATACATAGAAGAAGTTGGAAAGAAAGGAAACCAGTCCGTGCTGAAATTCCTGAATATTTGTTAGAAGACTATCCATTTTTTTCTTCTCAAGAAGTCCTAATAGAAAATCCCGACTCCACTAAGGAAAATCTTGAATATTACTCAGATAGCCCACCCAGGGGAAGTGCTAGAACCAAAGAGAACTTTTGTCCTACCCCTGAGGCCGAAGAAGTTAAGGAAGTAACTGAAGTTTCTGCTATTAACCATGAGCTGTTCCCAGCTACACCTCAGGCTGCTGTACAGTATACTCCTGTTGCTATTCATACCCCACCTCCTCCTCTTCCTCCATTTGTACATCAGATTGCTGCACAACCCCCACCTCCTCTAATGGCTAACGTCCCAGCCTTTTTGTTGAATAAATATGCTCCCCTGGCATTACCTCAAGTGTTAAATGATATGCCACAGGACTATTTGAAGATCTTGCCCAGATTCACTGGGGAAAATGAAGTTGATGCTCAAAAACATCTTGAGACCTTCTACTCTTTTGCATAGAAATTCAATGTTGAACATCTAGATGTAGTCTTAAGACTATTTGTGCAATATCTGGACGGTGAAGCCAGAAAATGGTTCAAGACATTGGGAAACCGTTCCATAACCACTTGGGATGATATGGAAAGTACTTTTCTCAGGAAATGGGGAGAAAAGAAATATCATGGACAGTATCTTACTGAGTTCAATACACTCAAGAAGAAACATAATGAAGGGGTGTCAAAATTTATAAAAATATTTAACAAGTTATATCTAAATCTCCCTGCAGATATGAAGCCTCATCAGAATGCTGCCAAAGTTGTTTTCATAGCAGCCTTTGACTCGGATTTTGGTTTCTCTCTCAGGGAAAGAAATCCTGCCACCCTAGATGATGCTCAGTCAGATGCACTTGAATTGGAAGCAAACTTTGCTTCCACTGGAAAATTAAGAGGGAAAGCTAAACAGGATACCAGAAGAAGAGGTAAAGAGGAAGTATCTACTTCTAATCAAGATAAGGATTCAGATAAAATTGAAGAAATGAGCAAAATGATTAAGAATCTTTCTAATAAACTGGTCAAGCTTGAATTGGAGGCTAAAAATGCAGCCCCCAAGAATTTTCAGAACGCTCAAAACAGGGGTTACAATCCTCAGTATAGAAAGCCACCCCTGCAAATACTCCCAAGGGAAGCTAAGGAGCAACAGGACCAAGTGCCACACCCATTATACCTGGAAGGCCCAGTAGATGACTCCACTGAAGATGCTGCCTATGAGCTAGAAGATTCAAATCTTGCCTTCTCAAATAATGATGAAATAGAATGCCCTTTGCAAGAAGAAGAAGAAGAGATCAGAGATACATAAGATGCTGAAATTGATCACTATTGCAAACAGTTTAATGATTTCATGCAAGCACATTTCAACAGAATATATGATCTTAGATCCTCCAGAAAGAGAACTCGAACTCAAGATCATGAAGAAGAGCCTCCCCAGAAGGAAGCTCCTACTCAAAAGGAGTCAACAACGAAGAAAGTCACAGATAAAGGTAAGAGTCCTCTGAACAAACCTTTGCAGTCTGTTGATCAAATTCCTTCTTCTTCAAAAGTAGCTACTCCTCCTAGTGCTGAGCCTGTGTCAAAAGAAGTTAAACCTTCGGCTGAAAATAAAGAGTCAAAAGAAGTTGTAATAGAAAAGTCCCCTCCTGTTTTCAATTTCCAAAAAGAACTTGAGAAAGTCAAAATCCCAGTCCCTTTGACTGAGCTGTTGAAACAACTAGTATATCAATCTCAAGTCACTTCTTTATTGCTCCCTCCTGAAACACCAATAATCCCAGACAGTGTTAATCTTCAAGAAGAAATACCCATGGTAGTTTTTGGCCCACATGTCGAGGAGATAGACCCTTCTACTCCTCCTTTCTATGTGTCTCTAGCTATTCATGACCTGCTGTTACACAATTGTATGTTAGATTCTAGAGCTTCCCATAATCTTATGCCTTTTTCAGTCATGGAACAACTAGGACTTCAAATCACACGCCCATATAAAGACCTCTATTCATTTGATTCCAAAAGAGTTAAATGTCTAGGGATGATCAAAGATTTAATGGTCAATTTGGCCCAAATTCCAGCGAAAAGTGTAGTAATGGACATTGTGGTGGCTGACATCCTAGCTCGCTTTGGCATGCTGTTGTCAAGGTCCTGGGGAAAAAAAATTGGTGGTTCAATCAAGATGGATTTAACCTACACCACTATCCCTGTTTTTGGTGGCCAGGAGAGGAGGTTGTACAGAGAAACTAGATTCATCGAGATGGTGACTAAGGCTGACAGCTCAAAGAATTCACCAGTCTACAACAAGGAAGGAGATTTCTCATGTCTGATGTTAGAAGAAGATCAAAATTATGCTCACGAACCTTACTTCTGTCAAATCAAGACTGAGCAACCTTCATAAATTTATGAAGCAGGAATATGGAATCTACATTTTGATGGAGCAAATTCAAGAGAAGGTAACGGGGCTGGAATATTATTAATTTCCCCTACAGGAAAATGGGTGCCACTGTCTTTTAAATTGGAATATGAGGCTACTAATAATGTGGCTGAATATGAAGCACTATTATTGGGACTGCAGGTAGCCAAGAGTATGGGCATACAGTGTTTAAAGGTCCTGGGAGACTCTGAGCTAGTGGTCAAACAGGTTAGAAATCAATGTCAAACTAAACATCCACGGCTGAGAGCTTATAGAAATGAAGTATGGGACATGGTGGAGAATTTCTTCTCAGCATTCAATATCCAGTTCATGCCCTGGGAGCAGAATAAAATGGCAGATTCTATTCCTGTAGCTGCCATTACATTTCGTCCTCCTCAGAACCCTCTCTTGAGATATGAAATTGAGGTACGTTATAGGCCATCTATCCCAGATAATATCAAGCACTGGCAGGTATTTGAAGATGAGGAACAAATGAAGAGATTCCTGGAAACAGTGGGGGAATTCTCCAATATGGAAATTGATGATGGTGAAGAAGATGAGGCTGAAGACACTTCAGAAAATAAGTGGGAAGAGAAAATGGCAGGTAATAGAGTGCTGCAGTTGAAAGGAAACATTATACCTAGAGGGTTAGTGCCTCTAGAAATATTATTTGACAAGAATGATATCTCATTGTAGCCGAGCAAAATAGTAGAAGAAAATAAGGTAGAAGATCTAAATTTGGGCACTGAGGCTGATCCTAAAATTGTAAAGTTATCCAAGAAGGTCCCAGGGGAATATAAAGAAAAATACTTGAGGTTGTTTCAGTCATATAAAGATGTATTCGCATGGTCCTATCAAGACCTGAAAAATTTTGATGTCAGCATAATGCAGCACAAAATTCCTTTGAGGGAAGATGCAAGACCTTATAAGCAGAAGCTCAGACAGATAAATCCTCTGCTGCTTCCTTCCATTGAAAAAGAAATCAGGAAGCTGCTAAAAGCCAAAATAATTGTGCCATTAAGGTACTCAGAATGGGTTGCAAAATTGGTCCCTGTCAGAAAGAAAAGTGGAGAAATAAGGCTATGTGTGGATTTCAGGAATTTAAATAGAGCATCTTTAAAAGATAATTATCCATTGCCTAAGATGGACCACATCCTGTAGAAAGTGGTGGGAGCCTCTAGAATGTCAATGATGGATGGTTTCTCTGGTTATAATCAGGTGGCTGTGTTTCCAAAAGACCAGAAGAAGACGACTTTCACCACACCATGGGGAACATTCACGTATGCCAGAATGCCTTTTGGATTGATTAATGCAGGGGCCACTTTTCAAAGGGCCATGGACATTGCCTTTGTTGGGGAGCATGATAAATTTTTGGTGGTGTACCTTGATGATATTACAGTGTTTTCAAAAAATGACGCTGAACACATTGAGCATTTACGACGAACTTTTGAAAAATGCAGAAGGTACAACCTTTCTCTTAATCCACAAAAGTCTTTATTTGCATTAGAGGAAGGCAAACTTTTGGGACATATTGTGACTAAGGATGGGGTAAGGATAGATCCCAAAAGAGTGGAGGTTATAAATAGCATCCCTCTCCCCAAAAACAAGAAGGAAGTGCAAGTATTTTTAGGCCGGATAAATTTCCTGAGAAGATTTATTCCTAACTATGCTGAGATAGTTAGGCATATAACTGATATGCTGAAAAATAATAATGAAGTAAGATGGTCTCAGGAATCTAGAGATGCATTCACCAGGATAAAACATGCATTTGCTGAAGCTCCTGTGCTGGCTGGGCCTGATTATACAAAACCTTTTATGATATTTTCATTTGCTTCACCTCATACAGTAGCTGGAGTGTTATTACATAAAAATGAAGATGGGCATGAACAACCTATTGCCTTTTTCAGCCAAGTTCTCCATGATGCAGAACTGAAGTATAATATATTGGTGAAGCAGGCATATGCCCTAGTAAAATCCCTCAAAGCTTTCCGCATGTATGTTTTGCAGTCCCACATTACTGCATTTGTCCCCACTGCAGCTGTTAAAGACATTCTGATTCAGGGAGATAGTGAAGGGAAAAGAGGGAGATGGATTTCAAAAATACAGGAATATGATCTAGATATCCGCCCTGCCAAGCTAATAAAAGGACAGGGGCTAGCAAGGATCTTATCAGAATCAAATTACCAAGCTCTGGGCATAAATTTGTCTATGATAGCAAATGAAGGGTCTGGGAAAGAGAAAGAACAGTAAGGACTGGAGATGACTACTCAAAAAGCACATATAAAATATCTCACTAGTCCATGGTACAAAGAAATAGTACAATATCTTTTGACACCCAGCTATCCTCCCAGCTGTGATAAAGCAAAATGCAGAGCTTTAAGGTTGAAGTCACAAAAACACATAGTTGCTAATGGCCAATTATATTGGAGAGATCCTTCGGGCATCCTATTATTGTGCCTCAGAAAATGAAGTGGAAAATATAATGAGGGAACTTCATGAAGGAATTTTTGGAGGCCATTACAGCTAGAGAGCCACAGCTCATAAAATTCTGAAGGCTGGTTTCTATTGGCCAAAACTATTTGGAGATGTTTTTGTTTGGGTTAGAGCATGTGATAAGTGTCAGAAATTTGCTGAGAGACAAAAGCTGGCAGCTCTGCCCCTGATTCCAGTTCATGTAGATGAACCATTTCAACAATGGGGAATAGATTTTATAGGTGAAATTCACCCACCCTCAAGTGGACAACATAAATGGATATTGACAGCTACAGATTACTTTACAAAATGGGTGGAAGCCATACCTGCAAGGAATGCTATGTACACTGTCATTATAAAATTCATGGAGGAAAACATCATATCCGGGTTTGGCTGTCCTGCTAGAATAGTGACTGATAACACACATGCCTTCAAATCTGCAAAATTTGTCAATTTTTGCCAGCAGTATAACATCACATTGAAGCACTACACAACTTACTATCCACAGGGAAATGGCTTGGCAGAATCTTCTAATAAAACTCTGGTGAGGGCCTTGAAGAAGACTATAAACGAAAATCAGAAGAACTGGGATTCCCAATTGAAATTTTCTTAATGGGAAAATAGAATAACCAACAAGAGAGCAACTGGAAAATCTCCATATGAGCTGGTGTATGGACGAGCAACGGTGTTTCCAGTGGCTTTGCCAGTGGCACGTTTCATGCAGGAAAGTCAGGAAGAACCAGATGGTATGGTTAGAAGAATTAATCAACTGATGGAATTAGAGGAAACACGGGATCAAGTGAATCAAAGACTAACAGAATATCAAGAGAAAATGAAACATATATTTGATCAGCATGCAAAAGACAAGAAGCTACAGGTTGGCGATCTGGAGCTCAGGTGGGATGTCCGGAGGGCTGAAAAAGGAAAGCACGGCAAATTCGACCCACTCTGGTTCGGCCCATTTAAAATTGTGGAACAAGGAGGTAATAACACCTTTATATTGGAGAATTTATAGGGCGACGTGCTGGATGCCCCTGTAAACGGCCAATTTCTGAAGCCCTACTTCCAATTCTGATTCAGGTAGAGCAAGCCTGATGTACCATATTGTATATAAGTTTTGTTTCAGTTTTGATTTGATCCAGGAGGACGTGCTGATGAACTATGAAGTAAAGTGCAGAGGGGCTGAGGAACAGAGTTTACATAAATGATAATCAGGCGGTATGTAGGTTCTCGACACGTCCAGGGACGAACGTGCCGTCCCCAGTTGGAGCCGATGTTATCCATGTCAGCCCCCATCAAAATTTTTGGCCATTAGCCCCCCCCCATTACGATTTTGGACCTGCTGTCCCTCTTGAACCCTTTAAACCCCCCATTGTGGCTTAAGAAATCCATTTTTGCTTATCGTTGCCTATCCTGCCCCCTCAAATGCCTTGGAAAACGTCACGGGCGCGTATCCTAAATAATAAGAGGTCTAGCCCCTTTTAGTCATGGACCCCTATATCTTACTATCTAATGTGATCAAAGCCCGTGACCGAGTGTTAAGTCCCAAGGGCACCTAACGTATATATCTATCGCACCTGCTCCGGACCGTTGGATCGAAACACAAATCAATGGCCCAGAATCTCCTTTGCTTTGGTGAACCCTACACTGCGCATCAATTCCAAAACCGGCCTGTTTATTTCGCACAGCTTTTCGGCAACGGGCGGTCTTCCGCAAATCGCAGCGATTCCATATGCTGCTTGCCAAGTGTCCTAATGTACGATCCCAAAACCGCTCCATTTCGCGCGTTATCATTCGGTCGTCGTTGCGCAGCAAAATCAACGAGAGTCGTTCGATTTGCGAGCCGTCATCCGACGGTCGTCACGCTATGAAGATGCGCATGGGTTAAATCCAGTCTACAGTGTCCCTGGCCCACCGTCTCATTGTTCTTTGATGCGTTTTCACCGTCGATTCCCCCCAAATATCGAACGGTCTGTATTGATACCTCGTCACGTCATCGACCCTGTAGCTCCACGTCATCCGTCCGCATACTCCCGTCGTACATGCGTCAGTCTCCCATCTATATTCTTGTTAAAAGGGCAACAGTCCATTGTCTAGGTTACATTTCACATATCCTTCCAACCTTCAGCAAAATATTACTCCGCCATTTATTTGCGTTTTCCGCCACCCTCCATTTATTCACCATTTTTCCCAGTCTGTATCACCTTTTCTATGGTCACCGCCACGTCCACCACCCCTGTGCCTAGTTTTCTTTAACGTGTTTGTGGGTTTTGCAGGTTTACGGCGAGGAAGAGCTGCCATAATTCATCGCCTCCATTACAGAGGCCAAGATCGCCTCTAAGGACGATTCTTAATAACAAAATTGAAGAGGGGAGATCGGGGTAGTTGCTGTGATATGACTTCATTAAAGGAAGCAGAGATAAAATCCATTGAATCCTACAGCTGTATTCAAAAAACAGATTACACGATAAGAAACATTAATGGGGCAGCACATAAATATCAGTGAAAGATCGAGAAAGCCAGTGTCCGGCTTCATGATTTTGGAATCCCAATTCAAAGTTGGAGGGCCAAGAGTACCACACACAAATACCAACATCCTCCAGGTCTTATTGCAGCAGGTTTCTCTTTCAGCAAAGGATAGAATGTTTTAATATTTTATTCTCTATGTCTTATTTATGAGGAGATGTTCATCCCCAACATTTATTCCATAGAGCAACAACAGAGTACTTATAGCAGTTTAGCGTCGTCAAACAATGTGGGCGGGCACTCTCTCACCATTCAGGTTTTAATGAGTCAATTAAATGTTCACCGACTTCTTCTATTAGGTTTTTCTCCTTCTTCTTCTATAAAAACCTAGAAAAAAGACATGGTAAGGGTTCCAGACTTGTATCAGAAAATTGTGCAGTGAAAGGCACGTTTGTATACATTTTGTAAAGCTTTTGTATGAAGGCTCAGAGCCTGTAGGGCCTCAGTGAGGAGGAGTTCTATCTGTAATGAGGATTCTAGTCTTTGGTATTTCACAGTATGTAACCTTCTCTTATGTGATTAATACAACCTTTCATTTCATATATCTTCTTGTATCATGTACTAGAATGCGAGTGGCTCACTGATTTTAGGTAAGGATTCATCCTAGTTGATGCCCATACTTGGATCAGTCAAGTGCTTTAAATATGGCTCAGGCATGATATACTGTTTCATGTTCACTTCATTCATCTTTCTGCTATATTGGTTGCTTTGGGAGGGTGCTTTTAAAACGCCATTGTCATGTATGGATTCTTAGAATGATAAGCCCATATGTGGTTCTGTTGTGTATCTGGGTATCAGACCAAAGTTAACTAATATCCTCTTATGTTTCTTTCCCTGCATACACCTTCTGATATTTAATTTCTGTGGCATATTATATGAATCGACCCTCTTTACAGTAAATTGTCTCTTAACTGTCTGATGCTTTTGTGTTGGAGTTTTGCATCTTGTCTCTGCAACATTACTTTCCCTGTGGCAGTTCCTGTAAGTCCTGGTCCCATTTAAACCAATTTCCTTGTTTTACAAGAGATAGCAGGAGAGTTTTGGATTGACACCCCAGTTTTATTATATGCTCCCTACTATGCTAAGATGTCCTAGGCACTGGTCTATGGCAACTCTAGACTGTCTCTAGCGGAGACAACAATTGTTGACAACACGCTACATACAAATTATTTTATTAAAAACTACATTAACATCTGATATCACGCACACATTCGCCCTCAGCTCTTGCAGAACAGCATTCGCCCTCAGCTCTTGCAGAATAGCATTCGCCCTCAACATTTTCCCTCATCTCTTGCAGAACATCATTCGCCCTCAGCTCTTGTAGAACAACATTCGCCCTCAACTCTTGCAGAAAAGCATTCGCCCTTAGCATTTGCCCTCATCTCTTTCAGAACATCATTCTCCCTCAGCTCTTGCAGAACAACATTCTCCCTTAGCTCTTGCAAAATGGTAAGTTCTTACTGCAAGCCCTTCCTCCTATAGTAGGGTTGAATCTATTTGGGTTGTTTTGGTCAATTCCATTGGACTGTGTTAGGCTATAGGGTTCTCTCTAGATGTCTTCCAATGTTCTTTCGGATGAGTTTCAAAGAGGATGTGTAAGATGTGTTTTTGCTTGCATGAATTTGACTCCACTAGTTTCATGAAGTTTAAGCTATGGATTTTAGTTCGACAAACTCATCCATCTCAACACCCAGTAACGAATTGCCCTTGGTCTGATCTATATTGAAGGTGAAGTGAAAAGTGGTAGAGAATGGGAGATCGAAAGTCATCAAATTTATCACAAGGGTAGTACTCCAGATCGAAAGTGATGAGCTTTAGTTCTCTAGATTTGGGGATTTTCTGATGACATACCAAAGGTCACATCCATACAACCATATCAAGGTCAATGTTGAGATCATTCTCATATAGATATAGGTCACTAATATATAGGGTTAATATCATCATCACTATCCATGGAAACCGAATGGTTACAAAATCTGTGATTGTGGTTGGCTCATTTATAATTATTACCCATTTACAGTAGAGCACAGAAACACTAAATATGGCCCGAGCAGAGCCTTTACAACATGCAATGGAATTGCAGATGCTTCATCAATAACCAATAGCTCCACTTGAGAAAAAATTTCATAATCTTGGGGCTGGATATACTGTAGAGCAAACAATTGTAGTTATCATTCGTGCTCCAATATATTAATATACTTTTTACATTGAACTAAAGAAAGGGAAACAAGCAAATGCTAGCCATCATACAATGCTTTGACATAAGAGTTTTGAGTGACATACTTGAAAAAAAGGACATACTTGAAAAAGAACTCATCCACTGATATTTATAATCATTTGAGTTATTCAAGTTAAACACAATGTCAAGAATCAAGATTCAATACCCTCTATTATCTTCATCACCCAATAAAAGATTTAATTTTTTCCCAAAGAAACGCTTATTAAATTGGCAGCCATTATTTCTCCCTGCTTTAAAAACCCTACATTTAAATGAAAACAAGCATTGCATTTCAACTACAAAAATCTATTATTGTTCAAGTTTACATGTGTGCATCACTTGTGTAGGGTATTCCTTTTCCACTTTCACATTATCCAAGAATGTGTGCAGTATAGTTCATATTTTTTGTGATTTAGATTATCTTGAAAAAGGAAAGTTAAATTATTTCCCATGGAAAAATAAGGTTTTCCATTTTTACTATTGGAAATGGTACAACAAAGTTCCATTTCTACCCGAAACTCCTATGAAATAGGAACCAAATAAAGGCCATGTCCTCAATGGACATCATTTGGCTTTGAAAATGGCCATTGCACCGTGTTGTTTCTTATATTACATCAAGATAGTTTCTTAGGTCATTTCTTGTTTCTTGAGATGAAAAACAACCAAAGAAATCGTGAAGATCCTTTCAAGAAATAAATGACCATTTCTCAATCATATCTCAACTATTTTTTATTTTATTCAGTGGTTGCTTACTTTGAGAGAGATTTGACACTTTTATAAGGAATATAACATAAAAACACAAAATGGGAAGGAATTGATGAGGTAGATGACCTTTAGTTGTTGTCAATTAAGAATTGATAATACACGATGCATGTTCTGTACTACAAACTAGATTCCTTCCTGGAGTTAGGACACAGAGTATTGAATCAAGTTGTAGTTTCTAACTTCTTGTATTGGTTCATCAATCTTGAAATTCAGACATTGCATGTCTTCATTGCTTCATGTTTGAATAATTTGCATCATATCGTAAAATATGAAATTAGGAATTATGATTATTATTACTTTATGGATCTGTTAAGTTACTTTTAAGTTTGCATGGTTTAATGTGAAATTATTCTAGTGTGCCCCTAGGCCCAGGTGAAGGAATGCCAAGGACTGAGAACCCTAGTTTTTAAATGGTATTGTTTCTTATACCCAAAAACCCTCAACATCACTTCTTATTAGTTCTTAACAATAGTGTTGTAAACAATTTGAGAATTGATATAGCAAAATCTCGCACTTCTCAAGATAAAGTCCTAAAGCTAAAGTGTGATACCATGTGTAATTCAATAGCCCCATTGTCACCTCACCAACCTCTTTTCATTTCGGGCTAGCTCTCCTCCAAATCAAGTTGGGTTCTCCCTAGTAGATGTTAGGGATCTAATGGCCCAACCAAACCAAGTCAAGAGCCCCCTAAATCTCTATGTTTACTAATATCAATCAAAATATTGAACAATAGGGTCAGACATGCATCCTGAAGATAAAATTTCCAGGGTATTTTTGGGTAATTTCAAAGGGAAATTCCCCAAACACATATAATCAAGGAATTATAACGTGATTTCAAACATTAAATATAACACAAAATCGTTTAAAGGATATTGAAAGGAAAAAGGTGATGGAAGATAGAAAGTGCCTTACTTAAATGCTCTAAGGATTTTTCAATAGTTGCTCCAAAAGCTTCACTTCAAGGCCCTTCAAGATCGTCTCCAACAATGCTATACCATTAGCTTCAACAATGTTCCTCCAAAAATGTCCTCAAGGTCTTCACAACAAGTTTACTAGAAGTTTCTCCAACAATATATTCAATAAGGTCTTCATTGTCAACTCGTCTCTTGTTTGGGTGCCTTAATGTGCAATGACATGTTTCCAGGACTGAATTCAAAGCAAGGCATATTTGAAACTCTAACTCTGTCTTCCGGTGTCTTATTAGAAATTATTTCAGTTTTCATTTTGTGTTTTCAAGTTAGATATTGTTTTCAAGTTTTTACATTTATAATTTTATTGTAATGTGGCAGACTGATCAGAGCAGTGCAGGAACAACCCCGAGACAGGATGATCGCGGAAAGAGGCCAGCGGAAGAACATGTAAAGTGCCAGCATTGCTCTATCTTTAGGTATTTTAGTTATTTACATAATTGAAATAATATTAATTTTGTTCAAATATGCAGACACCTAGCCATGGTACGCCTGATGATTCTCTCTTTGAGGAAGAGCTTTCTTCATCCCTATCTCCAGTGTTCTTGTTGCGAAAAAAGGCACGAGATGCAAGGTCGGAATTTAATACTTTGATAGACGCGCCTCAAACACCTGAAACAGAAGAGAGGATAAAACATCTTATGAGCCAGCTAGAAAGATATCAGGTAATAATAAAAATTCAAAAGGATGTTTTTTTTGTTCTGCATGAGATGAATTGTGATAGTTTGATTTTTAATTTTTACATTGACTAAACTAACAAAAAGTTCTTTTGTATGTAGCGTTTTCTGACACTTGCTGAACCCGGTGTTGGTGGTAGTGGGACAAAAGGGCAAGATATTGCCCAACAACCCTCTCGTACACCTTCTACTCCTTTAGGTGCCAGCCAAGAAACAAACCCTGCCCAAGCAGACACATAGCAAACCGTTGAACATGTTGGCAGTGATGAGGCTGATATGGCCAACTACATTATTGTGTTTCCTGGAGCTACACGTGTCAGCTCCACAGGGACCATTAATGGCACGTTGTTGGTGAATGATGAGGGTGTCCCTATAAAGCATGTACAACTCCCAGGTAAATTTTAATATTTTAACTATTTCATGTACTTTATCTAAAACATATTTATCATGATTTTTATTTTTAAATTAATGATAATATATATTTTTTTCTATTTAGGAAACAATGAGTTCTACAAGTTTTTAGAGAGCCATGCGTTGGTAATTGTTGGCCCAACCATACGCACAAGGTGGAATTCCTAGAATTTCAACCTGAAAAAAGAACTTCTAGATTATCTAGAAGCCCTTTTTGGGGTTGACACATTTGACAGAACAACGGTGGCTCGGGTAGCCAGCAAATATTTGAAATATACCAGGGACACCTATAGGACGCAATTGCAATTTAACCCTAGATACGAGCATCCTCTCACAGTTCCAGAGAGTGAGTGGAGAGCACTCATCCATGACAGAAAAGAGAAAAGGGCAAAGAAAGAAGGAAAAATGCCAACTGGACCTGCAAGGTAAATTACAACTTTAATTCAATAGCTTTAATTTTCTCTATGTCTAAAATAAAAGTGTGCTACGTCATATCTGACTTCAATATTTTAATGATAGGTTTCCTGACACCTCGAAGGCAACCAAAGCTAGGATTGAAAAAAAGGGCCATCACAAGCTAGGCCAGGGCGGCTACTTGAAATTAGTCGCAAGAATTGTAATTAAGTAGCTAAACATCTTATAATTAATTGTATCGCCTTCCAACATTTTTGTAATCCTATCAAATATGATTAAAAATACACAATCATATGTAATGTAGGGTGATGATTTCGGAACAAAAACTACAGAGGAAGATAAAAATATCGCTTTCCATTTCGGCTATCAAGCCGTAGTTGAACGTCGCAGAAGCTTGGGGCAAGTCCCAAGATCCAGAATGCCTGATAAGGTAAAACATTAACCTTTCAATATGTTTTTTTTCGTCCATAAATTTAATGTCTAACAACTTTGTTTAAATCAGGGGAGCAGCACTACCGACGAGGCAAATAACCCAGTTTTAGAGCCAGATGTAGATGTTCCTCACGTGCAACCTGATCATTGTTGTGGGGACCAAGCCGACAATGCTACTATCAGTGAGGGCCGTGACGGTAATTAATTTCCACTTATAATTTTTTCTAATTATACCTTGATGGTTGTCCTTATAAATTTTTTTGTTTAAATGACAGAGAATGTTTCCCTTGAGGATCTTACCACCAGAGAGGAAGACAGGGCAACAGTCCCAACAACGACAACTGGTGCACCCGGTAAATAATCTCATTGCAATTTTTTTTATTAATATTACCGAACTAGTTCAATGATATTTAAAAACTGACAATTAAAATTTAATATTATCTGTTTTTGTAGGCGATGCCCCGTCACTGGATGAGACCAAACATCGTGACTACACAACTAGGTCAGTAGTGCGGGTCGAAAGGCATGAAACAGGAGCAGAGCACGATGATATTGATGATGTAATTAGGAGCTTTAGAAATAGGAAGAAGAAAAAGAAAATTTGATAATGTAAAATATTGTATTATTATAAGACAAACGTTACCATACTTGGAATGTTTTTTGCGTTATATAAAAAACTCATTTATCATACTATTTTTATGTCAAACATTAATTGCAATGTTTCCTTGCGTACTTTTTGTTGAATTGTTTTTTTATTAGTTATTGAATATTTTTTTTTATGCTCATGAAAGTAAAAAATGAAATATAGATTGGGTATTGGGGAATTGAGAGTGATGTGAGGGGGGGGGGAGGGTCCATAAGAGCTTCCACCTTCACGTGGTTGGCCCTGTTTAGTAGAGAATAATTTATTGGAGCGATTTAATCTTGGAGCAAACCTCCCTTGATCCAGCGTAGCAACAAAAAAGTCACTGTTGACTTAGTTTCTACTCTTTCAGATCGTGGGAGGCTTGTTCCAAGTTCATGCGACTCCAATAAATTTTTCTTGGAACGAAGAGGAGCTTATTCGGGTATGTTTTGACATTTTCAACATATGTTCTAACATTATCATAAGAATGCATCTTAGAGTAAAAAATACTACATCAATTACTTGTATTTATTGTATAGATAATGATGGATTTTGATTGACTTGGCAGTGCAGGTACAAATACTCTTGCATCATGAGCAATACAACTTGTCAACCAAGGTCATGTCCAGGATATTTTTGCTTGTGTGCTTGACCAGGTTCGTAATGTCACATTTTGTAAGTTCCTTTACAGTTCATAATTCAATATTAAGCTTGTTCATGATTATTATCTAGGTTTTTTGTATGTGTTTTTTCATCTATTTGATTGTAAGCAACTCTGCATGTTTCCTGTTGTTCACTGTGATTTCTCCCATTACCACTCCCAGGATGAATCCAACTTTATTGTTACATAGGTTACTTTATTGTTACTATGATTTCTCCATTTACGATTTCATAGGTTACATCATGTAAAGTTGTCAATCTCGGGTTGGTGATGAGCTTTAGTTCTCCAAATTTGGGGCTTTTCTGATATTTTCTCCCTCATGTCATTCCTGCATCACCTCGTTGTTTGAGCATGCCAATTGTCTACCACTTGTACCAATTGGCACATGTCAATCTCTGAGTGGTGCCACATTTAACCTATTTTCGGCCCACTTGACCACCTGAAAAACTAAAATCCACACACCATGTGTCTTTATCATGGAGTGCCACATGTACTAGATATTTAGGTCAATAGGCCTTCTGTTATGAAAGAGATCAATTTTTTTTCGTCAACACTTCTTATCTAGGCACGAAACCTGTTACTTGTTTAATTTGACGATCACAGTCTCTCGGGTTACCTTCTAGGTTTGACATACCACTGGTTTCTGGTATATTTCCATGGAATCGGTCTGAAAATACCAACAACAATCCACACACCTGTAATCGTCGACAGACCTGCCATTTTAGTAGCTGCATTTCCACAATTTCCAATACAACTACCGTTTTAGTTGCTGCATTTCGTCAACTTCCAATACACCCGCCGTTTCATTCTCCTGGACTCTGTGTATGCATATTTTTATATAATTTTATCACGAAGTTGGCTGCAGTGCTTTGACATGCCTTTGAACATTTTTGCAGGTTAGAAGACATTTCAGGCCAGAGCTATTGAATAGACTTGATGAGATAGTTGTATTTGATCCTCTTTCTCGTGATGAGCTCAGAAAATTTGCTAGACTACATATGAAAGATGTAGCGATTCGTCTTGCAGAGAGAGGTGTTGCTTTAGGGGTTACAGATGTTGCTCTGGATCTTGTTCTTTAGGAAGCCTATGATCGTTTAAGTAATCACTTTGTTTTTCTTTCTTTCTTATTCAGAGTCTATCTTGCCAGGGGATGTGCCTGTTATGGTTTGTTATGAGACCATTGTCAATTTCATCACCGTCCCTCATAATATGTTTGATTGTGTTTATAAATAATAAACAATTATTACACCAAAAAATAAACAATTAATTGTACTATGAGTAATATGATATCTTGAAATAATTCTCATTATAATTTCATAACCTCTGCTCTCACTTGGTGGTGTCTATATCACTAAGTGTGTCTTCTTTAAAATTATAGTTACAACAGACAATGAAAAATCAACTGCACTATGAGTGATATCTTGTAATAATTCTTATTATAATTTCCTAACCTCTACTCTCACTAGGTGTCTATATCACTAGGTGTATCTATTTTAAAATTATAGTTTCAATGGTAGATAAATTGTTATCTTAAAATTATAGCTTTGATGGTGATACCTTGTGATTGATAATACAGTTTGAAGCAGCTTTGGCTTTGACTAATATAGTCTCAGGAACCTCTGAGAATACAAAGGTTGTGATTGATTACGGGGCACTGCCTATATTTTTGGAAATTCTTACCTCTGGGAATGATAATGTTCGAGAACAGGTAGCACGTTTATTTTAGAGGCATAAAATTATTCTTCCCAACTATCTTTATATATCTGTAATTTTGGAATTTGATTGAAAAAACTAGTACCCAACTTTGAGTTCAACTGGTGTTCGTGTAAGGCTGTTTGGGCTTTGGGAAATATTGCTGGAGACTTTGCAACATTTAGGGATCTTTCCCTCAGTCATGGAGCTCTGAGGTAGGTGCTTGCCCAGTTGAGTGACACTGCCAGAATTTCAATGATAAGAAATGCTACATGGGCTCTGTCAAATTTTTGTCGTGGTAAACCCCAACCACTATTCGAATAGGTAAGCAGAATACATTTTCTGCCTCTTCTTCTTAGTTCACAGATACTGTGGATTTTTTTTATAGATCTTGGTGCTTGGTAGATTTGGACGTAATATGGACCTAGGCGCTTGTTCATTACAATGACTCTGTCATCAGGTTTTAGAAAATGCTCATAAATTTGGGTTTCACAAGGGGATTACCCTTGCTTGCAATTATCGATTATCAATCACATTCAAAAAATGTCTTTTGTAGCATTGCTGAGCTCTTTTTAGGTGAATTTCCGAGGCAATTTCACAATATCTGAATTAAATTTGTCTGTCCTTTTCAATACTCTGAGCTTGTAACAGAACCATACAAACAATCTAGTGGCCAATGCAACAACAACAACACCTCGTGTTGCAATGCCTGTAATTCACCCTCTCTGCACGCATGAATGACTATGGCACCCTCTTTTGTGAACAGGTACTGGAGCTGAAGGTACTAGTTTCCATTAGGATCATGGAATTCAACATCCAAAATAGTATCAAATTCCCCTGCAATAGTATTCCCCTGCGAGGGCAATAGTTCATTGAGACCTATTTGACTCATCACCCCCAAATAGCCTCGAGGGCTACCTAGAGTGTGATCATCTGGAGCAATAACAAATGCTGATCCATCCCCAATTGAAACAAGAACAAGACCCACATTGGTTATAGAAAATGAGAAACACATTTTGAAAGAAGAAGAAACTTTTGTATTAGGGTCCAAAAATCTAATTAGTCTATTGTACAATGCCCTACCTGCACTTCAAATTGGTACTCCCAACTCCATGCTAAGGCTCACTGTTCCATTCTTCAGATGAGCATCTTAACCTGAAAATTGATTCCAAAAAACCCAAGTCCCTTGTTCTATGCCCAAGACCTCTATTACAACGAGTAGAGTTCTGAGCGAAATACTTCACAATATGAAGCAAAAGAAACATCACAAAATTGCTCACTTTAGACTGATAATTTTCTGTGCAAAAATTCAACTGCGGATAGTAAAAACATAATATAAAACACAACCAATTCACAATGGAATTTGAACATGAGGATTTATAACCAGAGAAAACCCTCTCCAGGTTAAAATAATTCCAGAATGGCTTTAAGATTCTACTAATGAGCGCTTACAACACCATAGCAATTACTGTCACAATGAAATCTGCTGGAATCCAAGCCCTTGTACAGTTTCTACATTTCCACAGTGGATGCAAGAATCTTGCTATCTCTCATGATCTGGTTCTGTGGTCAGATCCTTTGCTATGGTTGTCTTGTTCTGCTAAATGTGAATCTGTCTTAGCTTTGGCTCTAGTTCTCATTTAAGATCGTGGCTATCTGATCTTGCTGTGGCTTTAACTATACAAACTTGTTCAATAGGAAAATGTTGACTCTGCTATATATAGGAGCTTCAATGGGTGCTCTCAAACTGCTCTACTACAGTAGTTGTACTCTCAATGGACTTCTACAAAAATTGGCACCATCAATCTGCTTTGTTACAATGATGGCTCATGTCAAAAAACTGTGCTACAACCATTGGCACCATGAATCTTCTCTCTGCTTCGTCAAATGGTTGGCACCATCAACTGACTTTGCGCTCCTCGAGGTGATGACAGTGGCAAACACTTTTTTGGGAAACTTTTTTTTGTCTCTAATTCAAGGCAGAACTATGTTGGCCTTGTTTTTTGGTCCTTGGAACTTAGTTCTCTCATATTTTCCATCCTATCCCCAGTTTTCTACCGAGAAAGACATAACTTCACGATATCAAAATTGACTATTTTTGGCCATTTATATTTAGTAATGGTACAACTTTAATTTGGTGCATTCGTACAGTATCTAAAGAGCACTCTCAAGCTGTTATTCAGTATTTTAGCATAACTACTACATTTAACTGCCATGCTCTAATATTTATATCAACCATAAGAATTCTTAAGGTAGTTCCACGTTTGTGAAGCAGAAGGAATGCTTCTGACAGCTTCTTATCATAGTGGTACAATTTTGTTCGCAGTTTATGTTTTATAAACCTCCAATTTTCCAAACGTAGTAGAGACTACAGTTTGCATCTCAAATTTTGGACAAATCTGTTTAGTATTCTACAGAAAATGCCTTAAGAATACAGTGCTGTGTCTACTAAGCACAAATAATTTTTGTACTGAGTCATCTAAACATCTTGACATCCTCGTTTTATATTCCTTTTCTGTTTTTGCAAAGTTTCCTCTGCTACAGAAAATGTAATTATATTAATTTTTTCCCATCGATATATGGATTGGATCTAATTAGATGTAAACCCTTGCTACAGTGGTTATTCGAATGGGTTAGAATGTGCATTTTTATTTGTTTCTTTTGAAATACATGCATTACCACTACGCAAGATATTTGCATTAATTTTGAAATGTTGAGATCTTTGCATTGATGTTGTCTCTGCTTGGTGGTGTCTCTGAGATTGAGTTGATCCAAAGGAAATGGATGTGCATCAGTGGTCGATTTCTCTTTGCTAGTACTGTAATCCAAATCCTCTAGCATGCAAACAGGTGCCGCAACAATTACATCTAGGATTGATTGTTTTTTTCTCACCTTCACTTTAGGCTTGGAAAACTTTGTTCCAGATTTTTTAGCATTTGACTCACCTGATAGACAGTGATCTATGTGGGAATTTAAGGCTATATTGGATGTAGATGAGAAAGATCTATAAACAGGACAAACCTTTGGTATCATGGCCTCTGGAAGAGATCCCAGATTCCCAAATTCTTCGTTCTTCCCAGGATCTACCTTGCTCTTCTCCAAAGTTTGGATCTGCGTTGTAGGCTCCTGCCTTTTCTACACTGCTTGAATTGGAGCACCTCCATTATGGTATCAAATCATCCGCTACTATGAAATGACACAGGTCGTAGATGCTTTGATAGACTTTCCTTTTGGGCACTTCACCGCGAACTAAGTTTTAAAATGTCACAACCCACTTGATATTTATCCCTAGCAAAAGTGTCACATGTGAAGATCAGGCTTTTGATGAAGCGAATAACTTGGTAAAGAGAATTTTTGATTACTTATGTATTCGGCCCAACAATATAGATTTTGATGCACTATCATTTTTAACCATGTGCTGAAAAACATACAAAAAACTATGTTTTTAGTGAAATTTGAGTTCACAAGAATCGATGCTAGTCAAAATCTAGACCTTGCTCCCAGCTTACTGGTAAAAGGCGGTACTCATATTTCATGCAAGTAATGGAATGCCTTTTTCGTTGTTTTATCTCGTCTTATTCGAACTTCCAAGTCTAGCATCAATGATTGTCTTATGCTTCAGAAAAATGGTATTATGCTTTAGAGAAGTGTATCTACTTCTTATTATACTTCTTAACTTCCAAGTCTAGCATCAATGATTATTTTATGCTTCACACATAATCTAGTTTTCATTATACTCCTTGAAACATTTTTATTAGTTGAATGAGACAAACTTAAAAGGAGTAAGCTAATATATTAGCAAAAGGATTTCTGTCACAAATCTAAGATTCTTATAGGAATTCAATGGAAATTTCAGGCATCACCTGAGTAATCTTCAGTGTCTGCAAATTTTGACATCCAGAGACAAGTTTGTTACAAAATTAGTCAGCTCCTACTTGAAAACATGTTGATGTTGATGCGTAGCAATCTCCTTCATTTATAGCCATGTGTTGGAATATTTGAAAATTCCAGAATAACAATGGAGAGAGTAATACTCTCCTCTTCTAACACAGAGAAAATATTGAAATTTCTTCACTGGAAACAGAGTTCAACACTTTGAAAAATTTCTATTCCTTCAAAAAAAACTATTACAAATTCTTCCTCACTGAGAGGGATTACAAAATGTGACTGCTGCAAAACGCAGTGCACTCAAAATTCTTCTCTGTCTCTAAAACTATGCATTGTTGTGCTCTTCAAAACACTTACACTGCTATTGTGTGTAATAATAAACTTTACAACTACATTCCGAAACAGGCTCACAACCCTTTTCTTTTATATGCAACGCATATATTAAAAACATAACAAAACTATGCAAATAACAAATCTATTAAAATGCTCTTGGGGTCCACAATTTATAAATGTTTTAATATATATATGAAATATATATATATATATATATAACATATATACGTCACATTTAAAACAAAATATTACCAAAACCAGTGTGGGACCTTAACAAACAATAAAACTATTCCGTCGCGCGTTATATAAAACATATAACAAAACCTTTGTCAAAACTTCAAACGAACCCTTTAGCCGTGGAGCTCGCCGGACTTCAAACGACGATAAACCATAATTCAAACCAAATTCGCGTTCCAAAATAGCCTGCTGACGTCGGCCAATTTTGTGATGCGAAAACCAAATGAATTCAGCCCTAATATTTTTCAGGTCCGAATTTGGGCTAGCATACAGAGAGAGAGTTGTGACGCGAATTTCTTATCAAATTCGCCCTAATATTTTTCGGGTCTGGATTTCCATTGCGCGAGCGGCCCAAACAAAGATCCACTCCAATCAATTTTTGCCACGTGTCCTCCTCTGGTTTGTCATATCAATCGCATTAAGTTTTAACTCCTGTTCAAGATTCATTTAGCTAGGCTGGATGGTCACACACCATAAGTGCCATATCATGCCCCCCATTTTGATAGGAGGTGGATGATCGACACAGTAAAAGTCTTGAGAAGAATTTTCTACATTATGAATCATGATTTTTCCTATGAAATCAAATTCTTCTATTGCAAATAAGCATGACCCAAAGCATGCAAATCATTGATGACATAAGACTCAAATAGTACAAGGTCTAGTTCCCACAAATCAATAGTGGAAGAAGACTTAGGGTAACTCTCATCTACCAACATAATCTCAACATAACCACAAACTAATCTCAAAGCACATCCTAGAGCTAAGAAACAAACTTATTGGCCAACCCCCCTACGCCCTACAATACTATATGTAGGTGACCAAGAACCCCTTGTGCCAATTTCAAGTGGCTTCAAATGGAGACTAAAGATTTAATCCTAGGAAGACATGAATTTCCAAAATTTTCATATGCATGAGGCCAAGAATAAGGAGAATTTTAATAACACACAATGACAATTCCATTGCCCGTTCCAAGATTCTCAAAACTATCTCTCTATCTCCTTCATATACTCGACCAATGATGCCTGACCTTTTTTATGAGGGAGGCATTGACTCTTCAATATTCCATGCTTTCTCACAACACCCCAGTCAAACACTACTAAAAAAAACATCCTTTTCCTTAATTTTACAAGAGGAAGGGATACCATTTCCAAGTGACAACAACACCATTCTAGAAAACAAAAATCTAGGAGATCCCAAGGGGTGTCCTACCCCACTTCAACGAGAATCATTTTGAGCTTTCAGTTTAAATCTCAAGACAAGGGTTGTCCTTCCATCAAGCAACCTTCCATTTCCATACAATAGTAGCAACCCCTTCTATGAGAAAATGAGACATTAATAACACCAATTCTCCTTCTAGCTCCACTAGATAGTCTTCTATTAGGAATTTCTTAACTGTAAATGCTAGAATAGATACATGTGCAAAGGTGGTTAACAATCAAATAGGTTTCCTCTTCTTCTACTTATCGATCCAACGAACACTAATCTCCTAGTTCCCTCTGTAGATTTTTTGACAATGAAAACTTAATGGTGTTTGTATCTAAATAGCTTCTCTAAAGTGGGCTTTCTTTCCTAGTTTATAGAGTTTAGATATTAGATTAGATCTACTTTTGACATTTAGATGAGTGGCCCTTTGTTTAGTCAATTTAATGTCTTAAATTTCTTACATAAATTATCAACCAAGGTTTGTAAACTGATGAAGTGTGGTACACTGTATGTGCTTAGTTAACCTTCTTCTTACTTCATTGTATATATTTTTATGTTGTTTTGGGGGTTTTGTTCTTTGATGTCTAAAAGTGTTAATATAAAAACTATAAAAAAAAAATGAATCTAATGAATTTTAAGAAGAAAGAAAACGAAGTGTTCCTAAGTTAAACTAATTTACATAAAAATAAATCAAAGGTTGTTGGCTAATTAGAATCTAATCTGTAAAATAGAGTATCTATTTTAATGATTTCTATCTTAACATTAGTCCTATTCCATGGATATAATTCTTATAACTGAGATTTAAATTGCAGTGTTGTTCTAAGTGAAAGCAGAAAACAACTAATGTATATTTAGTCACTCTCGCATTCAATTATGAAGTGTCACCTTCTTGATATGATGTTAAGTAACCAATTATACCTAATGATCTAGAAAAGCAAGTAAAGTATGCAGAAAACAACTCAGTAATTGTATTAATTAAACATTCAATCATTCAGTCTTGAAATATGATTAAATCAACTTCTTGGAATGACCTTTAGGAATATCAGTGATGCAACTAAATAAGGATCTAAAAGAAAATGTGAAAGCATGTAAAAATGACTGTAAACAACTAATGTATGTTTGATTTACCCCAATATTCAATGTGAAGTATTACCCTCTTGAGATGCTGTGTAAGAAATCAATTATACCTTAGTTTCTAAGCTCCTAGAAAGCAAGTAAAATCTGCAGAGGAAAAATCAATAACTGTATGAATTGGACATTCAATCATTTATTTTAGAATCATCATCTTGAAATGACCTTTGAGAACATCCATTGATAAAATTAATTGATAATTCTAATCTAAGAAAGTAAATGACAGAACAGTAAGGGAAACTAGATAACTATGTATTCTTATTGCTTCAAACTTGATTCAATTTGAAAATAGAAAGATCCATCCTCATGAAATGTATTAGAAGAACAAGGCTTACATAGTTATGATTTAACGTTATTCTATTGATTAAAATTGGAGTGCAACATTAATCTACTCAAAAAATAGAATTGAAAAAAATAGAGCAAGGAAATTAAACTAAAACAATGAATGAAAAACCTCCTCCAGTGCAGGGGCCCTCTGCAACTAATTCGGTTGAAATCATAGTTGGTTAAATATGCACTTAAGAAATCATTGGCATGAACACAATATTTGTATTATGATAGAATGAAGTCTTAATACACAACGTATCAGCGAAATCTTAATCTTAAACATAAAACTTAATTGTTCTCAGTTCTGTACAACTGGTATTTAAAGAAAATAAACATAATTGTCTATGAGCTAATTCTACTATAGGTGGCTAATCCGACTTATAAAATTGCAATTGGACTGTTTAACTATTGATTTGCTACAATAGAGCAAATCAAGAGTCCTTCTGTTCTCAGCTAACGTTCTTTGACCATGCCTTTGACCACGATCTTAGGCCTCCTTTTCTATCGATATCGACCAAGTAAATAGGACAAAATCCATGTGGAGATGATTATGAAAATGCCCATATGGCTTAAAATATCCATTTAATAATTGGAACTTGTTAGACCATGAGAGTAGCTACGGAATCCATGATTAGCTGCAGAATAGGTTGCATTCTGTAGCCAAATTGCAAAAATCTATTCGAATAGCAAGAACATCATAATATAACATGGAAATCATTTAAATGCATTCCTTGAGACAAAACATGGAATTTATCATTGATTGGAGTGTATGATCTTATGAGAAAGTAAGGGAAAAATGTGAGAAAGTATTTCAGAGAGAGGATGATTCTGAGGTTCAACAAGCCCCCACTGCGAAGTCATTGCATGTCCTCATGAAATTTACCAAAAATGTGAATTCTCCTTTCCTACTGCATTTTTTCAGACACTTCTACTAGCACATCCAATTTCCTTCTTTTGTTTTTCTTTGAAGTGATTGCCATCCTGGGCCTTCTCATAAGAAGCTTGTACTTGAGATTAATGACTACCTTGTTTAGTAACTTTTTCTTTCTTCTCAATTTCTTTTTTTTCTTGTACCACAGCTCAAAATGCAGAATGGTCTTGTCATGAATTACCTTTTTCAACTTGCTCTTTTGCTTCAAAGCTTCATTCTCATGTTTAATATGTCTATTCAATATTTCTAGTTCATAAATATCCTATTTGAGAGCATCAACTAGAGGTTCTTGTGGATTGATAGAAGGTTCTGGATTCATTGATGCACTTTTCTTCTCCAATGATTCTACATAATCATATATTTCTTGTTGTGCTAGGTCTATGCCTGGATATTTTTTGTTGGGGCTACCTTCAAAATTATGAATAGGAGAATTTTTAGGACTGTGTGGAGGAGAAATATCGGCAGGAGATGGTATTGGAGTTTCTTCATCTAAAATTACAAACTCTGTCTCTTTTGGTAATGTTTTCTTCATTGAACCCCGAATTCTGGAGCTCCTTCTCAATTGTGGAGGATTTACATTTTCCTCACTTGTATCTTTTCTCCTCTTTCTTATCTTACCTCCTATCTTGTCTTTATTTTTCTTTCTGATCTCTGTCAGTTCTTCAGAGATGAGCTTTTCATCATTTTTCTGCAATGAAGATGCAAGTTTGTTTTCAATGTTTGTGTTAGTCTTCTTCTTTCTGCTCTTTCTGACATTATCTTCTTTAGGTTTTTTTGGTGTTTCTTGAAAATGGTTTCTAATAAGAAAATTCTTCCAGGTTTCTCCTATGATTTTTAAATGAAACTCAACAAGTATCTTCACCAACCCATGGTGGTGTGTGGTGTTATGTATAAACTGTATTCTTTTCTACACGTTTGTGGACATCATTTTTAAACTATTTAGCATAAATAAGGGAAGATTTATTTCACCATTCTCTAAGAAATTCATCAATAATTGAATATGGTATACATACATGCAAAAAAAAAATCCTTCACAGGGGATAAATTTCTGTAAAACCAAGATCATGTTCCTCCATTTATTTTTAAAGGCTGAGCTAGGAATACCTTTTCTAAAAATAGAGACATCCATACCTGGGTTTTTGAGAATAACCTTCCATGATTCATTGTGGAATTTCTTGTTCTTGAACCACCTTTCACCAATCCTTGGAAGCTCTGTGGCTTCGGCCATGAATGTCTCAGTAACTGTGAACTTGATGTCTCCAATTTTCACTTCTATGCCATCAAAAGACCGAGAAAAATATTTTGTAATATCTTTGTGAAAACCATCAAATTTCTTAATGAATTTGAGCCATCCAACTTTCTGCAACATTTCCTTAATCCAAGGGTATCCTTCCATATATTTTGTTCCCACCGGTTCTGATCTGACGATTAATCCCATGCCTGCAGAGTTCTCAACCTTCAAAATTACCCTTCTCTGTTTATGAAATGAATTGTGCTACGGATCTAATGAAAGGTGTCGAGGGTTTTGTAGGAATAAATAGGTGGTATGGATCGGTGTTTCAAAGAAACGTAGACAGATATGTCACGTCAATAGATCATGACCGTTAATCATCAATGAGGGAGTCAATTGTGGACCGTTATGAAACATAATGCGGAGGATGTGTCTGATCTATGGTATGATAGAAATCACAATCAAATCAAATGATGATTTGTCAAGAGAGCATATGAACATCCATATTATACATGCTAATTTTTTAACCTTGCTATCAAAATAAAATTTTGCAACTTTACCTTTTTGAACTAATCTTTTCGTTGTTGTTTCTTTGATGTTGATCCTTTAGGTACCCTTTAGCATGTTGGTCTTCAAAACATAGTCCTTCAATTTCCTATAATCATCATTTGTTTGTAGGTTGTACAAATGTATCAGAACTGCTGAATGAAATGTAATGTGGCTGCAAGATAGAATCAACCACAGAATGGAATCAGCTGCAGAATGTAATCAGTTGCGGAATGTAGTCAGCTGCAGAATGTAGTCAGCTGCAGAATGTGATCAGTTGCAGAATGTGATCTGTAGAAAAAAAATGAAGTATGGCTGTGGAATATGACTGTGAAATGAAATGGAAGTGACTGTGAAATGGAATGAAAGTGGAATACGACTGTGAAATGGAATGAAAGTGGAATATGACTGTGGAGTGGAATGAAGCTGTCAAATGGAATATGACTGTGAATGAAATGAAACTACAGATTATGGACTATAAAGAATGGGATATGAATGTAGTTTTGTATTACTACTTATTGCAGAAAAGAAATGGAAAATATAGGATGTCAAAAATATTTGATTTTCACCTTGTATTTTCTGCATAAGTATGCCAATCATTGATTGATTTTCATACTTATACACTTTTATTATATATATATATATATATATATATATATATATATATATTTTATTTTTATTTTTATTTTTTTTTATATAGGAAAAATAAAAGCTAAGTTAGTGATGAAGAATAATTCTTCTTCACTAACATTATATCAACATTATCCTGGAAAATATTGATAAACTCTTCTCTTGAAATTGGCTTATGATATACTTTCAACCGATGACCATTCAAAAGAAGAGGTAAATTTTCTTCATCTATTTTCCTTATCTTCACTGCTCCATTATCAAATACTTTTTCAATCTCATATAGCCCAAGCCAATGAGTATGAAAATTTCCTTGAAAATATTTGAATTTTGAATCGAACAAAAGTGCCCAATCCCTTGCTTGAAACTTCTTCTCCTTGATATATTTATCATGCCATTTAGCCCTTTGCTGCTGGACTATACTGGTTCTTTGAATTGCATCTTGTCTAATTTCATCAAGCTCAGTGAGTTGCTACAATCTATGTTTCTGTGCTTCTGATAAATCAAGTCCCAATTGGACTTCCATCTTGAAGGTTCGGATCTGAAACTCTATAGGGAACATGACTTGCTTTCCATAAACAAGTTCATAGGGGGTATATTCTGTTGTATTCCTCCATGTATTTTTGTAGGCCCATAAGGCTTCAGGAAGCCTTTCTGCCCAATATCTTCTGTGTATATGTACAGTCTTAGTGAAAATTCCTTCAATCACTTTATTGGTAGACTCTACTTGACCATTTGCTTGTGGATGATAAGGAGTAGAATTTTTGTGCTTGATCTTGTAGTCTTCCATGAGCCTTTTCACCAACTTAGATGTAAAATGAGATCCCTTGTCTGTCACAATTTCTCTTGGAACACCAAAATGAGTGAAGATATCCTCAAAAAGAAAATTAACTACAAAACGTTCATTAGCAAAAGGTAATGCTTTAGCCTCTACCCATTTCGTGACATAATCAGTACATACCAAAATATACCTCTTATGTTTAGATGATGGATTGACTGGTCCAAAAAAACCCAAGGCCCATTTTTCAAAATGTTCAATGAGTACGTGAGTTTGTAATGGAATTTCATCTGAAGGATCAGGTTTCCCTACCCTTTGGCTGTTGTCACACCTTTTGACATATTCTTTGGCATCTCTAAAGATGGATGGCCAATAATATCCCAAATGAAAGATTTTATAGGTTGTCCTCTTGTCAGCAAAGTATCCACCACAACGTTCATCATGGCATGCCTTAAAAAATTTCAGTCATTTCATCTTCTCGAACACATCTTGTGATAATGAGATCTGGACCTGTTTTATACAATTAATTAGTAATACATGAGTATCTTGCACTTAGTTGAATGAATTTTCTTTTCTCCCTAGGAAACAAATGTGAAGGTAATTTTTTCGTGACTAAGTAATTAGCAATATCTGCAAACCAAGGATTTTGAATAGTTATTGCAAAAAGATATTCATCAGGAAAATTATCTTCAATTGGAGTGTCATATTTAATATTTTTAATTCTAGACAAGAAATCAGCAACTGTGTTTTGTTTTCCAGGTCAGTCTAGAACGATGATGTTGAATTCTTGCAGGAGAAATAACCATCTTATAACTCTGCCATTAGTAATAGATTTATTCATTAAGTATCTAATTGCAGAGTGATCTGTATGAACAAAGGTTTCATAGCATGTTATACAATGTCTGAATTTATTGATAGCATGAACAACAACTAAGAATTCCTTTTTAGTTACAGTGTAATTTAACTATGTGGGAGTCAAATTATTGCTAGTGTAATAGATGGCATAGGGGATCAAATATTTTTGTCCTAATACAGCTCCCAGAGTTGTATCTGAAGCATCTGTTGAAATGTGAAAAGGTAGTTTCCAATTTGGACCTCTTAAGATGGGTGCTTCAGAAATTTTTGCTTTTAAAGTTTCAAATGCCAATTGGCAATCAAGATTCCAACTAAATTCACAATCTTTGGTGAGTAACTTGAAGAGTGGGGATGCTATTTTAGTGAAATTTCCTATAAATATTCTATAATATCCCGTGAATCCTATAAAACTTATAACATCCTTTTGACAACTTGGAATTGATAGTTTGGAGATGACTTCAAATTTAGATTTATTAACTTTAATTCCATCTCCTGAAATGTGATGTCCTAAAACAATCCCTTGTGTAAAATAAAAATAAAAAAATTTCATGGCTTAGTGAAAGGTTTGCTTCCTTACATCTTTTAAGAACCTTTTCCAAATTTTATAAAGCTTCTTCAAATGTATTCCCATAAACTGTAAAGTCATCCATATACACCTCTACACAATCATGTATTAGATTAGAAAAAATTCCTAGTACTGCCCTTTGGAATGCTGCAGGTGCATTGCACAATCCAAAAGGAAGTACTAGGTAGGCATAAGTCCCCCATGGAAAAGTGAATGTGGTTTAATCTTGGTCTTCAGGTGCTACCTGAATTTGATTGTAACCACTAAAACCATCTAGGAATGAGAAATACTTCTTACATGATAATGTATTCAATACTTGATCTATAAAGGGTAAAGGAAAATTATCTTTTAGGGTAGCTTTATTCAATTCTCGATAATAAATGCATACCCTCCATTTACCATTTTTTTTAGGTACAATCGCTAAAGGGGAAACCCACTGACTGTTTGAAATTGGGTAAATGAAGTTCACATTCAACAATTTTTGCAACTCTTCTTTCACAATTTCCCTAAGATTTGGATTCATCCTTCTTTGAGTTTGTCTAATAGGCTTATAGTTTTCCTCAATGTAGATGTGATTTATACAAGTCTTAGGAATAATTCCTTTCATGACAGTGTATTCCCATGCATATGCAGAAGAATGTTGTTGTAATGTTTTGATTAACTTTTCCTGTTGTAATATCTCTAAGTTATTATTTATGTTCAAAGTTTTCCCTAAAAGATTTCAACTGTAGAGCTACTAAATTCTTCCATAGGATAAAGAGACATCTGCCTAGATGAAAAATATTCAATATTATATTTTTCTTGAAATTGATCATGTTCATATTTTGGGGATGATTCAAAATTTTCTATTGAATTTAAGATTTGACTATCTTCACTAATGGTTGAAATAGTAAAGAGAGGTTGTATATCATTTTCATCATCAATCCATTCTTTGTCATCTAACTCTGTGATTGTTTTTGCTTGAGGATATAGATTTAATTTATTTGTTGAGTTACCATCAAAGATATACATTTCACCAGATCTGCAGCTAATGAAGGCATCGGTTGTAGCCAACCAAGGTCTTCCTAATATAAGTGGATGTACTCCTATATTATTCCTATAATTTAAGATCATAAAATCAACAGGATACTCCCAGTAGTCTAAGGATACTGAAATATCTTCTAACACACCATCTGGCTTGATTACAGACGAGTCTACTAATTGTAGTAATGTAGGTGTATACAGAAGATTAGGAATTTTGAGCTATTCCATGGTTTTTTTTGCTCATGATGTTTATTGCTGCTCCTAAATCAATCAATGTATTTGGAATGTCAACTCCATTGATATGTTTTTTTACAACTGGACTTCCCGGATCTAAATATTTTTGTATGGCAATTTTTCCCATCATTATGTCTGCAATTTTTCCTACTAGTTGAATTCTTTTTATTTCTTTTGTTTTTCTTCCTAGTTTCTTCATGCTCAACTCCTTTATTGTTTTGGCTAGAATTGGAATCTCTTTAATGGCCTGTAACAAAGGGATTTTGATACAAACATTTTTCAATTCATCTAGAAAATCATAATTGGCAACATAATATGCTTTTCTACCCCTCTATCAACTTGTAATATTTCAGGAAAAGGAGGTGTAGAAGTAGGTATTGATGGTTGCTCTATGATAGGAGTTGAGTTCATTGGTTCTTTTTGTTTTTCATTTTCAGAATTTTGGTTTTGAAGAGATGTTACTTCCTCAAAAATTTTATTTGGCTATAGAGAATCTTCCTCAAATTTGCCTTGTTCTTGAATAACTACAGAAGGATTTTTCTTTTCTAGTATCCTACCAGATCTAAGTTGGACATCATTAAGATCTAGAGGAGTAATCATGTAGGTTGGAAATTGTTGTCCTTCTATCATATAAGTATTATGAGGATTTTTATTATTGGGTTTTGGTAATGGTTGGGCAAGTAACTGATTTGGACTTTGTGGAAATGGTAATGAGAGTTGTGGATTTTGGTTTTGGAGTTGGGGTTGTTGACTTTGTTGAGGAATTTGTTGGGGAGGATACTTTGGATATGATGGAGGATATTGATAGTATTGAGAGAATCTTCCATAGGGATTTTTCATTCCTTGTGCCCAAGATTGAGATTGAGGCTAAGGTTGTCGCCAAGAATTCCAATTTGGTGGAGGCTGAGTGTACATTTTATTGTTAAAGCCTTGAGTTTATGGCCCCTGCCATGGTATTCTAGAGACAAAGCAAAAATATTCTGTAGAATTCGAAGTTGCTTCTTCTTGAAAAACAACCTTAAGACCTGGAATTGAAGGACAACTCTTAGTCTCGTGACTTTCTGAACAAATCATACAGGTATATATGAATTTTTCATCAAGAGGACATTCTCTTAAATCATGCTTCTTTCTACATTTGGGACAAAAATAGCTAAAGAATCAGTCTCAGCTTTCTGCTTGTTTTGTAATTTAAGGGTGTCCATCTGTTCACTAAGACTCCCTAAAATGTCTGTTTTAAATTCATTAAGCATGTTTTCAATTTATGCCCTACTCATTGTTCCTGTTGCAGATTTATTCACCCTAGCAAGAGAAGGATCTCTTGGACTTTTCCCAGTTTCTGATTTCCCCCTTGAGAGATGGATACATAATTCACCAATATCAAGTTATGGAAGTTGAGAGATATCCCCCTTCCCCATAATGTTGAGAATGTCTATCCATTCATCTCTAACGGCTTTTAATAAAAGAGCTTTTAAAATATCTTGATCTAAATTATCCATTTTTTCTCTTTTTATGTTATAATTGAATCTTTCAATCAAATCCTCCAAATTCTCATCCTCTTTTTGCATCATTTTAAATACTTCATCCTTATGATTGATGGGTATGCAATAATCCAAATATCTTTCTAAAAATTCTCTCTTCATATCATTCCATGTCCTGATAGACTGAGTGATTAAACTCATGAACCATTTTAAAGCTGCTCCTTTCAATGTTGAAGGAAATAGTTTAAGTTTTTGAGTGTCTTGTAAATAATCATAAGTTCTGCATAAGACCTCAAATTCAAACAAAAAGGTTTCAGGATCTTCACTTTTTAATCCATGAAAATTTGGGAGGACAGAAGGTGAGATATTTTTCATTGTGGCATTTGTATCTTCATCAACTATACGAAATCCAAAAGAACTATCAATTTCCCTATTTATTCTGTTTCCTTCTACATTTCCTCTACCTCTTCCAAATATTACATTTTCTCCATTTTGAATTTCTCCTTCTCCTTATCCCCCTTCTCCTCTTCCTGACATTATAGATTCTTCAGAGCTAATATAAGATTCAACCTGCAAGGTTAATTTCTCTTCCTCTAGTTCTTCTATCAATGGTATGTGGAAGAAAGTTTCTTCCTCTTCTTCTCCACTAGGGATTTTTAATTCTTCAGCTGAAATATGTTCCCTTGTAGAGGTGAAAAATGTTACTCCTTATGTTGGAGATCTAGAATCTTCTTCCTCTAAGATGGCCTCAATGGATGAAGTAGGAGATTGACCTAATTGGATTTCTGACCTTAGGACTTCAGGAAGTCTATGGCTAGTGAAATATGAAAAATGAGTTTGAGATGGAGGTGTATGACTTCGTAGTCTTGGTGGAGTGAGTGGTGTTATAGGGATTAAAATCTTGCCTCTAGATATGAGTCTACCCCTATAGTATCTTTCTCTATGCATATCATTTTTTTAGATGTAAGAAATGAGGTTTCCTAATTACACTTCCCTGGCAATGACACCAAAATGTTTAGTCAATTTAATGTCTTAAATTGCTTACATAAATTATCAACCAAGGTTTGTAAACTGATGAAGTGTGGTGCACTGTATGTGCTTAGTTAACCTTCTTCTTACTTCGTTGTATATACTTTTATGTTGTTTTGGGGGTTTTTTTCTTTGATGTCTAAAAGTGTTAATCTAAAAACTATAAAAAGAATCAAACGAATCTAATGAATTTTAAGAAGAAATAAAAAGAAGTGTTCCTAAGTTAAACTAATTTACATAAAAAATAAATCAAAGACTGTTGGCTAATTAGAATCAAATCTGAAAAATAGAGTATCTATCTTAATTATTTCTATCTTAACATTAGTCCTATTCGCTGGATCTAATTCTTATAACTAAGATTTAAATTGCAGTGTTGTTCTAAGTGAAAGAAGAAAACAACTAATGTATATTTAGTCACTCTAACATTAAATTATGAAGTGTCACCCTCTTGAGATGATGTTAAGTAACCAATTATACCTAATGATCTAGAAAAGCAAGTAAAGTATGCATAAAACAACTCAGTAATTGCATTAAGTAAACATTCAATCATTCAATCTTGAAATATGAATAAATCAACTTCTTGGAATGACCTTTAGGAATATCAGTGATGCAACTAAATGAGGATCTAAAAGAAAATGTGAAAGCATGTAAAACTAGTTGTAAAGAACTAATGTATGTTTGATTTACCCCAACATTCAATGTGAAGTATTACCCTCTTGAGATGTTGTGTAAGAAATCAACTATACCTTAGTTTCTAAGTTCCTAGAAAGCAAGTAAAATGTGCAAAGGAAAACTCAATAACTGTATGAATTGGAAATTCAATCATTTAGTTTAGAATCATCATCTTGAAATGACCTTTGAGAACATCCATTGATACAATTAATTGATAATTCTAATATAAGAAAGTAAATGACATAAGAGTAAGGGAAACTAGATTGCTATGTATTCTTATTGCTTCAAACTTGATTCAATTTGAAAACAAAAAGATCTATCCTTACGAAATGTCTTAGAAGAAAAAGGCTTACACAATTATGATTTAATGTTATGCTACTGATAAAAACTAGAGTGCAACATTAATCTACTCAAAAAACATAATTGAAAAAAATAGAGTAAGGAAATTAAACTAAAACAATGAATGAAAAACCTCCTCTAGTGCAGGGGCCCTCTGCAAGTGATTCGATTGAAATCCTAGCTGGTTAAAGACGCACTTAAGCAATCATTGGCATGAACACGATCTTTGTATTATGATAGAACGAAGTCTTAATACACAGTGCATCAGCAAAAGCTTAGTCTTAAAATTAAAACTTAATTGTTCTCAGTTCTGTACAACCGGTATTTAAAGAAAATAAACATAATTGTCTATGAGCTAATTATGCTACAAGTGGCTAATCCAACTTATAGAATTGCAATTGAACTGTTTAACTCTTGATTTGCTACGATAGAGAAAATCAAGAGTCCTTCTGTTCTCAGCTAACGTTCTTTGACCATGCCTTTGACCACGATCTTAGGCCTCCTTTTCTATCGATCTCAACCAAGTAAATAGGACAAAATCCATGTGGAGATGATTTTGGAAATGCCCATGTGGCTCAATTCTCCATTTGATACCTGGAACCTGTCAGACCATGAGAGTAGCTACGAAATCCACGATTAGTTGTAGAATAGGCTGCGTTTTGTAGCCAAATTGAAAAAATCTATTCGAATAGCAAGAACATCATAATATAACATGGAAATCATTTAAATGCATTCCTTGAGACAAAACATGGAATTTATCATTGATTGGAGTGTATGATCTTATGAGAAAGTATGGGAAAAAAGTGAGAAAGGATGTCAGAGAGAGGATAATTCTGAGGTTCAACACCCTTGCACTCCTACAATGTATTAATATTTGTGTACTTAACAATCCCATTGAAATAATTGTGGTTATTCATTGGAAATTCATAGAATTATCTTAATCTTATCTTATCTCACTATCCATATCAAAAGCTGGATAGTAGTGATAATACATTGTAATTTTTCTATAATTACCAAGTCCAGTATGTTGAGAAATGTAACTAGTATCGGTCTTCATAATTTTATTTGGGTCATGATGTAATGTATTTGTCAAAATAAAGAAAAATAAAATTTATTGTAAACAAAAAGTTATTTATAGGCATGGGCTTCATGTTTTATTTATTTTTGTTTCTAGGTCAAATCACCCATTGGGTGCTTCAAGATTTTTGTCATGTGTCATTTTCCTTGTCATTATGTAATAGACCCTTCTTGGGCTCATTGTATCAAAGAAGAAAATCATTTTTATGTAAAAAGTGTCATTTATCACTCCTCCACCAAGTCGGCCTTAAGAGAAGACAAGTTAGTTTCATTAAGGGAATTCGACCACACAAAAGGACTATATATAGAAGTGCAATTCAACCTATTTGAACATCCATCCAAGAAGAATTCGATCTGCAATTGAAAAGGAAGAGTGAAGACTAAAAGGGGAGGTGACAAAGGTTTGAAGAAGGATAAGAAACCCTAGCAAAGGAAGGAGGAACCCTAGCAAAGGAAATAGTTTATTTTATATTGTTTCTATATCACATGTGCAAGTTTATGGGTTGCAAGAAGGGGCTGAAAATTGCAGGTCTACAGTAGAGGCCGAAATTTGGTTGCATAAGGTCAAAAATTTGTGATTGTTTCAGTATTGAAGAAGGTTGACTCTCGTTGTGAAGTAGTTGATCTTTGTCATAATTTAAGGACTATCTTGGGAGGCTCACTTGGTGGATTTGAGGAGGTATTTCTCTTGGTCAAAAGGTCTTGGTTGTCTCATTTGATTTGGTTCTAAAGGAAGAGAAGAGAATTTTTGGGTTTTCCCCTGGCTAAGAGCCTACATACTGTGTCACTTGTTTTATATCTTCGTGCATTTGATTTGATAGTTACTTGATGATAAGATAAAAGAAGACATAAAAGAATCTAATATTTAAATTATATCACAAATAATTATCTAGATAATAAAATTTTCTGATTTTCTAATTTTCTAACATGGTTTCAGAGCTAAGGTGAAGAAGTAGAAGGAAAAGGAAGCTTGAAGGTCAATTGATCTCATAAGGATTCAAGTAAGGTCATAAGAAGAAGAGGACTCTCATCATTTGAATTTGACGATCCATTGAAGGATTTCATCTACTGTCATACACTAGTTTTGGTCTACTATAAGCTAACTTGAAGGAAAGAATCTATATCAAGTAAAGGTGGCATTGACAAGTTTATCTATGGCCTCATCAATGGAATCTGAGAAAAAACTTCAAGGAGCCTCTAATTTTAGAGCATGGAAAACAAGGATGGGTCTCATCCTTTCAAAGAATAAGGTATTGGAATTAATACAAGGAAAAGTCAAGGAACCTACAAATGATGCTAGAAAAGAGAAGTACAAAGAAACTGACATTATTGCAATGAACCAAATTGTGGATGTAGTTAAAGACAACATGATTCCCTGCATATACACTCTAGATTATTCAATAAAATTGTATGATGCTCTCTCAAGTTATTTATAGTCAATTGATTCCCTACATATACACGTTAGGTTCTTCAATAAAATTTTATGATGCTCTCAACAAGTTATTTACAATCAAGAATATTGGACAAGTGGAAATTATAAAGAATGAACTATGAAAAAATCAAAATGTAAAGATATGATATAGTATCTTCCCATTTTGTAAGAATTTCCCAAATAAGAGATGAACTACGAGAAATTGATAAAATAGTCCCTGAAAAGGAACTTGTGATTATTGCCCTTGTAGGGCTACCAAAGTCTTGGAATGCCTTTGCAACTGGAATTAGTAGTTGGAAGAATTCTCCATCCTTCGAAGAAATGTGGTCAGCTTGTATACAAGAAGAAGCTTGTCTTTCCATGATAGGAGGTGCGCAAGAAGATGAAGAAAAAACCTCAAATGCCTACTCTACTCATTTCAAGAAGAAGGGGGGAAATAATAAGTTTAAAGGGTCAAAGAAAAATCAAGGGAAGATCGACCTCTCTAAAATAGAATGTTATCATTGTCACAATATGGGACATTATAAGAATCAATGGCCCGATAATCCTAAAAACAAGAAGAGAGAAAGGGACCAAGCTACAGTTGCAACTGTTGATAATCCTTGAAAGAACTTTAAAATTGAGGATTATGAATTCAAAGACTTATTCTATTAAATCTCATATATCCTTCACGAATAGTATAGGTTATTGCTTTAGTACTTGTAGTGTTTCTCTTATGTTTGACTCTAGGATCATTATTTCTTTTTTATTTCTACGGTTTATAGATTTAGTATGTTTTGTTAGAAATTTCTTGAGTCAAAGGAATCCCTCACAAGACTAGGTTGATGTAAGAGCAAGAGGGAGCTTCCCCCCATTGTCACAAAAGAAAAGTATCTTGTTCTTTATTTCCTTTTCTTTGTTGATTTCCTATGTAGTTCTAGCTTCATTTTTTCTTGTTTATAATCATTTCTCCTTTGTTTTCCTTTGAAGGAAAGTTTGCAGGTATACTCTAAAGAATTCTTGTAATAAGGATTATGGGTAGATTCAGAGGGAGACTCCAAAAGAAGAAAGAAGCTTTTTTGCAGAGGGAGCCCTTCAATAAACCATACAAGGTTTGTAAAAGGAGAAACTCAAGGCATGTAAAATTGCAAGGTTTGTAGCAGATAAGAAGGTATGATAATTTTTTAAATTTGAATTATATTATTATCTCTCCCATTTTTAGAGTTTTGCTATAGAATCATAAATAATCTTATTTGTCTAGGTGATTGATCTTTAGATTGAACTAACCCTTATCGTACTATCTATATTTTGTTCACTTTGGTAAAACCATAACCTTTAGGGTTCACTATAAAAACCCTAGCCTTTAAGGGTTTTCTAATGATATCTAGAACATATGATAAAACCCTAGTTTTTTAGGGTTTGATAAATTAGGGTTTATGACACAACCCTTTATAATAGTTAATGTAAAATCCTAGGAATGAAACCCTAGGTGTATATGTTTACGTATGGTTGAAACCTTAACTTGGTCTAGTTGTTGTATATCTAATATTGTTTAAAATTGAAGTTTTGATTTTGGTATCTAGGGTTTGTGACATAACCCTAGCAAAGGTTATTATAAGATTCTAGGGAATGAAAGTATTCACCTAGTTGATTGTTAACTAGGTCTATGATTTGAATATCTAAGTTTTGATAACACTATATGCTCTCTTTGAGATAACATGCTAACCCTATATTCACAAAGTTTATTCCATGCTCTTGTACATATACATTTGTGTTCCTGGTTGTACTTGTTGTTTGTTGTTGAGATTTGCAGGCACATAGTTTGTGATAAGTTATAAAGAGATAAGGCTACCTCATACTTGTTGATGACCTTATGATGTTGATGAGCATACTAGAAAGAGGGAGCTCTAATAACCCTGATGACATTGATTTTACACTGATGATTGAAAGATAACCTTGTTGCCATATGAAGATAAGAGGAATTAAGATTTGGAAAGCTAGAATTCTCCAATGATATCATGATGCAAAAGAAAGAGCCTATGAATTTTTTGATGAACTTATCTCCCTAAATTGAGGAGGAGCTTCAATAGTTGAGAAAGAGGACATGATCTTGGATAGTTAAAGAACATTGATAAAAAAGAATGATATCAGAAAATATTTGAAACACTATTGATGGCTATTCATGTTTGATGAGGTTGTTGTTTTGAGAAGTGCTGAAAGTTGAGTTTGTTGTTGCTAAAGAAGTTAGAGAAGGAAGCTGTAGCCAATATTTGTTTAGATATTATGATGAACAAAGCTGCATAAAAATGATTGAAGACCCTAAAGATTTTTCTAGCATATAAATAATAAGAACCTATATATTAGAAGTGATTAAGAGTCAGATGAACTAGTAGCTGATGTGTTGATCTCTCCCTGAAAAAGTTTGAAGCATGTTTTAATTGGTGGATATCTCTGATTTGATTGAGAGGGAGAGATGAATACCATATATTTCTTGTATGATGGTACTTGGGAGGAAATATTGGCCAAGTTGGTATTGAGATATTATGTTGTGGTTTGGCCTTGATGATGTCTCGATCCCAATGTGGGAGGGTATCTTAGTCATGTAGAGCTCCGTTGTTGTGTTTGACCTTGATGATACTTGGATCCCTGAGGGTTGGTGTCTTGGCATGAAGGCCTAGATGGTATCTATATCCAATTGGATTGATACCACGGTTGTAATATGTAGCCTGATACTACCTATAGTGGAATGTTTCCTTGATGACAACTTAGTCCCTGACAGAGTCCTAGATCCTTGTATTAGTGTCTTGGAAATGACACTTGGATCCTTAATTTGATGGATCCTTGAAATAGTGTCATTGACACTTGGATCTTTGATGTGTTTCATACTTTGGCATTTATGGTATCCCTAGCATTGCGTATGTTGTTGTACTCTTCTTGCAACATTTCAAACTGAATTCAACCTTGTACCAGTTGAAAATTTATGAATAGTGTCGGTCTTCATAATTGTATTTGGGTCATGATGTAATGTATTTTTCAAAATAAATAAAAAGAAATTTTTTTGTAAAAGAAAAATTATTTATAAGCAGAGGTTTCATGCTTTATTTATTTTTGTTTTAAGGTCAAAGCACCCATAGTGTGCTTCTAAGGTTTGTGTCATATGTCATTTTCCTTGTCATTATGTAATAGACCCTTCTTGGGCTCATTGTATCAAAGAAGAAAATTATTTTTATGTAAAAAGTATCATTTCACTCCTCCACCAAGTTGGCCTCAAGAGAATACAAGTCGACCTCATTAAGGGAATTTGACCACACAAAAGGACTATATATTGAAATGAAATTAGAGGAAGAGTGAAGACTAAAAGGAGAGGTGACAAAGGCTTGAAGAAGGATAAGAAACCATAAAGAAGGAAACAAGTTAATTTTATCTTGTTTCTAGCTCACACGTGCGAGTTTCTGGGTGGCAAGAAGGGGTCGAAAATTACAGGTTTGCAGTAGAGGCCGAAATTTTGTTGCAGGAGGTCAAAAATTTGTGATTGTTGCAGTATTGAAGAAGGTTGACTCTTGTTGTGAAGTAGTTGATGAAATACTATATTGGGAGGTTGACTTGGTGGATTGGAGGGGGTCTTTGTCTTGGTCAAAAGGTCTTGGTTGTCTCATTTGATTTGGTTCTAAAGGAAGAGAAGATAATTTATGTGTTTTCCCCTAGAAGAGGGGTTTTTCCTTGGCTGAGAGCCTAAATATTGTGCCACTTGTTGTTTTTTATCTTCATGCATTTGGTTTTGATAGTTTCTTGATGATAAGAAGATAAAATAAGACATAAAAGAAGCGAATAAGAAATCAAGTATATCACAAGTAATTATCTAGATAAGAAAATATTTCTGCCTTTCGAATTTTCTAACACAATAGCTGATTTTCCAAAGTAATTTGGAAGTTATGCATTTAGTAAGTTTCTCAAAATCACCAATTTTAGGTGAAAATTGTCCATAGGTAGCAACTAGTGCATGAGGAGACACAACAAAAGAAGAGTAAAGATAATTTTGAGGTAAAGACTAACTTCCTTCTTGTAATGTGGTGAGTACCACTTCCTTCTCCCCTAATTCATCCTAGAGATATGACAAGCATGGAAATCCTTCTTGTAATATGGTGAGTACCACTTCCTTCTAACCCCAATTCATCCTAGAGATATGACAAGCATGGAAATTGGATTTTTCACCTCATTAATACAAACTTCGTAGTTCTTAACTAGTTCATCATATTATTTAAAAGCATACAAATAAAAAGTTTGTAATTTGTGAAATACTTTAATTTGACCCTTGGTAAACCTCAATCCACTTCTTGCTAAATAATTTAATTGACATGAAACATATGAAAAATGGACTTGTCCGTATCTGCTAATTTTAGGAACATGTGATAATAATCATTTCAAGCATTGATACTCAAAGATTCTATCATTCTCGTTATGAAGGTGGCCTCTTCACAAGACTAGGTAAAAGTTTCCTACGATGAATTTATCTACTCATGATGCTCAGTACTAGAATCTTGTGTGAAGAAATTTCTTCATAAATTATGACAAATATATCTTCAGTGAAATAACCTTAACATGAAACTTAGCATACATTTCATACAAAGAATTTATTATTGATAAGGTGTCCTAAAAAACAATTCTTCCTTATTTAGCATTTATGGATCAATTCTTGTAGTGAAATAACCTTAACATGAAGCTTAACATACATTTCATACAATGAATTTTCTATTGATAACATGTCCAAAAAAGCAATTCTTCCTTCTCATAGCATTTATGGATTTATTTTTCCTACTCACAACAATTTGAAGGAGTAATTGCTCTTGTTCACAAAGCATTTTTTCTTCCTCATCAAATTTAGAAATAGTAGAAGAAAACCAATATATGTACTCTATGACTATTCAATGAGTTGCAAAGTATTTGAGCAAGGCACACAGAGTGTGAGGGCCCCTATCCACTCCCTTCCCTATCGCACGTGTCATGAATCTTTCCGGCCGAAGTACATTTGTAGGAAGAAGAATTCATGGGAATACAAGTGTTTCAACCTATTTTAGTCGAAGGACGTGCCATTCGTTTACATCTATCGATTTGTGAATATTTATATTGATATTTATACTTGAATTTTACTCCCTTCACCCCTAAAATTAGATATTTTTTGGGCCGAGATAGCAAGAGAAGGGGAGTATGGGAGGATATTTCTACCACCTAATATTGAGAAAATATCCAATGAAGCTGCTCTACAAGGTCGTATCGATTGGTTTAAAGGCTTGAAGGAAAATTTTATTCTTAAGGGGATGATACCTGCTGGTACTGGGCAACATATCAGTAGTTTTCCATTTCCTGATCTCTTTCTTTCATGGGATCAATTCCCCCTTGACTAAATTTACAATAATTTTTGCTAATGTGGATCATTATCAAGTGAATGAAATTCAGGTAGCGGATAGAACTTTGGAACAGGAAGTTCGATATTATTTGGAGAAATCCCATACTTTGGATCAATTCGTAACAGATGCCATTAACCAACTTCTAGATGCTAGAGTGGATCCTAAAGAGATATCACTTCCTCATTAATTTATTTTGAATAGCAAAATTTTGGCACAAGAAAAGAGAATTCACAAAAAAATGCATTTTCTCCCCTCTAAAAGAAAGGTAATGCACCAATATAGGAAAATTAAATCTTAAAAATTCATCATTTTCCCTCAAGGAATATTATTTTTACCAAATTAAAATATAAGTGACTTTTTATAAAAATTCCTCCCATTTTTTTTTTGTTAATTTGGCAACTCAGTGAAAAATTCAAACCATCGGACAAGATATCTCTTTTTTAAAGGACCAATTTTGACTATTGAAGCTCTCAATTTGGTAAAGAGAAAGAGTATTATTGAATTAAAGCCCACATGTGCATATTTGATTAGGTCAGTACTTAAGAAAATTGGACACTCTTGGAAGTCTATAAATACAAGTGACCTCAGCCTCATTTGGACATGATCATAAACACTCTTATATTCTCTTCTTTGGTTTTGGCTCACATAGGTCTGATGAAATTCACAGAGATTAGCTTGCACAAGCCAAAAATTGCAGGGTCCGAAGCTCGCACACGTGTCTAGGATTTTGGGTCACAACCGCATGCTTGTCACAAGAAAATTTTGGCTATAACCATAGTCATGCATGCCTATGTGTTTGATTGACGCGTTTCAACGGCATACACGACACTCTCTCCTTGCGGTTTAGACCTAGGATTTGAATTTTCAATTAACTGAAGATTTCACCATTTGACCAGAGAGTTCGGTAGTTGACCACAAACAATGACAATTGATCACAGGCTTCTAAGTCAGGGTTTTTGGATTATTCGCAACGTTAGGTTCATCTCATGGATATTGTTTAATTGATTTTGATGGATAGGTTTATGGTTGAAGATATGTATCATTGTACTCTCTTTTGCTAAATCATTCAATGACAATCTAATAAGAAGAATAATTTGAAAGGGTTTTCCCGATAGTGGTTTTTGCCCTGGTCTCCGACCAATCCTGGTGTCTCTATGTGTGAATGATTTTATTATATTGTTATTTTATGTTCCACTACATTGGTGATTATATTGTTCTTTCTATATAATTTCATATGCCATGGGGTGAATTTAATATGCAAATGAAAAAATGTTATCTAAAAGCAAAGAACAATACCTAAGAAAAATTAACATGGTATCAGAGTTATGTTGAAGAAAATTCATTGAAGATCACCGCTATGAAGACACCTTTGATGGAAGCAAGAGAAGATGGAGGAGGCCTAAAATAATGCTAGGGTTTTATGGATATTATGAGGTTAGGGTTTGGAAGAAACCCTAGATTATGAAAAATACTTGAGATATGCAACCTAGAAACCCTATCATGTTCAGTGTGAAGATGTCCTAGCACTTGTTACAGGTTTGATGTAGCCCTAGATGGGATAGTCTCAATTATGCTTGGTTGTTGATGAATTCGGTTGAAATATTTAAGGCAAAAATGTTATATGGCACCTGGACAGTGCCTCTAAGGTACTGTAAAACATGCTTACCTTCCTTCCAATACAATTTGGTCGGCCTAACCATAACTTGACATAGATGATTGACTATATAGCATATATTTGGTCATGTGTTCACAAGATAAATCAATGAACCCATTAGTTATTAGTAAATGATATAATCATCCTCTTCAACTGAAGTGGTGTTCTCCTTCCTTTAATTGGTCGATGGAAGTGTATCCATGGGCTTACAACTCTCCATGTGAAACCTTTGCAGTATCTCAGTGGCATACTTTTCTTCAGACATAAACAAATCTCCATCGCCTTTACATACTTCAAGCTACAGGAAGTAGTGCATGAGACCCATGTCTTTCATCTCAAATTCCCTTGCAAGGTCCTCCTTGCAATAACTAAGCAACTACTCATCACCTGACAATATTAAATCATCAACATATAAAAAAATGATAAGAAATTTACCTTCTATCAAAATATGATATAGGTTTGCATTCGCATCACTTTTTGTAAAGCCCAATCTAGTGAGATAAATTTTGATCTGAGTTTACCAAGCTTAGGGTGAATGTTCGAGACTGTACATTGCTCGCCTGAGTCTGCACACATAAGAATCCCGATCAAATGTCTCAAAAAATTTTGGTTGCTCTATGCACACTTCCTCCTCAATAACACCATTGAGAAACATTGTTTTTACATCCATATGGTGATATTCCAGCCCATCTGCACAACCAGTGCAAGAATTGATCTAATGGTTGAATACCTTGCTACAAGAGAAAATTTTTACTCATAGTCAATTCCCTTAACCTGAGAGAATCCTGTAACACCCTCTTCCCACATCTACCCAAGTAACCTTCTAACCAGGGTAAACATGTGATGAGAGGCTAATAATATGATATTCAAACTCCTAGATGATCCAGGTGGATATTGGTGGCCACCCACCTATTCCACTTGGGCCCCCACCATTGTCTCTTTTAGTTTTTCAGTTTCAGCATAACTTACTATTTTTAGCAGTTTTTCGGGTCCTGAACTTCCAGAGCCGTTTTGAAGCCCTAAACGAAGTTTTTTGGGCATCGCGCCTCCAACGAATATCATTCCACTTCAGAATGATATTCATGGTGAAAGTTGGATTCCTCGGATAGAGATTTCTAATGATGTATCATGTGCGTCAAATGGAGATAGTATGCCAAAGTTACGTCCTTGGGAAGTTGAAACACCAATTTACCCAAACGGGGCCCATAGTTTTGGCGCTTCATCTCCTAGGGTTAGGTTTTTGGATGTTTAGAGTTCTCCATTGTTTCTCAATAATAAATAGGCCCTCAAGCCTCATTGTAACTCAGTTAAGAGGCCTGTAGCCGCCACATCTCTTCTCAGAGATAGCTACCAACGCCCTAGCTAGTTTTATTTCCATTCTGTCTGTAAGAAAATTTCAGTTCTTTGATATTAATGAAATGAAGTGTTATTTCCGCTACATCTCTCTATTTATGGTTATATGTTTATTCTGTTGCATTCCTGCATAAATCCGGATCAGTGGTATCAGAGCGGTTTTCTTTTTCTCGATCCTTCTTTGCATGTCCTCAACGAGGTCGGGGTATAAGGAGCTAGGGCTTGATCTCGTGGAACCTTTGCAAGATCAGCCTCGCAAACCTCGACGGACGCCCATGGGGGACGAAAAGAAAGATGAGGGAGCAGGAGATCCTATAAAAACATTGCTCGAGGAGGCCCTCGGAAAACAAAGGAATGCGGTGATGGATAACTTTGCTCAGATCCTTCAACGGCTGCCCACCGGCGGTGCATCTGCATCCAGCAGCCACTCTGGAGGTGCGACTCATTTTAAGGTACAAGTAAATTTTGACATTCCCATATTTCAGGGTCAAATAGACGTAGATGCCGTAGATAGATGGTTGAATCTATTAGAAGGATATTTCTCTGTTCATGACTTCTCAGACCAGGAGAAGATTATTTTTGCAGTCCTCAAAGCTACCCCCCATGTTAATGACTGGTGGGAAACCTACTGTAAGAACAAGGACCAGACATAACCCTCTATGTTCTCGGTCGTACCAACTTGGAATTTTTTTCGAGACGCCTTCAAGGAACAGTACTATCCCGTGGGGAGCTATGAGGACAAGTGCATACAATGGACCACGCTACAACAACAAAGGGATCAAGATGTGCATGAGCTGACGAATCTGTTCCATACCCTGTGCACAAAGTTGGGTATCAAAGATTCAGAGAAAAATTTGGTGGTAAAGTATCGCAGCTGTCTGCACAGATACATTTAGGAGGAAATGGAGTTCCTCGACATCTCCTCGCTTGGTGCAACATATCGGTATGCTGCCAAGATTGAGCAGAAATTCAAACAGAAGAAGCGAGACTTTGGATCTGTGAATCAAAAGAAAGGGAAAGGTGCTTCCAAACCACAGAACAAAGGACAGAGCCAAGGCATGGCGGCTAAAGACAACCCGTCAAAGACACAAGAAAATAACAGCACCGCAAAGCCAAAGAAGGACACGGGAAAGTGGTGTGAGTTCCATAAGAGCTCCACTCACAACACAAGTGAGTGTCGGGCCAAGCAGTCGCTAGTGGCTAAGATGAGGGCTTCTGAGTCAGATGCATGCTCTGACTCCGAATCAGAACCTGAAAAGGGGAATGAAAAAGGGAAACAGATTATTGATGCGGAGCCCAATTCCACTGTTGCCACTACAAAGATCCAGAAGGAGGAACTAGAAGATCCAGAGGAGGAGGAACGTCTCTTCCACTCCCAGATGTGGGTAAAGGGCTCCCTTGTACAGTTCATTTTCGACAATGGGAGCCAAAAGAACCTCATTTCAGCAGATGTTGTGAAGCGGTTGGGCTTGCTGACCACAGATCACCCACATCCATACACCATTGGGTGGCTTCACCAAGGACGAGATCTCCGCGTCAGCCAGCAGTGTCGTCTTCCCTATAGCATCAAACCCTTCACAGATGAGGTATTATGTGATGTTGCTCCTATTGATGTTTCTGATGTATTATTAGGACAACCATACTTGTGGAAGCGTCATGTTGTGTATGAGTCTCGACACAGTGGTTATTGTTATTATTACTTTGGGAAATAAGTTGTAAGGATACAGAGGGAGAATTCCCTCTGTGACTATCTCTTTGGTTCTTGCAAAACAATGTAATGCAGGAATTTCCGAAAGCCGGAAATTAGTTTCCCTGATGATCCGCCCACGGGGCAAGAGAAAGGCTGTGGCATGAAACTCCAGTGAGAAGTATGCATGACAACAAAAAATGGATAAGGTTGTGGAGGAGTACGGGGACATCTTCACCTCATCCACAGGGGTTCCTCTGCATTGTCAGGTCAAGCACCCGATTGATCTGACCCCAGGTGCGCCGCAACCTAATGCACCGATCTATCGGTGCTCTGTTCTGGAGAATGATGAAACCAAGAGGCAGATTCAGGAGCTGTTGCAGAAAGGTCACATCAGACCAAGTTCATTGCCCTATGGGAGCCCGATCATGTTGGTACAGAAGAAGGATGGGACGTGGAGACTCTGTATTGACTATCGGGCGCTGAACAACATCACTGTTCGGAATAGGTACCCAATCCCACAGATTGATGACCTTCTGGACCAACTCAAAGGTGCAAAATATTTTAGCAAGATTTACCTAAAGTCTGGGTATCACCAGGTACCAATTGAACCCTCTGATGTGTGGAAGACTGCCTTCAAAGCCAAGGAAGGCCTTTTTGAATTGCTAGTCATGCCTTTCGGGTTGACGAATGCTCCCGCAACCTTCATGAGGATGATGGACGACATCTTGCGGCCATTCACCAACTCATTTGTAGTGGTGTACTTAGATGACATTCTGATCATTAGCAAGACTTGGAAAGAGCACCTTCACCACATCCGACAAGTCCTCCAAACACTGCGGCAGCACAAGTTGTGTGCCAATTTGGAGAAGTGCACGTTTGGCATGACCCAGGTTCAATATCTGGGATACATTATTGATGAAAGGGGGGTGCATGTGGATCCAGCCAAGATCCAAGTCATTCGGGATTGGCTAGCCCCAACCACTATAACAAAGCTTTGCATCTTTTTGGGTCTTGCTAATTTCTACCGTAGATTCGTGTTGGGATTCTCTCATATCACTTGGCCCTTGAGTCAAGTCACCAAGGGAGGAGAGAGAGAAAAATTCTTTTGGTCGGAACCTCAGAAGGGCGTTGGGGTGAAAAATCGCCTTTCGTGCCCGCCGGTGCTCACATTGCAGGACTTGCAACGACCATTTGGTCCCGAAGATGCCTGCGACTATCTTGTTGGGGGTTCTTGCTCATGAGGGGACATCCGAGTGCTTTCTCAGGTGAGACATTTTCTGAGACAGTTTGCAAGTATCCCACCTATGACAAAGAAATGTATTCCATTGTGCAAGCCTATCGACAATGGAAACATTACATTTTGGCGAAGGAAAAAATCATCCACACAGACCACCGGCCCCTGCAGTTCATACAGACACAAGGGAATTTGCATAATGATCGCCATCAGAAGTGGTCCACATATCTGCAACAGTTTCATTTGAATATCAAGTATAAGAAGGGTAGCACCAATAATGTTGCAGACTGCCTCAGCCGACCACCGATCGTGGCGCTCACCACCGTGCTCAACTCTTGTGGGCACGAGACTTCTGATTGGCCGCTTCTCTATGAGAGTGACCCAGAATTCGGCCACACTTACAAGGCACTCTCGGGGGGCACACAAGTTCCAAATTTTCACCTCCAAGATGCACTTTTATGTCACCTGGGACACCTTTGTGTTCCTTCAAGCGACGTGTAGATGATATGGGAGAAGCGCCTCTGAACAGTGTGAGCATTTAGGGTCTAGAAAACGGTAGCAATACTACATAAGCCCCGGTATTGAACTTCTTCGAAAGGATGTCAAGAAGCACATCGGATCACTGTACTTGCCTTGCTTGTGCCATTGCCAAATGACCATCAAAGGCAAGGACTGCTCTCCCTCTCCTAGTCGACCTTGGGAATCCATCTCCACGGATTACATGTCGAACCTGAACTGCCTTCTACTAAGAATGGAAATGACTGTGTTTTCGTGGTCGTTGACAGATTCTCGAAGATGGCCATTATGGCGGCCTGTAAGAAGAATATCACAGCAGAAGCCACTACTAAACTCTTCTTTGAACGAGTGTGGGTACACTTTGGGATCCCATAGTCTATCATATCAGATCGAGATAGCAGGTTCCTCAGCATATTTTGGTCCAGCCTCTGGTCAATGTTGGACATAAAGCTCACCAAGTCCACAGCTTTCCATCCCCAAACAGATGGCCAAACAGAGGTCGTCAACAGAATGATTGTACACATTCTGCGCATGTACAATTCAAAGCATCCATGTACATGGGACAAGAGCCTCCCCTATGTACAACATATTTATAACAGGGCTCTCCACAGTTCAATTGGCCATAGCCCCTTTCAGGTGGGCTTGGGATTCCAACCACTATGTCCCATTGACGTAGCCATGCCATTTGCAGCTGCTCAGGCCGATTCAGCTCATGTCTAGTCTGAAGTTGACAAAGAAAGTAGCTTCATCGAGTGCATTCAACACATCCGCCAATAAGTTCATGATATATTGGATAGAGCCAATGCGAAGTACAAGCAGCGACATGATCAACACCGGGTGCCACACAACTTCCAGGTGGGCGACAATGTATGGCTACATTTGCAGAAGGAGTGCCTCACTGGACCCCACCGCAAGCTTCGCCCGCTCCGATACGGGCCGTACACCATCACCAAGGCTGTAGGTAACAATGCCTTCGAGCTTAATATTCCTCCATTCCTTGGTCTGCACCCAGTCTTCAATGTGGATCGCCTTCGTCCTTACTTCCCACCTCTACTGGACACCTCGGACATTGCAGAACAACTCACACCAACTGAGTTAAATCCAGATTGCATGGAACAAGCCACCACAGATTGCATCATGGACATGCAAATCAAGAACACTCGCCAGCAGAAGATCCAACTATATCGGGTTGTCAAAGCTGGCCAACTCCTGCACCAAGGAAAGTGGTTCACCAGGGACCAAGTTCAGCAGAAATTTCCTCATCTCATGGAGGAACTTAACGCAATGGGGACCATTGCTTCCTTAGGGGGGAGGAATGATCTAGGTGGATATTGGTGGCCACCCGCCTATTCCACTTGGGCCGTCATCATTGTCTCTTTCAGTTTTTCAGTTTCGGCATAACTTACTATTTTTAGCAGTTTTTCGGGTCCTGAACTTTCGGAGCTGTTTTAAGACCCTAAACGACGTTTTTTGGGCATCACGCCTCCAGTGAATATCATTCTTTTTTGGAATGATATTTGTGGCGAAAGTTGTATTCCTCGGATAGAGCTTTCTAATGATGTATCATGTGTGTCAAACGGAGATAGTATGCCAAACTTATGTCCCTGGGAAGTTGAAACACCAATTTACCCAAACGGGGCCCCATAGTTTTTGCGCTTCATCTCCTAGGGTTAGGTTTTTGGATGTTTAGGGTTCTCCATTGTTTCTCAATAATAAATATGCCCTCGAGCCTCATTTTAACTCAGGTCAGAGGCCTGTAGCCGCCACATCTCTTCTTAGAGATAGCTACCAGCGCCCTAGCTAGTTTTATTTCCATTCTATTTGTAAGCAAATTTCAGTTCTTTGATATTAATGAAATGAAGTGTTATTTCCACTACATCTCTGTATTTATGGTTATATGTTTATTCTGTTGCGTTCCTGCAAAAATCCGGATTAGTGGTATCAGAGCAGTCTGCTTTTTCTCGATCCTTCTTTGCATGTTCCCAACGAGGTCGGGGTATAAGGAGCTAGGGCTTGATCTGGTGGAACCTTTGCAAGATCAGCCTCGCAAACCTCGACGGACACCCATGGGGGACGAAAAGAAAGATGAGGGAGCAGGAGATCCTATCAAAATATTGCTCGAGGAGGCCCTCAAAAAACAAAGGAACGCGATGATGGATAACTTTGCTCAGATCCTTCAACGGCTGCCCACCGGCGGCGCATCTGCATCCAGTAGCCACTCTGGAGTTGCGACTCCCTTTAAGGTACAAGTAAATTTTAACATTCCCATATTTGAGGGTCAAATAGACGCAGATGCCGTAGATAGATGGTTGAATCTATTAGAAGGATATTTCTCTGTTCATGACTTTTCAGACCGGGAGAAGATTATTTTTGCACTCCTCAAAGCTACCCCCCATGTTAAGGACTGGTGGGAAACCTACCGTGAGAACAAGGACCAGACAGAACCCTCTCTGTTCTCGGCCGTACCAACTTGGAATTCTTTCCGAGACGCCGTCAAGGAACAGTACTATCCCGTGGGGAGCTATGAGGACAAGTACATACAATGGACCACGCCGCGACAACAAAGGGATCAAGATGTGCATGAGCTGACGAATCTGTTCCATACCCTGCGCACAAAGTTGGGTATCAAAGATTCAGAGAAACATTTGGTGCTAAAGTATCGCAGCTGTCTGCACAGATACATTCAGGAGGAAATGGATTTCCTCGACATCTCCTCGCTTGGTATGGCATACCGGTATGCTGCCAAGATTGAGCAGAAATTCAAACAGAAGAAGCGAGACTTTGGATCTGCGAATCAAAAGCAAGGGAAAGGTGCTTCCAAACTGCAGAACAAAGGACAGAGCCAAGGCATGGTGGCTAAATACAACCCGTCAAAGCCACAAGAAAAGAAAAACACCGCAAAGCCAAAGAAGGACACGGGAAAGTGGTGTGAGTTCCATAAGAGCTCCACTCACAACACAAGTGAGTGTCGGGCCAAGCAGTCGCTAGTGGCCGAGATGAGGGCTTCTGAGTCAGATGCATGCTCCGACTCCGAATCAGAACCTCAAAAGGGGAATGAAAAAGGGAAACAGATTATTGATGCGGAGCCCAACGCCACTGTTGCCACTACAAAGGTCCAGAAGGAGGAACCGGAAGATCCAGAGGAGGAGGAATGTCTCTTCCACTCCCATATGTGGGTAAAGGGCTCCCCTGTACAGTTCATTGTCGACAATGGGAGCCAAAAGAACCTCATTTCAGCAGACGCCGTGAAGCGGTTGGGCTTGCCGACCACAGCTCACCCACATCCATACACCATCGGGTGGCTTCACCAAGGACGAGATCTCTACGTCAGCCAGCAGTGCCGCCTTCCCTATAGCATCAAGCCCTTCACGGATGAGGTATTATGTGACGTTTCTCCTATTGATGTTTCTGATGTATTATTAGGACAACCATACTTGTGGAAGCGTCATGCTGTGTATGAGTCTCGACCTCATGCTGTTATTGTTACTTTGGTAAATAAGTTGTATAGGATACTAGAGGTACCACCTCCTACCGCTATCTCTTTGGTTACTACAAAACAATGTAGTAAGCTCATTTCCCAAACCAGGAAATTTGTTTTCCTGATGATCCGCCCCCAGGGCAAGAAGAAGACTGTGGCCACGACCTCCAGACAGGGCTCCTCTGCACAACAACAACAAATGGATAAGGTTGTGGAGGAGTACGGGGACATATTCACCTCACCCACAGGGGTTCCTCTTCACTGTCAGGTCAAGCACCCGATTGATCTGACCCCAGGTGCGCCACTACCTAATGGACCGATCTATCAGCACTCTGTTCTAGAGAATGATGAAATCAAGAGACAGATTCAGGAGCTGTTGCAGAAAGGTCACATCAGACCAAGTTCATCGCCCTGTGGGAGCCCGATTGTGTTGGTACAGAAGAAGGATGGGACATGGAGACTCTGTATTGACTATCGGGCGTTGAACAAGATCACTGTCCGAAATAGGTACCCAATCCCACGGATTGATGACCTTCTGGACCAACTCCAAGGTGCAAAATATTTCAGTAAGGTCGACCTGAAGTCTGGGTATCACCAGGTACCAATTGAACCCTCTGATGTGTGGAAGACCGCCTTCAAAGCTAAGGAAGGCCTTTTTGAATGGCTGGTCATGCCTTTCGGGTTGACGAATGCTCCCGCAACCTTCATGAGGATGATGGACGACATCTTGCGGCCATTCACCAACTCATTCGTAGTGGTGTACTTGGATGACATTCTGATCTTTAGCAAGACTTGGGAAGAGCACCTTCATCACATCCGACAAGTCCTCCAAACACCGCGGCAACACAAGTTGTGTGCCAATTTGGAGAAGTGCACGTTTGGCATGACCCAGGTTCAATATCTGGGATACATTATTGATGAAAGGGGGGTGCATGTGGATCCAGCCAAGATCCAAGTCATTCGGGATTGGCCAGCCCCAACCACTATAACAGAGCTTCGCAACTTTTTGGGTCTTGCTAATTTCTACCATAGATTCATGTTGGGATTCTCTCATATCACTTGGCCCTTGAGTCAAGTCACCAAGGGAGGAGCGAGAGCAAAATTATTTTGGTCGAAACCTCAACAGAAGGTGTTCACAGAATTGAAAAATCACCTCTGTTCTGCCCCAGTGCTCACATTACCAGACTTGCAAGGCACACTACAGTCGAGTCGCTGGGAATTTTGGGGTCGAGAAAACAGTAGCAATACTACAAAAGTATTTCTATTGGCCGAACCTTCGAAAGGATGTCAAGAAGCACATCAGATCTTGCACTGCTTGTGCCATTGCCAAACCGACCATCAAGAAGCAAGGCCTATATACTCCACTACCTACCCCTAGTCGACCTTGGGAATCCATCTCCATGGATTACATGCCGGGCCTGCCTTCTACTAAGAATTGAAATGACTGTGTTTTCGTGGTCATTGACAGATTCTCGAAGATGGCCATTATGGCGGCCTGTAAGAAGAATATCATAGCAGAAGCCACTACTAAACTCTTCTTTGAACGAGTGTGGGTGCACTTTGGGATCCCATAGTCTATCATATCAGATCGAGATAGCAGGTTCCTCAGCACATTTTGGTCCAGCCTTTGGTCAATGTTGGACACAAAGCTCACCAAGTCCACAGCTTTCCATCCCCAAACAGATGGCCAGACAGAGGTCGTCAACAGAATGATTGTACACATTCTGTGCATGTACAATTCAAAGCATCCACGCACATGGGACGAGAGTCTCCCCTATGTACAACATAGTTATAACAGGGCTCTCCACAGTTCAATTGGCCATAGCTCCTTTCAGGTGGGCTTTGGATTCCAGCCACTATGTCCCATTGACGTAGCCATGCCATTTGCAGCTGCTCAGGCCGATTCAGCTCATGTCCAGTCTGAAGTTGACAAAGAAAGTAGCTTCATCGAGCGCATTCAACACATCCGCCAACAGGTTCATGATATATTGGATAGAGCCAATGCGAAGTACAAGCAATGCCATGATCAACACCAGGTGCCACACAACTTCTAGGTGGGCGACAAAGTATGGCTACATTTGCAGAAGGAGCGCCTCACTGGACCCCACCACAAGCTTCGCCCGCTCCGATACGGGTCGTACACTGTCACCAAGGCTGTAGGGAATAATGCCTTTGAGCTTAGTATTCCTCCATTCCTTGGTCTGCACCCAGTCTTCAATGTGGATTGCCTTTAACCTTACTTCCCACTTCTACTGGACACCTCGGACATTGCAAAACAACTCACACCAACAGAGTTAAACCCAGACTACATGGAACAGGCCACCAAAGATTGTATCATGGACATGCAAATCAAGAACAAAGGACAGAGCCAAGGCATGGTGGCTAAATACAATCCATCAAAGCCACAAGAAAAGAACAGCACTGCAAAGCCAAAGAAGGACACGGGAAAGTGGTGTGAGTTCCATAAGAGCTCCACTCACAACACAAGTGAGTGTCGGGCCAAGCAGTCGCTAGTGGCCGAGATGAGGGCTTCTGAGTCAGATGCATGCTCTGACTCCGAATCAGAACCTGAAAAAGGGAATGAAAAAGGGAAACAGATTATTGATGCGGAGCCCAACGCCACTGTTGCCACTACAAAGGTCCAGAAGGAGGAACCGGAAGATCCCGAGGAGGAGGAACGTCTCTTCCACTCCCAGATGTGGGTAAAGGGCTCCCCTGTACAGTTCATTGTCGACAATGGGAGCCAAAAGAACCTCATTTCAGCAGACGCCGTGAAGCGGTTGGGCTTGCCGACCACAGCTCACCCACATCCATACACCATCGGGTGGCTTCACCGAGGACGAGATCTCCGCGTCAGCCAGCAGTGCCGCCTTCCCTATAGCATCAAGCCCTTCACGGATGAGGTATTATGTGACGTTGCTCCTATTGATGTTTCTGATGTATTATTAGGACAACCATACTTGTGGAAGCGTCATGCTGTGTATGAGTCTCGACCTCATGTTGTTATTGTTACTTTGGGAAATAAGTTGTACAGGATACCAGAGGTACCACCTCCTGCCGCTATCTCTTTGGTTACTGCAAAACAATGCAGTAAGCTCATTTCCCAAACCAGGAAATTCGTTTTCCTGATGATCCTCCACCAGGGCAAGAAGAAGACTGTGGCCACGACCTCCAGACAAGGCTCCCCTGCACGAAAACAACAAATGGATAAGGTTGTGGAGGAGTACGGGACTTATTTTACCTCACCACGAGGGTTCCTCCTGCTGTCGAGTCAACGACCGATTGGTCGACCCCGAATCTTAGCCCAGCTACCCCGATGGACCGATCTATCGGTGCTGCTTACGGAGAATGATGAAACCAAAGCTGATTCGGGAGGCTGTGCGGAAAGGGCCACATCGGACGAGTTCCTTCGCCACAGCAGGGCAGGTCGCTGTTGAGTGAGAAGAGGGATGGGACGATGAGTCTACTATTAGTGACTATCAGACGCTTTGAATAGCTGAACAACATCATCCCGAATGGTACGATCACCGGATTGATGACCTTCTGGACCAACTCAAAGGTGCAAAATATTTCAGCAAGATCGACCTGAAGTCTGGGTATCACCAGGTACCAATTGAACCCTACGATGTGTGGAAGACTGCCTTCAAAGCCAAGGAAGGCCTTTTCGAATGGCTGGTCATGCCTTTCGGGTTGACGAATGCTCTCGCAACCTTCATGAGGATGATGGAAGACATCTTGCGGCCATTCACCAACTCATTTGTAGTGGTGTACTTGGATGACATTCTGATCTTCAGCAAGACTTGGGAAGAGCACCTTCATCACATCCGACAAGTCCTCCAAACACTGCGGCAACACAAGTTGTGTGCCAATTTGGAGAAGTGCACGTTTGGCATGACCCAGGTTCAATGTCTGGGATACATTATTGATGAAAGGGGGGTGCATGTGGATCCAGCCAAGATCCAAGTCATTCGGGATTGGCCAGCCCCGACTACTATAACAGAGCTTCGCAGCTTTCTGGGTCTTGCTAATTTCTACTGTAGATTTGTGTTGGGATTCTCTCATATCACTTGGCCCTTGAGTCAAGTCACCAAAGGAGGAGCGAGAGCAAAATTCTTTTGGTCGGAACCTCAACAGAAGGCGTTCAAAGAATTGAAAAATCGCCTCTGTTCTGCCCCAGTGCTCACCTTACCAGACTTGCAGCAGCCATTTGAGATCGAGACGGATGCCTCTGACTATGCTATTGGGGCAGTTCTTACTCAACAGGGACATCCAGTGGCATATCACAGTGAGACATTGTCTGAGACAGTTCGCAAGTATCCCACCTATGACAAAGAAATGTATTCCATTGTGCGAGCCTGTCGACAATGGAAGCATTACATTTTGGGGAAGGAAACAATCATCCACACAGACCACCGGCCCCTGCAGTTCATACAGACACAAGGGAAGTTGCAGAATGATCGCCATCAGAAGTGGTCCACATATCTGCAGCAGTTTCATTTGAACATCAAGTACAAGAAGGGTAGCACCAATAATGTTGCAGACTGCCTCAGCCGACCACCGATCGTGGCGCTCACCACCGTGCTCGACTCTTGTGGGCACGAGACTTCTGATTGGCCGCTTCTCTATGAGAGTGACCCAGAATTCGGCCACACTTACAAGGCACTCTTGGGGGGTATGCAAGTTCCAAATTTTCACCTCCAAAATGCACTTTTATGTCACCTGGGACACCTTTGTGTTCCTTCAAGCGAGCGTGCCAAGATGATATGGGAAGCACACTACAGTCGAGTCGCTGGGCATTTCGGGGTCGAGAAAACAGTAGCAATACTACAGAAGTATTTCTATTGGCCGAACCTTCGAAAGGATGTCGAGAAGCACATCAGATCCTGCACTGCTTGTGCCATTGCGAAACCGACCATCAAGAAGCAAGGCCTATATACTCCACTACCTACCCCTAGTCGACCGTGGGAATCCATCTCCATGGATTACATGTCAGGCCTGCCTTCTACTAAGAATGGAAATGGCTGTGTTTTCGTGGTCGTTGACAGATTCTCGAAGATGGCCATCATGGCGGCCTGTAAGAAGAATATCACAGCAGAAGCCACTGCTAAACTCTTCTTTGAACGAGTGTGGGTGCACTTTGAGATCCCACAGTCTATCATATCAGATCGAGATAGCAGGTTCCTCAGCACATTTTGGTCCAGCCTCTGGTCAATGTTGGACACAAAGCTCACCAAGTCCACAGCTTTCCATCCCCAAACAGATGGCCAGACAGAGGTCGTCAACAGAATGATTGTACACATTCTGCGCATGTACAATTCAAAGCATCCACGCACATGGGACAAGAGCCTCCCCTATGTACAACATAGTTATAATCGGGCTCTCCACAGTTCAATCGGCCATAGCCCCTTTCAGGTGGGCTTGGGATTCCAGCCACTATGTCCCATTGGCGTAGCCATGCCATTTGCAGCTGCTCAGGCCAATTCAGCTCATGTCCAGTCTGAAGTTGACAAAGCCAGTAGCTTCATCGAGCGCATTCAACACATCCGCCAACAAGTTCATGATATATTGGACAGAGCCAATGCCAAGTACAAGCAACGCCATGATCAACACCGGGTGCCACACAACTTCCAGGTGGGTGACAAAGTATGGCTACATTTACAGAAGGAGCGCCTCACTAGACCCCACCGCAAGCTTCGCCCGCTTCGATACGGGCCGTACACCATCACCAAGGCTGTAGGGAACAATGCATTCGAGCTCAGTATTCCACCATTCCTTGGTCTGCACCCAGTCTTCAATGTGGATCGCCTTCGTCCTTACTTCCCACCTCTACTGGACACCTCGGACATTGCGGAACAACTCACACCAACAGAGTTAAATCCAGACTGCATGGAACAGGCCACCACAGATTGTATCATGGACATGCAAATCAAGAACACTCGCCAGCAGAAGATCCAACTATATCGGGTTGTCAAAGCTGGCCAACTCCTGCACCAAGGAAAGTGGTTCACCAGGGACCAAGTTCAGCAGAAATTTCCTCATCTCATGGAGAAACTTAACGCAATGGGGACCATTGCTTCCTAAGGGGGGAGGAATGATCCAGGTGGATATTGGTGGCCACCCGCCTATTCCACTTGTGCCCCCACCATTGTCCCTTTTAGTTTTTCAGTTTCAGCATAACTTACTATTTTTAACAGTTTTTCGGGTCCTGAACTTCCGGAGCCGTTTTGAGGCCATAAACAACGTTTTTTGGGCATTGCGCCTGTAGCGAATATCATTCCGTTTCAAAATTATATTCATGGCGAAAGTTGTATTCCTCGGATAGAGCTTTCTAATTATGTATCATGTGCATAAAATGGAGATAGTATGCCAAAGTTAAGTCCCTGGGAAGTTGAAACACCAATTTACCCAAACGGGGCCCATATTTTTGGCGCTTCATCTCCTAGGGTTAGGCTTTTGGATGTTTAGGGTTCTCCATTGTTTCTCAATAATAACTAGGCCCTCGAGCCTCATTGAAACTCAGTTCAGAGGCCTGTAGCCGCCACATCTCTTCTCAGAGATAGCTACCAGCGCCCTAGCTAGTTTTATTTCCATTCTGTCTGCAAGCAAATTTCAGTTCTTTGATATTAATGAAATGGAAAGTGTTATTTCTACGCATCTCTATATTTGTAGTTTATATGTTTATTCTGTTGCGTTCCTACATAAATCTGGATCAGTGGTATCAGAGCGGTCTGCTTTTTCTCGATCCTTCTTTGCATGTCCACAACAAGGTCGGGGTATAAGGAGCTAGGGCTTGATCTGGTGGAACCTTTGCAATATCAGCCTCGCAAACCTCGACGGACGCCCATGGGGGACAAAAAGAAAGATGAGGGAGCAGGATATCCTATCAAAATATTGCTCGAGGAGGCCCTCAAAAAACAAAGGAACATGATGATGGATAACTTCGCTCAGATCCTTCAACGGCTTCCCACCGGCGGCGCATCTACATCTAGCAGCCACTCTGGAGGTGCGACTCCTTTTAAGGTACAAGTAAATTTTGACCTTCCCATATTTGAGGGTCAAACAGACGCAGATGCCATAGATAGATGGTTGAATCTATTAGAAGGATATTTCTTTGTTCATGACTTCTCAGACCGAGAGAAGATTATTTTTGCAGTCCTCAAAGCTACCCCCCATGTTAAGGACTGGTGGGAAACCTACTGTGAGAACAAGGACCAGAGAGAACCCTCTCTGTTCTCCGCTGTACCAACTTTGAATTCTTTCCGAGACGCCGTCAAGGAACAGTACTATCCCGTGGGAGCGGAGGACAAGTGTCTGATGGAACAAGAAGGCGACAACAAAGGGATCGAAGAGATGTGTGAGCGACGAATCTTTTTCATACCTGCGCACAAAGTTGGGTATCAAAGATTCAGAGAAACATTTGGTGCTAAAGTGTCGCAGCTGTCTGCACAGATACATTCAGGAGGAAATGGAGTTCCTCGACATCTCCTCGCTTGGTACGGCATACCGGTATGCTGCCAAGATTGAGCAGAAATTCAAACAGAAGAAGCGAGACTTTGGATCTGCGAATCAAAAGTAAGGAAAAGGTGCTTCCAAACCGCAGAACAAAGGACAGAGCCAAGGCATGGCGGCTAAAGACAACCCGTCAAAGCCACAAGAAAAGAACAACACCGTAAAGCCAAAGAAGGACACGGGAAAGTGGTGTGAGTTCCATAAGAGCTCCACTCACAACACAAGTGAGTGTCGGGCCAACCAGTCGCTAGTGGCCGAGATGAGGGCTTCAGAGTCAGATGCATGCTCCGACTCCGAATCAGAACCTGAAAAGGGGAATGAAAAAGGGAAACAGATTATTGATGTGGAGCCCAACGCCACTGTTGCCACTACAAAGATCCAGAAGGAGGAATCGGAAGATCCAGAGGAGGAGGAACGTCTCTTCCACTCCCAGATGTGGGTAAAGGGCTCCCCTGTACAGTTCATTGTCGACAATGGGAGCCAAAAGAACCTCATTTCAGCAGACACTGTGAAGCGGTTGGGCTTGCCGACCACAGCTCACCCACATCCATACACCATCGGGTGGCTTCACCAAGGACGAGATCTCCGCGTCAGCCAGCAGTGCCGCCTTCCCTATAGCATCAAACCCTTCACGGATGAGGTATTATGTGACGTTGCTCCTATTGATGTTTCTGATGTATTATTAGGACAACCATACTTGTGGAAGCGTCATGTTGTGTATGAGTCTCGACCTCGTGTTGTTATTATTACTTTGGGAAATAAGTTGTACAGGATACCAGAGGTACCACCTCCTACGACTATCTCTTTGGTTACTGCGAAACAATGCAGTAAGCTCATTTCCCAAACCAGGAAATTCGTTTTCCTGATGATCCGCCCCCAGGGCAAGAAGAAGACTGTGGCCACGACCTCCAGACAGGGCTCCTCTGCACAACAACAAAAAATGGATAAGGTTGTGGAGGAGTACGGGGACATATTCACCTCACCCACAGGGGTTCCTCTGCACTGTCAGGTCAAGCACCCGATTGATCTGACCCCCGGTGCACCACTACCTAATGGACCGATCTATCGGCGCTCTGTTCTGGAGAATGATGAAATCAAGAGGCAGAATCAGGAGCTGTTGCAGAAAGGTCACATCAGACCAAGTTCATCGCCCTGTGGGAGCCCGATCGTGTTGGTACATAAGAAGGATGGGACGTGGAGACTCTGTATTGACTATCGGGCGCTGAACAAGATCACTGTCCGGAATAGGTACCCAATCCCACGGATTGATGACCTTCTAGACCAACTCAAAGGTGCAAAATATTTCAGCAAGATCGACCTGAAGTCTGGGTATCACCAGGTACCAATTGAACCCTCTGATGTGTGGAAGACTACCTTCAAAGCCAAGGAAGGCCTTTTCGAATGGCTGGTCATGCCTTTCGGGTTGACGAATGCTCCCACCACCTTCATGAGGATGATGGATGACATCTTGCGGCCATTCACCAAATCATTTGTAGTGGTGTACTTGGATGATATTCTGATCTTCAGCCAGACTTGGGAAGAGCACCTTCACCACATCCGACAAGTCCTCCAAACACTGCGGCAAGACAAGTTGTGTGCCAATTTGGAGAAGTGCACTTTTGGCATGACCCGGGTTCAATATCTGGGATACATTATTGATGAAAGGGGGGTGCATGTGGATCCAGCCAAGATCCAAGTCATTCGGGATTGGCCAGCCCCGACTACTATAACAGAGCTTCGCAGCTTTCTGGGTCTTGCTAATTTCTACCGTAGATTCGTGTTGGGATTCTCTTATATCACTTGGCCCTTGAGTCAAGTCACCAAAGGAGGAGCAAGAGAAAAATTCTTTTGGTCGGAACCTCAACAGAAGGCGTTCAAAGAATTGAAAAATCACCTCTGTTCTGCCCCAGTGCTCACCTTACCTGACTTGCAGCAGCCATTTGAGATCGAGACAGATGCCTCTGACTATGCTATTGGGGCAGTTCTTACTCAACAGGGACATCCAGTGGCATATCACAGTGAGACATTGTCTGAGACAGTTCGCAAGTATCCCACCTATGACAAAGAAATGTATTCCATTGTCCAAGCCTGTCGACAATGGAAGCATTACATTTTGGGGAAGGAAACAATCATCCACACAGACCACCGGCCCCTGCAGTTCATACAGACACAAGGGAAGTTGCAGAATGATCGCCATCAGAAGTGGTCCACATATCTGCAACAGTTTCATTTGAACATCAAGTACAAGAAAGGTAGCACCAATAATGTTGCAGACTGCCTCAGCCGACCACCGATCGTGGCGCTCACCACCGTGCTCAACTCTTGTGGGCACGAGACTTCTGATTGGCCGCTTCTCTATGAGAGTGACCCAGAATTCGGCCACACTTACAAGGCACTCTTGGGGGGCACGCAAGTTCCAAATTTTCACCTCCAAGATGCACTTTTATGTCACCCGGGACACCTTTGTGTTCCTTCAAGCGAGCGTGCCAAGATGATATGGGAAGCACACTACAGTCGAGTCGCTGGGCATTTCGGGGTCGAGAAAACAGTAGCAATACTACAGAAGTATTTCTATTGGCCGAGCCTTCGAAAGGATGTCGAGAAGCACATCAGATCCTGCACTGCTTGTGCCATTGCCAAACCGACCATCAAGAAGCAAGGCCTATATACTCCTCTACCTACACCTAGTCGACCTTGGGAATCCATCTCCATGGATTACATGTCGGGCCTGCCTTCTACTAAGAAGGGAAATGACTGTGTTTTTGTGGTCGTCGACATATAATCCTGATTGGTCACAGTACGCGGCACAAGAAGAATATCACGGCGAAGCCACTACTAAACTCTTCTTTGAATGAGTGTGGTGCACTTTTGGATCTGATGCAATAAGCCCAGATTGAGATAACGCAATTTCGTACATTTTGGTCCCATTTGTGATCGATGTTGGACCATAGGTCACCCGAGTCCATGACTTTCCATCCCCAAACAGATGGCCAGATAGAGGTCGTTAACAGAATGATTGTACACATTCTGTGCATGTAAAATTCAAAGCATCCATGCACATGGGACAAGAGCCTCCCCTATGTACGACATAGTTATAACAGGGCTCTCCACAGTTCAATTGGCCATAGCCCCTTTCAGGTGGGCTTGGGATTCCAGCCACTATGTCCCATTGACGTAGCCATGTCATTTGCAGCTGCTCAGGCCGATTCAGCTCATGTCCAGTTTGAAGTTGACAAAGAAAGTAGCTTCATCGAGCGCATTCAACACATTTGCCAACAGGTTCATGATATATTGGACAGAGCCAATGCGAAGTACAAGCAGTGCCATGATCAACACCGGGTGCCACACAACTTCCAAGTGGGCGACAAAGTATGGCTACATTTGCAAAAGGAGTGCCTCACTGGACCCCACCGCAAGCTTCACCCGCTCCGATATGGGCCGTACACCGTCACCAAGGCTGTAGGGAAAAATGCCTTCGAGCTTAGTATTCCTCCATTCCTTGGTCTGCACCCAGTCTTCAATGTGGATTGCCTTCGTCCTTACTTCCCACCTCTATTGGACACCTCGGACATTGCAGAACAACTTACACCAACAGAGTTAAACCCAAACTGCATGGAACATGCGACCACAGATTGTATCATGGACATGCAAATCAAGAACACTCACCAACAGAAGATCCAATTGTATCAGGTTGTCAAATCTGGCCAACTCCTGCACCAAGGAAATTGGTTCACCAGGGACCAAGTTCAGCAGAAATTTTCTCATCTCATGGAGGAACTTAACGCAATGGGGACCATTGATTCCTAAGGGGGGAGGAATGATCCAGGTGGATATTGGTGGCCACCTGCCTATTCCACTTGGGCCCCCACCATTGTCTCTTTTAGTTTTCAGTTTCGGCATAACTTACTATTTTTAGCATTTTTTCGGGTCCTGAACTTCCGGAGCCGTTTTGAGGCCCTAAACGACGTTTTTTGGGCATCGCGCCTCCAGTGAATATCATTCCATTCCATTCCATTTTGGAATGATATTCATGGCGAAATTTGGAGTCCTTGGATAGAGATTTCTAATGATGTATCATGTGCGTCAAACGGAGATAGTATACCAAAGTTACGTCCCTGGGAAGTTGAAACACCAATTTACCCAAACGGGGCCCATATTTTGGCGCTTCATCTCCTAGGGTTAGGTTTTTGGATGTTTAGGGTTCTCCATTGTTTCTCAATAATAAATAGGCCCTCAAGCCTCATTGTAAATCAGTTCAGAGGCCTGTAGCTGCCACATTTCTTCTCAGAGATAGCTACCAGCGCCCTAGCTAGTTTTATTTCCATTCTATCTGTAAGCAAATTTCAGTTCTTTGATATTAATAAAATGAAGTGTTATTTTCGCTGCATCTCTATATTTATGGTTATATGTTTATTCTATTGCGTTCCTGCATAAATCCGGATCACTAGATGACCTTAAGGAAGTGAAACTGATGCAAACACCAAAAACACACCTTACACTGCAACATTGACATCCCCAAGAGGTAACCCAACCTCCCAGGGCCTCGTTCCCTGAGGGGGACAGATTTCTAGCCCCTTTGAAGCTGAGCTGTGGGATTTTAAGGGAAAGGGAGTGGCTCTAGACCCTAGACTCGTTGGCTAGCCTCGGAAATGTAGCGGCTCATGCCCAAACAACAAATGTTTCACCTCTATGTCCGATATTTATGCCACATTTTCAGCCCTTGAGCTCAGGTCATTGCCCAGAACTTGCTATAACTTCAGGAGAGGATAAATAACATTAATAAAAAAATATGGAAGCAATCACATGATCTAGAATTCATTCGACCCCACCCAACCATGACAAGAATTTTGTCAAACATGTCACAAACATAGCATCTACATGCATAAACAAAAGATTTAAACAAAGGGTTATCTTACAAATCTAAGAATGGCTAAGAAGCATTTCTCCCCTACTTCATAAGCTACAATACAATGTATTAAACCATATATAAATTGTGCATTCATTTACAATTAAGAAAATGGATAGAGCCATACCTCATCATTTTCATAACACATGCTTATAACCAAGATAATACCAACAGAAATACCATGGATACATTAGAAATAGAATCCATATATAAACCAATGCATATAATCATCAAATGCCAAGGAATTGAACTCTTCATTCCTGAATGTAAAAACACTCGGAATGGGATTTCCACATTCCACCCGACCATAGACATAGTTGAGCCAAATATCAGTTTATCCAGTCACCCCCGTGCCTTATTCCAAGCATGAATGTGGGAATTTATCAAACACATAAATCAACACCAAATTGGGGCTCCATAGAACAAACCATCTCAACCCAAAACCACTGATTCCACATCATGGTCAAACATCACTAACTGCCACAGATTTTTCTCCATCCAAGCTTCTCTAGGGCTCTAGAGTGTTTGTTCCAACCAAGGCTTCCAATACTATCAACTCAACCCCAAATGTTACAAGGCTTCCAAATCATAAGTCCAACCAAGGATTTGAGGACTAGTAACTCAACCCACCTAGGGCTTCCAGAGCATTTTTCCAACCAAGGCTTCAAGGACTAGTAACTCAACCCACAGTTGTCCACCAGGCTTCCAGCGCATTTGTCCAACCAAGGTTTCCAGGAACTAATAAATCAACCCAACAACTAAAGCAATAATTATAACCAACCCTAAAACAATCAATGGAAATAAACCCAAAATCACCATGGTTCTCTAGAAAATGGCAAGGCTAGGAAAATCCACATGCATACCCATGCATGCCAAAACTAGTGAGTAAAAAATAAATGCAACTCGGTACTTGCACTCAGAACTTGCTATAAATTTTGATCCTTGTGTCTTCTTCCACTTTCCTTTTTATTCTTTGCTTTCTTGATCCAAATATACAAGTATGCCACACTTTATAAGATTTCTCCAAGAATACACTATGTGCTCAAGAGTATGAGAGAGAGAGAGAATAATGAGAAATCCAAAACTGAATTGACCAAGCCTTGCCCATTGATCCTCAGAAGCCTTTTTATTAATGAGGCCTCTAATTTCTTCATTTTCTATTATTTTTCTTCAATTTCCTCCTCACATGCAACCTGTGACCTTTCACCTTCCTTTTATCCTAATTTCCATTATTTTCATAAATAAAATGCCAATTAATGCCTCATTCCTTTCTGAAGCATTTGCCTTTACCTTTTCCAATTTCCTTAGCCACAATAACTGAAATGAACACCCACTAGGATGTTTTTCCCACCATTCAGCTTGGAATATGTGTCCCATCACCGTGGTCTTATATATATTTTTACATGTATTTTTACCGGGGTTGTTACAAATCATTTGGCCACAAATATGGCCTTATACTTCTCTATGCTTCCATATGCTACATGATTAACCTTGAAGATCCATCTTGACCCCACAACTCATTTATCTGTCGGTCTTGGGACCACTTCCCAAACACTTCTCTTCATGATGGATTCATATTCTTCCACCATTGAATCAACCCAAGCAGGTTTCTCAACTGCTTCCTCAAAATAGGATCACCCAGTCTCTACAAGCTCCATCATTAGAGCCATTTAGTTAGTGTACCTCTCAAGTGACCTCCTTGGCCTACAAAAATTTGAAGGAGCTCCCACATTCTCCCTCACATCCTGCACCAATCTATCAGCTTCCCTGGTTCTATTTCTACCTTCTCTGTATGGTCCTTCTTGATTGGATGTCTCCTCTCTACTCCATTTGTGGTTGCTCCATAACTTCCCGAGGTTCCTCCTTTGGGGCTAAAAGATCCTCTTCTGGTGGGATTCGAACGTCCCTCTCAAGAGATAATCTCATTTCTTTCTCCTCATAAAAATTTGCATCCCTTCGCACAAATTTAATTTTGAGGGAAGGTAAGTACACTCGGTAATTGTGAGGAGCTTCGGTGTAAACCACAAGAAATCCCAACTCTGCTATCATCTCAAGTTTCTTCCTCAAATATTTACAAACATGGCAGTAAACAAAGGCTCCAAAATTTTTGAAATGAGACACATCTGGCTTTCTCCCCAAGAAATCCTCCTTTGGTGTAATCATACCAAGAATCCGATGAGAACTATGGTAATGCAAGCAGACTATTATGTTACATGCATCTACCCATAAATGTAGTGGTGGGCCTTGTTCATGTAGCATAACTCTCGCAGCTCACACAATGCTCTCGTTATTTCTCTCAGTTGCCCCATTTTGTTGTGGTTTATGTGGATCTATCAGTTCTCTTCAAATTCCTTCTTTCACACAAAATTCCTTGAATTCATTCGAAATATACTCACCTCCATTGTCGCTCATGAGAGCCTTCACCTTCTTGTCAGTCTCTTTCTCAACTAGTGCCTTGAAATATACAACTTTTGAGAATGTCTCATCCTTCTTCTGCATGAATAAGATCCAACACTTTCTTGAGAAATCATCAATAAAAATAACATAGTATTTATGTCTGGAATTGGAGGCTATTGAGAAGGGTCCACAAACATCAGAATGGACTCTCTCCAAGAATGAATTTTCTTTGTTGTCTCGATCATGGACTATCGATTTTACGTACTTCCCTAAGGTACAACCCTTGTAGATATCTTGCTCCTCAAGTGATCCTTTAGGAAGGCCAATGGTTATTTGATACATAATTTTAAGGGTGTCATGGTGAAAACGACTGAGTCGTCTGTGTCAGAGTTCACCAACATATCAACTATAAAATTTCTCTACCTTACTTCTTAATTCAACACAATATTCCACATCAGTTTTATACAGGTTCTTCACGCAAACCCAAATATGCTTCACCTACCCAGTAGTTATGTGTCTAAGAAAGGATTTCCCTTTACTGAAGATCACATCATAGCCATGGTCTTCCAAAACTGCTATAGAGATGAGTTTCTTCTTCAAGCCTAGTACAAACATAACATCTTTGAGGCGAAGAGGGGATCCCGACTCCCTCTTAAAGGTTACTATACCAATCTTGGTAGCATTGTACCTTTCTTCATCCCCAAGCTCAATATGCATCTGGAGATCTTCCTCCTCCGTGTCACTAAAAAAATATCTACACCCTGTCATGTGGAAGGAAGCACCTGAATCCGAGTACCACTCACTCCCCATCACATTCCTGAACATGCATGTGATCATGGTGATGTATAACAATGCTTCACTTGCTGCTCCTCCTGAGTTCTTCTTGCTATAATTTTTGTGTGGACACTTTGTAGCATAGTGCCCGAATTCATGACAATTAAAGCATTTATTTTGGACAAGCCTTTCTTCTTGACCCCTAGGCTAGAATCTAATTTGTTTTGAGATTTATTTCCTTTACCCTTCTTTCCTTTTCCAACTAATGCAAAATTTACTTCATCCTCTCCCTTGGATGAACCCCCATCTCTGGTATTTTTCCTAATTTCTTCTTGTACCAAATCAAACCATAAGCGTTCCCAATTCGGTAATTTCTCCCTCTCGTTCACCGAGTCCTAGTAGCCATGCCAATATTTTGGAAGTTCTAGAAGAGCTAGGGTCACCAAGTGATCTTCTACAACATTCACCCCAACCCCTCCAAGCTCATCCCAAACTTGTGTAAATCTAGTGAGATATTGCAGAATAGTATCATTCTTCTACATCTTAATGTTTCAAAGTTTGTCTTTCAAGGCCAATTTTATATCGTTACTACTATTTTTGAATAGCTCAATTAGTGCCTTCCACATTTCGAAAGGAGTTTCTTTCCCATGGATATTTGAGACAATGTGGTCTCTCACTCCCTCCAAGGTTATTCTCCTCGCCTTGGTTACATATTTCTTCGATTGGGCTAAGTTGTAGGTGTTAGCTAATCTTGGTTTTAGAATGTATGTCTTGACATATTCCAACAATCCATTTTCATCAAGCACTACCTCCATGTGATCTTTCTAGGCAATGAAATTTAAGCTTCCTTCCAAGGCATCGTTCAATCTCAATCCATTGAAGGCCATTCTCCCAACTCTAAGGAAATCCTGCTACACTGAAGTTGCAAATTCGAACCTCCTAAGTAATAACTTAGAAACTCTTGTTCTAATGTGAATCCTTCTATAATACCATGTAGAAATATGGTGATAGAATTAAAACTTCTCAAGAAATTTAATCTAAATAAAGAGACACAATTCTACTCTACTATTCTGCAGAAATTAATTCACAATTTAGAACAACATTCGCATACATGCATCAATCACATATATAAGTACACAAAAGTATCTAGGGGAAACCAACTGGTAAAAACCCCTTAAGCCTGCTTGAATTAATCATATGAATATAGAATCTATTAAAATTGCAGCTCCAACTCTGATCTCAACCTGCAAAAGAATAATTTTTCTCTCTACTCAATGAGAAGCTCTGACCCAGACTTAGTCAATTTTTTCACCCACCTGAGCTCCTATTTCCTTGCACAAATATTGAGGAAATTGGCCCTTAAATTAAATTTGACTTAAACAAGTCATTTTCCACATTTTTTTTTTACATTATTCTTGATGCTGGCATATTAATAAATATGATAAGATTTACATTAAATTATATATTTTTAAAGATTTCCTTTAGGTGCTTAGGGTTTTTTTAGGTAGAATGATATACATTTTTTAATTGAAAAATTAAATGGGCTTAATTTTGATTTTTTTTAACCAATTTACAGCTAGATCATAACCTAAACGATTTTTTAATACAATAGAAAATATCTAATTTTTGGTCAAGTTAGCATTGAAATTCCAACTTTGGGGATTCTTAAGATAACTCCCACACACAATTTCTTTAACTTATTATGATAAAGTCTCACCTTAAATCGTGTTCAACCTCAGAAGTTATTGGGTATTTTTTTCTTTATGAATGACCATCCTTGACATAAAGACTCAACTACAGTTAACTTTCGCGGTCACTCGCTATTGTGGGACCCACACGAGCTTTGGAAATCGTAAGTACTTATGGAAAGATGAGAAAGAATAAATTATTTTAACGTCCCCAAGGATAAAGATATCATATGGGACATATTACTTCTCCATCTGGTTCTTGTATTCGACCCTTTTCTTGTGAAGCCTCACAATAAACACTCCCATATTCTTGACAAACCCCTAGCTGAATAGATTACCCAAAGAAATAGTTACCAAAATATCTGCATAACTTTCCCTATTGTCTTCGAAGGCCTCGCATTCTAAAATGAAATGTTTTTATCTTTCCACTTTTCCAGAAGAGAAAAAAAATGCAAACACTTTCCTCCCCCAATTATTTTTCCCTTTTCCAGCCCCATGTTTCACAACGAAATTGATGAGAATTAGTACTTAGCCGAGCAATAATAATTTTGGCTCTCCAAGAAATATTGGCCCTTCTTCAAGCTTTTTGTTGATGATTATGAGTGGGGTCGAACTCTCCAATATAGTATTTTTTTTCTTTCTCCCTAAATCCTTATCCCAAGTACGCTTGTTGAAATTATCCTTAAATTGTGATTTTATGTTGTTTTAATTATATTTTTATCTATATATAAATTTAATTTAAAAACATGTTCTATTATTTAGTCAAATTGTAATTTTTTAAAAAAATTTTAACTTTATTTTTAATGTATAAATAAATTCAACTCATTTATAACATTAAAATTATGTAAATTAAAAAAATGCAATTATTTAAAAAAAAAAAAAAACTAAAAGGTAGAAGATTTAAAGAACAACGCTTTGGTTTAGATCCATTTTAACCACAGATTTACCAAGTGTAGGATCCATTCTCTTGATATGTGAACCTCCTATAGAGTGCAAAACTTGAAAAAAAGTATGCACCTCAAGATATTTAATCCTCTTCAAAATGGATCTATATTTGTTCTATATATGCATATAGCATGTGTAAATTTTCATTTTTAAAATTGTATTTTTGAATGCATAAATGGATACAATTCCTTGAAATTTTACTTGGACACTTGGATTGTGTAAAATACACCACATAAATTTTCAATTCCAACAAATCTTTGCTAGACAAAATTTAAAATTAAAATTGGAATTAATGGCTCTCGGAAAATGGCTCTGAAGTAATTTTAAAAATTTAAAATGAGATAGCTAAAATTCTTAAACAAACCCCCTTATTTATGTTGGTTGTGGAATATCTTGGAATCTAAAGGTCGCTTGAGTGAAATATGCCCTTTATTTAATCCCATTATCAACACACACTGACTTTAGTTATTTCCTCTGTGTAATTACATTATATGTGCGCCAGCACCCACCAGGACCTATGGTAATGTTTCTCCTCATTACCCTGTATCTTATAGCTTGGATATAATATGCATATAATATTTTGACAAAGTGATATGATTGGAAAAAAATGATTTATCCAGGAATGGTGGTTGGAGAAAAATTTGTCAAATAGGCATCGACACACATGCACATTAATTATATATATATATATATCTGTGTGTGTGTGTGTGTGTGTGTGTGTGTGTGTGTGTGTGTGTGTGTGTGTGTGTGTGTGTGTGTGTGTGTGTGTGTGTGTGTGTGTGTGTGTGTATGTGTGTTACCCATAAATATTTACTATTCACACATGTTAAACAACACTAATATTCTTTTGGTTTCCCTTGTCACATAAGTAAAGTGGGCTGCTTCCTTTAATAATGAAACAAGTTTGTATTATTCATCGATAACCTTGTCTCTTCTGACATCTCTATAGCTTAAAAACTATGTAGTGGTGGTATGGAAGATGAACCTAATACACCCCATGGGAGTCTGCATATACACTATATTAATTGGGATTGGATTAATTGGTTAGTGGAGGACAATTGGAAATTAACTCTTCCAGCTACTAAGTACTTACCTCGTTCTTTCACATCATCTGGACTATCGATCACTATTGATCTTCCTCCCTTAGAATCTGACGGCTCTAGAGTTTATTTAGTAGTTAAGTGTAACAACTGAGTTTTCCCCTCGTTTCCGTCGGTAATTTGGTTAGTTCACTGTTGGGGTTTCTCGCTCTGCCAAAATGACACAACAAAACTGAATTTGGACCCCTAAGGAGAGTTGGTGTGCTACAATCGTTCTGTCAGCGTTTCCTCCGTAATTAACTTAATTCTTCGCCACGTGGTCTTCCCAACTTCTTTGAGTTTTATTTATCAAATTTGAAGAATTTGATAAATAAACATAATGAACAAAATTTGTAATTTAAAATATCTCCCGAGCTTTTATTTCATCGCCAAACCTTATAACAAATGTTTAACCTTTCAATACTTCGTATTAATACCCGACGCTTTCTTTTTAAACAAACGACTTTAATATATTTTGGGCCCACATATATATCGATGGTCAATCAAACGTACACACCGTACCTCGTTATCCTCCGCGCATCTATAGCAAGCGATCACCGTCCGATGGCCCCTTTCCAAATCAACGACATGTATGCATATCGCTCGGCGTCCTGATATGAACTTTAACGCGCGATGGCACGCAGCAACGGTGGTTTTCCGTGGGTCTACCTCGCCACATGTCGACAGATATGTGGAATCGCTCCTCAATAGGAAAATACCGCTCATTCACCAAAAGCAGTGCGATATGGGCAATCTGCCTTTGTAAATCCACTCGTGGTTTTTGAACAGTGACTAACCAAGATTCATCCGGGGTTGCGCGATCCTTTTGGGTCCTTAACTCAGGTTCAGGGTTCTGATAGTAAAACGAAATTATCTCGTTATGAAGTGGGATTCTATTATCATCAAACAGAGTTAAATGACCACGGGTTTTCCCAGACTTCTTTTATGAGTGGGGACTTATTCAACAGAGTCTTCTCAAACAAATTGAGGGAATTGATAGACAGAGATATGCAGAATCTATACAACAGTTCAACCCAGTAATTATATGTGCATAGAGTTCAATCACCTCACAATTAAACAATCTCTTCACAATCAAGGATTCAAAACAACTCTAAGGCCAATGCGTACAGAAATTATTTAACTGGAAGCAATTGTGAACACACAGATTCTATTTCAGAAAATCTCTCTCTTCTCCTCTTCTTCTGCTCTCCCCTATATACATTTGAGGGATAACATTTATATACATGAACATTTGTCTGTTCGGTTCCTCTGTGAGGACCGTTTTAGAAAATCAACAGCCTAATCAAAATAATTAAATTAACTGAAATATGACAGATAGACTAACTGAACTATTTGACTTCTACGACTCTAACTGATCTAAATGATACAGTCAGCTGAGGTATTGACACCTAGCTGTTACAATTCAAATATTTTTGAACCCTCCCAGCCACAACATATGGAAAAAACCTCCTACATTGCTGGCTAGAGTCTAATGCCCCTGCATCAGACTCCTGAGGGAAATATTCTTTATGGGCTCCTGTCCATGAGCTCTTCCACTGATCTGCCTATCTTCTGCAACATTCGTTCAGTCATCCAAGTGGCATCTTCCTCTAGTTTTTCCTTCCATTTGATTAAGTACTGAAAGTACTCTTGTCCTCTGGTCTTTTTGAACACTCTTTTGTCCAATATCTTCTTTGGTTGCAATGGTTGTGCTGGAGGTAGCTGTTCCTTCCACTCAATTTGTCCCTTGTCTGCTGATCTTTCTTCTGCACCATCATCTTCATACTTGTACAAATATGCAATATTAAAAATGGGAGATACTCCAACATCAGGAGGTAATTCAATCCCATAAGCATTTGCAGAAAACTTTCTAAGTATCTTGCATGGCCCAATCTTTTTGAACTTCAATTTGTTATACTACTTATTTGGGAATCTCTCCTTTATCAGGTGTGCCAAAACCAGATCTCCTACTTCAAAATGAACTTCTTTTCTGCTTAAGTCTACTCTGCTTTTGTATTTGATGCTGCTGCCTTGTAGTTGTTGTTTCACTTGTTCATGTATCGCCTGGATCTCTGAAGCAAATTCCTCACCATCAACACTCCTCAACTCTGCCTTTCCCAAGTTTCTTAACTCTGATATTCCTCTGGGTTGCATTCCATAAATGATATGAAATGGACTCTGCCCTGTGCTCCTGTTTGGTGAGTCATTATATGCATATTCTGCCTAGGGAAAAATATGATCCCACTGCTTTTGATGCTCTCCTGCAAGACTTCTCAACAAATTTCCCAGACTCCTATTCACTACCTCAATTTGTCCATCAGTCTGGGGATGATAAGCTGAGATGAAAATCAGTTTGGAACCAAGTTTCTTCCACAATGTCCTCCAAAAGTGACCCACAAATCTGGTGTCTCTGTCTGAAACAATACTCTTGGGAAACCCATGCAATCTGACAACTTCTTTGAAAAACAAGTTAGCAACATGGGTGGCATCACTAGTTTTATAGCATGGAATAAAATGTGCCATTTTGGAGAATCTATCCACCACAACAAAGACTGCATCATTCCCTCTCTGAGTCTTGGGAAATCCTAGAATAAAATCCATACTCACCATGTTCCAAGGCCTGTCTGGAATAGGCAAGGGAGTGTACAATCCTGCATTATGGCTCCTTCCTTTGGCATATTGACAGATTTTGCAATTCTTCACAAACTTATCCACTTTTGTTCTCATCTTAGTCCAGTAATAGAAGTGACTCAACTGCTCATAAGTCTTATCAGTATCAAAGTGTCCAGCAAGTCCACCACTATGCTTCTCCTTGATCAAATTTTCTTTCATGGAACATTTTGGTACACACAGTTGGCTTCTTCTGAATAACAAGTCCTCCTGCAGGAAATAATCCAGCCACTGGCTTCTATCTGTTAAAACAGGGTTACTACATGCCTCAAATGCTTCTTTAAAATCTAGATCTGTTTTATACAATTCTTTGAGAAAATCAAATCCTGCAACTTCAAAATTTGTTTCTTGAACAAACATGTGCCTCCTACTCAAAGCATCAGCTACTTTATTGGCTTGGCCACTTATATGTTTCAAAAAAAAATTAAAACCTTGGAGATATTCAACCCATTTAGCATGCTTATGTTTCAACTTGGGCTACTGTACAATATACTGCAAAGCATGATTGTCAGAATATAATACAAATTCCCTGGACATCAAATAATGTCTCCACTTCTTCAGTGTCTGAACAATTTCATAAAATTCCTTCTCATAAGAGGAATACTTCCTTCTGGTGTCATTCAAATTTTCACTGAAATATGCCACAGGCCTATCATCCTAACTCAACACAGCTCCAATAGCCTCTCCACTGGCATCACATTTTACTTGAAATGGTTTAGTAAAATTAGGCAGAATCAAAACAGGATTCTCTGTTATCTTTTGCTTCAAAACTTTAAAGTTTCTTTCTGCTTCAGCAGTCCACTTGAATGGCTGTTTGCTCTTCTTTATTGTCTCAATGATGGGTGCATTAATATTACTGAAGTTTCTTATAAAGTTCCTGTAAAAACTAGCAAGTCCATGGAAACTTCTTACCTCAAAAACATTCCTGGGTGAAGGCCACTCCACAATTGCCTTAACCTTTTCTGGGTCCATCTTCAATCCTTCTGCAGAAACAACAAAACCCAAATACACCAACTCTTCTTTCATGAATGAGCATTTCTTCAAATTTATCAGCAGTTTCTCTTGGTGCAGCTTCTTCAAGACATGATTAAGATGCCTTAAATGTTCTTCTTTAGTTCTGCTGAAAAATAATATATCATCCAGATATACTATCACAAATTTACCAATGAATTCTTTCAATACTTCATTCATAAGTCTCATAAAAGTACTAGGTGCATTTGACAACCCGAAAGGCATTACCATCCATTCATATAATCCTTCATTTGTCTTAAAGGAAGTTTTCCACTCATCACCCTCTCTTATTCTAATTTGGTGGTATCCACTTTTCAAATCTATCTTTGAAAAATATTTAGCACCACTCAAACAATCCATCAAATCCTCAATTCTAGGCAAAGGGAATCTGTACCTGATTGTGATCTTATTGATTGCTCTGGAATCAGTACACATCCTCTAGCCTCCATCTTTCTTTGGGTTCAATACTGCTGGTACTGCACATGGACTCAAACTTTCTCTGATCAGCACCTTGTCCACCAACTCCTGTACTTGTCTCCTGATTTCCTCATTTTCCTTGGGAGTCATTCTGTAGGCTACCTTATTTGGCAGATTTGAACCAGGGATAAAATCTATCTGATGACTGATCTTTCTCACAGGTGGCAGCTCATCAGTTAAATCATCCATATTAATGTCACAATAATCATCTAGCATCTCTTGGATTTCTATTGGCAAATCAGAAATCTTTGTAGAAGTAAGAACTACTTTAGGTTTGAAAACTAGAGCAAAACTTACCTCTTCTTCTTCTATCTACTGCAGATATTCCTTCCCGCTTAGCAACAAGGTCTTTGGATCAATCACTCTGCTAGATGGCTCTCCTTCTTCCATGGGTATCAATGTATGATGTACCCCATCCTTGAAGAACTTGTAAGTGTTCTTCTTTCCATCTTGCACTGCTGCTCTGTCAAACTGCCAAGGTCTACCCAGTAGTATATGACACACATCCATGGGCATTACATCACACAGGACCTTATCTTTATATTTGCCCATTTGCAGCTCTATCTCACACTGTTCTTTCACAACTAGCTGGTGCCCCTTATGCAGCCAGGACACCCTGTAGGGAGTGGGATGATCCCTTGTCTTCAACTTCAACTTCTCTATCACCTCAGTGGAAACCAGATTGTCTGTGCTGCCACTATCAATGACTAGCTGGCAGCATTTCCCTTGGACTTTGCATATGCTCCTAAACAAAGTCTTCCTTTGTGCAGGTTCAGTGACCTCTTTGGCTTGCTTCGACAAGACCTTATTTACCACCAAGGATTCTCCCCTCTCTGGAAGAATTTATTCTTCAATTTCTGCCTCTTCTCCAGCCTGGGAAACAATGCGTGATTGACCAAAGACCCACATTCTTCCGGACACTCATAGTGTTTATGTCCCACTCGTCGATATCTATAACACCTCGAATTCTCTCTCTCTCGCCTCTCCGTCTCTCTCTCTCCTCTTCCTTTTCCTCCGTAAGGACCCCTTCTGCCGCCCTTTCATCCTCCTCTCGAGATGCATTTCGAGGTGAGCTACTGTGAGATACTGTTAGCTCCATCCCTGGGTGTAGCAGGCTTTCCTCTACCACCCTGACTTCCCTTTCCACAGAAAGTACCTCTCTTCTTGGTAGACTGTTTCCTCAGGAGTTTCTCCTCTGCTTTCAAGGCCATCTGGCAGGCCTCTTCCACTTTCTTAGGAGATAGGAGACCAATCTCATCTTGGATCTCCAGTTTGAGACCATTCACATATCTGGCAGTCTTCTCAGGTGTGTCTTGAAATTTCCCAGCCCTTATGCTTACTCTGTAGAATTCCTTTGTGTATTCCTTTACTGTCAGCAACCTCTGTCTCAGGTTCTGCATTTGCTTGTACAATTTCAGCTGGTAATCACCAGGCAAGAATTTACCTTTTAATTTAGCCATGATTCTGGTCCAGCTCTTGATAGGTTGCTTTCCAACTCTCCTCCTCTCTGTCTGCACTCCATCCCACCAAAGTGCAGCATGTCCCTTCAGCTTTGTTATCTTCACTTATTTCTTTATAATCGAAGCACTTGTTCATTTCATTAATCCACCCCCTTGCCTTCCGGATTCAGTCCCCCCTACATAACTCGACACTTCAATTTTTGCTTAACCTGCACCCTAGAACAGCTTCTAAGCGGGGGCCCAAGGCCGGGGAGGAATTTCTGGGCATTCTCTTCTGGGCCTTCTCTCCTCGAAGTCACAGTTCGCTGATGTCTTCAGGATCTTTGGGCTGTCTTCGCTCCATGGCATCCATTCTGGCCTCGACCCTCTGCAACATTCCCAACACCTCTGCGTTGGCAATAGGTCTCCTTCTGCCAGCACCTCTACCAACTCGGATTTCCATGTCAGATCTCTGCAAAAACAACTTTAAAACAATGGCTCTGATACCACAAATGACGCAACAAAACTGAAATTGGACCCCTAAGGAGAGCTGGTGTGCTACAATCGTTCTGTTAGCGTTTCCTCCGTAATTAAATTAATTCTTCGCCACGTGGTCTTCCCAAATTCTTTGAGTTTTATTTATCAAATTCGAAGAATTTGATAAATAAACATAATGAACAAACTTTTTATTTTAAAATATCTCCCGAGCTTTTATTTCATCACCAAACCTTATAACAAATGTTTAACCTTTCAAGACTTCGTATTAATACCCAACGCTTTCTTTTTAAACAAACAACTTTAATATATTATGGGCCCACATATATATCGATGGTCAATCAAACGTATGCACCGTACCTCGTTATCCTCCACGCATCTATAGAAAGCGATCACCGTCCGATGGCCCCTTCCCAAATCAACGGCATGTACGCATATCGCTCAGCGTCCTGATACGAACTTTAACGCACGATGGCATGCAGCAACGGTGGTTTTCCGTGGGTCTACCTCACCACGTATCGACAGATATGTGGAATCTCTCCTCAACAGGAAAATACCGCTCATTCACCAAAAGCAGTGCGATATGGGCAATCCACCTTTTTAAATCCACTCGTGGTTTTTGAACAGTGACTAACCAAGATTCATCTGAGGTTGCGCGATCCTTTTGGGTCCTTAACTCAGGTTCGGGGTTCTGATAGTAAAACAAAATTATCTCGTTATGAAGTGGGATTCTATTATCATCAAACATAGTTAAATGACCATGGGTTTTCGCAAACTTCTTTTATGAGTGGGGACTTATTCAACAGAGTCTGTTCGAACAAATTGAGAGAATTGATAGACAGAGATATGCAGAATCTATACAACAATTCAACCCAGTAATTATATGTGCACAGAGTTCAATCACCTCACAATTAAACAATCTCTTCACAATCAAGGATTCGAAACAACTCTAAGGCCAATGCGTACAGAAATTATTTAACTGGAAGCAATTGTGAACACAGATTCTATTTCAGAAAATCTCTCTCTTCTCCTCTTCTTCTGCTCTCCCCTATATACATCCGAGGGATTACATTTATATACATGAACATTTGTCTGTTCGGTTTCTCTGTGAGGACCGTTTTAGAAAATCAACAGCCTAATCAAAATAATTCAACGATTGTACTTCCGTAAACGTCTTCTCATCTAGCATTTCAAGCATTCATGTAGGGTTGACAAGGTAATAACTCCTTTTTTAATGTTCAACTCTTCTGACTTGGTTTTTATTTATTTTCAAGGTTCTGACATCACATACCTACCTTTTCTTGGTTCTCATATGCATGGCTATGCCCTAAGTTCACTGATGCAAAGCTCAGCCTAGCCATTTGTACAATTCAATAGGTTGTTAAGGTACATGTGATTTGATTCCAGGTAGCATATTAATCTCATTTTCCCACAAGTTGTGGTTGCACATATACAAATATTCAAAATTTGATTTTTTTTTCATGGTTTCTCCTATTGTTGCATGCAGGATTACCCTGACGTACAATAATTTGAAGATGATGGGTTTTTCCAGGCTTCTGACAATCGAGACAACATTATGATGGTTGAAATATCTAGGTGCATAACACCTAGCTTAAGAATGTTGAAGTAAGGGATTTTAATCCTACTTGCTGAGGATTTGGTTGATAAATAAAATGAACTTTGGAACTTGTAATCTAAAATATGAGATTACACTATGCTCCAATTCTGATATCTTTTTTTGTTTGTTTTTCAAGCGTAATGGCCGCACCTCTACAGAGATTGAGAGTTGAGGTTAAGGGAGCGGTTTCTAATTCTGAGGTCATGTAAAACTTCTCGGTTGAATATAGTTCATTATTATTTTCTTTCCTTATATAATAATAGTGATATGCAGTTGTCACAAGGGTTTTATCCGTGGTTTAACAGTTGCTTCATTGTATACTTTTTTTTATGGTTAGTAAAGGTGTTGTTTCAATGAGAATACAATGTTGTTGTGAACTTGTATTTATGAGATCTTACAGTAGTTTCATTAAATTATTTCTTATAAAATTTACAACATTAGTTCCTACGCTCATTTTCAATGAATAATTAGAATTGCAGAGCTTACAACAGTTTTCTTTTCCTTCCTCGGAATAATCTCTCTATTTGGAAGACGTGCATTTATTTTTTCAGATTTAAGCGTTTACATTATTTCTTCTATTAAATATTAGTCATCACAGGTATTCAGAACTAACTCGAATTTCTCATTATCAGGGTTTCCCACATAGAACCTCCCCCATGGTTGTCCCTTGCCTTGGTCTACGGGGTAAATATAGGTTGGGCATGTAATCCTTTATTTATTGTTCTAGTATTTTGTTATCACATGTCACTGATATTATCCGTGCTAAACACACTTCATATAAATTCTTAGAATGTGGATAACTGTTATTATCAGGGCTACATGTTCTCAGAATGAATCCGAGAACACATGTAAGCATTTGCATGTTAAACTTAGTAGTTTCTCAAGCCATCCAATATAATCATTTAATACCTAAGTTCTTCCTCCGGGGTGGAACACACACAGTTTTTATTTCCATAGGGTTCTTTCAACAGTTCTGCCTACCCAAATTACTTGAATTTAATTTTATTACCTTTAGGAATTATTTCGAATCAAACGAAGATATATTAAATAAAATACTTACTTAAGGCTAGGTCATGAACTCTTTGAACAAAACAGAAGTGTTAATAATCAGTTATTTACTTAGGCCTTGACATGTTGTCTTTAAAGAGCATACTTCCGAAACCAATATTTCTTTCGTTATGAGTTCAGATAAGTATTTTCTTTTCATGTTCAATTAACATCATATTAAGAACAAAATAAGATTGTACATTAGAGAACTTATTTGTTTATGAAAATGTTCCAAAATTTACGAATAAGACCTTTCCACCCGTCCGATGAGGAAATGGAAAATACGTCCAAAACCTTCGCTCGTGCTTCTCTGTTCCAGTATAGTTTTCAAACAATAGTTATTCAATTCGCTGGAATCAAGAATCACTTTAGTCCAACCTAGAATTTTTCACAAATCAGAATTTGGAATTAGGAGTTTTCCACTGGCTCTGGTCCAACTATGGAATTTCCCCCCCTTTTAGCAACGTTCTTCCTTCCCTCTTCTCCTCCTTCCTCCTCTCCCCTCTTCCTGAGTTCTCTTTCCACTCTTAGTAAATAAAAGGAGGAATAATTGCCTCAAATGTTAAATTTCTGGTAAAAAGAGAACTACTCAGGCCCCCTTTGTAAATTCTAGGACTTCAACATAAAATCTATACATTACTTCCTAAATTTATTTCAACTCTCAATTACTACTTCTACTTCTTAATTATAAAATCCACTTATTTACCAAAGTAATTATTAAATATTTACATTCACCGGGGGGTGTCACATCTCTTCCCCCTTGAGTGAAACACCATCCCTAGTGTTCATCTCTTTTTTGCCTTTGGAAACAACTTAGGATGTGCAGTACTATTGTTGTGTATATGTTGTGCATGTTGTATATTCAGTGATTGTACCTATGGTGATGTGTACATGTAACTTACGTAGTATTGTGTACATATGATGTTGTAAGCTTGTGGTATATATGTTTTTGTGTTTATATTTCATATGCAGTGTTAGGTATAGATGGTTCTATGTACATGTTGGATATGTAGTGTTGTGTACATATCGTATTGTGTGTGTGTTGGATATGTGGTGTTGTGTGCATATAGTGTCGTGCAGATGTTGGATATGCGGTGTTGTGTACATATGGTGCTATGTACATGTTGTATATGTAGGTATATGTACATATGGTTTTGTGTGTGTGTTGTACATATGGTGCTATGTACATATGGTGTTGTGTGCACGATTGTAGATATGGTGCTATGTGCATGTGGTGATGTGTACATGTTGTACATGTGGTGGTGTGTGCAGATGGTGTTGTGTACATGTCATGCATGTGATGTTGTGTACATGTGGTGTCATGTACATGTCGTGCATGTGGTTTTGTGCACACATTGTACAAGTGGTGTTGTGTACATTTTGCGTTGTGTACACATTGTGAAATTGGTGTAGTATACATGTGATGTTGTGCACACGTTGTGCATGTAGTTTTGTGTACAGATGGTACTATGTACATGTTTTGCATATGGTACTGGTATACATGTGGTATTGTGTGGATGTCGTACATGTTGTGTTGAGGGCATGTAGTATTATGTGTGTGCATAGTGTAGTCGTGGTATCGTGACATGTGTATTCATTGTGTTGTACTTTGTATATGTGTATGTATTGTGTTGTAGTGTACACCAGGTGTAGTAAGACATGTTGTCTTGTACATCGGATGTAGATGTATGTGTTATGTCGTATGTCGGTGTAGGTGTATGTGTTGTGTTATAGACTGGATGTAGGTGTATGTATTGTTTTGTGTTGTACATAAGGTGTGGGTGTATGTATTTTGTGGTGTTGTACGCCTTGTGTGGATGAATGTGTTGTGCATTGTGTGTATATGTACATGGTTGAAGTGAAGGCACTAGTGTTTTTCGGGTGTGGAAACTGATCTGGTGTGTGTACAGAAATAACAAAGGAAGAAGCAAGGACCGATGAAGGATAATTATCAATATTTTATTTCAGTTCTATTATGCATGTGATGTATGATTCTAAATTGTGATGGTTACATGAGATTTATGATTATGGTTTATGATGATTGCATGTGATTCATGATTTTGAGCTATGGTGGTTGCGTTTTGAGCTAACAAGATGTGATATGTTTATACATGATGATTCAATCAAACAACCGGTTTGACTTGTTGTGACAGGAAGTGAACATAATTACAAGTGTACCTTATTGGCGAGCTACCAGTGAGGTATGATGTGAATTATTTAATGTTATTTTGAATCTAATGGAAATTATGTGCTTGGTATAGGAAAGCATGCAATTCCTAGTTGGGCGATTGAAACCGACTACAAGAACTAGCAACAAAAAAAAAGGAACAAAAATAGGCAGTAGTATGTTGGTAAAGCACTTCAGGAGCAGAGCCATTGTGGGATACTGGTTCTCAATGGTGTCCATTGATTTCCATGAGTATGTTATGACTGGTATGATGGTTTTTAGGTAGTTATATTCCTTGGTTTATGTATCTTTTGATGCGAGGAGCCTTGGAAATGGATGGATTACCCGAGATGGGGTTTCTAGTGGAACTTGGAAGGTGAGTGACTGCACGAAAGGGGGTGTCTAGATTTCCTGAGGGACTGTGTAGTAGAGAAGGGGAGGTTGGGGATGATTTTTTTTTTGTCATTAGCATTTCCATATGGAATCAGAGGCACATTGAGAGTGTGCCCTAGAACAATGATTCGATAACTTTTCATTGAGAGGATGACAACATGAGACTGTAGCGCTGGAAATTAGATGCAACTTTGAATTTGGCAGTGGATTATGGACTTCCCGGGAAGAAGGTGCATCCTGATATTACCTTGAGGGTGGATTTTTGGGCCTCTAGATTCCCTTTTTGCAGATATGAGCATCATATCATTTTATTTGTTGGTTGAGAAAATGTGTAGATGTGTATATTATTTTAAATATTGTATCGAGCTAGATTTATAAATCTCCATAGACATTATGAATATTTTTTGGTTGAAGAAAATGTGCATGAGTATATGTTGTTGTTATTGTAACTGTAATGAGTTATGCTATAAATCTTCAGTAAACGGTATTTTTGTCATGTTTTAGCAGTGGTCATTGTAAATACTGCAACGAGCTGTGTTATAAAGCTCCGTGGGAAGTATGTTTTGTTTTCAACAGTATTATTGGTTGTAAGTGTTATTGAACACCGAGGACAGTGTTTCCCCAAGGGGGAGGGTTTTGTAACAACCCTGTTGAAAATTCATGTAAAAATTATATAAGACCATAGTGGATCAGACACGTATTCCAAGTTGAATGGTAGCAAAAAAATCCTAACGAGTGTTCACTTCAATTTATTATGGCTAAAGGAAATTGGAAAAGGCTATGGTTAAGGAATTAAAGAAGTAAAGATAATTTATTAGCATTTATTTATGAAAATAATGGAAAATAGGAGAAAAGGAAGGTGAAAGGTCACAAGTTGCATGTGAGGAGGAAAATGAAGCAAAATAATGGAAAATGAAGGAAATAGGCCTCATTGATAAAAAATATTCTGAGGATCAGTGGGTAAGCTTTTGTTCAAGTGTATTTTTGGAGCTCTCTCAGTATTCTCTCTCTCTCTCTCTAATACTCTTGGATGCTTGGAGTTTTCTTAGAGCACTCTTAGAGAGTGTGGATACTTGGTGATTGGAGCAAGAAGGCAAAGGAAGAGTAGAAAAGCACAAGAGGACTTTGAGATCAACATCTACAATGGGTTTGGTTGTAGGTATCGAGTTGCATGTATTTTTTCCTCACTAGTTTTGGAATGCATGGCACATGCATGTGGTTTCTTGGTTATGATCTATCATTGGAATGGAGGATTACCTGGATTGATAGTGTACATGCCTAGCCTTGTCATTTCCTAGATAGCCATGGTGTTGTGGGTTTATTTCCTTTGATTATTTTCTGGTTGGTTCTCATGCTTCCATTAGTTATGGGTTGAGTTATTAGTTCCTGGAAGCCTTGGTTGGAAAAATGCTCTGGAAGCCTGACAAACAATTGTGGGTTGAGTTACTAGTCATGGAAGCCTTGGTTCTACAAACACTCTAGAAGCCCTAGGTGGGTTGAGTTATTTTTCCTAGAAGCCCTAGTTGGGAAAACGTTGTGGAAGCCCTATAACAGTTTGGGTTGAGTTACTAAACCTGGAAGTCCTAGTTGGAATAAACACTCTGGAATCATGGAACAACTTGGATATAGACCAATCCATGATGGTTGTAATGTCTGAACGTGAGGTGGAATCACTAGTTGAGGGTTGAGGTAGTTTGGTCTGTGGAAGCCCTGGATTGATTGTAATTGATGTGTCTGATGAGATCCCACGTTCATGCTTGGAATATGGCATGTGAGTGATTGGTTGAAGTAAGATTTGGCTAAGCCAATCTATGGTCAAGTGGAATGTGGAAGTCCCATCTCCAGTTGGTTTTTACATTTAGTAATGAAGAGCTCATTCCTTTGGTATTTGGTATGCAAATGTACTGGTTATTATGTGGATTCTATTGTTGTTGTATCCATCACATTGATGTTTTTATTATGCTGGTTATAAGCATGTATTTTATCAGTGATGATGTACGTCTCTATCCATGTTTTTACATGTAAATGAATGCAAAATGTATCTATGTTCAAATAGATTGTATTGCAGCTAATGATGTAAGGGAGCAATGCTTCTTAACGATTCTCAGTTAAGTATGAGACCTATATCCTTAAAATTTGTTGTTTACACCTATATATTCAATGTTTGTGACATGTTTGACAAAATGTCAGTCATGGATAGGAGGGCTCCGTATGAGTTCTTGTTGATGTGATTTCTTTCGTATCATTTTTCTAATTTTATTTATCATCCCCTAAGTTTTCATGAAGTTTTTGGCAGTGACCATGGCTCTAGGCCTGAAAAGGTGGCTCAAATCCTGGAGTTGTAGGCACAAAACTGGGAATTTGGGGCCCTACCTGCAGGCATGCAGTGTTGTTCCTAGGGCTATATCCTCCTAGCCGCAGGCATACAGTATTATGCCTGAGGTTGTGGCTCAAAAGGGTCAAATTGTCAGTGTGACCCAAGGGTAAGAGCCTTGAAAGGTTGGGTTGCCTCCTGGGGGTGTTGTTGATGATGTACAAGGTCTTTGTGATGTGTTTCTATCGGTTCCACTTCCTTAAGGTCACCTAGGAGGTTGAATCTCATTATAGTGGCCTATCGTCACATGTTTACCTCGGTTGGTCGGTTACTTGGGTAGATGTGGGATGAGTGTGTTACATATTCCAACCATCTAGTGGCTTTATCTTAGAGTTGATATACTTCTAGTCTTGCTTTCAAATTATCATCATATGCATATATTTTAAAGTATTTATTCATATTAATTAGTGAGGCTTTTTTCGCTTTCTTGACCTCTCCATCATAAGTCGGGGGTTTGATCTTTTTGAACTCCCCTTAAAGTTCAGTTTTTTGTCATTTAATTCCTTTCCCACTAGAAACATTATCATGCTCTTCTTTGTTACCATCTCAACCTTCTTTAGATTATTGGTTGTCTTCTCACTGCTTGTGCATCCCTTCTCCATTCCCTTCACCTGGACTAGGATTCATATTTCTTTGATTTTTCCTATTTGACAGGATTTTCATAATATTTTATTGTTCCAACCGTAACCTGTCATTGTCAGCCCTTAAGTTCATCATTTATGCTTGTAATTGTTGGACCATATCTAACATCATAGCATTCATATTCTGGGTTCCTTCTCCCAGTTATACCAACATTTCTGGATTATTTTTCGTTATAGGTGTTGGTCCTAATCTTCTGGATGGCCCTCCTGGTGGGGTAGTTACTCCCCATCACATATTGATTCAACTTCAATTTTGTGCATCATAATAAACATTTTTTACAAAAAATCCTTCATGCCTCAGTGTAGTGACCTAGGCTCTCATACCAATTGTCACAAGCACATATATACCAAAAGAAAAATATATTATTACCCATAAATACTTAATATTCACACATGTTAAACAACACTAATATTTGTTTGCCTTCCCTTGTCACATAAGTAAAGTGTGTTGGTTCCTTTAATAATGAAACATGTTTGTATTATTCATCGATAACCTTGTCTCTTTCGGCATCTCTATAGCTTATAAAATATGTAATGGTGGTATGGCACATGAAGCTAATACACCCCTTGGGAGTCTTCATATAAATTATAATAATTGGGCTTGGATTAATTGGTTAGTGGAGTCTAGTTGGAAATTAACTCTGTCAGGTTCCAGGTACTTGCCTCGTTCTTGTGCACCATTTAGACAACTAATTAGCATTTATCTTCCTCCCTTATCATCTGACGGATCCATAATTTGTTCAGCGGTTAAGTGTAACCATTGGGTTTTGAAATCATTTCCATCGGTTATTCGATTAGCTCATTGTTGGGGTTTCTCACTCTGCCAAACCTAGGCTTGTTAGGGTTTGGCTCCACTGTTCAACGGTTCAGCTCTTGACTTCGAGACTTTCCAGGTGATTTTACTTCCGCAATCGACTTCTCTTATAGTGTTTCAGTCGTTCATGGAGGGTTGACAAGGTAAGAACTCATTTTTGAATGCTTGTCTCTTTTGACTTGGTTTTTATTTATTTGCAAGGTTCTGACCTATGTCCCTACCTTTTTTTGGTTCTCAAATGCATGGCTTCGCCCTGAGTTCATTGATTCAAAGGTTAGCCCAGTTGTTTGTACAATTCAGTAGGTTGTTGAGGTAGATGTGATTCTATTCTAGGTCGCATATTAATCTTATTTTACCACAAGTCATGGTTACACATATATACATATTCAAAAGCTATTTTTTTTCATAGGCTCTCCTACTGTTGCATGTAGGATTACCCCCGGTGTACAAGCATTTTAAGATGGTAGGTTTTTCCAGGCTTCTGACAGTAGGGACAACATTATGCCTGTTGAAATTTCCAGGTGCATGATACTTAGCTTAAGAATTTTGAAGTAAGGGATTTTAATCCTACCTGGTGAGGTTTTGGTTCATAAATTAAATGAGCTCTGGAACTTGTAATCCCAATTATGATATTACACTACGCTCTGGTTCTGATATATTTTTTGTTGTTTTTCATGTGTAATGGTCGCACCTCTACAAAGCTTGAGAGTTGAGGTTAAGGGTAGGGTTTCTAGTTCTATGGTCATGTAAAACTTCTCGGTTGAATACAATTCATTATTATTTCATTTCCCTATCTAAGAATGGTTATATATGGTTCTCACAATGGTTTTACCTGTGGTTTAATGGTTGCTTCACTGTATACTTTTGTTTAATAGTTAGTAAATGTTTTGTTTCAATGAGAATACAGTGTTGTTACTAACTTGTATTTATGAGAGCTTACAATAGTTCCATTAAATTATTTATTATAAAATTTACAACAATAGTTCTTACGCTCGATTTCAATGAATAATTATAATTACAGAGCTTACATCAATTTTATTTTCCTTCATCAAAATAGTCTCTCCATTTGGAAGACATGCATTTATTTTTCCAGATTTAAACATTTACAATATTTCTTCTATTAAAGATTAGTCTTCACATATATTCATACCTAAATCGAATTTCTCATTATCAGGGTTTCCCACTTAGAACCGCCCCCACGGTTGTCCCTCAACTTGGCCTACGAGGTAAATCTAGTTTGGGCCTACCATCCTTTCTAGTATCTTTTTATCACGTGTCAACGATATCATTTGTGTTGAACGCACTCCATATAAACTCTTAGAATGCGGATAATTGTTATCTTCAGGGTTACCTGTTCTCAAAATGAATCTGAGAACATATGTAAGCATCAACATGTTAAACTCAACAGTTTCTCAAGCCATCTAATATAATCATTCAATACCTAAGTTATTCCTTTGAAGTGGAGCACACACAATTTTTATTTCCATAGGGTTCTTTCAGCAATTCTACCTACTCAAATTACTTGTATTTATTTTTATTGTCTTCATGAATTCTTTCGAATCAAACAGAGATATCTTCAATCAAATACTTACTTAAGACTCGGCCATGAAGTCTTTGAACAAAACAGAAGTGTTAATAATCAATTATTTACTTAGGCCTTGACCTGTTGTCTTTATAGAGCATACTTCCCAAACCGATATTTCTTTCTTTATGAGTTCAAATAAGTCTTTGGTTTTCATGTTCAAGTAACATCATATTAAGAAAAAAAACATCTTATACATTAGAGCACCTATCAATTTATGCAAATGTTCTAGAAATTACAAATAGAACATTTCCACCCGTCCAATGAGGAAATGGAAATTACGTCCAAAACCTCCCCTCGTGCTTCTATGTTCCAGTACAGTTTTCAAACAACAATTATTCAATTCACTGGCATCAAGACTCACTTTAGTCCAACCTAGAATTTTTCACAGATTTGAATATGGAGTTAGGAGTTTTCCACTGGCTCTGGTCCAGCTGTGGAATTTTCCTCCCTTTCGGCAACGTCCTACCTTCCCTCTTTTCCTCCTTCTGCCTGAGTTTTCTTTCCACTCTCAGCAAAGAAAAGGAGGAATAACTGCCTCAACAATTAACTTTCTAGTAAAAATAGAATTATTCAAACAACAATTATTCAATTCACTGGCATCAAGACTCACTTTAGTCCAACCTAGAATTTTTCACAGATTTGAATATGGAGTTAGGAGTTTTCCAGTGGCTCTGGTCCAACTGTGGAGTTTTCCTCCCTTCCCTCTTTTCCTCCATCTGCCTGAGTTTTCTTTCCACTCTCAGCAAAGAAAAGGAGGAATAACTACCTCAACAATTAACTTTCTGGTAAAAATAGAATTACTCGGGTCCCCTTCGTAAATTTTAGGAATTCAACATAAAATCTATAGATTGCTTCCTAAATTTATTTCAACTCTCAATTACTACTTCTACTTCTTAAGTATAAAATCCACTTATTTACCAAAGTAATTATTAAATATTTACATTCACCCGGGGTGTCACGCATCGACACAAGTGTGACATTGTTGCAAGCCTAAACACATTTCCTCCCCTCCATCCTCCAACATTTAGGTTGTTATCTTTCCTTTGCTGCAACATTTTTGCAGAAACATCATAAGCATGTTCTATTCCTTTGGTGTATCTTTACACCTTCAAGGACAATTGCTAGTTTTAACATTATAGCATTAAGAAGTGTATAACATATTTTCCTCTCCTCTCTAATAAATATAAGAAACATAATTTTATTTACTTACAAATTTAATAGTTCTCTCTTTTTCTAATTGTATGGTTTTCCCTCTTTATTTTTTACATAATTAACATCCTTATTGGTACTAAACAATTTTATAAGGTCGATGAGTTTACATTAACACATTTATTATGCTATTAATTATTTAATGAATTTAATATATATATATATATATATATATATATATATATATATATATATATTACAAAATAAAATTTTCTATCTTTAAAATATTTTAATTTAATTAGTTTTGAAATTTTATTTATCATTTTTATCATAATAAAAATATAAAATTAATTTCTTTAAATTATAATACTTTCTTTTTTTGTGTTTCTTAAGTTGTGTGATTTTTGAGATGATTGCAAGCTTAATTTTTGGCTTGAGAAATTCTAACTCATTGACATTTAAATCGTCAAAATTACATGGAGATTGCACTAAGATTGGACCATTCCAACTCTTTACATGACTAGATTTTTGCTCACATAATTTCCAACCATTAACATTAACACCACTAATTTCTTTAACAATACACTATATTAGTGTCTATTATATTTCTCTGAGCTAAATATTTTAATTAAATTAAATATAATTAATATATATATATATTTTTTAATATAAAAAAATAAAAAATAAATATTAATATTACGCTTTAATTTTTTTATTGTATTAAATTGCAATAATTTGTTTTAGAATTTTATATAAAGTATATTATACATTTTTTACATTTATAAGATGAAAATTAGTAAACATATATGTGGATTTGGTTTCCATTATATTATTGACTCAAATTTTTTGGGAAATAATTGAGAATAAAAATTATTTATAAAGGTTTATATTACTATATATACAAATATTAATATATATATATATATATATATATATATATATATATATATATATATATATATATCAATTTCTTTTAATCATAGTTTCATTTATACAGAAAGATTATATTATTGATAATATGTTATTAATAGCCTAATGCCCTCACTCTTACAAGATTTATTGGCCAACACATAGTTTCCCAAAAATACAATAAATTTTCATGTATGTAAGAAAAACCAAAATTTATAGAGCACATAAGCCTAGAAGACAAACAAAATTAGAATGCAACCGAGACTTATTAAAAATCTCAAGATGTGACCATAGATAGGTTGTCTCGTCCTGAACTTGGCAACGGAAAATGGTATTGAACTAGGCAAAGACAAATGTTGGAATTCACAATGGACATGTTTGTCCATGTGTGTCATTCTTTCTTCCATGCAATCTAAATTTTCTTGCAGGGGACATTGTCCCCTCTACGGAATTACAAGTTTATCCTGTATGTACCATTAGTTCCTCTAGATATTATTCGTAAGATATATGATCACATTCTTATCATAATTCTTGTCCCTACTAAGCTACTCCATGAGAATTTTCAGGAATTTGGCTACCAATGTTGTCCTATCTAGTTTTAGAATCCTCATGGTTGGGAGGTTAAATAGGATTGGGTTTAATTGTCTCTTCTTTGCCATGATACTCCTAGTGAGGCCTATGAAAATTCTCACACTCCCCTATTCCACATATTACCCTACAACATTGTCATGCATCAGAAAATTCACTGGGGAACAAAAGGCTAAGAACATGGAGTGGCTACTGACCAAAAGTAGGTTGAACTGACCATGCCATAAACCCCAAGCATCGTTCCCATATGGTGAAATAAACCTCATCTCCAAACAAAATCCTCCCCAATAGAACCCCCACCCATAATGACTGAACTAGTGCAATAGGCAATCCACAGGTCCCCAACAATAATTACTCAAAAAAACCCAACGACCAAACCAAAACCACAAACTAGACTCTCATGAGCAAGTAGCAAAATGGGTGGCCCGGAACCATAGAGACCCATACAACATAACATACCAACTAATTCTGAGGGGTTGGGGTGGTCTAATGGCATCCAATTCCCTCCCTTTCATACAGTACCCACCATAGATTAGGAAAACAAGAAAGACCCAAAAACCAAAAAATAGCTACAAAACCCCAAGGCCAAATGAATCATGTCCACCATAACAATTACGAGCAACCTTGAAAGCTGAAAAATATCAACTAACCATTTCTATAGAGACTACGATAATTCATACCATAGAATAGAACCCTATTACCTCAAAATGACACTACAGGTCCTAGAGAGAGGTCTTCTTCCACTCAGTTGAGGCACTGCGCACCACCACCTCTACATAGCTTGAACCAGATTGTAGCCCTTATTATAGACAATACTAGGTACCAAGGTCCCAACTGAAATGCACCAGGGGCCAAAATAGATTATATCCTGCATCATGCCACCCTAAAGACTCCTCAAACGAAAATCTAGTTCCAAACCACACAAGAGCCAAACATATCTAGCGCAAGCCTATATCATCACCAAATGCCAAGTTGCTGGGCTAAAGACCCAACCACCATCAAATCATGTGTTTGCCATGTTGCACCATCTTCTAGAGTCAAAGGAAAAACATTGATATAACCCACTTGCACTTACCAACTTAACTTTGCTATGCTTAAATTGCATGGAGGAGGGGCGCCACACCACCCCTCTTTAAACGTTGTGGTGGATGGTGGGGTGACAAGCGCCATCACCAACGCCCTCCTATTGTTGATCCTCCACCATCAACGGAGAATATTACAATTTTTTTATAAAAAAAACAAAAAACAAAATATGGTACTTTAATTATATGTAAACATATATATTGTAAAATATGTAATTAAATTTATATATGGTATAAAATATAGTATTTTTATTTAAGCGTTTATTTAAAAAAAAAATGCTATGTTGGCCATCAAATTTGCATGAAAGCATATGGATGTCTAAGCATCTATAAATGTGATAACTCTTGCAAAAGTTAGGCCCACCACAGTTCTATAAATTTCTTATGTACTACAAATATGAAGGTGGCTAGGTTTAGTTGCTTGAGAAGCGACCCACCACAATTCTTTAAATTTCTTGTGTTCTTATGTACAACAAATATGAAGGTGGCTACGTTTAGTTGCTTGAGAAGCGTTGTGAATGGTTACAGGTAAAAATGGACAAAAAATGGCAAGTTTGGAGGCTGAATTGCTAATCCTAAAGCTTCATGCCAATAGGATTGCCCCGCCAATCTATGACTGATTGTAAAGTCTCACATACTTCCTCAATCAATTAAAGCCTTATACATGTTGTCATTTAAACTTCTCATTTCACAATAAATATGATCAACAATTTTCAATTAAATGGGCCCTAACAAAATAGAGTTGTCTACCGACGCAACAAAATTGTTCGGACGACACTTTTTTACTGGAATTCGGTATATTTTTTTTCCAAAAAATTAGGTAGTTGGAATGTTTGAATTGCATTTTTTATGGTGGAAATGGATTCAACACCATCAAAAACCCTTAGGGCACCCAAAATATTGAAGTTTAAACACTGTAACCCAGATTTTGAAAAATCTTTGCCGAAATTTTTCATAATCTTACCGGAATTTCTGGGTTATTCTGTGGGTTTTTAAGACCTAACAAAACAGAGTTGTCCACTGACGCTACAAAATAGCCCGGACGATAGTTTTTTGCCGGAATCCGGTAATTTTTTTTTTCAAAAAATAAAGTAGTTGGAATGTTTGAATTGTTTTTTTTTTATGGTGGAAATGGATTCAACACCATCAAAAACCCTTAAGGCACCCGAAAAACTGAAGTTTAATGGGTGTACCCCAGATTTTCAAAAATCTTTGCCAGAATTTTTCATAATCTTTCCGGAATTTCTGGGTTATTCTGTGGGTTTTTTAGACCTAACAAAGCTGAGTTGTTTACCGACGCAACAGAATAACTCGGACGACAATTTTTTGCCGGAATCTGGTAAATTTTTTTTCCTTCCAAAAATCAGGTAGTTGGAATGTTTGAATTGCATTTTTGATGGTGGAAATGGAATCAGCACCATCAAAAACCCTTAAGGCACCCAAAATACTGAAGTTTAACGACTGTAACCTAGATTTTTAAAAAACTTTGCCGGAATTTTTCATAATCTTATTGGAATTTCTGTGTTATTTTGTGAGTTTTTTAGACTACGGCTAACAAAAGGAGTTGTCTACCGACACAAAAGAGTCGTCTACCAATGCAACATAATAGCCCGGATGACAGTTTTTTGCCAAAATCCGATAAAACAAATTTCAAAAAATCACGTAGTTGAAATGTTTGAATTGCATTTTTTTTAATGATAGTTATGTCTCCCAAGAAAAATATCAAATCAACTAACTAAAGGAAAATGAATACATCGACCTTTATAGAGACTCTACACCAACTAGGTATATACGACTGTTGTACTTCAAAGTTTAGTCTAATGACATAGAATCCTGGATTGCTAAACCTATTGAATTCGGTAAGGTTATATTATATTCAATACAATTTATCTTATCTTAAAATAAACTCAAATTTCTTGGACGGATCAAATATTTTGGATGTGTGCTGTAAACAACCATGTGTAAATATTGAATTTGTGTATGGTGCATAAACAAATTTGGAAGATAGGTTGGACATAGTATTATCTGATACGTTTTTTTTAATAGTAGTAAAATTACATTAATAATTTTTGTATATTTAATTATGTTAATGAATGTTTTTTAAATGTGGTTTATTTATTTTTAATGTTAACTTAAGTTAATAAATAATTTTTTTATATACTATTGTATATTTTAAAATGTCATTTGTTATTTACTATTTTATTAATATAATTACAGTCATATCATTTACATATTAATACATATAATATGCTAATTTAAAATGTAATTAATTTCATATAAAAAATTAGTTAATAATTATATATATATAAAATACCAACACCTAAAAAAACCACGTCATTACATATAATATGCTAATTTAAAATGTAATTAATTTCATATAAAAAATTAGTTAATATATATATATAATACCAACACCTAAAAAAACCACGTCATTCTAAAATTGTTTAGGATTAAATTCTAAAATAGGTACTCTTAAATACTTTTAAATAAATAAATAAAAATACCAACGCCTTAAAAAAGGAAAACCAAGTCATTCTAAAATTGTTTAGGATTAAATTCTAAAATTGTTATCTTCTTAGCGACTTATATTTAGTCTTCGATATTATTGAATTATTTTATTGTTTATGATTAAATTCTAAGACGCCTTTCTAAAACTGTTTATATTCCTAGCCACTTATATTTAGGCTTCGATATTATTCAATTACATATGACATGTCTTTGATATAGTGGACTTTTCAACAACATTAAATTCCAATCACATGGTTTAAATTAATATATCATTATTATTATATTGTCCACGGGTTTAAATTAATATCTTCTTATTATATTGTCCACTAGTGTAAATTAATATATTATTATCATATTATCATCTTGTTTAAATTAAATTAATATAAACATCTTGTTTAAATTAATATCTTGTTTATATTCCTAGCAACTTATATTTAGTCTTCGATATTATTAAATTATATCTTATCTTTCTTACAAGTGTTTGATACTCTGGATTCTTCTAGAGCATTAAAATCCAATCACATAGTTTAAATTAATATCTTATTATGATATTGTCCACGAGTTTAAATTAATATCTTATTATTATATTAAATTCGACAGCATACTGGACTTTTCTTTTTGGCTCAAAAGGTGCAAAGAGAGACCGATAGGCTTATTTAATTGGAAAAGTTGTATGACGGATGAATTTGTATGCATGTATTGTATTGTTTTGCATTGTTTTGCATTTTGAAGCACACATTGAAAATAAAAATAGTACATAATGTTTTAAAATTATTAAAAGAGATATGGCCCAACGCAAACTTTTTTCTGAATTAATAGTTTTCAAAGAGAGATTTTCTATTATGGATTCAAGAGCATTGGTGTGGTTTCGACATTATATGTTGGCATGAATATATCACTTTATAAAATTTGTTGGGTAAAGCCCCATGCACAACATTTAATTTTTTCTATACACAACAAACCAATTTCTTATTTTTTTCTTGATTTTTTTTCCATATATTTTTTATGGTCTACTTTGGAAAGGTCTCGATTCCAACTAAGGTTTTTCATTTGATCCCCATTTTTTGCAAGTAGGAAGAAATTTTTTGGGGCTAGTGGACCCATGCACAAGTCAATTTTTAGGCTCAATATTTTGAACCTCACATTGATACCATATATGAGACCCCCTTTCTATAGGTCTCAGGATTTTTAGGTATGAGCCTCCCTTTCTATAGGTCTCAGGATTTTTAGGCTCAATATTTTGAACCTTACATTGATACCATATATGAGACCCCCTTTTTATAGGTCTCAAGCTTGTATATTAAAAACAAAAAAAAACATTTATTATTATTTTAATTGCATACTTTTTTTAGTTCTCAAAATATTTATCATTACTATATTTAACAACATATTTTAAATGACCACAATTTAATTCTTGAGAAATTTATATAATTTAACCACAAAAATAACACAAAAATATAATATAATGGTGGTTTGATTGTAGTGTTCAAATACTAACCTATCAAATAATTATAATTTATTTTTAGTTAAATAGAAAACCCAAATTTTCAAAATGTTTAAGTTAGCATCACAAACATTTAACAATTTGAATTCTTTTGAAAAATACATATGAATAAAATTGACAATTAACATGGTAAATTTACAAATATATTCCATAATGTATTTGATGCAGGAGCATCGGACTCAGAGTAGACAGAAGAAGGGTTTATTTTGTCTCACAGTTACACTTGATTGTGGACAGGTTACTGGACCTGTTATTTGGTTTCTGTTATTATTTTATTTCTTAGAAAAGAACAGTAGAATAGTAAAGTAAATTGTTTTATAGATTTAATTAGAGTTTTTATATAATCTGAAATTGTAATTAGGGAGGAATGGTTGCTAGTTCCAACCGAAGGAGCAATAACAGAATTAACACCTACAACATTATAAATAGCAGAAACAAATAAACTGTAAGGGTTCGTTATCCATCAGAGAGACGTGAATACAAAGACAGAAATTAAAAACCTTTTCTGCAACCAAAAATTATTCTTCTTCAGCCAGTTGTCATCTTATTGTATTATGAATTTCTATTTTTCCCTAATGTTACATGTATAGCATTTTACTTTGATGAATGCAAACAGAATTACATTGAGTGTAAACAGAAATCCACGCCAGGAGAAGACACACCGTGTCCATGGGGGAAGAAACTCTGTGGAGTTGTTAAAAACGGGTTACGAAAACAGTGAACGAAAGTGTACAAGCAAAGGCGTAAGATTACATAACTGAATCAAGCAGTGTTCAGGACAATATCAGGTAAGATTACATATACGAAACAATTGGAATTTCTTTTCGTTACTAAATAAATTTCTGAAATATTCATTCAAAAGTTTGTCAAAGTTATGAAGAAACTGTCCAAAAGAGACCGAGTTTAGACATAGAACTAGCTACTTTACAGTTCTGTAAAAAAATTTAAAAACTACGCCGAAGCGAGACAGAGCACTCAGACATAACACTGGACGAGGGTTTGAAACTGAATATAACCCAACCACAGTGGAACGACGAAGCCAAAAGGGCATTTGTAATCATTTATAACTTACAGTGGAGTTCAACAGCCAACAGAGTTTGGTGCGAAAACAAAATTTATAAAACCCTAAGCTACAACAAACACGAATGGAGTCGACCCTACCCGTAGGGTTTAGTTGCTGAAGAAAGGGAAGTCGGGTTTGTGAATGGGAACAGGGGCCTGCACATATCCACAGACATTCGATCATTAGCATGCTACAGAAATTTAATCTTGTTAGGTGCTATTGAATGAATAAAAAAGAACCTACAAATTGAAGCAACAAGGCACAGTCGGACTTATCAGAGAACCTGGGCAGAACATAGACGAGTAACCATGTTGCGAACTGATAGACCCTGCTCACGAAGGAGCCGGACGTTTAGAGTCTCAGACAGAAGCGGAAGAGTGTGAAACAGGGAGAAGACTACATACCTGTGTTTTTCTTTCGAACTGTAGGCGACCATAGGAGTACTGGTCGGCCCCAAACCTGGAAAGGAGATTGACAATCAACATCCATTAGAGTATAGAAGCGAGAAAAGGACACACAGTTGTGGAAATAAACTGAAACAACAGGAAAGCCACCGATGGAGAAGTTACCAAACAAACTGGTGATGAATACCATTATAGGATTTGAAAGAAATCAGCAGTAACATGAAACCTCGTAACGACAACAGAGCAAGGTTTGATTGACCTGACAGAACACCCATTTTTCTAACCCAGAAAATGCATCGAAGTAACGGGGAAACCCTTGTGAAGTTGGAAAACCTGTGGAGGTCGAAAAACCCTCCGTCCAGTGCGATTGGCAAAGAAATAGTGATACTGTCGAAGAGTTGTGACAAGAGTGGGAATATGGCGCGTAAGTCGGAGTGAGTTAATACAACCAATCTCGAGGATAAGGTCGTAACTACGGAAGACGAACTGTCATGACAGCCAAAGGTCCACTTGTACGCCGAACATAAATACCATTTATTTTCGTTGTATTACATTTCATTGAATCGTTGTCGAACATTATTGCTGAGCTGACATACTTTAATACATATCACATTTCAACATTAAAATTTAAATCCGAACTGTGTTAACACTTGCGAACGAAGCTTGAACCTTCGTCATTTTTGGTATCATAGCGGGTTTGTTGAACAGAGAACATGGAGGTTGGTAGACGAGGACGAGGAAGAGGGAGAGCTAATTGAAGATTAGCAGAGGAAGGAATGAGGGAGGAAATTCGAATTTTGAATGAGTGATTAGCAGCAGTGGAGGCTGGAAGAAGAAGGGACCCTAACAGAGGGGATGACAGTGATGAGGAAGTCACAGAAGCGACAGATGGTTTTGAAGGAGAAGGACCTGAACTTAGACTATTGAGGTCAATTTTGTTATCAAGTAGCAAGCCAAAACATGAGATTTCTACTTACGATGGGAATCTATTAGCAGATGTGCTGCTGGATTGGTTGAGTGAGTTGAACAAGTATTTCGATTTTGAAGAAATCAGCGAAGACAAATGGGTTTTTGAAGAAATCAGCGAAGACAAATGGGTGAAATTCACTACCACCAAACTGAAAGGACATGCATCCTTGTGGTGGGACAGTGTACAGGCGGAGAGGAAGAGGCTGAATAAACCACCTATTAAAAAGTGGGCCAGGATGGAGGCCAAACTGAAGGAAAAAATTTTGCCAAAAGATTACCAGATTATGTTGTATAGACAGGTGCAGAATTTGAGGCAAAAAGGGTTGACTGTTAAGGAATACATGGAGGAATTCTACAGGTTGAATTTGAGAGCAGGGTATATAGAAGACACCCCTGAAAAGACAGCCAGATTTGTAAATGGCTTGAGAGGAGAGATACTGGATGAAATCAGTATTCTCTCACCCAGAACTATTGATGAGGCATATTAGTGTGCCTTGAAAGTGGAAGAAAAAATAATCAGAAAGCATAATGCTAGAAGAGGAGGAGGATCTGGCAGAGGAAAAGGGAAGGCTTTTGGCAGGGGTAGAGGCACAAATTCCAGCAAAGAAGGCAGCAGTTCCAAAAATTTAGGGACAGCAAAAAAGGACAATAACACAAGAGGGGGATGACCATACCAGCGGGGAAGAGGAAATGGTCGGGGTAGAGGATCTGTCCAGTGTTATAGATGCCATAAGTGGGGGCATAAGTCTTATGAGTGTCCTGAAGGGGAACCAGCAGGTGGTAGAGGAACCTATGTTTCCCAACTGGAGGAGGCAGAGGCACCACCCCAAGAGGTAGAAAATGCGCCTGAGACAGGGGAAGCTTTGGTGCTGAATAAGGTGTTGCTGAAACCAGCCAAAGAAGTTGCAGAACTGGATCAGCGAAAAGCCTTATTCCGGACAATTTGCAAATCACAGGGAAAGTGTTGCAAACTGATAATTGACAGTGGGAGTATAGATAATTTGGTGGCCACAGAAATGGTGGAGAAGTTGGGGTTGAAACGGTTGAAGCACCCCACTCCCTATAAAGTGTCGTGGCTGCAAAAGGGACATCAGCTGTTAGTTGATGAGCAGTGTGAAGTGGAATTTCACATTGGCAAGTACAAGGACAAAATTATTTGTGATATTATGCCGATGGATGTATGTCATATACTGTTAGGGAGGCCTTGGCAGTTTGACAGAAAGGTAGTTCATGATGGGAAGACAAACTGTTACAAGTTTATCAAGGATGGGATTAAGCATACACTTGTACCCATCAAGGAGGAAAATACAGCAGAAGCTAGTGGGGTTAAAGCATTACTGATGGGTGGAAAAGAATTTTTAAAAGAGATCAACGATAATGATGTAAATTTTGCTGTTGTGAGGAGGCCAAAGACAGTGGTACTGCAGACAAATATTACAGATTTACCAGAGGAAATTCAGGATATGTTGCAGGACTTTGGTGATATCATAGTGGATGATCTTACGGATTAATTGCCTCCTAAGAGGGGCATCAGTCATTGTATTGACTTTATACCAGGAGCTAGTCTGCCGAATAAAGAAGCTTATCGTATGAGTCTTAAGGACAACGAGGAGATTAGGAAGCAGGTGCAGGAATTTTTGGATAAAGGGCTGATTAGGGAAAGCATGAGCCCCTGTGCAGTTCCAACAGTTTTGGCTCCCAAAAAAGGTGGAGAATGGCGAATGTGTACAGACTCCAGAGCTATTAATAAGATTAAAATCAGGTACAGGTTTCCATTACCACGAATGGATGACATGATGGACTGTTTGAGCGGAGCAGCATACTTTACGAAGATCAATCTTAAGAGTGGTTACCATCAAATTAGAATTCGAGAAGGGGATGAATGGAAAACAACCTTCAAGACGAATGAAGGGCTGTACAAATAGCTGGTGATGCCATTTGGTTTGAGTAACGCCCCTAGTACGTTTATGCGCCTAATGAACGAAGTGTTGAAAGAGTTCATTGGGAAGTTTGTAATTGTTTATTTGGATGACATGTTGATTTTCAGCAAGACGAGAGAAGAATACTTCAAGCATGTTCGAAGTGTATTGAGGAAGTTGCAACAGAATAAGTTGTTATTAAATCTGAAAAAGTGTACTTTTTTTCAGCAGGAGTTAGTGTATCTGGGTTTTGTAATTGCAGAAAACGAGTTGAAGATGGACCCAGAAAAGGTTGCAGCTATAGTTAGCTGGCCATCCCCGAAGAGTTTATTTGAAGTCCGAAGCTTTCATGGATTGGAAAGTTTTTAAAGGAAATTCATCAGGAATTTCAGTGAAATCTGCGCACCCATGTTGGAGACGATCAAGAAGGCAAATCAACCTTTTTACTGGACAGAGGCATCAGAGAAAAGTTTTCAGGCTTTGAAGAGGAAGATTACTGAGAGACCAATATTGAGGTTGCCTGATTTCAACAAAAATTTTCAAGTTCGTTGTGATGCCAGCGGTACAGCCATTGGGGTAGTACTTAGCCAAGAGGATAGGCCGGTCGCTTATTTCAGTGAGAAGCTGAACGAAAGTAGGCAGAAATACTCAACCTATGATAAGTAATTTTATGCGGTCGTTCAAGCATTGAAGCACTGGAGACACTACTTATTAGGTAATGAGTTTGTTTTATTCTCTAATAATTATGCATTACAATATATTATGTAGCAACATAAGTTGAACCATAAGAATGCAGAATGGTTTGAGTATCTACAGAGTTTTACGTTTGTGCTTAAACATATTAGTGGGCAGGCCAACAAGGTGGCAGATGCATTGAGTAGAAGAGCTTTTCTCTTGCAGGAAAGCACAGTGCAAGTCTTGGGTTTTGAGCATTTGAGGGATTTGTACCAGACGGATACAGATTTTAAGGAGGCCTATGAGGCCTGTCAAAACCCTTTGTTGAGAAATAGTATTCCATGGTTGGAATACAATTTACAGGAGGGATTATTTTTCAGGGGAGGACAATTATGCATTCCCGACTGTTCAATGAGGGAGAACATTATTCGGGAAAAGCACAGTGGAGGTCTAGCCGGACATTTCGGCATAGACAAGACATTATCGCAGGTCGAGCACTTTTATTACTGGCCAAGGATACGACGGGACGTGCAGAGGTACGTAAGCAGATGTAAAATGTGTCAATTGGCGAAAGGTTGCAGTCAGTATACTGGACTTTATATGCCACTTCCTATTCCGAGTAGACCATGGGACTCAGTCAGTTTGGACTTTGTCTTGGGTCTGCCTAGAACGCAGTGGGGTTTTGATTCAGTGATGGTGGTCGTGGATCGATTCTCGAAGATGGCACATTTTATTCCCTGCAGGAAAACCAGTGATGCCACCCACGTAGCACACTTGTTTTTTACAGAGATTGTCAGACTGCATGGATTGCTGAGGTCCATCATTTCCGACAGGGATGTGAGGTTTACTGGACATTTTTGGCGTACCCTGTGGAATAAGTTGGACACTCAGTTGCAATTCAGCTCCGCCTATCACCCACAGACAGATGGGAAAACCGAAGTGGTGAACAGGAGCTTAGGAAACCTGCTACGGAGTTTGATAGGTGAAAATTCTAGGATGTGGGATCGTGTACTTGCTCAAGCGGAATTCGCTTACAACGACTCACCGAATCGCAGAACAGGTTACAGACCCTTCTAGGTCTTGTATGGCATGCATCCTCGCGAAGTGTATGAGCTGCGGGATTTGGGAAAACTTGAAAAACGGAGTGCTGATGGAGAAGATTTCGCCCAAGCAATGAGCGACTTACATGAGCAGGTGAAAACAAAATTACAGGACAACAGCCAGAAGTACAAATAGCGAGCACATTTGAAAAGGCGGGAGGTTCAGTTCAATGTCGGAGATGAGGTTCTTGCCCACTTGCGCAAGGAACGTTTTCCAAAAAGGGAATACAATAAACTGAAATTTAAAAAAATTGGCCCCTGCAAAATTATTCGCAATTTTTCCGCCAATGCTTACGAACTACAACTGCCACCAGGAATAGGTATTTTGCCCATATTTAATGTGGCAGATCTATTTCCATATACTGCTAATCCTGAGGAAGACACGACAATTTGGCCAGAACGAGACACCCAACTTGAGGAAGATTCTTCGGTGAGACAGATGCCTACGGCGCAGCCCCTTGAGATCGAGAGCATTCTCGACATGCAGGTAGCCAAGTGCACGCGCAGGAAGGAATATCTATGGTATTTGGTCAAGTGGAAGAACCGTCCTATTGAGGACAGTTCATGGCTTGACGCGACGCAGATACAGAAGGCTGGTTACTCAGTGGACGATCTCATGGAACGGAGCCATGAATTTTTGTCACCCCGGGAGCCTGATGGAGGAGCATCGGACTCGGAGTAGACAAAAGAAGGGTTTATTTTGTCTCACGGTTACACTTGATTGTGGACAGGTTACTGGACCTATTATTTGGTTTCTGTTATTATTTTATTTCTTAGAAAAGAACAGTAGAATATTAAAGTAAATTGTTTTATAGATTTAATTAGAGTTTTTATATAATCTGAAATTGTAATTAGGGAGGAACGGTTGCTAGTTCCAACTGAAGGAGCAATAACAGAATTAAAACCTATAGCATTATAAATAGCAGAAACAAATAAACTGTAAGGGTTCGTTATCCATCAGAGAGACGTGAATACAAAGACAGAAATTAAAAACCTTTTCTGCAACCATAAATTATTCTTCTTCAGCCAGTTGTCATCTTATTGTATTATGAATTTATATTTTTCCCTACTGTTACATGTATAGCATTTTAATTTGATGAATGCAAACATAATTACATTGAGTGTAAACAGAAATCCAAGCCAGGAGAAGACACACCGTGTCCAGGGGGGAAGAAACTTTGTGGAGTTGTTAAAAAGGGGTTACGAAAACAGTGAACGAAAGTGTACAAGAAAAGGCGTAAGATTACATAACTGAATCAACCAGTGTTCAAGAAAATATCAGGTAAGATTACATATACAAAACAATTGGAATTTATTTTCGTTACTAAATAAATTTCTGAAATATTCATTCAAAATTTTGTCAAAGTTCTGAAGAATTTGTCCGAAAGAGACCGAGTTTAGACATAGAACTAGCTACTTTACAGTTCTGTACAAACATTTAAAAACTACGCGGAAGCGAGACAGAGCACTCAGACATAACACCGGACGAGGGTTCGAAACTGAATATAACCCAACCACAGTGGAACAATGAAGCCAAAAGGGCATTTGTAATCATTTATAACTTACAGTGGAGTTCAACAGCCAACAGAGTTTGGTGCGAAAACAAAATTTATAAAACCCTAAGCTACAACAAACAAGAATGGAGTCGACCCTACCCATAGGGTTTAGTTGCTGAAGAAAGGGCAGCCGGGTTTGTGACTGCGAACAGGGGCCTGCACATATCCACAGACATTCGATCATTAGCATGCTACAGAAATTTAATCTTGTTAGGTGCTATTGAATGAATAAAAATGAACCTGCAAATTGAAGCAACAAGGCACAGTCGGACTTACCGGAGAACCTGGGCAGAACAGAGACGAGTAACCAGGTTGCGAATCGATAGACCTTGCTCACGAAGGAGCCGGACGTTTAGAGTCTTAGACAGAAGCAGAAGAGTGTGAAACGGGGAGAAGACTACATACCTGTGTTTTTCTTTCGAACTGTAGGCGGCCACAGGAGTTTTGGTCAGCCCCAAACTTGGAAAGGAGATTGAAAATCAATAGCCATTAGAGTATAGAAGCGAGAAAAGGACACACAGTTGCGGAAATAAATTGAAACAGCAGGAAAGCCACCGATGGAGAAGTTACCAAACAAACTGGTGATGAATACCATTACAGGATTTGAAAGAAATCAGCAGTAATAGGAAACCTCGCAACGACAACAGAGCAAGGTTTGATTGACCTGATAGAACACCCATTTTTCTCACCCATAAAACACATCGAAGTAACGGGGAAACCCTTGTGAAGTTGGAAAACCTGTGGAGGTCGAAAAACCCTCCGTCCAGTGCGATTGACAGAGAAATAGTGATACTGTCGAAGAGTTGTGACAAGAGTGGGAATATGGCGCGTAATTCGGAGTGAGTTAATACAACCAATCTCGAGGATAAGGCTGTAACTACGGAAGACGAACTGTCATGACAGCCAAAGGTCCACTTCTACGCCGAACATAAATACCATTTATTTTCGTTGTATTACATTTCATTGAATTGTTGTCGAACATTATTGCTGAGCTGACATACTTTAATACATATCACATTTCAACATTAAAATTTAAATCCGAAATGTGTTAACACTTGCGAACGAGGCTTGAACCTTCGTAAAAAAATTGAATTGAACCTTCGTAAATCCATGTTTACAACTAACATGGTAAATTTACAAATATATTCCACAATGTAAAAACATTGCATTATATTGACGGATGCAATGACAAATTTTCCACATAAAGCCTTTGAAAGAAGAAATAACCACATTTGTATTTTCCAAGTAAGAATCCAATACATTCGATCCTTCATGGCATTTTCTCATTATTAATACATGACTTTAATTCATACGGTATGAGCTAGATTGTCCCTTGGATTCTTTGACTATTGACTCCTGAAATTCTTAGCAATCTACTCCAATTTCATTGAAGGCTCCAATAAGTTAAGTTTGGGGACAATTTTAGGTAGTATAAGCTTGAAGCCTGCAGAATTAGCAACCTGATTTTCAGACTCTGCTCCAACATTTGATGGAAACGTAGAATTCTACCTTTGGAAGCCTTCGTAGTGTGTACAACATTGGCTTGCATGATAGGAGAAAATATTTTTCTTTGTAGGTTAAATATTTCTTCTCCAATTCCGCTGAACCAATCTATTTCTCAAATCCTGATTCATTAAAATAAGGATTATTGTTTAGTACCAATCCTTGAATAGAAACAAGCACTTTGAAAATGTTGTCATCTAACAAGAACTTGGAAAAAGTTTGATGACAATGGGTTCCACACTTCATTCCCTTTTCTTGTCCATGTATTTAAAAGAATGAGACAAAATTTGTCATTCTTATATAGATTTGGATTCAATCGTAACCCACCAAAATGGTAGTAACCTAACTGCAAAATTAAAATCCAACATAAAGATAAATGAGACTTCCATATTGAGTTCAAAACAAAACTTCATATCTCATTTTCACTTTCAAATCAAATAGTTCTGGTTAATTTCTTACTGGTGGTGTGTCGAGATAGTTAGATGGAAAATGAATATCAAAAAAGAAAAGTCCATCTTGGTATGGAGTCCCGTCTGCTCCAACAATCACAACTCTCAACAAATCCATCTTATCCTCATATATTCTAACAAAAACTGTATCTATCAAATCAATGCAGAGTTCATATATTAAAATTAGAACAACCTTTATTTTAACAAGCAGAGGAATAAACGGCTTGAAATACTCTCTGCCCATAATTTTATTTGTTCTACTTTTTTGTGAGCACAGATGAGTCCATCGTATTCTCATGAACAATTGGGTTACAAATTAAAATTGTTTCTGTGGTACACCATATTTGTTACTTTGCAACTTCCTGCTACCCAAGAGAAAACAAGAAAACAATATTTAAAACAGAAAAGGCAAAAGATAAAAATAGCAAAAGGCGAAATTGAAGGAAATATGACTGTCTAGAATAATGTTTCCGTATTAGTGAATGTTCAAATATCATGATCTCATTTAATAAACCAGTGAAAAAAGGGTCGCATGGCTTAGGAGTTACCTGGTAAGTGTTTTGTTGAAGATTGCAACAAGAAATAGTGAAGGAGGCATCCTGAAACATCATTCCTGATCCTAGTTGGAAAATGATCACCTAAACTAGGTGGGGCCCACACAGGTGATTTTTTTCGCAAAGTCTATTTTTAGACATGTCGATCATATTCTATGAGTTGCGGGATGTTATTTGTGGATGGTTGGTCAAGTTGGAAAAATAGATGGATTTCTATTTTTAGACATATTGGGCGGAATCTATTTTTAGATTTCCAGTCTAAAAATAGATATGTCGAATATTATTAACTCTTAATAATATTTGGACTCTAAACATTATCTTATTCTCTTGGAGCACTTTAGTTAAGTGCACAGATGTGGCACAGCAGCTGGCAGAAGGAATTACGCTATTCTTGAGGGTTTACTAGAGCTAATGCATGAGGACTTCAGTTAGAACTCATGTGACAGAGTTTGGTGGAGTTATAGAAGTAGTTGCTGGAGTTGTATTTAGTTTAACTCAGTTAGACTCAGTTGAGCTAGTTGTATCTAGTCTAACTGATTGATACACTAGTGAGAGTGGTGTGAATTAATTAGTTAATTAATTCACTAAATATTAACTCATTAATCAACTAAAGGATACATAAGTTAACTACAGTGCATGGACAGTTTCAGTGGAGACCAGTGGAGAGATAGGTGAAAGGACAAGATAGACTATCTGTTGTGACTATTAGTGATGCAGGGATTGCATCTATATATACATTGGATTTGCCAATGATAATAACGTAGTCAATGAGAGTGGGATTACTATGAATTGGTCTTTGTAATAAGCTTGGATTGTGTAGTGGAGGTGGGCTAGCAGGAGGGCAAGATCGGTGCATGGATTTGCAAGATTGTTCCTGATTAGTGTATGATGATTGTACTGTACTGAGAGCTTGTGATAAGCTTTGTATGCTTTGTATGAGATTGTCATATGATCTCCATGCTACATAATATGATAGTTGGGGTTTTCAGCTTCATAATTTCCCAGTAAACAACTGTGTTATGTGTGTTTTTATTGCTTCATGTGTTTTGCAATTGTTGATTAAATTTCCGCAAGAATTATAATGGAAGGATTTTGTATTTTGCAAGAAGATAAATATTGTGAGATCAGGAGAGTCCGGATATATGCATGCTTAATGTATATAATTTCTACATGTTTTTCAAGAATGTTCCATTCTTGATGAATTTTCTTCATCCATTTACCCTTATTGATAGGCTGCACGAAGATATTCAAAAGTTTCAACCATGCCCCCAAATAAAAAATCACAAAACGGAATAAGAAAAACATGCTCCCTGACAAATATACCTGTATTGTTTCATTCTAATTAAAATGATCCAAAGCATACTATAAAATTAGTTTCATATTTTTTCTAGATCTCTACCATTCTGCCTTTGTAAATAACCATATGTAAGGAAAATATCCAGGTAAAAAATAGAATGGCTCAATAGTAGACCCAAAGGAGGAGGAACAAATAAGCAAATTTTCCTCATAGAAGGGATAATACTTGAGTAGTACAATGAAAAATACATTCCTTTGTAATATTTCACTATAAGGAAACTAAGAAAATGGCATACCTTTGACCCTCCAAAGAACTGCCATACCCAACCAAATTCAAAAAGAAATGATCAGCAGATCCTTCAATGGCCGCTCCTCCAGCTGCCATCCCCAAAAAAATTCGTAAAGAAATGATCAACCCCCAACCGTTCTTGTCTATGAACGTTGAGTGAGGCGGCGCCTTTGGATAATCTTAGCTTCACTAGAATTATGGTATTTGACTAAGTGGTTTTAACCGATAAAGACGGTGGAGGTTATCAAGAATTAAACCTGGTTATCAAGAATTAAACCCACATGTCGCAGTTTTGCCATTTTTCGTTGGACACATGAAACACAAGTTAATGATATTACACTTGTTACATTCTCCCAATTTTACTTTCTTATTTAGTGGGAGCATTCATTGGATTCAAGACAAATGTGACCAACAGGCATTCAGGAAAAATGTCATCAGCACAAGAAAAAGGTTGATGAAAAAAAAATAGAGTTGTTTCAAAAGAAAAGGCCTATCGGTCTACTTAATATCTTATTATTATATTTTCCACAAGTTTAAATTAATATATTATTAGGAGTAGAGTCAACCTGCGAAGAAATGGATGCCACTCACCCTCCATCTCCTGTGTTCAACTCTATCCCTCGCGGTTTGTGGCCCCTCCGCCTCCTGTCAGGATGTATATTTTATTTGTTTCATCCTGATCATATACCTTGCAAAGAACGACGTCCTGTATGGCCATTGATAACTATGCTACAAAGCTCAAAATAAGGTGTTGAATATTTGTTTTGATATTTGTAAAGCATTTTTGAAGGATATGCAAATGCGTATTTCAGGTTTGAATATTTGTAAAGTATTTTTGAAAGATATGCAAATGCTTATTTCAAGCTAGGCCTTCATTTGGAGTACTAATATGGATTATCTATGTTCTTTGTATAAAATAACAAAATGTTTAATTTGATGGAATAATTTTGGTCAATTTTAATGGTATATTATTAAGATGGATTATCTATGTTCTCTGTATAAAATAACAAAATGTCTAGTTTGATGGAATAAGTTTGGTGGCCAATTTTAATGGTATATCATTTTTATGTGTGTTTCTTCTTCTCTACCACAATCATTTTTATATGAGTGTTTCTTTCTCTATATCAATTATATATTTTTTCATTATAATGATTAAATTCTCAACTTCTTTGTTGAAAAATGAGAAATATATTAAAAGCATTATTGTAATCATATCTTTTTATATATTTATTATTTTTTGTGTAGCGGGATCCATATAAAGTATTCAACATGGGTACTTCTTCGATGTGAAGTTAAATTTCGCATCCAACGAGTGCTCCCGCTTGAAATTTGAGTGAACTCATCGGAAGATAAGTTGAAAATACAAGTTGAAAAAATGGTTTTTTCTTTTTTTCACTTCAAAATTTGATAAGGTAATCTAATTTATTTTATTATTTCCACTACTATTTAATTTTCCTTATGAGGTCTATTTTAGACCTCAAATTTTCTCTAATGTCGGGATGTACCTTGAACTTGGGAGCACTAAGTTGCCATTGAAATACACCCTGGGATGAATTAGATACATGCACCAATGTTAACGAAGCTAGATCTAAACATAATTACCAATAATAGCTAGCTAGGGAGGAGGATAAATACGAATGTTGAGGCTTCACCATCTTATGATACTTGGAGCATGTAGGAAAGGTGTAACATTGAGGTTTGCATGTAGTTGGATGACAGAGACTACCATGACTGCCAAACTATCATATCTACTATAATTCATAAACAACCCTATGCGAGGAGGCTTGGAATTATGCGAGGGCTAAGATTTTAATAGTTACAACACAATAAAATTGATGCTAGGTAGAGAAATGGATGGGGTGTTGAGGCAAGGTTCACCACCTTTTAACACTATTAATTTCAGCTCGTCTGATTTTAAGAAGACAAACCTTATTAGCTTGAAGATCGACCTTCGTGCTCTTATTACGAAGAACATGATAAAAGGATTTCTAGTAGAAATCGTCAGGGAATCTTGAAATCCATTGGAGCAATGACTTCAGATGTTAATTGCTAGATCAACATTTGTTTCAAAAGTAATAGATGATAAAATGCAAGTCCCTGAGAATAAAAATATTTGAATTTCTCATACTCTTTACCACAAGTAGCCCTACATTAAGCCATGAGTTTCAACCTAATTATTTATCATGTGCCCAAGACATAAAGTGTATCTTATTTAATTTTTTAGCACATAATTATAAAAAAAACCACTTTTTGAATCCCATTATAAACCTAATATTACATATATACCAAATATCATATAATAAACCTAATCAAACCTGTTATAATACTTTAGGAGACTTATAATACAATTTTATTATACAATTATTCTATATAGTATCATAATATTGGGTTTTATTATTATTATTATTTTAAACCTAAAATAATATTATTAAACCTAAACTTAATATTATTAAACATGATAATATAAAGTTGTCATTATTAAACATAATATTAATATCATTGACCTTAAATGTCATATTATATAATAAACCAAAGAAAACATATATTATAATAAATCTAATATTATTATAAATCTATAATATTATATTAGTAAATATAACCCAAAGAAAAAAAAATTAATATTATATTATCTATATTTATATTATATTAAATAAATATATTCCATAAATCTAATATTATATTGTAAATATGATATTGCATTATATGCTTAATATTATATACTAAACCTAATGAAACTTGTAATTTTATATTATTGAATTTACAATATAATTGTATACCATTACCATATACAATAATAATATTAGATTTAATAATAATAATAATAATAATATTATTATTATTATAAAAATTAGTATTTTTAAATTTTAATATAATATTATAATTATAAACGTGTCAAACTTAATATTAATATTATGGAACATAATATCATAAACTTAAGGCATAGTATTATTAATCTATTGTTATAAAAATAAAAATAAAACTTAATATTATTAAAGAAGGGATGAAAAGGATCCATCTCGCATCACATTAGAAAATGTTTTGGCACAATGGCCCCAAACATGAAATAAAGGATGGTGGCCCAAACTATTTGATAAGAGTGAAAAAATATTTCAATTTTATTAACAAAAAGCATTATTATTAAATACTAAATAGATAGATTTCAAGTAATTAAAATAGTCTTACAAATAAATATGTAATTTAAATACCTATTAAATTAACATTTATTTAATAATTTGTTTGCTAACAAACATTTCTTCCTCTTATATAAGTAATTTCGATAAGCCCAAAAATATTATTATTTTGATCATATAAATTTGTCATTTTGCAAATTTTATAAATGGATTTCCCCATTTTCTTTATAAAACAACTTTTTAGGGTAATTTCAATCATCAAAATTTATAACAATACAGAAAAAAATTTCTACAAAATTTATAAATAAAGCCAAAAGAAAATTAGTATTCTTTTAAAAACATCTTCCACTTACTCTTCAAATCATTAAGTGGTGATGAGATGGGCTTAAAAAAATATGATCGAAGGATTCATTGGTATTTATAAGATAAAGCCTTAGAAAATGAAAAATCCAAAAATGTTACATGGTTCTTAAAACCATATAGGAAATGTGTGTATTTTAAGATTAAAAATTGATACATTCTAGGTGAAATATTGAATATAACTTTGTATGGATGAGAAGTATTGCTTTCATATAATTTTTCTAAATTTATAAAAATCTATTATTAGAACACTGGGTCATCCCAAATCCAAAACCCCTTTCTGCAAAGAATATTACTTCTGCTAATATCAGAGAAGATCAATCCTCTACTGTTCTGTCTTTTCCCCGAAGATCAACCATTGACAGAAAAAGGATTGAAGAAGCTTGTCGAAAGTCTTACTTGTATAGAAATCCACAAATTGTAGATACTGCTTGTTCAAGTTCAGTTTTAAATCCCCGTAAACACATTTCTTTATTTGAGTTTTACCAGCTTGTGAATTTCAATTCAATTGAAGTCTATTGTCCGGAATGCAAAAGTCTTGTCAACCTCAGTAGTCTAGTCGATCTTGTCATTCATGAAAATCATCATCTCAGAATAGGTGAAGCCCCAGCTTCCACTTTTGTTAATCCGTATCCTAATCCAAAATGTTCTGACATTCCTTTTCCTCATGAGTCAGACCATGTGTTGATTATGCATAACTAAAAGATGTTGTTAACATTAAAAAATGGAGAGCGCAGGTGTTAGGTTTTTCATCCTAAGGTTTCAAGCTCCCATCGTGACCGCCTCACACAGGTACACACCGAATAGGTGGAGAAACCATGGCATGGTGGACATGGCCATCATGGGGCTATCAAATTTGGAAGAAGCATGGCTTGTATCATGGAGCAAGGACATCCTGGAAATACTGTCAGAGGAAACCGACCACTCGCTGGCCCTCAAACCCTCAACAGGTGAGAACGAGTGAGGCAAAAATGACATAGATAAAAATGAAGATGAAGCTGCTCAAAAACCTTTGGCTCGTCAGGAATGGACTGCACTGCAATGTGGTTTAGGATTGGTTGCGGCACTTCAGAGGTGGTGGCGGATGGGTTGACCTGACCCTTGTTTTTTCCTACTACTGCGAGATGCATGTGCAGATAAAGAGGATAGGACCTTCAACGATTGTGCAAAGATGGAAGGATTTTCTGAGTGGGCTCCTGCACCCCCGTTTTGCCTTACCTCATGCACGAGTCAGTACTGTGCGGGATAGCACCCACACATCAAATGGAACTCCATAGAACTGAAGCTAGCACACAAGGAATACAAGGACATGACGCTAATATGGAAAAGGCCCCAACATCAATCGATCGTTATTTCCCTGGGGCTCCCGGTATTGGAGGCCACTGTTGGAGGAATCGACCGGCCCTTGCCAGGGAGCCACAGAACCAAACATAACACAATTGCGCAAAGGCGTGACAACAAAAGGGTATCGAACATCAATCTACGGGTATTACCAAGTCGTTTTCAAGTTTTTATTAGTACCCTGAAAGGGAAAAACATAATACTATGGGTATCCGACAAGGAGAAGGTACTCGCTCTGAAACATAACATCTGTTATAAGATAGGATATCCAATACACGTGCAATCTCTTATCATTGGAGATAAAATTTTAGAGATTACAGGTTAATCAAGGATTACCACATTTGCTCAAGCTCCACTATAATACTCAACCTGAGGCTGAGAAGAGGAGGAGCCATGGAATAGGGCAGATACGAAGGCCCAGGGGGAGCCAGGGGAAACAACAACTCAAAATAGGAATAGACCAAAGGAGTTTCCTCTTACAAGAACATCCTGAAGGGGAAAAACAAAGAAAATGCACCTACAGAATCCATACATAATAGAGCAACTAAACCAAATGCCAGAACTGGCCATAGACGTACCAAAGATAGATGGTCATCACGCAGCATATGAAGCTCAAGCTATCATATGTCGCTTCAACTTTTTTTGGTCCAAACCAATGGAGCTCTTCCACTAGATTTTCACAACTTGGACCATGGATTGCGAAATCCATCTCTTCTCCAAAGGATTCGTTATTGTCAAATTTTCAACATCGGAAATTAGAGACATTATACTCCGAGAGGGATCGTGGTTTTGGGGTTCAACGAGACTCTTCATTACACCATGGTTCCCATATTTTGTTGCTAATACTATGTCTGTTTCGAAAATGCCGGTGTGGTTCCGGTTACACAACCTCCCCATGCATTTATGGAATGAATGTGTTCTAATAACCATTGGAAATATCATTGGGAGATATATCAAAATAGATACACAACGCCTAGAGGAGCGGATCTATACTTTCGCACGAATCTGTGTGGAAGTTGATCTCAACAAAGGATAACCAGAATGCATTCAGTTAATGCACAATTAACAAAACTAGACACAACATTTGGATTATGAAAACACTACATTCAGATGCAGAATGTATAGGCAGGCCGGATATTTACAAAATACATGCCTAGATGCAAAAAGAGAAAACCGAAAAAAAAGGAAAATGGAAAGGCACCAAAAGGATGGCAATTTCCCCCATGTGATCCAGAAGAGGATGTAGAAGAAGAAGTGGAAGAACCCACTCCCAAATAGAACGAACAACCAGCGACATAACTAGTAGCACAAAGGAATGAATCACAAGATCCATTTAACTTACAAAAGGCTCTGGAAAGGCTTGCAAAAGAGCAAATGGATATGGACAACAGAGGGATTAAGAGACCTCATTTATCAGATACTTTAAACTCAGACAAGGATAATGGGACACATTTAGAAGAAAATCAGTTTGCCCTTGTCTCCTCCTTGCCATCACAAGGTGAAGGCGCAAGGTTGAAAAGAAAAAAAGGAGAAACACTTGATTTTTCTCTCCTACTGTATTTTTATGAACTCTTTGTATGATTTTGGAACATCAGTCGTGACTGATTATTGGACAATTATCAGCTAATACAACATGTAATTTTATTTTCATTAATAAAATTAGACTTTTTCCAAAAAAAAAAAAGATGCATAACTAAAAATATTAATGTGTATCATATAACCTATAAATTTATCATTAAATATACGAAAAACATTAAAAAATATATATTTTTTTAATATATGATATAATTATTTTAAAATATATATATATATATATATATATATATATATATATATATATATATATATATATAAACAAAGTTTTAGAATCATCAAATATTTGTATGAATATACCACCTTCTCGAATCATCAAACATCTGAATAATCATCAAATATTTGTATGATTATACCACCTTCTCGAATCATCAACAAAATAAGCATAAAAACAATATACAAACGATCAAATCAAACACTTAGTACGCCCCTTCATATTTATTATAAAATCACAGATAAAATCTTATTACAAATTTCACTTTACAAATCTTATTACAAATTTCACTTTACAACCTGTTTATATTTATTATTATGAAATCCGAGCCTAATTACATATTTCACTTTTTACAACCGATTTATATTTATTATTATGAAATCCGAGCCTTATTACACATTTCACTTCATAAAAGTAGAAATAATGAAAAATTCCCAAAACATTAGAACTTTTTAAAATAAAAACTTTTTGATGGGATTCATGAGATCCGATATATGCATATCCTTTGCACAACTTTTCTAACAAATATGGATAAATAGAAAAAAGGTCTAAGCTTTATTATATAAGAGACACGAGCATCCTTTACCACTGGGCCAAAAAAACTCATTTCCTTTGTGCATGACAAAGCATCGCGCAATTAATGAAATAGCATCCTGCATTCATCAAGATTTATAATTAATTTTCAAATCTATAAATAATTAATTAATAATTAATTGTCAAATCTATATTAATAGCCAATCAAAAAAATATAATTTTTTTCTTTTTTAAATTTAAAAAAAAAAATTAATTTTCAAAAATATGTTTTAACACAATTTTTTGAAAAACGTTATTAAAATTTTCTAATCAATTTTCAAAAATCTGTTTTAATATAATTTTTTGAAAAATATTATTAAAACTCTCTAATTTTCAAAAATCAATACAATTTTTAAAATTATTAGAACTTTCTAATTTTGTCAAAAGCTTTTTAACTAAAACCAATTACAATAGTCGTAGTCTAACTAGACTTTTTTTTGGCCTTGAAAATCATGGAAATTTTGGCAAGATTTTAAGAAAATCGGACAAGTATTTTTGTAAATCCAAGTTATAACTATCAAACTTTTATATTTTGGGTCCCTTAGAGGTTTTTGATAGTGCTAAATCTATTTCCACCATCAAAATCATGATTCAAACACTGTTACTATAAGATTTCTTAAATTTTTTTGGCCTGAATTTTGACCAATTCTAACCATCCAGACAATTCCTCTATCTAATTAGACAACTCCATTACAATATAACCTTCGATAATAATAATAATAACATATCTAAATGGATAATACTTAGATATTATATAATAAGATATTACAAAATAATATAATAACAAGATATTAATTTAAAGTAGTAAATAAAAAATGATGTGTACACTAATATAATAAAAAGATACTAGATTAAACTGTGTTTGGAGTTTATATTGCGAAAATGTCCACTATGATAATATAATAATAATATATTAATTTAAACTAGTGCACAATATAATAATAAAATATTAACAAATAATATAATAATAAAATATTATTTTTATTTATAATAAAAGGATATTAGTTTAAACTATGTGTTTGGAATTTAATGTTGCGAAAATGTCCACTATGATAATATAATAATAATATATTAACTTAAACTAGTGGACAATATAATAATAAAATATTAATTCAATATTAGAAAATAATATAATAATAAAATATTAGTTTTATTAATTTAAACAAGTGGGCAATATAATAATAAGATACTCATTTAAACTATAGGTTTGGAATTTAATGTTGAGAAAAGGTTCACTATGATAATATAATAGTAATATATTAATTTAAACTAGTGGACAATATAATAGTGGAGAATATAATAATAAGATATTAATTTAGACTATGTGATTAAATTATCATAATAATATATTAATTTACATTAGTGGACAATATAATAATAAGATATTAATTTAAAGTTGTGGACAATGTAATAATAAGATATTAATTTAAACTATGTGATTGGAATTTTATGATAGTAATATATTAATTTAAATTAGTGGACAATATAATAATTATAAGACACATAAAAATGTCTTTCAGATTATAATATATAATAATGTGATTAATTCGAAAGACATTTTTATCTACATTATTGATTATAAAAATTAAAAAATCTTAAATCGAAATTATAAGATATCATTTTAGATCATCTGATTAAGTCATAATAATAATATATTAATTTACACTAACTGACAATATAATAATAAAATATTAATTTTGACAATATAATAAGATATTAATTTAAACTATGTGATTGGAAAGACATGTACGAAAGATTAGATATAATTTAATAATATCGAAGCCTAAATATAAGTCACTAGGAATATAACAATTTTGGAAAGGCGTAGAAGAAATTGTCGTTTTTTAAGGGTATAAAAAATTCAATAATATCGAAGACTAAATTATAAGTCGCTAAGAATATAAACAATTTTAGAATTATATCCTAAACAATAAAATAATTCAATAATATCGAAGACAAAATATAAGTCGCTAAGAAGATAACAATTTTAGAATTTAATCCTAAACAATTTTAGAAAGACGTGCTTTTCTATTTTTTTAGGTGTTGGTATTTTTATTTATTTATTTAAAAGTATTTAAGAGTTGAAAATTTTAAATTGTATCACGTCATATTGAGAAGAAAATTGTATCAGGGACAGCGATTTCGCAAAGTTCACAACCTTCTCGCTAATTTTTTAGATGAAAAAAACAAAATCTTTATTCAAAGTTTTACAATGTTATTAGGCAATGTCTGTGAACAAAAAATAGAGAGGCCAAAATTTATGGGATCCCATTACCAATTATAATCTCCAACTTAAAATCTGAAAAAATTGAACCAAATTGACTGCAATATAAAGACAAATAAGAATACTTAACGAGAACAAAGACCTCCAAGAACCAACCAAGAGAAAGTCAAAGTTCAAAACAACTTTAGTTAATTACAGATCTTCCAATGTATCACGAGACTGTGACGGTGAGTCTAGGTCGTATGGAACGTCAACTCCAAAGTATGCATCAAGTAGATATACCTGAATTAAGTGCCAAAATCAAGTGTCAAGGATCTGACACCTATTGAATCTTCACATGAGTAATTCCAGAAATCTGTTGTTTTTTGTTGGAGCATGAAATGGGTAGATAGCATTTACTTTTTTATTAGTATGTTAAAAATATAGTAGATAATATATCATATAAGATGTTTAAAGAGAAGATTAAATTGTTTCAATTTTGGTTGGCATTTAACTCTTTAAGGTGACCAACAAACCTGGTTTCCTCACTCCAAAATTTTTGGGCTGATTGATGTGACAACAGGTTGCTCACTCCAAAACTTCCTTCAGTATAATGTTGCTTGCATGGCCAACGATATGGTATCTATGTTGTGCTCAGACAATATCACTGAGAGAACATTAAAACAGATCACGACCTTCCATTGAGCCTCGAACAACGGTACATGGTTATCTAAAAACAGCAACTCTGTGGCAATTTAACGTGTATCGTGGCGGCGTATGCCTTCATATGCTTTCAACTCTTGCCACGACCTCTTAATTCGTGGCCCCTCGGTCGGTTATGTCACCTCAATCCAACTCATATGATTTTATTCAAAGTCCAGAGGATTTCAAGGTGCAAATTTTTTTCAATTGATTCATATTATATAATAAATATTTTATTTTTTATTTTTAAAATTTGAATAATTATTTTAATAATAAATATCAATATGGTTTCATTTTAATAAAAAATTATCAAAGTTTACTGTTAGATTTAAGACTTTTGTGATCCATAATGTAGATAAAAGAACTTTCAGATTAATCACATTATTAGGATTAGGTTAAACTTTACCACTATTAAACTTTTTTAGATTCAATTTTGTTTTATAATGTATTTTAAGAAATTTAATTGCGTGCTTTCTATCAATTCCATGAAATTATACATTTTTATTATCAAAAACATATTTAAATGTTTTAATGATAAGAATTTCTTTATTTTGAAGTGCTTACTTTATATACTTAAGTTGAAAGGTGTTTTCTTCATTGGCTTGGGGTGGGCAAACACTCTCCACCCCAGCCAATGAAAGCCTTGGATTTCGCCTTTCCAACCAATTAGATTTTGGCATTTTTTTATCCCTCTGACGAATGAAATTTGGCCATTTGTCCAAAAAGTTAGTTCGCCCATTTCACCCACGGCCTTTTTGAAAAAATGGACCCACTTGCCCACTCCATAGGCAGGGAGAAGGGATGCGGAAGACTATTGGTTTTAGGGCATTTGCTACTGTTGGTTTGACTGAGTCCAGTACCTCGGCTACTGATGTAGCAATTAAATAAACAGGGTAAATTGTTGGACGACTATTGATCCTGGCTCTGATGCTTGCTTCGCTTCTGCATGTAAATATTAATCAAATTGCAGGATCAATTGCTGGTACCATGTCCCAAGAAGCCAACATGAATGCAAATTACCATACCATAACTATGTGGCCATACCCATAACTCTCTTGTCCCTTCGGTTTTAATCGACCCACCTACTCGCAGCCATTGAGAACGCTGAATACCATACCCATAACTTCGTCGCCATACCCTTCGGTTTTAGTTTTCATAGCGCTCATCTGCTGCTATTGTGCCCTTCTGGTTTCGGCTGGGTAATCGAGCCCCTTCGGCCATACTCTGCATTCATTTGCAATTTTTGATACCCACCAGCTCCCTCGTATGGCGTTTACTGTGTTTGCTGTGAGGCCTGTACTCTTCTCTTTGCCTTTTTCCATGCCTGCTTGCAGAAAATTAAATTGGACTCAGCGATAGGTCTTCACAGGCCATCTTTGTTTGCAATCTGTCACTTCATCCTTCTCTACAATCGGTCACTTCATTCACCTGCCGATATATTGTGAGGGGTGTCTTCTTGCTTGATTCTGTTTCAATAGGTCAGCTTTACAACATTAGACTTCTGGCCTAAAGGACTTCGAAGGATATTTTTCTGCAAACACCACGTAAGCTTCAATATCTTCACTGTATTTCAAAACTAAAGGAAATTAGTTGTGTGTAGTAGGTTAGTTCTGTATATGTTGAATGGTGGGTGGGGAATACGCATGGATGAGTCATACCAAACCCCTAATTTTCGGAAAAACTGGAAAATGCCCTCGATGAACAGAGACTGGAAGATGCCTCTTCCTCCATGGTAGAGCAGTCCTCGTTTAGAAAAGGATGGTTCAAAAGCAAACAAATGCATTGAAATCAGATGCAGTTCTCAATGGAAATCCTCTAAACAGTAATGCCCCAACCTGTTTTAGTTGATTGTCGATCCACTCCCTGTTATGTTGGATGGCATTGACAAAGGACCCAATTGAGGGGTTTTCATCTGGAGGCAGCAAAACCATCGAAAAGAGGTTGCCATCTTCGATAATTTGTTGTTGGGAAATTCTTCCTTGTTCCAAGAAGGCCATTTCCTTCATTTTTTTCTCTCGTTGTTGTTCCAAACACTTGCTTGAATCTATAGTATAATAGTCCTCTGCAAATAATGAGGTTAGGTTCATAGTACCTTTCCCTAAATAGTCAGACAAACATGGTTACCTTTGTGTGACGCCTTAATTATTTTTTAGTCGATCAATTCACACAAGAATAAAAAGTGGCAATGATCATTGTTTTTCCTCTCATTCACAGTCACACATGTTATAGGCATTGCCATACATTCGCTTGCCTCGCGTATATATCTTGATATATTTTAAAAGATGAAAATATTAAATTAGTAACCTTAGAGGTTTTAGTTTTTATTTATTTATATTTAAATTTGATAATAATATACGCCCTCCAAATCCTAAAGTTGTTTTTTTATACATTCCTCTCTGTTGTGTTTGTTATTACAGAAGTCGAGGTAGAGAGTGGGATTTCATTACTAGCTCCAAATTTGATATGTTCCTCTCTGTTTGCTATTACAGTTATTGCCCTTCGTGTAGAAATTATATGCACTAAGCATGCATATGTCCAAGATCCACCTGATCTCACACTATTTAACTTTATGCAAGATACTGAATCTATTCCACTTGTTAATCTTTTGCAGAAAAATTAATTGCACACACATGTGAAGCATAAACAAAAATTATCAATCGCACATAACACAGTTTTTAACCAGGAAAGCTTGAAGCTCAAAACCCCAACTATCATATTATGTATCATGGAGATCATATGAAAATCTCATACAAACATACAAAGCTTATCACAAGCCCTCATTATAGTACAATCGTCTTACAATAATCAGGACCAATCTTGCAAATCCATGCACCGATCTTTGCCTCCTGATAGCCTGCCTCCACTATGCAATCCAAGCTGATTACAAAGACCAATTCGATGTAATCCCAATCTCATTGACTGCGTGATTATCATTGGCAAATCCAATGTATATGTAGATGCAATTCATGCATCACTATGGTCACAACATATAGTCTATCTCACCCTTTCACCTATCTCTGCACTGGGTCTCCACTGGAACTGACATGCACTGTAGTTAACTGTTGTATTTTTCAATTGATTCATGAGTTATTATTTGTGAATTAATTAACTAATTAATTCACTCCACTCTCACTAGTGTATCAATCAGTTAGACTAGATACAACTAGCTCAACTGAGTCTAACTGAGTTAAATTGAATACAACTCCATAACTACTTCTTCCAACTGTGTCATAACTCTGTGACTTGAGTTCTAACTGATTCCTCCATGCATTAGCTCCAGTAAACCCTTAGGAATAACATAATTCCTTCTGTCAGCTGCTGTGCCACATCTGTGCACTGAACTGAAGTGCTCCAAGAGAATAAGTTGCTGTTTAGAGTTTGATTATTACTAAGAGCTAATAATAATTGACATGCATCTATTTTTAGATTGACAATCTATAAATAGACTTCGCCTAATATTCTAAAAATAGAATTTCATCTATTTTTCCAAATTGATCAACCATCCACAAATAGCATCTTGCAACTTCTGAAATATGACGGACATGTCTAAAAATAGACATACACCTAAAAATAGCCTGTGTGGGCCCCACCTAGTTTAGGTGATTATTTTCCAACTAGGATCAAGGATGATGTTTCAAGATGCCTCCTTCACTGTTTCTTGTTACAAACTTCAACACTTCGATTCACTTGAACTTCCTGCATTTTTCCCTTCCATGCATGATCTTTTCTGTTATACATCCTCCAAATGGTGTTTTGAGCTTTTTTCACTGATGCACATTTACAAAAGTAAGTTGTACTCTTATCCTTGTTAGCAATCCATGTTGCTCTGGTCTCATGCCTCTACTTACTTCTTCCTAGGCTAGTAACCTTGTTTCTCTTCTTCCAAAATATGTATTTCTAACTTCTGCTAATGTGTCGACATTGAAATCACCAGTGACATGCATTGTATGTAAATCCTCCAATTTTTGTTCCAGATTGAAAAGTTGTGTGGCAGTCATCAAAAGTTTTCTTTCCCAAGTTTTGTGATGTTTTTAAGCTCGATAAGATTCATGTGAAACTTCTAGATGGCCCACTTTTATGAATTTATATCGTATTTCACTCCATGTTTCTTTATCAATTCACAAAATTCCTTATAACCCGGCTAATGTGAGTTTGATTGAAAGGTATACACCCTCCAAATTGTGTTTTGAGATTTTTTCATCAATGCACATTTATGGAAGTCGGTTTGAATGAGAATCCCAACCTAGATTTTCTAGGTTTGATGCATTAGAGTTATTTCCCTTTGATTCACTTGAACTTCCCGCATTTGTTCCTTCCATGCATGATCTTTTCCGTTATACATCCTCCAAATGGTGTTTTGAGATTTTTTCGTTGATGCACATTTATGGAAGTAAGTTGTAATCTTATCCTTGTTAGAAACATGTTGTTAACAAGCCATGTTGCTCTGGTCTCTTGCCTCTACTTTCTTCTTCCTAGGCTAGTAACCTTGTTTCTCTTCTTCCAAAATATGTAGTTCCAACTTCTGCTAATGTGTCTGGATTGAAATCACCAATGACATGCATTGTATGTAAATCCTCCATTTTTTGTTCCAGACTAACAAGTTGTGTGGCAGTCCTCAAAAGTTTGCTTGCCCAAGTTTTGTGATGTTTTTGAGCTCGATAAGATTCATGTGAAACTTCTAGGTGGCCCACTTTTCTGAATTTATATTGCATTTCACTCAATGTTTCTTTATCAATTCACAAAATTATTTATAACAAAGTCGATGTGAGTTTGATTGAAATGTATTACATGATTTTGATGACAACAGGCCATCTCCAGCAATATTGGGAATTGATTAGAGTATAAGGGGAGATACTTTATTTTATGGTTTATTTTTTGTATTCTTTAGGTCATAAAATTTGTAATATTAATGACAAAATCTCAAAATTAAAATCTGCCCAAGATGTTTGGGATGTTTTCCTTTGGAGGGTTTGTAAATAAATTTGGATATTGACGTATTTTTACTGGAGAGATGTCTTTAAATGAAGTGCATGATATTTTCTGTTATACATCCTCCAAATTTTGTTTTGAGTTTTTTTCATTGATGCAATCATCAAAATTTTGCTTGCCCAAGTTTTGTGATGTTTTTGTGCTTGATAAGATTTATGTGAAACTTCTAGATGAACCACTTTTCTTAATTTGTATCGTATTTCACTCAATGTTTCTTTATCAATTCACAAAAACCCTTTATAACCCAGTCGATGTGAGTTTGCTTGAAAGGTATCACATGGTTTTGATAACAACATGCCATCTCCAGCGAGATTGGGAAGTGATTAGAGTCTAAGGGGAGATACTTTATTTTATGGTTTGATTTTTGTATTCTTTAGGTCATAAAATTTGTAATATTAATGACAAAATCTCAAAATTAAAATATGGCCAAGATGTTTGGGATGTTTTCCTTTGCAGATTTTGTAAATAAATTTGGATATTGACATATTCTTATAGGAGAAATGTCTTTAAATGAAGTGCATGATCTTTTCTATTATACATCCTCCAAATAGTGTTTTCGGTTTTTTTCACTGATTCACATTTATGGAAGTAAGTTGTAATCTTATCCTTGTTCGCAAGCCATGTTGCTCTGGTCTCTTGCCTCTACTTTCTTCTTCCTAGGTCAGTAACCTTGTTTCTCTTCTTCCAGAATATGTAGTTATGCTAATGTGTCTATATTGAAATCACTAGTGACATGCATTGTGTTGTAGCTCCTAGAGATAGTCTAGAGTTGTGATAGACCAATGCTTAGGACATCTTAGCATAGCAAGGAGCATATAATATAATGTCGGAAGTTGTCAGCTTCAGCTCACATGCTATCTCCTGTAAACAGGGAAATGAAATAGAATGGGACCAAAACCTCAGAAACTGACATAGGAAAAGAGATATTACAGAGGCAAGATGCAGAACTCTAATACAAAAGCAACAGACAATTTAGAGACAGTTTACTGCAAAGCGGGCCGATTCAGAAATACTTCACAGACATAAATTATCAGAAGGTGTATGTAGTGAAAGAAATATTAAGAAGATATTGGTTAACACTGAACTGATACCCAGATATACAATACCACCATGCATGGGCTTACCAATCTAAGAATCCATACATGATAATATCATTTTAAAAGCACCCTCCCAAAGCAACCAATATAGCAGAAGTATTGTTAGCTAAACAACGGAACATAATATCATGCATGAGCCATATTTAAAGCGCTTGACTGATCCGAGTATGGGCATCAACTAGGATTAATCCATACCAAAAATCAGTGAGCCGCTCGCATTCCAAAACATGATACAGGAAGCATGGATGAAATGAAATGATATATTAAATAACATGTAAAAGAGAGTTACAGACTGTGAAATATCAAAGACCAGAATCCTCTTTGACAGATGGAACTCCTCCTCACTGAGACCCTATGGGCTCTGAGCCTTCATACAAAAGTTCTACAAAATGTATACAAATTTCCTTTCACTGCATAATTTTCTGATAAAAATCTAGAACCCTTACAATATGTTTCTTCATGGTTTTTATAGGAGAAACTAAAACCTAGCAAAGAGGTAGGTGATGAACATTTAATTTGCATAATTAAAACAAAATGGCGGAAACATTTGTGCCCATACTGCTGAATAACTAGGCTGTGATGTTTGTACTCCGTGGCCTGCTCTCTGAAGTAAATGCACTGGGTAAAAATATCTTCAGGAACACGGTAAAGCAGTAAAATCATACAAATATCCGTCCTTTCCTGGAAAGAAAAATCTGTTGAAATAAAGCCTTGAGGATATTGTTTTTTGTGTATGGATCTTCTAAATGATATGCAGGATCTTCAATCTGGTACTCTGCTTCTGAAGGCTAGGACAAGGCCCCCAAAATCTTCAGCTACTTGCCTTTAATTCTCTGCTGATCACTGATATTCTTTATCTACCCCATTTATATCTGCATCTGTGAAATCGGCGCCTTGAATGTCCCTGCATGGTTTGACAAATTTGAACCTTGCCTCTTAAATTGAAGTCTTGTCGATTTAGCTTCCGAGGAATTTCTTCATAATTCTGCTCTGAAAAATGGTCCTTGGACATATGCTCGGCTCTTGTAATGGAGGCTGTGAATAATGACAATTTTTCGTCGGCAGGAACCTACAAAATGCGCAAACTTGTTAGAGAAAAACAAGCCAGAAGATGATGGACGTGGTGGGATCGATGAAAATGGCTTTGTAGACATGGCGAAACGGTGAAACAACATAGGGTGGCAGAAAAGTGCGACGGAGGAATAGCGGATGAGCTGACCAAAGTTTATAATGCGGAACATTGAAATATAACGTATGAATGAAATATATAAATGGCGGAGGAAGAAATGCGATAACACGTGGGATGATGACATGGAGGAAGACCGGGTCAGCAGCAGGGATGACGAAATCTTGGCCGTCCGATCTCAGGAGGAGATCGATGGTTGAAAGGGTGATGGAGGTGGTGAACAGTGGGCCAGGGATGTGATTTTCTTGCGTTAAATCCCGTGCAGCTTCAGAGCGCGATGATCGTCGGATGAAGGCTCTCGGATCGGACGGTTGTGGTGAATATCGCTGCATGACTTTGACCGAACAATAATGCGTGATGGAGAGCGGTTTTGGGACCGTACACAGGGACACGTGGTGAGTGCTGTATGGAATTGCTGGCCCAAGGAGAATTACCGCCTATCACCAAAAGGCGGTGCGATATAAACCACCCAGTTTTGAATAGTGTTTTGGGCGCGGGGACCACCAGAACCGGCGGGAAGTGAACCGTTGATTTATGATTTGATCAGACGGTGAATAGGTAGGCTACGGGCATGACAGAGATGAGCAAACGCCATTCGATCTGCACAGATCGACGGCTTAGGATGAGCCCGATATGTATTGGATAAGCGCCCATCGGACTAGCACCTGGTCTAGTGCCCAAATTACATGGGGGAGAAGACAGAGGGGCTAGGGCTGAAGGAACTACGCTTTAAATATTTCAAATATTAATTTTCAGCCTTTTATGAGGTGTTTTGGAGGCGAGAAATGGCAACGATAGACACAAACATGATTTTCCAAGGCTGCAAGGGGGAATTTGAAAGCTTTTATGCCAGATTGTCTGTGAAAGTCTTATAGGAAGATGATTATGATCAACATTGGCTCCACCTGGGGATAGCACGTTCATCCCTAGATGTGTCGAGAACTCGCAGACCCTCTGATCACCTTCTGTGGAAACTTGGCTCTTCAGCAACTTTACTTTTCACTTTATGATTCATAATGATACCCACATTATTCAAACGGAAACAAAAAGGAAACCATAATACAATATAATACATCAGACTGCCTTTTCCTGAATCAGAACTGAAAGTAGGGCTTGAGGAATTGACCGTTTACAGGGGTATCCAGCAGGTCACCCTGTAAGTTCTCCAACCTGAAGGTATTATTACCCCCCTGTTCCACAATTTTGAAAGGACCAAACCAGAGGGGGTCGAATTTACCATGTTTACCTTTTTCAGCTCTTCGAACATCCCATCTGAGCACCAAATCACCAATCTGCAACCTCCTATCTTTTGCATGCTGATCGAAAACGTGTTTCATTTTCTCTTGATATTCTATTAACCTCTGATTCACCTGGCCCCGTGTTTCCTATAATTCCACCAATTGATTGATTCTCCTGATCATATCATCAGGTTCCTCCTGGCTTTCTTGCAGGAAGCGGGCCACAGGTAAGGCTAGTTGTACAGGAAAAACTGTTGCTCGTCCATATACCAATTCATAGGGAGATTTCCCAGTTGCTCTCTTGCTGGTAATTCTATTGGCCCATAGAGCAAATTTCAATTGGGAATCCCAATTCTTCTGATTTTCATTGATAGTTTTCTTCAAGGCCCTCACCAGAGTTTTATTTGAAGACTCTGCCAAGCCATTTCCTTGTGGATAGTAAGCTGTAGAGTGACTCAGTATGATATTGTATTGCTGGCAGAAATTCATAAATTTTGCAGACTTGAAGGCCTGTGCATTATTAGTCACTATCCTAGCAGGGCAGCCAAACCTGGATATGATGTTTTCCTCCATGAACTTTATGATCACACTATCTGTAGCATTCCTTGCAGGTATGGCTTCCACCCATTTAGTGAAATAATCAGTGGCCGTTAAAATCCACTTATGTTGTCCACTCGATGGAGGATGTATCTCACCTATAAAATCAATACCCCATTGTTTGAATGGTTCATCCGCATGCACTGGAATCAGGGGAAATGTTGCTGATTTCTGTCTATCAGCAAATTTTTGACATTTATCACATGCTCTTACCCTGGCAAAAACATCCCCAAAAAGCTTTGGCCAATAAGCGCCAGCTTTCAGAATTTTATGAGCTGTGGCCCTCCAGCTGTAATGGCCTCCGCAGATCCCTTCATGGAATTATGCTATAATACTCTCGACTTCATTCTCTGTGAGACACAGGAGTAAGATGCCTGAGGGATATCACCAGTATAGCCGGCCATTGGTGACTATATACTTCTGTGATTTCAGTCTCAACGCTCTGTATTTAGTTTTGTCACAACTTGGAGGGCAGCTGAGTGTAAGGAGATATTCTACTATCTCTTTGTACCACGGACTGGTGAGGTACTTTAGATGTGTTTCTGGAGTAGCTACTCCAATTCCATGTCGTTCTTCTTTCTCCTCAGATTCCTCACCTGCTATAATGGAAAAATTTATGCCCAGAGCTTGATAGTTTGATTCAAATAACATTTTGGCAAGCCCCTGTCCTTTGATCAGCTTAGTAGGGCAGATGTCCAGGTCATATTCCTGTATTTTAGCGATCCACTTGCCCCTTTTCCATTCACTATCCCCCTGAATAAGGGTATCTTTTACAGCAGCTGCAGGCACAAATGCGGTGATGTGGGACTGTAAGATATATACACGGAAAGCTTTGAGGGATTTCACTAGGGCGTATGCTTGCTTTTCCAATATTTTGTATTTTAATTCTGCATCACGGAGCACCTGACTGAAAAAGGCAATAGGCTGCTCATACCCCTCCTCATTTTTCTGCAATAAAACTCCTGCTATTGTATGAGGTGATGCAAAAGAAAAAATCATGAAAGGTTTATCATAATCTGGTCCAGCCAGCACAGGGGCTTTTGCAAAAGCATTCTTTATCCTGGTAAATGCCTCCCGTGATTCTTGTGACCACTTTACCTCATTATTCTTCTTCAGCATATCTGTTATGTGCCTAACTGTCTCAACATATTTAGGGATAAACCTTCTCAAGAAATTAATGCGCCCTAGGAATACTTGTACTTCTTTCTTATTCCTGGGAAAAGCAATACCGTTTATAAGCTCTACCCTCTTAGGATCTATCTTCACCCCATCTTTAGTCACGATATGGCCCAAAATATTTCCCTCTTCTAATGCAAATAAAGACTTCTGAGGATTCAGAGAGAGACCATACCTTCTGCATTTCTCAAAAGTTCTTCGCATATGTTCAATGTGCTCAACATCATTTTTGGAAAATACAGTGATATCATCGAGGTAGACCACCAGGAATTTATCTTGCTCCCCAACAAAAGCAATGTCCATTGCCCTCAGAAAAGTGGCCCTTGCATTAATCAACCCAAAAGGCATCCTGGCATACATAAATGTACCCCATGGTGTGGTCAAAGTAGTCTTATTTTGATCCTCTGGAAGTACAGCCACTTGGTTATAACCAGAAAATCCATCCATCATTGACATCCTAGAAGATCCAACCACTTTCTACAGGATGTAATCCATTTTGGGAAGTGGATAATTATCCTTTAAGGATGCTCTGGTTAAATTTCTGAAATCCACACACAGCCTTATTTCTCTGTTCTTCTTGCGTACAGGGACAAGGTTTGCCACCCATTCAGAGTACCTCAATGGCACAATTATTTTGGCCTTTAGCAGCTTTTTAATTTCTTTCTCAATAGAAGGCAACAGCAGGGGGTTTATTTGTCTGAGCTTCTGCTTATGGGGCTTTGCATCTGCCTTCAATAGAATTTTGTGTTGCATAATACTGATATCAAAAGTTTTCAAATCCTGATAGGACCATGCAAACACATCTTTGTAAGACTGAAATAATCTCTGATATAGCTCTTTATATTCTCCAGGGATCTTCTTGGACAATTTTACAATTTTGGGGTCAGTCTCAGTACCCAAATTCAGGTCTTCTACCTGATTCTCTTCTACCACTTTGCTCGGTTGCAATGAGACATCATTCTTGTCAAATAATCTTTCTAGAGGCACCAGTCCTCTAGGTATTATGTTTCCCTTTAACTACAACACTTTGTTACCTGCCACTTTTTCTTCCCAATTTCTTTTTGAAATATCTTGAGATTCTACCTCTTCTTCTTCATCAATCTCCATATTGGAGAATTATCCCACTGTTTCCAGGAATCTCTTCATCTGTTCTTCATCTTAAAATACCTGCCAGTGTTTGATGTTATCTGGGATTGAAGGCTGATAACACACCTCTACTTCATATCTTAAAAGAGGGTTCTGAGGTGGTCGAAATGTGCTAGCAGCTACAACAAGGGAATCAGCCATCCTATTATGTTCTTGGGGCATGAACTGGATATTGAATGCCAGAAAGAGATTTTCCACCATGTCCCACACTTCATTCCTATAAGCCCTTAGCCTAGGATGCTTGGTCTAACACTGATTCCTTACTTATCTGACTACTAGTTCGGAGTCTCCCAGAACCTTTAAACATTGTATACCCATGCTCCTAGCTGTCTGCAATCCCAACAGAAGTGCTTCATATTCAGCCACATTATATTCTAATTTGAAAGACAGTGGGATCCATTTGCCTGCAGGAGAAATCAATAGCACTCCAGCTCCATTTCCTTCTTTTGAATTTGCTCCATCAAAATGCAGTGTCCATATTCCTGCTTCATGGCTCTCTGAGGGCTGCTCAGTCTTGATATGACAGAAGGATGGTTCATGAGCATAACCTTGATCTTCTTCCAGCATCAAGCATGAGAAATCTCCTTCCTTACTATAGACTGGTGAATTTATAGAATTGTTAGCCTTGGTCACCATCTTGACAAATTTAGCCTCCCTGTACAATCTCCCCTCTTGGCCACCAAAGACTGGGATAGTGGCATATGTTAGATCCATCTTGAGCGATCCACCGATTTTTTTTCCCCAGGACCTTGATAGCAGCATACCAAAACGAGCTGGGATGTCAGCCACCACGATGTCCATTACCACACTTTTTGCTGGGATTTGGGCCAAATTGACCACCAAATCCTTGATCATCCCCAAGCATTTAACTCTTTTGGAGTCAAATGAGTAGAGGTCTTTGTATGGACATGTGATTTGTAAACCTAGTTGTTCCATGACTGATAGAGGCATAATATTGTGGGAAGCTCCAGAATCTAGCATACAGTTATGTAATAGCAGGTCATGGATTACTAGAGACACATAGAAGGGAGGAGTAGAGGGATCTATCTCCTCAACATGTGGGCCAAAAACTACCATGGGTCTCTCTTCTTGAAGGTTGAGACTATCTGGAATGATTGGTGCTTTTGGAGGGAGCATTAAAGAGGTGACTTGAGATTGATATGCTGGCTGTTTCAACAGTTCAGTCAAGGGGATTGGGATTTTTACCTTTTCAAGTTCTTTTTGCAGACTGAAAGCAGGAGGGAATTTTTCTATCACAACCTCTTTGGGCTCTTTATTTTCGACTGGGGGCTTGACTACTTTCGACACTAGTTTGTCATTAGGGGGAGTAACCACTTTTGAGGAAGAAGGAATTTGATCATTAGACTGCAAAGGTTTGTTTAGAGGTTGCTTACCTTTGTCTGTAGCTTTCTGCATTGTTGATCCCTTCTGAGCAGGAGCTTCCTTCTGGGGCAGCTCTTCTTCTTGCTCTTGGGTATGAGTCCTCTTCCCAGAAGATCTGAGATCATATATTCTATTGAAATGTGTTTGCATGAAATCATCAAATTGTTTACAATAATGATCAAATTCTGCTTCTTCAGCGTCTCTGATCTTTTATTCTTTTTGCAATGAGCACCCAGCGTCATCATTCCCTTGTAAAGGGAATTCCTCTCCATCACCATTTGAAAAGGCAAGATTCATCCTCCAGTCCATAGGCAGCATCTTCAGTGGAGTCATCTACTGGACCTTCCAGGTACAATGGGTGTGGTACTTGATCCTGTTGCTCCTTTTCTTCCCTTGGAAATATTTTCAAGGGTGGTTTCCTATACTGAGGATTGTAACCTCTGTTTGGAGCATTCTGGAAATTCCTGAAAGCTGAATTCTTGGCTTCCAATTCAAGCTTGACCATTTTCTTAACTAATTTTCTCATTTCTTCCATTTTTTCATTGACTGAGTCCTTGTCTTGACTAGAAGTGGACACCTCCTCTTTTCCCCTTCTTCTGGTATCCTGCTCAGCTCTTCCTTTTGATTTGCCAGTGGAGGCAAAGTTTGCTTCCAACTCTGGTGCATCTGCCTGAGCATCATCCAGAGTAGCAGGTTTTCTTTCTCTGAGAGAGAAACCAAAATCTGAATCAAAGGCTGCCACAAAAACAACTTTAGCAGCAGTTTGATGGGGTTTCATGTCAGCAGGGAGACTCAGATATAATTTATTAAATCTCTTGATAAATTCTGACACTCCTTCATTGTGTCTTTTCTTTAGTGTATTGAACTCAATGAGACAATTTCCATGATCCTTTTTCTCTCCCCATTTCCTGAGAAAAGTGTCTTCCATGTTATCCCAAGTAGTAATAGAACGGCCAGCCAATGTTTTAAACCATTTTCGAGCTTCACCATCAAGAGACTGCGCAAACAGTCTTAAGACCACATCTAAATGTTCGACATTAAAGTTCTCTGCAAAGGAGCAGAAAGTCTCAAGATGTTTTTGAGCATCAATCTCGTTTTCTCCATTGAATCCGGGCAAGATTTTCAGATAATCCTGGGGCATATCATTCAACACTTGGGGTAATGCCAAGGGAGCATATTTATTCATCAAAAAGGCCGGAACATTAGCCATTGGAGGAGGTGGAGGTAGTGCAATAGTTTGATGAGTAAGAGGAGGAGGAAGTGGAGTATGAATAATAATAGGAATATACTCAACTGCAGCTTGAGGGTTTGAGGGGAACAAAGGTCTACTAACAGCAGATACTTCGGTTACTTCCTTGACCTCTTCAACCTCAGGAGTAGGATGAAGAATGTTTTTACTTCTGATACCCTCTTGGGGTGGAATTTATGAGTAATAATAATCACTATCTCCCACGGTGGAGTCGGGATCTGGCACTTGAGTTTCTTGAGAAGAAGAGGATGGAAAGTCTTCTATAGGTACTCCAGGAATTTCAGAACAGGCTGATTTCCTTTCCCTCCAATTTCTTCTATGTATAATCTGGTCAGGGTCAGACATTGGAGGTGTCTTTGGCTTAGACGTATCTGACCTCAGGTGTGGCTTACGAGGAGCCAGGACTGCAAATAGATTTATCAAATAACAAATGTGGAGTCGCCAAGGTGAGGGATCTACAACTCTCAACTCTCCATGCTCACCTACTTGAAGAGTGAATAAATTTTTGTCGAGGCCCAGGGATTCTGATGTCCTTAAATTCGTCCCCGGCAACGGCGCCAGAAAGATGTTGTAGCTCCTAGAGACAGTCTAGAGTTGTGATAGACCAGTGCCTAGGAAATCTTAGCATAGCAAGGAGCATATAATATAATGTAGGAAGTTGTCAGCTTCAACTCACATGCTATCTCCTGTAAACAGGGAAATGAAATAGAATGGGACCAAACCCTCAAAAAATGACAAAGGAAAAGAGATACTGCAGAGGCAAGATGCAGAACTCTAATACAAAAGCAACAGACAATTCAGAGACAGTTTACTGCAAAGCGGGCCGATTCAGAAATACCTCACAGACATAAATTATCAGAAGGTGTATGTAGTGAAAGAAATATTAAGAAGATATTGGTTAACAAGTTAACAACGAGCTGATACCCAGATATACAATACCACCATGCATGGGCTTACCAATCTGAAATCCATACATGATAATAGCATTTTAAAAGCACCCTCCCAATGACACCAATATAGCAGATGTATTATTAGCTAAACAATGGAACAGAATATCATGCATGAGCCATATTTAAAGCGCTTGACTGATCCGAGTATGGGCATCAACTAGGATGAATCCATACCAAAAATCAGTGAGCCACTCGCATTCCAAAACATGATACAGGAAGCATGGATGAAATGAAATGATATATTAAATAACACGTAAAAGAGAGTTATAGACTGTGAAATATCAAAGACTAGAATCCTCTTTGACAGATGAAACTCCTCCTCACTGAGACCCTATGGGCTCTGAGCCTTCATACAAAAGTTCTACAAAATGTATACAAATTGCCTTTCACTGCATAATTTTCTGATAAAAATATGGAACCCTTACAATACGTTTCTTCATGGTTTTTATAGGAGAAACTAAAACCTAGCAAAGAGGTAGGTGATGAACATTTAATTTGCATAATTAAAACAAAATGGCGGAAACATCTGTGCCCATACTGCTGAATGACTAGGCTGTGCTGTTTGTACTCTGTGGCCTGCTCTCTGAAGTAAATGCACTGGGTAAAAATATCTTCAGGAACACGGTAAAGCAGTAAAATCATACAAATATCCGTCCTTTCCTGGAAAGAAAACTCTGTTGAAATAAAGCCTTGAGGATATTGTTTTTTGTGTATAGATCATCCAAATGATATGAAGGATCTTCAATCTGGTACTCTGCTTCCGAAGGCTAGGACAAGGCCCCCAAAATCTTCAGTTACCTGCCTTTAATTCTCTGCTGATCACTAATATTATTTATCTGCCCCATTTATATCTCCATCTGTGAAATTGGTGCCTTGAATGTCCCTGCAGGGTTTGACAAATTTGAACCTTGCCTCTTAAATTGAAGTCTTGTCGATTTAGCTTCCAGGGAATTTCTTCATAATTGTGCTCTGAAAAATGGTCCTTGGACGTATGCTCAACTCTTGTAATGGAGGCTGTGAATAATGACAATTTTCCGTCAGCGGGAACCTGCAAAATCCGCAAAATTGTTAGAGAAAACTAGGCTAGAAGATCATGGAAATGGCTATGTAGACATGGCGAAACGGTGAAACAACATAGGGTGGCGGAAAAGTGCGGCGGAGGAATGGCGGATGAGCTGACCAGATTTTATAATACGGAACATTGAAATATAACGTATGAATGAAATATATAAACGGCGGAGGAAGAAATGCGATAACACGTGGGATGATGACGTGGAGGAAGATTGGGTCAGCAGTGGGGATGACGAAATCTTGGCCGTCCAATCTCAGGAGGAGATCGACGGTTGAAAGAGCGACGGAGGTGGTGAAAAGTGGGCCAGGGATGTGATTTGCTTGCGTTAAATCCCGTGCAGCTTCGGAGCGCGACGATCGTCAGATGAAGGCTCTCGGATCGGACGGCTGTGGTGAATATCGCTGCATGACTTTGACCAAACAATAATGCACGATGGAGAGTGGTTTTGGTACCGTACGCAGGGACACATGGTGAGCGTTGTATGGAATCGTTGGCCCAAGGAGAATTACCGCCTACTGCCGAAAGGCGGTGTGATATAAACCACCCGGTTTTGAATAGTGTTTTGGGTGCAGGGACCACCAGAACCGGCGGGCAGCGAACCGTTGATTTATGATTTGATCGGATGGTGAATAGGTAGGCTACGGGTGTGGCAGAGATGAGAAAACGCCGTTTGATCTGCACAGATCGACGGCTTAAGATGAGCCCGATATGTATTGGATAAGCGCCCGTCGGACTAGTGCCTGGTCTAGCGCCCAGATTACATGGGGGAGAAGACAGAGGGGCTAGGGTCGAAGGAGCTACACTTTAAATATTTCAAATATGAATTTTCAGCCTTTTATGAGGTGTTTTGGAGGCGAGAAATGGCAATGATAGACACAAAAATGATTTTCCAAGGCTGTAAGGGGGAATTTGAAAGCTTTTATGCCAGATTGTCTGTGAAAGTCTTATAGGAAGATGATTATGATCAACACATTGTATGTAAATCATCCAATTTTTGTTCTAGAATGACAATTTGTGTGCTAGTCATGAAACTTTTTCTTGCCCAAGTTTTGTGATGTTTTTGAGCTCGATAAGATTCATGTGAAACTTCCAGATGACCCACTTTTCTGAATTTTTATCATATTTCACTCAATGTTTCTTTATCAATTCACAAAATTCTTTGTAACCCAACTGATGTGACTTTGATTTAAAGGTATTGCATGGTTTTGATGACTTCAGGCCATCTCCAACAAGATTGGGAAGTGATTAGAGTGTCCACATTTATACACGTTGGTTTTATGGTAATCCAATTGCCTAAGAAAATGATCTCTTCTTAATCCATATAACTTCAATTATAAGTGGCTCCAAATCAATAAGTTGAGCCTCATAGAAAATTTGAGAGAATATTGTGGCTTGTGAATGATTGTGGCCATTTCTTCCCAATAAATATGAGAGAATAGAGTGGCATATGAATGATTGTGGACATTCCGTCATCTTCATTCTCATAGTCAATCAGGGTTAGACTTAATTTTCCTCCTATTTGCAAGAGAGGGTTTCTTTGCAGTTTGACTTCCTCTACTATCATGTCAGCCAAAACTGAACTTGGTGACATATTGATCAAATAATTTGTTGCAGCCATTGCTTCAAATCAAAATGAATTTGTTGCAGCACCTACTCCTACATCAATGGATCAACATCTTCTAAATTCAACTTTTCAATTTTGGAATAAAATATTCTAACATGTGTTGGAATATTGTTTGCATATTAATATAGGTAGTTATTGCATATTACTAGTTGAAGTTGGAAACAACTTCTATTATTCTTGAATGATATTCTTTGGTGCAAGTATCAATCCTCAAAAAATTATTTGTTGATTATGCTCATTCAAACTAGATTTTTTTTATTATGCTTTTAAGAGGAAATTGGTCTGAAATTAATTGGACTTTATTGTATTTAATTTGTTTGCCTCAAACAAAACGAAGAACAACTTCCTTACATCTTCATGATTTTCATTATGAAGGTTGGTTTGTTACAAATATTTTCAAATTAAAAATGTAATGTGTCTGCACATATCAAATTCTAAAAGAATTTTTTTTTTCATCATCTAACCTTTAAGATTGCAACATTGAATGATTCTTTCATCTCATGCCATTTTAGGATTTGTCCAATGCCTTGGTTCATTATGGAGGTCATGAGCGATGTTGAATTTATTCTTTATGGTATACTAACAAGGAACTACCAATGTGATGCTATTTTACTAGAATGAAAAATACAACCATATCTTGCTAGTGATGTTTTACTTAATTTTGCTTGTTTTTAAATAGCAATACAATACTCTGACCCTGCCTTTCTACATATGATTCATTGAATTTTGCAAATATTCCAATTAAATCCAGGCCTTGGGAATACTGCCCTAGCAATTTTACTTTCCATATTTAAATGCGACTTACCTAACATAGCTCCGTGTTGACCTGACAGGATATATTTTGTTGCTCCCTCTCACGAGGTACGAATCTCAAATTATTTATCTTTTCCAATTTCTATTGTACATGTTCATAGTTATGGATCTACAATTTTGCTATCCTTAGGAAATTAGTTTCACATTTCTTTAATTGTTACTTGTTTTCAAAACTATTCGCAAACACGTGTCCCTTTCAAAAAAATAAAAAACAACAATTTCTACTTACTTCCAATCTAAAATTCTTCATCATGCACTTTTCTATACACATTAAAAAAAAATACAACTTCTCCCATGCACCTTTAGATGCATCTGATATTTTGTATAGGCGATTTTTTTCGTACATGTCTTTTTCAGTATATTTTTAGCATTTTATATCATACATTTCCAATCTCTCCAACATACTTCTCTTCACCCTGGCAACATGCACATGTATAGTCAAGAAATTTTAAAACATATACAACATTTATAAAAAAAAAACAAGATATTTGCATCACTTGTCTATGGGAAATTCTACATTTTCCTAATTGTTTCAATTAGTTCCAACAACATATCAAAATTTGCTACACCATTATAGTTTACCCTTCTGACTATTTTTATAGTTTCCCTTCCTATCGAATTAGCATGTCCCCTTTATATTTAATATAAACACCAAATTGTTCTCGCAAAAAAAACAACTCAACCTATATTTTTAAAATTTTGGTTGTTTCTTCATCTCTTTCAAGACAATTTTAATAACTTTTCCTTCATTTAAGTACACAATCTATTCTTCGTTTTCCTAACCCTACTCTTTCTATTCACTTGCAGCACATTTTTTTAACAACACGCCTGTATCACCATGGAGACGACCTTGACTAGCAATCCAATTTCATTGTTGTTCGTTGGTGCTGTCGAGCTGCAAAAAACCATTTAGGTCATTGATCCTTAACAAATATTTCCTGCTCAGATTGTGGAGCCCCACTACCGCGTCTTTCTTTCTGATGGTGCTCACAAACATGTTGTTTTTCTCCCTTCTTCACACAATTCCCTTGCACAAAATGAGAACTTGAAAATAGGCTCCATTGTTATCCTCAAAATAATCTCATGCACGTATCATACATAAAACTATGTACATTGCATAAAAATAACCTTCCGCCCCCTGCACCCCCCCCTTCCTCCCTGTTCTGCTTCCCCTCTTCGCTCACACATGCTCGTTCTTGCAGGTCGCTATGTATCCTTGAACTTGAAATAGTCCACCATGTGGTGCCTTTGGTTGGTGAGCGAACCCCTCTTGTTCTCTCCGCTAAATAAATGCTCCATGCCACCTCGTCCTCATCTTCTGCCTCTCCATTTTCATTGCCAGCCCCCATTGAAAACCACACTCCAAACTTCCAAAATTCTATGGTTGCATCTGCAACACCTTTCTGTTTTAAAGCACTCTCCGTAACCCAGAAATATTGGTCCATCCAAGTCAAAGTGCTTGAAAAAACACCCCTTCATGAATACACCAATGCATATGGTGCCGAGAATTCACTAAGGTTTGACCTTGTTGACCTTGACGGCGTCGAAGTCCATGTCTCCACCTTCAATGACTTGGCAGAGTCCCTAAATGCTCTCATTCAACTTGGACACATCTAAACAGTTGGAAATAGCACCGTAAAGGTCTTGAACCCTTATTACAACCATCTAAGATGTTTGTTTTAAATCCTCCTCTTCATTGCATCAACCATGTCTCAGCTCATAGATGATGATCAAACAATACCTTCCCATACCTTTCATTTTGTGCTGATCAGTTCACTCAACCTTGCGACTATCAATTCAATTGTTGATGTTATCGGTGTTGTTAACTCAACCTCTCCTACCTCTGTTTTCCACAGGTGTGATGGATCTGAAACTCTAAAGAAAACTATGTCACTTCGTGACATGTCTGGAAGTAGAATCGATGTTTCCCTATGGGGTGAACACTGCCATGTTGAAGGTTGCACACTCTTCAACCTCTGCATGGCTCGTGTCATTCTAGTGCTTGCAATAACAGGGGGTTGAATCATTGAGCTCAATGGATGGACTATGAGAACAATCCCTACCACTTCCCTACTTATAAATCCAGATATTGCTGAAACACACCAAGTTAAGAAATGGTTTGAAGAAGGCATCAAATCTTCCTTGGCCTCTTCTCAACTGGAAATACATCGGCACGATCAAGAGGCTTGTCACTACAAAAACAATTTCCGACATTCTTACAATTCCCCTCGATGAAAAAAATTCGTGGATTTCCCTTCGTGCTACTAATACATCAATTAAAATGGACGCCTTATACTTCCTTGCATGACCCCTTAACATTGATGGGATGAAATGCATGAAAATTTCTTTATGACAAGCTGAAAACACATTGCGTTGTTCGAAATGTGAAGGCTCCTTCTTGGAGTGTGACTACTGCTATGTTCTTCGATTTGAGTTGCATGACCACACTGGCCACCTCGAAAATGTGGTTTCTTTCAACGAAGCCCCAAATGACCTGTTGGTCATCTCAGCAAAGGACCTTCACCTGCTCTCAAATGAACCAATATATGTCCTAAATATATCTAACAAAATCAAGGTGTTAGTGTCAATCTTTACATCTTGTCACCAATGATCAATGGGCTCTTATCATGTCCTGTTAGGGTCTCATAGTCAAATTTTATAGTTTCAAATAAGTTTTCAAATAAAATTTGATCATTGGTTGTTGTTTAGGACAGCGTTGTTCCCTCCATTCACTCATGTTCATCATCATTTCATGATTTATGTCCATCATTATCATCTAGAGTCTTAGGTTAGTCGCCATGTTTTCACCTAGGTCAGTGTCTAGGTGTCTTTCATTTCGCCACCATAAATGTCCAAATTCTGTCATAAGAAGGTGAAATAAGGGTCAATTAATCATTTATTAAAGCTTAAGATTCTTCCAAAATAGTAAGTGAACATTCCTTACTTCTCCTTCAAGTGAATTTTTTCAGTAAAGAGTGGATTCCCTCTTTTAAGGTTTTCAAACTAGTTTTTGGATTGTTGAGATGTTTGGTTGATTTCAGTTGGAAAACCCCTATTTTTATCACATAAAAACCTTTATACATCACCTATATTCCTTAAAAAATCATTCCATATCATTCATAATTCTCATTACTCCCATTTTCACTCAAACCCTAATTCTCGTTGTGTTTTTAGAGAGATTCTGGGTTAGGACTATGTTTTACCATTTTTCCCCTATTTACCTTATCCATTTCAGGGAATTCAACTTGAACTATGTTCATAAAACACTCCAATATACACCCTAATTTTTTCATATAATTCCCTAACTCCTATAACCTCCATTTCCCTCCCTAAACTTGCTGCCCCATTTTCCCCTGTTTTCCTAGATTCCACCCTTTCCTTCCTTCCCATCAAGATAGGTTTTTTATCATAAAGAAAAACCATGGAAAATGAGAAGAAAAATCACAAAAAAGGAGGGAAAGTTTACGGGTTTGAGTCAACTCAAACCCATGGCATCATTTTCAAAGTTTTGTGATCATTTTCTAGGGTTCATATTGCACATAGGGATAGTTTGGCTTCAAAATCAGTTTATGAAGTAATGGAGATGAATTTTACAAAAGGGAAAGAGGTTTTTGTCAATCATAGATCAAAGAACAAAAAAATCCTTCAATTTATGAAAATTTTTTATTATTTGAGATAAATTCTCAGAATACAGCTGCTTCAGGTCATTTTTTTTCACTTTTGGACATGCTATCTTTAAATCAAATTTTCAAGGGTTTGGAGAAGGGGTTTGCAGTGCTCGATGACCCCATTTTTTAGAAGACATTATAAGATTTCCAACGATACCAATTTCATCCCAAAAATTCTCTGGGAAGGCCTCCAAACTCCCTCTAAAAGTTGCACGACCCTTTTTTGCATGGCACGACCCTTTTGTGAAATCTTCGAGAAAAACATTGTTTTAGACATCTTTTTTCAAAGAATATTGTGAACAAATGGAGACGAATTTTGGGAAAATGGAGGAGGTTTTTGTTACTAACATTCCAAAGAACAAAAATTTCTCTCAGTTTTTATACAGGTATTTCAGAATGAGATATCCATTCACATCTTCACAGCCTATTTTTCTGACTATGCAATTTCGTGGTTTAGTCACCTTTTTGCAGAGAATATTGTGGACAATCAGAGAAGCATATTGGGAATCTATCGAAGGTGTTTGTCCCTAACATGCCAAATAAAAAACACCTCTCTCATTTTTTCAAAATGTTTCATGGTTAAAGCGATCTAACTCCATCTTTGAGACCTATTTTTCCAAAAAACCCAAAAATTTTGCAGAAATTGGCAAACAAAAGCGTCGCGTAAGGGGTGCGACCATTTTTCCCTGGGCATCGAAATGAAATTTTTTATACATGGATGGATAGATAATGATGAATACATGCCAAATCACAACTTGGTTTTTTATTTCTTCTTTTGATCAAAAACTCAGAAAACCTCATCTTTTTTATGCTTCTGCCACTAATTCTAGACAGACGCGACACTTTTGAGTGAGGTTGGAAAATTCAAGCTTTGGAGGCCTTCCCATAGGTATTTTTTCGAGTTTGATGGCTCATTGGAAAGTAGACATGTGGGGGTACTTGAACCATTTTTCATAATGTAGATTTAACTCCTAAAAGTTGGCCAAAATCAGCTCTCAACTGGCACGACGTTTCTGCAAAAAACTTGCTACATTTCCATAAATTTACCCTACAATTTTATAATTTGAAAATTTGCTGTGGTAAAATGTTAAGAGGTAAATGAAAGTGGGTAAATTGTAAAAATTAAATGTAATTGTGGTCAACTTTAGTTAGTTAAATGTCTTATCATGTATTAAAATCTTTGAGAAATTAGCTCAAGTGGTTTAGAAAAAGGAGGAAATGGTTGAGTAACCTCCCTAGTGTGTAGCAGTGATCAGATAGGTGCATGTATTTGAATTTATTGCTGGAAAATTCGACCTCCAAGGGAGAATTTCGACCTCAGTGGCTATATGAGGTAGTTTGTAATTAGTTTCAAGGGTTGGAGTCTTGGACATTGAGCTAGTGTATTTCATTTTGACAAAGCAACAAAGTGAGTACAGAGAAAAGTTGCAGCTTAAATTTAGGGATTCATGTGGTGAGCTTGTATGGCTATGTTTTTATTCATTAAGTCACCCCATTGAATGATTCATCTTTCCATTAAATATATATTGCTTTCACTCATTGTCTTTACAGTTCTTTAAGTAGGATTCATGAGTAATACATGCCCTATTTTGATTAGTTGATGATGTTGTGTTTAATTTATTATTAAGGAATGAATTCATACTTATATGCATGTTCCTGATCTCTCTGCTTATACTACACTAAAAACACATAGCCTATTTGGTCATTCATGAATGCCTACCTTGCCCTTTTATTCCCCTGCAATTTTTTCTCTTGTAACCCTAATCAGAGTTTTCAAGCTAAGTTTCTAGAAGCCCAATCTCATCAAACACAAAAATCCAAATCAAACAAACCCTAATATGCATATCTAGCCTAAAATCTCTTTGATCTAGTCATATTGGCTGTGAATTTAATTGAGAGATCCCTCTTAACCTAGTAGAGCTAGCTATTAGGTCAAAGTGGTCTGTGGTTACCTTTTTTGGTCTAATTTTCAGCCTTCAAAGATTTGGTGGAGTGCTAACACAAGGAATGAGAATTCCTCTTCACACTTTATTTCAGGACGGACACCCTCAACATCGAGGAACTCCTATGCCCAACTCTTATGCATGCTCAAGAACTCCCTTACGCTAATGCATCCGCTCTCCTCCTACAAGACCTACAACCCACTCCTCCCCTTCCCAACAAAGTTTCCCGCCATCTATAGACATGCATTTCCCCCTCCGCCTCACTATTCCCCATCCTCTCGTTCTATACATCCTTACCCTTTAACACCTTCTTTCTCAATTTCCCACGCCCCCTTCCCCATCCTCCATTGATGCCCATCGTTGACCCTGCAAACAAAATTTCCTTCTACACCCCTGCCTTTCATTGTTGCCAAATCCTTTCCCTTCCCCTCACTCTCGTTGAACCTCAATTTCCGTTCTGCACCTTCTGAAAACCTCTTCCCTTGACTACTAACTCTTCTTTTCCCTAAACGTCGTCTTCTATAATGCATACTGCTTTTGTAATAGTTTTCCGTAACTATATGGGCCCTCTCTTTTTTGTAATAGTTCTCATGAGCATATGGGAGCCCACTCGTTTCTTTGTTTACTTGTGTATATATGTCCATTCACTCTGTTTTAATGGCTCTTGTTAAAATATTAACATTTTCTCACTTGGATTTCACTTTCTATCTTCATTGTTTCAACTTCTTTGCAACACACAAACATTAATTGAATGCACATATGAATATGATATGCTTAGTATGGAAAACAATACACAAAGTGATGCTTCTAATTATGGTTGAATGCACAAATAGGTTCCTTTTAGTCTAGCCCAAACATGCACAATGTTATTTCTTCCAAAACTAATAGTTGTCATTTCAACATCCCAACACTCAGATCGGCGCGTCCCGTAGTGAATACAATTCCACTTCAAAAATCACTCACAACATATATATACTACTATTCTTTGTAATGAAAAAAATAACACATACAAATAAAACAATAAAAAAAAAGTCTAAAAAAGAAAATAAAATTCTTCATATTGATGCTTGATACTCTTTTCCTTATACTTCACAAACACCTTTTATTTTTTACATAAATTTTCAACGATGCCACTACCCACTTAACAAGGAAAAAATTAATGCACGTTGTGGTCTTCTCTACACCAATCGTCAAGCCAACCTTCACTCTCAATCCAACCCAAGCCAAACTCCCATTCCTTCCCAAATTTTCCTCCTTCCCCTACCATCCACACAACCTCTCCCAATTCCCCTTCCATGTCCACTCTCAAACCAAACCTTTCCAAATCCTGCACTTTCTTCACCTCCCACCTTCCATGTACAATCAACCCCCCATGTGCATTCCTTTTCAACTTCCCAACAATTCCACAACAACCATCTCCATCATGCACATCTTCGCTTTCATGAGAGGATCAATGCACTTAGCCCCATCCAAGTTTGCTGCACTTGTCATGAAGATTACCCATCCATGAAAAAAAACAAAAAATGGAAACATTTGTTGTACTCGATGTGTGTCTGAACGAAAAACCAATCCTTTCTCCTCCACAAAAAACATGGAACCAAGAAGATAACTGTATGTCCTCTCCTGCCTAACTCAAGTTGAAGAGATGCTCATTTCCCATGTCAACCCCGTTCTTCAAGTCAACCATGCACGTGGATGAAAACTCAAATATTCCGGCCATACTATTAGATTCCCTAAAGATATCACTATATTATCACCTCTCTTCCTTGCATGCTGTCAGAACTAGACATAATTGTTGTAAAAAAACTAGTAATGACCAAACATCCTATGAATTTTTTGTTAGCAGATCATGTGTTCTTCAAGATTTGCAATTCAAGTTAACAAATGACACATACTACAAATATGTTCAACTTAACCTACTTGCGCTCTCTGCTTTTCCTGTTACACCTACAAACGTTTCTAGCATGCTATGCCATATTAGCACCAACTCCCTCACACCCCAGGAAGCTCTTTCTGAAACTCCTAATTATGACCTTCCCCACCCATGCCCGTCTAAACTCCACCCATCCTCATTTGTTGCAACTCTACCAAATTCTCATACATAAATTGATGAAATACTTTCCTACATATAATCCTCCAATTCCACACCCACCCATTCATTTCAATGGCCTTTCTACAGTCAATTAATACAACACAGAGGGCCTCTTCTCCATGGCCTTCCCCACCCTCTTCCCCACCGAATCTTCCATGATTAACCAACCAAGAATTTCAAAATTTGATATGCAAGAATAATCTTTGCATCTAATGCGCTACCATGACAATTGTTTTGGCCAACATCCTAGACTTAGCTATTACTTGTACAACCTTATCATCCACCATTGCAGCCAAGAAAATTATTCTGTCTTCATTATAAGGGAACTTGTGAATACCATTATGTAAACAGTCACAGATCTTCGACACCACCTTCAACATATTCTTCCTTCCACCATTCCATAGTAGATTATGCGTTTCAACTAGTCCTTGCACAGAAACTGTTCATTCTGGACTACGGCTAGAGGGGAGCTTAGTGACATGATCATTCAACAAGGTAACCCTACCATCTTATTCACACTAAGTGCAGCTGATACCCAATGGCATGAATTGCATATGTCCATGCCTTCCAACCCTCTATCTAGCACATGATCAAACTCGATGGAGAATCAAAAACATTGTTTCAAACCCACATCATGCATCTCAATACATCCATTACATATTCACAATATTCCTAGTAGTCCATTAAAAGATTCCGTATTAAATGTATGAATATACTGCCTCTCTCCTTTCTTTACTTTCCCTTCCATGCATCCCTGTTACTTCTTTTTGGCTTTCTAGATAAGGTATGAATGGAAACATCGAGGCTCTGCACATATCCATGGTTTCTTGTGGTTTGAAAATGCACCTGATGTGTACGCCCTCGACTGGACTAGTGCTATAGATGTCCATGCAACCAAACAATTATTTGATACGTACATCATTGCTTGAAACCCTCGCCGCCTCCACAATCGAGCTCATAGCATAAATAATTCGTATATACATGACCCATGTCTCCTTGGGACCCATGAAATATTTCTTCCAATTAGCCGCAAGACTATGAAAAACTTGTTAATTATGTCCAAAGACACACAAGTTGTCACTCCTCTACATGTCTCTACAGAAGAAATAACTCTACTACTTGCCTCTATGGAGCCCCATGGGAGGTTCTTGAGACCTCTTCTTTACACATTGATGCTACCGGTCGAAAAGTGTATTGCCCTGCTAGAAATCATGACAAGATAAATTTGCACAACGCTCATATGCTTGCAATATGAAGGTCCAACATTGACTTTCAATTGGTTCTCTCACACCATGTTGTGTTGAACTACATTTCAAATTATGCGGCGAAAGTAGAGGTGAAGTTTGAAACCTACTACCAGATGCTCTCATGTCTCTTGCAAAGCGCACCCCCCCCCCCCCCCCAACCCCCAATGCTTCTCCTGTGACTGTCATCTGCAAAGTCCTTACCGAAATGGTCGTTGATAGGGACATTGGTGCACAAGAAGCATGCCACATGCTTCAAAAACTCCCAATAACAAAATTAAGTCATTATTTTTTCTCCCTCAATGTTAAAAAACAAGTATTCATACATGTTTCACAAGACCTAGATGGCCATCTTATAGTAACACCCTTCATCGCCTCATACATGAAAAGATCTCATGAACTTGCATCATTGCCTCTTATTGAAATCGCACGTTCCTGGTCCTTCTCCTCCCATTGTAGGACATCACCATGGAAACATATATTCCCTCCTATTATTGTGCGTGTCCTTCCTTGTTACACCACCGTTCCATCGAGAGAGTCAACATGCTATGTGGACTTATGTTGGAGTGAACTCCTTCTGTATTGTCCTTTCTGTAGACTTCTTGACGACATTGGAACAACTGATGTGGCCATTGTTGCACATTGGGAAAAAACTAGAAACACGTATCGAGCATGGCATGTTCACCAAGCACCTTCGGACCCAGACCTCTTAGACTCTGACAATTTCTCAACTAATGGAATTCACCCTCCCCCACCATAGACATGGATGAATGGAAATTTCTCTCTCAACTACAGCTAGGTAACAACATCCTCCTTGATGAGCTTGACATGATTGGCCATCATGATTTTATGCAAACCATAATTGGGGCCACTCTCTTATCCCTTTTCACTTGCAAGAAACGACCATTTTCTTCATTGAATTCAACTTCTCCTCCAAACCTCCGCCAAATACTAACTCCATGTCCATATTCCCTTTCCTCCTTGTCCTCAAGCCAAACCATAGCATTCAATATCATTTTCTCCCACTTATGCAACAATGCCTCCACCACAATTTTAAGAATGATCATCCAAGGTACTGTTGGCACTGGCAAGTATTTCCTAATTGAATGCCTAAAAAATGCCTTCCTAGCCAACTTGACCAATGGAGAAAACCCACTCCTTTTGATTTCTCCAACCAGTCACTAGTACATTTGGCAGAAATTCCGACACTTGGTTTCGACACTTTTGACCAAATGTCAGAAATTTCCCCAAATTTTTTCAACTTTTTCAAATCCCGCCCGAAACCGTCACTATACTGATGTTTAGAGGAAAGTGTCGCAATGCCGACACTTATAGGCAAGTGTTGGTCTTGCGACATTTTCAAAATAGCGTCGCTCTTGCGACGGATTTTTGAAGTATGTTGTTATTGCGACGTTACATAGACAATGTGTCGCTATTGCAATGTTTGGAGGAAACTGTCGCTATTGCGACGTTTAGAAGAATGCGTCGCTATTGCGAAGTTTGGTAACAAAGTGTCGCTCTTGCGATGGTTGGTGGCGATGTGTCGCTCTTGCGACGGTTAGGTGATATGTCGCTCTTGCGACGGTTGGTGGAAAAGTGTCGCTTTTGCGACGGTTGGTTATGATTCGAACTTGGTTGGTTATGGTGTGAGAACCTAAGGCAACCATTGAGTTATGATTCGAAATTTTGATCGTGAATTGTCCCATAATTGAAATGTGGACCAGATATTAATTTATGTTGGCGTTGGCATTTCAATTAATGCCGTAGAGGTTCCATGTAATGTTTGTTGATATACAATGGTAAGTTCATGCGAGTGTAAATTAAAAGAGAAACCTTGGATACGGGATCTATTTGGGCTTTAATAGAAGGGCAGTTATAGGTGTAAATGAGTTATGTTATGGTTTGAACCATATATGTAAGCTCTGCATTGAGAATTGAAATTGTGGGTTGGTTGGTGTTATAACCAGTAAAAAGAGAAAGGGCTTCCGAAGGGAGTATTGAAATTGTCAGCTTTATGTTAAACTGGAATTAGAATATTCATTCAATTTATTATAAAATGGGCTATCGCAAGGGAGTAAAATAAAATATAAAATTGATTCATACACTTTTATTCATTCAATATTAAATATAATTCAATTTATTCATTCAATATTAAATATAAAATTGATATACACTTTTTTATTGGGAGTAAAAATCCCACAGTTTTATTAAAAATATAAACAATTTGTAAAAAGCCCACAATTTTGTAAAAAGCCCACAATTTGTAAAAAGCCCATAATTTGTAAAAATCCCACAATTTTGTAAAAAGCCCACAAATTGTAAAAAACCCACAATTTTGTAAAAAGCTCACATTTTGTAAAATGCTCACAATTTGTAAAAAGCCCACTTTTCTTTTCTTTTTGCTTATTGAGCTCCCATTGAGTTCAACACGTCTTGGGTTTTCTACACCATTGAGAGAGATAATTGCTAAATATAATTATTAATTTCTTTATACGATAATTTGCATCAATAAAAGAAAACATTAGAGGTGGAAAAAAAATTCAAAAGAGTGAAAGGGGTGATGATAATAATAATAATAATATTATTATTATTTTAAACCTAAAATAATATTATTAAACCTAAACTTAATATTATTAAACATGATATTGTCATTATTAAACATAATATTAATATCATTGAACTTAGATGACATATTATATAATAAACCAAATAAAACATATATTATAATAAATCTAATATTATTATAAATCTATAATATTATATTAGTAAATATAAGCCAAAGAAAAAAAAATTAATATTATATTATCTATATTTATATTATATTAAATAAATCTATTCCATAAATCTAATATTATATTGTAAATATGATATTGCATTATATGCTTAATATTATATACTAAACCTAATGAAACTTGTAATTTTATATTATTGAATTTACAATATAACTGTATACCATTACCATATACAATAATAATATTAGATTTAATAATAATAATAATATTATTATTATTATAAAAATTAGTATTTTTAAATTTAATATTATTAAATTTTAATTTAATATTATAATTATAAACGTGTCAAACTTAATATTAATATTATGGAACATAATATTATAAACTTAAAACATAGTATTATTAATCTATTGTTATAAAAATAAAAATAAAACTTAATATTATTAAAGAAGGGATGAAAAGGATCCATCTCGCATCACATTAGAAAATGTTTTGGTACAATGGCCTCAAACATGAAATAAAAGATGGTGGCCCAAACTATTTGATAAGAGTGAAAAAATATTTCAATTTTATTAACAAAAAGCATTATTATTAAATACTAAATAGATTTCAAGTAATTAAAATAGTCTTACAAATAAATATGTAATTTAAATACCTATTAAATTAACATTTATTTAATAATTTGTTTGCTAACAAACATTTATTCCTTTTATATAAGTAATTTCGATAAGCCCAAAAATATTATTATTTTGATCATATAAATTTGTCATTTTGCAAATTTTATAAATGGATTTCCCCATTTTCTTTATAAAACAACTCTTTAGGGTAATTTCAATCATCAAAATTTATAACAATACATAGAAAAATTTCTACAAAATTTATAAATAAAGCCAAAAGAAAATTAGTATTATTTTAAAAACATCTTCCACTTACTCTTCAAATCATTAAGTGGTGATGAGACGGGCTTAAAAAAATATGACCGAAGGATTCATTGCTATTTATAAGATAAAGCCTTAGAAAATGAAAAATCCAAAAATGTTACATGGTTCTTAAAACCATATAGGAAATGTGTGTATTTTAAGATTAAAAATTGATACATTATAGGTGAAATCTTCAATATAACTTTGTATGGATGAGAAGTATTGCTTTCATATAATTTTTCTAAATTTATAAAAATCTATTATTAGAACACTGGGTCATCCCAAATCCAAAACCCCTTTCTGCAAAGAATTTTACTTCTGCTAATATCAGAGAAGATCAATCCTCTATTGTTCTGTCTTTTCCCCGAAGATCAACCATTGATAGGAAAAGGATTGAAGAAGCTTGTCGAAAGTCTTACTTGTACAGAAATCCACAAATTGTAGATACTGCTTGTTCAAGTTTAGTTTTAAATCCCCGTAAACACATTTCTTTATTTGAGTTTGCCCAGCTTGTGATTTTCAACTCAGTTGAAGTCTGTTGTCCAGAATGCAAAAGTATTTTCAACCTCAGCAGTCTAGCCGATCTTGTCATTCATGAAAATCATCATCTCAGAACAAGTGAAGCCCCAACTTCCACTTCTGTTAATCCGTGTCCTAATCCCAAATGTTCTGACATTCCTTTTACTCATGAGTCAGACCATGTGTTGATTATGCATAACTAAAAGATGTTGTTAACATTAAAAAATGGAGAGCGCAGGTGTTAGGTTTTTCGTCCTAAGGTTTCAAGCTCCCATCGCGGCCGCCTCACACAGGTACACACCGAATAGGTGGAGAAACCATGGCATGACGGACATGGCCATCATGGGGCTATCGAATTTGGAAGTAGCATGGCTTGTATCATGGAGCAAGGACATCCTGGAAATACTGTCAGAGGAAACCGACCACTCGCTGGCCCTCAAACCCTCAACAAGTGAGAACAAGTGAGGCAAAAACGACATAGATAAAAATGAAGATGAAGCTGCTCAAAAAAATTTGGCTCTTCAAGAATGAACTGCACTGCAATGTGGTTTAGGATTGGTTGCGACACTCTAGAGGTGGCGGCGGATGGGTCGACCTAACCCTTGTTTTTTCCTACTACTGTGGGATGCAAGTGCAGATAAAGAGGATAGGACCTTCAACGATTGCGCAAAGATGGAAGGATTTGCTAAGTGGGCTCCTGCACCCCCGTTTTGCCTTACCTCATGCACGAGTTAGTATTGTGCGCGATAGCACCCACACATCAAATGGCACTCCATAGAACTGAAGCTAGCGCACAAGGAATACAAGGACAGGACTTTGATATGGAATAGGCCCCAACATCAATTGATCGTTATTTCCCCGGGGCTCCCGGTATTGGAGGCGACTGTTGGAGGAATCGACCGGCCCTTGCTAGGGAGCCATAGAACCAAACATAACACAACTGCGCAGAGGCATGATGACAAAAGGGTATCGAACATCAATCTACGGGTATTACCAAGTTGTTTTCAAGTTTTTATTAGTACCCTGAAAGGGAAAAACATAATACTATGGGTATCCGACAATGAGAAGGTACTTTCTCTGAAACATAACATCTGTTATAAGATAGGATATCCAATACACGTGCAATCTCTTATCATTGGAGACAAAATTTTAGAGATTACAGGTTAATCAAGGATTACCACATTTGCTCAAGCTCCACTATAATACTCAACTTGAGGCTGAGAGGAGGAGGAGCCATGGAATAGGGCAGATACAAAGGCCCAGGGGGAGCCAGGGGCAACAACAACTCAAAATAGGAATAGACCAAAGGATTTTCCTCTTACAAGAACATCCTGAAGGGGAAAAACAAAGAAAATGCACCTACATAACCCATACATAATAGAGCAACTAAACCAAATGCCAGAACTAGCCATAGACGTACCAAAGATAGATGGTAATCACGCAACATATGAAGCTCAAGCTATCATATGTCACTTCAACTGTTTTTGGCCCAAACCAATGGAGCTCTTCCATTGGATTTTCACAACTTGTACCATGGATTGCTAAATCCATCTCTTCTCCAAAGGATTCTTTATCGTCAAATTTTCAACATCGGAAATCAAAGACACTATACTCCGAGAGGGACCGTGGTTTTGGGGTTACACCATGGTTCCTAGATTTTGTTGCTAATACTATGTCTATTTCGAAAATTCCGGTGTGGTTCCAGTTACAAAACCTCCCCATGCATTTATGGAATGAATGCGTTCTAATAACCATTGGAAATATCATTGGGAGATATATCAAAATAGATACACAACGCCTAGAGGAGCGGATCTATACTTTCGCACGAATCTGTGTGGAAGTTGATCTCAACAAAGTATAACTGGAATGCATTCAGTTAATGCACAAATAACAAAACTAGACACAAAATTTGGATTACGAAAACACTACATTCAGATGTAGAATGTACAGGCAGGCCGGATATTTACAAAATACATGCCTAGATGCAAAAAGAGAAAACCGAAAAAAAAGGAAAATGGAAAGGCACCAAAATGATGGAAATTTCCCCCATGTGATCCAGAAGAGGATGTAGAAGAAGAAGTGGAAGAACCCACTCCCAAAGAGAACGAACAACCAGCGACAGAACTAGTAGCACAAAGGAATGAATCACAAGATCCATTTAACTTACAAAGGCTCTGGAAAGGCCTGCAAAAGAGCAAATGGATATGGACAACAGAGGGATTAAGAGACCTCATTTATCAGATACTTTAAACTCAGACAAGGATAATGGGACACATTTAGAAGAAAATTAGTTCGCCCTTGTCTCCTCTATGCCATCACAGGGTGAAGGCGCAAGGTTGAAAAGAAAAAAAGGAGAAAAACTTGATTTTTCTCTCCTACTGTATTTTTATGAACTCTTTGTATGATTTTGGAACATCAATCCTGACTGATTATTGGACAATTATCAGCTAATACAACATGTAATTTTATTTTCATTAATAAAATATTAATGAAAATATTAAAAATATTAATGTGCATCATATAACCTATAAATTTATCATTAAATATATGAAAAACATAAAAAAATAATTTTTTTAATGTATGATATAATTATTTTAAAATATGTAAAATATATATATATATATATATATATATATATATATATATATATATATATATATATATAACCAAAGTTTTAGAATCATCAAATATTTGTATGATTATACCACCTTCTCGAATCATCAAACATCTGAATAATTATACCACTTTAAAGTATTAAAACAAAATAAGCATAAAAACAATATACAAACAATCAAATCAAACACTTAGTATGACCCCTTCATATTTATTATAAAATCACAGATAAAATCTTATTACAAATTTCACTTTACAACCTGTTTATATTTATTACTAGCAATTGCACCTGTGGTGCAAAGGAACGCCGAAAGGAGGAGCTGTGTGAATGAGGGTTTAAGAAACACTGCTTGAAAACCACTTTCTTGAAGAATTTGATATAAAGTTTAGATATAAAGATGAATCTTATTAGTCTTGACTATTTTTTTTAAATATTTAAATTTGTAATAATTTTATGCAATTTTTATAAATTTAAATATTTGTTTTTATAGTATATCAATTTTATATTTAAAATTGTAAAGAAATGAGAAAAAAAATAAGAAATTCTAAAATATTGTTTTTAAAAAAGACATGAAAAATGGGGCCACCTAAATTAGCCCAATATTTTTCCGCAACCCATCCTAAATTATCCCAATATTTTTCTGTAACCTATCCTTTGCTAGAGAAGCTGGTTGAGGAAGTTTAATAGAAAACTGAAACACATCACGACATAGAAAAGGGTTTTGGACCTTTCTTGTGGTTTTGATATTTCTATTGTCGTTGCTCTAGTGGCCGTAGTTCCATGAGCAAATGGGTGAATTGTCGTGAACAAAATGTCTGGTTGTTCTTTTGAGATGTACTTCTCCTCATTCGGCCATAGTCAGCCATGTACATTAATAAAATGATTGATTTATATATTTGTGCGATGAGCTGTATATCGTGAATATGCAATACAAGTCTGTTTGTGAAATAACCTTTAAAAAAATGGTTTGAAGTTAAGTATATTACGACTCTGTAAGTGCTAATTGCAATTTTGGATGGAAGTTTTCAGTGTAATATTTTATTATTATGGTTGTTCATATGATTCAGTGTAATATTTAGTATATATATTTGTGTGATGAGCTGTATATTGTGAATCTGTAATACAAGTCTGTTTGTAAAGTGCAGTTGTTCTTTTGTATCCCTCAATGTGAAAAAACAAGTATTCAAACGTGTTTCACAAGAGTTGGATGGTGATCCTCCATCAACACCTTTCATCGCCTCATACATGCATAGACCACTTGCACTTGAGGATTTGCCTCTTATTGAAGTTGCACGCTCTTGGACCTTCTCCTCCTGCTGCAAAAAAACACCTTGGAAACACATCTTCCCTCCTATGGTTGTACATGTCCTTCCTCGTTACACCTCCATCCCATTGAAAGACTCATCATCCTATGTGGACTTCTGTTGGAGTGAACTCCTTCTATACTACCCTTTCCATACCCTCCCTGACGACATCGACACATCTGACACGACCATTGTTGCACACTGGGAACAAACTAGACACATGTATCAGGCTTGGCATGTTCACCGCACCCCGATCGACCCTGCCCATGCCGAATATTGGTGTTCATCTCCTGATGCCCCTCCCCATGCCCCCACACTCGACATGCCTGAATGGAAATTTCTCTCTCAACTCCACCCAAGTAACAACATCCTCCTCAATGAACTTGAAATGCTTGGCCATTGTGACTTTGATGCAAATTATAATTGGGCCGAAATGATGTAGGGGGAAATGATGTATGGAACAAGAGGAGGGGGAGAAACGGGGAAGAGGCAGGAAATGTATGGCTAAAGGAGGTGTCAGAATTTGTTCGCGGGGGAAATGGAAGGTTCAAGACTTGCAGGAGGATTTTTGACGCATTACCATAAGGGAGATCTTCTGCATGCATAAGAGTTGGTCGCACTCGTTTGATGCTATTGAAGGTGTCCCTCTTTAAAGATAGTGTGAAGAGGAATTGTCGCCCTTTGATTTTGCTATATATTTCAAGGACAGCTCTAGGATCTGTTGAGAGGAGGCAAAGTTCCTCTGCAGAGATGCCTAGGAGGCCATTTGCGGCCTCGTTAAAAGCGACAACATTCTCGAGGTGGCCAGTGTGATCGTGCAGCTGGAGGCGGAGAATGTAGCGGTAGTCGCACTTGGTGAAGGAGCCTTCACATTTTGAGCAACGCCACGTGGTATTGCATACCATCAATGGTCAGTGGGCATGCAAGGAAGTAGGAATCATGCAAGTCAATTGAGGTAGCAGTAGCACGGAGCGACATACATGGGACATTTTCTCTGGGCGGAATTGAGAGGATGTTAGCAATTGTTTTTGTATTAAGTGGCTTCTTGCTGATGCCCGAGTATTTGCGACTGAGCGAGGGTGACGAAGATTGAATGCCTTCTTTCTCGAACCATTGCTTTAGTTCCATGGTTTCAGCGATCTTTGGATCTATAACCAGGGAGGTGGTAGGGATTGTGCTGATAGTTTGGCCATTGAACTCGACGATCCTGCCCCCTCTAATTGCAAGGACAGAAACTACGTGAGCCATGCGAAGTTCAGAGAGTTCTCGTCCTTCAACATGCCATTGTTCCCCCCACAAGGTCACATCAATACTGTTTCTGGACATGTCGCAAAGACAAATTGTCTTTTTTGGAGTTTCAAAGCCATCGCGTTTGTGGACAATAGAGGCAGGAGAGAGTGAGCTGACAATACCTATGACATCAATGATTGAGTTAGTAGGTGAAAGTTTGAGGGAATTGATAGGTACAAAGTGGAAGGTGTGGGAAGGAATTGTAAGGTCGTCATTGAAGACTTGAGACACCGTTGATGAAGAGAAGAGGAAAATTTCAAATGGGCGTCTTAGATGGTTATAGGAAGGGTTGGGGACCTTTATGGTGCCATTTGCAACATTGTAGATGTGGCCAACTTGAATGAGAGCATGAAGGGATTCAGCCAATTCATTGAAGGTAGAGACGTGGATTTGCTCGTTTCTGTGGTCGACAAGGTCAAAGCCTAGTGATTTTCCGGAGCCACGCACATTGGTAAAATGCCGAAGGGGTGTTTTTGAAAGGACTCGGCCCTTGATGGACCAAGTTTTTATAGTAGGGGAGAGTGCTTTAAAAGGGAGAGTAGTTGAAGATGCTGGGGCGGGGTCTTGGGAGGACAGTGAGTGAATGTGAAGGGAGGGTGGTGATGAAAAGGGAGAGGCAGAAGAGAAGGATGCTGTGACTTGGGCCATCTGTTCAGCAGAAAGAGAAAGAGGGCATGGGTCACCAACCAATGGGGCCACGTGCTGGGCTACTTTGAGCTCGACAATAGAGAGTGAACTGCAAGAACGAGCAATGTATTAATGAAGTGGCGATGTAGAATTTTAGAAATAAGAAAGGAAAAAGAGGGACATAAGAGAAAATCCATTATAGGGGAGGAAGGTGGGAGGTGGTTTGCAGTAAACATACAATGTTTGATGCGAATACATGCATGAGCTTCTCTTCAAGAGAACAATGGAGCCTAAACCCAAGTCCCCGTTCTGCGCGAGGGCAGTGTGTGAAGAAGGGAGAAGGGTAGAATATTTGTGAACACCATCAGAAAGTGAAATGCGGTACCGAGTTGTTGAAGTCTGGGTAGAGATGATCTACTCAAGTTCGACAACATAGAGGGTTGGTTGTTGGGTGGTAGCACCAGCTAGAAGAGAAGGAAGACAATTGCGAGATAATGACGTCTCCATGGCAGTACGGGTGGCTTGTAAAATCAAGATGCTGCAAGCGAATAGAGATATTAAGGTCAAGAAAGTGAAGAAGAAGATGTGTACATTAACGAAGGGAAAGTTTTACGTTGCTAATTTGCGAGAGATGAAGTGTAGAATTGCTAATTTGGATGATTTCCACTCTTCAACTGATAGTGGCAAATTTGCTCTACGGAAGACGTTACTGGAAGCTGTAGAGATGCATTTTTTGCGAACACGTTCCTGACAATGAGTAGTTTAAAGGCTTTCCCTATGGAACATATATTTTGGAATAGGGTATGTTGAATTATTTCCATGGTAAACAAGGCATAGGCACAAAATAGGTTAGGAGAGGATGTTGGTTTGTAGGTATAAAAGGAAAGGAAATAGTAATGTCAAATAACCATATCTGTAAATTAGCTTTTGAAGTATGCTACTTGCAACTGTATATCTTGAATATTCCAAGTTTTTTTTTTAACTCATTGCTAATCATGTTTCACATGACAATTTGAAACGTAAGCGTATAAGCAAATGGAATACATTGATTGAAATTGTAAATGGTACTAAGTAAACACTAAATAGCAGATATTGAAGCTTGGAACAGTAAAGTAAAATTGTCTAAGAATAGTAAAGAGTGACTTGCAAGTGCACAGTTTTAATATTCGAAGTTTTTTTTTTTTGAAATTATTGTTAATCATATTTGAAATGATATATGCACATCACAATTTGAAATGTAAGTGTATACAGAAATAGAAAACATTGACTGAAGTTGTAAATAGTACTAAGTAAATACTAAATAGTAGAGAGAGCAAGATTGAAATGGCTAATTTGACTCAAATAATTAGAAAGTAATTTATTTTATTTTAGAAAGAGTGAACCAAATGTACTAAATCTCTTTGCGAAAATCACATTAAAATAGATTAGGTTGACGCGTGTTGAACCAGCTAGTGTGAGGCATCATCAGAATAAGATGGAAAACCTGATCAAATAACCTCTTTAAATAATAAAAATCATTCTATTGTATTTAAGAAAGAGTAAACCAAATGATCAAAGTTGATAAACTTAATTTTAAATGTTAATATTTACTTTAATAAAAACAATAACTATTAATTTAATATTAGTAAAATGTAATTTATTTTATTTTACGTTATTTGTTTGTTTATTTATTTATTTATTTATTGATTGATTTTTTTTTTTGTTTTCTATATATATATATATATATATATATATTGTTTGTTTGTTTTATATATTATATTTTTATTTGTAATTCTATCTTTATTTTATTTTGTTTTTTTTATTGATTTTTATTTATTTATTCATATGTTGCTTTATTAATTTATTTTTATTTATTTTTAAATTTATTTATTTATTTGTTTTTATATTTTTTTGAATATTTTTTGTATGATAGCATTTAATTGTTAAAAATAAAATAAATATATAAATTCAAACTTGAAGTATGATTTAATTATTTTTAACATTTAATTTATTCGATAATAATAAAAGAAAATGAATAATTGAAATGAAATATTAAAACGATATACTCTACTCAACTCTGTTATTTTGTGACTCTACCAACAAATCATACGTATAATGCCTATACTCTTATTTGTTCTTTTGGCTGGCTATTCAGCTTCCTATTCAACTCTTTAATTTATTATCTAACTATTCAGATTCACCTAGAGCTATGTGCTATATCTTCTTTCTTAGAATGATTTTTGTTCTAAGTCACTGTCATGATTCTTGTTGGTGTCATCACCTTTCAATTTGCTTAACTCCTTGGCTCATGAGATCTAAACCTTTGCTCAGGAGGTCCAAATTTGCTTTGTCTTACTTGACCTAATTTTCTTGGTTGAATGGGAGAGGGGATGGCCTATTTATTGGCCTTGCTGACCCTCAAATAGGGCTGACTTGATCTGTAGGAGGGCCAACTTGACTAGGTTAAAAAATTCAATCTTCATCTTGAAAAAATCATATCTCGTCAACCGAGAGGAGTTAGAGGACGAGCCATACCTTGTTGGATAAGGTGTTGGCGAGCAGTATGAGATGGTGCAATCCATTCTTTTGTTTGCCTTGATTTTGTCCACCAAAATCTTGATTTAGTTCAGGAGCTGCTTATGGCCCATTCACCCTTTTGACATCTATGATAAATTTCTTCCAACATTAGGTTCCTTTTCAAGTCATTAAATCTAACATCTATGACAACTTTCTTCCAACATTAGGTTCCTTTTCAAGTCATTAAATCTGACTCGATCAATTGGCATGTTCCTTTCCAAAACCAAAACGTAATAATGTGCAATTGTGGTTCATATCTTTACATAAGCCTTGTAAAACTTAAAATTCTAGGCAATAAATTTTGACTCGCCTCCACATTTTCAACACTTGGGAGAATTTTGTGACCATTAACACAACAATAATTATATATATATATATATATATATATATATATATATATATATATTTTTAAGAATAGCTAGTTTATCCAGGTGTAGCAAGTTCTTCCTGCTCCAATCTGGGACCGTTACAATAATTGTAGCCAGGTTGCAATATTCAAATCGGAATATTTTGGCTAAGAAGCCTTGAGGGGGGTTACTTATTCTGCCAAAGTCATCCAGGATTTTCCCCTAGACCCAATTGCAAACAAAAGCACAAGCACTAGCCCGAGCACAGCCACAAGTATCCCTCAAGCGGTAAACATGTTGCTGGGGAGACTTGAACCCAGGAGGGGGCAATAACAACACCATGCCTTTCCGACCAGTCAAGGTCCCCCATTAACACAACCTTACATTTTGCATAATGAGGTGGTTTGTTGGCTGCAAATACATACTTGAAACCTGAAAAATTTAATCTAGGAAATACAGTATAAAGTTGGTAGCATTATACAGCAAACTGATACCACTAAAATAGCATTATACCCCTAATTCTAGACCAGTTATAAGGTGCATCATCATATATGTTACAATGACTTTAGGTATATTTCTATTAATGTCGTTTGTACACCTCTACATCATTATGCAAGAATTTTCATTGATCTTAACTAATCCAATGTAATGATATGTAAGGTAGACTGCAATGCTTGCAGCTTAATCAACATATTACAATATGAGTAAAAGCTAAGAAGAGTTCAAAATATAATGTATCTCTATTACGATATTAACAGTGCGTGCAACGTTAGTTTTTTTTTTTCAAACCCAGATCCGATGTACTATTCCAATAAAAATTTATACCTAGATTTTTTAAATCGAAAAATAAAATATTTTCCAGATCTAATTTTATGAACAGCAATACACTGAGTTCACTAACTTTAAAATGCAGCAGAATAGAAACCATTTACACAGAAAATTTGCCATAGTGATTTACCCTGGAAAACCCCAATGGGGAAAACCAGCAAACAAGTGATTCCTTTATTTCATTCCACAGAGAAAATAAATCTGGAAATTATTACAGCAATTTATGAACCTGTACTTGGCCCAAAAATCTGAGAAATTCACCCGTAGAAATTTGTCTCATACTGTGTACCAAAACAGCTCTACACAGCACGGTTTTCAAGGGCTTTACAGATTGTACAATACAGATCCATGCAGTACAATACAACAAGTTGTTGATGATCTGCTGCTTGAAAATTGCTTTTGTGCTGCTTGGAACTTTGTGCCCAAATTTTGTATGGGCCACCTTGAAATGCATGCCCTAGCTTGCCCTCCTTGCTACCCCTATAATTTTCTCTTGGTGCAACCATTTTCCCTCTTCCTCTTCAGCTCAAATCCTCACGTGTTCATGCAATGTGTGTCTCTTCCTCTCCTTAGATTTGCTTTTATAACTTTCCAATGACTAAAACCCTATCTCCAAAGTGATTGATGGTCAAGATGTAATCTTGATCACTTGAGAACAATGGTTGTGACTTAATCTCTCATTGACACAACTTAAGTCACCTTCTAAAGTAAAAATCATTTTAACTTTTATAAAATAAAGCTAATATCTAGAGAGTACCTTTTCAAACACTTCCACATGCTAGACACAAAGCCAATGTATAAGTACCTGTCCAAGCTACAACTTTTAACATACAAAGTACAACACTTCTATTGTGAAAAGTCTTGTGGCACTGGCAGAATCTTACATGTAACAGGATAACATGATCAGGAAAGATACAAGCTACGTCATTTGACTTTAGACCAAATCAAATTGCATCTTATAACAACGATATTACTACTATAAAAGAGCAAATGATAGAGATCACTAAGCAAAAAAATAGTTTCCATCAATATTATTCGATGTCTAGTCAAATTAGAGTCAAATTAAAATGCAAAATACTCAAATAGTTAAATGTAGAAGAATCGTGTAATGATCTGGTGAGTATGGAAAATAGATCCCAGGAATCGATGGTATTTATGAAGTGAATAGCCAAAAAAATGTGCCATCTATCCAATGGCTTGATGAGAATTTATTGGTCTGGTTATGCATGTAGATAATTTTCCTCTAAAAGTATTGAACTTGCAAGCGCTTATGATGTAAAGGGTACCATTGTTACCATACTTGGCTGACGGAAAAACTAAACTAGTAAAAAGAATATAAAAAATACAATTTTCTTAGGAATATAATTTGTGGACATTTATAGGCAAGTTAGCAAGTCATACACAAGTTGACAGTGTTCAACTTATGATAACTCACAAGTCAAAAGTCATTTGACCCAAATCAAACTTTGCCAATGTGAGTATGACTCAAAACCCAAATCAAGCTCAACCAACATGAGTATGACTCGCCCTGAAATCAAACTCAGTCAACACATGCATGACTCACCCCCGAGTCATTTTGACTCATTTGGCTTATGTTTCAAGTCAGATAGCTGGGCAATGAACTGGGACATGACCCCTTCCCAACCACATGTTCTCATCCCACTCCAGTGCGTGCATACAACTTAAGGGATACTTATGGCAATTCCTACTCTTTCGGGGATTCCTCAGCAAAGACAGTGCCTAGATCCATCCATGATCAAACGTATACCATTGGCATTGACACTCAGAACAAGTACAATTGCTCCATGCTGCATGTGGCCTATCTGGCATTTCTGGTTCAGTGTTGTGAAATGGATTTACTCCCAACTTCCACATTCATTCTTCAAACTTACTCTGATTTCTCCTACTTTGACATTATTTGCTTGTTCTGCACTCTAGTTTGTTGCCATTGGTCTCCGCTTACCCCTACGCTCCCCATCCAGCTTGCCAAGGACAACCTCCTATTAGGCTTACAAGGGTTGAACTTGCTACTCGTTAAGTTGCATAATCCTTCCACAGCACAATTTTTCCTGCAACTTGCAAGAAACTAAAATTGTTGGAGGATGAGGTCAAACAAAAGGGAGGTCTCCTCCCAAACGAGGCACTCCAGGTTGAATTGAAGAATTCATACCAAACACATGATCGAGTTGCACCCACAACACCAAGTTTTTCAAAACTTTGGAATTGTACCAGCATACCAAGATGTTCATAGTGCATGCATTCACAAGCTTGGAGTTTAAAAATTTGGGAGCTTTGTGCTTGTCTGGACAGGTTAGAGAAGCAGAAGCAAGTGCTCCTTAACTTTTGCAAATTGCTGACTAAGAAGCATTGTGGGATTTTGACCTCAAAATTAGCAGTTGGTTCTGGGGAACACCCCATTGACATTACCACAGATGTGCCTTCAATTATATTCCTCCAGCGTTGTAAACTCAGGTTTTATCCGTGTCTTACAGTTTTTTTCTTTTATCAGCTTCAATGAGTCTGCTAGATTCAATATTCAAGCAGTTTTGGTTGCATTTTGGCAAAACCAACCATTATCACAATATGTATATGTTAGTCAGTCACTTTCTCAAGTTTTGCCCCACTTGATTCCCTATGGACAGGTTTTCAAATTTCATTTAGTCTTTTTGAACTGATTTCTTTCAAGCAATTCTCTATTCAGGATAGGCCTCTTTACACATTTAATATGGGCACTTGGAAGGAGAGTAGATTATCTTGCATGTACCATTAGTGTAACAAAGTGAATTTTTCTTAATAGAATAGAACTCCTACCAACAAAATATATATTTGCCATCCACATATTGAACTCATTACCAGGATTCACAATCAATACACCTCCGTTATAATATATAGCAATGTTAGATGTCAGAACTCCTCTTATATATGTAGCGAACTCAACTCCACAAAAAATTGAATTCATCGCTACTAATTAATAGTTGCCAACAAATCCAATTCTTGACATGATTAATAATTACCTTCCACGCGAAGCAACAATCTAATGTTGCTGAGACTCAGAAACACCCTATAGGCATTAAAACCCATGATATGTGTTAAATTAACATCACCCTTCTATATGAAATAAACTCATGATAGCATATAAATATTTGCCATCGAATAAGCATCATACTGACATAAGAACTCCTAATGCTGATTATTTTCCTTCCATTGAACATCAAACTAAAAACCATCAGATAGCCAGGAAAAATTACAGCCCATGCTTATGTGCACCATTGTTCTGACCGTACAGGAACTGAGCTCATCACTAAGGTGTTGTGCTGAATATGACTCCATTAACCCATCCCCTGAAAGCATTATGATACATGTGCAATTTCCAATGAACTCAAACTCAAAACTACTGACTGACATAGCTCAGGGATTGAACTTATCTCAACTGACTTAATATTACCTTCCACTAAACATCAGACTAAAATCCAGGAGAAACTATACATGTACTTGGTTCCCATGTAAACTGACTCATAAGTCTTGACTAATTGTTGCCAATTGCACATCGCCGTCCACTAAGACTTTAGTAATTTACTATTTACAAGAACCGAATGCAATGCAGGAAGCCATGTAAAATCTATCGTTGACATTTATTATGAACCACTGGAATCAATTCACAGCAGCCCAAGACAGCAAGAATTGAGCTCCTATGTGCAATTGCCTTCCATTAAGCATCACAGTGGGAATCCCAAGACAACAAGAATGGAGCTCCTATGTGCAATTGCCTTCCACTAAGCATCACAATGGGAATCCATTATAACCCATAACCCATAGCAACATTAGGGCTCAAGTTAGGTGTAAAATTGAATTGATTACATAATACACAGAAATCAAACCCATGAATGCTAAATGGAAATTTCTAAAAAGAAAACAATCCATTCACACAGCTCTTTGCACTATGATCCACACTGGTCTGAATATTGAACTTTTGATTGCCCATAGACAATTTTTTACGGAGAAAAAATTTAAAATCAACAAGTACCAATAACAGCTTTATATAACATAACCCATGCTACAGCATAACTATGAATACTGATTGAAAAGTGCTGAGCACTAAACACAGAACTATTGATTGATAGTTGTCATCTGGCATCAAACTCATGAGTACTGATCACAATTCTTTGTGCAATGAATTTTTTATAGACTGAAACTTGACAGTTTTCTCACTATGAACGAACTAAACTCAACGATAACCCATAATAGCATTAGATCCCATGGCTATAACACAAAATTTAATCAAGAGAACCCATAGGAACCTTCAAACATGATTTACAATTGCTTGGGCATTGAAATCGTGACTTATGACTGAAAATTGCTGCAAGAATTGAACCCATGACCACATTCACACAGTTTGTTGCCACCAGAACCCACTGCTACCACTGACCAGTAATTGTTTGCTTACTGAACTTTCAACTGTCAACTGACAATTGTCTTCCTAAGCACAAACTAAAACCAACAACAACCCATCATAACATGGCACAAACTTTAAATCAATTGAACCTGTAGCAGCATTTGAACTTGAGAAGATTGAATAGCAATAGCTCAGGTGTTGCACTTTAGGACACATTTTCAGCTATTAGAAGACTTGCAGATAACCACCAGTGTAATTAGCATGTATGTTCAAGCATAGATGATAAAAGGAAAAAACCAATCATTTTTTTTAGGTGATAACTAGCATATCCTTAATGGGATGCATGTACCAGCACAATATAATCGTATGAATGCAAATAGCTCCCATTTAAATATAGCCAGCAGGTTGTCGTTTGCTGTCATAGTGCTGGTCCACCTTGTCTCTTTGTAAATATAAATGGCATCTATTGTAAATGGTTGAAGAAATGTTAAGGTAATTGTTTCTGTTTCCTAGAAAGTTGAAAGCATAAATAATGCCAGCAATGAAAGTGCGTTGGAACCAAGCATGTACATATTTTCTCCTTTGTAAACCATTTGTCTTTGACGTTATCTGGCAAAGGTATATATCAATAATTGATCCACAGTAGAGACTTATCTCCAATATCTAACCAAGCAACTATTGAAACTGAGAGACTTGAAAGTCAGAACTTCAAAATTTGAATACGTGCATAGAAAATCGCTCAAATTGTAATTTAATTCCTTGTTCACCCTGCAACCATTTAAACAGCAAGTGATTTCTTTCTTCTAAGCATTCCACATGTACAGTGTGTGCTCAAAATGTCATGCTTAGATTTGACTATGGGACACTAGAATTTTTAGGAAGATTGGATGACACGAGGATACTCAAATCTGCAAGGAAGATTGGATGTTCAAAGATGAATAGTTTTGAACTCGGATTATGTTTGACCGTAAATTTTCTGGTTTTTTTGCAGCTTCAAGAACTAACAACTTCACTGACAGAATTTTGGAATTTAATGGATACCCCTATGGAAGAGCAAAATTTATTTGATCACGTGACTTGCAACATTTCAACATCGGTGGATGAGGTCGGTGGATGAGGTCACGGTCCCAGGTGCACTTGCTATTGATATTATTGAACAGGTGAGCCATCGACATCCCACATGTTTTTTTGGGAGTTTGGTAGTTTTGCAACATTGATGTTGTTCTCGGCACTCATTTTTCTTGTTTCAAATATGCTTTTGCATCAAGTCTGCACTGACCTCTTACCTAGGCTGCTACATGACCCAGCAGCGATGGGAGAATAGTTGGAAAGGTTTTCATTCAGAAATTAAGCAAAGCAAAGCCCAATCGATGCGATATATAATAGGCATGCTAATTTTAGATCTAGCTATGATAGTGGACAGATCCCAGCAAATCTAAATCTAGATAGAGATGTGTTTCAAATGAAGATAAATTAGTGAAACATTGGTCTCGTCTCTAGAGACCTGCTATGCAACAAAAGTAAGAGAAGTCATTACACCACAGGACGCAGAGGAATCATTCAGCCATTCACTCACTGAAATATCATATGGTGTATTATAAAAGGCATTTAGTATCTACCTGTACCTGAGAGCGAGGACTCGTTAAATTCCAACAGAATTTGAAGCAGGGGTTAAAGAAACAGCGATAACAACAAGAGCACCTGGGGACAGGATCAAATGAAAGACACGATTAGTAGCTGAGTGTGAAGATTAAATAAAGGAATCGTGCCTTAAGGAGCCTTATGACTGACGAAACCAGATTTACCTGGTTAGTTCGGCTATATCCCTCTCGCTACCTAAAAATATCTAGGTACACTTATCAAAACAAAAACGCAAGTCCAAGGGAGTCGACAGTGGTCAGACGAAAAGGGGAAATGTCTAACCAGAAGGGAAATTCGACGGGATAATTATGCAGCTGAACTGGAAAAGAAAGGGAAACTAGAGGAAAAGACTACCTTAATCCTTCACCTGGTAAACTCCTTGCGGCGAGCGAACAGTGCGAGCTGGCTCCATACTCTGCAATGCTGTAATGACATGGCTGCATTAGGTTTAGCCAACAAAGAAACGAATTGACACAGACGAAATAATTATGCAGCTGAACTAGAAAAGAAAGGGAAACTAGAGGAAAAGACTACCTTAATCCTTCACCTAGTAAACTCCTTGCGGCGAGCGAACAGTGCGAGTTGGCTCCATACTCTGCAATGCTGCAATGACAAGGCTGCATTAGGTTTCGGCAATTAATTTTGAAACTGGGGCTATCTTCCATATCTGAGCGATTAATTTTGAAACAGTGAGCTGGTAAAAGGAGGAGGTGCCAAATGTGTGATTTTCACTGGCTGGAAGGGCGATGAGAAAGCCCTCTCATTGGCTGGAGTGAACAGTGACACTCAACCAAAGCCAGCAAAGGAACGCCTTTCGGCGTAATTATGAAATCCGAGGCTTATTACATATTTCACTTCATAAAAGTAGAAATAATGAAAATTATGAAAAATTCCCAAAACATTAGAACTTTTTAAAATAAAAACTTTTTGATGGGATTCATGAGACCCGATATATGCATATCCTTAGCACAACTTTTGTAACAAAAATGGATAAATAGAAAAAAGGTCTAAGCTTTATTATATAAGAGACACGAGCATCCTTTACCACTGGGCCAAAAAAATTCATTTCCCTTGTGCATGACAAAGCATCGCGCAATTAATGAAATAGCATCCTGCATTCATCAAGATTTATAATTAATTTTCAAATCTATAAATAAATAATTAATAATTAATTGTCAAATCTATATTAATAACCAATCAAAAAAATATAATTTTTTTCTTTTTTAAAGTTAAAAAAAATTTCAATTTTCAAAAATATGTTTTAATATAATTTTTTGAAAAACGTCATTAAAATTTTCTAATCCATTTTCAAAAATATGTTTTAATATAATTTTTTGAAAAATATAATTAAAAATTTCTAATTTTCAAAAATCAATACAATTTTTAAAATTATTAGAACTTTCTAATTTTGTCAAAAGCTTTTTAACTAAAACCAATTACAATAGTCGTAGTACTTTTTTTTGGCCCTGAAAATCATGGAAATTTTGGTAAGATTTTAAGAAAATCGGACAAGTATTTTTGTAAATCCAAGTTATAACTATCAAACTTTTATATTTTGGGTCCCTTAGAGGTTTTTGATAGTGCTAAATCCATTTCCACCATCAAAATCATGATTCAAACACTGTTACTATAAGATTTCTTAAATTTTTTTGGCCCGGATTTTGACCAATTTTAACCATCCAGACAATTCCTCTAGCTGGTTAGACAACTCTATTACAATATAACCTCAAATAATAATAATAATAACATATCTAAATGAATAGTACTTAGATATATAATAATAAGATATTACAGAATTATATAATAACAAGATATTAATTTAAAGTAGTAAATAAAAAATGATGCATACACCAATATAATAATAAAAAAATTCAAAAGGGTGAAAGGGGTGATGGTAATAATAATAATATTATTATTATTATTTTAAACCTAAAATAATATTATTAAACCTAAACTTAATATTATTAAACATGATATTATAAAGTTGTCATTATTAAACGTAATATTAATATCATTGAACTTAGATGTCATATTATATAATAAACCAAATAAAACATATATTATAATAAATCTAATATTATTATAAATCTATAATATTAGATTGTGCATAAATCTATAAATCTATAAATATCCTGTGCCCAACTCTTATGCATGCTCAAGAACTCCCTTACGCTAATGCATCCGCTCTCCTCCTACAAGACCTACAACCCACTCCTCCCCTACCCAACAAAGTTTCCCGCCGTCTATAGACATGCATTTCCCCCTCTGCCTCGCTATTCCCCATCCTCTCGTTCTATACATCCTTGCCCTTTAACACCTTCCTTCTCAATTTCCCACACCCCCTTCCCCATTCTCCATTGATGCCCATCGTTGACCCTGCAAACAAAATTTCTTCTACACCCCTGCCTTTCATTGTTGCCAAATCCTTTCCCTTCCCCTCACTCTCATTGAACCTCAATTTCCCTTCTGCACCTTCTGAAAACCTCTTCCCTTGACTACTAACTCTTCTTTTCCCTAAACGTCGTCTTCTATAATGCATACTACTTTTGTGATAGTTTTCTGTAACTATATGGGCCCTCTCTTTTTTGTAATAGTTCTCATGAACATATGGGAACCCACTCGTTTCTTTGTTTCCTTGTGTATATATTTCCATTCACTCTGTTTTAATGGCTCTTGTTAAAATATGAACATTTTCGCACTTGGATTTCACTTTCTTTCTTCATTGTTTCAACTTCTTTGCAACACACAAACATTAATTGAATGCACATGTGAATATGATATGCTTAGTATGGAAAAAAATACACAAAGTGATGCTTCTAATTATGGTTGAATGCACAAATAGGTTCCTTTTAGTCTAGCCCAAACATGCACAATGTTATTTCTTCCAAAACTAATAGTTGTCATTTCAACATCCCAACACTCAGATCGGCGCGTCCCGTAGTGAATACAATTCCACTTAAAACATCACTCACAACATATATATACTACTATTCTTTGTAATGAAAAACATAACACATACAAATAAAACAATAAAAAAAAGTCTAAAAAAGAAAATAAAATTCTTCATATTGATGCTTGATTCTCTTTTCCTTATACTTCACAAACACCTTTTATTTTTTACACAAATTTTCAACGATGCCACTACCCACTTAACAAGGAAAGAATCAATGCACGTCGTGGTCTTCTCTACACCAATCGTCAAGCCAACCTTCACTCCCATTCCTTCCCAAATTCGCCTCCTTCCCCTACCATCCACACAACCTCTCCCAATTCCCCTTCCATGTCCACTCTCCAACCAAACCTTTCCAAATCCTGCACTTTCTTCACCTCCCACCTTCCATGTACAATAAACCCCCCATGTGCATTCCTTTTCAACTTCCCAACAATTCCACAACAACCATATCCATCATGCACATCTTCGCTTTCATGAAAGGATCGATGCACTTAGCCCCATCCAAGTTTGTTGCACTTGTCATGAAGATTACCCATCCATGAAAAAAAACAAAAAATGGAAACATTTGTTGTACTCGATGTGCGTCTGAACGAAAAACCAATCCTTTCTCCTCCACAAAAAACATGGAACCAAGAACCTAACTATATGTCCTCTCCTGCCTGACTCAAGTTGAAGAGATGCTCATTTCCCATGTCAACCCCGTTCTTCAAGTCAACCATGCACGTGGATGAAAACTCAAATATTCCAGCCATAATATTAGATTCCCTAAAGATATCACTATATTTTCACCTCTCTTCCTCGCATGCTGTCAGAACTAGACATAATTGTTGTAAAAAAACTAGTAATGACCAAACATCCTATGAATTTTTTGTTAGCAGATCATGTGTTCTTGAAGATTTTCAATTCAAGTTAACAAATGACACATACTACAAATATGTTCAACTTAACCCACTTGCGCTCTTTGCTTTTCCTGTTACACCTACAAACGTTTCTAGCATGCTATTCCATATTAGCATCAACTCCCTCACACCCCAGGAAGCTCTTTCTGAAACTCCTAATTATGACCTTCCCCACCCATGCCCGTCTAAACTCCACCCATCCTCATTTTTTGCAACTCTACCAAATTCTCATACATAAATTGATGAAATACTTTCCTACATAGAATCCTCCAATTCCACACCCACCCATTCATTTCAATGGCCTTTCTCCAGTCAATTAATACAACACAGAGGGCCTCTTCTCCATGGCCTTCCCCAACCTCTTCCCCACCGAATCTTCCATGATTAACCAACCAAGAATTTCAAAAGTTGATATGCAAGAATAAGCTTTGCATCTAATGCGCTACCATGACAATCGTTTTGGCCAACATCCTAGACTTCGCTATTACTTGTACAACCTTATCATCCACCATTGCAGCCAAGAAAATTATTTTGTCTTCATTATAAGGGAACTTGTGAATACCATTATGTAAATAGTCACAGATCTTCGACACCACCTTCAACATATTCTGCCTTCCACGATTCCATAGTAGATTATGCGTTTTAACTAGTCCTTGCACAAAAACCGTTCATTCTGGACTATGGCTAGAGGGGAGCTTAGTGACATGATTATTCAACAAGGTAACCCTACCATCTTATTCACACTAAGTGCAGCTGATACCCAATGGCATGACTTGCATATGTCCATGCCTTCCAACCCTCTATCCAGCACATGATAAAACTCGATGGAGAATCAAAAACATTGTTGCAAACCCACATCATGCATCTCAATACATCCATTACATATTCACAATATTCCTGGAAGAGGTCCTACTAAAAGGATTCCTTGTAAAGGATTATTGGTGCAGGTATGAATATACCATTTCTTTCCCTTCTCTCCTTTCTTTACTTTCCCTTCCATGCATCTCTCTTACTTATTTTTGGCTTTCTAGATAAGGTATGAATGGAAACATCGAGGCTCTGCACATATCCATGGTTTCTTGTGGTTTGAAAATGCACCTGATATGTACGCCCTCGACTGGACTAGTGCTATAGATGTCCGTGCAACCCAACAATTATTTGATATGTACATCACTACTTGAAACCCTCGCCACCTCCACAATCAAGCTCATGGCATAAATAATTCGTATATACATGACCCATGTCTCCTTGGGACCCATGAAATATTTCTTCCAATTAGCCGCAAGACTATGAAAAACTTGTTAATTATGTCCAAAGAAACACAAGTTGTCACTCCTCTACATGTCTCTACAAAAGAAATAATTGTACTGCTTGCCTCTATGGAGCCCCATGGGAGGTTCGTGAGACCTCTTCTCTACACATTGATGCTACCGGTCGAAAAGTGTATTGCCTTGCTAGAAATCATGACAAGCTAAATTTGCACAATGCTCATATGCTTGCAATATGAAGTTCCAACATTGACTTTCAATTGGTTCTCTCACACCATGTTGTGTTGAACTACATTTAAAATTATGCGGCGAAAGTAGAGGTGAAGTTTGAAAGCTACTACCATATGCTCTCACATCTCTTGCAAAGCACCCCCCCCCCCCAACCCCCAATGCTTCTCCTGTGACTGTCATCTACAAGGTCCTTACCGAAATGGTCATTGATAGGGACATTGGTGCACAAGAAGCATGCCACATGCTCCAAAAACTCCCACTAAAAAAATGAAGTCATTATTTTTTCTCCCTCAATGTTAAAAAAAAAGTATTCATACATGTTTCACAAGACCTAGATGGCCATCTTATAGTAACACCCTTCATCACCTCATACATGAAAAGATCTCATGAACTTGTGTCATTGCCTCTTATTGAAATCACACGTTCCTGGTCCTTCTCCTCCCGTTGTAAGACATCACCATGGAAACATATATTCCCTCCTATTATTGTGCGTGTCCTTCCTTGTTACACCACCATTCCATCGAGAGAGTCAACATGCTATGTGGACTTATGTTGGAGTGAACTCCTTCTGTACTGTCCTTTCCATAGACTTCTTGACGACATTGGAACAACTGACGTGGCCATTGTTGCACATTGGGAACAAACTAGAAACAAGTATTGAGCATGGCATATTCACCAAGCACCTTCGGACCCAGACCTCTTAGACTCTGACAATTTCTCAACTAATGAAATTCACCCCCCCCCACCATAGACATGGATGAATGGAAATTTCTCTCTCAACTCCAGCTAGGTAACAACATCCTCCTTGATGAGCTTGACATGCTTGGCCATCATGATTTTATGAAAACCATAATTGGGACCACTCTCTTATACCTTTTCACTTGCAAGAAATGACCATTTGCTTCATTGAATTCAACTTCTCCTCCAAACCTCCGCCAAATACTAACTCCATGTCCATATTTTCTTTCCTCCTTGTCCTCAAGCCAAAACATAGCATTCAATATCGTTTTCTCCCACTTATGCAACAATGCCTCCACCACAATTTTAAGAATGATCATCTAAGGTACTGTTGGCACTGGCAAGTATTTCCTAATTGAATGCCTAAAAAATGCCTTCCTAGCCAACTTGACCAATGCAGAAAACCCACTCCTTTTGATTTCTCCAACCAGTCACTAGTACATTTGGCAGAAATTCCGACACTTGGTTTCGACACTTTTGACCAAATGTCAGAAATTTCCCCAAATTTGTTCAACTTTTTCAAATCCCGCCCGAAACCATCGCTATACCGACGTTTAGAGGAAAGTGTCGCAATACCGACACTTATAGGCAAGTGTCGGTCTTGCGAAATTTGAAAAATAGCGTTGCTCTTGCGACGGATTTCTGAAGTATGTCGTTATTGCGACGTTACATAAACAATGTGTCACTATTGCGATGTTTGGAGGAAACTGTCGCTATTGTGAAATTTAGAAGAATGCGTCGCTATTACGATGTTTGGTGACAAAGTGTCACTCTTGCAATGGTTGGTGGCGATGTGTCACTCTTGCAACGGTTAGGCGATATGTCACTCTTCCGACGGTTGGTGGCAAAGTGTCGCTCTTGCGACGGTTGGTTATGATTCGAACTTGGTTGGTTATGGTGTGAGAACCTAAGGCAACCATTGAGTTATGATTCGAAATTTTGATCATGAATTGTCCCATAATTGAAATGTGGACCGGATATTAATTTATGTTGGCGCTGGCATTTAAATTAATGCCACAGAGGTTCCATGTAATGTTTGTTGATATACAGTGGTAAGTTCATGCAAGTGTAAATTAAAAGAGAAACCTTGGATACAGGATCTATTTGGGCTTTAATAGAAGGGCAGTTACAGGTGTAAATGAGTTATGTTATGGTTTGAACCATATATGTAAGCTTCGCATCGAGAATTGAAATTCTAGGTTGGTTGGTGTTATAAACAGTAAAAAGAGAAAGGGCTTCCGAAGGGAGTATTGAAATTGTCAACTTTATGTTAAACCGGAATTAGAGTATTCATTCAATTTATTATAAAATGGGCTATCGCAAGGGAGTAAAATAAAATATAAAATTGATATACACTTTTTTATTGGGAGTAAAAAGCCCACAGTTTTATTAAAAATATAAAAAATTTGTAAAAAGCCCATAATTTTGTAAAAAGCCCACAATTTGTAAAAAGCCCACAATTTGTAAAAATCCCACAATTTTGTAAAAAGCCCACAATTTGTAAAAAGCCCACAATTTTGTAAAAAGCTCACATTTTGTAAAAAGCTCACATTTTGTAAAAAGCTCACAATTTGTAAAAAGCCCACTTTTATTTTCTTTTTGCTTATTGAGCTCCCATTGAGTTCAACACGGCTTCGGTTTTCTACACCATTGAGAGAGATAATTGCTAAATATAATTATTATTTTCTCTATAGGATAATTTGCATCAATGGAAGAAAACATTAGAGGTGGAAAAAAAATTCAAAAGGGTGAAAGGGGTGATGGTAGAGTTTATTGCCCTTGCAAAAAATGTTGTTTGAGAAATAATGTTAGAGTTTTAATAGCAACAGCAACAATGCATTGTAGGAAATATGGGCACATTGATGGTGGATCGAATGACTATCGTCCCGTGGTAATTAATTATCTATCTTCATTTTGATTATATCGTAAAATTTTATATTATTTTAATATTTTTTATATGCGCATTAATGTTTAATTATTAATGTTTGTAATTTTCATCAAGGCACAGTTGCCCCCCAACTTTTTGCAGATGATCAACTAACTTCCACAGCTAAATAGTAGTAGATTAGATGATGTTGCACCAGTACAAGAGAATATTGCAGCAAATATTAGTATTGGAAATGATGTTGTACAAGGTGAAGAACATGAAGCGAATGATGAAGGTAATTTTAATGATCCCATGGAGGTAGATCATGATGACGGTAATGAGACAGTTCACATTAATTATGGGACAAATCAAATGCTCCAAGACTTGTATGGTGAGTCAGATGATGATGGTGGAGATAGCAGTGACGGTATTTATGATGTACCTCTGATTGAAAGGTCAAGTGAATGACTTTTTGAACACTCAAATGCAACTCTTCTCTCTGCTACATTGTTGTTGGTGAACTTAAAGGTTATGAATAATTTGTCGAACAGATGTATGACACAACTCCTAAGGTATGCAATATGTATATATGATCACATATATGTAAATTTTGATTATTTTCCCTTTTTTTAGTTGTAATAAATGTGTAAAATAATAATTCAATACTTATATATATATATATATATATATATATATATATATATATATGATTAATAATCTTTACATTAACTAGTTTTTGTTTATGTTGTAGATTGTTGGGTGAATATTTGTTACCATCGCCAAATACTTTACCTCGAACATATCGAGATCTACGTGCTATTATGAAACACTTTGGAATGGAATATAACACTATATATGCATGTCCTAAAGATCATATTATATATTACGAAGAACATGCGTTGAAAACAGAATGTCCGAAATGTGGTACCAGTAGATATCGAACAGATCAACTAACCAAAAAGGTGCCTCAAAAGGTTCTTCGTCATATTCCCATAATTCCATGTTTGCATCAAATGTTCAGGTGTAACAACATAGCACAGTTTATGGATTACCATTCAAAGAATAGAAGTGGAGATGGTGTTCTTATAATGCCTGCAGATGGTTCTGCGTTTAGAGAAATCGAGGAAAAGTATGTAGATTTTAAAAATGAACCTTGTAATGTCAGGATTTCATTGGTAGTTGATGGTGTTAATCCATTCAGAGAGCTTAGATCTACTTACTCAGTGTGGCCTATTTTCGTTATCAACAATAACATTCCTCCTTGGATGTCAATAAAGAGGGAGCACATAATGTTGACTATGATTATTCCAAGTATTTGATACATTATTTTTTTGAATGTAACATTTTCATTTCTCTCGTTGTTTTCATAAATATATATTTTATTTATTTACTTACTTATATATACATATATCATGGTAGTAATCATTATGTACCGTAATTTTGAACAATTAGGTAAGTACCAGGTCAAAGATATGAATGTATATATTGAGCCTCTTATCGATGAGCTAATACAGTTATGGCATGGCATCACTATGTATGACATCACTAAACCAATCAAGCAGAAGAGATTTCAATGTCGTGGAATGCTTGTATGGACAATTCATGATGCCTCGGGACTAACACATGTTTGTGGTATGTAATATTTCGTTGCACTTTAATATAATACATAATTATCTAAATTAGATATACCATATTGCATGTTTTAAAAATGATCTCATAGTATATATAATTGTTATTGATCCATCTATTGCAGGTCTTCAAACAAAGGGTAGATTTGCATGTCCAGTTTGTGGCCCTAAGATGAAGTATCGTCATTCGCTAGACTTAAGAAAGATGGTGTTTGATGAGTTTAGGCACTTCCTCTCAAGGAACCATAAGTATCGTACTACTGAAAAACATCTTTTCAATGATAAAGAAGAAACTGGATTAAAACCACGAAGAATGACACCTCAGTTGTGGACGTTGGAATATAACAGAATTAATAATCGTTAAGCAGCTGGTACGTAATTTTTGTGTGTGTATATATATATATATATAATGTTTGGAATTTTTGTTTTAACTAATGAATTTATTTTATTGTATTTTATAATTAATATTGTTCTGATTTATTTTATTCTTTGATATCAAGGTCATCGTCGCAGTGAAGGTACTAATATTGTACTTCCACTTGGAATGAAATGTTATCCTTCTCAATTCGCGAGGTTGCCCTACTATGAGGACCTAAAAATAGCTCATTTGTTTGATACAATGCATGTCGGGAAGAATGTGACAGAAACGTTATGGCGAACCATAGATGGTGCACATGATAGAGATAAAATTGACAAAATTTGTGCTGACATTGAGAAACCGAATCATGCAATGAAAAGTGTGATCGACAGATCAAATAACAATGGAGGTAGAAATTATAATAATATTCCATGGTTATTAACAGAACAACAAAGAAATGATGTAAAAGAGGTCGTTAGAAGAATTAAATTTCCAACAAGTTTTGCTTCAAACATAAATAATATCTTAACGAAGAAAGGTGACTTCAGTGGGGTGAAAACACATGATTGGCATACCTTTGTTAAGGTGAATATTTTGGTATACGTTTTTGTATGTTATTGATTGAATACATATTTTAAATTTTCCTTTTTTTTCTGTTTAATGTGGAAACCAATAACGATTCATTTTTTATTGTTATAGTATGTTCTACCTGTATCTCTCCCAAACGACTTCAACAACAATGTCAAACAAGTTATATATGGTCTTAGTAAATACATGAGGTAAGTAGTTTTGATTTATACACAAAATCTAATTGCTACAATTTCTTTTCGTACTTGATGAAATGATGTATTAATTTACTTGTAATGAAATATATATTATGTTTCATTGAAATAACCTTACGTAATGATTTGCAGATGGTTGTCATTGAAAGAAATCCATCAAGATGAAATAAAGTATTGGAAGAGAGAAATTCCTCGGCTAATGTGTGAAATGCAAAAGTATCTACCTCCAACATTTTTCAATGCACAAGAACACTAATTGATACACCAAGTTGAGGAGATTGAAATGTGTGGACCAGTACACACAAGGTCAATGTGGATGGTCGAGAGGCACCTGAAATCCTTGAAGGTTTTGGTTAGACAAAGAGCACGACCTGAGGGTTCTATGGTGGAGGGATATGTGGTATATCAATCCATGGTGTATATTAGTCATTATCTTCCTATATTAGCTGCGTCACCTATGAAGGCGGTGGATTGCATTTGGGATGTGAACTCCATCAAAAAATTTGAAGTGGAGCACCTGTTGGGAAAAGGTAGAATGAAGAAAGTGGGAGGTAAAAGATTTATTATGTATAATACATATAATGTTTCATTTTTTTACATCATGTATATGATCATTATATTCATTTAGGTCTTATTCTTTCATAGTTTATTAATTAATATAATTTACCATGGTTATAAGTAATATTTATTAATATTGGTGAATTATTGTTTTTTTATTTAGGTGCTCAAGATTATGAGGCGCTACTTTTATACATTGCAAACAATCTTGAGTGGATGAGTGAATGGATTGAAACATGTAAAGCACGTAACGACGGTAGGTTATCATGGCAACTACTGTCTGAATTGATTAGAGAAGCATATCGTAGTGGAGATGGAAACGTTGTGGACAGGGAAATTGATTTAGAATATGGTTTGAAAGATAGAAAGGTAAGCAATTAATTCACCTATTTTATTCATTGCTTATTTTATACTATATTTATAATGTGACAACAAGTTTGATTTTTCAGATAATTTTCATGCTGTGTAAATTATATGATTAATTATTAATTGAGAATGAATCTTTTTCATGTTTGGCATATTGTAGTTGAAACACCACAAGGCTATGTGGTGCAATGGTCGTAAATTTTGCGTTAAACAGTTGGATGATAACAGGAAAACTTCTGATAGTGGGATAACTGTAGTATTCTAGGTCACTAATGTTTCCTCCAGGAGTGACAGACATCCTCGAGAATCTGAAAATAGATATTATGGGTTTTTAGATGATATAGTTGAGTGTGACTTTAATTCCTTCAAAATAGTTTTTTTCGATGTCAAATGGTATAGGCTACGAATGAATGTACATGATGATGATAGAACACTTATTCAACATGACAATGGATTTCCAATGGTTAAAACATCACAGTTTGAAGCAGGAAAAGATCGCTATGTTTTTCTAAGCCAATGCAAACAAGTCTTTTACTTAGAGGTTCCAGGTGAGAACGAATGGTCATTTGCTATTAGATATGATCCAAGAGGAAGGTCGGTAGAGTATAATGTAGAGGAAGAATATGATATTGATCAAGAAGAAGATGATGCAGTGGCAGATGATCAGGAAGATGCATTGACAAATGAAGAAGATATATTAGAAGATGAACCAGGGATAGGAGATGAGGCAACAATTATTGATGATGATGTTGATGAGGATATTATTGAAAATGACATAATTGATGATGATGATGACATGGTCGATCATTTCAACACCGTTTCTGAATCAAATGTTGGTATAGATGTCGATAAGTTGGATGAAGATCAAGAAGATACAGAAGAAGAATATTGATACAGATGTTATTTTTTTTCTTTTTACCTATTTATTCAAAACACTCTTAGAAATAATAAAATAAGGAACAATTGTTCTAATTCTTTCATTTTGTCATTATTTCTAGCAGTGTATAAGCTACATAGAATTAGAAGCATAATATAATTATGTCTTTTACTCTTCAAAACATAATATAAGGCAAGAATAATGACTTGAATTTGTTGTCTAGAAAATATATGTTTGAATACTTGGCTCCACCCAACCTTGATACTTCTCCCCGAAGTTATCCCCTCAAGCACAGGCTTTCAAATATAATTTTGTGTTTTCCTTTTCACTTGCTTCTCTCACAACCTCTCCTCAGACATCGTGAGTCCCCTCCAACAAGAAGACAAAAAAAATAGAAAAAGTATCTTTGTCTATTTCCCATCTACCACTCATTTTTGTAGTTGGTAACTACCTCCACCTCACCAACATGTGGCAGGTAATTTCTAGCTCATTAATGGGCCTTCTTTTCCCACTCCTAAAGGAAACATCCTATCTTTTATGGAAATAAATAATTGGCTAACTCCATAGTTTCACAATAAATATAATTATTCAGATTAGATGCCTAAGGCTTATTACTAGGTAATTAATATTCACCCTCAATTTGTAGCCTCATCTGTTTTCAACCAAATGTATTCCAACATTAATTTTCTAAACCTCCTTATTTTTTATAAACATCTAAAATACATTTTTTCAATCATTCATTATCAGTAATAAAGTACTAATAATGAAATTCTCCATATGTCTTTCAAACTTTAAACATTATAAAAAGTAAAACACATATATACAATTAGTTACATAAAAACCTCAAGTGAGGGGATGCCACAATTTCAGGGTGTGCATGAAAGGTAGAAGTTCATGTGCAAGTTAAAATGTGTAGTAAAGAAGGGGTTAACGTCTCAACCTAGAGGGATTAATTGTAAATCATATCGATATAACACATATGGTCAAAAACACAAGAGGAATTGTATGAAAATACTTATCCTTATATACTAATATCGAAGGAATGTACCATATATCTAGTGGATGTCACACCAAACCAATCCATTTCATTACCCACATGCTCTTTTTACAAAATCACACCAAACCAATCCATTTCATTACCCATGTGCCCTTTTTACAAAAATTCTTACAGAATCGATTTCATTATCTCTGCAACGGCGCTAAGAGTTCGATTCTCACCTAATCGATTTCATTATCTCTGCAATAGTGCTGAGAGTTCGACTATTTGTTCAACCGGTCAGCTGTTTGTTGGTTCGAGGGTTTAGCAGGTTCAGGGGTTTAGTAGGGGATCCGTTGGTTTGACCACCAAAATGGTAAGCATACACCAATCCTTTAGCTGTAATGTCCCGAATGTTATAAAAATTTGTAATTTCTTGTTAATATGGATGGAGGGTTTCAATACCTGGGCTTTATATTGAAACCGAATGGTTACAAAATCTGTGATTGGGGTTGGCTCATTTATTAAATTGATAAGGGGCTCAAACACTAGATAAAAAAGTGGATATCTCTTGGGGGTAGACTTGTTTTGATAAAATCCATCCTTCATAGCATCCCAATCTACTCGATGTGCATCTTCAAGTTACTCAAGGGTGTTATCAACAGATTATAAACCATTATTTCTCAATTTTTTTGGGTTGGCACAAGTATATAAAGGAAAATCCATTTGGTTGGCATGTATTTGATTAATCCTCCTACTGCCCTTGGTGGTTGGGGGAATAAAGACACTGTGACTTTTAATATGGCTCTCCTCTTAAAAAATTTCTGGCGAGCAGTATCCATCAAAGGACTTTGGAAACAAGTAATTTGTGTTAAAAATATGCAAAATAGGGAATTTATTATGTGGTTGTGTAATGCTGCTTTGGATTCCTCACATGTCTCGTATTGTTGGAATATCCTTCTATCGATAAAACACTGGTTTTATGGTAATCTAAGGTGGGCAGTTAGTTCTGGCTCCACTCCTGCAATAGGCCTTGAATCACTCTCATTCATGATTGGATCACATTATATGCCTAAAAAAAATGGATTTATATGTGATTAGCCAACTATTTTAACTTTGATAATTTACCCAGAAAACAAATTGACATTAAACCTATATTTACCACTAACCATATACGAAATATAACTGTGCTAGAGATTTGATTTGTGCAACCTAGTTTATATGAAATAAAATAAACTATTTCATTCACTTATGGTGATTCTCCTTTTAGATATTAACGTCGAATAACATAAAACCAAGGTATAAAGGAAATATATAGAAAAATACAGAGCATAAAGACAACTAAACTAGATTGCATGTAGATAAAACACACCATAAGAAAATCACACTAGATATGGTATTAAAAAACCACATGATACTATTCTAATGGAGGCATGTCAAGCTTGGTTTTTTGGGCCTTGACCAGCCATCTTGCACCCTCTTAAAGTGATATTAGATTACAGAATACAATAGATCATCACATAAAAAATGACAATAATAGAGAAGAACCTAGCATTTAGCTTATGTATTACTAAAGTTCAGTATGTCAATACATGATGAGCTTAGTGATTCATACCCAACTGAGAAAAAGTGATACCAGACTTCAAACTAACAATTCAACCATACCATAACATCACTAACCTATCTCTAAGCTTTAAATCATGTTATAAAATTTGATTACATTACAAATCTCGCCAAAATGAAGCCAATCACATATAAAGAAAAACAAGAAACAACAACCCTCCAGTGATCAATCTGGTACAACCATTATCTAACTAAAAATATTTGGTCCATTGTGTGAGGGTTTCTTTGGAAAAAAACTACTTCCTCCTCAGGCTACTATGTTGACTGCAGGGGTGGGGTAGGTGCACACATTCCTTCAATATCATTTCATAGATATATTCACAAATATTCAATCATCTAGTTGGCCACGATCGCCTTTATATATCTCCAATAACCAATAGTCTTGTGCCTTGATTGTGGTGCACAAACTCTGTAACTGGTGCAAGAATCCCGTAACATGTGCATCAATCCCATGACTAGTTAAGGAACACCAAAATGAGTACAAGAGCTACACCTACTTAGGTAAGTGACTTGTAAAAGTTTTAAACTATAAAAATATAATAAATGAGGCATTTTGATCCAAATTAAATATGTACCTACCACATTTCGAACAATAAGCAACTTGTACTCAAATCCTCCAGATTACATCAAAAGAGCATGGAAATACTAGGCACATCCTTCAAAATTGGTAAAATAGGGGAGTGGTGAAGGTATTAAATAAAAAAAAATGAGACATTTTATAGGATTTACATCCCCCAAACCCGACTTCATTATGTGTCCTCACACAAATAGGGGTGTGCCAAATGACTCCATAAAAAACCAAAATTTTGAAGCCCTAACCCCATCACTTTTTCATTACGATGTTGATTTTTGATCTTGTGCCTTGAATCTTCTTCAATTGCCTCTTATCCCTCCTATGTTTAGTTTTCATATATGCTACATGCATCCTCTAACATTTGACTTTTTATTTTAAATATTATGTCTCCTTTACCAAGTCTTCATTTCTAGCCCTCAACAAAGAATTCTAAGACTTCAAGTGGTGGTCCAGAATCACAATTCATTCCACTTTTCTCTTCAAAGTTCCATTCTATTCTCATATTTAATTTTTCTCATCAAATACTTAATTGGAACCTACTCTTCCTTTTTTTCAGAGACTTCATACATATAATTGTCATCACAGTCATCCAGATCAGTTGATACAACTCCTAAAATGGAGATTTATTCTTTCTCAAGTATAAGTTCCCTATCAAACAGTAGTCAACCTAGTAGTCAGTCTTTAATATAGGGTCATATACAGAGTTTTATTCATATAAGGTCTTGGTTTTTCCTCCTTCCCAATCTGCATGTGTTTTATGTTGTGGCTCTAATGTATCAAAATTTATATAGAGGTTGACATCCACTAGGTGTTCCAAGAGGATTCTTTACTACATCAAGCTCAAACCTCTATCTCATTTATTTCTTGAAGCTCAAATTTTGTGTGAACCTTAGGCATCATTGCACACTAAAGAAGCCCCGAGAAAAGGTAATTAATAGATACCAAATAATTATCTCTACATGGAGTTACAACACAGGAGAACAAAAAATGTATTAACATAGGTCTAATGGGAAAATAATGTTAAACAAGAAGAGAGGCAGGTCTTAGTGAGAATAATGGAGTTATTAGAACCACCAAAGATTTGATATCATGTCATATAAAGGTGTGACTCCAAACTTGGATCATATTCCATTAACATGAATCCATATTTAATATGGTAATATGACTCTTGATTTCATCTTTCAAGAGGTTAATTATGAAGCTTATTTGTTTCGATAATTAATATACCTTTTGAGATTTTAAAATTTCACTACAAATAACCCAGTTTAGTCTCATTGTCAACTCGTCTCTTGTTTGGGTGCCTTAATGTGCAATGACATGTTTCCAGGACTGAATTCAATGCAAGGCATATTTGAAACTCTAGCTCTGTCTTCCGGTGTCTTATTAGAAATTATTTCAGTTTTCATTTTGTGTTTTCAAGTTAGATATTGTTTTCAAGTTTTTACATTTATAATTTTATTGCAATGTGGAAGACTGATCAGGGCAGTACAGGAACAACCCCGAGACAGGATGATCGCGGAAAGGGGCCAATGGAAGAACATGTAAAGTGCCAGCATTGTTCTATCTTCAGGTATTTTAGTTATTTACATAATTGAAATAATATTAATTTTGTTCAAATATGCAGACACCTGGCCATTGTATGCCTGATGATTCCCTCTTTGAGGAAGAGCTTTCTTCATCCCTATCTCCATTGCTCTTGCTGTGAAAAAAGGCGCGAAAATCAAGGTCAGAATTTGATACTTTGATAGAAGCGCCTCAAACACCTGAAACAAAAGAGAGGATAAAAAAACTTATGACCCAACTAGAAACATATCAGGTAATAATAAAAAATCAAAAGAATGTTTTTTTTGTTCTGCATGAGATGAATTGTGATAGTTTGATTTTTAATTTTTACATTGACTAAACTAACAAAAAGTTCTTTTGTATGTAGCGGTATTTGAAACTTGCTGAACTCGGTGTTGGTGATAGTGGGACACAAGGGCAAGAGATTTCCCAGCAACCCTCTCGTACACCTTCTACTCCTTTAGATGCCAACCAAGAAACACACCCTGCCCAAGCAGACACCCAGCCAACCGCTGAATGTGTTGGCAGTGATGAGGCTGATATGGCCAACTTCATTATTGTGTTTCCTAGAGCTACACGTGTCAGCTCCACGGGGACCATTAATGGCACGTTGTTGGTGAATGATGAAGGTGTCCCTATAAAGCACGTACAACTCCTAGGTAAGTTTTAATATTTTAACTATTTCATGTACTCTATCTAAAACATATTTTATCATGATTTTTATTTTTAAATTAATGATAATATCTTTTTTTTCTGTGTAGGAAACAATGATTTCTACAGGTTTTTGGAGAGCCATGTGTTCGTAATTTTTGGCCCAACCATACGCACAAGGTGGAATTCCCAGAATTCCAACCTGAAAAAAGAACTTCTAGATTATCTAGAAGCCCTTTTTGGGGTGGGCACATTTGACAGAACAGCGATGGCTCAGGTAGCTGGAAAATATTTGAAATATACCAGGGACACCTATAGGACGTAATTGCAATTTAACCATAGATACGAGCGTCCTCTCACAGTTCCAGATAGTGAGTGGAGAGCACTCATCCATGACGGAAAAGAGAAAAGGGCAAAGAAAGAAGGAAAAATTCCAACTATACCCGCAAGGTAAATTACAACTTTAATTCAATAGCTTTAATTTTCTCTATGTCTAAAATAAAAGTGTGCTACGTCATATCTGACTTCAATATTTTTATGATAGGTTTTCTGACACCTCGAAGGCAACCAAAGCTAGGATTGAAAAAGGGGGCCATCATAAGCTAGGCCAGGGCGGCTACTTGAAATTAGTCGCAAGAATTGTAAGTAGCTAAACATCTTATAATTAATTGTATCACCTTCCAACGTTTTTGTAATCCTATCAAATAACATTAAAAATACACAATCATATGTAATGTAGGGTGATGACTTCGGAACAGAAACTACAGAGGAAGATAAAAATATCAATTTCCATTTCGACTATCAAGCTGTAGTTGAACGTCGCAGAATCTTGGGGCAGGTCCCAAGATCCAGAATGCCTGATAAGGTAAAACGGTAACCTTTCAATATGTTTGTTTTCATCCATAAATTTAATGTCTAACAACTTTGTTTAAATCAAGGGAGCAACACTACCGACGAGGAAAATAACCCAGTTATAGAGCCAGATGTAGATGTTCCTCACATGCAACTTGGTCATTGTAGCAGGGACCAGGCCGACAATGCTACTATCAGTGGGGGTCATGACGGTAATTAATTTGCACTTATAATTTTTTCTAATTATACCTTGATGGTTGTCCTTATAACATTTTTGTTTAAATGACAGAGAATGTTTCCCTTGAGGATCTTACCACCAGAGAGGAAGACAGGGCAACAGTCCCAACGGTGACAACTGGTGCACCAGGTAAATAATCTCATTGCAATTTTTTTTATTAATATTACCGAACTAGTTCAATGATATTTAAAAACGAACAATTAAAATTTAATATTATCTGTTTTGGTAGGCGATGCCCCGTCATTGGATGAGACCAGACATTGTGACTACGCAACTAGGTTAGCAGTGCGGGTCGAAAGGCACGAAACAGGAGCAGAGCACGATGATATTGATGATGTAATTAGGAGCTTTAGAAATAGGAAGAAGAAAAAGAAAATTTGATAATGTAAAATATTGTATTATTATAAGACAAACGTTACCATACTTGGAACTTTTTTTGCATTATATAAAAAACTCATTTATCATACTATTTTTATGTCAAGCACTAATTTCAATGTTTCTTTGCGTACTTTTTGTTGAATTGTTTTTTTATTAGTTATTGAATTTTTTTTTTATGCTCATGAAAGTAAAAAATGAAATATAGATTGGGCATTGGGGAATTGAGAGTGATGTGAAGGGAGGGGCCATAAGAGCTTCCACCTTCACGTGGTTGGCCCTGTTTAGTAGAGAATAATTTATTGGAGCAATTTAATCTTGGAGCAAACCTCCCTCGATCCAACGTAGCAACAAAAAAATCACTGTTGACTTAGTTGCTACTCTTTCAGATCGTGGGAGGCTTGTTCCTAGTTCATGCGACTCCAATAAATTGTTCTTGAAACTAAGAGGAGCTTATTCAGGTATGTTTTGACATTTTCAACATATGTTCTAACATTATCATAAGAATGCATCTTAGAGTAAAAAATACTACATCAATTACTTGTATTTATTGTATAGATAATGATGGATTTTGATTGACTTGGCAGTGCAGGTACAAATCCTCTTTCATCATGAATAATACAACTTGTCAACCAGGGTCATGTCCAGGATATTTTTGCTTGTGCGCTTGACTAGGTTTGTAATGTCATATTTTGTAAGTTCCTTTACAGTTCATAATTCAATATTAAGCTTGTTCATTATTATTATCTAGGTTTTTTGTATGTGTTTTTTCATCTATTTGATTGTAAGCAACTCTGCATGTTTCCTGTTGTTCACTATGATTTCTCCATTTACCACTCCCAAGATGAATCTGACTTTATTGTTACATAGGTTACTTTATTGTTACTATGATTTCTCCATTTACGATTTCATAGGTTACATCATGTAAATTTGTCAATCTCAGGTTGGTGATGAGCTTTAGTTCTCCAGATTTGGGGCTTTTCTGATATTTTCTCCCTCATGTCATTCCTGCATCACCTCGTTGTTTGAGAATGCCAATTTTCTACCACTTGTACCAATTGGCACATGTCAATCTCTGAGTGGTGCCACATTTCACCTATTTTCGGCCCACTTGACCACCTGAAAAACTCAAATCCACACACCATGTGTCTTTATAATGGAGTGCCACATGTCCTAGATATTTTATATTCTAACATCATGCTTCTAATGTGTTATGTCAACCAATCACAGTGGTGCATGTGGCCTTGTGCCATGTCACCAGTCTCGAAGAGAGATTTGAGCCTTTTGTTTTCATGATTTTTCTATTATAATTTTTTTCTTTAGGACGGGAAATCCCTTTTGCAATAGATGGGTATTTTCCCATTTCCCTGGAGTCATCTCCTAGGACACCATTCAAGCCATCATCCAAGAGGCAATCTGCAACTCTCTGTTGTTGCCCTCTTGCCCTTGAATTATGCGCTTCTAGAAGACCAGTTAGGTCACTCTTCTAGCCCTTATCCCATTGCTTCATCATTGTATCAACTTCTCCCACATGCTGCTTCTATTTTTTTTCCACTTAAAGGAATAAAAAACTACCCTAGGGTGAGGTTTTTCCTCAACTATCCCTACCGCACTTATGGACCAACCAGTAATATGAAAATTTCCCTTACTTATGGAGACACCCCCTATGCTACTGCACATTCAATTCCAGGAGCTACTTGCTAAGGAACACTCCTACACTATGCCTAACGACCCTCCAAACAATCCCTCTAACTATTGTTGTATCAACCTCCCTTTTTGGTCTTTTAGACAAAGGTGACCCTCACACCATCAAGCACATAATGCTATCACAAGACTCAAACCCAATCCTACATCTGTTCTCCACAAATTTCTCTTCCAATTCCTTAAAATGTGATTTGTATTTTTTGAAGAACTTGGCCCTGGTTAGGGCACCTATCCCTACTCAAATCCACCCTTCCTCCCACCTGTAAGCCTTCTTCTTTATGTGTTCTTGTTGGAGACATGTGTGGCCTTATTATGGCTTGTAAGTACCTCTAATGGCCTTGCTACAGGACATTAGCGCATTTATATTTGTAAATGAAAATGAGCAGACATAACATGGACCTACTTTTCCCCAAGGAAAAAGGTTTAGATTTGGACTTCTCCTCCTAGCCATGATAGTCCATGGTGAGTAGAATGGAATGGTTAGATATGCTTTTTTGTTGCGCAACAATTCGGGACCTTGCCTAGTCTTGAAATTTCAATGACATTGGGGCTATGACAGCCTCCTACTCTACCTCTTGGGCCTTGGTACTGATGCATACAGTAAAATTGATCATATAAACTAACCAAGCCCTCTACAACCATATTTACAATCTCTTTTGTTCTTGGGAAAAATATACATCTGGCAGAAACTAAATTATTTATAAGGCTAATTTCTGGTCCTGGAAACATTGTATTCATTTTAGTCCCAAAGTTTAAATATTAACTTAGTTTGAGCAACCAGATAATACAATTAATCATGCAGTCTATAATCACACAGAAATTTGATACTTTTAATGTCTCAGCTACACTATATAATAAAACTATCTAAAATGTTAAAAATCAGATAGTGTTCTAAAATGCTAAAAATCAGATCCTCTAGATCTTGCTGGCATCTTGTGCAGCATCACCATTCAATTCTTCTTTAGGGACAACTCCATTAGCATGATGCACTTCTTGGTGAATCATGTATTTGAGTTTAGCGCAGGTATGATTTCTTCACTCTGGCCTCTACAACGTAGCTTGTCCCACAATGTACCCTTCAAGACTCTACGTTCCTCTTCAGGACCCTCCTCTTACAGCGAGAACGCTAGGGCTTCGTCCTGAGGTGTGCTAGATTTATGTGAGGGTCATCCATTTGAATCTTATAAACTCTTTGACGTTCACTCATGCAATCTGACACAACTTCATATTTTCTTTCATGCATATGTGTTCAAGTTTAGAATTATAGATTAGCACATGGTTAATTGCTGCAAAGTGTTGATTGTGGTACTGTACAGTTACAGTAGCAATGGATTTTTGTTTTGAAAGGAAATTTTTGTGTAATCCCCTCTCCTTCCTCGACACATCTGGATAGAGGGCGGCTATTCTGAGTCAATTAATTTGATTTGAACCCATGATCAATGCACTGTTGTTTGCCATAAAATTTCATTGTCCTGACAGGTCTATGTGAGATGGCCTGTCAACGTTCCTTTATTTCTCATCTTGCAGGTCCAAGCCAGGCATTGAGTCCAGTTTTTCTTCCTTTATTTCTCATCTATTTTTTTTTACTACTGTTTATATGTACCAAAAGTGCCATTGCCAATGAAGGTAGGTGTTACTGAGAATTTTAGGTGCAATTTATTTAAATTTCTCAAGTTTTTCCCCTGAAATTTCAACTCTTGAGCATGCATTTCATCCTTGCCTCAGCTCTGTCTGGTAGAGCAGACTAAAAATGTAATGGCAGACATGTTTGTTCAAGTGAAGCCTGGCCATATAGAACTACCACCTTTATGGACTCTGCAAGAGGATTGCGTTTTTTTTTGTTGCAATTAAAGTTGCATTTTGTTCATTAGGTAATACAAACTCTTATCAAATTGCAATATAACTAAGATGGGGCAGACAACATGCCATGAAAATCCAATTCAAAAGTGCTTGTTAGGGTTTAAGTAGCTTACAGTTCTTGTTCCTGACATTAGTTTTTGAAATATCAATTTGCTAAACTGTTTTAACCTAATTTTCTCTTGATTTTATGGAAATTGGGTGTTTGGATATAGAAAATTTAATCTCTATTATTTTGGCTTCTCTTAGTATGAATACAATTTTAATATGTAAAACCCATTACAGTAAGTAATCAAGTGTTCACTGGAGAAGCAATACCCAGTTTCAATACTCATGCTCTCCCCCTTAGTATGGTAGTTCACTCAAGTCCTCTACCTCCTGCATACATCCTGACCTATGAATCAATTAATTGCGAGACTATCATGCTGGGATACACCATGTTCAAACTCTTTGCCAGAAGAGCAGACAAATTCATCTCCATATGGGCAGAGAGGAAGAAATTGCAGGTTTAAGGTTTAGTCATTGCAAATGGAATCACCGCACTTTTGACTATTTTTCAATCCTTCCAAATGCTATTGAGGAAGCAAAAGTAAGTATATTGTTGATCCATGGATACCTGTTAAGCCTTTCACATAGTTGGAAGAAACCTACTATTTGAGAGGCTGAAGGTATACCTCTCCTATGCTTGGCGATCTCTATAATTATAGCCCTATATGAGATTCAAATGATCATCTCTGGGGTCTATTATATACATTAACATAGTAGTCAAGCAAGGGTGTCGACTGCCTCACATTATTTAGACTTCATATTTATGGATGAGAGTTTATCATTTCAAAATCCATGGGTGGTAAAGGTGGAGGCCCTCTATGGGATTTCCATTTCACTATTTTTTGACAACACTGTCCTTCTATTTCACGAATCCAAAAACAAAAGTACATTTTGAGCTCATTCTGGGATGAACATGGTCTTCAAGTCCACCTTGCAAACACAAAATCATGTAAGTAATCTTTCCTTCTTTTCAAGGATAGCAGGTAGAAATGGTGACATCCTAGTCTTTCCTTTGAATGCTATTATTTGGTTCATCTTTTAACTTGTTTTCTACATTTGTATCAATGTTGAACAGAGGATTGCAACATTAAAAACCTTGGAGAGACGATGTTTCCAACTTCAGTTTTAGGATATTCAGGCTAAGTTCTGGTTTCTTGAAGTCTTTTCATAATACTTTGTTACACATGACTTTCATTTTCTTCTTGCAGAATTTCTAGAAATGAATGGATATCTTGTGGACTGTTGTAAACAAATTTAGTTCTATTACCATGCTCAAGAGAATTTAATTTTTGTCATTATTGGAGGACAAATATATACCATAAGAGCTAGGTTCTGTGTTGTAGCCTTTTATTAAGACTTGAATCAGTTAAACCCTCGGACCTACTGCAACCCTATATTGAGGCTTGGTTATATTGAAGCCGCCATACTTTGGACGTCTTCATTGCAGTCTCAGGCCAGGGATATATCTACATGATTTTGACATATTTTATGCGGTGAAAATATATTAAAATCTCATATTATCTCCTATTTACTGATTCTTGGACAAAACTTTCGAATTAGCTAAGTCACCTATTTACTTAAAACTAGCACATTTGGCGAAATTTTTTTTTAAATATTTTTAACCAAGATTGAATGTTATGTACTACATATAGAAATCTGGAGGGGAATGGAGCGTTCAGGTTGTACAATGTATTACTTCAGTCGTATGATTTATAAATTTTCTGTTGGAAACTAAGTTGATTGTTGGTAGAGTTCTGCTGCGTTATTCTGTTGTAAATTAAGTTGACCGCTAGTAGAGTGCTGCTGCATCGTACCTTCGAGGGTATCTCTATTTTTAGAGCATACTGGAGAATGCTACTGTTAATTCTAGAGGCCTCTGTTGAAGGCATTTTTATGTTGAAGGAATTTTTTTGAATTCTTCATGTATCTTCAAATAATAGGGTTTTACTTGAGCGAGGGCTACTTCTGTGTTATTGTAAAGGTGTCTCTAAAATTTGCATAATTATGTACCTTTTTACATTCATTTTAGCACAATGAATCAGGCCACAAAGAATCATATAAAGAGAGAGATATGTCATAGAACTCAACTACCAAATAGGCATAATGCCACAAAGATTTCAAAACTTGTATGTCAGAGCGTCACAAAAATTCAGTATACTATAATGCCATAAAAGATTCAGATGCCACCAAAGAAGTCATAGGTTTAGATCTATCGTGAATGCTTCTTGTGTTTTTCTATTGTAAACAATTCTCCCAATCTTTTGAGATTAGATGCTTCAACAAATTTATTGTCATATGATCTTTGATACTTCAGATCACATGTCACATATATACGCTACTCTTCCAAATTCTGTTCTGCTTCATTTTCTACCCTCATTTTCCCATAAAATATTTATCCTTTTGTAAAGATGATTATCATAAACTTGACCTTCAACCTTAAGAAAAAGCGAGTTATAATAGATGGTTAAGAGGTTTCAAAATTCATTGGATATTCTTTCATCTTCTTCCATAAATCACAAAGAATATTGTATCAAATGTCATGTATAGTCACATGTAACTGTTTGGTGTCATCATAAGTGCTTGTTTCTGTAACTTGGCCGAGAGATTAGCTTCAAAGAGATGTGGGATTTATTCTTTCAGTCTTGGTCCTAGATTCCTTTAGGATTCAACCTAAAGAACTTTTGGAAAGATGCTTCAGACCATAGTCTCAAATTAGGATATAGACTTTTGGATTGCAGACATAGAGCATAGAGGATAACTTACTTGTAAAAGGAAAGAGAATCTATCAAGAGTATTGATTTGGCTTCCAATAACGTCTTTCAATGATGGCTACTACAAAGAAGATGATCTTCAAGTCTATTTGTTACAATAGCTATCATTCATACATTAAGAATTACTTACACAGGTAAGAATTACTTACTTATCTAGAATTACTTACACAGGTAAGAATGACATCTAGGAAGGGATATAACTGCAGGGAAGAAGCAAGAGGTTCCTTAGCTTCTCATATGCAAACCAACCATAAATATGTTTATCCCAGGACTTAAGAATAAGGTCAATAAAGGAACCTTATTTGGCACAAAACTGACACAGAATCTCAAAAATATTCTCTAGCTCCCCAAATCAATCATGGTATTGTGGATAAAATATAACCCTATCCTTTTCCCTTGCTTTGTCTTATAGTTCCTGGATCCTTCTTGAAGCTTATCAATGAGTCTTTTACCTTGTTCTTGACCTGCAACTTCTGAAAATTCAAAAAGTTCTTTGGAATTCGGCTCCATGTCCCTTGTTTTGGCCTTCATTTCTTTGACATCCTTGTATATTCATAGATATTCACATATTACTACTTCCATTATTGATCAAATTCATAGATTTATTCACTGGATCAGTGAAACAAAACTATGCATTGCTTACCATATCTATGTAATTTTCCTGCAGGCATTGTTCTGATGGTGACCCTTTTCGGGTCGAAGTCTTTACAAAGCTAAATGCACTTGAAATGGAAACAGAAAATGTAGTTTTTCATGCCACAGTGTGTCATGGTTATGTGGTAACATTTTCTATGGAATTTTTATGTACTATGCGAGAGTTGTGTTATTCTATTGATGCACCAGAAAATATGTATAATATTATTTTGATCAAAGTGGGTGCACCTCAGTGTTTCTATTTTCATGTGTACTGTGTTTATAGCAAACTGAATTTTGATGCTCCATTCCATTTCACGCATTTCCAGACAAAATCAAACAGGTTCTTGAAAATGGTTGCATGATTGGTGTAAACCCCTCAGTTGACATTTTGTTCTTATTTTTCATTCTGGGAAAATTAAAGAGTTTGCATTTATAAAGGGAGTATGTCTATAAGTACAGGTGTGAAGGTGCCAAATACAATTTGCATGTTGGGAAATGTCTCACCTAAAGAAAAAATGATGACTGCAATACCCTTACCATTCAAATCACATGTATTTTTTGGAAAAATTGATGGAGATTGGGAATGCGGATCTTTCCATTGAGTTATCTGATATTCATTCATGTTAATTGTTAAAATTCCCATATTTGTTTATTGATTGGATGTTCTATGTAATTAATCATTATGGTCTCTTCTATGTGGAAAGAAATCGATATAGAAGCCCATTCTTTATTACTAATGGAGTCAAATCCCCTCTCTAAATTCAGAAATATGTTGGTTCATATGTATTTAACAGGGTAGCCAAATCATGATTTCCCCAGGGATTTACTTTGCTCGTGGATGCCAATCACAATCCAGACCTTCAGCGCATGTACTCTCTTTTTAAAAGGGTGAGTGCACTTGAGCTGCTTTGGATGGCTCTTAGTGCATACATTAAAGCTACTGGGCAAGGTACTGTATTGGATGAAATGAAATACAAGGACATGGTGTCATCACTTCTAGACTTGAAAGCACGACTTGATACAATATGGGAAGAATTTTTTTTGAAGAATGAGGCCTTTTCTAATACTATCAAGGATGCCTTTGAGCATCTGATAAATCTAAGGCAGGTTAGTTACTATATGTTTATGCTCATTTTCTTTCTATTTATACAGATTTAATTATACAGGTTAGTTACTATATGTTTATGCTCATTTTCTTTCTATTTATACAGATTGTTCATTGAATTTGTGCTCTTGATTATCAAATTAAGTGAGACAGAAAGTTTGAAAGGATTAATGACAAAAAAACTAAAGGTAAGTAATAAAAGAATGTTTTTAGGAAGAAAATTGCATTCATAATATTATATATATTGTTTTTGAATTTATTTGAATTATGGCCTTTGTCTGCAGAACCGACCAACATAACTTATTTCCAAATTTCTTGATGAGAAACTTCGATCTGGTAACAAAGGTACTTCAGAGGAGGAGTTGGAGAATACACTAGATAGAGTTCTCATTTTGTTTAGGTTTATTCAAGTAAGGGACCAACAGATATTCATTTATAAAAGTCTTATATACTAATTAACCCCAACAAATGAGATGTACTAATAGCTTAACATTGCCTCATGTATGCACTATGGTAGAATTTAAAAGTGGTATGAGACCCAAATGTACATCTTCAACCATTATGATGCCGGGTAAAAACCCACATTCCCCACTTTCTGTGTATGAAAAATTGCACCTCCTATTCATTTCCCAATTAACCTCAAGACCTGGGCAATTTCACGATACTTTAGTTGCTGGACTGGAAATTTAAATAGATAGGGTGGAAGCTTTAATGTCTCCTCTCCTATGGTTATGGAACCGTATACAACAACCAACTTCAACTCTAAGGTTTTTAAACCAAATGACCTCACAGCCACACTATCTCATTCTCAAATGTCAAACATAAGTAATTGACACCAATTGAATTCAACCTCAAACACCATATCGGCTACAACACATTAGTGCTTATGCATAACACCAAGGGTTAAATTTAATTAAATCACATGACATGTGATTTCGGTCCCACAACCCATCAAACCATCATAACGCACTTTAATAAAACCCCACCTTTAATTTTGGGCCCACAGAAGTTTCCACGTACCTTCACACTTCTGTGGAACTTCATCAATAGTTTTATGCATATCCACATTTATTAAATATTGACTAGGACTTAATACAAAAACCCGACGAACATACGCTCATACAATAATTCACCAATATAACCTTTGAACTTGGGTTAAGAACTAACCACCAGCATATTACAACATTCGGCCCATACAAAATATAACTATATTTGGGCCCTAGCACTAACATACCTTTCGCATCTACAGTTGTAGTCCTATCGCGCTCCCACCAACAAATCCAACAATATTCGTGTGATAACCTCGCTCGCCCTTTAACTTCTCAGCGTCGTGCGATGAAATGGGTCCCAGCCTTTAACTTTCCCTCTACATCCAACGACGGACGCATCGTCGCTTCAAGCTTCACTGATCCAACAACCAAGATGGATATCACGTTTTTTTTTTGTCTCCGAACCTTAACGTTCAGAAAAAACGCGAAACTCGCGGTATTAGAATATCGCCACTTTGTGACGTGTCAAATGATGACGCACATCACGTTTTTTTGAGCGGTCTCACTTACCATTTTAAAAAATGCGAACCCACTAGTTTTTCCATAGAAACTGTCTTGGCGTTTAATTAACTCAGGTTCCCAATAGAACTATGGTTCCATTTATTTCACTCCGCTTCTGATGAATTCAACAATGAAATTGACTTTCGAGATATAATCCCTTGTCAACCAAGTTTAAAACAACAACTCTGCTCAAGGTTCCGTCGAGCTTCCTTCACTACTTTTTTTCATTCTCTTGCCTTTCCCCATGCTAACACTATGACATATAACTTCTTCGCTCTAGGTTTTGTAGAGTGTGGTTACACAGCCCTTCCTTCAACATTCGACCAGAGTTAAAAGGACTCTGTGCCTCCATTACAAAAAAATCTCTATATGGAATTCAAAACATAAATCGATACTAAAATCGATTCTCCCTTCGCATGTGGAGCCTTATTTAATGTAAGTTTATCACATATCTATTCACAACTGGATACGAAACTCAGAGACCTGTACAGAGTCTCACATATATTTTCCCATATAATTAAACCTCTCCACACAGAGTTCAAACAAATTCCTCATTATGCTTACGAGCTCAATCATAAACCCTTCATACATTCAGTCCTAAATCATGGCCCTTGACATCGATTCTTCCACTGAAACAGAACATGTTCTAGCCCTATCACAGAGTCTTAATTTCATACACAATACCCAAGGATGCAAGGCATTATTCACACAGAATAAATCAACAATACACATACATTCGTGAACAATTTCCTTCATTCATATATTTACAGCCCCTTTAGTGCCCTCGTCATTCCCCTTGAGTGGAGACATAGCTCCCCATTCTTTTGTCTTTATCTTCTGCAACCTTTGATGTATTTTTTCTTAATTATCGTTCATTATACAATTCTATATATTACATTGATTAGGTTTTGGCCATTCAAATACAATGTACATATAGACAATACTGATCTGGGAATCAAATCTAGGGTATTGCATTCCAGGCTGGTCAATTGCTTGAAGTTGCTGAGACTAATTAAGAGCTTTGCAGGACAATCACTTACCTGCACCCTTGTCCCACAAATAATTCAATGTATGAAAACCTTGATATGCCATCCATCTTCCTGAAAATGAATTATCCTGAACTGCCTTCTTTCCATTGAGAAAGTCCAAATTGATCGTGCAGCCAAATCCCATCCAGGGCAAGAAGCCACATAGTCCAAATGCATTTGTTTGGTTACTAACTGTTACCAAGCTTTCCATTTTATCTTGAGAGCGCATGAACCTGAAATTTTAAATGGTTTGACTAGACTAGTTATGTTAGTGAGACCAAATGGTTTAGGATCGCTATTAACTTGTATAGAATTTTGGAGGTGGTGCAAAAAAATATCTTTCAGGATGCATTAAAGGTGGAGGTGCATTAGACAATGTTTTCATTTGCCTTGGTATTTTGATTTTTATTTTTTTCTCTAGTGCCATCCATTGTTTAAGTCCTAAGTTGTTCACATTTTCTTGCATCACAATTATTTGTCTATGTTAGATACTATCATTCTTTGTTGATATTAGTTATTTATGCTAATGTACTAATGTTTATACCCTAAATTTTTTTGCATGTGTTATTGCCTCGTCATTCATTGCCCATGCTTTACGGTTCCTTTAATTGTAGTAGTCTCAACTAGTCAATGTTTCACTAAGTTGAGGAGATGTAATTAATGACAAGAATGTTGAGTGTTTCTTTAGATTTTCATTGTTTACCATGAAATGTAGCTTGAACTGCTACTGCTAGTTGCGGATGAAATGAAATGTGGATAACAACTGCTACTGCTACTTAGGAATGAAATGAAATGAAAAGGGGATAAAAGTTAGGGAATATCAAATAAACACTGGTTTGTTTTGAATCAGATTATAGGGATTATGCAAAGATTTCTTGTGATGGGTTAACTAGAATTTTATTAATATTAAGATCTGGGACTTGGTTAGGTCCTGTAAGGCACTTTTGTAATGATATTTATTGGCGAGTTGGTATAAGCGATTCCTCTTTTCCAAGGCTTAGGTGCAGTTATTGATTGCAATGTTTCCAGATTCATCAGCATAGAGTAAGTTCTGAAAAATGGTAAATGACATGAGAATAACTCAAGATCCAGCCCATTGTCAAATCATCAACATAATTGGGTTCCATTGTATTGCATAAATTTTGCACAATACTTAGTAGGGGCTCTTAATTTGGCCAAGCATAATTGATCTTAATTAGCTCTACGATTATTCTTACATAGAACATCCTATCAATAACATTTAATGTTTTTCTGATGAACAATGAACATTCAAGTTTTATTTCCATTTGAAATACATATGGGATACATAGTGATATTGATGCACGATTTAAAACTTTCTTCCCTTGTTTTGAATTTGACAAGATTTGGCAACTGTGGTTCCAGGTCTTGAGCCAGCGGGAATTGATCTTCTCTCGGTAAGGACAGAAATTATCTTTCCTGAACTTTGGAATATGATCAAAGGATGCCAGGTTACAATTATTATTAATGCTGACAACTTTTCTGTTTGTTTCTTTGTTTTTCTGCCACCATGTTCCCTCCCAGAAAATGTTGTGCCTGGAGCCCAGTAGACAGATCACTGCTCGTAGTGCTCTGGAGCACGAGTATTTCAAAGATCTAGGTTTTGTACCCTGACTTGTATATTAGCTGTGGGGATAATAATATTATTGGACTATTGTAGCGTAGCTTGCATATTCTCACTAGTGGGTTTCTCTTTGGAGATTGGTAAACTAGATGGAAACTTGTATAAGTAACACGATTAAGTATACCATGTTTTTTTTTGTATTTTGTATTTTGCCACATTTGTTAAGGATTTGCACCTTTGGTGTAGATGGATTGTGGTGGTTCTAGTGATTCAAGACTATTTAAAAAAACTTTATTTGGAAAGAAATTTGTTTACGATTGTCAAATATGACTAATCATTTGAAATTCTTTGCCATCTGTTGTTACTGACGGGGTATTTTATAATATTGTGCAATTTGGTTTTCTATGCTTTATAGCGCGAGTATTTACTTGTTATGTTGATGTGTAGAGGATATGATATTCAAGAGTTTTTTATGTTGGTTTTGATGAAAACATCTCAATAGTGATGCAACCCTTGCTTTGAATCATGCAAGGTTCTAATGGTGATGAAAACCTTGCTTTGAATCATGTAATGTTCCGATGGTGAAAGAGAATTCTTATTTTGGATTCTAACCACGAAAATTTTCTTAAAAGTCCAGCCCATAGAAAAAGGTGAAATGTTGTTTATAAATGTCTGTTGCTGTGCAAGAAGTCTTGTTAAAACATGCAATATGATATATCCACGTGATTTAGTTTTTGAAGCACATTTTTTGATTGGGAGGCATAGTTGTTTTCCAGTTATATTTCAAAATTTAAACTTGCTTGTTCATGACGATTGTACAAAGGATTTTAGTGACATTGTATTCGTAATTTTCTATGGATAGTTGGTGAATGGTTCATTTTGTACCTACAATCTTATTGTAGGTACGAGGACCTTGGTCCCTAGGAATTAAGGGCCCCACTATTTTCGAGAGATCTTCCTTGTTGCATGAATGCTAGGGTGCCTTGTTGAGAAAAAGTAAGGGTATATTCTATGATATTGATGTATTTTCTTCAATGGATTTGATGCACCACATGTATGCATTGATGATGAAGTAACTCTAATTATCTTGATCTACATGGATAGCTCATTGTTGGTGTTGTTTGCTCATGGGTATCACTACATTATTGAGCTCTTTGGATTGATGATGGGGATGATCCTGGCTAATTGCTTCATGTGATCCTGTTCTTCTTCAGATTAGGTTGGCTAAGTAGTTGATCATTGTTTTGCTAACACGGATGGTGCATTTTATTGTTTGTGTAAGAAATTCTCCAAGAATTTAGGTTCTTACATTGTTTCATTGGTGATTGGCATGTCTTCTTGCTAAAGTTGTTTTGGTTATGAGAAAGTTGTGGGTAGTTTCAAGACCCTCTTAGTTGCTTCTTTGAGTTTAGGTGCATGTTCCCTAGACTCCTTCCTTTCCTGGTCACGTACTGCAACTGGTCAGGCCAGAACACCTCTTGGGCAGTGTATCGAGAACTGGTGGTCATGTACTATGGAGCATGTATAACTGTCATGGTCAACCATCTGCGGGCATATGGGGTCCCTGAAGAGTTTCTCCTTTGAGTTTAGGTGCATGTTCCCTGAAGTGATTGGATTTCACTAAATGATTGGATGGGCTAGAGCTTGTTTGATTATTTAATCTTTGCCTCTTTCATTAAAATTTCCTTTGTTGATAGATCCCTCACAGTCAATGACAGTTTGTGATTGAATGGCAACAAAAGGTTGAATTGAGAAATTGTCTTCTCTGTTGAATAAGATTTAAGCCTTATTTCCTAACTGTGTATGTGCTATTGACATTCTCTGAAGAATTACTCTTCTGAATTGTGAACTTTGTGTATAATTGGAAGAAGAACAATTGCTATTTTAAATCTCTAGTGGCCCTCTCTGTCTGTGGTTGAACGAAAGTCTATGTGATTAATGTGAATGTGTAAACTTGGTATATAACCCCTGTAAGAGGCCGAGAGTGAGTTGTAGTGATTCTCAGTCCAAGTGAGGATATTAAACCTTTATATAAGGCGTTGAGTTCTGTGTGTTCGAACAAACTTCATAGGAGTGAAACCCTGTTATGCTTTGGTTGCCCAAAGAGATTTGAAACCCTGTCGAAGGCGGCAAACCCTGCGTGTTAAAGAATTTAACGTGTTTTATTGTGATTTGAATGATATCATTAAGGCTTGATCCTAGAGTTAATGGGGCGGAGGTTATACAAAGAAATGTGCTAACCATAGTAGAAGTCCGGTTGAGTACTATTCAAAACCCGGGAGTGGTTTTGCTAAACCAAAATAGCCCTCATCGTGCAGCTTTTGGCCGGAGGCGAAACCATTCAAAAAAAATGCGATCCTATTACATGATGCCACGTTGCTGGGGTAATACCACCCTCATCGCGTTTTTTTGAAGTGTTAAAGTCAGGCGAGCAAAAAAACGTGATATTTTTGTGCATCGTCCGATCTGGGGGCCAAGAGATCTGAAAAATATCGCGCGTTCAATTGCACGGAGGTTAACTTAAGGTATGAACCATTGAATCATGTTGAAAACCGCTCGTTTACGAGTTTCTATGTGTGGGGCCTGTAAATACAATACAATATAAAAACGTCGTGTTAATGTTATAACCTATGGTTGAATGTTATAAGTGCTGGTGCATATGTTAAATTCGTCGAACCATTGGTTTAATGATACGTGATAAGGTGAGAATACGAAGCGGTTGTTATGTTATGATTCAAACCTTAGAGAGAGGGGATTAAGTAGTGAGTCGGCTAATACAGTTGATAAAACAAAATAAAGGAAGGGGTTTACCTATGATATAAGTGCGTGGTTAAGCTGTGAGCCTCGGGATATTTTCCTTTTTATACAGTATATAAGAGGAGGATTTCTATTATAATTCGAGTGCTTTATAAAAAGGGCCAACCTTATAACATAAGATATATATGTGGTTTATGCGCGCTGGAATAATAATTTTCATTTAAATTTTTTTTTTTTTAACCCGCCGTCAGTATAAAGCGTCGGTCTTGCGATGTTCCATTTAAAAAAAATAAATTAATTGTTCGTCGGTATTGCAAAACTTCTTCCTGGCGTCGGTCTTGTGATGCTCTTGCAAAGCGTCGATATTGCGACACTTCAGAAAAGCGTCGGTCTTGCGACACTCTTGAAAAGCGTCGGTATTGCGACATTTTAACAAGTGTCGGGAGAGCGATGTTCAAAACGCCGGACCCCATATCGTCAGAATTGCAACACTTCAGAAAAGTGTCAGTTTTGCGACACTTTAATAAGCGTCGGAAGAGCGATGTTCAAAACTTCGGACCCCATATCGTCACAATTACGACAGTTTACAAACGTCGGAAGAGTGACGGTATTGAAAACGTCGGAAGAGCGACATTTGTTTGGAAACTTCGGAAAAGGTGTCGGTATTGCGACACTTTGGTAAAGCATCAGAATTGCGACGTTATGGCTAACCACGTTTTATCCAGCCTCGAACTGTCGCTCTTGCGACGACTATGTGTCGGACTAGCAACGAAGTGGCCGTCGGAAATTGGGCCAAATTTTCTAGTGCTTGTTGCAACAATCCACATAAACTCCCTAATGATACACTCTGCCCTTCGCATCACTATGTCCTCTATGCAACCTTTAGAAGGTCATTTCCTACTAAAAATTTAAGAAAAACTACGACATGTCAAATACATTCTCATTGATAAATGAGCTTCATTGATACTAAATTGCTTGCTCAAAGTGATCGTCTATGAGAAGCATTTCCATCCAATACAAACAACCCATTTGGTGGTTGTTAGTGTCAGTATTTGCATCCTGTCATCAGTGATCAAAAATCCTCTTTTCATATCATATTAGGGTCTCATTCAGAAATTTTTATCATTCCATCAGGTCATGCAAAAATTTAGTCACTAATGGTAGCCTTAGTCCAATAACATCACTCTTCCTCAAATTTGATTACTTTCTGGCATAGTTTCATACCTCGCTGACTGTACACTATCCATAAAGTCAATATCATCATTTCATCACATCATTCATGTTATTATGAAGTTCAATCCTTCAAGGTTTCATTAGGTCTTTTAGGGTTAATCAAGTTGCCATTAGGTCATTAGGGTTTCCAAGGTCTAATAAAACTTCATTTCCACTGAATAAAAGACCATCAAGTAAAGGGTGGTCCAATAACTTCTCTTCGCCATGTGAAGATGATTTGTAAAGAGAAATTCTTGTTTCAACATGTAATTTTGGTTTTAAGATGTAATTTTTATTTTTTATTATGTAATTTTATGTCATTCAAAATTTAATAAGTTTTCATGGTTCCAAGGTATCTACATACTCAAGGTTCCATCAGCCAAATTAGTCAAAGTTCCAAAAGGCATCGATGTTCCTAAACACTTCCCATCACTCCTATCCCTCATTTCCACATTTCCTCTCCTATCGAGCCAGGGTTTGCTATGGATTTTCTATGGAATCAGAGACATATGAGCATAGGAGGCATAAGGAAGGTCATATCAGCAAGTATGAGGCCATTTTAGCTCATAAACATCATGTCTCTGTTATTTTTCAAGAAATCATTCCAAGGGACAAATCATTTGCCACACATAGGGCCAGTTTCGCTTCAAAGTATGTTTCTAACCAAATAGAGATGAATTTTATAAAAGTGAAAGAGGGTTTTGTCCATCATAGGCCAAGGAACAAAAATTTCCTTCTGTTTTTACACAGGTGTTATGGTTTGGGAGGAATGCTAAAAATATAGTTGCTGGACTTCTGGAGTGACCTTGGGAAAATTAGTTTTTCTCCTAGCTAAAGTATCCAAATGACTCGCTTGATAAGTCAAATGATAACTAGATAGAGCGATATTTGTAATGAGCTATCATGAGCCAAATTTAGAGTTGAGGAAGGCCTACAAAAGTTTCTTGCAAAATCACATTGCATTTTTTCACCCCCATTCTGCACTTTTTACCAGTCTTCGGAGAATTGAATTTTTAGGGGCTATACTTGATCATTTTCAGTTCTTTATAGGTCCATTGTGTAGCAAAGAGAGATATATTTCCAACGAGCTATCATGAGCTCAATTTGGACACCGGGAAGGCCTCCAAAAGTGGCCTGCAAGGTGGCACTGCTTTTAGAGGAGGGTGGCGCTGCGCGTAGGCAACATGTGTTGTACTTAGAGCATTGGCGTTTCCTTTTTCACTTCAGACGCTGCGCTCCTAGGCTTGGCGTTGTGTTTTTTCCTAGAAATACATAGAAGCCACAAAACACCCTCAAAATCTTCCTATTTTTTAGTATAAGCTTGTTCACTCCTTTATCAAGTAAGTGATATCAAATCATTGCCTCCTTGCTTTCCTAAATGTCATTTTTATGGTGTTTATCTTCATGAAAAAAATTAACTAAGTGTATAGTGGAAAAACCCTAGCATCACTCCCTCACTCTCAATTTACTACCCATAAACCCTAAAATACCTTCCTATATCACTATTCAACCCATCCCTGCCCCTACACTACTCTTTCCTAATCCTTAAATGCCTTCCCCATAAAACCCTAACTCCCAGGCTTTAAAATTCCTAGGAAGCCACTATACTAAACCTATAATCCAATTATCGTTTTCAACTCCCTAAGTATCTTAAACTCATATCACCTCCCAAATCTTCATAATCCCTTCCCCCATCTACCTAACTTTTCCTAGAGCTATCCCTACTCCCTAGACCAATCCCTACCCACATTTCCCCTTTCCCTAAGGTTTTCTAGGCCACCAAACACTATGGAGGAAGATAGAGACTATATGGAAGAGAAGGGTAGACAGAGATAAGAGGATAGAGAACATAGAAGGCCTCATAAAGGAGGAATAATTTTAAGGCTGGAGCCCACCAAAAAAAATGAATTGAGGGCCTCTCCCATGACTGTCAGTTGTTTTGAGTATGTAGGTTGCCTTGATTTTTGCAACATGATTAAGAGGGTCCAACAACATCCTATGATGAGTAGAGTCTTCATTTCAAACCTCAGAGATAATTAGGTGACCCTCTCTGGTGTGACCTTCAGTGTATCTACATTTTTCATTGCTGTTGCCACAGGGATTCCAAACATGGGTGAGAGGTGGTTTAAATCCAAAGAGTGGAGGAGGTAGGTTTTCATGAGCATCTCACAAACTGTTTACCACCACTTTGAAAGGAGACAAGGCCATAATTGCAGGTGTTGATTTCATATTATCAGTAGATACCATATCTCATGCTGCAGGGATACATAACCATGGTGAGTATTGGTTCAAAGGCATGAACCTAGACCTTGAGCAAAACAAACCCTACTTGAAATCACAATACAAAGGAAGCCCTAATTTGTAAAAAGGAGAAGGGTAAGTTGAACCTACTTGTTGATATATCCATGATAGAATAACACACCTTATTTGGCATCTCTAGATCAATTTTGAATAAATTTGGAGAAAATTTGAGAAATTTGAAAAAATCTTTGAAGGCACATTTTCCAGAAATGTCTTGTTTGAGACACATTTGTGCAGAGATGATTGTGGCAAACAAAAAATGCATTTGCAGAAACTGAAGGAGGTTTTTGTTCAAAACATGCCAAGTAACAAAAACCTCTCTCCAAGTTTTAAAAAACTTCATGATTAGTGATATACCACTTCATCTTGGAGACCAAGTTTTCCAGAAAATTCATTAATTTTGCACAGTGGCACTGGCGATGCGCTTTTCTTAGGGACCTCCAATGGACAAAATGAAGGTACCATTGGATTCATAAGGCAATTTATAGTCAGGAAAAAAAACATTTGACCTTTTTTTGGATAAAGAGGTAGTCAAAATGTCAAAAAACACTAAAAAAATGACCTTTCTGCCCCGTTTTGGAGGTTGGCGCAGCGCTTTTGACTAGTCTTGGGAGAATCAGTTTTTAGAGGGTCAATGCAACACCATTTTGGAAAACAAGCATAGATCTGAAAACTAGACTGGACATTATTTCCAATGAGCTATCATGAGCTCAATTGGGACACCTAGAACCCCCTCAAAAGTGGATATGAATATGGTGTCGCGCTGCGCTTTTGACACATTTTCTCAGTTTGCTGATATTTCTCAATTTCTCAAATTTATCCAGTTTCACTTGGAAAATGGAGTTTTAACCTTTGAAAATCAATGATTTAAATGTAATTATGGTGTTTAGACTTACTTAGGGTAAATACATTAGGTAAAAATTCTTCATGAGGTGTAATGAATCAGTTCACTTAAGCTAGGGATGAGTCACTTGGACCTCCCTACACTCTAGGTATGTAGTTCAACTTTTGGTGGAACAACTCCTCAACTTAGGGATTTGACCCCTAAGGTTGGGAGAGGTTGTTTGAGGTCTATATCTTGTACCTTTTTACTCATTTCAGAGGTTGGATGTTGCTGCATTGATCAGAGACTCTAGTGTAATCAATATTTGACAGGAAATTAATGAAAGAGTTGTAGCTATTTCTTTGGGATACCTGTGGTATGGAAATTTAGAATTTTTATTCTTATGTCTCATTATGTATGAATGTTTTGTTTCATGATTCATTTCATTTATATGATATTCTCGTTTTTGAGTTGATAAGAAGAATTCATCTCTCATGCTTTGTCTTTGGGAAAACCTTCATAGTTTGTTCATTTTCTTCAGTTTAGAAAGAATTCATGCTTAGCCTTGCTCTTTCTAGCTCCTCATCTGTTTTCTCCATCCCTCTCAAGAAACCCTAAAGTGTTAGGTTTTCTACCTACCTTTCCCCATTGAATCTTTGCAACCCTAATCCTATTTTCCCTGACCTAGCCCCTTTGACCTAATTCACCCATCCAACAACCCAAATTCAAAAAAACCCCTATACTCATACCTAGCCTAAAACCCTAATTCATATAGCCCTCTTGGCTGTGACTTTGTGGAGAGATCCCTCTCTGGTTTGGTAGGGCTAGCTACCAAGCTAAAATATTTGGCTGTGGTTACCTCTGTTTGGAACTCTTTCTCATCCTTAGAGATCCGGTGGAGTGATAAAATACTAGTGTCATTGTCGGGGAGGAAAAAAGACAAATTTTCCCTGGGAAAGAAAGCCAAGGATCATATCTGATTGCTGATGGTGAACAACAATCAGGCACATGAAGGCTTAAATCATCCACCTGGCGACTCCAAATCAGTTTTGAAATCAAATCCAAATCAATTTCGAAATCAAATCCAAAGACTTCACTGGAGGATGAACCTTGCCAAGAAATATGAAAGGACAACATGGGAATATCATGTATTCAACTTGCACTTTCATTCAAGACATCATTTTCTTTATCATGGAATATTTATTCTCTTTTCTTAAGCATGTCTAGAAATTTTTCCAAGGTATTTTATGTTAGTACCCTATAAATTATAGGATCTCAAGGTGATTGGATACTTCACGTATCTTGCAAGTTTTCATTATTGAAAGGCTTTTCAAAATTCAAATGATTTCAAATTAAAGAAAAAAAATATGAAAAGAAAGAAAAGAGGTTATAAAAAAGAGAAAAAGAAAAAGAGAAAATAAAGAAAACCCAAAAAAATAAATAAAACTGAAAGTGTTGCAAGTTCAAATGCCACTACTCATTAGATAAGTCCATCTAGTCATACAGTTTAATCATGATTGGAAAATTTTCAATTTATGTTGATAGATTAGAGAGAAATATTTTCAAAACTGTTTAATCTTGGCTTATTAGTAGATAGGTAGAAAATGAAATCGACTCAACAGTTTAAACTGAGTCAACGACTGAAATAAGGATAGGTGTTAGGATAGAAATTCAAAAGAAAAATGATTTAAGGGTTTTCCAGTCCAAATGCACCATGAAAAAGAAGAACAAATGTTAGATGAGTAGCTTTGGGTAGGTAGATGTGCCGAGGAGGAAAACTGGAAGAGAAATATGAAATTTATCCTACAAAGTACAACATCAAAAGTGTATTTTTCTGTGCTGCAAAAGGAAAATCAAAACAGAGAGTGTTCGCACTCAAAGGTTTGAAAAATGAATCATATTATAAATTTTGGAACTAATTTATGTTCTAAGTCATTTGGGCATATTTTATGTTTAAAGTTTATCTTAAGTTCCAACGTATTAATATTCCTTTATTTCTAACCTTTAAACTCTCACATTTTCTTTTATCCTAAAGTTTATACCTCTCTCTGACACACATATTTTCCGACCCCACCTTCCCATCACCATTTCACATGCACGACTAACCATCCCGCACCTTTCCTGACATCCCCGCTCATCACTTCAGATCTGATGCTCCTCAACCCTTTTCGGCCTCCTCTCGCTCTCCGAACTATAACAATAGGGGGGGGGGGTGTCCGAAATGGGCAGTATCCCATACCACTGTTCCTGCTAAGTTTCGTGTCGAGAAGAGTTCACACCCCTTGGCCGATACCACCGACCACCTTTGACCCACTCCGAAAAGTGGTTTCCGCTGTCAACCAAACCACCACATCTGTTTGACCGTTACCAATGATGATGTGCCATGTCCACCACCATCTGTCCAGTTCGTCCTATCACATATCTTCCCTCTAGCAACCTGTTGCGTCATAAATGGTCGGGTCGTTACCCAACGGGCCCGCGCCACCTCAACGGTCAGCCAATAATCCTTTAAAACCCAAATACTTCACTAAAGCAGATTTTACCTTGCCGATACTGTTGAATTACTACAAGTGTTCGATATGCGGATTAGCCACTATTTCCAAAAGGTTATTTTTCATTAAAGGAGGAATTATCAGTGCTCTTTGAAACGGATTGCGGTTCTCCATTCGACTGTTCAATTCCGATCACAGTCCCCTTATATTATTTCCCTTCCCCAATACTGATATGTATCATTTTCCCTTCTTTGCTCCCTTTTCTTGTATCCCATTCTTCATTACAGGTTGAGAAATATTTACAGAAGTAATAAAATGCCTCCAAAGGCAGACCCAAAACCTTTCAACCTCGTGGTCTATCCTCTGGTAGACTTAGATCATATACCCCTGGTCGACAGAGATTACAAGATCCACGAGATAGATTCTGACTTCAACTTGTTCGATGTCTATTGCTGGCTTGAGGAAAAATTCTTTCAAGAAGTAGATGATATAGGCCTTTAGGAGACCAAATTTCCTTATTTCATTTTTCCTAGAACTCATAATTGCCCTGAGCTGATCAAAAAATGTCAGTAATATTATGACATTAACCAGAGATCCATAGTGAACCCTGCAGGAGAAAAACTATTTTCCATCAATGCCCAATCCATTCAAGAAATGATGTAGGCCCCCATTGTTGAGAATACCATTCCCTTTTCATATGAAGGCCTGAGAAAATTATACCAAAATATTGACTTTTCTAGCAGGGCCAAAACCTTAGAATTATTCTTGGCCACAGATGCCCCAATGCCCACCACGAATCCCCCATACCCTTCATCCATATTTACTGATAGGACTAAACACATAATCACTGTTTTATCGTACTTATTAGGGTATCACAATGATCAATGGGTAGATGAAGCCATGATTGGCTTCTTGTCAATTCTTTCCTCAGATGTTCAGCCCAAAATCATGTTCAACTATGCACAGTTCTTTACAGATGCAATTCATGAACAGTTCCTGAAGTTTCAGAAAGAGGAGGTTTTCAAATACACCTCTGTGTTGGTATACATGTTTTTTTATTTCCAATCCATCAGGTTCTAGTTTGAGATGATGATGCTGAATGATGATTCTCAACCTGAATCAATGATTTTCTGGACTACTTTATTGATGAAGAAGAGAAGAATTACTCCTACAAGAGCTTTGTAGACTTGTTTATTCATCCATAAATCAGTGCACTCAGTAGTAATACAGAGCCAAGGATTAGTGAGGAAATAAATAAGGTGATGTAGTTGACAGAGCAGATCAAAACAACATATTAGTACCTCTACCAGAACTACACAGAGATCAGGGTTTATGGTAGTGAATTCCCCCCCTATAAACTGCCCAAGTATCTCTCTATGAGAGTCTTTGCACTTGAATATATCAGAAAAATTATAAATGCAGATGAGATGAATTTTGTCTTTGCCAATAAGAAGTCACAATTTAGGATCAAATCCCAAATTGGTCCTTTTATTTGCAACAATAGATTAGTAGGGGATGAGGCAGATAAAATGTTAAAGTAGATGAAGTTCACACATAGCTTCACTTGGTCCTACGATCCAATGGGGATCATCTCCAAGAAGAGGGTGGAGAACAAGTCTGCTCCCTATGTTCATACTCACAGATTGAATATAGAGCAATATATGAATAAAGAAGAATGGGCAGCTAACACACTCCAGGAGGCAGAAGAGCAGGCCATCTCTACTTCAGGAATTCAAACACCAACTCCATAAGAAAGAAAGACTGTAGGAACCCAAGATGAAAAGGAAAGGAACCAGAAAGGGAAGTAGGAATCAAAAGGACCAGGTAAGATCAAACAGACATGGATATTTATCCCTCCACTAAAGAATTCAAAATGAAGTACATGAAGAGGGCCAGTGTTAGGTCCCTATATTACTAGTATAGTCCCTTATTGTTGTTAGTGTAATCCCCTTTTTGTTATTCTTGTACCCTTGTAACCCCCATATTGTTATTATTGTGCCCTTACATTATTATTGTTAGGTCAACTAGGATTACATTGTAGCCCCATGGAATCCTATATATAGAAAGGAGGTTTTGGTCATTTGAATCATTTAAGAATTTTTCATTTATGTAATGTATTGGAGGTTTCCCCCTCGAAGTGGCTGCTTTCTAAGGCGTTGATCTCTATTTTCTTCTATTTTTGGAGCTGGTTTCATAACATTTGGTATCAGAGCTTTGGATTCTAGGGTTTCGTTGCTCCAAACAAGTCATTGTGGAATTTTCTCTATAATGTTTTTTCTACGAATTTTCAGAAGATGAAATTTTTACAACGTGAATCCGAAATCCTGAGGAACGTCATGTAAAAATTTCAGATCTTAGTTCATAATATTTTCGAAGATATGATATGTGGAAGTTAGGCTTTTTTCAGGCTCTCGAATTTCATCTCAAAGAGGTGATCGTGGGAAAAACATCATAACTCTCTCTTTGAGTGTAAGATTGGAATTATGTAAAAATTGGCCGCAAGTACACAAACTGTAGTTTTCTGTGTAACAATTTCATAGCTGAAGGAGGAAACAGTGACACGTGGCAAGTCGTACAAGTTCGCTCTACTGAACCAGTCCATAATTAGGTCATCGTAGGAGATTGGGTATAAATTTGTCTTCATTAATCCAAATTAGGTCAGAACTGTGGCATTCAAAAGAAGATTCAGAGGGATACTTCAGGGCCGGATTTTAGATATTGAAGATCCAAAATAACAGAGATAATTCAGTTTCAATATCGAGCTCCTCAAAATCAAGAAAAATGTGTGTATTTTGTTTTTTCAAATTTCATAAGTATTTTTTGAAAAATCAGTTTTAAGTGATTCCAAAGGCCTATTGAGCATAGATATCAGTATTGGGTTCTACAATTCCTCCTAAAAAGAATTCAACACCCATTAAGCCCTCAAAATTGATCAAGAATTGCAACATAGAAGAATTGCAACATGAAGATAAGGAATTGCAACATGATCTATCAAAATTACAAGAGAAAGTGCACCAAATTTTTCTCTCGCAAAGAGCAAAAAAAAATGAAATGGAAGTTTTGAAGAAAGACGTGGAAGCGAAGATGGATGGTTTGCAGAATAATATGGATGGTTTGAAGAAAGGCGTGGAAGCTAAGATGGATGGTATGAAGGTTGGCATGGAAGCTAAGATGGATGACATGGAAGAAAAAATGAAAGACATCGTGGAAAACATGAAAAATGATCTAAAAGTAGACACGGAAGGTTTGACAAAGTTGATACAAGAAATTTTTCCTAATGGCGAAAATATAGAGGAAACTCATGATGAGAACAAAATAAATGTTAATCATGATTTCATGAACTCTAATGTTGGATGGAAGAACCACCATATTCCAAATATGGATATGAGGAAGTTTGATGGCAAGGATCCTAAAACATGGATACTACAGATGGAGCAATATTTTGATCTCAATAATGTGCAAAACACACAAAAGGTACGCGTTGCAACTTTACATTTAGAAAAAAATACATTTGTATGGCATCGATGGCTTTTCTCCCGTAAAAAATTGTCACTTGGTCAATTTTTGCGGAGGAAATGATAGCACATTATGAGAATACAAAGAGCAACACCTTATTTAGCCAATTGATAAATCTCAAACAAAAGGGTTCAGTGGGGGAGCACATTGAGGACTTCCAAAAATTGAATATAAGGGTAATTGATATGCCAGAGGAACACAGGATTAATGTCTTCATAGGGACTTTAAAGGACAAAATCCAACATGAAGTTTGCGTTTGGGAACCTTATTCATTGGAGAAGGCATTCAGGTTGGAAAGAAAAATTGAATGTAAAATTATGGCGACAAGGAAGCCTACCACTCACATCTATAAAGGTGGAAGTGTTGCTACTACTAGACTTCCACAACCTACAGGGTTGACACCACAACAATTGGAAGAAAAAAGAGCAAAAGGGCTTTGCTACAGTTGTGATAACAAATACACTAAAGTTCATAATTGTGCCGAGAAGAAATTCTTTTACATAGATTGTGAAGAGGAGGAAGAAAATGAACAAGAAAATTCAGAGGAAGAGGATATACAGCAGGAACCAACCCTAGAAGAAGAATAAATGAGTCTGACCATATCGTGTAATGCATTGGTAGGAATTACCACTCCTCAAACTCTCCAGATAGAAGGGCATACCAAGAAGAATAAGGTAATAGTGTTGATTGATTCGGGTAGTACCCATAATTTTATTCATTGTAAGGTAGCCAAAGAATTGAATTGTTTCCTATACCCAACACCAAAATGTCAAGTGATGGTTGCAAATGGAGGAACTATAAATTTCTCTGGAAAATTCCATAATATCAAGCTAGCCATGGGGGAATATGTAATGAATAGTCCAATGGCTTCCATTCCAATGGGAGGTTCTGATGTTGTACTAGGAGTACAATGGTTACAATATTTGGGAACAATAGCTTTTAATTTTCAAGAACTTTTCTTGAATTTTTTTTCGTAAGGAAATAAAATCGAATTACGGGGTATCGCAAGGAAGCTAGGAAAGATAATAAGCTCTAATGTCATTACAAATCTTCTGAAGAAAGAAAAATGAGGCGTAATTTCACAATTATGCTCACTAGAAGTTCCAACATAAAAATCATATATTTCTCCAGATCTCCAAAAAGTCTTGGACAATCATTCCAAGGTGTTTGAAACTCCCAAAGGACTCCCACCTATTCGTGATCATGATCATGCTTTCATTTGATTCCAGGAAGTGTTCCTCCAAAAATCAGGCCTTACAGATATCCTTATGTCCAAAAGAGCGAAATTGAACGTATGATTGCAGATATGTTAGAGGCTAGTATAATCCAACCTAGTCAAAGTTCTTTCTCTGCTCCAGTAGTATTGGTGCACAAGAAGGATGGATCATGGCACATGTGTCAGGATTACAGGGAGCTCAATAAGCTCACTATTAAAGATAAATTTCCCATTTCCATGATTGATGAATTACATGGAGCAATTTATTTTACTAAGTTGGATCTTCGTTCAGGATATCATCAAATTAGAATGAAGACTGAAGATATTTCGAAAGCAAAATTTCGAACTCATGAGGGTCATTATGAATTTTTGGTCATCCCTTTTGGCCTTACCAATGCACCTTCTACATTTCAAGGGTTGATGAATTCCATTTTCAAACCCTTCCTTAGAAAATTTTTGCTAGTATTTTTTGATGATATACTAATCTACAGCAGGTCTTTGAAGGATCATGTTCAACATGTTGACAAGGTGCTCAAACTATTGGAGGAGAAACAATTATATGCAAAAGCATCCAAATGTTTCTTTGGAGTACAAGAGGTGGAATATCTGGGTCATATTGTATCTCATGAGGGTGTTAAGGTAGACCCTAACAAAATTAAACCCATTAAGGAATGGAAAGTCCCCACAACCATAAAGAAGTTGCGAGGATTTCTCGGGTTAACAGGGTATTATCGCAAGTTTGTTAAGAATTATGGGAGAATAGCAGCACCTCTAACAACATTATTGAAGAAAGATGCATTTTCATGGACTCCTGAATCAACTAAGGCCTTTGAACGTCTTAAAGAGGCAATGTGCCTAGCACCGGTCTTAGCTACGCCAGACTTCACAAAAACCTTTATTGTGGAATGTGATGCCTCAGGAAATGGAATTGGTGCTGTTTTAATGTAGGAATGAAGACCCATTTCTTTTGAAAGTCGTTCAATCAAAGGAAAGTATTTACAGAAACCTATTTATGAGAAGGAAATGTTAGCAATATTGCATGCACTAAAGAAATGGCGAACTTACCTAATGGGAAGACACTTCAAGGTAAAAATTTATCATGATAGTCTTAAACACTTTTTGGAACAAAGACTATCTTCAGAAGAGCAGCAAAAATGGGTCACAAAGATGTTGGGTTATGACTTTGAAATCATCTACAAAAAAGGGAAGCTAAATGTTGTTGCAGATGCACTCTCAAGAAAGGATGAAGAGGTGGAAGCATTTCTTTGTGCCTTTTATATTATCCAATCAGATTGGATAACCGAAGCAAGGGATGAATGGAAGAATGACAAAGAAGTGTGGACACTCATTCAAAATTTGCAGCAAGATCCTAGTACATATGATACATTTAGTTGGAAAAATGATTCCTTATGGTACAAAGATTGCTTATATATTTGCAAGAATTCCAAACTAAAACAAAATATTCTTTTGGAATTACACACTTCTCCTATAGGAGGACACTCGGGATTTTTAAAAACTTACCACAGGGTGAAGAAATTTTTTTTTTGGGATGGCCTTAAATATGATATTCAAAAGTTTGTGGTGGAATTTTTGGTTTTCCAACAAAATAAAGTTGAGACAATTAAGACCCCAGGTCTTCTACAACCTTTATCCATTCCAAGTCAACGTTGGGAGGAGATTTCAATGGATTTTATCATAGGCTTACCTAAGTCTGAAGGAAAGAGTGTCATCATGGTGGTAGTTGATAGACTTACTAAGTATGCACACTTTTGTGCATTATATCATCCATTTAAATCAAGTACAGTTTCTACTGCATTTATGGAAATAATTCAAAAGCTACATGGAAACCCGAAGATTATTTTGTAAGTGACAAAGATCCCATTTTTACAGGAAATTTTTGGACGGAATTATTTTCTTGTTTGGGTACTCAACTAGCTCATAGCTCATCTTATCATCCTCAATCCGATGGTCAAACTGAGATAATGAATAAATGTTTGGAAGGATATATTCATTGTTATGTATCTGATAAGCAAGCACAATGGGTAAAGTGGTTACCTATCACTGAATGGTGGTATAACACTTCCTTCCATACTGCAGCAAAAATGACCCCATTTATGGCACTTTATCACTACTACATTTGGCGGAAATTTCGACACTTGGTTCCGACGCTTTTGACCAAATGTCGGAAATTTCCCCAAATTTTTTCCATCCCGCCCGAAACCGTTACTATACCAACGTTTATAGAAAAGTGTCGCAATACCGACACTTAGAAAAGTGTCGCAATTGCGACGTTTGGAGGTAGACGTCGCAATTGCGACACTATGGCCCAAAGCGCCGCTATTGCGACAACTGCCTCCAAACGTCGCAAGTGCGACACAATGTCTAAGTGTCGTAAATGCGACGTTTGGAGGCACCGGTCGCAATAATGACGCTTTTTCCGCCGTCGATATAACGACACTTATATGCGCGCTACATAAAAATACGAAACTTATATGCGCGCTACATAAAAATGATTTTATTGTTTCGTATCCGTCGCAATAGCTACATTAACGTCTGATATCACGCGCGCATTCGCCCTCTGCCCCTTCAACATTCACCCTCGCATTCCCCCAAGCTCTCGCAACAACATTTTCCCCGCATTCGCCCTTAGCTCTTGCAAATGGTAAGTTCTTACTACAGGCCCTTCCTCCTATAGTAGGGTTGACTCTATTTGGGCTTTTTTGGTCAATTCCATTGGATTGTGTTAGGCTGTAGGGTTCTCTCTATATGTCAAGAATCAAGATTCAATACCCTCTATTATCTTCATCACCCAATACAAGATTTAAAATTTTCCCAAAGAAAATCTTATTAATTTGGCAACCATTATTTCTCCCTTCTTTTAAAACCCTACATTTAAATGAAAACAAGCATTGCATTTCAACTACAAAAATATATTAGTGTTCAAATGTACATGTGTGCTAAGTATTAACATCTCGATATCACACGCACATTCACCTCCGTTTCGCAGTAACAACATTTTCCCCGTTGCTTAACAACATTCGCCCTCAAGATTCACCCTATTCACCCCGAGCTCTTGCACAAAGATTCGCCCTCAACATTCGCCCGAGCTCTTGCAACAAACATTCACCCCGCATTCACCCTCAGTCCCGTGCAATAGCATTAGCCCCGCATTGCCTCGCCTCACGCATTCGCCCTCAGCTCTTGCAAAATGGTAAGTTCTTACTGCAGGCCCTTCCTCCTATAGTAGGGTTGACTCTATTTGGGTTTTTTTGGTCAATTCCATTGGATTGTGTTAGGCTGTAGGGTTCTCTCTAGATGTCAAGAATAAAGATTCAATACCCTCTATTATCTTCATCACCCAATATGAGATTTAAATTTTTCCCAAAGAAACGCTTATTAATTTGGCAGCCATTATTTCTCCCTGCTTTAAAAACCCTACATTTAAATGAAAACAAGCATTGCATTTCAACTACAAAAATCTATTAGTGTTCAAATTTACATGTGTGCATCACTTGTGTAGGGTATTCCTTTTCCACTTTCACATTATCCAAGAATGTGTGCAGTATAGTTCATATTTTTTGTGATTTATATTATCTTGAAAAAGGAAAGGTAAATTATTTCCCATGGAAAAAGAAGGGTTTCCCTTTTTACTACTGGAAATGGTACAACAAAGTTCCATTTCTACCCGAAACTCCTATGAAACAGGAACCAAATAAAGGCCATGTCCTCAATGGACATCATTTGGCTTTGAAAATGGCCATAGTTTCTTAGGTCATTTCTTGTTTCTAAGGATTTTTCAATAGTTGCTCCAAAAGCTTCACTTCAAGGCCCTTCAAGATCGTCTCCAACAATGCTATACCATCAGCTTCAACAATGTTGCTCCAAAAATATCCTCAAGGTCTTCACAAAAAGTTTACTAGAAGTTTCTCCAACAATATATTCAATAAGGTCTTCATTGTCAACTCGTCTCTTGTTTGGGTGCCTTAATGTGCAATGACATGTTTCCAGGACTGAATTCAATGCAAGGCATATTTGAAACTATAACTCTGTCTTCCGGTGTCTTATTAGAAATTATTTCAGTTTTCATTTTGTGTTTTCAAGTTAGATATTTTTTTCAAGTTTTTACATTTATAATTTTATTGCAATGTGGCAGACTGATCAGAGCAGTGCAGGAACAACCCCGAGACGAGATGATCGCGGAAAGAGGCCAGCGGAAGAACATGTAAAGTGCCAGCATTGCTCTATCTTCAGGTATTTTAGTTATTTACATAATTGAAATAATATTAATTTTTTTCAAATATGCAGACACCTAGCCATGGTACGCCTGATGATTCCCTCTTTGAGGAATTGCTTTCTTCATCCCTATCTCCAGTGTTCTTGTTGCGAAAAAAGGCACGAAATGCAAGGTCGGAATTTAATACTTTGATAGACGCACCTCAAACACCTGAAACATAAGAGAGGATAAAACATCTTATGAGCCAGCTAGAAAGATATCAAATAATAATAAAAAGTCAAAAGGATTTTTCTTTTTCTTTTTTTCTGCATGACATGAATTGTGATAGTTTTATTTTTAATTTTTACATTGACTAAACTAACAAAAATTCCTTTTGTATGTAGCGTTTTTTGGCACTTGCTGAACCCGGTGTTGGTGGTAGTGGGACACAAGGGCAAGAGATTGCCCAAAAACCCTCTCGTACACCTTCTACTCCTTTAGGTGCCAGCCAAGAAACACACCCTGCCCAAGCAGACACCCATCCAACCGCTGAACGTGTTGGTAATGATGAGGCTGATATGGACAACTACATTATTGCGTTTCCTGGAGCTACACGTGTCAGCTCCATAAGTACCATTAATGGCACATTGTTGGTGAACGATGAAGGTGTCCCTATAAAGCATGTACAACTCCCAGGTAAATTTTAATATTTTAACTATTTCATGTACTTTATATAAAACATATTTATCATGATTTTTATTTTTAAATTAATGATAATATCTTCTATTTGTGTGTGTAGGAAACAATGAGTTCTACAGGTTTTTGGAGAGCCATGCGTTGGTGATTTTTGGCCCAACCATATGCACAGGGTGGAATTCCCAGAATTCCAGCCTGAAAAAAGAACTTGTAGATTATCTAGAAGCCCTTTTTGGGGTCGGCACATTTGACAGAACAGCGGTGGCTCGGGTAGCTGAAAAATATTTGAAATATACCAGGGACACCTATAGGATGAAATTTCAATTTAACCCTAGATATGAGCGTCCTCTCACAGTTCCAGAGAGTGAGTGGAGAGCACTCATCCATGATGGAAAAGAGAAAAGAGCAAAGAAAGAAGGAAAAATGGCAACTGGACCCGCAAGGTAAATTACAACTTTAATTCAATAGCTTTAATTTTCTATATGTCTAAAATAAAAGTGTGTTACGTCATATCTGACTTCAATATTTTGATGCTAGGTTGCCTGACACCTCAAAGGCAACCAAAGCTAGGATTGAAAAAAAGGGCCATCACAAGCTAGGCCAGGGCGGCTACTTGAAATTAGCTACAAGAATTGTAATTAAGTAGCTAAACATCTTATAATTAATTGTATCGCCTTCCAACGTTTTTGTAATCTTATCAAATATGATTAAAAATACACAATCATATGTAATGTAGGGTGATGAATTCGGAACAGAAACTAGAGAGGAAGATAAAAATATCACTTTCCATTTCGGCTATCAAGCCGTAGTTGAACGTCGCAGAAGCTTGGGGCAGGTCCCAAGATCCAGAATGCCTGATAAGGTAAAACATTAACCTTTCAATATGTTTGTTTTCGTCCATAAATTTAATGTCTAACAACTTTGTTTAAATCAGGGGAGCAGCACTACCAACGAGGCAAATAACCTAGTTTTAGAACCAGATGTAGATGATCCTCACGTGCAACCTGATCATTGTAGTGGGGACCAAGCCGACAATGCTACTATCAGTGAGGGCCGTGACGGTAATTAATTTCCACTTATAATTTTTTCTAATTATACCTTGATGGTTGTCCTTATAAAGTTTTTTTTTTAAATGACAGAGAATGTTTCCCTTGAGGATCTTACCACCAGAGAGGAAGACAGGGCAACAGTCCCAACGACGACAACTGGTGCACCAGGTAAATAATCTCATTGCAATTTTTTTTATTAATATTACCGAACTAGTTCAATGATATTTAAAAGCTGACAATTAAAATTTAATATTATCTGTTTTTGTAGGCGATGCCCCGTCACTGGATGAGACCAGACATCGTGACAACGCAACTAGGTCAGCGGCGACAACTGGTGCACCAGGTAAATAATCTCATTGCAATTTTTTTTATTAATATTACTAAACTAGTTCAATGATATTTAAAAACTGACAATTAAAATTTAATATTATCTGTTTTTGTAGGCGATGCCCCGTCACTGGATGAGACCAGACATCGTGACAACGCAACTAGGTCAGCGGCGACAACTGGTGCACCAGGTAAATAATCTCATTGCAATTTTTTTTATTAATATTACCGAACTAGTTGAATGATATTTAAAAACTGACAATTAAAATTTAATATTATCTGTTTTTGTAGGCGATGCCCCGTCACTGGATGAGCCCAGACATCGTGAATACGCAACTAGGTCAGCAGTGCGGGTTGAAAGGCACGAAACAGGAGCAGAGCACGATGATATTGATGATGTAATTAGGAGCTTTAAAAATAGGAAGAAGAAAAGGAAAATTTGACAATGTAAAATATTGTATTATTATAAGACAAACGTTACCATACTTGGAACGTTTTTTGCGTTATATAAAAAACTCATTTATCATACTATTTTTATGTCAAGCATTAATTTCAATGTTTTCTTGCGTACTTTTTGTTGAATTGTTTTTTATTAGTTATTGAATATTTTTTTTTATGCTCATGAAAGTAAAAAATGAAATATAGATTGGGTATTGGGGAATTGAGAGTGATGTGAGGGGGAGGGGGGGGCGGGGGGGGAGAGGGGCCATAAGAGCTTCCACCTTCACGTGGTTGGCCCTGTTTAGTAGAGAATAATTTATTGGAGCGATTTAATCTTGGAGCAAACCTCCCTTGATCCAGCGTAGCAACAAAAAAGTCACTGTTGACTTAGTTGCTACTCTTTCAGATCGTGGGAGGCTTGTTTCAAGTTCATGCGACTCCAATAAATTGTTCTTGAAACGAAGAGGAGCTTATTCAGGTATGTTTTGACATTTTCAACATATGTTCTAACATTATCATAAGAATGCATCTTAGAGTAAAAATACTACATCAATTACTTGTATTTATTGTATAGATAATGATGGATTTTGATTGACTTGGCAGTGCAGGTACAAATCCTCTTGCATCATGAGCAATACAACTTGTCAACGAGGGTCATGTCCAGGATATTTTTGCTTGTGCGCTTGACCAGGTTCGTAATGTCACATTTTTTAAGTTCCTTTACAGTTCATAATTCAATATTAAGCTTGTTCATGATTATTATCTAGGTTTTTTGTATGTGTTTTTTCATCTATTTGATTGTAAGCAACTCTGCATGTTTCCTGTTATTCACTATGATTTCTCCCATTACCACTCCCAGGATGAATCCAACTTTATTGTTACATAGGTTACTTTATTGTTACTATGATTTCTCCATTCACGATTTCATAGGTTACATCATGTAAAGTTGTCAATCTCAGGTTGGTGATGAGCTTTAGTTCTCCAGATTTGGGGCTTTTCTGATATTTTCTCCCTCATGTCATTCCTGCATCACCTCGTTTTTTGAGCATGCCAATTTTCTACCACTTGTACCAATTGGCACATGTCAATCTCTGAGTGGTGCCACATTTCACCTATTTTCAGTGAGAGTTTAGGGTTTCTCTAACATAGCTTCAAAAATCCGATTCAGTGCCTGCTTGACTATCGTCACATAATACTCATGGTTTGGATTGTTGAGCATGTTTTGAATGGTTGGTTGATTCATAAGAACCACCCATATAGTCGTCTTGAGATATTTCAAAAGTTTTCTCGGGTTTCCTTTTTCACCGTTTCTAGTGGGTGGGATGGTGTGGGGTGATCCATCAATACTGGTGCTCTTGTAGTAGGGAATTTTTTTGGGGGGATATAAAGGATAATTTTATGTAGATATACCATTGGATGCATTCATATATGGGCATGAGAGGTCAAGAATTTAAATTAAAAATATGCAACCTCTAGCATGGCAACCTGAAGGCCGTGAGAGACACTGGTTAAAGATTGTTTTGTGCTGGCCTTAATATAGTCGTGATTTCTTTCTATTATCTTAATGCAAATATATAGTCCGGTCTCATTAAAATGAGGATTTTGGCTGTATTTATCTTTGGTTGTTTCTCTCTTAATGCTCCAGAAGTTGCCAAAAATTGCGATAGTTGTTTAGTTTTCATGTTACAACTTAAAAGTGGTTTTTAGCAATGGGAGTCATGTTTTTTAAGGTTCATACTAATATGAAGATATTGTAATTCTATATTCAGGATAAGAGAAGATGGCCTCTGCTTTGGGCAGTATGACAACAATTGCCACATCTACCTCATTGGGTAACAATGGAAAGGGGAAGAAGTTGGGTGCGATGTTTGATAATTATGGCAGACAATTGTCTTCTCTTTCAGTTTTTTCACCCATTTCCTTTAATCGCTCAAGCAGAAGAGGGACTCTGAGATTACGCGACAGAGAGAAGGTAGTTAATACAAGAGCTATGGAAAAGGAGTTTTACTTCAACAAGGATGGCTCGGTGACAAAAAAATTGCAGGTCAGAGAAAAAATTATGTTTAAAGGAAGGTCACCTGCACGTGAAACTTCACTGCGGTGGATATTTCCTTGTCCACTTATATTCGATTTTAATGTGTTATTTTAATTTTTCATGGAGGGTTGTTTTGGCATATGGTCTGACATTTAATTGCACACTTACTGAAAGCATTGTCAATTTGTCTTGCAGGCGGTGTGAACAAACTTGCTGATCTTGTTGGAGTCACCCTTGGGGTGAAGGGAAAAATGTTGTCTTGGAGAGCAAGCATGGTTCTCCGAAAATAGTTAATGATGGTGTGACAGTAGCTAAGGAGGTAATTTGTAGATGTGTGCTCTGGTTTTATTTTTAACATTGTATTAGTTCCCCTCTTAAATGTCTTAGATTTGGTAGGCATAATTTGAAAACTCAAAGGTGAAAGGAAACATATTTGTTACCCAGTGGTCTACTTGGCCTATGGACTAGCCACATTAGAGTAATGCATAAATCTTTTCACAACAATAAAAGGAAAGGGTTACGGCTGAGTCAAATTTTATTGTTATTGACAGTGTAATGAAATGTATCTCAATGCTCTGGTTTTGGCCTTTTTATTGGTTGAATTAGAGGACCCAGTTGAAAATATTGGGGCCAAGTTGGTAAGGCAAGCTGCGGCAAAGACAAATGATTTAGTTGGGGATGGAACCACAACATCTGTTGTTCTTGCACATGTTGGAATATTGAAAAATTCCAGAACAATGAATGGAGAATAAATCTCCCTTCTTTTAACACAGGGAAAATAAAAATTTCTTTGACAGGAGACAGAGTTTCAATAATTTGAAAGAAAACTTCTATTCCCTTCAATAACTCAAAAAAAAACTATTGCACTTCTTCCTCACTGAGAGGGATTACAAAATTATGACTGCTACAAAACACAGTGCATAAAACCAACTCACTGTCTGTTCAAAACAAACATACTCTGTCTCTAAAACACTCTGCTGTGTTTTTCCCTTTTGCACTGCTGTGCATACACACTTAAAAATTTACACTCAGTCTTTCACTTTTTACACACTGCTGTGTAATAAAAAATTTACGTACTGTCTATAAAAAAAACTACCAAGATTTTTTGTCCTTTTTATTTTTATATGCCGTAACATATAAAACATATTATAATAAACCCTCTTTTTAAAAAAACAAAATTAAAACTAAATTCTATGGCCCACCTTTCATTTCGCATATGATATATATATAACATATGTTTAAAACATATGTATATATTAAAGCATACATAAAATTAAATTATCAAAACATTAAAGAACCCTTTCCATCGGACTTCAAAAGTCTGAATAGATTGAATTTCAAACCAAATTCGCATTCCAAAATGGGATGCTGACGTCTGCCTAATTTGTAACGTGAATTCTCAATCCAATGTGCCTTATAAAAAATTCGGGTCCGGTTTTCAGGTTTTCAGATTCCCTTCAATTTCATGTGATCCAATATTAATGCTCCACGTGTCCTCCTTTTGAATTTACAAAACTGGGGGGTAAATTTTTGTTTGTTTAATTTCTGGTTGGTGAATTGCGTTAATGCTGGTTATTGTGTTTAAATACAATCCTGTACAGAAATATGGCTGCGGCCGTCTACAAAAAAAACTTGCAGGAATTTTAAATGCTGAATTAAATTTCTGGATTATGTGGAAGTTCAAAGAGTGACATAATCCCTTCCCCGCAACTAATTTATAAGATAGTGGAAAGTATGGTGAGAGGAAAATGGTGGGATTTACAATCAACCATATTCACTTTGAAAACAATGGGGAATTAAGAGACCATTATACCTAACAAGTCCTTATAAATATTGAATTCGAGGCACAAATACATGACAACAACCTTTATACGATAATTATTTTATTTGAGTAAGGGAATAGTAGTTGTAACTTAAGGTTGCAACAATGGTTCCATAAAACAATTACTTGTATCCGACTGCAGTAACTATGGATTAAAGTTGCAACAACTGTGGCTTGAGGTTGCAGAAGTTGTGACTTGGGGATGCAACATTTGCGACTTAGAATAAAACACATTATATATATATATATATATATATATATATAAAGAGATTATTATACCTGAAAAATACTTGTCAATATTGAAGTTGAGGCATCGATACACGGTAACAATCTTTATACGGGAATTATTTTATTTGAATAAGGGAGCAATAGCTGTAACTTAAGGTTGTAACAACGGTTCCATAGAACATTTGCTTGTATCTATTTGCAGTAACTATGCGTTAAAGTTGCGCCAACTATGGCTTGAGGTTGTAGGAGTTGTGGCTTGGGGATACGATATCCGCGACTTAGAATAAAAAATATTATATATGAAAGAAAGTATATATATTAAGAGATCATTATATGTAACAAGTCCTTGTAAATATTGAAGTTTACGCATAGAGACATGACAACAACCTTTATACGAGAATTATTTTATTTGAGTAATGGAACAACAACAATAACTTAAGGTTGCAACAATGGTTACATAAAACTATTGCTTGTATCTAGTTGTAGTAATTGGGTGTTAAAGTTACAGTAGCTATGCCTATGACTTAGAATAAAACAAATTATATATAAAATAATATATATATATATATATATATATATATATATATAGATATATATATATATATATATAGAGAGAGAGAGAGAGAGAGAGAGAGAGAGAGAGATTAGAAAATATATTACAACAATATTTATTTAACTAGTATGTTAAAAAAATAAAATTTACCCGGTCGCAGGTGTGGGGGCATCTGGAAAGGTATGGATACCAATCCATTTAGAATACACATGGAATCAACACCCAAATCCGTGATTAATTTTTGAATGTGGAAGATGAAAAACAAGAGATACATGCCTAAATAAATTAAGAAATGCTACTATTTTGATCACTCACACATTTACATATGCTATTGTCTACACACCTTCTGTTGGTGGACGATGTTATCCCATTTCTTGCAGGATATAGTAGATAGGACTAGTATGTGAAGACTCATTAGAGCTCTAAAATCATTTTGGGTTTCATTTGGAATATAAGTAAACCTACTCAAGTCTACCATCACTTTCAATGATTTGGAAGATATGTTAGCAAAAACAATCAACCAAGTGCACCCATCTCAAATACTTGGGATTTATGTTAAGATTTAATGACTATAGGTATGGATATTGGTTCTTTCCATATCAAAAAGTGGGAAAAATAATCACAATATGGTTATCCTTGGGTGGCACATTAACCTTAGTAGTGTCCATACTAGGATATTGGCATTCCCTAGCTTATATTCTTGTTGGTATCTTGGGAAATATTAGAAAAAAATGCTTTCATTTTATCTAGAAGGAAAGGAAAAGCAAAGGAGGCATCCCTATAGTAAAATGGAAATGGATTTCCAAGCCAAAAATCACATGATTCATTGGATACTAAATAATATTCATCATTTTTGGAAAGAATTATTTTCCAAGAGACTTTGGAGAATCATAAAACATTTAGGCTTGTGGCAGGATGTAATAAAATCAAAGTAAACAGGCAAAATTTCATATAAGGATAAATTTTACAAAAGTTCCAACAGTTCTTCCCACCATTTATCTTCTGGTATTATGGTCCGTTGAAGTTTTCTCAATGTTTCATCAGCCTCAGTATATCTGAAAAAGGTAGGCTGATTTGGAAACAAATGCTTTACTTCATGCTCAATATAAAATAAATTTTCCAATCTGTCATGAAGATTTTTTCCTGTTGGCAATGCTACTTCTGATGTACTGGTTGAAGAATTGGCCTGATTGTCAGCATACTTGTCTAATTTTTCAACATAGCTTTCAAGGTCCATTAGTTTATCCTCTGAAACTATAGGACTGAGCAATCCTTTTTTCAACAAAATATCAAATCTTTCTCTGAAGGCAATGATTTATTCTTTCATATCTGAGCACCTTTGTTCTATATTCTGCATAAGGGTTCTCTTAGTAAAAACTCTTTTTATTTCCAAAATTATTCCGGTCCTGTCCTGAATACCAAGTTCTGCAAGTTGGTGTCTAGTTTGGGTGTTTAGAAACTGTATGAGTTGATTGGCTTCCTCAGGCCTATTTCCCAATTCTTCTCTTGTACTTTGAACTTCTTCTATAACCAATTTGACTAAATCATTCTGTTCATACATAATCTGAATTGAAGACCAGACATCCTTTATTGATTGGATAATGTTGTCCCAAAGAATTTCATTTATTTCCTTTAAAGGTTTCTCCAATGTGAGATCCTTTTCCAATGTTTTAACCAATTTTTCTAATCTTTTGACCTCTCTTGTTTTATCAGCAACACTCATTTTTGAGAGATCATATCTTTGTTCTAAATTAATAAGCTGTAACTTTGTGTGCTGGAGTTTTGTTACTTGAAGTTTCAATTCATTCATTGACTTTATTAATTCTTCAGAACTCAAATTGGAAGTATTTACCTGTGATAGCTCTGTTGGCTGACCTGTTGTGGATGTACCTGTACCTGTAATTTCCTCTGTTGTTGATGCTGGAATAGTAGACTGCTTGTTATTTAATGCATGTTCAAGCTCTTTTTCTATTTCATTTAGTTGCTCATTCAGTTTCAAAAGCAAGTCCATCATTTCTTCTTGAGAATTTTTCTTTATCATCTCTTCAGTTTGTGGATGTCTTGAAGCTGGCAATTTCAACTGCTTTCTCAAAGCTGCAATATCATCATCTTTTTTCTTGATTAGGGCCTCTATACCTTTGACATATTTAGGATTGTGACCCAATCCAATGATTATTTCCTCCAATGTCTTTATCCTGTTGTCTTTGGCCTGAGAAGAGGTTTTTTCAAGCTGCAATTGTGCATTAGTGTTCTCCAAAGAATCCTGCAACTTCTGAGTTTCCATTGCTTTATCGGTCAGAGTAGAATAGATCATTTCACCAGTCTTCTTATGTAACTCAATCTGATCTAAAGGATGAATATCCTTTTCTAAGACTTCAAAATTTGTTCTAATATAATCTGCAGTTGTTTGAGGCTGCTGCACTTTTGGTTTGAAGTGACTCATTATCATTTTGCCTTACTGAATGTCATAAGCTGACATCAATATTTCTTTATTCTTAGGAGCCATCTTCAAATACTGATTGTAAACCTGGATTCTTAGTGGATCATTCCTGGCTTTTATATTGATAAAGGTTTTCTTTATATCTCCTGCATCTTTAACTGGTGGTTTGAAAGAAGATATTTCAACACTCTGTTGCTTTTGCAGCTCTTTTCTCTGTAAAGTAGTGGATGCCCAATGACTGTACCTGTTTTTTGACTATCCAAATCTTCTCTCTGGCTATCAGGATTTTCCTGAAGAAAATCTACTTCTGGAAGAGGATTTAATTTTTTTCTTTTAGCATGAGGCTGTTCTGAAGATCCACCAACAAGGGTAGCAACTTCAACATCTCTCTTCTTGCCTTTTTCTATATTGATAGGAGTTTGTAAAATTGAAATTTCTGGCTCATTGATCTGAATAGGAGGAATTTGTACTTGACCATGTTCTTTAGAAGTATCAGGTTGCTTTGTCATTGTGAATTTTTTATATACTTGTATGTCAGGCTCCTTTTCTTTTCCTTTAGATTGTACTGTGGCCAATGCACTGATCTCCTGTAAATTTTGCTGAGAAGTCCCTGCAGAAGAAGGACCAATACCTGGTATCTGCACCTGTCCAAAAGAGTCTAGGTCAAGTATTTTCTCAAGGTATTTCATTACATTTTCAACATTGACCTACTCACTATCATGTTCTACCAATGTTCCTTCCATCCATTCATCCATATTGGCATATTGTTCAATTTCTGGAATTTTGTGATGAATGTATGGTGATAGTTTATTTTTCATTCTTCTATCACAGATAAAGCTATTTGGGTCATAAGGCACCCAGTAAAAACTTTTTGTAATCTGAGATATTCTTCTAAGATTCTTTCTGCTTCCTTTCCAGCATCTCTAGAGTTACAAACAAAGGGACCTAATTGACTTTTGATCCTGAGTTGAGCCTTTTTCTTTGCATTGCAGAAATGAACTATATCTGAGTTAATCATCTGCCTAAAATAATCTAGTGCAAAGAGTCTCATGGGGACATATTTGGGCAACTTGAATGGGCACAATTCACATCCATATATTCTGATCTCAGTGTGAATTTGATACAAGTACCAGTCACCTACCCTATATTGTTTTAAGAGCTGTAGAATTTTCTTGATTTCATTATTGACTCTAGGAGGGGAAACTCCTATTAACAAAGTGGTTGCAGGGTGTACAAATAGGTCAATAAACTCATTATAGGAGTAAGGCGAATCAGAGGAATTATGGGTGATGGTAGACCAAAATATCACAGACCTAGGATTTCCTTTGGCATCAAGTTTCTGAACATGGAAAGGGAAACTTTCTTATTGGTAATAAATCATGAGATGATATATAAGAGAAGAATATTTGAACACTTTTTCATTCTCAAATCTCATGAACTGATCATGGATTTTATCAGCAATGTAGGATGCAAAATCATACTTGACAACAGGGGACTGTCCAGGGGTAAATATAGACAACAATACTAGGGTTAATTGATCAACATATTCACTAGTATTGAAACCCATGATAAAGGATATCATATTCAGAATAAGCCTTCCCACATCAGTGAAAAAAGTATAACCATAGGGGGGAGGGCCTTTGGGTTGATGCTCTGGTAACATGAAGGTTTGACAAATGCGATTTAACTCTTCATGGGACAAATTGGCAGATTTTTCAAGTAATTCTCCCATGGACAGGGGAGTGAGGGCTTGACCAGGTTGAAATTGCAGCATTTCATTTATCGACTGAGTAGTGATTGGGAAAAGGATGTTCTGACTCAGGGACAAAATTGATTTTTGATTGGGATCATAGTTTGCATGGCAGTAATGAATTAACTCAGGAAAAATATGGACTGAGGGGAGAAGATACATGGGGAGATTGGATTCCCATAATCCAATAATATCAGAACTGTTTATAAAGTTATCTCTGCATCGGCAAAAGGTTCGAAGAGGATTATCACTAAGAACGAGGTCTTTAATTTGAAAATCTCTATCTGCTAGGGGAAGATAGTATAAATCTCTGTGAGGGGCATTCAAAGGTGTGACGTTCAGAGCCACTGGAACCTCCATTTCTGGTTCTTGTGGATTCAAAAATGAATTTCTGGTTTTTGTGGAGAACAAACACAATTACAAGTTTTGGGAATGCAATTTACAATTCTGGGGATTGAATAAGACCAAATTGAACTCTGTTTCTGTCTTTCGTGCAGAATTTAAACAAAAGCTAGGATTTCACAGAGTTTTAACGGGAATTGGGGTAAATACCTGTTTTTTGGGAGATGAACAGTGATTAAACAGGTACAGGCTATGGCGTATGAACTCTGGATTACTGGTATGCAGTTGTCTTCAGAAAAATACAGTTGATGGCGCTTGACAGTTTGTTTTTGAAATTCTTTGCATGACACTTTGGTCGTTCACAGAATAATGAAAATGACGCGGGAAAAATTGTTTTATTCACAAAGTCCAAAGGGTGACGGGGTTTTATTTATTTATTTAATGGATGACGTCAGCAGGTACGGAGGATGAGTCACAGGAGGCAAGCGGTAAGCGGTTTCCATCGCATCGCTTTTGGGGAAAATCAGTTTTGGGCGGAGGGCGAGCGATTCCATAGAATGATTGACGCGTGGCATGGCACTGTTTGAAAACCATCGGGCCATTGCGCGTTATTGTTCGGACGCGGATGGCTAGCGATATCATTAATAACTGTTGATCTTAGATGGGTTGATCGAACGGCTATGGGGATGTGGAAGTGACGGGGATTTAATAGCCGTAGTCTTCCCAGGCAACATTTTGGCCCAGAATTCGGCAAGGATTTTTAAAAAATCCGGCAAATATTTTATTAGAATCATTTTTACAGTTGTTACACTTTAGTATTTTGAGTACCCTAAGGGTTTTTGGTAGTGCTGAATCCATTTCCACTGTCAAAAATGGATTCCAAACACTCCAACTACCTGATTTCTTGAATTTTATTTGCCCGTATTCTAGCAAGAAACTGCCGTCTGGGCTATTTCGTTCCCTGGGTAGACAACTCCGGACTTAATATGGAGGGCCTGACGCAATTAAATGTTAATTAATCTCATCGGGGGGAATTTGATTGGCAGAGTTAATTAATCGTGAGGATTAATCAATTTTTTTATAAAAATGCAGGAAAGTGATTGGGAAATGATTTAACCAAGGTTAGCGGTTAAGGGAGGTATTGGGGATTTTACAAAGGGTTTATAGTTTTAACCTTGGGAAAGGGAGTCGGGGGATTAAAATAAACAGGGGAAGAATTATTTTTGTATTAAAACACGTAATAAAACATGTTTTAATTAATTTTTTCAATATACTTTTATTATATGATAATTAAATCAGATTAATCTAATTACCATAGGGGGCGGAATTTAATATTACGATATATTTAGCCAAAGGGGGCATAAAGTGGGTTTTTTATTTAAACATATGGGAATAAATAACTTTGGCTAAAATTTATTAATGGGTTTTTTGGGATATTATATAAAAAGGAGTTATATATAATAGGAGAAGGTTATTTTTGTAAGGATTTAATACATAAAATCAATGTTAATATGACAAGGGGACAATGTAAACTCAAAATACATTAATATAACTAAGAAAGTGAAGATTTAAAAGAAAATTGCATTATAATCACTTCATCACTTAGACTTGGAATAAAATGTGATTTTGAGGGTTTTTTTATGAAATAATGCATAATTTTCCTAAGTAAAATGGGATTTTACTTAGGAAAATATGTTTAGAAATGAGTGAATGTTATGAAGAATTAATTCAAGTACTTAGGCTTTTACAATTATTGGGCCGAGGGTCTGGTCCCTCCAAAAGTCAAGGAAATGCCTTGAGCCCCTCTAATTTTCAAATACCTTAGTACTTAGGGGAAATTAGTGAAATCTTTAGGGGAAGATGAGAAGGGAAATTAATAAATTTGACTTTGCTTTGCTTTGAATTTCTTCCAGTATAGTGTCTGCCTTTGCACTTTGTGATGAAAGTAAATATTAACACATTTAGAGTCATTGTCCATCACATGCAATTCTGCAACATCATCTACCTACCCTACCTACTTTACTCTACCATTTTTCTTCTTTATTAGGGTGCACTTAGACTGGAAAACCCTTATCACACTTTCTTTTCTTTTACATGTAAAAATCTATCTAAGTCTAACCTTATTACATCCAAGGGCTTAGATTAAGCTATTGAGCTCCTTTTATTTACTCTACCTATCTACTTATCTGCCAAGATTAAACAGTTTGGTCAGATTTTATTCTCTATCTCTAAAACATGAAATTGAAAGATGAAATAGCCAAGCTTAAATTGTTTGACTATTCATAAATTGTGGCATAGGATACAAGTTGCACACAATTTTATTTATTACATAAGAGAAAAAAGTAGTGGCATTTAGACTTGCACACTTTCCTTGGCCTTTCTTTTGGCGGGGTTCATTTTATTTTACTTTTTTGGCCATTTTTATTCTTTTTACCCTTTGATTTTTCTTTTAGGGTATACCCTCTTTACATTTTTTAAATTTTTTTGATTTTTTGATAATATGGAAAACCTTTGCAACAAGAAAAGGTATGAATATATTACATAGCCCATCAAGTCAATCATGAAATATGACACCTATTGGTATAGGAGTCTAACACTGGCTCCACTTGGGGATGGCTTTTCCTGGTGAAAAGTCAAGAACAGCAGGTCAGTTGTCATCATCCATTGACCTTGGTGAACCTGTAAATGTCTTCTGTCTTCTGCAAACTGAAATCTGATCTGAAACTAAAACAACACACAAAAGTTTTCAAACCAACTTAATGAAAAACTAGCTGAAAATTGAAAACTAAAAAAAAAATGCTCAAAATTTTGAGCTTATTGGCACTCATCTACCTACTCAATCTACTAAAAATCTTACTGAATCGGGTAATACAAAAATGCCAATGAAGCCAATCAAGTAGCTGTAACAATAAATGAATAACTTGATTGCATGTGATCAAAATTGGAAGTATATTATGATCATGTGCCTTTATAATAAATGATATGATGTGTAAAGGCTACTTTTGATGTATTTGATCCTTATAGAGAAAACATGTTTGTAGATTTGGGCTAAAAATATTCTCCATATAATCTGATATAGGATCAATAAAAGTATGATGTATGTTATTTACTTCTAGGCCTTCAATGACTGGTTGCTCAGTTGTATTCTGAATATTAAGCCTTGAAACTATTTCTTATGTCTTGTGTTTGAAAGAATAATCATCCTCAATATGCAAGTCAAAAGATAGTACAATTTCCTCTTGCTTAGGAGAAGGAAGATTTTCAAAGAATTCTTTAGGATTTCGGAAATTGTATGACTGAATTTGAGAATGCAAAAGTTTAATTTCATTTTCATAATTTTTAGAAATTATCTCAAGAACACATATTTTCAATTTGGGAGAATATTTTCTTGATTTCAAAAGAAGAAATAAAGCTCTTAAAAAATCCTCATCAAGCTAAAGTTCTAATATCTCATCCCTCAAAATAGCTAGTGATTGTTTTGTGAAATTATCATAATTATCATCATACTGATCATGTAAGTCTAAAAAATCTTCTAAGAACCTTGATTTTCTTAGGAATAGGTCATTTTGTAATAGCTTGCATCTTTTGATGCTCCAACTCACTCCTTCCTTTAAAACAATATGAACCAAATACTCGAATTCTTATTTCCCAAAAGCACATTTGGATATTTTTACATAAAAATGATTGTTCTCAATAATTTATATAACTTTTCCACATGTTTACTAGTGTGGTATTCCCATGATTTATTATAAATATGTGTATTAACAAAGAAAACCAACACAAATTTTATAAGATGGGATCAAAAAAAATTGTTCTTAAGTCGAGCCCGCCGGACTTCAAACGGCGATAAACCATAATTCAAACCAAATTCGCGTTCCAAAATAGCCTGCTGACGTCGGCCAATTTTGTGACGCGAAAACCAAATGAATTCCACCCTAATCTTTTTCGGGTCCGAAGTTGGGCTGGCGTACGGAGGGAGAGTTGTGACGCAAATTTCTTATCAAATTCGCCCTAATCTTTTTCGGGTCCGGATTTCCACTGCGCGAGCGCCCCAAACAAAGATCCGCTCCAATCAATTTATGCCATGTGTCCTCAATCAAATGTTGCCCTGTTCCCGGATGCGGGTGCATTCGATGGCGTTTAAGGCGATGGGACATGGATGTGGTGATTTCATATCAATCGCATTAAGTTTTAACGTTGTTCAATTAAGTTCCAAGGTTTTCACATCTAATCACATTAAGTTTTAACACTGTTCAAGATCGGACCTCCACTCCTGTTAGCGATTCTGCATGCTCCAATATGATCTAGCCTTCGGCTCTCATTAATGATCAGAGATTAATTATGACGGGCGTCCTTCGATTGCATTGCAGTCGGGTCGATAAAATGGCATTTCGCTATGGTTTTTCAGACGAGCCGGTTGCTGGGTTACACTTCCTGCTCACTGTGACGAGAAGGAGAAGTGGCCAGCTGAACTGCTATGTAGACCTTGCTGCATATCTGCATTTCTCTTGGTCTAGTCCTTGTCCGTCTTCCTCTGTTTCTTGGAATTCTACTTCTCCGTCTCCTCTTGTGCCCACTGCTAGTGAGACTGCACCCATGCCTCGCATGCGTCAAAGGATGCGTTGCCGCAGGGGGAGCACTAGAGGTCAACTCATACGCGCTCCCTCCAGCCCCTCAACCGAGTTGTCTTCTGGCCAGTCCAGTGATTATTACGCAGGTCGCTATCCAAATACTAGGAGTGGGCGGGGTCGGGTTGTAGGATTTGGCCACCATATGGATTCCCCTGCTCCTCGTTTCCTCATCGCTAGTTCACCTTCTCCCACGACGCGCACTGCGCAATTTTCCTTTAATTTCTCTCTCAACCGCCCACAAATTACAGCTTCAGTCACTATGGTTTTCCGCGAGGAGGCCCAAACGGAGGAAGAATGCACCCGTCTAGTGGGTCTGAGCTCGAAAAAAGTCGGCCAGCATTCGGGCCTTCAGGAGGGGAGCCATGGCATGAATGTGGAGGTAGCACCTAGCGATCCCGGACCTTCCGAAGGATGGTGCCGAATCGTCGAGGAGCCGGAGGAGTAGTTTGGTTAATTTTTTTTCTTGCTTCGCGACCCACTTAATTGGGCTGCTTTTAGATTATTTTACTGTGCTGGACCATTGTAATATTTTTGAATTCTGTAAATTAAACGTTCAATATTGGTTTCCCCGTATGAGGGCAGTATTCTTAATTTTTTGATGACAAATTTTCCATGAGTCTGGGAAATGATTTTGACTTCAGTGTAATTTTATTCCCACTGTTAATAGATTAACTTTACTTAGAAAAAAAAATGTTGCCCTGTTTCTATTTTAAACCTGTTTTTTGAAATACAAAGCCATGTTTATATGGTCTACGTATTATACTCTTTCTCTGTATATCTACAGGAACCTTTTTTCTATGAACAGGGTGGATGCTGTAGCGGGCTACTAATGGAAACAAGCGAGCCTGAACCTTACATCTCAGATGCAACAGATGGTTACCAATTTTGGAATCAAGCGAGCTTGATCTTACAAGCGAGCCTGGGTTTCTGCAGATGGTTATCACACTCCTCACATGATTAGCGTTTTTCTCTGTTCAAGGATTTTGGGTACTTTAATTTGTATTTGGAACAATGGACGTCGGTACTCTATTTGTTGCTTTACTATTCTACATACTGCTATTTCACTTTCTTATAGATGCCTCGGGCATATTTGGATGCTTTCTCAGATTTGTCGATAATCTCCATGTGGACCGTTACTGGGTTTTATATCATGTCCCTCTATGTGACATGGGGTATTTTTCTATCATTGTCTAGGGTGGGACTTCCACTTTTCTGGATGGATATTTGGGTTCCAATCTTCAGATGTGAAAATGTAATGACTTCATGGACTATTTTACTTCATATAATATATTCAAAACAGCGTTTTTTTCTCTTGTGAAAAAAAATGATTAATGTTTATCACTCTGCCTTCAAAACTAGCGATGCTGGTTTATTGATATGGTCGATGGTATTTTTATATTTTGGACATATCACACTCCTCACATGATTAGCGTTTTTCTCTGTTCAAGGATTTTGGGTACTTTAATTTGTATTTGGAACAATGGACGTCGGTACTCTATGTGTTGCTTTACTATTCTACATACTTCTATTTCACTTTCTTATAGATGCCTCGGGCATATTTGGATGCTTTCTCAGATTGTCGATAATCTCCATGTGGACCGTTACTGGGTTTTATATCATGTCCCTGTATGTGACATGGGGTATTTTCTATCATTGTCTGGGGTGGGACTTCCACTTTTCTGGATGGATATTTGGGTTCCAATCTTCAGATGTGAAAATGTAATGACTTCATGGACTGTTTTACTTCATATAATATATTCAAAACAACGTTTTTCTCTTGTGAAAAAAAAAATGATTAATGTTTATCACTCTGCCTTCAAAACTAGCGATGCTGGTCTATGTTGCTGGTTTATTGATATGGTCTGATGGTATTTTTATATTTTGGACATATCACACTCCTCACATGATTAGAATTTTTCTCTGTTCAAGGATTTTGGGTACTTTAATTTGTATTTGGAACAATGGACGTCGGTACTCTATCTGTTGCTTTACTATTCTACATAATGCTATTTCACTTTCTTATAGATGCCTCGGGCATATTTGGATGCTTTCTCAGATTGTCGATAATCTCCATGTGGATCGTTACTGGGTTTTATATCAAGTCCTTGTATGTGACATGGGGTATTTTTCTATCACTGTCTGGGGTGGGACTTCCACTTTTCTGGATGGATATTTGGGTTCCAATCTTCAGATGTGAAAATGTTATGACTTCATGGACTGTTTTACTTCATATAATATATTCAAAACAACGTTTTTTCTCATGTGAAAAAAAAATGATTAATGTTTATCACTCTGCCTTCAAAACTAGCGATGCTGGTCTATGTTGCTGGTTTATTGATATGGTCTGATGGTCTTTTTATATTTTGGGCATATCACACTCCTCACATGATTAGCGTTTTTCTCTGTTCAAGGATTTTGGGTACTTTAATTTGTATTTGGAACAATGGACGTCGGTACTCTATTTGTTGTTTTACTATTCTACATACTGCTATTTCACTTTCTTATAGATGCCTCGGGCATATTTGGATGCTTTCTCAGATTTGTCGATAATCTCCATGTGGACCGTTACTGGGTTTTATATCATGTCCCTGTATGTGACATGGGATATTTTTCTATCACTGTCTGGGGTGCGACTTCCACTTTTCTGGATGGATATTTGGGGTCCAATCTTCAGATGTGAAAATGTAATGACTTCATGCACTGTTTTAATTCATATAATATATTCAAAACAACGTTTTTCCTGTTTTAAAGTTTCATTTTTTTTTTTTTAAATTGAACCCGCCGTCGCTATACCGATGCCTTGTAAGCATTGGAATTGCGACAGATTAAAAACGTCGGAAGAGCGACAGTATAAAAACGTCGGACGAGCGACGTTCAAAACGTCGGACCACATTTCATCGGAATTGCGACAGTTTACAAACGTCGGAAGAGAGACGTCCAAAACATCGGACCACATTTCATCGGAATTGTGACAGTTTACAACCATCGGAAGAGCGACGTCCAAAACGTCAAACCACATTGCGTCGGAATTACGACAGTTTACAAACGTCAGAAGAGTGACGTTCAAAACGTCGGACCACGTTTTGTCATAATTGTGATAGTTTACAAACGTCAGAAGAGCGATGTTAAAAACGTCGGACCACATTTCGTCGGAAGTGCGACAGTTTACAAAGGTCAGAAGTGCGACGGATTGGGAAACGTCGGAAGAGTGACGCTTGTTTGGAAGTGACGGAAAAATTTTCGATAGTGCGACACTTTTTAATTGCGTCAGAACTGTGACGGTATGTCAAACCATGCTTTGCCCGCCCTTGAACTGTCGCTCTTGCGACGATTATGTGTCGGAATAGTGACGAATTGGCCGTCGGAATTTCTGCCAAATTTTCTAGTGTATGGATATCATCCACCTTACATCACATCTTCTTTAAGGGAAAATTCTAGGGTTCAAGCAGTGGAAGATCACATCGAACATCAACAAGAAGTTATCTAAATCTTAAAGGATAACCTAAATTTGGCACAAAATCAAATGAAACAACAGGCAAATCAACATCGCAGCGAGAGAAGTTTTGATGTAGGAGACTGGGAATTTTTACGGCTACAAACATAAAAAAAATGTCCCTCAAGCAAGCTAAGAAGGATAATAAATTATCGCCAAAGTACTATGGTCCTTACAAGGTGTTGCAAAAGATTGGTACTATGGCATAAAAATTAGAGCTTCCTGCTTCTTTGTGAGTGCATCTAGTTTTCCATGTTTCATGCTTAAATAAGGTTATAGGGGACAAACATCCATTTCAAACAATATTTCTAGAATTTGATGAGGAAGGAAAAACCATATTGGAACTTGAAGAAATCATGGAAACAAGAACTCGACAGCTACGAAATCGATCAATTTCATAGTATCTCATCAAATGGAAGAACTTACCCACTGAAGATTCTACATGGGAGGATGATAATTTTATACAGAAGCACCGGGAGCTACTCAAGCGTTGAGGAAAAGAATTTTTTGAAGGAGAGGAGCATGTTAGGTCCCTATATTACTAGTATAGTCCTTTATTGTTGTTAGTGTAACCCCCTTTTTGTTATTTTTGTACCCTTGTAACCCCCATATTGTTATTATTGTTAGGTTAGCTAGGATTACATTGTGGCCCCATGGACTCCTATATATAGAAAGGAGGTTTTTGTCACTTGAATCATCCAAGAATTTTTCATTTATGTAATGTATTGGAGGTTTCTCCCTCGAAGTGGCCGATTTCTAAGGCGTTCATCTCTCTTTTCTTCTATTTTTGGAGTTGGTTTCATAACAGCCAGAATCCACATGGACATTGACCAAGGCAGTGATAAAGATCAGCAAACAGTTATCACAATCAGAGATTCCCCAAGCTCATCTCCAGCAGGTGGCCAAACAATTTTCTCAACATCCTCTACCATTGTGCCCTTCCAACAACAGAATGTGGAAACTCCAACATCTACATCCACTGTAGGGAAAAAGGAGGAAGATATCTATGACACATTCAAGGAGATCAAAAGAAGGAATGAGGTTCTAAATACCAACACATATAATTAGTTTTGGAAACAAACAAGTAGCTCCCAAAGTAACCTTATTTCATCTTTTGACTCTGAAAGGGGGAGGATGAAGATGGCCTTCTTAGAAGCACAAATTCCTCACCCCAAAGGTGTAGCAGACTACAAGAAGACCCCTTTTGATTTTGACACAAATAAAATTCATCCAATAGACAAAATGGAGATGCACAATCAGACATGAGAAATGATCTCCTCCACACTAACTAGTACTGCCATGAGTCTCTCAAAACTGCAAGTGACATTATCCAACACACAGTCACAGTTGAAGGTGGAAAATATCTCCTCCATGACCAACGACTCAAGGATTAAATCTCTGGAGGATTTAGTGATGCAACTAGGGTACAATCCATCAAGCATAGCAGTGGCATAAACACTTGTGAGGAAGAAGAATGCAGACATAGCTGCTTTGAGGAGGAAAATTAGGATGACAGTGGCAGAAGACCCTATGAAAAAGGAGATAGAAGCTACTGAAACATAGAAGGCAGAAATGTTGCAATTGATTGTTGAAAAAATAGTACAAATTAAGAAAATGGAGAGTGAGATGGAGAAAATGATAAAAGAAAGGCAGAAAGAAATAAGAGATGCAGCAAAGGAAGCAACGAAAGAATCAACTGAGGCCATGATTCCACAATAGGCAGTCCCTCTTATAGTGATTCCAACACCTATAGCAAAAACAAGTACGCCAGGTGAAGGCCCTAAGCAAGTAACTAAGGCGATGGAGAACATGTCCTTATAGACAAAAAAAATTAAAAAGTTGCAAGATCAACTCAATGACCTACAAGAGTAGTTTAATGTAGAAATTTTCTGAATAATGATTAATTGTCCACCGAGACTATCCTGATCACATACAATTCGAATTTATATGCAACACATAATCTCTTCCACTCAGATCATCACACATGCGGAAATAAAACAAGTGATGGCACATCAATTCATCATACACATTAACACAGTATGTATGGGGAAAGCTTATAGCTGAAAACCCTGCAGCTATTGTGTATATTATAATGGAGAAATCATGTAATAAAATCAGTACAATACTCCTCACAAGTACTCAGTACTATCTCATGAAGTTACACACAAACTAGATTGGTTTTGAACAGGTTACTGGTTCAAAACTCACCACTAATTGCCTTGCCTCTATTGCGCAATCATGGCCTGTCTAAATATAGATCCAAGATTCGAATCTCCTTGGCTTGACAGCGCAATCATCATGGGAAATTCCTCCAAGTGTGGTGCAAATCTCATGCACAACTGATGTCGCCACTGATAGCTAACTCCACCCTTTCATCTACCTCTTTCACTGGTCTCCACTGAACTGATCATGCACTGTAGTGAAGTGATGTGTTCTTGAGTTGAATAATGAGTTACTAATTAATGAATTAAATAATATTTAATTCACTCCACTCATAACTAATTGATTAGCTAGTTAAACTAATCTCAACTAGTTCAACTAAAATAAACAGAACACAACTCCACTATTTGTCTCATTAACTCCACCAAACTTCTGCCACTGAAGTCCTAACTGAAGTCAACCATGCATGATGCCATCAAACCCTTGGGAATAGCGTAATTCCTCTTTCAGATGCATGAGCCACTTCCAAGGCTCGAACTGAAGTGCTCCAAGAGAGTAAACTGATGTTTAGAGTCCAAATATTATTAAGGGTAAATAATATTTGACTTCCCTATTTTTAGGATAGGTAGTCTAAAAATAGACATCGACCTATCGACCTATAGGTCACAAAAATAGAGTCCCATCTATTTTTACCAACATGACCAATGCTCCAAGAATCTCATACTGGAATCCCCGAACCATGCTCCATATGTCTAAAAATAGACATAGTCTAAAAATAGATTTTGCGCCAGAATTTGCCTCCGGGCCCACTTAGTGAAGGCGACTTCATTTCACTAAGCTCCATCATCTTGCTGCATTTTCAACACTCCCTCTCAGCAAGATATGGATTATATGCAACCCCTATCCTGCCTCTGTGGAATTCGAACTTGCTCCTGGTGAGCGCCTTCGTCAGGATGTCGGCATCCTGATCCTCCATGGGAACATATGAAAGCATCATGATTCTCCGCTGAACACAATCTCTGATATGATGGTACCTGATGTCGATGTGTTTGGACCTATCATGAAATACTGGATTAGCTGAGAGTTTAATGCAACTCTGGTTATCATAGTAGATCACTGTAGGCTCCAAATGCAACCTGAACAATCCTGCGAGGATCTTCCTCATCCAAATAGCCTCGCATGCAGCCAAGCTAGCTGCCATGTACTCGGCCTCTGCTAAAATAAGTGCCACGGATCTCTGCTTCCTGCTGTACCAGGAAACTGCTATCGAACCTGAAAACTCCTCCCGAAGTGCTCTTCCGGTCCGTTGGACTCCCTGCCCAATCTGCATCAGTGAAGCCAGAAAGCTTCACTCCATCCTCCTGTCTGTACCATAGACCATATCCCGATGTGCCTCTGATATAGCGCAATACATGCTTGCCCGCCTTCCAAAAGAGCTTGGTAGGCTTAACCATAGCTTGCGAAAGCTGATTAACTGCATAGCATATATCGGGTCGAGTATTGACCAGATACATCAACGACCCCACCAACTGTCGATAGACAGTGGCATCCACTACCTCCTCCGAAGTAGCATCTCCCTTCCTCCAACCTCCAGGAAGAGGGGTATCAACAGGCTTGCAGCCTTGCATGTTGAACCTCTCCGGAATCTCCCGGGCATACTTGCCCTGAGAAACAAACAGTCCTCCACTGCGCTGCCAAATCTCCAATCCCATGAAATAATGAAGGATGCCCAGGTCCTTCATCTCAAACTCTCGTGCAAGATCATCCTTGCATGAAAGTATCAACTGCTCGTCGCCAGTCAAAATCAGATCATCTACATACGGTACGATGATCAACAGCTTCCCCTCCACCACAATCTGGTACAGGTTTGGATCCGCCTCACTCTTGGAGAATCCAAGCCCGGTGAAGTAGCTGTCTATCCGAGTGTACCAAGCAAGAGGTGCTTGCTTCAGCCCGTACAGTGCTCTCTTGAGTCGGCACACATGCGACTCACTGCTGAAGATCTCAAAACCTTCAGGCTGCTCTATGTACACCTCCTCCTTAATAACTCCATTGAGGAACGCAGTCTTCACATCCATCTGATGAATGTGCCACCCCATCTGCGCTGAGAGAGCAAGGATCGTCCGTATGGAAGAGTACCTTGCGACAGGTGCAAAGGTCTCCTCATAATCGATCCCCTCGATCTGTGAGAAGCCACGGGCGACAAATCTCGCCTTGTACTTCTCCACACTCCCGTCAGGCGCCTGCTTCACTTTGTAGATCCATTGCGAACCCACCACTGATTTCCCCACCGGTCTTGGGACAATCTCCCATGCACTGTTCCTGACGATCGAATCATATTCTTCGATCATGGCATCAACCCATGCGGGTTCCTCCACAGCTTCCTCAAAAGAGGATGGCTCGGTCACGACACATTGACTCACAAGAGCCATGTATCAGGTGTCTCGTCCAGGTATTTGCCCTGCGCGTACCTTGTTGCTTTGTAGGTGGTCCTACAACCTTCTCTGCATCTCGAGCCGGTCGCTCAGCTTCTGTAGTGCGCATGCGCCCTCTGATGGTTGGCGCTGCATGGGTGGTTTCTTCCACCTCCTGAACTTCCTCTTGTGGCTGATCCACATCCGGAAGCTCCTCCTTGGGAACTAACAGCTCCTCATCTGCATGCAAGTGTAGCTCCCTCTCAAGCGAACACTGCATGGCTTTCTCCTCCTGAAATTTTATATCCCGTCGCACAACAGTCTTGCGACTGTCTGGCACATACACTCGATAGTTATGAGGTGTATCAGTGTACCCCACAAATATTCCAACTTCAGCAGTTGGATCCAGCTTCCTTTTTGCATCCTTCGTCACATGCATGTAGACAGGAGAACCAAAAATCCGCAAATGGGAAATATCAGGCCTCTTGCCAGAATAAGCCTCCTCCGATGTACTCATGCCAAGAACCTTGTGAGGACAACGGTTCTGCACATACACTGCTGTATTGCATGCCTCAGCCCACAAGTGAAGGGGTAGGCCCAGATCATGCAACATCGCCCGTGCAGCACCCACGATCGTTCTGTTCTTCCGCTCAGCCACCCCGTTCTGCTGTGGGTTATGGGGTGCGATGAGCTCTCTCCGAATCCCTTCTGCGCTGCAGAACTCCTTGAATTCAGCCGAGATGAATTCACCACCGTTATCACTCCTTAGAGCAATCACCTTCTTCCCCGACTCCTTCTCGACCAGTGCTTTAAACTCACAGAACTTCGCGAATGTATCGCTCTTCTTCGACATGAAGAAGATCCAGCACTTTCGAGAGAAATCATCAACAAATATCACATAATACTTGTGCTTTGCTGTCGAAGCAACTGAAAAAGGACCACACACGTCTGTGTGAACTCTCTCAAGGATCGTCGTGGCGCGACTATCCTTCTCGTGAAAGGTGGCTTTCACATACTTCCCTAAAGTACACCCCTTGCACTGATCTGACTGCGCAAGGGTGCCCTTAGGAAGCCCAGTAGAAATCTGCTGCATAATCTTCAAAGCTCCATGGTGAAGGTGGCCCAATATCCTGTGCCACAGTTCGCCCTCATCATCCCGGCTCACCACTTCTCCTGCCTTGCATGCCATAGCTGCGCAGCCATCTACCTGCAACTGATAAAGGTTCTTGGTTCGAACCCCTATCTTCCGGGTCTCTCCAGTAGTCTTACTGCGCAGGAAGGCTTTTCCTTCGCTGAAGACCACATCATACCCCTTGTCCTCCAACATCGCCACAGAGATCAAGTTCTTCTTCAATCCAGGTACATGCATGACATCCTTCAATACAAAGGGTTTACCAGACTCCCTCTGAAAGGATATGGTACCGATACCAGTTGCACTGTATCTACCATCATCGCCCATATCGATGTGCACACCCAAATCTTTGTCCTCCAGATCTGAGAACAACTCCCGATCTCCCGTCATATGAAATGACGCACCGCTGTCCAAGAACCATACCGATCCCAGCACACTTGAAACCAAGCATGCGATCGGTGAAAAGTCAAGCTCGAACTATGAAGCCAAAGCTTCTCCATCTGCAGATCTTCCCGCTTGCTTGTTCTTCTTCTTCTTTGGACAATTGGTAGCATAATGTTCGTGATCATGGCAGTGAAAACACTTCACTTTCGCCATATCCTACTTCTTTCCCTTTGCACCAGAATGAGAGGTTTTCTTACCCTTCCCCTTCTTTGCTTTGGACACCAAAGCACAGTTTTCTTCATCAGCTCCCTTTGATGAAGATCCATCTCGAGTAGTCCTCCTTATCTCCTCCTGCATGAGATCCGCCCAAAGGCGCTCCCATATCGGCAGCTTCTCCCGACCATTGACACTATCTTGATATGAGTGCCAAGCCTTCGGAAGACCAAGGAGAGCCAAGTCGACCATGTCCTCGTCTTCGACAGTCACCCCCACACTTCCCAGCTCATCTCTGCATTGAGTGAACTTCGTGAGGTATTTGGCGATACTGTCGCCTTTCTCCATCTTGATGTTCCTGAGCTTATCTTTGAGCGCCATCTTCCTTTGGTCACTCTTACTCTGGAATAGATCCGTCAAAGCTTTCCACATTAGAAATGGAGAAGCCTTTCCATGCAGGCTGGATACAATATGATCCTTGACGCCCTCCAATAGGATCCTTCGACATTTCACCATCTTCTTTTGCCATGCATCGACTTCAGCAGGATCAGTGGGCTTTTGGACATCCGTATCTACGAACTCCTTCAGACCATTATCTTCTAATACTGCCTCCATGCGATCCTTCCATGCCACATAATTCGAACTGCCTTCAAGAGCATATTCGAGTCGCAAACCGTTGAAAGACATTTTCAACACTGGCACCAAGAAAACAAAACTGCTGCAAAATTTAGATTTCCACCTCAAAGCTCAACCGCTCTAGATCTGTGAGAACAAATTATTTCTAGCACGGAGATTGACTGCAAGGGGCATTTACCAGACCTTTCACTTTCCAGAAAGGATGGATCCAGAGGCTACCTGGCCCGCATGCAGACTCTGTCTACCGAAATAAGTTTGTAATCACTGTGATGATCAATCTCTGCTTCAATAGCTTCGATACCATGTAGAAATTTTCTAAATAATGATTAATTATACACCGAGACTATCCTGATCACATACAATTCGAATTTATATGCAACACATAATCTCTTCCACTCAGATCATCACACATGCGGAAATAAAACAAGCGATGGCACATCAATTCATCATACACATTAACACAGTATGTATGGGGAAAGCTTATAGCTGAAAACCCCGCAGCTATTGTGTATATTATAATGGAGAAATCATGTAGCAAAATGAGTACAATACTCCTCACAAGTACTTAGTAATATCTCATGAAGTTACACACAAACTAGCTTGGTTTTGAACAGGTTACTGGTTCAAAACTCACCACCAATTTCCTTGCCTCTATTGCGCAATCATGGCCTGTCTAAATAGAGATCCAAGGTTCGAATCTCCTTGGCTTGATAGCGCAATCATCATGGGAAATTCCTCCAAGTGTGGTGCAAATCTCATGCACAATTGATGTCGCCACTGATAGCTAACTCCACCCTTTCATCTACCTCTTTCACTGGTCTCCATTGAACTGTCCATGCACTCTAGTGAACTGATGTGTTTTTGAGTTGAATAATGAGTTACTAATTAATGAATTAAATAATATTTAATTCACTCCACTCATTGCTAGTTGATTAGCTAGTTAAACTAATCTCAACTAGTTCAACTAAGTTAAACCGAACACAACTCCACTAGCTGTCTCATTAACTCCACCAAACTTCTGCCACTGAAGTCCTAACTGAAGTCAACCATGCATGTGCTCACCAAACCCTTAGGAATAGCGTAATTCCTCTGTCGGATGCATGAGCCACTTCCAAGGCTCGAACTGAAGTGCTCCAAGAGAGTAAACTGAAGTTTATAGTCCAAATATTATTAAGGGTAAATAATATTTGACTTCCTTATTTTTAGGATAGGCAGTCTAAATATAGACTTCGACCTATAGGTCAAAAAATAGAGGTCCATCTATTTTTACCGACATGACCAATACTCCAAGAATAACATACTGCAACTCCTGGACCATGCTCCATATGTCTAAAAATAGACATAGTCTAAAAATAGACTTTGTGCCAAAATTTGCCTGTGGGCCCACTTAGTGAAGGCGACTTCATTTCACTAAGCTCCATCATCTTGCTGCATTTTCAACATTTAAAAGGAAAGATTCAGCACATTCCACAGAGTTACATATAAATAAAAAGTTGAATGAAGGTTTGCAGAAGTCTCTTCAGGAGTCCTCAATTGGAAGCATGGTAGGACGAGTTAAAAAAATTATTTGGTTGGATATAATTGAATCCATGAATGATATATGGACATAAATTCAAATGATTTTTGAACAAAGGGATTTAATCGATTTAGTGAAAGTTATCATTGAGAAAAAAAATGATGAACTTGGGGACAAGCCCCAAACTACCAACAATATCATCAGATTCTTGAATTCCAAAAGTAGTCATGAATTGGAAAAACTGCAAGTGGCAGACATAACAACCACCATACTGGAGGTGAAAAAGGTGTTGAGCAAGAAGAGTCTAGTTACACAGCTAGAGGAAATATTCCATCAGCTGGAGATTGGAGTGAGCAGGTTTTTCAATAGGATCAAGCCACTGAACAAAAGGGGATTGCCCTCCTTATTCGTTAACAATGATAAACTGATGCCTAGGATAGATTATGTAAAAAGGTTCACAGAGATTTCAAAGGACACATCCAAGCTTACAAATATGAAGAACACAATGACTGGGAAATCATTTTATGAAGTTATCAGCAATGATATCTTCATACAACATGAAATTAAGCACATCTTTTAGTTGATGCCTACATTTGTGAATTGCACCGAGACTAATGAAGTCTATAGAAAGTTGAACAGAGCTAAGATTATGACTGAAGAGAAATGGAAAAATTTATGTGGACTCCATGGAGGATGAAAACTCAACAAAGTATTGATGTAAACAGGTCTAGTGTATCAGAACAGCTCAACAGTGTCGAATTTGCCAGCCTAGCAGACTGCTAAAGCACTGGATAACAACTTTTAGAATGAGTTTCGCCATCTGCTAAATGCAATTACGCTGGGTGACAATTTCTTAGTGAGTTTGGACATCTATTACAAAGTCGTTACAATGCGTCCATGCACGAGACGCATTGTCCAAATTTCAGCTACTTTGAAATAAATGAACTGATTTCCCTTTTGATAACGAAAATCAATGGAAAATAGTTTAAATGTAGCATTTAATTCAGTATTAGGGGTTGGACCCTGGTTTTGTAAGCGATTTTCATTGCAAAGTACTTGTAATTTTTCAAGCTGGAGAATCAATAAATAGATCAGTCTGCAAGATTCATGTGTTGTGTGTTCTGGTGATGTTTTTCCTTATTCATTTTTAATCTTCTCCCACTGTAATCTTTTCATATGCATCATTTAAAATTATAATTGTAAAACAAGAAAGTTAGCTTAAGATTTACTGTTTATAGTGTTGAGCCTCAAGATTGTTCTTTCTTCCATCATACTTCACCCCATTTTCTTTTGTCCATTGTTATCCCAGGCTCAAATGATCAATGAAATTAGTTAAAATTACTTTAAGAATGAGTATCATGGCTAACTTGCTAAGTTTTGTGATTTTGTCATTGTAATGCATTTCGAACTGAAACTAGCTACAGAATGCAGACATTCCGTAGCTAACCGCCAATTCTGCAGCTTTCTTCACATTCAAGCATGTTCCAGGTGTCCTCTCAGGAAAAGCCACACATGGGTGTATTCCACATCATGTCCTCAACATTTGTTGCTCACCATGAAGAATGAACGGAATTCTGGACGTGGTTTTGTACGTGGGAACTCACACAAAGAAGCAGACTCCTAATAGGACAAGGACAGTCCAGATGTCCTTTGTCCCTTTACCCTGCCATCTTTAGATTTCTAGTATGATTTTGATATGAAAAGACAATGATCCCCGTATTGTTGCAAGTTCTGTTATGAAGATTTGTTATAAATGTACTTGGGAAACCGAGAGACAGAGTCTAGATTTTGATTAGATTTCGTGGATTGACTGCTATATTTCTAAAGACCGGGAATACTCTGTTTTAAGTTATTTTCCTTTAATAAAGAAGACAACATTTCTCTGAACGCGTTGAGTTGATCTTGAGTTAGATTTTGTGCTACTCTGGTGGTAGAGGGCCCCTGCCTCTTGAGCGGCTTTACTTTTGCAATTTAGATAAGTACCTTAGTTCATTTTCAAGTCTTTGAAGTTTACGTTCATAGTTAATTTCATTAGTCATTGTAGCTATACTTGTTCTAAGAAACTCTTCCAAAAAATCATTATAATGAATGGGAAACGGCTATAGTGTTATAGATTTTATTTGCAATTCCTTTCATTCATTATCACAGTTGAACTTATTCTAGTAAACTCTTCCAAGAAATCATTATCATGACTAAGGCATGACTGTGATACTGTAGGATTTAGTTGCTTGTTTTCACTAAGTAGCATAGCTGATCTTACTCTTAAAAAGCTCTTCCAAAAAATCATAATAATGAGTAGGAAATAGCTGTGATGTCTTAGTTTTTAATTGTACTTGTTTTCAGTTTTCATGTTTGTATTCAAATGCATTGAATTGTACAGCCAGGATTGTTCTAAAAAACTCTTCCAAAATACCATTCATGATGAACAAAATAGGCTGTAGAATCCCATAGATTAATTACATAGTTAGGGCACTCCGAAGGCAAATTGCATTTAATTCATGCTCTGTTATTTCATTTCAAGTTTGATAATGGCTTGTTAGTTTAGCACTGTTTACTATAGACTAGTAGCACTCTAGTTCAGTTCTAGCTTAGCTCACTGTATTTACATTCCACGTTTGGTTGCCATCCATTGCATATTAAATTGTATTAGTTGTTAAACTTAAATACCATGGCCTTCATTATTTACAAAACTTCTTTTGTTCTAAACCTATATTAAACTCATAATCATCTAGACAGAAGATAGTATCAGTATAAGGCCTGAAGTACTTTTGCAATCTTTTTTACCATTTCACAAACAAGCCTTTCCTCAAAAGACTATTCTAAAAGGAAATCTATAACTTTTGAGTGAGGTTTAGTGGTGTTAAACTAAATTGCAGAACAGAATTAGGAGCTAGTTTTAGAGTAGAGATCTTATGATGTTACAAATGTTATTTTCCAAATATGTTTCAACAAATCTTTAATCATGGATAAAATGTTGTATCATTATAAGTTGACTGTTTAATTGCTTAGTTAGGAGAATTTTTACGCTTAGCTGCCCATTTCTCAAGCTCTTCCAAAATATCTTTAATGAAAGAATTGGACAAGTTAAGTTCATGTTGTGATTTATTTTCTTAAAGTCATTATCAAGCTTTGAATTTTGCTAAGTCATAGTTAGGTTTGGTTTTGTCTCAGTATTTGCATTTGTCATTTGTCATCAACAAATTAGGCTTCACTCTGTTTTTAACTAGTAGCTTCTTTCCACCAGCATTTAGTTCTTGTCCTTGTGAGCATAAAACCATAAAAAGACCAAAAACATCATAAAACACTAAACACAACGTAGTAAGAAACAAACACCTAGGCACATACAGTGCACCTCACTTTAGCAGTTTACCAACCCTGGTTGACAATTAAATGAACTCAATTTAGGAGACTAGGTTGAGCACAAACATTTTGGCGCCGTTGCCGGGGAAGTGAAAACTAGGTAACCTTTGTTTCTTAACTCCCAAAAACAATGATATGCGTAGAGAGAGAGACTCAAGGGGTAGATTCATAAGCAGAGGCAGAAGCTTGATTCCTAGAACACCACTTGTTTCACCTAGACCAAGAGTTAGTACACCTTCAACTCAGACCCACATTCCATCCTTTACTGATCCTGGACTTCTAGAAGACCTAAGATCAGATATTCCATTAGATAAACCTTCCACTTCATCCACTGAAACTGCCTTAGAATAAGATCCAAAGACTCCTGTTAGGGATACAAATTTTTCCACTTCCACAGAAGAATCAACCATGGCAGAAGAAGGAGGAGGAGGAGTCTTTAATGGAGAACACACATTATTTGGAGGGGGTAGAGGTAGAGGTAGAGGAGAAGGAGGTAGAGGTGCAGAAGGAGGAAGAGGTAGAAGAGAAATGGGAAGCTCTTTTGGGTTCCCTATAATAGATGAAGAGACCAATACAACCATGGAAAAAATTTCACCCTTTGTCCTTCCAAACTTCTATGGACTTAAAACTGAAGATCCTGAAACCTTCTTATTTGAATTTGAAATCCTGTGTAGAACTTATGACTACTTACAAGATGCTCAAAAACTTAAACTATTTCCTTCAACATTGAAAGGAGCAGCATTGAAGTGGTTTATGAGTTTGATCAACAGTTCTATTAGGACATGGGAAGACATGAAACAAGAATTTCTAGAGAGGTATTTTGATTATTGTATGCCAATCAATCATAAGGAGGAAGTGTTTAAGATGTTACAAAAAGAAGATGAAAACTTGGAAGATTTGTTGGAGAGATTTCATTACAACATCAAAAGAGAAAAAATGGAAAACTTAGATCAAGACACCTTAAAAGCTCTTTTGTTGAAAACAATTAGGAATGAATGGTTGGATATCCTTAACATGATGGGAAAAGGGGATATATCACAGCTCACATTACCTGAAATATTTGAGTTATGTATCAACCTTTCAAGAGGGAAATCTAAAACTGTAAAAGGTCCAAGAGATCCTGCTCTTGCAAGGCAAGTTCGTTTCCCGGGACAAGAAGTAGATTATTAGAAATAGAACATATGCCTGATGATTTCAAATCGATACTTTGTGGAGTCTTAATGAACAAATAGACACCCTTCAGTTACAAAACAAGCAAAAAGCTGAATCTGATGCTTTAGCAATCTTTTGTCCCAAATGTAGAAAGAAGCATGCCTTGAGAGAATGTCCTTTGGATGCAAAAGTTGTAGAGACCTGTGTAATTTGTTCAGAAAAACATGAAACCAAGAGATGTCCTTCACTTCCTGGTCTTAAAGCTGTCTTTCAAGAGGAAACTCCTACAAATTCCACAGAATCTCTCAATTTTGTCTCTAGAAGGCCTTGGCAAGGACCTCAAACACAAGGATTCCATGATCAAATGTATGACCAACCTCCACCTTGGAATTCTTGGCAGCAACCTTGGCCTCAATTTCAAAATCAATCTCAAGCTTGGGCACAAGGAGCACAAAGTCCCTATGGAAGATACTCTCCATACTATCAGTATCCACCATCCTATCCACCATACCCACATTTTTATCCTCAAAATCCTCAACAAAATTTTCCTCAAAATCTTCAACAAAATCCTCAACAACATCATCAGAACTTACCACATCAAAATCAACCACTTTCATTACCATTCCCTCAAAAATCAAATCAATTGCCTGCTCAACCCATACCAAACCCCAATAATAAAAATCCTCAGAACACATATATGATAGAAGGCCAACAGTTTCCAACTTATTTAATTACTCCTCTAGACCTTAGTGATGTTCAACTTAGGTCTGGAAGAATACTTGAAAAGAGGAAACCTTCTGTGATTATACAAGAACAAGATAACTCTGAGGAAGACTCTCTACGGGTGAATAAAAGTCTTGAGGAAGACACATCTTTTCAAGACCCAAACACTGAAAAATTAAAGCAAAAAGAATCAATAATTTCAACTCCTGTATTAGAGCAACCATCAACATCTACTTCTATACCTCCCTTTCCAGAAAGATTACAAATTGATAGAGGTGTAGAAAAACAAATTATGGTGCCTAATTATGATTTCCTAGATGAGCTAAGAAATGTTTGCATTAAGATTCCATTATTACAAGCCATCAAGGAAATCCCAATTTTAGCAAAGACAATAAATGAGTTGAGCATGAAGAAAACAAGAAAAAGAATAAGAGAGACAAATAAAATTCAACTGGCAGGAAAAATAGTAGACATTATGATGGGTAAGATTTCTATTCCAAAGTATCTAGACCCAGGAAATCCAGCTGTCAAAATTCACATCAATGGAATTGAGATCCAAAACACACTCATTGATTTAGGAGCAGCAATTAATATCATGAGTAGACAAATCATGGATAAACTGAAACTTCCTAATCTTCTCTTTACACCCACATTATTACAATTAGCAGACAGATCTATGATCAAACCTGATGGGGTAATAGAAGACATTCCAGTGTCCCTAGATTCTTGGGAGTACCCTGTGGATTTCATGATCCTAACTCCTAAGAATAATCTAGGAGGACATCCTGTTATATTAGGAAGACCTTGGTTGGCTACAGTTGATGCTTTTATTAGTTGTAGGTCCGGTGATATGTATATTTCTGATGGTAGTTCAACTAAGAAATTCACTTTATATCCTCCAGCTAGGACAATTACAGATCTAGATGACACTCAATGGATAGAGGATGAAGAAGATTTACAACCACTCTTCACAATTTCATAAATTAGTGAAGATAATCAAATTCTGAATACTCTAGAAAACTTTGAATCCTCTCCAGAACACAAACATGAATCATTTCAAGAGGGATCCAATATTGAGTTTTTGTCATCAAGGCAGATGTCTCTTCATTCTATGGATAAATTTGGTAGCTCTACAAGTGAGATATTTCCAGGAAAAACTTTGAACATAAATAAGAACCTAGAAAAATATCAACAAGAAGAGTTAGTCAAGATATTACAAAGACATTCTTCTGCATATGCATGGGAGTACACTGACATGAAAGGGATAAGTCCCAAGACTTGCACTCATCACATCTATATAGAGGAAAATTGTAAACCAATGAGACAACCTCAAAGACGGATGAATCCAAATCTTAGGGAGATTGTTAAAGAAGAATTGCAAAAATTATTAAATGTCAACTTCATCTATTCCATTTCAGATAGTCAGTGGGTTTCTCCTTTGGTAATTGTGCCAAAGAAAAATGGTAAATGGAGGGTATGTATTGACTACCGAGAACTAAACAAAGCTACTCTTAAAGACCATTTTCCCTTACCTTTCATAGATCAAGTGTTAGATACATTAGCTGGCAAAAAGTACTTCTCATTCCTAGATGGATTTAGTGGTTACAATCAAATCCAAGTAGCACTTGAAGATCAAGACGAAACCACATTTACTTGTCCTTGGGGTACTTATGCTTACCGAGTATTGCCATTTGGATTATGCAATGCACCTGCAACATTCCAAAGGGCAGTATTAGGAATTTTTTCAGATCTAATACATGATTGTGTAGAGGTATATATGGACGATTTCACAGTTTATGGAAACACATTTGAAGAAGCCTTAGCAAACTTAGAAAAAGTTTTAAAGAGATGTCAAGAAGAAAATATTTCACTTAGTCATGAGAAATGCTTCATGATGTTTACTGAAGGTATTGTTTTAGGGCATCACATTTCAGGGGATGGGATTAGAGTTGATGAGTCAAAAGTTGAATTCATCTCTAACTTATCTATTCCAAGTTGTCAAAAAGATAGGAGTTTTCTAGGATTTACAGGATATTATCGGAGGTTTATAGAAAACTTCACCAAGATAGCATCTCCACTCTTCAAATTACTTACCAAAGATTGTGAATTCAAATGGAATTCTGATTGCCAGTTAGCCTTTGAAACCCTGAAAACAAAAATTTCTGAAGCACCTATTTTAAGGGGACCTAACTGGAAGTTACCTTTTCATATCTCAACAGATGCCTTTGATACAGCTCTAGGAGCAGTATTGGGACAAAAAGACCTGATTCCTTATGCCATCTACTATACTAGTAAAAATTTGACTCCTGCAGAGTTAAACTATACTGTAACTGAAAAAGAGTTTTTAGCTGTTGTTCATGCCATAAACAAATTTAGACACTATATAACAGGCTATGAAACTTTTGTTCACACTGATCATTATGCAATTAGATATTTAATGAACAAATCAATTACTAATGGCAGAGTCATAAGATGGTTATTGCTTTTACAAGAATTCAACATTACCATTCTAGATAGGCCTGGAAAACAAAACACAGTAGCTGATTTCCTATCTAGACTCCAAAACATCAAATATGACACTCCAGTTGAAGATCAATTTCTTGATGAATATCTTTTTGCAATTTCTACTCAGACTCCTTGGTTTGCTGACATTGCTAATTATTTAGTTTCAGAAAAATTTCCTTCAATAATGAATGCAAGAGATAAAAGAAAAATCATTTATGACAGTGCAAAATATTCATGGGTTGCTAATGAGTTGTACAAGACAGGTCCAGATTTGATCATTAGGAGATGTGTTCGGGAAGATGAGATGCCTGAGATTCTTAAAGCATGTCATGATGAACCTTGTGGCGAACACTTTGCTGATAAGAGGACAGCCTATAATATCCTTCATTTAGGATATTATTGGCCATCCTTGTTTAAATATGCTAAAGAGTATGTCAAAAGGTGTGACAATTGCCAAAGGGTAGGGAAACCTTCTCCTTCAGGTGAGATGCCATTACAACCTCAGGTACATATTAAACCTTTTGAAAAATGGGCTTTGGATTTTGTAGGACCTATTAGTCCTCCATCAAGACAAAAGAGATATATATTAGTTTTCACTGATTATGTTACCAAATGGGTAGAGGCCAAGCCATTACTTTTTGCTAATGAAGCATCTGTAGTTACTTTTCTTTTTGAGGATATTTTTACTCGTTTTGGTGTCCCAAGAGAAATTGTTATAGATCAAGGAGCTCAATTTACATCAAGGCTAGTGGAACAAATGATGGAGAGGTACAAAATCAGGCATAGAAAATCTACTCCTTATCATCCACAAGCAAATGGTCAAGTGGAATCTACTAATAAGGTCATTGAAGGAATCCTAACAAAGACTGTTCATTTACATAGAAGAGATTGGGTAGATAGGCTTCCTGAAGCCTTGTGGGCCTATAAAACTACATGGAGAAACACAATAGGCCATACTCCTTATGAACTTGTTTATGGAAAGCAAGTTTTGTTTCCCATAGAGTTCCAGATTCAAACTTTCAAAATGGCAGTTCAGCTAGGACTTGATTTAACGGAGGCACAAAAGCATATATTGGAGCAGATTAATGAATTGGATGAGATCAGACAAGATGCAGTTTAGAAAACAAGTCTAGTCCAATAGCAAAGGACTAGATGGCATGACAAGTACATCAAAGAGAAGAAGTTCAAATAAGGTGACTGGGCTCTCTTGTTTGATTCAAAATTCAAGGATTTTCAAGGTAAATTTCAAACACATTGGCTTGGGCCATATGAAATTGTTGAAATTTTTGACAATGGAGCAGTAAAAATCAAGACAATAGATGAAGAAGAGGTCACTTTTCTTGTGAATGGTCATAGATTGAAGTTGTATCACAAACCACTCTCAAGAGAAGAATTTGTCAAGAAGTTCCAGGAAAATAGTGATGTGAAGTTAATGAAGAAGAATCTTTCTTCTTCATCAACTTGATTGAATTTTCTCAAGCATTTCTTTGAAAAACAAAAAAACAAATAAATAAATAAATAAATAAATAAAGTATAAACATGAAAACCAATCACTGATTGGCATGTTTATACAGAAAAGATAGGGTGAAAATCAGAGTCTTTCTGACACTCTAACTTTTCCACTTTGTTTCTGCAAGCAACTGTTACAAAATCATAAGTTTAGATCCATTGCACTTATGATCCATCTCATTTCATTTCATTCCATTTACTTATTCATCCATACTCTATTTCATTCATTCATTCATACTTCACTTCATTCCATATTTCATTCATCTCATTCCATACTTCATCCACCTCATTTCCATATCAAAATTTAAATTTTGATGTCTTTCTGCAAATGAATAACACATGTCATGAATTGCAGGCCATTTCTTATACTTTTCCACTCCATTTCATAAATTGTAATCCATCTCACTCCATCATTCACTTCATACATATCCCATTATACCATGTTTCATCAATTATCTTCACTCATTCCATATAATATTCCATTTATATTCCAAACTACTCCATTCCATGATTAAAATTATCTACAGGTACATTCTGCAGCTAAACAGACATTCTGCAGCTAATCAGACTTTCCGCAACTAGACAGTCATTCCGCAGCTACAGATCCTGAAGGCACTAATTAGCAGACATTTGAATTGCAACAAGATGATCCTGTATATCCATGAACAAGCAAAATCAAGAAGGGTTATGAAGACTCACAAAATAATGATTGCCAGAGGAGAACAAAGTATACAAAGACCACAAAAAGCAGATGAAAAACAAAGGTAAAAAGTTTTGATTATAATGGCATATCATAAAATTTAGTATAGTTTTAGTTATGAATCATTCGAAAAGTTGTTTTGATTATTTTTATTGATCATGCCAAATATACCCTCCGCAAAACTTTGGATAAAAATCCTTCATTTCAAATTCAATCCCCGATCATCATCTAAGCCGTTAAAATGCTAAAGTGATTGATTTTCTCACATCACCCAGCCAAATCATTTAATGATGATTTTTTTTTAATCCGTTGTAAAATATCTCTGCAGTCTTTTCACTCATTGATTTTTCTTCTTCACCTCACTTCATTAACTCGTTCCATAACCACTCCCTATTACCTCATCCCGTAGCCAACCCTTCATCATTTCATTCTGTAAAACAGAGGTATCTCTATTTCCGAGAGCAGAGGTATATTAGTTTGAAAGTTGAAGCCACTGTCACCGTGAAGCAGAAGTATATCAGTTTGAAAGTTGAAGCCACTGTCACCGTGAAGCAGAGGTATATCAGTTTGAAGATTGAAGCACTGTTACCGTGAAGCAAAGGAGTATTAATTTGAAGGTTGAAGTCATTATCTCCGTGAGCAGAAAGAATACTAATTTGAAGATTGAAGAAGAAATTATGGGTCTCATTGTAAGAACTGAACCAATAGGCACAAAATACCTGGAAGGATACCCTCAAAGCAGAGAAATGCTGCAACAAGCAGGATGGCTGCAATTTCTTGAGAAATTTAATGACTTCCATAAAGAAGTTACTAGAACGTTTGCAAGGTCGTTTAAAGGAGCTGAGGTTGAAGTTGGAGATGTTAAATTCACTGTCACAGAGGTTTTTATTGCAGAAGCAACATGATTGCTTAGACATGGAGAAAGATGGTTTAAGAACAAATAATTTCATAATGAATCATGGAAGCAGATCAATATTGCTTATCCTACAAAAATTTATCACTTGTGAAGGTAGATATGGTACTTTCTATGTTTACCATATTAGGTTGATAATGCATTTCTTAGAGGAAGAGCTTAATTTGCCCTATTTCTTGCTTCAAAGTTTAAAAAAGATGGCTTCAAGTGTTCAAAGGAGAATCCAATTCCTAGAAACAACTCTATATCGTCATGGCTTGGTTAAGATTCTAATTGAACACCATTTAGCTAAAACAAAAGATACTTGGGATAATTTCTTGGTGAGAAATCACTTTGAGGAACCAAAAGAGCCTTCACCTGAACATCAGCCTACAAAGAGAAGTAGAAAATGGAGAGCCTCTAAAATTGAAACTGATAAAGCAATTCAAGATAGCAGTGAAGAAATAATCTCTGAGAAGTTGACTCAAATTAAGAGACAGCTTAAGGAAGAGAGAGTAATCAAAAAAATTGCCACAGGAAAAGGAGAGGGACCATCCCAGCCGAGAAGGAGCCATAGACTCAGGGGGAAACTAAGGAAAACACAGATCAAACAAACCGGGGTGATAAACATAGAAGATGAGGAAACATCTATCGAAGAAGATGTTGAAGAAGATTTTGATGAAGAAGTCCCTGAAATTGAACCTGCACAACAAGAAATTTATAACTATGTTGAAACATTGGAAAGGGAAGCTTCAGAGAGTAGAGATAGAACCCCTAGTCCTCCACTGTCCGAAATAGATGTGTTAAGAAGAGATAGGTACGAGCTGGAAGTACTTAATAGACATATCAGGACTGAGAATGATATTCTGAAGGAACAAGTTAAACTAAAAACCAGTATGAACTCAACCCTGTCTCTACAAATGGACAAAGTAGAAAAGGCTAATGAAAAGTTGAAAAAGAGGAACAAGAAGTTAATCAGGGCACTTACCAATTTAAGGTTCAAGTTAGTCATCAGGAAGCCCAAAAGACCTTTAACTTCTAGGCAAAGAAGAAGAAGAGGGTTGGATGTTCTTGCAGAAGTCTCTGAGTTTATGGAATAAGTTGCATGAGGACATGCAAGAAGTCAGAAGTGGGGGTATTTTGAGCCTCTAGATTGTTCTTTCTTCCATCATACTTCACCCCATTTTCTTTTGTCCATTGTTATCCCAGGCTCAAATGATCAATGAAATTAGTTAAAATTACTTTAAGAATGAGTATCATGGCTAACTTGCTAAGTTTTGTGATTTTGTCATTGTAATGCATTTTGAACTGAAACTAGCTACAAAATGTAGACATTCCGTAGCTAACCGCTAATTCTACAACTGTCTTCACGTTCAAGCATGTTCCAGGTGTTCTCTCAGGAAAAGCCACACATGGGTGTATTCCACATCATGTCCTCAACGTTTGTTGCTCACCATGAAGAATGAACGGAATTCTGGACGTGGTTTTGTACGTGGGAACTCACACAAAGAAGCAGACTCCTAATAGGACAAGGAAAGTCCAGATGTCCTTTGTCCCCTTATGCTGCCATCTTTAGAGTTCTAGTGCGATTTTGATATGAAAAGACAATGATCCTTGCAAGTTCTGTTATGAAGATTTGTTATAAATGTACTCGGGAAACCGAGAGACAGAGTCTAGATTTTGATTAGATTTCGTGGATTGACTGCTATATTTATGAAGATCGAGAATACTCTGTTTTAAGTTATTTTCCTTTAATGAAGAAGACATCATTTCTCTGAATGCGTTGAGTTGATCTTGAGTTAGATTTTGTGCTACTCTGGTGGTAGAGGGCCCCTGCCTCCTGAGCGGCTTTACTTTTGCAATTTAGATAAGTACCTTAGTTCATTTTCAAGTCTTTGAAGTTTACGTTCATAGTTAATTTCATTAGTCATTGTAGCTATACTTGTTCTAAGAAACTCTTCCAAAAAATCATTATAATGAATGAGAAATGGCTATAGTGTTATAGATTTTATTTGCAATTCCTTTCATTCATTATCACAGTTGAACTTATTCTAGTAAACTCTTCCAATAAATCATTATGATGACTAAGGCATGAATGTGATACTGTAGGATTTAGTTGCTTGTTTTCACTAAGTAGCATATCTGATCTTACTCTTAAAAAGCTCTTCCAAAACATCATAATAACAAGTAGGAAATCGCTGTGATGTCTTAGTTTTTAATTGTACTTGTTTTCAGTTTTCATGTTTGTATTCAAATGCATTGAATTGTACAGCCATGATTGTTCTAACAAGCTCTTCCAAAATACCATTCATGATGAACAAAATAGGCTATAGAATCCCATAGATTAATTACATAGTTAGGGCACTCCAAAGGCAAATTGCATTTAATTCATGCTCTGTTATTTCATTTTAAGTTTGATAATGGCTTGTTAGTTTAGCACTATTTACTATAGACTAGTAGCACTCTAGTTCAGTTCTAGCTTAGCTCACTGTATTTACATTCCACGTTTGGTTGCCATCCATTGCATATTAAATTGCATTAGTTGTTAAACTTAAATACCATGGCCTTCATTATTTACAAAACTTCTTTTGTTCTAAACCTATATTAAACTCATAATAATCTAGACAGAAGATAGTATCAGTATAAGGCCTGAAGTACTTTTGCAATCTTTTTTACCATTTCACAAACAAGCCTTTCCTCAAAAGACTATTCTAAAAGGAAATCTATAACTTTTGAGTGAGGTTTAGTGGTGTTAAACTAAATTGCAGAACAGAATTAGGAGCTAGTTTTAGAGTAGAGATCTTATGACGTTACAAATGTTCTTTTCCAAATATGTTTCAACAAATCTTTAATCATGGATAAAATTTTGTATCATTATAAGTTGACTGTTTAATTGCTTAGTAAGGAGAATTTTTACACTTAGCGGCCCATTGTTTCGGGGAATATCACCCTAGAGGTTCGTTGGGTTACAACCTCCACAGAGCAGGGGCATGCTACTTAAGAAGGACTGACACAACCATGCACGTTCAGAAAAACTAAATAGAGTAGAATGAGAAAGTTACCCATAGGTCCTACGGTTGAAGAAGATCCCGCAGGGTTCAAACCCCCAGAAACTGTCCTTCCTTCTTAACCTGAAAGACAAGAAGAAACAAGCAAAAAGGACTGGTTGTACAGCATATATCTACTCTAAATGTTAGTGAGATTCATATAAAATAAATAAATCATAATGAATGCTTAAATAACAAGATTCTCATACATATAAGCATACACTAACACGTTTATTTCGGAAACAGCATGGTATTTATGTATTATAAATAGCATGTACAAAAGTAACGAGTGGAGAGATCACCTGATCCTTCCACGGCCTTCGAGCAGACCGTCGTCCGGATCCGTCCAGCCCTTGCCTCGCTAAGACTCCTTCCAAACTGGTGCATACGAGATGACATATAGGGAGATGAACATCTCAAAGAAACAAGGGTTTCCTATAATGAACTGGGAAAGTGCAGGAGGCACGGGAATCGGACTTGGATAGGGAATGCAGCCAGTATAATATCAATAATTCTCTCTCTCCCTTAGGCCATACACATGAGGGGTTTTTATACTCCCTCCAAGTAGTTTCAACAGTTGGCCACGTGCTGGGGTGGTTGAACTACCTGAGTAACCATCAACCCAGCCCGAAAATAGGGAATAATTATATATTTTTTAATCATTTTTAATGGCATATGCGGAAAAGTGCAGCTAGACTCGCGTAGACACGCGGAAAAGTACGGGCATAGTCGCGTATGGGGATTTTTACACTGTTTTTTAGTGAATTTGTCCAAGTCTGTAGGAATGGGTGCCCAAAACCATCAAAGCAATCATGAATCATGTGAAGGTGAGAAATGATGCTATAACAGATGCCCCCTAATATATGAGGTCAGAAGGGGTACATGATGGCCGAAATGTATTATGCACATAGAAAGAACTTCGCAAGGACAAGAGAGGACTTCACCAGATTTCAGCCTGCCAAAAAACCAATGAAAGAAAACAGAAAGTCAACTCATGCTGAGGCGGGCATACCCATGCTCAGTCAAAAATACATCATATAGAAAGTAGTGAATAGATCCAACATGTATACAAGTATAGCTGAACTGAAAGTACACAATGAATCATCTAAGCATGGCCCGGAAGTGTAAGTCTGAATCAATGTCCAAGTATCACATATAGAAAGCTGATCAAAGATGGTGCAACTGGATGTCTGATCATATAAGTAACTGAATCTCCAAGTACCGAATCATAAGAGGTGGAACAAACGGTACAATCACGCAACTCAGGAGCCAACATATAGGATGTTGTTGTACTGAACTGCAACATATAAGGGTGGACGGCATCACTGGCAGAAACTGAATGGACTGTCAAAAGTGAACCGAGAAATGCTGATGCAACCCGAGGTCTTCACCGATCACTATGGCACAATTCTACACAATGGGAATAAATGAGCTGAAGTCGACCATGTGAGAAATAGTTGGATTACCGGTCAATAATGTATACCGTTAACCAATGCGAGACAACCCACCAATAATGATAATGAGTGTCAAGGTGCCCCAGTACAATCTGACAAGTGCGAATGAATGAGTTGAAGTTGAACACTTGAAAGAATCTACCAATCAGGAGGCAATGATGAATCCCCATTGTCGATAACGAAGAGTCTGCCACTGATGACTGCAAACCCTAAGGTACTGGCAAAAAGACTCTAGACCTTATTCCCAGAGCAATGAGTCGGAGTCGATGGGAAAAGATCTGCTGGAAGGAAGGCATTAAGGCATCCCACATCAGTCCAGCGCGAGTGTAGCCCGCAGGCCAAGATTTGGAAGGAATCGGACGAAATAGAGTGACGGAACCAAAACCGAAGTACGTTTCCGACATGCACAAGATGAAGCTAGCGCACGGAAGAAACCCTCTGAACCAACCAATAATGAAAGATGACACAGAGGCGAGAAATCCACCGATAGGGTCAAATGGAAATCAAAGTGTGCAGATCCAGTGTGACCAGTGGTAATCTTTGGCAGACAGAATACGGAAACCACTCGATCAGACATGATGATGATCAAATCTGCGAGCACGAGGTCACCTATCAATGATGGAAATACCTGAAGCCAGTGCGGCTCTGAGAGTTTGCTAACTCTCGAGCAATGTGTAGTGGTCCGATAAGATAAACACTTGGCCAAGAAGTCGTCAGGGACCTTCTCAAACTGCTATGCAATGAGAAGACCAAAACATGATGTGATGAACATAATCTTGACAAGACCGGAAGGCAATGAATAATGGGAGGTCAAGAGACACATGAGAGTGGCTGAGCCCTCGGAGTTAGACTTTCGACAACAAAGCACATGACTGTGATGACCATGGCAGTATAAAGTGACACTGTATAAGTCTGTTATGAAGGAGGCACAACAAACTCTCCATATGATTGGAAGAGATAACCAACCGGGGGAGAAATGACAAGTGAAACATGGTAAAGGCTGAACCTAGGTCAAAACTAAAACCATCCCAAATGTAGGAGATATATATAAGTAAATGTGCTTTGTTCAAGGGCGACAAACTGACTCTGTACTGCCATCAAAACAACGAAGATACATCCCGTTCCCGCTCTTTTTGTTATATTTGATTTTTTTGTCTTTTTCATATAATAAGCCTGAAAAGGAATAAAAGAATGCTATGGTACAATGGATAGAATGAGTATCAAGAAATCAGATGCACTAGTTCTTGGGATTGGAACAATCCTATGCTCAATGCAAGGTGGCGAAAACTGGTCAGTGATACTCAGAGGAACGTTCCATCCATGGGTACAAAGGTGTCAAGTCGTGATAGCTAAGTGCATGCGATGGTTAACTTGTACAGAAAGTCAAGGTCAAAAGTTGGCTTAAACATCGAGTCCAAATGAAGCCGGCTAAAGGCCAGGATAAACAAGTAGCCAATATGCAATGCAGTAATACAACTTAACGACACCAGGGAGCCTCTAGGGTAAAAGCCAGAAACAATGATAAGTGATAAAGAAGAAGAATGAAGCTTCAACACAGAAGACATGGCAGGACTAAAGAGGACTCCCGAGCCTACATAAAACGCAGCATGGGCAACAAGTGATAGCAAGGAACTAACTAGGAAGCCCATGTAAAGGAAGGTTCTACCATCAAGTCATGATTAAATAATCGACGAGTGAAATGGGTGTAATACTCATGACCTGATGGGATCGACCCTAAGGCAAGTGATCAGTATGGAGGCTATTATGCAAGATGCAACGGAGAGTGATTTCCCTAACCTATATGCCAATGAAGATCATATACCTGCCGTGACGAGTCGGAAATCATGGATCAAAAACCGGGAAAAATCTCAAAATCGTCAAAATGTACCTGAAAACATACCAAACTGGGCACTTCCAAGCAATCAAGTTATACAGCATAAGATAGATCGAAAAAATAAGCATAAGGAAATTTTGCGAAAATTTTCAATTTTTAGCCATAAATACACAAATTACCTCTCATTTGGTTCATTATTGCATAGCTGATTTGGAAAAAGTGCTCTGGAGCTCAAAAACTTCTTTCGTCAAATCAGGAACAACCGACCGTCGGAATTCAGCGAAACTTCAGGTAGGCTCCTTAATCATCCTGTTTATTCATTTTGTCCATTTGGAAATTAAAATTAAGTGATTTTTAGCTTTAAAACCCTTGCTAAAATATGCGGACTTGCGCATACGCGGGTTCATTAAAGGAAACTCACGTATACACGCGACTGTGCAAAGGAAAAACCGCGTATGCGCAGGTCCGAATGCAAAAAAGTGTGGCTAATGCATAATTTGATGAAATTTGACAGGATGACAATCTCATGGAGGGAACGTGAGCATAGCGCAATAGACCAAGAGGTCATGCAAGATCGCGCAGCGCAAAATATCCTTCGGAATTGCGGATTGTTCAAATTCTTTAAAATGCCAAATATGAAAAGCAATGTGTGGTTGCTAGAAATGCTCGTAAATTACTGGGAACCAGATCAGGATTGCTTCATTATTGATCAGATGCCACTACGCATTGAAGTGGAGGATATATATTTCATCACTGGACTCTCCAGGAGGGGAGAACCAGTGGACTTGCACGGAAAGCCCCTGGGAGGGTTGACCGTGGAAGATTATGTCCATGTATATTGCGTAGAGAATTACAAAAAGGTTGGAACACATATTGCAATTAAATATATCAGGGATTTTCACATGAAAATCCTCCTTTTCACCATCAGCAGAGTGGCAGGATCTGCCTCACTACATCAGGCATCTAGGACGCAAATGAGCATAGTTGTAGAGTGTTTGACTCATGTGTACGATTGGTGCACAGCCCTTCTACTGAACATGAAACAACAGCTGACCTCCATTCGCCAAGCAAAGACTAAACACTTTGGCTATGGGACCATTTTGACAACATTCTTCTTTGAGAGGATTCCAGCTTTGAGACCCAGAGTCATCTCTACTATCAGTAGCCCGCGGGACCCAAGAATTGCCCGTTGGGTAGACATGATGAAGAGACTGGGGGGTAGTGAGGTACCCCGGACCACGTGGGACGATGAGTTCTTCCTGTGGTGGGGAGAACAGATCATCGTAGTGGACGACTATCCCTATGCCGGGATGGACTTTCGTGGAGATCCGGATCTAGTTCTTCCACCCGGTACAGCATGGGGAGCAGTCGGTAAGTTTTGCAAAAAAAAATTGACTTATAATTTGGATTTTTTCAAATATGTATGAAAAAATGAAAAAAAAACATGTTTTTGATTGGATTCATAATGAATGACAATTAAAAATGATCATGTTTCAGATGTTGGACCAATTCGTCCTGAGGGCCTACCGCGCCATAAGCGCCGCAGGGGCGAAGCAGATACTGTGGATTCAGATAGGACTCTCCAGGCCGTGCAGAGAAACTTGGAGGGATTAACCTGCCAAATCCCTATGGCTGCCGTGGAGGATCTACCGGAAGCCATCCAGAGACGGGTGGTAGGAGTGCCCCGAGACTGGGTTAGACTATTCCGCCGAGTTGCCACTGCAGTTACGTTCTATAGGAACACGACTTCTGGGCAGGGACCTCAGGAGTAGATGGATATTATGTATTAGATGACTGTATATTCTTTTTTGAGACTGAACATGATGGGGCATAAGCCCAAGTTTTGTACGAGATTATGGATCCAAATTTTGTAAAGTTTTTGACACTCCGATGATATATATACAGTGATATTTGATGTGATGTGATAAATGTATCAAATGTATGATGTTTTTTGATGATTAAAAATTTATTGTATGGAATGATTAATGTGCCAATCTAATGCTTGATTAGCTAATGAGTCAGCAAACCAATTGTCAGCTCGAGGAATATGAATGAACGTTAAAAATTGAAATGACCTTTGTAACAAACGTACCCTAAAAAACAATCGTAATAAAAATGGATCTCGTACCCGATAAGTGTTGTTCAACTGCGACACCACCAGCTGGGAGTCCAAGAAAACTACCAACGAATTAACACCCAAAGATATTACCTCCGAGAGTAGATGAATAACTACAGTGTATTCTACTATATTATTGGAAGCAGGACTAATGCAGACCCCTCTTGATACCAACAGCTGACCGGATGGATAATGAAGCACCCAAGCCGCGGAAGCTAAGTTCCGGGTGTGTCTACTAGCACCATCGGCGAAACCAAAATGACTTATGACATCCAACACAACCTGCCAAAGCAGATCAAAAACATCATCACCTCATCAAAAATCGAAAATCAATCAGATATGTACAAAGCAAAAAACTACTATATACAAAGCAAAATGCCAGGCCAAAGCCTAGGCATAATACTTCTTCAAATAGAGCCCATTTCGGGGCTCCGGCAACTCATTCCCTTCGAAATCAACCAAGGTATACGCTCCTTTCTTAAGGACTTTTTTAACGATATAGGGGCCATACCACATAGACTTAAACTTCCCTGCCCCCAGGGCATCTTTTTCTTGGGCATAGACCAAAACAAGGTCACCTTCCGAAAAGACCCTAGGCTTGACCGCCTTATCGTACTGAACCTTTACTCGGTTTTTATGCGCTTCATTCATCGTGGCGGCATCTCGACGCTGCTCATCGAGATGTTCCAGATGAAGAAGCCGTTCTTCCAGACTAGAAGTGTCAGGAAGAAGTTCAACAGCTAATTTAAGAGAAGGAATCTCGCATTCAATAGGAAATACGGATTCCACCCCGTGCACTAACTGAAACGGAGTAAAGCCAGTTGCAGTTTTCACTGACGTCCTGTATGCCCAAAGTGCGGGATATAGCATAATATGCCAGTTGGATCTAGCTTTATCAATTGTCCTTTGAAGAATTGTCTTCAAGGATTTATTCACGACTTCCACTTGCCCATTGGCTTGAGGATAATATGGAGATGAATGCTCCTGCCGGAAACCCAATTTGAGAGCCAACTCAGCCATCATACTATTCTGAAAATGACTTCCATGGTCAGTGACAATCTCTCTAGGTATACCAAAACGAGCGATAACTTGGTTGAAAAGGAACAAAGCTGCAGTCTCACCATCGTTCCCAAAAGTAGGCATAGCCTCGAACCACTTCGTAAAGTAGTCTACTGCTACGATAATGTACTTGTGACCTTTTGCCGAAGGCGGGTTACAAGTAGTATAATCCATACCCCACTTTGTAAAAGGTCCGACAGTAACGACTGGAAAAAGCGGAGCTGGATGAGCGCGCATTTTTCGAGTATACACCTGACAAGGATGACACTTCTTGACCGATTCAATACAATCTTTGAAAATCGAGGGCCAAAAGTATCCAGCACGCAAAATCTTTTGGGCTATAGCAAGCCCAGATAAATGACCCCCACAAGCTCCACTGTGAGAATCATTGAGCACAACCTCAGCTTCTTCGAAAGTTAAGCAGCGTCTTAGGATTGAATCAACCCCTCGACGGTACAAAGCATCACCAATAATCAGATAATTCTTGGCTAAGTGACGCAGCTTACGACGCTCATCTTTCGAAAAAGAAGAGGGAAACTTCGCAGTCTGGAGATACACGATGATATCCCCATACCAAGGATCCTGTGGAGAGATCAGAAACAAGTGTTCGTCCGGAAAGGACTCATCATAGATCATCTCCTCTCCACAAGGCAACTCGGAGATCAATTCCGCAAAAAACTAATGACTTCTTGGATTTGGAAGACATGAACTCGAGATCAAATTCTTGTAAAATCACAATCCATATATTATATTTGCCCCCAATCACTCGCCTGCTGAGGACAAACTGAAATGGATTGGCAGCTGCCAAGACATAAGTTTTGCGAAGAATAATGTAATGCCGGAGTCGCTGCACAACATGAACTGCTGCTAAGGCTAATTTTTCTATCGGAGTGTATCGCAGTTCAGGTCCTACCAGTCCTCGACTAAGGTAGTAAATAACATGCTCTGCAAGAGCATCATCTTCCTGAACCAGAACCATACCGATGGTAGATTCTGCTGTAGCCAGATACAAAAGAAAATCTCTGCTATAATCAGGTGGACTTAGTAAAGGAGCAGAGGTCAATGCCTTCTTCAAGGCATCGAATGAGCATTGAGTGTAGTCGTCCCAAAGAAAAGGAACTCCTTTCTTCAACAGTCTCATATATCCCTTTGTAATCTCAACATAGTTGACGATAAACCTCCGAAGAAAATTAGACTTCCCTTGGAGACTTTGAAGCTGACGGATGGAAGACGGGGGAGGCAACCGAAGTATTGCCTCAACCTTGAAGGGATCTACCCTTATCCCTTCCCTAGACACAATAAATCCCAACAGTCGACCGGATGTTACCGCGAAAACGCACTTGTTCGGATTCAAACGAATTTTATAAAAACGACATCTTTCAAATATTTGCCGGAGGTGACCGGGATGATCCATCCTCTTTCGAGAATGAGCAGCTAGATCATCTAAGTATGCCTCGATAATCTTCTTGATGTCGTGGAAGGCGTAAGACATGGCCCGCTGAAAGGTAGCCCCAGCATTTTTAAGACCAAAAGGCATCTTCTTGTATGCAAACGTACCCCAGGGACAAATAAATGCAGTCTTATGTTGATCTTCGGGACGGATAGTAATTTGATTATATCCGGAGAAACCGTCCATGAAGGAGAAAATCTCGTTACCGGCACACTCGTCAATGATCTGATCGATGAATGGTGTGGGGTAATTGTCTTTAGGACATGCCTTATTTAGGTCTCTGAAATCGATGCATACTCGAATCGTTCCTTGCTTTTTATCTACGGGAACGGGGTTTGAAACCCATTCAGTCAGAGGAACTGGGAAAATGAATCCCGCCTTAAGCAGCTTTTCAACTTCAGCTTTGATAGCTGCTGCCTTCCTAGGATTGACCGGACGAAGTTTTTGCCTAACCGGTTTAGCGTTTTCATACATCTTGATCTCATGCTGGACGATAGATGGGTATATGCCAGGCATTTCCTCATAAGACCAAGCAAATACATCCCTATACTCTTTGAAAAGCTCGGTGTAAATTTGAACCTCTTCACGGGAACATTCAGCTCCAATGAAGACATTCTCGATAATATTGGGATCCCTGGAAATGTTCACCGGGATAGTAGGTGAGATCACAGCCATGTTCCCTTCAGCATAAACCTGTGCTGGTGCTAAAGGGTTCAAGACTGGGTGAACAGGTCCAGGAGACTGAGGACTTGGAAAACTTGTTTCAACTTCGCTTAAGTCAGGTAGGAAGTAAGACCGATGATGCAAATCATCCCACTGTCTATCTATACCAGTCATGGCTTCCAGGATTGCCTCTTCAGATGGAAGAGTGGTATCAAGACAATCTTAGGCCGAAGAAGAACTAAGCGTCCAAGCCGGAGCCACATCACCATCCAAATATTCCAGTGAAAGAGGATCTGGGATAGATTCTGCAGTGTCAACAACAGACTGATATGCAATCTCGGCTGCAGAAATCGGAAATGCCATCCCACCCACTTGACCTTCTGCTAACGTGGCAGTAGGGGAAGGTAAGGTCCAAGGGTCCGAAAAATAATGAGTTCAAAAGAACTCTCTTCGAAGGGGAACCTTGGAGGATGAAATAGCATTAATATGCATAGTAGGAGGAGGAAGATTGAAAGTACCCATCAGGGAAGAATACATTCCAACTCCTAGATTCTCAACAAAAGCCTTAGTATTATCCAACTTAGGAACAGATGAGTCAGAAGGCGCATTCAGGTCTACAGGAGGACAGTCCAGTTGATCCACCGTAACTATCCTCCCTTCGTGGGGGAAACATACTATCCGAAATAATGAGGATGCAATAGCATCCATCTCATAAATCCAGTTCCTCCCCAACAGAAGGTTGTAGTACAAGGCTGCGTCTACTACCTCAACCTCTATATTAACGGTTTTGCCCCCAACACAGATGGGCAAAGCCGGGACAATACCATGGGGTCTGTGAGAATGACCATCGAACGCAGTAAGAATAGTGCTAGATGGAACAGCTTTGGGAGATCCAAGTGTCTTCCAGCATGCGAGAGACATCACGCATGTAGAAGCACCCTCATCAACAATCGTTCGAAAGATATTGCACTTCCGATACGACGATTTAATATGAAAAGCCATGTGATGAGGAAGTCTCTTCTTAAAATTATTCATATCAAAAGTAATCAGAAGAGAATTTTTCGGATCAATAGCCCCAATGGCAGTGAGCAAAGCACTGCGCTAAGCCGGACAAGACTGGAGTACCTATAAAGCTGACATAGTACAACGACTTTGCGCCAGATCTTCTACAATCGAGTAGTTCTGGGAAGCCCTCGCATTCGGATTAATCATTGACCGCTTAGAAGATTCTTTTGGCATCCGAGGCATAGACTCAACAGTAGGCTTCGTGATGTGAAGCGGCTCAGTAGCATCAAGAACTTCCTTAGCTTTCGAAGACTCTTCTCCGCCATAGTCACGGGATCTCGTAGCGATATCCGCGTGAGCACTCATCATAAAAATGTTCGATGGAATTTCCCCTTCCTGGGTGCCCCCAAAGGAAGCCCCAGGATTTTGGTTCGCGCCAACAACTAATTGTTGCCCTTGGGGAAAAGGGTTTGTTAACACAACCTGGGAACTAGAAGAACCCTGCTGAGCTAACAAGCGCTGAGCATCCTGAATTTTAGGGCAAAGGTGCGTGAGATGGTCTCCAGCACAAAGCTTGCATGGAAACTTCACTTTATTTTTCTCCTTTTGACCCTCACCAACACGCTCGTTGGTTTTATTTGCATTGCCCTTCCCGTTCTTGCCCTTCTTCTTGTTATTTCATCCCTTCTTCTTCCCATCGGATTGTTGATTTCCTTTGGGGTCAGAAGCTTGGACAACATTTATGGACAAAGACTGGGAAGGTGATGAATCAACAGGCACAGCCTGACCAGAAGGAGAAGATTGTAAAGACAACTGCTGCAGTTGAGAAAGCAGGCTGGCTGCACCACTATTGACCAATCCGACAAGCCCGTCACCATGCGGACCAGGTTTAGTTTTCGACAAATCTAATTTGGAGCGAGGAGCATTGGGCAAATACTTATAAAGTACCCCAGACTAAGAATAGATCAGTTCTAGCTGCTGGGCCCTAAAAATGGCCTGCTCCTCAGAAAATACCCCAGATAGGGATACATCTTTTGAAATATCTGACTGCAGGGATTTGAGAAACCATTCGAGAAGGAACTCTCCTGGAATATGAGCTTTGATAAGCCTCTTCCTTCTCCTCCATTCCTGAATATGATCAGAAATGTGAGTTGCCTCATCCTGCTTAAAATTAGCCAGGAGTTCAGTCCCAGCCTCATATCTGACAGGCAACTAAAAATGGTTTAGAAATGTGACAGCCAGTTCTCCAAATGTGGCGAAACTGCCCCCAGTGAGCTCTATATACCATTTGGCAGCATTTCCAGTTAGGGTGCGTTGAAATAATCTCAACCTAATCGAATCATCAATCAGGGAGTTCGAAGAACACCATAAGTGGAAAGTGGTGATGTGGTCTGCCGGATCCTCTCCATTCTTACCTTCAAACTTTGGAATGTCTGAAGGAAGTTTGGTTGGGACCGGAGGCCACCCTGGACTATAACGAATCGGGTCATTAGTCAACTTCGACAAATCTGGCAAGTTTAACGTTGCCAGAAAAGGTAAGCGAGGCGGAGCCTGAGGATTCCATCCTTGATGGGATGGATTCCCAACATTCTGAAAAGAATAGCCTGGATTTGATGAGGCACCAGGCTGCCAGAAAGGACTCGTATAAAACGGAGAAGAACCTCCTCCCCACGCCGAGTTACCAAAGCCCAGACCAGTTCCCCCCGCTGAAGTATTGATTGAAGAGGAAAGCCCCTGATAGGGGTTCCAAGAATTAGACAGAGGAGAAAAGGATTGATAAGCACTCGATGAAGGGAAAGAAGCATTCCCTTGATGACCTGCGTAAAACTGATTCCCTGCCCCCGCTGTAGTAAAGACAGGATTCCATCCCGTAAAAGTAGTCGAACTTTGCCCCCCAGACCAAGGGTTGAAACTCTGAGTCTGGGACGTAAACGGAAACGACCCTAAAGAAGGATTGGAACTAGGAATGTGCCCAGTTCCAAAGGGGAAACCCTGAAACAAAGCTGATCCACTAGCCATGTTAGACATGGGCGTAGATCCAGCTGCAACAGCGGAAAAGGAAAAAGAGGGATTCCCACTAGAGGGCATCCCTGAACAAAAGGGACCAGAATGAGAAGCATGTGCCTGGGTGAAACCAAAGCCAAACACAGCAGCACTAGAAGCAATCGAAGATGAACCAATAGTGCCCCCTGCTTCAACAGAAGCAGGAGTCTGAATGCCTGCAGCACTCACGGTAGAAGCCGCATTCCCAGTCGTGGCCATTGAAAGATAAGAATGATACGGAAGATCCGGCGGTCTCTCCGACTCAGGTCTGATGTACTGAAAAACAAACGGATAATCAGGAGGAAGAGGAGATGGACCTGTAGCAGGAGGCTCAGGTACGTCTTCGATTTGAAAATCTTCTTCCTGAGGAAACAAAACTCGCGAGGTGAGTGGAACGCTCCTCTCGGGACCGACACCAGAATCAGCTATGAAACCTTCAGACCTTTGTGGAGGATCTCTCTCCACTGCGTCAGATGCCACAGGGTGGTAACCACCTGCTAAATCACTCCTACGCCTTCTTGAAGAAGGCTCTGGACTCTCGGGAGATAACCCCCGGATTCTCCTCGATCGTCGAGGCGCTTGATCAGCCACTTTTATAGATTTTAAATTAGACTCAAAAAAGTGAAAAGCTAGGCAAGCTAGGAGCAAAGAGCACTCACTAAAATAAAAATCCCTGAGATACAGTCAAGCAAACAGCCTCCAAGTATTTCCGCTCCGGGTGATGAGGACCGGACACCAAAATACAAGAAAGCGAAATATAGGACCTCCCGAAAGCAGTCTGGGATGATTAGGGCCCAGAACAACTAGCGAAGGTATCAGAAACAGTTACGCCGACCTCCTAACGACAGCCTTTTCCGGCTCAAGCACCCAAGCTTCGCAAGGGCACCCCCCAGAAGTACTGCTGAAAGTGATGCGACATCTGCCTCAGGTACCACGGGTATTCCCCCCCGCAGTCACCTGTGTGGAACCTAGGAGTGGCAACTATGGACACCAATCCGTATCAGAAGCCGGGCGGAACGGTCTTGAGGTCAGATTCAGCTAATTGGAGGGGGGGTATCCCTCTTCTCAACCTTCACTTCCCCTCGCGCTTGACTCTCGGATGAGAGCTTTCCCAGTCCACCTCACGGAGTTGGATTTCACTCAATTAATCAACTTCTATGTTTGTTTGAGCGACCTTGGAGAGTTAACTCTCCACTCACCTATTCCAAGGCCCTACAACCTAGCTAGTTGGTGATTGACACTTAGAAAACTTGCTAGTTGATTTTAGATTAAATCGCTTATTTTAATGGGCTGTTATGTTAAGTCACAAGGATATGGAGATGAAACTAATGGTGTTTTGATGCAAAAAGAAATTAATAAAAACTTAACTACATGCAAATGCAGTTCTTTGTCTTTCGATGAAGAGCAATCTCTATACAGGTTCTACGAGACTAAAAATTGTATTTTTTTCTTTTCGAATAGCAAACTCACACTCACAAAAACTAAGAAATTGACTAAATGATTAAATGCACCTAATGCAAATCACTACAAGCATGTAAATCCTAAGATGCAAATCTCTTAAAGCAGAGTGAAATTCCCAAAAAGTCCTTCAGTTTTAACTCTTCTTTGGTTGCCCAAAAGCTAGTTCTCGAAATCAAGAACTCTTAAAATGAGGACACCAAGAACACTTAAAAACAAGAAGAAGAAATCAAATGACAACTCCTCCTCAAAATCAAGCCAAAAACTAAAAGCAAGAAACCTCACAAAAGCTTCAAAAGTTATAGCAAATGAAAATGAAAATGAAACAACAAAAGCAAACAACAAGTGAAAATGTTTTTAAGCCTTTGAAATGCAAAAACAAAAAGAAAAGCAAATGTTTTTTGAGCTTTTTTTGTTTTATAAAGGAAGAGCTTGAAAAGACCAAGCACAACTATCAAAATCCAAACCAAACAAGACCGAATTCCAAGCACAAACTTCAATAATTCTCCCAAACCTTATAAGGCTAACTGGTAGCAAGATCAATAAGAGCAAAAGAAGACCAGAAAACTCAACAACTCAGCCTAGAAAAATAGTGCAAACTCGTCGCAAACAAAGACTCCAAAGAAGCAAGAAAAGCTCTTCAAAAGTTGCAACAAAAACCTAGCCTATGGAACTCAAGAAAACCAATCAAAAACGAAGCAAAAATCGCAATGCGAAGCACAACACAAAGATAGGAGCGAGTAAGTGAGCAAAAGCTCTCTGTTCTGATAAAGCAGAACAACCAAGAATGCTCAGAAAGCGATCTTGGAACTCAATCCAGAAGTGCCAGCACCAGAAACAACACTTTGCAAAAAAGACTAGTTTTCAATCAAACGAAAGAGAGAAAAGACATGAAACCACTTCCTTCACACTCCAGTAAGTACAGAGACACTGTAGAAATAGATCTCCACAGCCAGAAAGGACCAAAAAGTCAAGAAACCCAAAAAATTCAAAATCTGCCTAGGTATACGCTACTTCACAGTTATGCAACCAGCGTGCATACGCGTCTGTGCTAAGGGAAACTCGCGTATACGCGGGTCCCTTTAGACAAAATTGCGTGTATACGCGACTGTGTGCAGAAAAAAGCGCGTATACAAAGGTAAATAATGAAAAAAACAAAAAGGACAAGCCTGGAAAAGAAACCAGGACTTCAGACTGACTGAAACAAAGTAAACTGGACTGCAAAAAAAAGTTAAAACTGTCGGCAACCTACCAAACAGCTGAAACCACCCAACAGGAGAGTCACAAGAATGTGATCCCCAGTGGAGTCGCCAGTTCTGTTTCGGGGAATATCACCCTAGAGGTTCGTTGGGTTACAACCTCCACAGAGCAGGGGCATGCTACTTAAGAAGGACTCACACAACCATGCATGTTCAGAAAAAACTAAATAGAGTAGATCGAGGAAGTTACCCGTAGGTCCTACGGTTGAAGCAGATCCCGCAGGGTCCAAACCCCCAGCAACCGTCCTTCCTTCTTAACCTAAAAGACAAGAAGAAACAAGCACGAAGAACTGGTTGTACAGCATATATCTACTCTAAATGTTAGTGAGATTCATATAAAACATTAAATAAATCATAATGAATGCTTGTATAACAAATATTCTCATACATATAAGCATACACTAACACGTTTATTTCAGGAACAACATGGTACTTCTGTATTATAAATAGCATGTACAAAAGTAACGAGTGGAGAGATCACCTGATCCTTCCACGACCTTCGAGCAGACCGTCGTCTGGATCCGTCCAGCCCTTGCCTCGCTAAGACTCCTTCCAAACTGGTGCATACGAGATGACATATAGGGAGATGAACATCTCAAGGAAACAAGGGTTTCCTATAATGAACTGGGAAAGTGCAGGAGGCACGGGGAATCAGACTTGGATAGGGAATACCAACAGAGTATAATATCAATAATTCTCTCTCTCCCTTGGGCCATACACATGAGGGCTTTTTATAGTCCCTCCAAGTAGTTTCAGCAGTTGGAAACAGTTGGCCACGGGCTGGGGTGGTTGAACTACCTGAGTAACCATCAACCCAGCGCGAAATTAGGGATTTTTATATATTTTTTAATCATTAAAATGGCATACGCGGAAAAGTCTAGCTGTACTCGCGTATACACGCGGAAAAGTACGGGCATAGTCGTGTATGGGGATTTTTACACTGTTTTTTAGTGAATTTGTCCAAGTCTGTAGGAATGGGTGCCCAAAACCATCAAAGCAATCATGAATCATGTGAAGGTGAGAAATGATGCTATAACACCCATTTCTCAAGCTCTTCCAAAATATCTTTAATGAAAGAATTGGACAAGTTAAGTTCATGTGGTGATTTATTTTCTTAAAGTCATTATCAAGCTTTGAATGTTGCTAAGTCATAGTTAGGTTTGGTTTTGTCTCAGTATTTGCATTTGTCATTTGTCATCAAAAAATTAGGCTTCACTCTGTTTTTAACTAGTAGCTTCTTTCCACTAGCATTTAGTTCTTGTCCTTGTGAGCATAAAGCCATAAAAAGACCAAAAATATCATAAAACACTAAACAAAACACAGTAAGAAACAAACACCTAGGCACATACAGTGCACCTCACTTCAGCAGTTTACCAACCCTGGTTGACAATTAAATGAACTCAATTTAGGAGACTAGGTTGAGCACAAACATATAGTACCTTAAGTCTAACTGTCTTTACAATTTTAATGTTTTCTTCTGATGTATGGTTTATGAATTCTTAAATGATTTTAAATCATTACTGAAACATTTCTCTCCATTCCACAATTCCACTTAGTCATAAACACCAATATTCACAGCTAGCTTGCCTTGCATTTTCTCTGGAATTTGATGCATATACCCAGCCTATTTTGACTCCATAGCCCAATGGAAATTGTTTAAAGGAACCCCTTAAATCCAACCACAAACAATCAAACAAAAATAACGCTCGCAATTAATTTAACTAGCCTAATATCAAAAAGCTTAAGACAAATCTAAATCTTATATAGAGAGATCCCTCTCTAAGCCTAGGAGGGATAGATCCATAGGATTCAAGTGGTTTTGATGTTGTTCTTTATAATTTAGTCTTCCAAATCTTATAAATTATGGAGTGATAACATATTATGTTTGAGAAAATATCATGTATCTCTGTTGGATTCCACTCCTTTGAAGGTTGTAAATACAAATTCCCCATACGCCTTTGATCTTGGTCCAAACCCTTTTTCCAAATCATATGATGACCATCTTCAACTTGTTGAACCTCAAGAGATCAAGACTAATCCTAAAGCTTCTGTACATACTCATACACCTTGTAAAATCCCAGATAGATACAAACCACTTATCTTACCTCCTATACTCCATGCTTTCCTTGAAAATCATTACCAATATCTGCCAAGATTTGATGGTGAATGTGACAACATCACTGCTGAGAGACATATATAGAATTTTGAGACTTTCCTCGACCTTTTTGAAGTTGATGAAGAGGATGTCAGTATCCGGCTATTTTCTCTTTCTTTAAAAGGAAAAGTCAAGAGTTGGTTTAAAAACTTGTCTGTTGTGAGCATCTCAAATTTCTTGCAGTTTGTCAACGTTTTCCTCAACAAGTGGGTGGTCAAATAAAACCCTTTCCTGATCCTAGAAGAGTATGACCAGCTGAAAAGATAGCTAGGGGAGACAGTACAACAGTTTTCTGCCAGATTCAATCAAGTCTATTGTTTGATACCTGCTAATAGAAGACCTCCTCCGGGCTAATTTGAGAGAAAGGCACCTTGCAACACTTGAAGAGATGTATAAAAATGCAGTAGATGTAGAGGCTAATCTGCTGATCAGAATGGCAAATCCGAAGGAAGAAGAGAGGGAGAACATTGTAGATCCCCTGACATCTTCAGAGGTAAAACTTGACATTTTGGTAAGTACAATAGAGGAAATGATGCAAAATGTCACCATGAGAGATGAATTTTACATTCAAGATCACCATGACCCACTTATTGCAGAAAAAGAAGAGGTTGTTGGCCCTAAACACTTTCCTGCAAATCCCAGCTACCGTAGATCATAAAATAGATTTGTAGATCAATCTGAGGAGGTACAATCTGCTGATCTAATGTGTATGTTTGATGACATTCATTATTTTGATGATTTTCCAAAGTTTGATCAGCACGATGATGATTATGTTCTCCAAATAGAAGCTAATCTTGCAGACCAATCAACAGTTGATTTGTGGGAGGAGTAAGTTCACTTTCAACAACTGAAATACAGTGATCAACCGATGCATGTCAGCTATGGAAGTGAGGAGGAAAGTGCATAAAATTTGGAAGTAAGTGAAGGATGTTTTCCTCTTAGTTTTACTTCATTTCAGTTAATCAGAGACAACTTTCATGCAATCAGAAATCAACAGTCATTAAGTTTTTATCTTGATAATCAAAAGGGAAATTAAATCCTTGATCAAGACTCCTCAGCTCTAGATTTGCAGCCACCAAATTCTGTTGAATTTCATGTTGCAGATGAAGGCTTGGAAGTTGAAACATATGATCAAATGATGCAAGATGATGCTGTACCATTATGTTTTGAAGCATTTCATTTTTTAAAGGAAAATTTTCATAATGTTACTAAAGCAAAGGATGAGCAACCTGTCGAAAGTCATGCAGTCTCATTAGAACCAATGGAAAATAGGTTGCAATCATCTTTTAGAGTTTTTCATGACCCTTTAGCTGATGTGTTGGATGATATCTGCAGTAAAATTCCTTCTCTATTAGCTTACTATGAGCCTGAAAAGAGTGTTGGCATAAACTTGATCTAACAGTCGGTTTCTTTTTCATTTATAGCAGGAGTCTCATTACAAATCTCATCCGAACATTTGTAACCATATCAGAAAAGTAAGGGGAAAGATGAAAGTTCATATTCATGTTGTGAAGACCTCCTAGAATATAGCAGTAATGTATTAGATGGGCTGAAAATTAATATGTATTCCTACAAATATCCTTTTGCAGCATTCTTAAGTTCAGTTGGCGGGCTCATGCTTTGAAAACTTCAATAAGATTCAATCTATTGACAAGTTTTCATGGGAGTTTCCTTTCAATAGTTCTCTCTTCTTGCTCATAAGAAAGAACTTGCAGAGAATTCCATTAGCAGCCAGAATGCTTTCATGGTTGCATTGACTGTTCCATTTCACTTGATCAGGTGATGAATGGATTAGTTAGAGTAGGTTTTGTTGAATAAGCTCAATTTTGAGCATCTTTTTTAGTCAGCCTTGAGTCATTTTTTAGTATTCAATTAGTCTTTAGCTTTTGACTCCATTCCCAATGGATAGGCACTTGTTCTATGGTGTTCTTGGCACCTCCAAGGAGCTACCATCCTCAACTAGAGCCAATGTTAGTGTTAGTATTTGCATCTTGCCATCAGTGATAAAAAATCCTCTTTTCATATCATATTAGGGTCTTATTTAGAAATTTTTATCATTCCACTAGGCCATGCAAAATTTTAGTCACTGATGGTAGCCCTAGTCCAAAAACATCACTCTTCCTCAAATTTGATTACTTTCTGGCCTAGTTTCATACCTTGCTGACTGCACACCATCCATAAATTAAATATCATCATGTCATCACATTAGTCATGTCATTATGAAGTTCAGTCCTTCAAGGTTTAATTAGGTATTTTAGGGTTAATAAAGTTACCATTATGTCATTAGGGTTTCCAAGGTCCAATAAAACTTCATTTCCATTGCATAAAATACTAGCAAGTAAAAGGTGATCCAATAACTTCTCTTCACCATGTGAAGATGATTTGTAAAGATAAATTCTTGTTTCAACATCTATTTTGGTTTTAAGATGTAATTTTTAATTTTTATTATGTAGTTTTATGTCATTCAAAATGTAGTAAGTTCTCATGGTTCCAAAGTAGATGCATACTCAAGGTTCCATCAACCAAATTAGTCAAAATTCCAAAAGGCATCGGTGTTTCTAAACATTTCCCATCACTCCTATCCCTCAAAATCATCATTTTCCACATTTCTTCTCCTATCGAGCTAGGGTTTTCTATGGAATCAGATACATATGAGCAGAGGAGGCATAAGGAAGGTCATATCAGTAAGTATGAGGCCATTTTATCTCATAAACATCATGTCTCCATTATTTTTCAAGAAATATTTCCAAGCGACAAATCATTTGCCACACATAGGGCCAATTTCGCTTCAAAGTATGTTTTAGACCAAAAAAATATGAATTTTATAAAAGTAAAAGAGGTTTTTGTCCATCATAGGCCAATGAAAAAAATCCACCTTTAGTTGTTACATAGGTGTTATGTTTTGGGAGGAATGCAAAAAATATATTTTCTATAGGAGAGTTGCTACCCTTATGGAGTGACCTTGGGAAAATCAGTTTTTCTCTTAGCTAGATTATTCAAATGACTAGATTGATAAGTCAAATGATAACTAGACAGAGAGAGATTTCCAATGAGATATCATGAGCTCAATTTGGAGTTAAGGAAGGCCTCAAAAAGTTTCTTGTAAAATAACAGTGCATTTTTGCACCCCCATTCTGCACTTTTTGACCAATCTTGGGAAAATTTATTTTTGAGGGGATATACTTGATTATTTTCAGTGCTTGATAGGTCCATTGTGTAGCCAATATATCTTTCTAATGAGCTATCATGAGCTAAATTTGGACATTGGGAAGGCCTCCAAAATTTTCCTGCAAGGTGGCGCTGTGCTTAGAGGAGGGTGGTGCTACGCGTAGGCAACAAGCGTTGCGCTTAGAGAATTTGACACTGCCTTTTTCACTTCAGGCGTTGTGCACCTGGGCTTGGCACTGCAATTTTTCCTAGAAAACCCTAGAAGCCACAAAACACCCTCAAACTCTTCCAAATTTTCAGCATAAGCTTGTTTCCTACTTTATTAAGTAAGTGATACAAAATCATTGCCTCCTTTCTTTTCTAAGTGTCATTTTTATCGTGTTTTTATTCATGAGAAAAATAAAAATTAACTAAGTGTATAGTGGAAAAAACCTAGTATCACTCCCTCACTCTCAATCTAATTCCCATAAATCCTACAATACCTACCTATATCACTATTCAACCCATCCCTACCCACACACTACTCTTTCCTAATCCCTAAATCCCTTCCCCATAAAACCCTAAGTCCTAGGCTTTAAAATTCCTAGGCAACCACTATACTAAACCTATAATCCAATTATAATTTTCAATTCCCTAAGTATCCTAAACTCCTATCACCTCCCAAATATTCACAACCCCTTCCCCCATATACCTAAATTTTCCTAGAGCTATCCCTACTCCCTAGACCAATCCCTACTCACATTTCCCATTTCCCTAGGGTTTTCTAAGCCACCAAACACTATGGAGGAAGACAGAGACTATATGGAAGAGTAGGGTAGATAGAGAGAAGAGGATAAAGAACAGATAAGGCCTCAAAATGGAGGAAGAATCCTAAGGCTGGAGAACACTAACACAAATGAACTGAGGGCCTCTCCCATGACTGTCATTGGTTTTGTGTATGTAGGTTGCCTTGATTTTTGCAACATGATTAAGAGGGTCCAACATAATCCTATGATGAGTAGATTCTTCATTTCAAACCTCAAAGATAATCAGGTGACCCTTGCTGGTGTGACCTTCAATGTATCTACATCTGTCATTGTTGCTACCACAGGGATTCCAAACATGGGTGAGAGGTGGTTTAAGTCCATAGAGTGGAGGAGGTAGGTTTTCATGAGCAGCTCACAGACATGTTTGCCACCATTTTGAAAGGAGAAAAGGCCATCATTGTAGGTGTTGATTTCATATTATCAATAGATCCCATATCTAATGTTGTAGGGATACCAAACCATGGTGATTATTGGTTCAAAGGCATGAACCTAAACCTTGAGCAGAACAAACCCTACTTGAAATCACAGTACAAAGGAAACCCTAATTTTTGAAAAGGAGAAGGGTAAGTTGGACCTACTTGTTTATAAATCCATGATAGCATAAAAAACCTTATTTGGCATCTCTGGAGAAATTTTGAAGAAATCTAGAGAAAATTTGAGAAATTTCAAAAAATCTTTGAAGGCACATTTTCGAGAAATGTCCTGTTTGAGACACCTTTTTGCAGAGAAGAGTGTGGCAAAAAAAAAAAAATTTGAGAAACGGGAGGAGGTTGTTTTTAAAAACATGCAAAAGAACAAAACCCTCTCTCATGTTTGCAAAAAAATTCATGGTTAGTGATATATAACTTTATCTTTGAGACCAATTCTCCATAAAATTCATTAATTTTACACAATGGCACTGGCAAAAGCGCATCGCCCTAGACGCTGCACTTTTCCTAGAGACCTCCAATGGACAAAATGAAGGTACCATTGGATTCATAAGGCAATTTATAGTCAGGAAAAATACTTTTCTAAGCTTTTTTGGGTCAAAGAGGTAGTCAAAAGGTCAAAAAACACTCAAAAAATGACCTTTTTGCCCTATTTTGGAGGTTGACGCTGCACTTTTGACTAGTCTCAGGAGAATAAGGTTTTGGAGGGTCAAATCAACACTATTTTGGAAACCAATAATAGATTTGGAAACTATATTGGACATGATTTCCACTGAGCTATCATGAGCACAATTTGGACACCTGGAACCCCCTCAAAAGTGGATTTGAAGATGGCGCTGCAATTTTGACACATTTTCTCAGTTTGTCATATTGCTCAATTTTCTCATTTTTTTTCAGTTTCACTTGGAAAATGGAGTTTTCACCTTTGTAAATCAATTATGTAAATGTAATTATGGTTTTTTTACACTTACCTAGGGTAAATACATTAGGAAAAAAGTCTTCATGAGGTTTAATGAATCAATTTACTTAAGTTAGGGATGAGTCACTTGGACCTGCCTACACTCTAGGTATGCAGTTCAGATTTTGGTGGAACAACTCCTCAACTTAGGGATTCGACCCCTAAGGTTGGGAGATGTTGTTTGAGGTCTATATCTTGTACTTTTTGACTCATTTCAGAGTTTGGATGTTTTTGCATTTATCAGAGACTCTATTCACTAGAAAATTTGGCGCAATTTCCGACGGCCAAATTGTCGCTATTCCGACACATAGTCGTCGCAAGAGCGACAGTTCGAGGACGGGAAAAACGTGTTTTGTCATGCCATCACAATTCCGACACATTTAAAAAGTGTCACACTACCGACACTTTTCCGTCACTTCCAGACACGCGTCGCTCTTCCGACGTTTCCCAAACCGACGTTTGTAAAGTGTCGCCATTCCGACGAAATTTGGTCCGACGTTTTTAACGTCGCTCTTCCGACGTTTGTAAAGTGTCTCCATTCCGACGAAATGTCGTCCTACGTTTTGAACGTCACTCTTCTGACGTCTTTATACTGTCGCTCTTCCGACGTGTCTAAATTGTCACAATTCCGACGCCGTACAAAAGTGTCAGAAGACCAACGTATTGCAAAAGTGTCACAAGACCGACGCTTTCTAGAAGCGTCGCAATATCGACGCTAGGAAGAACTGTTGCAATTTCGACAAAATGTGGTCCGAAATTTTGAACGTCGCCCTTCCGACTTCTTTGTGCTATCGCTCTTCCGACGTTTCTAGAACTGTCGCAATATCAACGGACGTCACAAGACCGAAGAAAATGGAAATCGTTCAAAACGTCAGAAGAGCGACGCTTACAAGGTGTCGGTATACCGACGACGATTTCAATTTAAAAAAAAAATGAAACTTTAAAACATGATAGTAAATCTCCAATATTTGTTATCACAATAAGAAATCAATGATCAGTGATCACGTCAAATTTTCCTCGTAGCGTGACGGGTCTAATAAATTTTATTGTAAAGGTTGCTGGCCAGTGAAAACTGTAGCTTTGAAGGAAATGCATTAAATAAAATTAATGAGGCTGCGAACTCCAAGCCAACTGGAAACAACCCTGATAATTTTCCTTAACAACTTCCAAGTTGTGACTCGGGCTTCAGAATTTAGAGCTAAGAATTTTCTTTTCATCGTGTTGGAGAAGAGAACTGCAACTTGTAGCAAAAGAGAAATTCCTCAGTCTCACTGCTCAGGACTCAGAGTCATTCCTTGCTAACACGGTATGTGGAAATTTTGATAAGATAACTTTCTTCACCCTTGTTTTTACTAAATTTATTCTTTTGAAAAGGGCCTGGTTCCATTTTAGAAATTTTCAACTTTCGACTTCTAGAATTTGTACATATGATTTTTGGACTGAGGTTTTGTTATTAATGAGGAGATAGTGTCTTGGTTCTATCTGTATAAAATAATTTCCTCTTTTTTTTCTTCATGTTCAGGGTTTTTGATTTTATCAAACCCTATCTCTCTTTTAAGCATGCCTGCAAATTAATATATTCCAGGAATGTACACAATTCTAGGCTTCATGTACAATATATTGTATCAACTATATTTTAACAAGTGAGCTGCATGCCCATATAGTGTTACAGATTACAGGGCTTCATTTGGAGAATAAATGATAAGCCTAGCAGCACTAAATCCAAGTAATTCCCCTCATCCCTTAAAAGACACCTCTAAATATAACTAGAAAATTCAAATAGTTAGTAAAGGAAAAGTACAAAGATATAACAGATATGTGTTGAGCCAAAAACCTGTGCATTCACAACAAAACTGGGATGGATAAAAATTAAAAACAATTATGGACTTTGACAAAAAATCATCTTATGCATACAAAATGAAAGAAGCATTGGCATACTACTATGTTTACAAATTTAAGGACAGGCAGAGTGAGTCTCCGGGCAACACAATTTCATGTGGAGACCCTAGATCCTTGTACCCACAATATCTAGAGACTTAAAAAATGATTGCCAAAACAATGCCTTTGCTATGCATGTAAGAACACCACATGTATAATGAGGGAGATGTAATATTGTGAGAAGCAAATTTATACAGAGTGGTCCAAGATTGTGTATTTATGGAAGATACAACTGATTTTGGCATGAAAAATGTATCCAAGATTTCAATGTGGCCTTATTTCAGAGCCCATTGATGATTTACTATGAAACCTAAACTTTCAAAACAAACACATTGAAATCACAGGATCTCCATCACGAATATCATAAATATTAATTGTCTTTTGGGCACTGGCAGTAGATACCATAAGAGGCCCACATGGCCTGTACCACCAATGTTGATTCTCTGGCACAACATTTGCAAAGCCAAAATTTCTCCCCGAGACATCCCTCTCTGCCAAACCTGGAGAGATGGTACTGGACGTTGAAGTGAAGGCCTCTGATTCAGTATGGAATGCCATAATTTCTTTATTATAAAAGTCCCATGAATAGAAACCTGAGTCTAATGTACAACCTGCAGATGCTGCCACAACATATTTACCAGAGCGACCATCTGAACCAGCTGCTCTGATCAACCAGAAATCACCCCACATGTTTGGGGTAAGCCCATATGGAGCTTTATATTCAGCCTTCTCCTGGAGATTGGAAAAAAACAATACCGAGTATTACTCATACATCAACTGCCCTTTATGTTAAGGGAAAATTTAAAGAGTGCATAAATATTCTTGAAATCCCAATCATAGTTTCTAGAAAATTTCAACAATCTTTGAAATGAACTACATCCTATTTAAACTACATCAAATATTTAGGAAAATAATTTTTTTAAATAGAAATTGGTGAATTTTATTTCAAATATAGAAATTTAAACCATGAGAATAATCTAACCCCTAGGCTTTTCCCTATTTCTAATAGAAAATCCCAAAATGTATAAATTATAACACCCATAAACCCCAAAATTAAGTACAATAATTAAAACCTCCACACCTCTGAATTTGCTATATCGTGAAAAGAGCAGCATCCATCATCATGGGAAAGCAAAACCGATTCTCCTTCTGATACAAACCAACCTGCAGTAGATGTCTTATGGCTGAGTTGATTCAATTGATCACAGGAAACCTCTTCAGTTTCTTCAATATTTCCAAAATGCTCTGGCTTGTTTTACTGATCATCATCAAATTCCATATTTTCATCACATTGAATTAGTTGGGGTTCGTTACTGTTAGCCCCTTATAAATTTCTTGACAAGCAAGCAAGGGGCTAGTTTGTTCTATAAGACTGCAAGGAATGAATTTCCCTTGAAAACACATCATCCTTGCAGCCTTTTCAAGATCCCTACCTTGTGACTATTTCCCTTTGCTAATTTAAGCCAGCAAGCCTTGCTGATAAAGAATTATACTCTAAAAGGCTTCAGTTCTGCCCATTATACCCTTGCAAATTTCTCCATTTTCACCCCTTTGTTCCTTTCCTCAAAGTCCCCTTTCTTCCCCTAATTCCCCCTTTCCATCCCAGAAAACCCCTCTAAAACGTCCCTACTCCCTCTGATTATGTCTCAATTCCCCTCATTCCCCTATCGTTACCCTCCTCAGGCCTCAAAATGCTTTAAAAAGGGTTAAAAACCCACTTTTAGACCATATAATAGGCCTCAACACCTTCTCCGCTAGCCCCGTAACCTTTCTCTCCAAGTAACCCAACGCGGTGACCAAAGCGCTAGCCCCGAAGGCGCTTGTCCCATATGTTTATCAGGCGCTTTCTCAACCGTTGATCCATATAGATCGGACGGCGATCGTTAAACCCCGCAGCGCTCGTGATTCACCAGTTCAAACCATCGATCGCGCCAGCACTGTCCATTCACCGCCAAATCAACAGTTCGGAGGGTGTCCGCCACTGTGGTCCCTGCCGCGCACCATGCCATGAAACAACTCGGTTTTCATCACATCTCCTTTGGGCGGTAGGCAGTATTCCCTCATCGGCCAGCGATTCCATACACCTCTCGACACGCGTCCCCCTGTACGATTTCAAAACCGTCATCCTCGCGCGTTAATGCTGTCCATCGCGCGTTATTTTTCGGACACGGATGCCCAGCGATATTGCCGTGCACCGTCCGATATGGGGCGGGCCATCCAACGGCTATCGCTTGCCGAAGATGCACGGTAGTTAACCCAGATGCACACGCGATAACTCAGGGTATGGCCCGCCATCTTTCGCCCTCCGATGCATCTTCAGCCGTCGATCTCCTCCCGAGATAGGACGGTTCACATTCAATTGCCCCCGCTGTTGACTATTCTGCCATCGCCCGGTCCTCCACGTCATTCGTCCATGTGTATCCTCCGTACATTCGTCCACCCCCATGATATATATCCATTCCAAGGCCAAATTTCATTTTTTTTACATTCAATTTTCTACTCTGACGTCTTTCCATGCAGTTCCCATTGTGCCACGTTTACTCCCACAGTAGCCTCTGCATTCGTTATCTTCGTCCACACCATGCTACCCTGGTCATATTCATCCACATCATCTGCTCCTAGCCATTGTTTTCTGAACAAATTTCATGTTTTTGTAGGGTTTCAAGATGCGTGAAAGGCGCCATGGTCCATATGAACAACTTTAATGGTGGGTTGCGCAGAGAGGATTGAATCTGGAAGCTGGTACCACCATGAAATTGTCAAAGAGGGTGGCTGACAGGACTTGCATTGAAGAAGAGCATAGTTTAGACTCCATAAATATTTCTGGCGCCATTAAAGCTCGTTTTTCCCACTGACAGAGACCATTGAAGCGGCAAGGAGTATCAGCACAAGAGTTAGGGAGTTCTTATGTACATCATTGAAGATCTTAAGTCCTAATCTAGTATTTTAAAGGGGAAAAATCAGATTGAAAGTCCAGGGATCACGCAAAAGGTACAGCACACAGAAATCAATGCATATCAGGGGTTTATACAACAGCAGCATGTTTTTCCTCCATAAGGACAGAGCGCCCATGCAGTGTTCAATCTATGCCATGTTCTGGAGAGATTTCCTACCCTGAAAACAACCCCGGTACTATCAAGGCATTTATTTCATCAGTATGGCAGACTTCTTTATAATTCATTCATCTTTTGTTTATTCACCTATAGCACCACACAGTACTGCAGTCAGAGTACTTCAGAATCATATTAGAGTAATTTGGAGTTTGGTGGAGATCATTGATTCACCCAAAGAACACCAGGAATTGAATGCACAGGATTTAAAACAGAATGGGCTTCGGCCCTCTTTATTTTCGGAAGTTTAATACTGCATTTAGTCTTCTACCTACCTTCTCTTCTTCTCTTCATCTATAAAAATCATGAGAAAAACATTGTAAAGGTTGTTGATCAGTTATCAGAGAACTGCAAGTAGTTTCTTTTGAGACACAATCTCTGCGTAAAGATTGTAAGATAGGTGGAAGGAAATGTTTTCAGACTGAGTATTCTGCTATAGGCAATGTTGTACCTGATTGGTGTTGTTATTTAATATGACAAGCACATTTCTTTGGATCCTGATCTGAAGCAGCGATGATGTTTTCCTATCTTTGTATTTACATTCATTTCATTTCGTTTCTACTGGCTTGCATCATAATATTGGCATAGGATTTACCCTTGTTAGGTACCCTATGTTTCTGCTCTCCTTGCCATTAATGTTTCCCTTGTGAATGTATTATCTAAGGAATGATTTCAGTTGGTTTAACTAGTGTAGTGGAAGATATTTCCTGCTCCCTGATGTATGAATTAAATGAATTCAGTTCTTAGATGTTTCTTGTGATAGATTTAGTTGGAATATTTGGGAACACTGGGGATTAGAGTTAGCCCTGTCCACTAGGATCCTTGTGTGACCAGCTGGTCTGTAATTTTGTGCTCTGAACCTGTGTTATCTCCTCCTCTCCCACCTTCTATATCACAATCATCTTTAAATATCCTATGTTTTAGATGACTAGCCCAATTGAAAGCATGCCTATTGAGTAGCAAGAAAATCCTTTCTTGACTCCATTACCCAATGGTTTTGAATACTTCCTAGAATACTTCACCTCTGCCTTATCCCTCTTTTCTCATCTCTGTCTTACATTGAACCTTCCTTCCTGATAACCAGCAACCAAATCAAAACAAACCAAACAAACAAACCCCGAGCCTTATAACTAGCCTAACATCTTAACACATAGCTTCAAAGACATATATACTTTGACTATCATAGAGAGATCCCTCTCTGGACCCAGGAGGGCTAGATCCTGAGGTCTGAAAGTGGTTTGATGTTGTCTCATCTTTTGGCATTACCAACCTTGCAAAACATGGGAACCCCAACAATTACGATCAGGTCCAGTGCCTATTGCAGAGCTCCGAACATCCAATCCAATATTGGAAATACCATACCCGTTCCCATTAGAGATTGTAAATCCTGCTTCTAGCTTTAATTCGGTAAGTTCAAGAGCAATAGAACTGGATTCAGTTGATTTAGACTTGGTATAGTTGTCCTCTAATTTGTATTCTGATACAACACTATACTTGTGCTTCAACGCAGACAAAAATTCTGCAGCAATGGGATCTTCATCTATGGGGCTTATGGATCTGCCCTCAAAATAATTTTGAATATTTGATTCATTTTCATTCAACTGATCATGCAAATCTACCCTCGTTTTCAGCACAGCAAGTTGAACTGAAGGCTGGTTTTTCAGCAATTTATGGTGGGGGTAAAATCTGTCTTCCAGATCTTGACTATTTAAGTGTTTAATTGGTTTTTTCAGAGACCTGACCATAGAATCAAATGAATCCTGTGAATCTCGTGAAATAATAAACAATATTAAGTCCATTATTTATTGGTTTGAAATAATAAACAACATGCAAAAAACCCGCATAATTAGTAAATTATTTAAAGACAATGTTGGCAATATGTTTCTTGTATCCTATTATATGATTGTCCTTGATGACAAGCTCTGTATTTAATGGAGAATCGATATAAATAAGGACGATTTAATTCATGTGTGAACATATGTATGCATCCTGATGAAGGATAATTGAAATCCGTAAGAAACCCTATGCTTTGTACGTTGATCGAGGAACCGATGTTAATACGGTTGACAGTGTATCCAAACTGGTAGACAATGGAGTTATATATATTCGTTAAATATATGATGGAAGGGTCTACGCTATTAGTAAGGAGCTGACTGGATTTCATGGAGAAAGGAACGTGGAGCGAGAGAAAACCAGTTATAACATGAAAGAACTAAAACAGAGTATTTGGCATTGAAATTTCGGTGGAACATGGACTAACCCTTTGATATCATGAATGGAACCTGGAAGGAAAGAGGTGGAACATAACAAACGGAAGCGCGACAAAACCCTGCGTGGAAGAGCGGAACCGTGACCGAGTAAACAGTAAAGGTGGTTTGTGGTTTCTATCGCACCACCTTCGACGGGCAAGAAGTTTTCAAGAGGTTGGGAGCGATTCCATAGAACGCGCGACACGCGTCCTTGTACGACTCCACAAAACCACTTGTCACTATGCGCCATCACGCGTTATTTCTCAACCAAGGATGCCCAATGATATTGATAAGCACCGTTGATCTGGGAAGGGGTCATCGGATGGTGTTCATTTGCTATAGATGCGCGAAAGTTACCCAAGGTACGGCACGCCATCGCGCGTTATCATCTGTGCATCATCAACGAACGATATCCGTCGGATCATCTGATGCCGAGCGATGTGTTCTCCGCCATCAGATGGAAATGATCGTAAGCGATGGGCCCCAGTTTTTTAAATTATATTGATTGGGCCATTGATTATGTATGTGGGGCTGTAACCAAAGGTTTATTTAAAAGCCTTTTGATAAAAGCACTGGTTATTATTATAAAGTTCTATTATATATTTAATTGCCAAAGGTTGTGAATAATATTTATTTATAAAATTCCACGAATTTGATAAATAAAAGAAAGAAAACCATCAGCGGCACGTTATTGGTACTTTACCTTGGCTATAGTATTATTTAGCGGAGATAGAGATTACCTTTGGGACAATTCAAGCATGGAAGAACAAAGATCGGGATTTCAATTTGGATTGGTTCGACTTTTAATAATACCATTAGCAATTGAATGGTTTTGACCCATGGTTTCAATAAAGGCGAAAACTATATAAGGTGATGAGAATCATAGTATGAGGTGTGCATGCAGAGGCATTGTAAATAAAAATATCTTTATGAGATCTGCATGATCGAACTATGTTGTCTGATAACGTTGAATCCATGATGCACCTATGGATTTGATCGAGGAAATGAAAAAGCTCTAGGAAGATCAACAAAGAAATAATAAAGATATGATGCAAGTCTGATGAAGAAATTGAAGAAATTCGGTGGATCTGAGGGTTGAAGTCTTCTGCATAGAAGTGGAAGCTTTCTGCTAGTTTAAGCTGGTGTTAAATCAGGGGGTCGAAGCTCCCTTCCAGGAGAGGCTGGAGAATGAGAGAAGGTTGAAGCCTTCTGCAGGTTGGTGCCTACGTGATGGTATGACTCTGCGCCAGCACAAAATTGTAAGATGTTTTATTTATAATAAATATTGAAGACTGAGACGACAGCAGCGGTGGTTTTCTCCCAAATTGGGTTTCCACCTTAAATACTGGTGTTCATATCTGTTCCTTTTGTGTAATGGCTTATTTTGTTATTTCTTTTCACATGTTTACTAAAAGAATGATGCAATAATCTAAGTAAAGAATTAACAGCATAATAAGATCTCTGGTGAAAAGTTTTCAGTCAGCCCTAAATACTGATTCACCCCCCCTCTCAGTATTTTTCCCAACAGACAATAATTCCTACATATTAAAATATAAATTTATAACATACCAGCTCATACTCGAACATAACATATGTATCAATATTCTTCTTCTGTATCTTCTTGATCTTCATCCAACTGATCGACATCTATATCAACATCTGATTCAGAAACAGTGTTGAAATGATCGACCATGTCATCATCATCATCAATTATGTCATTTTCAATAATATCCTCATCGACATCATCATCAATAATTGTTGCCTCATCTCTTATGCCTGGTTCATCTTCTAAGATATCTTCTTCATCTGTCAATGCATCTTCCTGCTCATCTGCCACTGCATCATCTTCTTCTTGTTCAATATCATCTTCTTCCTCTACAATATACTTTATTGGCCTTCCTCTTGGATCATATCTAATAGCAAATGACCATTCGTTCTCACCTGGAACCTCTGAGTAAAAGACTTGTTCGCATTGGCTTGGAAAAACATAGCGATCTTTTCCTGCTTCAAACTGCGATGTTTTAACCATTGGAAATCCATTGTCATGTTGAATAAGTGTTTTGTCATCATCACGTACATTCATTCGTAGCCTATACCATTTGACGTTGAACAAAACTATTTTGAAGGAATTAAAGTCACGCTCAACTATATCATCTAAGAACCCATAATATCTATTTTCAGATTCTCGAGGATGTCTGTCACTCCTGGAGGAAACATTAGTGACCTGGAATACTGCAGTTATCCCACTATCAAAAGTTTTCCTGTTATAATCCAACTTTTTAACACGAAATTGACGACCATTGCACCACATAGCCTTGTGGTGTTTCAACTGCAATATGCCAAACATGAAAAAGATGCATTCTCAATTAATAATTAAACATATAATTTACACAGCATGAAAATTATCTGAAAAATCAAACTTCTTGTCACATTATAAATATAGTATAAAATAAGTAATGAATAAAATAGGTGAATTAATTGCTTACCTTTCTATCTTTCAAACCATATGCTAAATCGATTTCCCTGTCCGTAACGTTCCCATCTCCACTACGATACGCTTCTCTAATCAATTCAGATAGTAGTTGCCATGATAACCTACCGTCGTTACATGCTTTACATGTTTCAATCCATTCACTCATCCACTCAAGATTTTTTGCAATGTATAAAAGTAGTGCCTCATAATCTTGAGCACCTGAATAAAAAAACAATAATTCACCAATATTAATAAATATTACTTATAGCCATGGTAAATTATATTAATTAATAAAATATGAAAGAATAAGACCTAAATGAATATAATGATCATATACATGATGTAAAAAAATGAAACATTATATGTATTATACATAATAAATCTTTTACCTCTCACTTTCTTCATTCTACCTTTTCCCAACAGGTGCTCCTCTTCAAATTTTTTGATGGAGTTCACATCCCAAATGCAATCCACCGCCTTCATGGCTGGCACAGCTAATTTAGGAAGATAATGACTAATATACACCATGGATTGATATACCACATATCCCTCCACCATAGAACCCTCAGTTCGTGTTTGTTTAACCAAAGCCTTCAAGGATTTCAGGTGCCTCTCGACCATCCACATTGACCTTGTGTGTACTGGTCCACACATTTCAATCTCCTCAACTTGGTGTATCAAGTAGTGTTCTTATGTATTGAAAAATGTTGGAGGTATATACTTTTTCATTTCACACATTAGCCGAGGAATTTCTCTCTTCCAATACTTTATTACATCTTGATGGATTTCTTTCAATGACAACCATCTGAAAATCATTACGCAAGGTTATTTCAATGAAACATAATATATATTTCATTACAAGTAAATTAATACATCATTTCATCAAGTACGAAAAGAAATTGTAGCAATTAGATTTTGCGTATAAATCAAAACTACTTACCTCATGTATTTACTAACACCATATATAACTTGTTTGACATTGTTTTCGAAGTTGTTTGGGAGAGATACAGGTAGAACATACTATAACAATAAAAAATGAATCATTATTGGTTTCCAAATTAAACAGAAAAAAGGAAAATTTAAAATATGTATTCAAGCAATAACATACAAAAACGTATACCAAAAAAATTACCTTAACAAAGGTATGCCAATCATGTGTTTTCACCCCACTGAAGTCACCTTTCTTCGTTAAGATATTGTTTATGTTTGAAGCAAAACCTGTTGGAAATTTAATTCTTCTAACGACCTCTTTTACATCATTGCTTTGTTGTTCTGTTAATAACCATGGAATATTATTATAATTTTGACCTCCATTGTTATTTGATCCGTCGATCACACTTTTCATTGCATGATTTGATTTCTCAATGTCAGCACAAATTTTGTCAATTTTATCTCTATCATGTGCACCATCTATGGTTCGCTATAACATTTCTGTCACATTCTTCCCGACATGCATTGTTTCAAAAAAATGAGCTATTTTTAGGTCCTCATAGTAGGGCAACCTCGCGAATTGAGAAGGATAACATTTCATTCGAGGTGGAAGTACAATATTAGTACCTTCACGGTGACGATGACCTTGATATCAAAGAATAAAATAAATCAGAACAATATTAATTATAAAATACAATAAAATAAATTTATTAGTTAAAACAAAAATTCCAAACATTACATAAACAAATTATATATATATATATACACACACACACAAATTACGTACCAGCTGCTCGACGATTATTAATTCTGTTATATTCCAACATCCACAACTGAGGTGTCATTCTTCGTGGTTTTAATCTAGTTTCTTCTTTATCATTGAAAAGATGTTTTTTAGTAGTACGATACTTATGGTTCCTAGGGAGGAAGTGCCTAAACTCATCAAACACCATCTTTCTTAATTCTGGCGAATGACGATACTTCATCTTAGGGCCACAAATTGGACATGCAAATCTACCCTTTGTTTGAAGACCTGCAATAGATGGATCAATAACAATTAATATACTATGAGATCATTTTTAAAACATGAAATATGGTATATCTAATTTAGATAATTATGTATTATATTAAAGTGCAATGAAATATTACATACCACAAACATGTGTTAGTCCTGGGGCATCATGAATTGTCCATACAAGCATTCCACAACATTGAAATCTCTTCTGCTTGATTGGTTTAGTGATGTCATACATAGTGATGCCATGCCATAACTGTATTAGCTCATTGATAAGAGGCTCAATATATACATTCATATCTTTGACCTGGTACTTACCTAATTTTTCAAAATTACGGTACATAATAATTACTCCCATGATATATGTATATATAAGTAAGTAAATAAATAAAATATATATTTATGCAAACAACGAGAGAAATGAAAATGTTACATTCAAAGAAATAATATATCAAATACCTGGAATAATCATAGTCAACATTATGTGCTCCCTCTTTATTGACATCCAAGGAGGAATGTTATTGTTGATAATGAAAATAGGCCACACTGAGTAAGTAGATCTAAGCTCTCTGAATGGATTAACACCATCGGTTGCCAATGAAAGCCTGACATTACGAGGTTCATTTTTAAAATCTACATATTTTTCCTCGATTTCTCTAAATGAAGAACCATCTGCAGGCATTCGGAAGAACACCATCTCCACTTCTATTCTTTGAATGGTAATCCATAAACTGTGCTATTCTGTTACACCTGAACATTCGCTGCAAACATGGAATTATGGGAATATGACGAAGAACCTTTTGAGGCACCTTTTTGGTTAGTTGATATGTTGGATATCTACTGGTACCACATTTCGGACATTCTGTTTTCAACACATGTTCTCCGTAATATATAATTTGATCTTTAGGACATGCATCTATAGTGTTATATTCCATTCCAAAGTGTTTCATAATAACACGTAGATCTCGATATGTTCGAGGTAAATTATTTGACAATGGTAACAAATATTCACCCAACAATATACAACAGAAACAAAAATTAGTGTCTTTTAAAGATTATTAATCACACACACACACACACACAGATATATATATATATATATATATATATATATATATATATGATTAATAATCTTTACAAGACACTACTTTTTGTTTCTATTGTATATATTGGGTGAATATATCATAGTTATTAAAACCGGAACTGGTGACCGGACCGGTGGAGCTAATGAACCGGGTTTCGAATCGGAACCGGTCTAACCGGTAGCGGCCAGATCTCAATGAACCGGTTTTTAAAAAAAATACATCAAAAAAAAAAAAACTATTTTTAAGATTTGCAACCATGATTCCAAGCCAATAGACACAAAATATGAAAATTTTGCTCATTTATATACCATGCAAAGGTGAATATATCAAAATGGAACCAAATGCAATACATATCATCGAAAAATACATAAGCAAACTTGTTGAAGTAATGTATCAGGTTTCTCTTATATTATTCACTGTGTTTTATTGCTGAGTTAATATTATAATATACAATCTGTCCCTGCTCAGATCTGTTGTCAATTCATTGTATCAACCTTAAAGACAATTTTGGGTTCAGTATATATATATATATATATATATATATCAGACCAACATTTTGAAGATCTTTTATTCTTCATTATCTATGTTTGCTTGCCAATAAATTTCTAGAAAAACATCTACAACACTTAGACGTATTGAATTGGTTTATGAAACCCACTATTAGTGCTATTTGTAACAATTTGAGAGGGCATTACAACTTCAACAATATGCTCACAATGTGTTTGACAAAATTTATCACTGAAAAGATTCATTAAAACCCAGAAAACTCAGTAGCCAGTTTAGTGCATTTCCAAGCGGGAATTTTCTAGTGGTCAATTTATTATTTCTAGTCACATTTTCATTAGGTTGTATGTTGTTGTCCCTTGAGTGGCGTCAAACCATTTGCATCAGTCTTGATGCCATGATCAAATTGCTTGTATGCTGTGTGAAAGGTTTTGTATTTATGCTGCTGCTATGTGTGAGCAGAGAGAGAGGGTCTGACAGTTCCTAGCTGAGTGTGAAATAAGGTTGCCGCTGATTGTTTTGAGAACAGAAATTGTCATCAAGTACACTTGATGAGTTGCATGCTGCCAGGGATTTTATGCTAGCCAGCCTTGTATTTATCAGTCATCATGTGTATTGTTGCTACTATAAGGTGTTGAGTATGAGTTATTAGACAAGTTTGTTGCTAGTATAATAGAGGAATTTTCAGCTCATGGAGGAGACACCGAGGAATTTGCAACTCATGGAGGAGCACCTAACCGGCCGGTTAAGTACGGAACTGGCCAGTTTATGCATAAACCGGCCGGTTCCTTACTTAACCGGCCGGTTAGGTCCGGTTAACCGGCCAAAACAGGTGAGAATAGGCTATTGATCGGGTTGCAAGGCCGGTTCCAACCGGCACCTGTCCTGACCGGCCGATTTTGAGAGAGAGATATATATTATTTTACACATTTATTATAGCTAAAAAAAGGGAAAATAATCAACATTTACATATATGCGATCATATATACATATTGCATACCATAGGAGTTGTGTCATACATCTGTTCGAAAAATTATTCATAACCTTTAAGTTCACCAGCAACAATAACAGAGAGCTGGTGAACTTAAAGGTTATGAATAATTTGTCGAACAGATGTATGACACAAATCCTAAGGTATGCAATATGTATATATGATCACATATATGTAAATGTTGATTATTTTCCCTTTTTTTAGTTGTAATAAATGTGTAAAATAATAACTTATATATAAGTTATTATTTTACACATTTATTACAACTAAAAAAAGGGAAAATAATCAACATTTACATATATGTGATCATATATACATATTGCATACCTTATGAGTTGTGTCATACATCTATTCGACAAATTATTCATAACCTTTAAGTTCACCAGCAACAATGTAGCAGAGAGAAGAGTTACATTTGAGTGTTCAAAAAGTCGTTCACTTGACCTTTCAATCAGAGGTACAACATAAATACCGTCACTGCTATCTCCACCATCATCATCTGACTCACCATACAAGTCTTGGAGCATTTGATTTGTCCCATCATTAATGTGAACTGTCTCATTACTGTCATCATGATCTACCTCCATGGGATCATTAAAATTACCTTCATCATTTGCTTCATGTTCTTCACCTTGCACAACATCATTTCCAATACTAATATTTGCTGCAATATTCTCTTGTACTGGTGCAACATCATCTAATCTACTACTATTTAGCTGTGGAAGCTGGTTGATCATCTACAAAAATTTGGGGGGCAACTGTGCCTTTATGAAAATTACAAACATTAATAATTAAACATTAGTGTGCATATAAAAAATATTAAAATAATATAAAATTTTACGATATAATCAAAATGAAGATAGATAATTAATTACCATGGGACGATAGTCATTCGATCCACCATCAATGTGCCCATATTTCCTACAATGCACTGTTGTTGTTGCTATTAAAACTCTAACATTATTTCTCATACAACATTTTTTACAATGGCAATAAACTCTGCCATCACCCCTTTCACCCTTTTGAATTTTTTTTCCAGCTCCAATGTTTTCTTCCATTGATGCAAATTATCCTATAAAGAAAACAATAAATATCTCTCAATGGTGTAGAAAACCCAAGATTTTTTGAACTCAATGGGAGCTCAATATATAAGCAAAAAGAAAATAAAAGTGGGCATTTTACAAATTGTGAGCTTTTTACAAAATGTGGGCTTTTTACAAAATTGTGGGCTTTTTACAAATTGTGGGCTTTTTTATTCTTAATGCATTTTCTGTAGAATACTAAACAGATTTTTCCAAAATTTCAGATGCAAACTGTAGTCTCTACTACGTTTTGAAAATTGGAGGTTTATAAAAGATAAACTGCGAACATAATTGTACCACTATGATAAGAAGTTGTCAGAAGCATTCCTTCTGCTTCACAAATGTGGAACTACCTTAAGAATGCTTATGGTTGATATAAATATTAGAGCATGGTAGTTAAATGTAGTAGTTATGCTAAAATAATGAATAACAACTTGAGAGTGCTCTTCAGATACTGTACGAATGCACCAAATTAAGGTTGTACCATTACTAAAGATAAATGGCCAAAAATAGTCAATTTTGATATCGTGAAGTTATGTCTTTCTCGGTAGAAAACTGTGGATAGGATGGAAAATATGAGAGAACTAAGTTCCAAGGACTAAAAAACCAAGGCCAACATAGTTCTGCCTCTAATCAAAGACAAAACAAAGCTGCCCAAAAAAGTGTTTGAGAGCACCCATTGAAGCTCCTATATATAGAAGAGTCAACATTTTCCTATTGAACAAGTTTGTATAGTCAAAGCCATAGCAAGATCAGATAGCCACGACCCTAAATGAGAACCAGAGCCAAAGCTAAGACAGATCCACGTTTAGCATAACAAGACAACCATAACAAAGGATTTGACCACAGAACCAGATCATGAGAGATAGCAATATTCTTGCTTCCACTGTGGAAATGTAGAAACTGTACAAGGGCTTTGCTTCCAGCAGATTTCATTGTGATAGTGATTTATATGGTGTTGTAAGCACTCATTAGTATAATATTAAAGCCATTCTGGAATTCTTTTAACCTGGAGAGGGTTTTCTGTGGTTATAAATCCTCATGTTAAAATTCCATTTTGGATTGGTTGTGTTTGATATTATGTTTTTATTGTCCGCAGTTGAATTTTCGCACAGAAAATTATTAGTCTAAAGCAGAGAAATTTTGTGATGTTTCTTTTGCTTCCTATTGTGAAGTATTTCACTCAGAACTCTACTCATTGTAACAAAGGTCTTGGGCATAGAACAGGGGACTTGGGTTTTTTTGAATCAAACTTCAGGTTAAGATGCTCATCTGAAGAATGGCACAGTGAGCCTTAGCATGGAGTTGGGAGTACCAATTTGAAGTGCAGGTAGGGCATTGTACAATAGACCAGTTAGATTTCTAGACCCTAATACAAAAGTTTCTTCTTCTTTCAAAACGTGTTTCTCCTTTTCTGTAACCAATGTGGGTCATGTTCTTGTTTCAATTGGGGATGGATGAGAATTTTTTATTGCTCCAGATGATCACACTCTGGGTAGCCCTGGAGGCTATTTGGGGGTGATGAGTCCAATAGGTCTCAATGAACTGTTGCCCTCGCTGGGGAATACTATTGCAGTGGAATTTGATACTATTTTGGATGTTGAATTCCACGATCCTAATGGAAACCAATACCTTCAGCTCTAGTACCTGTTCACAAAAGAGGGTGCCATAGTCATTCATGCGTGCAGAGAGGGTGAATTGCAGGAATTGCAACAGGAGGTGTTTGTTTTTGTTGCATTGGCCACTAGATTGTTTTTCTGGTTCTGTTACAAGCGCAGAGTATTGAAAAGGACAGACAAATTTAGTATAGATATTGTGAAATTGCCTTGGAAATTCACCTACAAAGAGCTCAGCAATGCTACGAAAGAATTTTTTTGAATGTGATTGATAATCGATAATTGCAAGCAAGGGTAATCCCCTTGTGAAACCCAAATTTTTGAGCATTTTCTAAAACCTGATGACGGAGTCATTGTAATGACCAAGCGCCTAGGTCCATATTACGTTCAAATCTACCAAGCACCAAGATATATAAAAAAAAATCCACAGTATCTGTGAACTAAGAAGAAGAGGTAGAAAATGTATTCTTCTTACCTGTTCAAATAATGGTTGGGGTTTACCACGGCAAAAATTTGATAGAGCCCATGTAGCATTTCGTATCACTGAAATTCTGGCAGTATCATTCAACTGGGCAAGCACCTACCTTGGAGCTCCATCACTGAGGGCAAGATCCCTAAATGATGCAGAGTCTCCAGCAATATTTTCCAAAGCCCAAACAACCTTACACGAACACCAGTTGAACTCAAAGTTGGGTAGTAGTTTTTTAAATCAAATTCCAAAATTACAGACATATAAAGATAGTTAGGAAGAATAATTTTATGCCTCTAAAATGAACGTGCTACCTGTTCTCGAACATTATCATTCCTAAAGGTAAGAAGTTCCACAAATATAGGTAGTGCCCTGTAATCAATCACAACCTTTGTATTCACAGAGGCTCCAAAAAAACCCAAATAGGGTCAACCCTACTACAGGAGGAAGGGCCTGCAGTAAGAACTTACCATTTTGCAAGAACTGAGGGCGAATGCTGTTCTGCAAGAGCTGAGGGCGAATGTTGTTCTGCAAGAGCTGAGGGCGAATGCTGAGGGTGAATGCCCGCGTGATATTAGACGTTAATGTAGTTTTTAAAAAAATCATTTTTATGTAGCACGCATTTGAATTTTAGCATTTCAAATCATTTTTATTTACATTTTATTTTTGCATTTCTAATACAAGTGACAAACAAATTTCTACAAGAGGTTGAAATTTTTACTAGATAGCCATGAAAGACTAATTAAAATGGCTTAAAATGCAAGTAGAACTTCAAAATAAATGTAATTGAAGGTTCTCTCCACTAAATTTTTGCAAAAGTGCTTACATTATTTAAGTTATCTAGGATATTTTTTTGTATTACACAATCAAAATTAAATAATGAAATAGTTGGGTAGTCTTATTGTTTCAAATTAGGACACAATTTTTAAATGGTGATGAAGTTTCATGTGATGATTAACTGACAATATTCTCCTTTCCTATCCTTGAAAAATTATACAAGGTTCCCTGTTGCCATATGAAATCCTAACTCATGTAGCAGCATAGGACCAGTCCTCCATTTTGCCCGTCATAAGGAATTTTGCACATATTTGACGACTAGAATTTGCGGATTCTTATTTTCCATGAGGTGCTAGGAAGGATAGAAGACTTAATTTTGACGTTTGAAATTTTTTCAAAAACGTTCTTACGCCGTTTAATTTCCACTTACCAATAATTTTGCAACACTAGCCCTCTTCGCAATTGCAAGGTTGTACTCAAAAAGTAAGGAAAGTTACTTTTTTGGCTCACTCAATGATCCAGGTGGATACTGGTGGCCACCCGCCTATTCCACTTGGGGCCCCACCATTGTCTCTTTCATTTTTTCAGTTTCGGCACAACTTACTATTTTTAGCATTTTTTCGGGTCCTGAACTTCCGGAGCCGTTTTGAAGCCCTAAACGACGTTTTTTGGGCATCGCGCCTCCAATGAATATCATTCTATATAATTCCATTCCAAAATTATATTCGTGGTGAAAGTTGTAGTCCTCGGATAGATCTTTCTAATGATGTATCATGTGCATCAAACAGAGATAGTATGCCAAAGTTACGTCCCTGGGAAGTTGAAACACCAATTTACCCAAACATGGCCCATAGTTTTGGCGCTTCATCTCCTAGGGTTATCTTTTTGGATGTTTAGGGTTCTCCATTGTTTCTCAATAATAAATAGGCCCTCGAGCCTCATTGTAACTCAGTTCAGAGGCCTGTAGCCGCCACATCTCTCCTTAGAGATAGCTATAAGCGCCCTAGCTAGTTTTATTTCCATTCTGTCTATAAGCAAATTTAAGTTTTTTGATATTAATAAAATGAAGTGTTATTTCCACTGCATCTCTGTATTTATGGTTATGTGTTTATTCTGTTGTGTTCCTGCATAAATCCGGATCAGTGGTATCAGAGCGGTCTGCTTTTTCGCAATCCTTCTTTGCATGTCCCCAACGAGGTCAGGGTATAAGGAGTTAGGGCTCGATCTAGTGGAACCTTTGCAAGATCAGCCTCGCAAACCCCGATGGACGCCCATGGGGGATGAAAAGAAAGATGAGGGAGCAGGAGATCCTATCAAAATATTTCTCAAGGAGGCCCTCAAAAAACAAAGGAATGCGATGATGGATAACTTTTCCCAGATCCTTCAACGGCTGCCCACCGGTGGTGCATTTGCATCCAGCAGCCACTCTAGAGGTGCGACTCCTTTTAAGGTACAAGTAAATTTTGACATTCCCATATTTTAGGGTCAAATAGATGCAGATGCCGTAGATAGATTTTTGAATCTATTAGAAGGATATTTCTTGGTTCATGACTTTTCTGATATGGAGAAGATTATTTTTGCACTCCTCAAAGCTGCCCCCCATGTCAAGGACTGGTGGGAAAGCCACTGTGAGAAAATGGACGAGACAGAACCCTCTCTGTTCTCGGTCGTACCCACTTGGAATTATTTCTGAGACGCCGTCAAGGAGCAATACTATCCCGTGGGGAGCTATGAGGACAAGTACATACAATGGACCACGTTGCGGCAACAAAGGGATCAAGATGTGCATGAGCTGACGAATCTGTTCCATACCCTGCGCACCAAGTTGGGTATCAAAGATTCAGAGAAACATATGGTGGTAAAGTATCGCAGTTTTCTGCACAGATACATTCAGGAGGTAATGGAGTTCCTCGACATCTCCTCGCTTGGTACGACATACCCGTATGCTGCCAAGATTGAGCAGAAATTCAAACAGAAGAAGCGAGACTTTGGATCTGCGAATCGAAAGCAGGGGAAAGGTGCTCCCAAACCACAGAACAAAGGACAGAGCCAAGGCACGGTGACTCAAGACAACCTGTCGAAGCCACAAGCAAAGAACAACACCGCAAAGCCAAAGAAGGACACGGGAAAGTGGTGTGAGTTCCATAAGAGCTCCACTCGCAACACAAGTGATTGTCGGGCCAAGTAGTCGCTGGTGGCCGAGATGCAGGCTTCTGAGTCAGATGCATGCTCTGAATCTGAATCAAAACCTGACAAGGGGAATGACAAAGGGAAATAGATTATTGATGTGGAGCCCAATGCCACTGTTGCCACTACAAAGATCCAGAAGGAGGAACCAGAAGATCCGGAGGAGGAGGAACATCTCCTCCACTCCTAGATGTGGGTAAAGGGCTCCTCGGTACAGTTCATTGTCGACAATGGGAGCCAAAAGAACCTCATTTCAGCAGATGCCGTGAAGCGGTTGGGCTTGCCGACCACATCTCACCCACATCCATACACCATCGAGTGGTTTCACCAAGGACGAGATCTCCGCGTCAGCCAGCAGTGCCGCCTTCCCTATAGCATCAAGCCCTTCACGGATGAGGTATTATGCGACGTTGTTCCTATTGATGTTTTTGATGTATTATTATGACAACCATACTTGTGGAAGCGTCATGCGGTGTATGAGTCTCGGCCTCGTGCTGTTATTGTTACTTTGGGAAATAAGTTGTACAGGATACCAAAGGTACCACCTCCTGCTACTATCTCTTTGGTTACTGCAAAAAAATGTAGTAAGCTCATTTCCCAAACCAGGAAATTCATTTTCCTGATGATCCGCCCCCAGGGCAAGAAGAAGACTATGGCCACGACCTCCAGAAAAGGCTCCTCTGCACGACAAAAACAAATGGATAAGGTTGTGGAGGAGTACGGGGAAATTTTCACCTCACCCACAGGGGTTCCTCTACACTGTCAAGTCAAGCACCCGATTTATCTAACCCTAGGTGCGCCGCTACCCAACAGACCGATCTATCGGTGATCTGTTCTGTAGAACGATGAAATCAAGAGGCTAATTCAGGAGCTACTGTAGAAGGGTCACATCCGACCAAGTTCATCGCCCTGTGGGAGCCCGATAATTTATTATTGTGAAATCATAGTTCTAAATTATCTCTTATTCTGTGAGCAATGTAATCTATTAATTGTAAGCAGATTCATTAAAAAAATTCAAACTAATTTTAGCATGAATGATGAAAATTTATATATTAATTGGTTTTTAAGAGTATTTGTATTATGTAGGAGCACTGGAAAGAAAAATCAGGACTTCATTTTCTGTTTTCCTTATTTTATTGGGCTGAACTGGAGAAAATTGAATATGAATAGTGAGTTAATTGTAAGATCAATGGGCCAAGGCCATACATCAACATTGACCACAATGGAGAAGTATAAAAGCATGGATATTCATGCAAGTGTAGTTATTAATGTAAGATCAAAGTTAACTCTTAGCTTCACTAAATAAATAGAAGGCAAAGATCTAGCATCAACTGAAACTCACGTGAAAAAGTAGATGAAAAATGTACAATCATCCAATGGAGAGGTAATCTATAATTATCCAGTAATACTCTTGGCTATGCCTTGAGACTAAACTAATTCTCAATATTTTTGAATAATCATCCATTGGAATTTAGTAGGAAAACCATAGTAAATCATTGTCCAATGGCCATGCAAAAATATAAAAAATATAATATTTGTTGGTTGTTTTTGAATAGGTGGACCATGATGGGACCATTGAGAAGGTGGGGGTGTTTTTTTAATCATGGAAGTGAGGTTTAGTAGATTGATAGTCAAGTTACCTTTCCCTATAAATTTTCTCGATCAAGTTATTCATTCATTGAACTTTGATTCATTCCTATTGTTTTTATACACAATCCAATCCAGTTGAGTCTTGAGTCTTCATTGAGAATGGCATTCATAGGTTGTCAAGAAAGAGGTTATCATGCACATGCACTCTTATTTTCTTGGTATCTTTGTAACTATGTTCAGCCTGAGTTCTATATTTTTAAATTATCATAATAGTTCGTGATTATTAGGCTTTTATTTTGTCTTTTAATAATTTTAATTTAATTATTATTAATCATTAAATTAAAATATATATATATATATATATGATATTTATATATATATATATATGTATATGTATATGTATGTATATGTATATGTATATGTATATGTATATGTATATGTATATGTATATGTATATGTATATGTATATGTATATGTATATGTGTATATGTATACACATACACACATACATATACATATATATACACATATATATATATATATATACATACATACATACATACATACATACATATATATATATATATATATATATATATATATATATATATATATATATATATATATATATATATATATATATACATACATATACATACATACATACATACATATATATATATATAGTTATTATAGTTATTAAACTTTCAATAGAATTATCAAACTTTCAATGGTACATCAACTTTCATACATGAGAAAATAGATACTGACAAATGGTACATCATGGCCTGATTAATTTCGCTCAGCAATTTCAAATGGTATAACATTTAGTCAATAGTAATAATCAATTTCTGCACACAGAGACTAATTTCTCTGGAAGCCTGAGATTTCTTTGGCTTGTTATTCTTATAACTACATAGACATAATTAATAGAGAGATTGAGGACAGAAAAAAAATCTAGTGCTTAGTCTCCACTACTCAACATGATTTTGTGAGAAATAATACATAGATTGATTTCTCTGAGTGCCTTAGCGTTCTTTGACTCATTTTTTTAATCACAACAACAATAAAAAATGCACTGAGGATTTGTTCTTAGTCCGATTATGCAATTTTTATAAGACAGATTATGCAATATTAATAATAAACATAAATTTATTGCAATTTAGGGAAAGCTCGTTCATGTTTTTTTCTTTATATTGGAAGGTTACTTGATTTTTGAAGTAATTTTTAGTATATCATAGCATATATTGAGGAAATATTAGTTTGACAAGAATCGGTTATTTCTCTTGAAACTTTAGGTATTAAAAGTCCATGACACAGATATATCACACTCCAAAATCCAAAGAAAATGGAAGAGCGTTCAATTTTTTTAATCAAACTTTTATTGGTGAAGGGTTAATTTATTACAAGAACATCATTAATGAAGTGCAAAATTTTAAACATAACATTTATTGACTAGAAAATAATGACCAAAACGTCAAAAAAAATTGTGTGATGGGTAAAGAGAAATCCAAATTCCAACCCTGTCTGCCACTTGTTGGTGAGTGGAGGTTATTCATTTTTCATTTATAGCTTACCAGGTTACTCATGTTACCAATATTTTCACATGGCTCACTTTTAGGTGACTACTTATTGTACTTCTTCTTTATAAAGAACAATTGGTAGATAATTGTATATATTATTTGAAATCTATAACAAATCTAGGCAACAAAATTACAACAAATAGAAAATTATGCAAAAAATTCACCAGGGCACTACTAATGTGTGGATACCCTATCATTTCTTAGATCCTCATAACTTACCAACACCTAATATATTGGTATACAAATAATATGGCATTTACCTGAAGTATTTCATATGTATCTAGAAGTAAATAAGTTGTATGACAATTGTTATGGCAGATATAAGATGTGTATTATAGTTTATATTTCAATTTTTCTTAAGTAGCATGCATGTGTGGTCCATATAGTGACTACAATTACCAAATATATTTCAGTGAAGACGTGAAGATGATCTCTCATTAGGTCCTAATTACTTAAAGCATCATTAATTAGCTTTCCAAATGAATAAAATATGTTAACAAATTAGTAAAAACTAGGAAAACAAATCATTCTTTAAAAAAATATGGCACAATGAGTCACACTCTGAGATTTATTTAATTACTCATCAAGTGTCGGTAAAACATATATATGATCACCATTACCATAGAAATGGGACATGTGACCATCATTTTGGTTTCGCCAATGACATTCCACATCATGAGCATTGTTTAGGGTTGATTGTGTTGATTTTTCTTAAACAAATCATTTATACATTTTATGGAAATTATAGACACAATTTATAATCACATTACAAGATCATGATGTATGGATATTCCTTATCATTTCTTAGATACTCACAACTTATGAACACCTAATAGATTGATATACACATCATATAGAATTTACCCCTAGAATGCCACATGTATCCTAAAACAAATTAGTTGTATGGAAATTGTTATGGTGCATATATGATGTGTATTACAGTTTATCTTATAATTTGTTGAAGTAGCATACAAAAATTTACATAGTGATATGAGAACCACTCTCTAGAGTATACATCGATTTTGTACACATGGCTTTTCAGTTGCTTTTGAAGATATATCATTGGTGATGCTCACATGATTATATAATGAACCATTAAGTTGAACTATGAAATTATTCCTCACAACACACACATATTGATGAATTAATAATTTTTCTCATATAATTTTTTTAATCTATTTTGAAAAAAAAAAAATTATATATAATTATTTCTAAGAAGAACAAGAGAGAGTTCCTTACCATATCTTCGTAAAACATATAATAGCGACGTTTGGAGGCAGCCACCTAGCGACGCTTTGGGGCATAGTGTCGCAATTGTGACACTTTTTCTAAGTGTCGGTATTGCGACACTTTTCTCTAAATGTCGGTATAACGACGGTTTCCCAAGATCAATGGCCCAAAGTGAACCCGATAACTTACCTTTTCCCCGCACCTTTCCTTTTGATCATGGTCGTTTGCTCGTTGAATCCAGATCCGACGGCGCTAATACATTTTCAAGCTCATAAAGTAATCGTTTGATGTTTTGACAAAGCCGCGCGAAATGGGTGGTTTTTCCAAACCACCCACGCTTACGTGTCGCCACCATGTTGTATCGCGTTCAAAAAGCTAGTTTCCGCTTACCACCATTTACCCTCGCGAATACCACTGGCGGTATTCCCTAAACCTCACCCGTTTAACCCGAGTTTAATGTCATTTAACTATGGTTATACCATCGTTTAATACATTAAAATTATATTTTTCATTCAAATTTTCATCTTTTTGCTTTAAACCTGTAAAAACATTGCAGAACCGTTTTTCCTCAAAATCATGCCATTTGAACCCTGATAAAGTTTGCAGAGCCATTTTCAACCTACCAGTACCATTTTTCAACACCCATTGCCCTGAATTTCCATTACAAATTACTACATTGTCCTCTGCGAAGCCATTTTCAAAAAATTGAAGACTGAGCACCTCTGCAACGTCTTCAACCGAATTCCGCTGGTTCTCCAAGTAATTTTCTTCGAATTTTCCCTCTGAGATTTCAAAATTCCTGTCGATTTCAAATAATTACCAAAGTTACTGCAAAAAAGTGTCCATTTTTCAGGGGAAACTCTGTCAAAATTTCCCTGGAATCCCTAATTTCCCTTTCTCGTAGTTTTTTCCATACCCTGGTCCATTTTTCTGTTGAAATTGATTTTAAATACACGTTCTAAGCTTTAAATTCCTTTCATTTCCTAAAAACCCTGCTCAGAAACCCCATTTTCAGTAGAAATTCGCCAAGAAACCCCTGTTTCTCTTAAAGGAACGTAGCAAAACATTTAAGCTTGCTTCGTTCATTATTAAAAATGACCAAGAAATAGGTAACCCCCAAGAATGGAGGCCCAAAATCTCAAAATAAGTCTTTTGCAAAGATTCCTCAGCCTATGTCCTTCAAAATCGACAAACCAACTCCTGTACTCACGGCTGATTCTACAGAAGTGGTCAGACCAGTCCAGCCTCCAGTCATTTCTCCAGAGAACAGCCCTTTAGTTGATCTGGAATATAGAATACTAGACCCTAATGTATAATTTAACCTGCTTGATGTCTATAATTGGTGCTATGGCAAATCAGTGGAAAAGGGTGACAAAGATATTCCAATTTGGGAATCCAATTTGCCTAGATATATTTTCCCTCTCACTCATTTTGTTCCTGACTTTATCAGATTATGCCAAGCCTATTATATGCCAGAAAAAAATGTATTGTAAACAAAGAAAAAGATACCCTGTTTTACATCACTGAAGAGTCGATAAATTCCATGCTGCAAATGAATCATGACCCCAATTCTGCTTCCCTATCAATAGAAGATTTAACCCAACTATATCTTGACTTGGATTTCAATGCTAGATTCAAAATATACTAGACTTTTTGTCCAAATCAAGTTGATATTCCTAAGTTAAATCCTCCTTTCGACACCGTTGATTTCCCAGATGAAACTAGACAGATTGTCTCAATGCTCTCCTTCATACTAGGATACGCTAGTGATGAATTCACTGATGTGGCTATCCTAGGTTTTCTGTCAACTCTAAGCCCTGGTCAATCACCATCCATTCAGTTCAATTTTTCTAGATTTATTGCTGAAAGTATGCATCATCAATTATCCAGATTATCAGAAGAAGGAGTTTTTAGATACTCCTCTTATCTACTCCAACTCTTCCTATATTATCAAACAGATAAGTTTCCAATTAAATGTAAGAAAGTGGATGCAGAAGGAAAAGTTCTATCAGTAGTATTTTGGTCATCTATTTTAAGGAAATGGAACAGAAAGTATAGTTTTACAGATTTCAATGACTCATTTATAGCCTCTGCTATGTATCTCTTGGAAAAAGAGGAGATCCCTAGGATCAATGATGAGACAAGAAGAATTCTGCAATTATCATAGAGCTACAAAACTGGAGATTGGTATTTATATAAAAATCATACAGAAATTAGAGTGTATGGCTCATCCTTGGCCCCATATAAGTTACCCAGATTTGTTACTACAAGAATATTTGCTTTAGAATATCTGAGACAACTATTGAATGTAGATGAAATCCACTTCATAGCTTTCAAGAAAAAGACCCAATTTAAGCTAAAAAATCAAATTGGGCCATTCATTGTGAATAACAGAGAAGCTGCCAATGAGATAAATGTCAAACTTAAAGAGTATAAGTTCCCATGTAGTTTTACATGTAAGTATGACCCACAAGGTATTTTGAGTGCAATAAGGGTAAAATGTAAGTTGCTTGTTTACTTGCATGATCCTAAGCCCAATATTGAAAGATATGTAAATAAAATTGAATGGGAGCCAAACACCCTATCTGATGATGATTCACAGGCAGTACAGGTAATACAGGTAGACAGTGGCAAAGGCAAATAGATTGAACAGACAGTATAGGTGGCTTCTACAAGAAAAGATACTGATAATGTACATAAAAGAGACAGAGAAGGAGATAGTTTCATAGCTGAGACTATTGAGGACATAAAATTCAGAACTCCTTATAGTAAAAGAAGCAAGTCAACATAAGAAGAAAAGGATAAGGCTGTAAATATTGATATAAATGATGAAGCAACAATAATAGTCACTCAAACATTAAAAGAGCCTCAAAATGTAAAAATTGGAACACAACAAAAAGATACAGTCATGAAGGAAAACCAGGCTACTGTCGATTTTCCTCCTTCTTCTCAGGAAACTGACAATACAGAGTTAGAGATTCAGATCAGATTCAGACAGATTAAAGAGAAGAATGAAGAGCTCAAGAATCAAGCTCATTCTAGATTTCTTAAGGAAAAGCCTAGAAACAAAGACAGGCTTCTTTCAACATTTGATTATTCATCCAATAAATTGGCAATGTCATTCTTGAAGCCTACAGTGGTTGAGCCAAAATCAGTGACAGATTATTCCAAAACAGATCTTGAACTAGATGCAGATGCCATTCATGAATTAGATCAAATTGAATTTCATAGGAGCAATACTGAAATGCTATATTCCAAATTTGTCAGTAAAACTATGAAATCAATTAGGCTTGAGAAAACAGTGCTCAACCTCCAAAATCAAATGAGGTTGGACAAAGCCTCACTATATGCTAATAATTTAAGAATAAAAGCACTAGAAGATATAGTGATTGAAGCAAGGGGTGACCCAGCCAACATTGAAGGGGAAAAAGTCTTAATTAAACAGAAAAATGAGGATATAGATGCTCTTAGAAAATAGTTGAAGTTGCCTCAGAGTGAAAACTCTCAAGCAAAAGAAATTCTACAGCAAAAAATAGAGAATGATGATTTAAAGCAGCTTGTACATCAAATGACAGATCAGATAAAAACAATGGAAAGTCAAATAGAAGCTCTAATGAAAGAGAATGAAGAAATAAGAAAATCACAACCAATGGTCATTCCTACAGTGATCCCCACTGTAAACACTGCTATACCATCTACTTTGGCATAACACTTGGCACCGAAAGGAGTACTGTCAACTGCAGTGCCAATTACTTCTCTAATCTCCGCCTCTTCTTCTTCATCCTCACAGAGGAGCACACTACAAGACCAAGATAAAGAGATTCTTATTTTGAAAGGCACTATTAAAAATTTAGAAAAATCCAAAAATGATGCCTTGATTACTTCTAGAGGACATGAGTAAAGGGTTGATCGACTACAAGAACAAGTAAAGATTCTGCAAGCACAAGTAAATCTTACAGATCAAGTAGCCTTTATAAAAAATCATTTATGGACCAAAATTATTGATGGAATTCATTCTCAATGGCCTTCAATTCGGATAATTTATGAACAGAGGGAGTTACTTCAAGTTGCTAGTGCAGAGATTGACAAGACTAAGAGGGAAATTGACAAAAAACCAGCCCAAGCAATCCAACTCATAGATTTTTTAAATAGTAAAACCAACGAAGAGTTGGAAGAATTGAAAATTGTTGATAGAACATAAACCATTCTTCAAATCAAAAAGGTCCTGAACAAAATAAACATAATGAGTAATCTAGAGGACCGGTGTAAAGACATGAATTTATCCATCTCAAGATTTTTAGCCAAATACAAAACATTGTCAGAAGCAGGTTTGCCTAATATTCACGCATTGAATGACAAGTTAATTCCTCAGAAAGATTATGATCTAAAAATCATAAATCATGCAAAAGAGCAAGCCATACAACAACTGCCTCAAGGATCACCAACAGGCAAAATACTTCTTCAGTATTTTGAAAATATGCTCTTTTTAGATAATGAGATCAGGCATATGTTCACTATCAAGCCTAACTTTGCCAAGTATACAGAGGCAGATGAAAGTTACAGAAAATTGAAGACTATGAAGATCCCCTCTGCAGAAAAGTGGTAAGAATTCACAGATCTGTTGTGAATTTAATGGATAAAAAACAGGAAATTCACTTGGAAATTCATTTTTTACTGTTACCTCAAATGGTAAAAATACAGGGTTAAAGTGCACAACAACAATCAGTTCAAATTAGAATAATCAGTTCTATTTTTTCTTGTAAAAAGGTAACAACTTACAAACTTTTTTGCAGTTATCCCTCTTTTTAAGTTTTCTTTCCTATTTTTTATTAAAACATTATCTCAATTCCTGAGATATTTTGTAAACATTTTTTTGTTTAAATACTTCACAATTCGAAGTATTTAGTGTGAATAAAATTTCTCAAGACAACTATAGTTCGTGCTCTCTACTTGGCATTTTAATGTTTTCTACTTTGTTCGTGCTCTCTACTTGGCCATTGGCCTGTGGGTGATATGGAGTTGTAATCTTGTGCTGAATGTGGTAGTTTTGCAATGTTTCAGCTAATTTATTACCTACAAATTGTGGTCCTCCATCTGTGATTATGTCCCTTGGGAGACCATAGCACACAAAGATTTGGAAAAGAAACTGTACTATAGAGTCCTTTGTAGCTTTTGAAAGTGCCTCTGCTTCGACCCACTTAGTGACATATTCGGTTGCAACTAGGATGTATGTTTTTTGGTTTGAGGGAGGACTAATAGGGACAACAAAATCAAGTGCCCAACGTTCAAATGGTTCAATCACTAGTTGAGGTTTCAAAGGCATTTCATCAGACTGCCCAGGGCGTCCTGCCCTTTGGCAGCTATCACAGGCCTGCACGAATTTTTTGGCATCCTTAAAGATGGTAGGCCAGTAATAGCCTATTCGTAAAAGCTTATGGGAAGTTCTACGGTTCCCAGTTAGATCCCCTTCTTCAATCTTCTTATCTATAGCTTAAGGATTCTTAAGTGCCCTTTTGCTCAGATTCCATCCACTCCATCAAATCAAGCCTATACATAGCCTTAGAAGGTCACCTATCTTGCCCTTAGCACATTTGCATCTCTGAGCCTTATTTCTTAGTTCTGCTTGCATAGAGAGTTGACTCCATTGCCCAATATTCTGGTAGATCCTTCTGGTTTACCTTGAAATCTCTTTAGTCCCACCAATCTTTTAAAATCAAACCCAAATACACAATCATAGCTAGCCTAATATCTGTTACTAAAAAAAAGCTAAATCATATGGAGAGATCCCTCTCTAGAGTTCAAGAAGGCTAGATCTTGAATTCCCAAAGTGGTTCTTGGTTACCCCTGGTGTTCTTAACTACAAAAATCCCTATCCCACAACCTGAGAATTACTAGGGTGATAACAGGCCTTGGGGGTATTATGATCCTTGGAGGAACCTCCCACAGCTAGAAGAGTTGACAGAGAAAATTGGATCGAGTACAAAGTTGTGGCAGGTGGGTTTTACCCTGTACCAATTGTTATGGTGCATATATGATGTGTATTACAGTTTATCTTATAATTTTGTTGAAGTATCATACAACAATTTACATAGTGATATGAGAACCACTCTCTAGAGTATACATCGATTTTGTACACATGGCTTTTCAGTTGCTTTTTAAGATATATCATTGGTGATGATCACATGATTATATAATGAAGCATTAAGTTGAACTATGAAATTATTCCTCACAACACACACACACACATATTGATGAATTAATAATTTTTCTCATATAAGTTTTTTAATCTATTTTGAAAAAAAAAAAAAATTTATATATAATTATTTCTAAGAAGAACAAGAGAGAATTCCTTACCATATCTTCGTAAAACATATAATAGCAAGAAAATTAATCTATTGAAATTTCATTTCCAAACATATTCATGGAGTAAAATGAAGATTAAAAGGAGATATTCATGGATTTACCTATAACATCACCTCATAATTAAGAATGTAGGTTAGGAGAAAATTAATCTATTGAAATTTCATTTCCAAACATATTCATGGAGTAAAATGAGGATTAAAAAGAGATATTTATGAATTTACTTATAACATCACCTCATAAAAGTGTAAATGTCCAATATTGATAAAATTTATTTATATAGGATAAATAATAAACCTTTATCTCACATGTATCATATAATCTTATAAACAAACAATTGCACCAGGGGTGCAATCCTCAAAACTTTTAAACTGTCTAATGTATATGTACCTATTTAAAGTATTCGGGGCCCACATTACAAATGCCCAAAGTGAAATATTTACGCATATGTTATATATGATCCAATGGCTTAAATAACTATCGGGTGGTGAAACAAAACTTATAACAAAATATTAATAAAACTATATCATACGTTCGGACTTCAAAAAAAATAAACCCGATTTCAATCACAAATTCACGTTCCAAAATAGCCTGCTAATGTCACCCTAATTTGTGACGCAAAAACTTCATAGAATACGCCATATAAAAATTTGGGTCCATTTTTTGGCTTTTCGTATGGAGGAAAACTGTGACGCGAAAATCAAATTAATTCCACCCTATAATGTTTCGGGTCCAGAATTCCACAATGCAGACGGGCCAAAAAATAACGCGATCGAATTGCCTGCTTCCACGTGGATGGCTGATTTGATCTTTGGTCTGTGGGACCACGTTCTTCTGAATTAAATATCATGCGTTTACTATTAAATTGCTCTGTTTCCAAAACAATACAACGCTATGTTTTTAAGTGTGCAGGGACTGTGATTTCAAAACCAAAATTGACTGTTCATCAGTTTTAGAAAGCAGTTGTTGGACAGAGCCATTCAAACAGATTTAGAAAGCGGCCAGAGGACAGGGTAGTTGAAATTAATATTTCAACATCCCTCATTCACTGAGAATACCCTCCTTGGTGCCTTCTTCGCCAGACTACGTAGTGTTCATCAACAGTCGTGAACCCGATGTCCGTTTCTTTGCCAGGCATCTTCACAACAGTCTTGTTTCCAGAGGATGTGAGTCTTTCTCGACGGCATAGAATTGCTGGCTGGACAATCCAGACCTTCACAAATCAAAGACGCAATTAAAGGAGCCTCTCTCATTATTACTATTTTCTCTCCAAATTATGCACAATTGCAAAGGTGCCTCCATTAACTACTCCTTGCGTTGCTCTGTAAGCCGACCATTTTTGCAAAGGCATATAACTGTCATTTATTGCATATAAGTGTCGTTATACCGATGGCAGCCAGAGCGTCGCTATTGCGACGGATCCCTCTAAACGTCGTAATTGCGACACTTAGACATTGTGTCACAAACAAAGCGTCGCTATTGCGACAGATGCCTCCAAACATCGCAATTGCGACACTTAGACATTGTGTCACAATTGCGACGTTTGGAAGCAACCGTCACAATAGCGACGCTTTGGGGCATAGTGTCGCAATTGCGACGTCTTCCTTCAAACGTCGCAATTGCGACACTTTGTCTAAGTGTCGGTATTGCGACACATTTCTCTAGACATCGGTATAGCGACGGTTTCGGGCGGGATTGAAAAATTTTGGGGAAATTTCCGACATTTGGTCAAAAGTGTTGGAACCAAGTGTCGGAATTTCTGCCAAATGTACTAGTGATTGTAAGCAGTATTTGGTAGGAAATTAATGAAAGAGTTGCAATTATTTCTTTGGGATACCTATGGTATGGAAATTTAGCATTGTTAATCTTATGTCTCATTATGTATGAATGTTTTGTTTCATGATTCATTTCATTTCTATGATATCTTGGGTTTCAAGTTGATAAGAATAATTTATCTCTCATGCTCTATATTTGGGAAAACCTTCATAGTTTGTTCATCATCTTCAGTTTAAAAAGAATTCATGCTTAGCCTTGCTCTTTCTAGCTCCTCGGATGTCTGATCCATCCCACTCAAGAAACCCTAAAGTGTTAGGTTTTCTACCTAACTTTCCCCATTGAATTTCTACAACCCTAATCCTATTTGTCCTGACCTAACCTCTTTGACCTAATTCACCCATCCAACAACCAAAATTCAAAAAAACCCTTGTACTTATACCTAGCCTAAAACCCTAATTCATCCACCCCTCTTGGCTGTGACTTTGTGGAGAGATCCCTCTCCGCTTTGGTAGGGCTAGCTACCAAGCTAAAATATTGGTTTGTGGTTACCTCTGTATGGAACTCTTTCTCATCCTTAGAGATCTGATGGAGTGATAACAGTGATAATTATATAATCCTTGTGGGGGACCTCAGCCAATTGCCACCTGTCAAAGACACACCAATTTATGTAGGCACTTATCGTGGTAATGCTATTTGGCGGAGTTTCAATATTGTTGTGATGTTTTTGACAAATTTTCACCAACAAGGAACAAGTCCTAAGAAGTTTTCATTTCTCCAACTCCTCTGCAACCTTCGCAATGCAAATGCCACATTAGATGATTGGAAGCTTCTTATGACACGCTCAAAATCGAACCTTCCTGAAGATGAGATCCAGACATTATCCAATTCTATGCACCTCTACGCAACAAATGAGGATGTCGCGCTACACAATAAATCCATGCAAAAATAAAATGAACCTACTGGTTACACGTTGTTATGCTACCCAACGGAAACAACTCCCCACCACCAACCTAGAAGATGAGAAACTAGCTGAAAAATTACTCCGGTGCATTGGGAAACATGTCATACTTACAAGCAACCTGTGGGTTGAGGCTGGGCTTGTTAATGGTTCACTCGGTAATGTTGTTTCTCTTGTATATGAACCCAGTTCTAAACCCTTGGAACTCCCATCATTTGTTGTTGTTTATTTCATTCACTACAAAGGTCCACCATGGGATGCCTCAAATCCAAATTATGTGCCAATCCCCCCCATAATAAAGGGTTTTCGAACACAAGTGCCCCTTCACATGTCATGGGGCCTAACAATCCATAAATCACAAGGAATGACACTAGATAAGGCAACAATCGACATCGACAACATTGATCGCCAGGGGCTAAATTTCACACATGTATCAAGAGCTAGATAATTGAATTATCTTTGCATCTGTCCAACTTTCTTGTTCACACGTTATTCACGCATGAAAGAAAATGCTTTCATGCTACGTAGGAAAAAGAAGAAACATACCTTCCCTCCAAATCTATTAATCAAAATCCTCAAAGACCTTCTCTTGTTGGTACATTTCCTTCATTTGCATTTCACTTGTACATCGTCCATCTTCTCTCTCATGTTAACACGTTGCAATTTTCCTGTTTCTTTTACGTATTCTATTTACAATATAATTTCACTTCGAAATAGTTTCTACTATTTTTTGTTATGTTCTTTGCCTTTCAATTAGTGAATTTATACATGTTCACTTACAGTCTTTCCCTTTGCTTGCACAAATAAATGGATAAAAAATAGGTTTCCCAACTCTACAAAATTTTCCATCAAATACATGAACAAGAGGCTTATCTTTTGAATATACAGGCATGGTTCCTATGCCCTCCTACTTTGCCTCTATGTCGGTTGCGTCCAACTCTCCAACTACTTAAAAGGATTAAAGCTTTCATGCATGTCCTCATCCATGTACATGAAAGGGATTAAAACATGCAAATTCAAGCATATTATCTTGATTGCATCCCAAATATAGATGTCAATTACTGTTGTAGATGCCACATGACATCTTGTATTTATGACTAGGAATTTCCCCTGTTGGGAAAACAAAAGCATGCAATTTGGTTGAAAGACTTCAAACATTTTTTTTTTCCCATCCACTACATTTTTCTGGTTTTAAAGAAAACAATACATCGTATTTTGTAAAATTTTACTCGCTTTAAAGTAATGTATATAAAAAAACTGCCATACTTGCATGGGCATTCATACTACCCTGTATTCCCTAGTTCCTTCACTATTTCGAAAATCCCTTTTTGTAGTATTGAACAATATATGTCTATATGCTTTTTAATGTGAAATATAACCAACATTTATAGTGCGCAAGTTCATATGGAGACCTTGGTTGCTTCTCTATTTTCCAAATATCTTTTCAGTATTGAACACAATATGTCTTTATGCTTTTTCATCTGAAAGATAGCTAACAATTATAGTGTGGAAGTTGATATGGAACAAATCATAATGCCCAACAATTTTCTTATCCAACAATTATTGTGAATGCATTTCCAATGAGCATATTTTACTGCACATTTCAATTTAAATGGTAATTGAAAGGGTTGTCTGCACATGTCTACTATTTCTCTTATCCAACCATTAATATGAATGCATGTCCACTCACCATCTTCTATTGCACATTTCACTTTAATTGGTATTTCAAAGGGTTATGTATACATCAGTCATTTTTTATTATAAATTACTTTTGCATGCATCTGCTACTAACATATTGTTGCATTGATATGCTGCAAAGATTGTTGTCTGTAATTAATTCTCCAGTCTTTTAAAACACTCCAATTTCCAAGATATACTTTTCTAATTTTCCTTAATATACTTGGGATTTCTTTCAAAACACTAGTTTTATATAACAATATATCTGGGATTTATTTCAAAACACCAACTTTATAAAACAGTACGCATAATCATGGATTCAGTGCCGCTCTTTTGATATATGCATCAAGGTACTTGATATTTTCAGCCATACACATAGAAGGTCAATTTGCAAGTTTTTTTTTTTTTAATATTAATATGTATAACTTCTGAATTTCCAAATTTGTTGTAGCGTTGTTCTAGCTCCGGCCAAGTTTGAGGAATATGAAGGTAGCTAGGTTGTTCTTAAACTTGCACTAAATATCACATACATTAAGCATAATACTAGGTGTCTTGTCATTCTCAACTATTGTAGGATTTTTTTCCTTCTTCAGTGTTTTCAGAGAAAATAAGTGCATTGAAATTGATGTTCCTTTTCGACTCATTCAGGGACGTTTAGATAAATTATTTTTGAAAAGCCGAGAACTCTAATGAAGGCAACAATCAAGAGAAATTTTTCACCTCGACTGAAGCAAGGAAAGTTCTACAGTGTATTACCATGGTTTTGAAGAACAAATTCCTTGAAAATTTTATAGAAACACTGTGAACATGAGAGAAAGCTGTAAAATTAATATGCTTTGCAAATTATTGCATTGTATAATTTTGTATTCTTTTTTATTCTAGCAAAGAAAAATATTCTGCATATCCATCCATATTTAACTTTGGGGTATTTTTCTTCCTATTCCAAGGAAGTTTTTGTAATTTTCTTTGTCATTACACTATATTTCTTGAAATCAATTATTATTATGAATCTGCTTCTTTAGGTATCAATGAAATATCATCAAGAAGACCCTACATGCTTTTTTATGCCCTTGGCTATCCATGTAAGTAGTATGTGCATTCTTGTAGCATTACACAACTTCTTCGAGGACATGGGCATGTTCGAATTTGATGGTACATGTTTGAGAAAACATATATCATAAACAAACAGTGACCATAAATGTAGATTGAGCACAAACAATACAATGAATTTCTGCAGATGAGCTGATCACAAAAATGTGATATGTACAACCACTAATAGTCTTCTTCGTATAATTGACACAATCTACATTCAACATTGTTGCCCAATTCTCATTGTAACAATGATTTCTAGAAGGTGTCAACATGAGTGTAGAGGAATTTCTAGTTTAACTAATGCTAACTTACTTTTTTAATATCTCATGCTTATTTAATTTTTTTTTTTTGAAAATGCGTCATATATTTAATTACTGAATAATAGAATGTACACAACAATGATAAAAATTGTTGACACCTAATCCTAAGGGATTGGGAGAAATTGTACATTAATGTAAATAGGAAATAAGGAAGTTGAAGAGACGTTGGGAAATGAATCCCAAGAGTCTCGCCTCCATGTATATATTCATAGGGATCCTTAATAAATTGAATTCAGCATTTTGGTGGAGTTACCTCCTGGCCTAACATGGTATCAGAGCCAACTACATTTTTAGGATTTTTGTCCATGGTTATGTTACTCCCTTTTCCAATGTTCTTGCAGCTCTGCCAGTCCTACCATATTTTATTTCCTTTCGTTATATAGCACCCTTCTGCAATATTTCTGTAGCTCTACCATATTCCTGCCATGGCGTAGATGATATGCAATTTTTTTTTGAAAAAATCCTCACTCCTACACCTTCTACACACTCCTTGCGCTCTCCACCCCTCCCTTCGCACCTCAACATAGTCTCTGACATCATACACATTCGACATTCCCTTCTACTATGATCCCTCATCCCTCCCGTGGCTGCGCACTTACAAACTCCCTGGCTCTCTAAGCGCTCCTGTGGCACCCTTATGTCAGCCTCTTGGCCCTCTTGGCACCCTCAACACCCGACTCTGGCATTTGCAACTGCGTCAACCTCCTGGCATCGCCTTCATTAGGGGAATTTTGAGGTCTAAAATGGGCCTCCTAAGAAAAATTTACAATCAAAATAAACTTTATAAGAACCAATAGGATTCAAGATGATGATGTCAACCATGGGGGGCGATTCACCATTTTTTAAGTAAAAGGGTAAAAATATTAAAAAATAATAAAATAATAAAACCGATTTTTCAACTCATATTTTCAACTTATCTCCCAAATTTTTTACTCAAATTTCCAGAGGGAGTACTCATTGGATGCAAAATTTAATTCCTCATCCAAGGAGTATCCATGTTGCATACTTCTGATGGACCCCGCTACACGAAAAATGAGAAATACATGAAAAAAAGTGATTGCATTCACGTTTTTCATGTATTTCTCATTTTTTGCATAGCCATTGAAATTATGTAACATGGGTACTCCTTGGATGAGAAATTAAATTTTGCATCCAAAAAGTACTCCCGCTTGAAATTTGAGTGAAAACTTTGGGAGATAAGTTGAAAATACGAGTAGAAAAAGTAGTTTTTTTCTTTTTTTCCCTCTAAAATTTGATGATGTAATAAAATAATATTTTATTAGTTCCACTATTATTTTATATTTTCCTTAGGAGGCCCATTTTAGACCTCAAATTTCCCCTAATTCCACTCTCTCCGGCTCTCTCCACATTACCTATGTGCTCCCACAGCTTGTGAGGCCTGTGGCACTCCCTCCTGTCAACGACTCGGGCCACACTCCTCCCTTCCATCCTGCACTCGTACCACACTCTGTCGGCCTGTCGCACTCCCTGCCATCGATGGTTCCACCTCCCTCGACCTTCCGTCGGATCCACCTTCCTACCTCTGTTGGCCCCTCCACATTCCGTCGACCGCTGTCTCCACTGACCCCTCCACATATCGTCGACCCCTACCTCCTCTCGGACCTCCCCAAGTCGACCCCTCCCCAGATAACACCTCCCCCAAATAATACCTTCCCAGATACCACCTCTATTTTTAAAAACCCAATTTTTTTTACAAAAAGTAATATATATATATATATATATATATATATATATATATATATATATATATATATATATTACAGAATTCTCTTTTAGAACCAGAATTAATTCTTTTTACAGAGGAAGAAAAGATATTTTTTTTACAAAATGCATTCACTCATATCCATTGTGGGATTTGTTCTCTCAGGAAAAGAGAACTATCCTGAATGGTCAAGGAAGATTAAACACACACTCATTTTTAATGAATTTTGGAAAGGAATTTTTGATGGATATGGAGAAAATCTACCTGCAAAGCCTACAACAGAAAAGGAGATCGCCATTTGGAAATAAAAAAATAGCAAGGCCTATGCCTTGATTGCAGCATTTGTAATTGAAGAGGTGAGTTGCCATATTACACCATTTTAAAATTCCTATGAAGCCTTGATGAAATTGAAAAAAATCTATGACTCATATTCATAACTTGAAGTTGCTCAGTTAATGATTAAGCTATTCAGCCTTGAATTGAAAAATGATGACCCTCTTGATTTAGCATCAAAAGTAAGATCTATCATGCATGAAATTTAAAACAATCATGTAGAAATTGGCATATCTCTCATAGCTTATGTCAAGGCATTGTATCCCACTTACTCACACTATCTTGAGTCATTGCAAGAAAGTGGAAACCTCAAGGAAACCACCTTTGACTCCCTTGAGAAAAATTTTGCAGAAGGAGAGAAGGCTTTTGGAAAGAAGACAACCCCTCAGTATTTTGAAGAAGCTGTATTTTTTTAACATAGAGAGAATAATGGAATGCTTAAGATTATCCTAGAGGGAGAGGTGTCCGAAGAGGATGAGGAAGAATAAATTTCAGAGGTAGGAGGGCAGACAAGCTCAAAGTGAAAAATTTGATCTTCATTGCATACGCTGCAATAGAGATTGGCATGATGCATCTACATGTAAGCTACCTTGGGATATAATTGAGCAAGAAATAAATGAAGAAAAAGGTAAAAATCATGATAGAGACAAAGGTAAAGCACCTGAATCCACTCATTATGTTGTAGCACATTGTAATATTGGAGTAACTGAAGACTTTTTTAATGCTTCACTTACTTCTTAGAGAAATGATTGGTTTCTAGATTGAGGAGAAACATGTCACATGAATTTTAGAAAAGGTTTTTTGAATAATTTACTGACAAGGTTGATGGATCAATATAATTCGCAGACAAATCTAAACTCAAGCCATCAGGGCTTGGCATAATTAGGCTTAAGCTTCCTGGTCTTCCAGACCTTCTTCTACACGAGGTTCTATACCTCTCAAAGTTGAGGAGAAACTTGTTGTCCTTGGTTCACATCCGCCAGCAAGGACACTCCATTCACATGTTTGATGGCAAGGTTGAGGTTAGAAAAGCATCATATTTCTCACTTGTCATGAGAGAGATAAAAGAATGAAGACTCATAAAGCTGTAAGGTGCCTCTGCTCATGCACAAAACTTTGCATTTAGTTCTCACTATGATGGAGGTACATTCCCATCAATTGTTTTATGGCATGCTATATTTGGACACCTAAACTATGAAAGCCTTCGATTGTTGAAGAAAAATGGTGTTACTGTATTGCCTACAATTCCTAGGAAACTTAAGCAATGTGATGCTTATATTCTAGGAAAGTGTAGCAAACAATCCTTTCAGGATTCACATTCTAGAGCACATAGAAAACTTGAGCTTATTCATTCATATTTATGTGGCTCCATGCCTATTCCTTCTACAAATGAAAATAAATATATGATGACAATGATTGATGCTACACCAAAATGTGTTGGGTTTACTTATTGAAGAACAAATCTGATGTTTTTCAAACATTCAAGAATTTTCATGCATGGATTGAAAATGATGCACAAAATCATATTGGATATTTACACACTAATAATGGAAAAGAATACACTTCAAATGAATTTTAAAAATAACTTCACCAACATGGGATCAACCATCAAACAACCATGCCTTATAATCCTCAGCAAAACGGTGTAGCTGAGAGAATTAACAGGAAAAGTTTAAATATGGTTCACTCCATGATGTTTTTCAAGAATGTAAAATTGATGTTTTGGACTGATGTAGTTCTATGTGTTGTGTACATAAAGAATATATGTCCTTCTAATGTAATTATAAATAAAACTAGTTATGAAATGTGGCATGGCCACATTCCTTCGGTAAAGCATTTCAAGGTCTTTGGTTCCACCTGTTATGTTTTGATACCTAAGGAACAAAGAAATAAACTTGGTGCTAGAATTCAAAAATGTATCTTCTTGGGGTATTCCAATGCCTCCAAAGGATATCGTCTCTATGATGAAGTCAATAAGAAGTTTATAGTATCTAGATATGTCATATTCCTTGAATCTTCCAAGTCTAACAATGTTGTTGAGAGGCATCTTGATCGCTTGGATAGATTCGCACATGCAAATTCATTTCAATAATTTGATAATCATATTCCACATCTTAAAGGGGGGATTCCTATATTAAATCAATCTGTGGAATTGTCTTCTGAAGCACTCTCTCCCCCACATGAAGAACCAACCATGGATGACACTTTGAATGATGTGATTGACATAATTGGTATAATTAATCTTGATTTAATCCCAAATCAGTAAAATGATAAGCCCGGTCCATCTCAGAAAGGTCCTCCAAAATGGATGACAAAGATACTGGAAAATTTTCACCCCAATGAGCTTGGAAAGATAGGAACCAGAAGTTCCACCAAGAAAAATGGAGGTGATGTAGATGATTCTGATTCACCTGTTGATGTGGATGTTTCTTATAGTTGTGATTTGAATTTGTCTACAGATCTTGAACCAACTTCCTTCAAAGAAGTCGCTTCTCATGATGAATGGAATGAAGCGATGCAAAAGGAGTATGATGCCTTGATAAATAATGGAACTTGGAAGCTAGTTGATCCTCCATTGGGAAGCAAACCAATTAGTTACAAGTGGGTCTACAAGAACAAGTACAAAGTTGATGCCTCACTTGAAAAGCATAAAGCCAGGCTTATGGAAAAACGTTTTTCATAGAAATAAGGGGTCAATTATAAGGATAATTTTTCCCCCACAACAAAATGGACTATCATTCGGACACTCTTTTCCTTAGCAACTGAGAATGGCTGGAAATTCCATCAAATGGATGTAAAAATTGCTTTTCTGAATGGAGATATAAAGGAGAATTTTTTTATGTCCCAACCAGAAGGATTTTTTGTGAAGGGCCAAGAACACAAAGTATGCAAGCTTATAAAATCCTTGTATGGCCTCAAGCAAGCATTGCGAGCCTGGTATGAGGGGTTAACTGAGCATATTCTGAAACTTAACTTCAAAAATTATGATCTTGATGATGCAACTTTATTTGTCAAGAAAGTTGGCAAAATAGTTGTATATATTGTGGTGTATGTAAATGATATTTTGATGATAAGGAACAATGAGAGTTATATTTCATCCATAAAGAAGTAATTGAAGAAAGGTTTTGAAATTAATGATTTGGGCTATGTTCACTACTATCTTGGTATTGAAGTGACTCAACATCCTAAATTTATATTCCTCTCTCAGAAGAAGTACATTAGAGATCTATTGAAAATTTTTGGCATGGATGAAGGAAATCTTTTGACCACTCCAATGGAAAAAAAGTTGAAGCTCACATCCATTGAAGGGAAATAATTTTAGGATGCAATGAAGTATAGACAACTTGTAGGAAGTATCGTCTACCTGACTACTACATACCAGACATCTCATTTGATATTGGAATCCTCTCCAGGTTTATGAAAAAACCTTGTGAAGGACATTGGTTTATTGCGTAAAGAGTTCTAAAGTACTTGAAAGGGACTCAAGACTTTGGACTCAAATATACACAGGTGGGTGAATTCAGCTTGATTGGATACTCTGATTCAAACTTTGATGGAGACAAAGAAACTGGGGTATTTGCTACAATTTATGCTATGAGTCTTGGATCGGGAGTTATCTCCTAGAAATGACACAAACAATCAATTCCAACAAATTCCACAACTAAGGCAGAATATGTGGCAGCAACTAAAGCGACAAAGGAAATTGTGTGGCTAAGGAAAATCCTGAGATATTTGTAGATGAGACAAATGCATTCAACTCCACTCATGATCGATAACACTTCTGCAATAAAGCTGGCCAAGAACCAAAAGTTCCATGATCAAAATAAGCACATCAATACAAAATACCATCTGATTCGATGTCATGTTGAGGCCAAAATAATCCATCTACATCATTGTTCCACAAATGACCATATTGCAGACATCTTCACCAAAGTTCTTGGAAGAGAAAAGTTTGAAAAATTTAGAACGATGCTTGGACTCACCAACATCCCTTCAAATTAAGGGGGGGGGGGGGGGGGGGAAATGTTGACACCTAATCCTAATGGATTGGGTGAAATTATAAATTAATGTAAATAGGATAAAAGAAAGTTTAAGAGATGGTGGGAAATGAATCCCAAGAGTCTCAACTCCATCTGTATATTCATAGGTATCCTTAATCAATTCAATTTAGTCTTTTGGTGGAGTTACCTTCTGGCCTGACAAAAATTGTCACAAAGGTGTGCCCTCTCTATAAAAGTGTAGGGTGCACATATTTTCTTTCGGTCCAAGGTTAGGATAATACATGCTTTACTCAATATAACATCCTAGTTAAGAGATGCATAGCCACCTCTGATCTAAATGATATTACATCTCTTTCTTGAAAGGCCTTTTACTTGCAAATTTCCAAATCTATAATTAGGAAATAATAAGGGATGATTTTTTTTTAAATCAGTGATGCATTATTGGTTGGTACCATCAATTAACATTTTTTTTTGTTCTATTACCTAGGTTCTTAAGCAACATATCAGTGCTGCACAAAATAGAGCGCTAAAGCCACTGGTCCAGGGATCTGCAGGTGTTAGTTTCTTGCAGGAAGCATTCACTACTTGTTATGGATCTTCTTCAGGGGTTACAAGGTCATTCATGATGATTTCCAGAAATATTTTTTTTTTGTTATTTTATTCTATCTTCACCCTATTAGATGAATATTTTATATGCTTGGCAAGGTATGAAATATATTCTTGTCATAGCTAGTGAAGGACGAAAAATTCAGCCAACATGTCCACAATCATATCATGGAAATATAAGGCAAGGAAAATCAGTCACTATGTCTAACAACACACTTCACCGTCCTATCATAAACAATACATTGGATATTGATAAGGATTAGATTAAGTTGAAGCTTCAGGTTGTTTTGTCACGGTGTATTCATGTTTCTAAATATTCTGTAGCCAGTGATTTCTAAGTCTATATTGCTTCTTGTCAAAGATGCAACAAAGATTTCATTATTTAACTAAACTAGAATAATATGGTATTTTATAGCACATGTTTCTTGATCAAAGGGCACATCTTCAAACGCTGCTAGAATTTATAGTAGATAGAGTTGCATTTAATGCAGCTCATGCAACCACTCAGTCCCACCAATTTTGAGGCAGCAACTGAACATGTAAGACTTTGATTTTTTCTAATGGAGGGGACCTAAGGTCATATTTTCATAAATATAACATTCCCATGTTTCTCACTTATCTTAGTAATTGCTTTCAGAAAAGAGGTACTACTATTCAACAGGTTTATTGGTGCCTTTTATCTCTATGGAAAACATTTTATTTTACATGTGAAAGTGTAGCATAATGCTTATATTCCACACCACAAAACATTTATCAATGCGTGAGTCCAACTACATTCTTGGTTTTTACATTTTCAAATATGGAGATACCGGTTCTGAATGTCAAACAAAGACATGCATACCTATGAAAAATGCACCAACTTCTAAAAAATCACCACAACATGGACCTTTTCAATTAGAATAGAAATATGATTCAATTTCTGGAGCAGGATATCGTTGTCCTTATAGTCGATTCAAACTTGGATTTTCAACAGAAATTAAGGAATGTCCAGTGAAAATCCTATTACTCATGTGGAACGCTTTACTTAAATTTGGATTATGAAAAACATGAACAATCATTTTTTATTTTATGTCTCCTTGCAGATGGGAATTATCTTTGAGTAGAAATCCATGGGATTTCTCACCTTCAACGTTTGGAGCTGCAATACATGGCATTTAAAATACCATGGTAGATATGATTGAATTGAACCAAACAAAGTTCTGCAGTCTAGATAGACCAAACCAAAGCAAGAAAATTGAAGCCATGCTGATAGGACATATTTCTAAAAACTTTGTAAACATTGTCATATACGTGGACAAACAAATGATAATTATTGAATAATTCATCCACAATTGTGTCAAAAATCATTATGATAAGTATTGAATACTTCATCCACATTTCCGTCAAAATTTTTATGATAAGATGAAGTATTCAGTACTTCCTCCACAATTCTGTCAAAAATGGTTGAAGTTTAATAACTCCCAAACGACAAAAGCTCAAATAGAGAGTATAAAGATATAATAGAGCTCTCATTTAAATGAAAGAATTTTTTATATTGCAGTAAAAGATCCAAGGTGAAGTGGAAAAAGAAGTTCTGAATGCAATCTAATTTTTACATATTTAGTTGATGGATTTGGATTGGAAACATATGAACATTCACATCCATGTTCATTGGGTTCTTTACAGAACATTTCAAGTTTTTTTACACAATATTTGCATTCGGAGATTCATAATGAAATTTAAAATTTAGTTTCACATCAATCTTAATTTTTCTGATACAATTTTACATAGATCCTATTTATCTTAATAAAGGTGGAATGTCATCTAACAACACTAATTTCCATCAACCCTAAGAATAATATTTCAAATATGATATAAACATGCCTTTCAAATAAAGGTCCAGAGCTATGACCTACCACCTTTTCTCACCACTAACCTATTGTAGGACCTAAAAGTTTCCCAAATTGGGGTGCTATGATCCAAAATGAATAAATAGGAACTAAGCTCATCTTTACCACATAAACAGTTCATATTGGCTAACTGAGGATGACAGAAAAAAAATATGTTTCATAGTTTAAAAGCCAATAATCCATGTAATCAATAACTTGTCCATTTCATATGATTTCCCCTTCAATGTCAGATTCTCCACCCCATAGGTTAACATTGATTATTTGCTACATGTAGCACACCGAGAAATTTCCCTTCCATATTCATGGCTCCACCTTTTGACGTTCCTTTGCGCCTCCTGGTGAAATTGCTAGTTTATACATAGTTCACACACACACACACACACACACACACACACACACACACACACACACACACACACACACACACACACACACACACACATATACATACATACATATACATATACATATACATACATATACATATATATATATATATATATATATATATATATATATATATATATATATATATATATATATATATATATATATATATATATATATATATATATATATATACATATATATACATATACATTTACATTTACATTTACATTTACATTTACATTTACATATACATACATATATATATATATATATATATATATATATTCTCCCTATATATGGAGTTGATATTGAAATATATTAATTAATATGGATATTCAAATATTTTATTCAACGTTTATATTAAAACTTTTCTTTTTTAAATAGAATGAGTAGCTTTTAATTTTATAATAACTAGATTCATGGGAAACACTATTTACATGATTTAGTGATTTCAAAGGCTTCAATGTTCTAGTTTATCCACAACATGATTTTCTTGCTTATGCAAAAATTTTGAACTATAATTTTACATTGAAATCTTCCATATATTCTGCAAAATTTTCTCAAAAAAAGTGCATTTTGTAGTATAGAAGAACATAAGAAATTTAAAGAATCATGGAGGTCCTAAATTCTGCAGGAGTTACCAAATTCCCTTCAGAGATGTGCCTTCTCCACTTGTTTTTCCTTCACCAACCTCTACCTCATGCTCGCTATCTCCGTGCTCCTCTTTTTCTGACTTGATTCCAAAGTCATAGATTGGTGGGGGGACCCCATTGGCATGAAGCCTTAAGATTAGCAATTCAATCTCTGAACTTTCCATTTTTTGTCCATTTTTAGTTGCAGCTATTCACAACGCTTCTCAAGCAACTAAACCTAGCCACCTTCATATTTGTATTACATAAGGACATAAGTAACTTCTGCAACAGTTATCACACTTATGGATGCTTAGACATCCATATTCTTTCATGAGAGTTTGAAGGCCAACATAGATTTATTTTTTAATAAATAAACACTTAAATAAAAATAATATATTGTATACCATATGTAAATTTAATTTTTATATTTTATAATATATATGTTTACATATAATTAAAGTAGGATTTTTTTTAATTTTTTTTTAATAAAAAATGTAATATTTTCCATTGATGGTGGAGGATCAACATAACCATCAACGTTAGGAGGGCATTAGTAATGATGCTCATCACCTCACCATTTACCACAACATTTAAAGAGAGGTGATGTGGTGCCCCTCCTCGATGCAAATTAAGCATAATAAAGTTAAGTTGGTAAGTTCATGTGGGTTATATCAATGTTTTGCCTTTGACTCTAGAAGATGGTGCAATGTTGCAGACACACAATTTTCTATTGGTTGGGTATTTAGCCCATCGAATTGGAATTTGGCGATGGTATAGGCTTGCACTAGATTTTTTCATCTCTTGCATGGTCTGGAACTCAATTGCGGTTTGAGGAGTCTTTTGGGTGGCACGATGTAGGATATAAGCTATTTTAGCCCTTGGTGCAATTCAGTTGGCACCTTGGTACCTAGTATTGTCTATAAAAAGGGCTACGATTTGGTTCTAGCTATGTAGAGGTGGTGGTGCTTAGTGCCTCAACTGAGTGGAATTGGGTTCTAGCTATGTAGAGGTGGTGGTGCTCAGTGCCTCAACTGAGTGGAAGCAGATCTCTCTCCAGGATGTGTAGTGTGAATTTGAGGTAATAGGGTTCTATTCTCTAGTATGAATTATCGTAGTCTCTATAGAAATGGTTAGTTGATATTTTTAGGCTTTCAAGGTTGCCCACAATTTTTATGGTGGGCATGATTCATTTGGCCTTGGGGTTTTGTGGCTATTTTTTGGTTTTTTGGTTTTTCTTATTTTAATAATCTAGGGTGGGTATGGTATAAAAGGGATGGAATTGACCTCCATTAGACCATCTCGACCCCTCCGTATCAGTCGGTGCAAAATATTTATGCTGTATGGGTCTCTATGGTTTTGGGCCACCCATTTTTTTACTTGTTCATGGGAGTCTATTTTGTGGTTTTGGTTCGGTCATTAGGGTTTTTTGAGTAATTCTTGTTGGATAGATGTGGATTCCTTATTGCACTATTTCAGTCATTGTGGGTGTTGGTTCTATTGGGGATGGCTATTTTTGGAGACAAGGTTTATTTCACCGTATGGTAACGATTCTTGGGGTTTGTGGCCTAGTCAGTTCAAACTACTTTTGGTCAGTAGTCTCTCCATGTTCTTAGCCTTTTGTTCGAAAATGAATTTTATGATGCATGAAAATGTGGTAGGGTAAGACAGGGAGTAGGGGAGTGAGGTAATTTCGGTAGGCCTCACTAGGAGGCTTATGGCAGAGAAGCAACAATTAAACCCAATCCTATTTAACCTCCCAACCATTAGGATTCTAAAACTTGATAAGACAACATTAGTATCCAAATTCATCAATTGAAAATGTTCACGGAGTAGCTTAGTAGGGACAAGAATGATGATAGGACTGTGATCATATATTTTATGAATTATCTCTAGAGGAACCAATGGTACATATAGGATAAACCTGTAACTCTGCAGAGGGGACAATGTCCCTTGCAAGAAAAATTCGATTGCATGGAAGGAAGAATGACACACATGGACAAACAGTATCCATTGTGAGTTATGAAATTTGTCATTGCCTAGTTTAGGACTATACAACCTATCTCTAGTCACATCTTGAGATTGATGGTTGCATTCTAATTTTGTTTGTCTTCTAGATTTATTTTCTCTATAACTTTTGGTTTTTCTAGCATGCATGGAAATTTGTTGTCTTTTTGGGAAACTATCTATGACCAATAAATCTAGTAAGAGTGATGCCATTAGTCTATTAGTAAACTATTATCAATGATATAATCCTTATGTAAATGAAAATATGATTAAAAAAAATGTTATCTATCTATCTATATATATATGTTTGAGATATAGTAATCTAAAACAAGCTATAATAGTTTTTATTCTCAATTATTTACTAAAATATTTGAGTCAATAATATAATTGCAACCAAATCTACATATATATTTACTAATTTTCATCTTATAAATGTAAAAAATGTATAATATACCTTATATAAAATTGAAAAATAAATTATTACAATTTAATACAAATACAAAATTAAAACATAATATTAATATTTAATTTTCAGTTTTTTATATTTTAAAATATATATATATATATATATATATATATATATATATATATATATATATATATATATATATATATATATATATTAACTATATTTAATTTAATTAAAATATTTTAGCTCACAAGAAATAAAATAGACATTGACAGGTTGCACTTTTAAGGATTTCGTGGTGTTAATGTCATTGGTTGAAAACCTTGTAGGAAAAAATCTAATTATGTTAAGGGTTCGTATGGTCTAATCTTAGTGCAATTTTCATATGATTTTGATGATTTATATGTTTATAAGTTACAATTTCTTAAGCAAAAGATTAAGTTTGCAATCATCTCAAAACTCATACAACTTGACAAACACAAAAAATTAAAATATTTATAATTTAAATAATTTATTTATTATCTTTTTATTATCATAAAAATTAAAAAAAAATATATATATATATATATATATATTAAAATCATTAAATAATTAATAATATATATAAACGTGTTAATGTAAACTCAATCAATTTACTCATTCTTTCACAAAATGATTAATAGTTTTGCTTTTGTACGTATATTTGAAAATACATTTACATTTAATTATTTTCTAAACATATATTTTTGTTGAAAATTATTATATTAAATGTTAGTAAAATTTTCACCTATTTATTAATTTATTAACTTTTATATTTCAAACTAATCAAGTCAATGTTGATAATACCCGGGACAATTTATACGAAAGGCTTTCCAAATGTCCATGAGTACTATTATGCTTAACCCAACACATTTCACAGGTAACCCATTAAACTTAATACAATTTAAGCTCAAAATCTCTTTTAACTCTATAATCTACTAATTAAACTAACCATCAAGGCCTCCAAATTTCCACCCTAAACCTCACAACCTTATAAAACTGCTAGCACCAATAAGGATGCTAACTATATAAAATAAATAAATAGAGGGAAAACCAGACTCTTAAAAAAAATAGAGAACCATCAAATTTGTAAGTAAATAAAATTATGTGTTTTATATTTATTAGAGAGGAGAGGAAAAGATGTTATACACTTTTTAATGCTATAATGTTAAAATTAGTAACTGTCCTTAAAAGTGTAAAGATACACCAAAGAAATAGAACATGCCTATGATGTTACTGAAAAAATGTTGCATCAAAGGAAAGATAACAATCTAAATGGTGGAGGATGGAGGGGAGTAAATGTGTTCAGGCTTGCACCAGTCTCACACTTGTGCCAATGCCTACCTGGCAGACGTTGCTCGAACCATTGTTCCTGGCTAAATCATTTTTTTCCAATTATATCACTATGCCAACATCTTATATACATATTATATCCAAGCTATAACATGCAAGATAATGAGGAGAAACATTACCATCAGTCTCAGTGGGCGTTAGCGCACATAAAATTTAATGGCATAGAGGAAATGACTAAAGTCAGTGTGTGTTGATAATGAGATTAAATAAAGAGCGTCTTTCACTCGAGTGATCTTTAGATTCCAGGATATTCTACAATCAACATAAAGAAAGAGGTTTGTTTTAGAATTTTAGCTATCTCCTTTTAAAAAATTTAAAATAATTTGAAGCCATTTTCCTGGAGTCATTAATTCCAGTTTTAAATTTAATTTAAATTTTGGCTAGCAAAGATTTGTTGAAATTGCAAGTTTATGTGGCGTAGTTTACACAATCCAAGTGTCCAAGTAAACTTTCCAGGAATTGTATCAATTTATGAATTCAAAAATATAGTTTTAAAAATGAAAATTTACACATGCTATATGCATATATAGAACCAATATAGATCCATTTTGAAGAGTATTAAATCTCGAGGCGCATACTTTTTTTCAAATTTTGCACTCTAAAATAGGTTCACATATCAGGGGAATTGATCCTACACTTGGTAAATATGTGGTTAAAATTGGTCTAAACCAAAACGTTGTTCTTTAAATCCCTACCTTTTAGTTTTTTTTTTTTTAATAATTGCATTTTTTAAATTTACATAATTTTAATGTTATAAGTGAGTTGAATTTATTTATGTGTTAAATAAAAAAGAAATTACAATTTGACTAAATAATAGAACATGTTTTTAAATTAAATTTATGTATAATTAAAAATATATTTAAAACAACATAAAATCACAATTTATGGATAATTTCCACAAGGTACTTGGGATAAGGAGTTAGGAAGAAAGAAAAATTACTATATTGGAGAGTTTAATCCCACTCATAATCATCAACAAAAAACTTACATAGGGCTAATATTTCTTGGAGAGCCAAAATTCTTATTGCTTAACTAACGACTAATTCTCATCAACTTCATTGTGAAATACAACGTTGAAAAATGCCAAAAGAATTGTGGGAGGAAAGAGAATGTATTCTTTTCTCTTTTGGAAACGTGAAAACATAAAAAAAATTCGTTTGAGAATGCGAGGTCTTCGAAGAAAACATGGAAAGCTATGCAGATATTCTGGCAGCTAGCTCTTGGAGCAATCTATTCATCTCGAGGGGGAAGTTATGTAGATATTCTGGCAGCTACCTCTTGGGGTAATCTATACAACTAGGAGTTTGTTGAGAAGTTGGGTTAATCTATTCAACTAGGGGTTTGTCGAGAAGCTGCGAGTGTTTATTGTGAGGCTTCACATGAAAATGGTCTAATACAAGAAATAGACGAAGAAATAATATGTCCTTTGTGGACGTTAAAACAATTTCTTTCTTTCTCATCTTTCTAGAAGTGCCTACGGTTTCCTTTGCATAGCTCATTTAAGTCCCACAATAACGGGTGACCATGTAAGTTAACCATAGGTAAGAAGTATTTATGTCAAGGATGACCATTCCCAAACAAAAAAATACCTAATAACTTCTCATGCTGAACACCATTTAAGGTGGGACTTTGTCATAATTAGTTAAAACAATTTTGTGTGGGATTTATCTTAAGAATCCCCAAAGTCGCAATTTCAATACTAACTTGACAAAAAATTTAGATATCTTCTGTTGTATTAAAAAATTGGTTAGGTTATGATCTAGCTGTAAATTGGTTGAAAAGAAAAAAATCAAAATTAAGCCCATTTAATTTTTTAATTAAACATTTTATATCATTCCACCTAAAAATCCCCTAAGCATATAAAGGAATTTTTTAAAAATATATGATTTATAAAATGACTTGTTTAAATCAAATTTAATTTAAGATGTCTGTTTCGTGTATAGGGAAGCACTACATCATAGGTATCATGGATTTTTAAGATGAAGCTCCATAACCACATCCTAAAAATGAATATATTTAGTTTTTATTTATGATATGTAAATAAATATTCGACTGCACATTACATGAATCAAAATCAACCTATGTAAAACCCTTATACCTTTCAAAGTTCCAAGATGAAGATAATTCATTATATTTTAATAAAATAATAACTCTTTTCATGCAAAAATTTTTATGACTTAGGTAATTGATTTGTTGCGTGAGTCGGCTTATTTATATTTTATTTTCAATGTCATATTATAGTGATTCATATTTATATCTTATTTCTTAGTAATTTAAATATTTGATATACTTGTAAAAAGTAAGGTTATCAAGCTTTTATTAATATAAATATTTAAATGTGATTTTAAAAATAATAATGCTCATTAAAAGTGAATTTGATTAATTGGAAACTTTTTATAAATAATTTAAAAAGTAATTATATTTTAAAAATAAAATAATTATAAAATAAATTTTTAAATGGAATATTTAATTTAAATGAAAGTGAGTCATTTAATTGACGTGACAAATTTTCCATCACTTGAATGTTAATATTGTTAATAAGTTTATTATTATGATTTTCTTTTCTTTAATAATGAGTGAGTAAAAATTTCCCCCTTTGAAACAATAAGTAAACACTCTTCACTCTTGATTTGAAGGAGTGCCCACTAAGTATATGTTATGCATTTATAGTTTGGAAAAGTTTCACATTATTGAATTGCTTATTTTACATATATTTGTTTTGTATGTGGAATGAAGAAATTATAAATCTCAATTTTTGTAACATCCCAGCCAATATGTTCAAATGGAATATTTATTTCATTAATGTAAATATATTATGATTAGTTCATACCAAGAATTTATTTCATGCCAAGAATTCATTACGGTTAGATGGCTATGGATAACCACTTCCTCCTTTATTCTCACATCTTTGCCTCTTCAACAGGGTATGTAATGGCTAGTGGAAAAAAAATGAGACTACTTGTTTTTACTGAATCAGCCCAAGAAGTGAAGACCTTTCAAAGTTAAGTTAACGAACAGTCCTATCTTGGAGAAATGAAGGGTATGTTAGATTCGTTGGGATCAAAGATAGAGAATCAAAGGAAGAGACCCTTAGAGGAATAAGATCTCAGTAAGAGAGAATCCGTTAAATCTCTTGAGTGCTGGGATGGAAAGATTAGCACATAAAGGATTTGAGCTTGGAAACACATATTGATAAGAAAGGCGAGATCTAGAATAGAGGAAGAACTGGAATGATCCAACGACTGGGCAGTAATCTAATACGTTTGTTCTCGAAATGGAATGACTCGGAAAGTGATTGCAATCAAATTTCCAAATTCTTAGTATTAAGGGAAAAACATCTACCTTCATTCAGATCTACACTGAAATGGATATATGAAGGCGAAGTGGCAAAGAGACACTAGTATCAACTTCTAAGCTTCGCACGTGATGGAGGCAAGGAGTCGGCCATTGAAGAGTTAAGTAACTATACTAATTCTTGGAAAATATAGGTGTTTATGTCTTAGTATTTGCAATGGATATATGTCTATTTTGCACAAAAAAATAACTATTTTGGTTGAGAATAATACATATTCAAACAATAGTTATTGAATTTATGGAAAATAAAATGCCTACAAAATAAATAACAGTTAAGTTAGTGTTTCCTTAAAAAGGGTATGTCTTTTCCTTCTACGAAAAATGTCATTATTGTGTTGAAGTTTCCTTGAAAGGAGATCGGAATTTGGTTTCTTGGAAAAGAAACATGTGTGTGCATGCTTGAAAATTTAAATAATATGCTTTTGTTTTTTCTTGGAGAGAAATATGTATATATTTATTTTGATATTCTTTTGAAATAATTCTTGCTTGTGAATCTTGCAACTAAAAGATATAAATATATATGATATCTTGAAAGAGAAATATGTTGAATTAGTTTTCTTTTAAAAAAGGATTATTTTGCAAAATATCATGTATCGAATATCATCTTTCTCTTGGAGAAGAACATGTAGTTCCCTTAGAAAATGTTATAGTTGTTATTTTAATTGATGCAGGAGCATCCTGCTTAAATGTCATTGGTTATTTGGGAGATTTAGGAGGTCTTATGTTTTAAAAAGAGTTGGTTCTCTAAGTGTATTTTTAAATGTTTTGAGTGATTTATGTGATAACTTTAAAATAGGATTAATTCAATATCTTGGGCATAATTGTAAATTTTCTCGAATGTTGGAGAACATGAGAGAATTAGGACAGTTGAGAGCTCATAGGGATTGAGATATTTGAGAGATTATTGTAAATCCTAGATTAGGAATTGGTTTCATGAATTTATGGATTAGAGAGGATCCTTAGGGATAAAGAAGAGATTTTAGGACTTAGAGGATTCTTAGGATTTTGTTGAGCAAGTTGTGGATCTAAACCAAAATTGGTTGTAGAATCCATTTGTATAAATTGTAAGCCTCAAAGGCATGAAGTAATATAGATAGGATAGAGAGATAAGAGAAGGAACTAGATTGTAAGCCTACGACATAGAGAGATAAGACGAGGAAATGGCCATGTAAGGGTACATCAGACCAAATCCTAACTATAAGCAAGTTTTTGTTCGTATCTGTAAAAATTCATCTATTAATGAAGAATTGAATTCAGTATAACTTAATTTTATTTCTTCTATGCGTGAATGATCTGTAATTGAATAAATATTATGGCTATGAAATAAAACCCTAATTGAATGAATCTGATGAATGAATGGCCAAGTAGAATCTATGTGTTTCTAGCCTGGAGAAGTGATGGTGTGATAGACCTCGTGACATGTGAACCTAAGAGAGTCATCAGAGTGATTAAATTGAGAGCTGAATTGTAGCGCAGACAGGGTTTGAGAAGAGTCTGGATGAATTGATCATGGAGAAATTCTAGCGGTTTAATACTCTGAAGAGCAACGAAGGAATCAGATCTATGTTTGTTGATCGCATGACGAAATTGGGAAGGTGCTTGATCACATTCATAATCAGAGTAATTTCTTGAGTTCTGGAACTATGCGTTGTGGAACCATTCATGAAGGTTGGAACCATGAGTCGAGTGGCATCGCATTTGGAAATCACACCCGAGAGGAACTTTGAGTCAGAGGTAGAAGTGGAATCATGAAATGGTTTTGCAACCCAAATGGTGGTTTTCACACAACTCAAAGGTAGCAAGTGGTAAAAGTTTGGAGGTTGTGAAATAACGTGGAGGTGCCACATTGCAAGTCCAAACCATCCATATCGCACGTTATCGAGTGGTAGGGTATCGTATTCCTCTGAGTGCGATAACTGTAGGATGGATGGAGCGCAGATAGATCACCAGTGTAAGGAGCATTGGTGATAAGCGTGGGTTGAATACATATTTGTCGGAATAAGATTTAAATCCAAAGTTGAAATTATTGAGTTACAGTTAATTTAGCGGCTTAGGATGTGTCATTAATTCCTTTTGGAAGTGTTGTTTTTGCATGCAAGTATAATATCTATAATGATAGTTCCCTTAGAAAATATTATGGTTGCACGCTAGAATAATAGTTATTATGGGAAATATTATGCATTCACACTGTGTATTTTTATGCAAGAATAATAGTCATAGTGCTAATTCCTTGCAAATGGATATATGTATTCTGTGTATAAGGAATACCTGAACTGTGATACACTTCCTAAAAGAAATATTTTCTTTACATGCACATAAACGAAACTATTGTGTTCGATATTTTATAGAGAAAGAAGGTTATATTAACTGTAAGGGTACATCAGACCAAATCCTAATTGTAAGCAGGTTTTTGTTCGTATCTGTAAAAATTCATTTATTAATGAAGAATTGAATTCAGTATAACTTCATTTTATTTCTTCTATGCGTGAATGATATGTAATTGAATAAATATGATGACTGTGAAATAAAACCCTAATCGAATGAATCTGATGAATGAATGGCCAAGTAGAATCTGTGTGTTTCTACCCTGGAGAAGTGATGGTGTGACAGACCTCGTGACATGTGAACCTAAGAGAGTGATCAGAGTGATTAAATTGAGAGCTGAGTTGTAGCGCAGACAGGGTTTGATAAGAGTCTGGATGAATTGATCGTGGAGAAATTCTGGTGGTTTAATACTCTGAAGAGAAACGAAGGAATCAGATCTATGTTTGTTGACCGCATGACGAAATTGGGAAGGTGCTTGATCACCTTCATAATTAGAGTAATTTCTTGAGTTCTAGAACTATGCGTTGTGGAACCCTTCATGAAGGTTGGAACTGTAAGTCGAGTGGCATCGCATTTGGAAACCACACCTGAGAGGAAATTTGAGTTAGAGGTAGAAGTGGAATCATGAAATGGTTTTGCAACCCAAATGGTGGTTTTCGCACTACTCAAAGGTAGCAAGTGGTAAAAGTTTGGAGGTTGTGAAATAACGTGGAGGTGCCACGTTGCAAGTCCAAACCACCCATATTGCACGTTATTGAGTGGTAGGATATCGTACTCCTTTGAGTGCAATAACTGTAGGATGGATGGAGCGCGGATAGATCACCAGTGTAAGGTGCATTGGTGATAAGCATGGGCTGAATACATATTTTTCGGCATAAGATTTAAATCCAAAGTTGAAATTATTGAGTTACAGTTAATTTAGCGGCTTAGGCTACGTCATTAATTCCTTTTGGAAGTGTTGTTTTTGCATGCAAGTATAATATCTATAATGATAGTTCCCTTAGAAAATATTATGGTTGCATGCTAGAATAATAGCTATTATGGGAAATATTATGCATTCACATTGTGTATTTTTATGCAAGAATAATAGTCATAGTGCTAATTCATTGCAAATGGATATATGTATTTTGTGTATAAGGAATACCTGAATTGTGATACACTTCCTAAAAGAAATATTTTCTTTACATGCACATAAACGAAACTATTGTGTTCGATATTTTATAGAGAAAGAAGGTTATATTAACTTCTTCGTGTGAAAGAAGTATGTATTTATTTGCATGAACATAATAGCTAATGATGGTAGAATTTTAGAAAAGGGAATATGTGTTGTGCATGTTAAAGAAGGGTTATTATGATAAGATTTTGCATGCGAAAACAATAGCCATTGTGTTATATATATATGTTCTATGCATGGATAGAAGAAATATTGAGCTATATTTATTTAGAAAAAATAGATTTGATTAATTTTATGTTATCATAACTATTATGTTAGTTTCTTTTGGAATAAAACCATGCATATGCATGCAAGATTTGTATTAGCTTTCGTTGGAAAGAATATACATTTGTATGTGGGAAATGATAACATGTTGTGTTAGCCTACATTGGAAAATATTCCTTGTGAAAGAAGATGAATTACATGCAAAAAAACCTTAGTAATGTGTTGGTTTCTTTGGAATGCATATATATTGGTAATAATGGTATAATCTCTGGAAAAGGAAAACATGTATTTGTATGCTTTATTGCATTAGTTTTATGGAAAAGAAAACATGTTTTTGCATGCCCTATTATGCTATTTTCTCGAAAAGGGAACATGTGAATGCATGCTTTATTGTGTTAAGCATTTCTTTGGGAAGATTCTTTTGGAAACTATATGCATTTGCGTGCATAGGAACAAAATTCGTCGTGATTAGCTTTCTTTACGTATCTACGTGCACCAAAAGTAATAGTTGAAGGGTTATTTACTTTGATAAATTTTATGTATTTCGCATGCATGAAGATTGTAAATGATGTATTAGTTTCTTTTATAGAAATGTCTGGAAATTGTATCTATTTGCATTGCAAGAATGTATTCTTATGCGAGGGAAATATTAATTAATGCGGTTTCTTATAACTAGCACATACAAAGTGTTGTTAAAGGAAGCATGTCACTATATTTTACTTGCATGTAATGAATGTACATGAATAGATGGAGAAGCACCACTATTTTATATTTTTGAATGGGTTGATTTATACTTTATGAATCTTGATATCAATGTATGATGAAGACAAAAATAATAGGAAATGATGGTGACTTATGCAACATATATATTATGCTTAATATGGTGGCAAGTAAATAATTAATGCTTCATGCATATTAGTGCGAGCTGTAGGATGGTCCATTGTAGGTACAACCATGCCACCAAGATATGAATATTGAATATTAGTGGGTAGATGCTATCATAGTGATTGTAATGTCTTTAAACTAGATATTTGTATTTAAACGATATTTCCTTGTAAGATTTATACCAATGGTTAAGGGATGGTCTCCCTTATAATCCATTGAGTGAGGGGTGAGTACCCTCATGAGCATATAATAATAAAATCAAATGTTTGCTGGTTTTCACCCTACGAGGTTTCCAAGATATATTCATGTTCAATGATGTGATTACTTATTGTGTCAGTTTGATGATGTATATTCCTTTCACAATATGATGTTGATAATGTCAAGTATGTGATTAATTAATCTGGATAAAGGAATCATGAAATGAATGCAAATTTACATCATACATTTTATGCTAATATACTACAACAATGGTTGTTAATGGTTATGCAACTTACTATTCCTTTACTAAAGTTACTCTATGAACTGATGAACAATCTATCTAATGACTAATGAGAAATATTGAATAGTGATTTGGATAGTTACCCGTGGGTAATTTGAATACAAAATTTATAATTCCTTGCATTTCCATGTGAGGTTATTGGGGTATGTTACAAGTGGTATCAGAGTTGAATATTGCAGCACTGACGCCTTTGGGAATTGTAAGCAGAAAATAAATTGAGATATGCTACTAGTAGACATCACCTAAGGTATGAGTCTAACAATATACATATTGATATATGCAGAAGACAACTTTTAACATGTCATGTGTGATTCCTGTTTATAACAATATTGAAGAGTAGTAAGTAATAAAATTTGTTGTAAAACTATGTTCATGATATTTGAATGCTATTGAGGATAAACGACGCTAAAACCTTTGTTTCACTTATGAACAACCTTAGTACTCGCTAGTGAAAGTGAGAGTTGACTATCAAAATTTGCATATATGATATATTATTGATACATTTAATGAACATAACTAAAGTTACCATGCACTACTTGAACTGGATGAATGCGTATATTGATGGTGTGTGAAACTAATGCATGAATGTAAAAGATGGGAAATGTCCTTGAAGAGCACGACAAAATGTTTCAAAAGGACATTAGAAGAACCCCTTTGGGTGTTAAAAATAACAATGAGTTGAGTAGCGAGACTTGACTGTAATTTCTAGTTATTGATTCAATCTTTTCATGGATGATTAGTTAGTGTTGCATGACTAGCTAATGAAACTTATTTGCATGAACTAGATTGAATATTATTGAAACCTGTAGACAAGTGATTATGATAGTTACTTCATGTACCAATCTGTTGGTAACAATACACTATGAGAATTGGAAATGTTGAACCGTTGCCTAACCGTTATTGACATATACACATTAATGAATATTTTTATATACCTTTATGCATTACAACATTGCGTACATGAAATAAAATTATTGCAAAAGTGAATTTTTGTTTAACAAATGCATATCTATGACTAACGTTGTTGATGAGATTAAGCATGGGTAGCCTAATGGAAAAATAAAACTTATGAAAGTAAAAAATTGCAATGCAAATTGCAACTGTAAATGATAGAAGTATATTGTTATAATGTGTATGCTTGTGTTATTTGGAAAATCATAATGTATACAACATGTATGTTATTTATGTTTCCTACCAATCTAGATACTATGGACTCATGCTGAGGGCCAAGTATGATGTATGATATGGATTAAAATTTCTTTTTCCTTATGTATAATGTGCATATGGTTCATTATGTAAACTACTATGGGAAGGAATGTTAAAAGAGAAATTTAGCATGTCATACAGTTGTGAAAGGCCAAAAGGCCTTGGGTTGATGGCGGTTGTCTTCCCGGAGGGGTTGATGGTGTTTTCCTGCCCACAATTCCTCTCCCTAGAGATAGATGATCTCAGTAAGGGAAAGAGTTGGCCAAGATGGTGAAGAGGGAAAAATCCTGAGGCAACTCTGTTGATTTTGGAGCCTGTTGGAGGAGGCCCAAAATTCCTCATAAACGGGACGTTGTTAGAGGAATAGACAGGATGCTGCCAAGAGGAATCCTATATTGGACCTTGTGTGGTCATTGGAATTCTTGAGCTGGTTTTCTACTGGAATTTCATGCTAGAATTGGTATGGTCTCTGTCAAATAACTGTCTAGATGTGAAAATAACTTGACCTGGTTGTGGAAACCAGTTCCCATTAGTTGGGAGGAGCATTATTTTTTCAATGTAGTTCTCATAGCATAACAATTAACTCATAAATGATGTGTTATGTTAAAAATGAATTTCCTATATAATTGTGTAAATATTTTATGTACATTGTATTATTAGTCGCTTGAATGTCTTAGTAGGGGCTAGGACAATATGCACTTGGTGCATTTATTGATAATTTATATGTTTAGAGAGCTAGGTGATATCTGAGTACTTTTAAAATTACTAGGTGGATATCTTTAGCAGGAGTTAAGAGTGTGCATGTGGTGCAGTGATTTATCATTTTTATGATTAGAGGTTGTTTCTCTCTAAGTATTTGTAAGAGAATTGTGATTAAAATATCACTTGAAATGGCCTGAATGATTAATAGTTTAAAGTATTTCATTTGATTGAAAATGGCGTGAATAATGTGATAGAATTTGTTAGTCATACATTACAGGGTACTTTCCATGGAGTGTTCTTGGGTTTTCCAACCATTCTTAGAGTGCTTGTGTAAGAATGATTATGACTTCCAAGAGTAACTCGTAAGTAATGGTAAGTGGGTATAGATATTCTAACTTGTTTTTATGAATTTGAATAATGACTAAAATGATGGAAAGTAGAATTTAAACATTTTCACAGCTATAAATGATTATGAATAATGATAAAAACATTATTATTTACTTTAACGGTATTCCTTGGAAATGGAAGTACGCTATTTTTAAAAAGAAGGATCCCCTTTTGAATTTTTAGTTTTCTATATCATAAATAAAAGTTAAATTTCCAGCGTTAGATGAACACCGAGGAAAATGTTCTCTTTAAGGGGGCAGTATGTAACATCCCCAACCAATATGTTCAAATGGAAAATTTGATTCATTAACGTAAATATACTATGATTAGTTCATACCAAGAATTCGTTATGGTTAAATGGTTCTGGGAAATGCCTCCTCCTTTATTCTTGGATCCTCGCCTCTTCAACAGGGTATGTAATGGCTAGTGAAAAAAAACGAGACTACTGTTTTTTACCGAATTAGCCCAAGAAGCGTGGACCTTTTAAAGTTAAGTTAATGAGAAGTCCTATCTTGGAGAAATGAAGGGTATTTTGGAGTCATTGGGATCAAAGATAGAGAATCTGAGAAAGAGAACCTTAGAGGAATAAGACCTTAGTAAGAGAGAATCTATTAAATCACTTGAGTGTTGGGATGGAAAGATTAGCATATAAATGATTTGAGATTGGAAACACATATTGATAGGAAAGGTGAGATCTAGAAAAAAGGAATAACTGGAATGATCCAACGACTGAGCAGTCATCCAATATGTTTGATGCCAAGATGGAATGACTCGGTCAAGTGATTTCTATTGAATTCACGAATTCTAATTATTAAGGGAAAAACGTCTAACTTCATTTGAATCTACACTAAAATGGATATATAAAGGCGAAGTGGGGAAGAGACACTTGTATCAACTTCGAAGCTTCACACGTGATGGAGGAAATCAGTCGTCCATTGAAGAGTTTAGTAACTATACTAATTCTTGGAAAATATAGGTGTTTATGTCTTAGTATTTGCAATGGATATATGTCTATTTTGCACAAACAAATAACTATTTTGGTTGAGAATAATACATATTCCAACAATAGTTATTGCATTTATGGAAAATATAATGCCTACAAAATAAATAACAGTTAATTTAGAGTTTATTTAAAAAGGATATGTCTTTTCCATCTACGAAAAATTCTATTATTGTGTTGAAGTTTCCTTGAAAAGAGATAGGAATTTGGTTTATTGGAAAAAATACATGTTTGTGCATGCTTGAAAATTTAACTATTATGCATTTGATTTTGCTTGGAGAGAAATATGTATATATTTATTTTTCTATTCTTTTGAAAGAATTCTTGCATGTGAATCTTACAACTAAAAGAGTTAAATAAATATGATATCTTGAAAGAGAAATATGTTTAATTAGTTTTCTTTTAAAAATGATTCTTTTACAAAAGAGCATGTATTGCATATTATCTTTCTCTTGGAGAAGAACATGTAATTCCCTTAGAAAATGTCATAGATGTTATTTAATTCATTTTTGAAGTGTTATTTTTGCATGTAAGTATTATATATATATATATATATATATATATATATATATATATATATATATCCCTTAGAAAATGATATGGTTGCATGCTAGAATAATAGCTAGTATGAGAAATATTATGTACTCACATTGTGCTTTTTTATGCAAGAATAATAGTTGTAATGCTAATTCCTTGCAAATGGATATATGTATTGTGTGTATAAGGAATACCCAAATTTTGATATGCTTCCTAAAAAGAAATATTTTCTTTACATGCACGGAAACATAACTATTGTGTTCAATCTTTTATAGAGAAAGAAGGTTATATTAACTTCTTTGTGTGAAAGAGTATGTATTTGTTTACATGAACATAATAGCTAATGATGGTAGAATTTTAGAAAAGGGAATATGTGTTCCGCATATTAAAGAGGGGTTATTATGATAAGTTTTTGCATGCACAAACAATAGCCATTGTGTTATAAATATATGTTCTATGCATGGATATAAGAACTATTGAGCTATATTTCTTTAGAAAAAAATAGATGTGATTACTTTTGTGTTATCATAACTATTATGCTAGTTTCTTTTTTAATAAAACCATGCATATGTATGCAAGATTTGTATTCGCTTTCGTTGGAAATAATATACATTTGTATGTGGGAAATGATAGCATGTTGTGTTAGCCTATATTGGAAAAAATTATTTGTGAAAGAAGATGAATTGCATGCAAAAAAACCTTAGTAATGTGTTGGTTTCCTTGGAATACATATATATGGGTAATAATGGTATAATCTCTAGAAAAGGAAAACATGTATTTGCATGCTTTATTGCATTATATTTATGGAAAAGCAAACATGTTTTTGCATGCCCTATTATGTTATTTCCTCGAAAAGGGAACATGTTTTTGCATGCTTTATTGTGTTAAGCATTCCTCTGGGAAGATTCTTTTGGAAACTATATGAATTTGCATGCATAGGAACAAAATTCGTTGTGATTAGCTTTCTTTACATATCTGCATGCACCAAAAGTAATAGTTGAAGGGTTAGTTACATTGATAAATTTTATGTAATTCGCATGCACAAAGATTGTAAATGATGTATTAGTTTCTTTTAAAGAAATGTCTGAAAGTTGTAGATATTTGTCTTGCAAGAATGCATGCTTATGCGAGGGAAATATTAGTTAATGTGATTGCTTATAAATAACACATATGAAGTTCTATTAAAGGAAGTATGTCGCGATATTTTACTTGCATGTCACGAATGTACATGAATAGATGGAGAAGCATCACTATTATAGATTTGTGAATGGGTTGATTTATACTTTATGAATCCTGATATCAATTTATGCTAAAGACATCAATAGCAGGAAATGATGGTGACTTGTGCAACGGATATATTATTCTTAATATGGTGGTAGGTAAATAATTAATAGTTCATGCAGATGAGTGCGAGCTGTAGGATGGTCCATTGTAGGGAACCATGCCACCAAGATATGAATATTGAAGATTAGTGGGTAAATGCTATCATAATGATTGTAATGGATTTAAGATAGATATTTGTATTTAAACGATATTTCCTTGTAAGATTTATAATAATGGTTAAGGGATTGTCTTCCTTATAATCCCTTGAGTGAGGGGTGAACACCCTCACGAACGTTTAATAATAAAATTAAACTTTCGTTGGTTTTCACCCTACGAGGTTTCTAGGGTATATCGGTGTTCAATAATGTGATTTCTTATTGTGTCAGTTTGATGATGTATATTCCTCGCATAATATGATGTTGATAATGTCAAGTATGTGATTAATTAATCTGGATAAAGGAATCATGAAGTGAATGCAAGGTTACATCATACATTTTATGTTAATATACTACAACAATGGTTGTTAATGGTTATGCAGCTTACTATTCCTCTACTAAACTTACTCTATGAACTGATGAAGAGTCTATCTAATGATTAATGAGGAATATTGAATAGTGATTTGGATAGTTACCCGTGGGTAATTTGTATAACTTTTTTTTGACACCTTGCATTTCCATATGAAGTTATCTGGGTATGTTACAATTTCATATTAACAAAGTCTAAATATAAAAAAGAAAATTTAATATGCATATAAAAAATGGTTAAGAATATGTGTTTTTATGGTAAAATGTTATAGGTTCAAATTTAAAGAGGATTAAAATATATATACCTTTATAAACTTTAAATGAAAAAATATCATATATCCATTTAATATATAATTTAACCATAATCTTAAAATTAAATTATCACTATCATTATTATTCTTCTTCTTCAAAAACATTAAGAATAAATAAATAACAAAATAAATTATTTTTTTAAAAGCTTGAGAGGGCTACATCTTCATCATGCTCAATATAGGAGTTTGCACCCAAATTTAATTTTAATTTAGACTTCAAAAATTCATTAAATATAATACTAATAAAAAAATATTTGCAAACAAATGGATATATAAGCACGGATTTCATGAAAAATAGGAAGACATGTTTATTGGGAAAAAAAATGAAAAGGGAATCCACCAAACAATTCACATATCACAAAGATTGTGCAATATTACATTTGTCCATTTATTTATTAATTACAACCTATCTAGGGTTTGAATTTTTTATCTCAAAAGTTTAGTGGTTGTCATTAAGTGCTTTAGGAATAAAATTTAAATTTCATTGTAGATGAATCTTTGAATTATAAATTTAAAATTTAACCATAAATTTAAATTTATTTGTACATCCATCTTTAAATTGAAAATTAAAATTTAACCACGAAAATATTATAATATTAATTTATTTTAAAACTAGATGTTTGAGGGTGTTGGTCAAGCAAATTTTATTATAATTTTGTTTTAAATTATTATTATTTATATTTAATTAATATATAAATTAAACATATTTATATTTTAAAAAATATGGAACAAAATTTTTAACCACAAACATTTAGTGGAGATTCTTAATTTGTAAATATGTTTTGTTATAATATCATGGGCCATTACTATGGCTTATCAATACTACATGCCCAAAAAATCGTATCTCATTTCATATGACACTCGTTCATATAACATTTATTTAATTAATTAATTTAATTAAAAGGGTAAAAAAACATAGCTACTTTGAAAATGAATATCAAACATTGATTTATATATACTAATATAAAAATTATAGAATATTTTATGGAGGTTAAATCCCTACCATCCACCTAATAGTTATTGATAATTAAATTAAAATTCAGAAAACCATTCCAAAATATATTTTAAAATTAATAAAAAAATTGTTAAATAATAAAATATCTATTTTTTTAAATATATTAATTTTATTTTATTATGATGATGATTAACTTCCACTAAGACCAATATGGACCAATGTGGTTTATAAGACCTCAAGAAAATAGTATAATTATTATTCTTCAAAATTTTGTTTAATTTAAATTAACAAAACAATATATTAAAAACTTTTTGAATTTTAAATTTAAATAAAAAATTTAAAAAAAAAAAATTTGTTTTGTTGGAACATATTGACTTCCTTACATAGATGAACTCAAAACCTGTGATCCTTCCTGCATCATAAATGTTGAAATAGTTGTATTGCCAACTATAAATCAATGTTAGAACTATTCTAATTTTCCTAATTTCAATGTCTAGAACAAAGTGCTAAATATGGATACTAAAAAGTTTGTCAACAGAGGAGATATTTTAAATCAAATTTACTAAACAAAATTTCTACCAAATTGAAAAAAGCCAAATTATTAACGCCTAACTTTTAGTTTAAACACACAGAGCTTATGATCATTTGGTTAAAGTGTCACATATATTTTGTCTTTCCTGATTTGGTAGGTAGATGTTTATACATTTGTTTCCTCAAGTGAGTCTGCTATTTTGGCCTATCAGACGGAGGAGGAGGCGGGCATCCCATTCCATATCATGTTCTACACCGTTGGATGCAACCAAATAAAACGAGATATTTAGTTTTTTTTCGCCGCTTCAAACCCTAGTTAAAATCCATTCCATTGCTGATACTTACACACGTGAGTGAAAGAGGAAGTGCAGGATCCTTAATAATTAATTTTTTTTTTTCAAAGAAAAAAAATTGGTTTATATTATCAACCAATACAATTTCAGTCATCTGCCACATATAAAGTCCATAGCAATCCCAATAACATAGTAGCATGTACAATGCCATCAAAGAAACAACATAATAACATAGTCGAAGAGCATATAATGTATAATTATCATAAATCTAATATTGCAATTCCCAACAGTCATCACATTCGATGCATTTTCGGCACATTCAGATAACATAATGAGATAAAATCAACACTCCCAACACGCTAGGTTTATTCATCCGTGAAATCCAATACAGAGGATTCTCGGATGTTGATGACCTGAACACATATTTCTTCAGCTGTTGACCCTGACGTTGACTATGGATTCCCTGATTGATTCGGTAAATGTGTGAAATCCAAAGCAAACACAATTAAATTTAGATTATTTTGTTTTAATAAATTAAATATTAAAAAATATATATAATATTAATTTTATTTATATATTAAAAAAATGGTAGTCTCTGTCATCCAACCGCATGTAAACCTCAATGATACACCTTCCATACATGCTCCAACATTCGTATTTATGCTCCTCTCTTGCTAGCTATTATTGATAGTGTCTCGGTAATTATGTTTTGATCTAGATTCGTTAACACTAATACATGTCTCCAATTCATTCTAGGGTATATTTCAATGACAACTTAATGCTGCCAAGTTCAAGGTGTATTCTGACATTAGAGAAAATTTGATGTCTAAAATGGACTTCTTAAGAAAAATTATAAAATAATAGTGGAAATAATAAAATAAAATTAGATTATTCTATCAAATTTTACTCAAATTTCAAGCGGGAGCTAATTTCACATCCAAAGAGTACTTATGTACTTTATATGGATCCTACTACAAAAAAAAAAATGATAAATACATGAAAAATGTGATTTCAATCATATTTTTGATGTATTTCTCATTTTTCAACAAGATAGTTGAGAATTTGATCATTATAGTAAAAGAAAATGTAAATCACAAATAAATAAAAAAATATTAATACACCATTAAAATTTTCACCAAACTTATTCCATCAAACTAGACATTTTATTATTTTATACAGAGAATATAAATAATCCATCTTAGTACTCCAATTAAAGGAATACCTAGCCGGATTCAAACCTAAAATACACATTTACATATCTTTCAAGAATACTTCACAAATATTAAAACCTGAAATAAGAATTTGCATATCCTTCAAAAATACTTTTCAAATATAAAAAACAAATATTCAAAGCCTTATTTTGAGCTTTGTATTAAAGTGCACAGAGTATTAAAGGTGTATTCTTATCCATGGTCGTACAACATGTCGTTCTTTGCAAGGCAGATCATCAGGATGAAACAAATAAAATATACATCCTGACGAAGGTGGAGAGGCCACAAACGGTGGGAGGGGCCACAAACGATGGGGGACAGAGTTTGTTAGGTCCTCGAGTTTTTGTTACGATGGGCGAGTGCGGATGGCGTGCCCATCTCAGGTATCTGCGACGACGATGTGTGATAGGTGCTATAGAGGTGGGCGGACTCGTGCATTTTTGCGGGCGCGAAGAGCGTCGACGAACGGGCGCCCAACTTAGGTATGTGCGACGACGATGTGCCATAGGCACGCCATAATGGCAAGCAGAGTCATGCGATTTGGCGGACGTGAAGAGCGGCGACGCATGGACGTGTGCCCCATAGTAGGCGGGTACGATGAGAGGTGCTCGACGAAGTCATGTTGGTGAGTGCATTTGGTGATACGGTCGCGCCGTGTAGTGGTTGGGCAAGATGGGCACGATAGGGCACGGTGGGCCGAGTGACTCTAGCGACCCACTGGTGGAAAAGACATGTGCGATGGACGCATACACATTGGACGAGTTTATATGGGCAGATGAGCAAGTTACACTTGTTGGGCCGATGTGTGGGTGAAGTGACCAAGTCGACCCATGGGCATGGGCGAAGGGTCATAACACTTCATTAAAATGGGACCGCAGCATGGGTATATATAAACATGGTGTGGAGGTTCAAAGGAATTCAATTCATTGGATCATTCATCACTTGAGCTTGCATCTGAAATAGCGAGAAGGCAAGTGCATGATCCCACAGGGCAGGGATGACAAGGCGTGTACAGGACAGTGTGGGCGCGACAAGGTGCATACAGAATAGTGCAAGCGTGACAAGACACGTACAAAACAGTGCGACACAACAAGGTGCATACATAACAGTGCAGAGGCGACAGGGTGCGTTCAGGAGAAGGGGCCGAGTGAGGTGTTTTAGGCAGCCTGCGAGGGCGTGCGTGCAGAAAGGGTTGAGTCGAGTCTTTTCCCGAACGTGTTCTGAATGCATGCAGAATTGTGGGTGTCAGTGACCCAAGTGACCTGTGTGAAGAACGTGCACAGGTCGAGGGCGTCGGTGACCCCAGTGACTCGGGATGAACATGTTTATGGGCAGAAGGCCGAAAACACATTCAGAAGGGAATTTTTGGGATTTCCATGATTGGTTGAGTTGTTGAAGAGCATTGTAGCTCGGGTCAAAACTCAAGTGTTGTAACACACCTTGGCAAGTGGATTTCACAAGCTTGGTATTGCATGATTATTGTAAAATTGTACATTTGTTTATGAAACATAATATTGGGCATACTCATATTCAGGGAGTTGCCCCTCCCTTGTATGTATGGGCGTACATGTGGATATATATTAATATCTATGTTGTATTTATTGCCGCTACATAATTGAAGAACACTTAAAGATAAATTAATTTAGTGTTGAAGATAGGCATAGTCTACTTGCTTGAGTATTGATAAAAAGAAAAAGTGAAATAGTATCGCCCCGCTATAAGTGGTTGAAATAATGCTACAATTATATAGGGCCGTGACAGAGTCAGAAATGAAAAGTAAGTCACATCATTCCATTTCTTCCCAGGTTTAGCCTCCTCCTAATAAGATATTAATTTAAACCATGTAATTGGAATTTAATACTCTGAAAAAGTCCATTGGAATTTAATGCTCTGAAAAAGTCCACTATGATGTGGAATTTAATATAATAATAAGATACTAATTTAAACTCGTGGACAATATCATTATAAGATATTAATTTAAACTATGTGATTGGAATTTAGTGTTGTGGAAAAGTCCACCGTATCAAATACTTGTACGAAAGAATAGATACAATTCGATAATATCAAAGCCTAAATATAAGTCAATAGTAATATAAACAATTTTAGAAAGGCGTTGAAGAAATTGTCATTTTTTTTAAAGGTATAAAAAAATCAATAATATCGAAGACTAAAAATACTTTTTTTTTAGGTGTTGGTATTTTTATTTATTTATTTAAAAGTATTTAAGAGTTTTTGAGAAAATTTTAAATTATATCACGACATATTAGAAAATTGTATCACGGACAACGATTTCGCAATGTTCACAACCTTCGTTAATTGCAGGTCCAATATATACAATAACATAGAAAAATGGAGAGCAACCATCGTGCACACAACACAATCAATTTTCTGTTTCATATTATTTGCAAATGGATTACATTTACAGTATATGAGCAGATTCAACAAACTCTGATAAAAACGAATTTGAACTGCTTGCAAATCTACCGTGTAACAACATAACGCTATTTTCTCCATTATTCTCTTAAACCTCCCCTTAATGGAGAAATGGAGAACATACTAATTCAATATAAACATTTGTCTGCCCTGGTCTTCATTAACATTTGTACCCACTCTGAGATCTCATAGACAACACTCTTTTCTCCACCATTTTCGAGCTACCATTCAACCCACTTAAAATACATTTGTTTCTGACCAGCAATGCTGAATTTGTAAGATCAAATATTCTTGACACCCCCGAAGAAGAGTCTCGACACTGAACTACCCTATTGAAATATTTCCATCTGTGAAATAACCCCGAAGAATAAATTTCAACAGTAGTATAGGAAAATATTCTAGGTATAGAATATGATCAGCGATCAATCCTACAAAGTGACCTTTACACAAACGGATCTCATACTGTAACATGTAGTTGACGCTCTTGAAGCCCGAAGCACAACAAGACCCATCAACGTATAACAAATTCACACAATCAAATTAGCCAATTGTTCTCTCGGCACTGAGGAACTTCAAGAATGACTAATTTAGATAATGCTAATTTGCTCAATAATTGGTTCTTCACTACACAAATCTCACAACAACAAATATGAGCTTAAACCCCACACTATATTCCACACCACACCACACACTTGTAAATCACATTACAAAACATGCTTTAGAAAAGTTTAAGAGATGGATAAGGAGGTTCATCCTCACTTGAAGAATCTTGAAATATTGCATCAGGTGAATCTTCTGAAAATGTTGCATAGGCTGATTTTTTCAATTTTCCATTCAAAAGAACTTGAGCCCAAATTTTGAAATTGAATGCTCTATGTCCATATTTATGACAATAGAAACATTCAGTCTTATTTTTATTCACCCTTCCCTTGGAGTATAGTGCAAGTTCATTATGTGAACTACCCTTTGTGCGACCTATCCTCTTTTCTTCTGCCATAAGAGCTGCTATCATTTCATCAAGTGATTGATGTGGCATTTGACATAGAGTAAATATGGCATTATCATATTTTGAAGACAAGCTATTTAATAAAATTTCCTTTGCATCATCATCATCTACTTTAGAATTAATTTCTGACAACTGTCTCATCAAAGCTCTTAACTCATTTATGTGTGTTGACAATGATGTCTCACTATCCATTTGGAGTTTAAACAATTGTAACTTTAAGAAAAAATTTGCATTAATAGCTTTTTCCCAAATACTTTATTCATTTCTTCCCATATCGCTGCAGAAGATTTCTTTAAGTCAATAAGATGTAGCTGGGAATCTGCAAGTGATAGTCCAAGGATAGACTTGGCTCTTTCCTCTCTTTTTTCCCACTCAATTAACTGTTTAGCATCAGTAGGTGCTTTTTCTGAGCCTTCTACAATATTCCATAGATTTCTACTCATCATTTGCAGTTGAACTTTTACCTTCCAAGTGTAGAAATTAAAGCCATTAAACTTTTCCAATACAATAGGCTCCATGTTGAAAAGAAAATCTTTAACCTTTTTTTAATCAACAAATATTTAGCAGATTAAAAAAAAAAATATTATCACAATGAAAAACCGCACAATATTAAATTGCACCCGAGGACAGGAGCCATCATGGCAAACTCTGAGCGTTCATATGAAATTTCATGGTTAAGCACAATTAAAAAAACGCGGATTTGAATATGGGAAGCCGCTTCCTTGTCGTCTGCCAAGTCGTATTCCCTGGGCTAACCAATGTTGGACATTGGGTTCAACACTCCCTGTGTGTTTCGAGACATGGACTAACCGCCTCTCATGGATCCTAACTCTGGCGATTGTAGCGGAGACTAATGCCTATGGGTTTTGGTCTAACGGCAATCGTTATTCCAACAAGTGGTATCAGAGCGAAAGGTCTCGAGTTCGAAACTCACCCGGCTCGCTTTGGGGGGGAGATTGTTGGACATTGGGTTCATCACTTCCCGTGTGTTTCACGACATGGACTAACCACCTCTCGTGGATCCTAACTCTGGTGATTGTAGCAGAGACTAATGCATGTGGGTTTTGGTCTAACGGCAATCGTTATTCCAACAAACAAGAGGTGCTGAGATGGGAATAGGAAATTGTGGAAGAAAGGAGAGTACGGTGTGATTAAAATGGGAGCGCTAGAATCTCCGAAGGAATTAGCTGTTACTGAGAGCCCAGAATCCTTGTAATTCTCGATCTCCTCGTTTTTCAAAGTGAAAATCTCAAAGCCGATCATCAATATGCAGAGTCCACAATAATAACCCAATTAGCCTTGGACCTTACAACATCGACGTCTCAACCTGATGAGTCTGCATATCAGAAGATGGGATTGCCTCGTATTGATGATACACCTCGTGCTTTGATACCAACATAGAAAAATGGAGAGCAACCATCATGCACACAACACAGTCAATTTTCTGTTTCATATTATTTGCAAATGGATTACATTTATAATATATGAGCAGATTCAACAAACTCCGATAAAAACGGATCTGAACTTCTTGCAAATCTACCGTGTAACAACATAACGCTATTTTCTCCACTATTCTCTAAAACAATAACATCACATAAAGATCACGTATTGCAGAAATAAAACGTTATACTAACATTCTCGTCACTGACTTTGTCACAGTTTTGTTGTTTGGGTTACAATGAACCATGGAACCACATATTAAATTCTTAAAATATTTTGACATGTAACTACACACTAAATTTGATTATGATTTAATTTCACTCGACTCAATACATAATTAACTAACTCTCTAATTTTAGCCAACTTCTTCATACCAGTAACTAGCTATTTTAACCTCAGTGACCAGGTTTTTCGTTATGATTCTCTTCTCCTTGCTTAGCTATCTTCATATATACTTCCTCTACCAATGGCTCTTCTCTAGCTTCTCCGCCTGTAGGTCCCACTTCCAGGTCACCTTGGTGCCCCAGTTGGTCCTTACATGTCTCTTCATGCTCCACCTTCTCCTTGTCACTATCTCCTTCGTCATGTCCTTTGCTTTGACCTGTTCTTCAACATTAGCACAATTAAGTATATATATATATATATTTTTCATAAATGATGGATAAAAATGGTGAAATGCATTCAAAGTATTACCTGCACCAAAGTTTTTACCAATTCCAAATCGGGCTTTGGGGTGCAAGTTAGCTGGTTGATGAGACAACATGGTCGTTCACTCCAAAACTGCCTTCACTATAATGTTGCTTGCATGGCCAATTTTATGGTATCTATGTTGTGCTCAGACAATATTACTGAGAGAACATTAAAACAGAGCACGACCTTCCATTGAGCCTTGAACAACGGTACATGATTATCTCAAAACATCAACTCTGTGGCAATTTAACGTGTATCGTGGCAGCGCATGCCTTCATATGCTTTTCAAATCTTGCCACGACCTCTCAATTCGTGGCACTACCGCAAACCCACTCACATCATTTTTTCCTTTGAAAGTCCCGCGGATTTCAAGTTGCCAATATTTTTTCATTTGATTCCAGACACCTAGCTTAAAACCCTCAAAATATACCAATTAGTCTAAAGCAGACTTTTGGACTATGCAGTATTATATAATTTCATATTATAAAATGAATATTATTTTTTTTCGAAGTTCTTGAAATTTAAAATTTTTATAATTATTTTCACAAGTTTATTTGGGATAAGGAGTTGGGGAGAAGGAAAAAATAATATATTGGAGAGCTTAACCTCACTTGTAACTATCTACAAAAAATATTACATAGGGGCGAATATTTGTTGGAGAGCCAAAATTTTTATTGCTCAGCTAAGGACTAATTCTCATCAATTTTTTTGTGAAACACAACTCTGGAAAAGACCAAAAGAAATGTGGGAGGAAATAGTATGTATTTTTTGTTCTTCTGGAAAAGTGGAAACAAAAAAACATTTCATTTTAGAATGCGAAGACTTCAAAGACAACAAAGAAAGTTATGTGGATATTCTATTCAGCTAGGGGTTTGTCTAAAAGCTTAGAGTGTTTATTGTGAGGATTCACAGGAAATGTGTAGAATACAACAACCAAATGGAGAAGTATAATATGTCCCATAGGTTATCTTTAGCCTTGTGGATGTTAAACTAATTTCTTTCTTTCTCATATTTCCAGAAGTATTTATGGTTGCCTTTGCACAGCTGGTGCGGGTCCCACAATGTAAGGCCCACACTTCATAAGGTGTGTTCAACACAATGAGCGCGCCCACCGGGACGTTTGGAAGTGTTCGGGCGGCGTGCGACGATACAGGTGAAATGTTGCATTGTAACCGCATGGGCGTGGGTGTGTAGCAGCGAGCGGCATGGGCGCGCGTTATAGCGGGTGCATCGCACTTAGCCGATGACAACGTTGGCAAGGCGATTTTATATGCGAAACTTCGCACTGTAGCCGAAGACATAAAACTGATAGACAAGTTGGAGTGGCCGACGTGTTGGAGCGCGGTCGACGCTACATGAGAGGGTGTCCAGCTAAACATGGGGGTCGGCTCGGGTCCACCGAGTGACCCACAACACCCACACTACGCGTATTAATATGGTGTGTAGATGATGGAGAAAGTCATCCAAGGAATCATTCAATGATCAAGTAAAAGAATTGGAGCACCACGAGCAATACCAACAGCTCATTGGTGGAAGAAGCACAATAATGGTGAATGAGGATGAGTGTGGGTCGAGTCGGATTCATAACGTGCAAGGTGTGCGGAAATCTTCCACAGGGTGTCCGCACCGCAGGACGGGTCGAGTCGGGCAGCGCGCAAGTCAAGTTGAGCGATGGATGTTCAGTGCATGCAGAACTTCTCCGCAGGGCATCTGCAGTGCAGGTCGAGTCGAGCAGGGTGTCTACACAAACTAAAATTCAGTTCATAAGTCATTCTGGGAGCATCGTAAGTTGTAATTGAGTGCCGAAAGTTGCAGCAGGTGCGTATTGACGGGCCACATCTAACCACATAGATGGGAGGCGGATTGGACACACAAGGAGCTCGTGGGAAGATCTGAACTGAATTACAGTGCCGACCCCAGTGACCCGGTAGCACTTGGGCAGACTTATGCAGAAAATTCCCAAGGTGAAATTTAATGTTGTATAATGATTGTTGTGGGCTAGTTTGATGGTTGACAAGCCTTAAAGCTTGGTCAAAAGGCTAACTTGCCTTGCCAAGGAGAAGAATTGGCTTTTGCTGGATTGGACTTATATCATTTCATATTTATGAAACATATTATCTGGCAGACTCATTATTAACAGGGAGTTTCCCCTCCCTTGTATGTATGGGCGTACAAGTGGCTATGATAATCATGGTTATGTTTATTTCCTCATATAAAAAGAATATTTGCTTAACTAATTGAATAAGTGTTGCTAAAGGCGTAGTCTATATACTTGAGTATTTGGAAAAAGAAAAAGTACGGTAGTGTCGCACCCGTCTATAGCGTAGTTGAAAGACACCAAAGGTATAGGGGTGTGACAATTGGTATCAGAGCCTACTGATTCCACACTTTATCGAAGGAGGTTTCAGGGGTTCCTTATCATTAGAAGAAGTAGGAACATAGTTGCAATGTTGCGTTGAACTTAATTATTGAGCAAGGATACAGTTGCAAGATTGCAAGGGGTATTGAAGCTTAATGGGTGAGTCTATTTCAATTGAAATAGACCTTATGTAAATTCAAAGAAGAGTACTGGGATTTGCAGAAAAGGTGGATGAATGGGAAAAGGAAGTTTGTGAGACGAAACAAGCCCTTGATGCATTGCGCAAGGAAGGGATTTCTGACAAGAACAGACTTGAATTCTTTTGGATTATAAGGAAGATGGATACTCTTGTAACAATTGTAGAGAAGGGAAGAGAAGAGTAAAGAAATTTCAGTGATGAACTTCTCAAGCTTAGAAACCTTGGAAAGAGGATGCATGGTGGCATAAAGCGCACTATGGTTGAACCCAAGAATGTTGGGAATGTAGTTGAAGAGAAGGAAGAACTTGGTAAACAAGTTGAACCCAAACCAAGCACATTACAAGCATTACAAGTTGATCCACACAAGGATGTTGCAGATGTAGAAGATGTCAAGGATGAACTTGACAAACAGGTTGGACCAAGGCCAAGCACATTGCAAGCATTAGTGATGGATGATTCTCATGAGGATGTTGTAGAGATGGAAGAGATGAAGGAAGAACTTGTGACACAAGTTGAACCAAGACAAGACACATTGCAAGCACTGGTGGATAAACCACATGGAGATGTTGAAAATGTGATTATGATAAAGGAGGAACTTGATGAGCAGGTGGTACCAGGATCGAACACATCAAAGGAATTGATGAGGATGGAGGACACCCACTTGAGGAGTATTCATGGAGATATGATTTGTGTTTCATGGAAGCATAAGGAATATGAACCGCATATGGGGATGAGAAAGAATATGGCTTCTTTTCCAACACCATGGATGATCTATCCTTGGATGCCTATGGTGAGACCTTGTACATTGGAGGAACAAGGAACATGGAATGTTGCAAACCTTGATGGGACAATTTGTGACCTTACACTAGATGGTTAAAATTCCCTAGACAAGGGTGGAACTTGATGACCTTTGTGATGGAAAGGGTCATGCTTAGCCACATTGAATGACAAGTGTCCAACATGACCTATAGACTACCTTGGTGGTAGGGCACGTTGGTGGAGTGGACTTCTTCATGGCTTCAACCAAGATGGACCTCTTGGCAGATCTTTAGTGGGGGAGTAGCCTTGAAGGAAGTACTCATAAATGATGGATGAAGGTAGGAGTGAGTGAGAGCACTTCAGCTCCACATATGTATGCACATGATGATGATGAGAGTTGAGTTTAGTTCACTTAGATGAACACACGAGCAACCAAAATCATGGAAATGGAATACATGGAGATCTTTTATAGATGGAATGATGGGATGTTGTTCACCATGAGAAACTAGGACATTAGTTGGATGAGCAGCCTATGAGACAGTCATATGATTTGCAGGGTGAGAACTTGATATGGCACTCATGGCCAACACAAGTACACTTGCCAACGTTTTGGATATGATGAGGCATGGGAGTTCATGATGGAGATGCCTTGGTGGTATGCACTTGGGCATGGGTTGAGTCTACTTGACTTAGCCACACTTTTTACTTGATTTGATGAGAGGGATACCTCTTACTTTTGATGATGCTTGGAGGATGAGATTAATTTTCATACGAGTAGCACATGGATTAGCATCATGGAAAACATGTTGTGGATGAGATGGATACACTTCATGGACCCAAAAAATGGCATTTTGGATGAGATTGAGTCTTGACAGAGTTGAGGGATGTGACAGATTGCAGAAGGAAAAACTAACGCATGGTATGAGGATGGACATTCTCATGATGAGGACGTATGGTTGGATTTATCGCCCAAATAGTTCGAGTTGTGGAGCCACGAAGTGTGCAGAGTTATGCTAGATACATGGCAGCTTTTGTTATGTTGAGTTCGTTGGAGTACTTGATGCAAAATTTCACATGACATTGATGATATGTGATGGGTTGACACGATATATGTTGCAGCAGCATGTGACCTTGTTAAGGAGATTAACTTCCCACAATGGTATAACATGTGATGATTGTGGCAGATGTGTTGATGATCATGGAATGAGAAGATATTTCATGGACATGAACCTTGATGGTTTATGCGATGATGTTACGACAATATTGTGCGATGACACTTTGCGATGAAAGTCGCGACGATACTTTGTGATGATATGATGCGATGATGATAACACTATCGGGGACGATAGTCATGCTTTAAGTGGGGGACTATGTAAGGCCCACACTTCATGAGGCTCTTTCAACACAACGGGCATGCCCACCGGGATGTTTGGAAGTGTTCGGGCATTGTGCGACGATACAGGCGAAACGTCGCACTGTAACCGCATGGGCGCGGGTGTGTAGCGGCGAGCGGCACGGGCATGCGTTATAGCGGGCACGTCGCACTGGGCCGACGACGACATTGGCAAGGCGACGTTATATGCGAAACGTCGCACTGTAGTTGAAGACATAAAAATGACGGACCAGTTGGAGCGGCCAACGTGTTGGAGCACAGCCGCCGCTACATGAGAGGGCAGACATCTAAACATGGGGGTTGGCTCAGGTCCACTAAGTGACCCACGACACCCACACTACATGTATTAATACGGCGTGCGAATGATGGAGAAATTCATCCAAGGAACTATTCAATGATCAAGTAAAAGCATTGGAGCACCACGAGAAATACCAATAGCTCGTTGGTGGAAGAAGCACGATGATGATGAAGGAGGATGAGCGTGGGTCGAGTTGGATTCATAACGTGCAAGGCGTGCAAAAATTCTTCCGCAGGGTGTCCTCACCACAGGACGGGTCGAGTCGGGCAGCGCGCAGGTCAGGTCGGGCAACGGATGTGCAGGGCATGCGGAACTTCTCTGCAGGGCATCCGCAGTGTAGGTCGGGTCGGGTAGGGCATCTGCATGAGCTGAAATTCAGTTCAGAAGTCATTTCGGGAGCATCGTAAGTCATAATTAAGTGCCGAAAGTTGCAGCATGTGCATATCGACGAGCCACATATAACCACATAGCTGGGAGGCAGATTGGACACACAGGGAGCTCATGGGAAGGTCTGAATTGACTTATTTTGCCATCCTGAGTGACCCGAGTGACCTGGTAGCACTTGGGCAGACTTATGCAGAAAATTCCCAAGGTGAAATTCAATGTTGTATAATGATTGTTGTGGGCTAGTTTGATGGTTGATAAGACTTAAAGCTTGGTCAAAAGGCTAAATTGCCTTGCCAAGGAGCAGAAGTGGCTTTTTCTGGATTGGACTTATATCATTTCATATTTATGAAACATATTATCAGGCAGACTCAATATTAACAGGCATTTTCCCCTCCCTTGTATGTATGGGCGTACATGTGGTTATGATAATGGTGTTTATGTTTATTTCCACATATTGAAAGAGCATTTTCTTAACTAATTGAACAAGTGTTGCTAAAGGTGTAGTCTATATACTTGAGTATTTGGAAAAAGAAAAAGTACGGTAGTGCCGCACCCGCCTATAGTGTGGTTGAAATACACCAAAGGTATAGGGGCGTGACACACAGTAAATAGTGACCATGTAAGTTAACGGTAGTTAAGAAGTCTTTATGTGAAGGATGACTATTCCTAAACAAAAAAAATACCCAATAACTTCTGAGGTTGAACACCATTTAAGGTGAGACTTTATCATAATTAGTTAAAGCGATTTTGTGTGAGAGTTATCTAAGAATCCCCAAAGTCAGAATTTCGATACTGACTTGACCGAAAATTTAGATATTTTATGTTGTATTTAAAAAATGGTTAGGTTATGTTCTAGTTGTAAATTGGTTGAAAAAAATCAAAATTAAGCCCATTAAAATTTTCAATTAAACATTTTATATCATTCTACCTAAAAATTCCCAAAGCACCTAAAGGAAATCTTTAAAAATATTGCCTGTTTCATCTATAGGGAAGCACTACATCATAGATATCATGGATTTTGAAATGAAACTCCATAACCACATCCTAAAAATGAATTTATTTAGTTTTTATTTATTATATATAAATAAATATTTGATTGCACATTACAGGAATCAAAATCAACCTATGTAAAACCTTGTATGATTCCCAGTTCCAAGACAAAGATACTTCATTATATTTTAATAAAATAAGGACTCTTTTCTTGTAAAAGTTTTATGACATCGGTAATTGATCTGTTATATTTTATTTTCAATGTCATATTATAGTGATGCATATTTATATCTTATTTCTTAGTAATTTAAATATGTGATATAATTGTAAAAAATTAAGGTTATCAAAATTTTATTAATATAAATATTTAAATGTGATTAAAAAAAAAAATACTAAATAAAAGTGAATTTGGTTAACTCAAAAAAAAATTTATAAATAACTTAAAAAGTAATTATATTTTAAAAATAAAATAATTATAAAATAAATTTTTAAATGGAAATATTTAATTTAAATGAAAGTGAGTTATTTAATTGATATGGTAATTTTTCCATCACTTGAATGTTAACATTATTAATAATTTTATTATCATGCTTTTCTTTTCTTTAATAATAAGTGTGTAAACATTTTCCCCGTTTTTAATTTGAAACAATAAGTAAACACTCTTCACTCTTGATTTGAAGGAGTATTGTAAAACCAAGATGTGAATACTTGTTTAATGTTAGTTACTTTTATTTACATCACTCGGTAACTCATAAGTTTGAAAAGTATGGTAAGAAAAGCTTTATATTAAGTAGATGTATGAAAATTAAAGAATGATGAGATGACTTTTTATTATTATGCTTTTCTTTTCTTTAATAATGAGTAAGTAAACATTTTCCCCATTTTTAATTTGAAACAAAAAGTAAACACTCCTCACTCTTGATTTGAATGAGTATTGTAACACCACAATGTGAATACTTGTTTACTGTTAGTTACTTTTATTTACATGATTTTGTAACTCATAATTTTGGAAAGTATGGTAAGAAAAACGTTATATTAAGTAGATGTATGAAAATTAAAGAATGGTGAGATGACTTAGAGGGTCACACTTGTGGACCAAGAAGATTAAACTAACAATTGCATCTTATGTTGCAAAGGGAACACCTTAAAGCAAGAGCTTAAAATTTTTTACGCAAATTTATTTATTTTATTTTCACTGAAGTTTTATTTTTTTTATAAATGTTTTGTTTTCATATAAAGTTTTAAAATAAAAGTATTGTTGTCTATCTTTTCTAGACATATTCATTCATAAATTGTTAGTTACAATAATTTTGTTATGGTTAGAAAAGTTTTATGGTCATTTTGCATAAGGTGTGATGAAGGTTCCAAATATATTTTGTGTATCTATTTTTATGTTTATTATCTTTAATTATATAATTTAGTAAACCTCATTTGTTTTTAATTTTTTATTTCAATTTCTTAAAATATTTATTTTTTGAAAAAAATTAAAAAATTATATTTTTAATATACTTTCTCAATTATTTTTTGCTAATTATTTTTATTTGGAATATTTCATATCTTAATCAATTATTTTTATTTGAAATATTTCACAGCTTAATAAAAAAAAGTCAAAATATGATACTACTTTTCAAGAAAATTAAATCCAATTACTTGGGAACTCACAAAAGAGATACCCACATAACATCAGCTCAATTTGAATAACAATTAAGTGGGATAATGCATGAAAACATCACCTAAGTAACTAGAAAAACCTAAAATAAATTTCCATTTTATTAAGTAGAGGCCCTAGCTTCCCAAACACATGCAGAAATATACAATTCTATAAGAAATGAAGCAACTCCTCAATCTCAATACATGCTAGACTAGCATGAAAATCTTATAAGATTTCAATTCTATAAGAAATGAAACAACAACTCAATCTCAATACAGAACTAGAATTACAAACAGAATTTATCAGATTCATTGTATTGATTTTACTAACTTATAAAGGTTAACAAAATTGACAAATTCTCAAATCTCAAATCTTGCAACATTTAGCTCATTGAATTGATTTGAAAAAAATTGAGACAAGCTAGATGTTGGAGCTAGACCTCATGCATTTACCCCACTTTCATGGGTTGGTAAGGGGAATATTATTGTGAGGTAACAATGGCTTGGCATGTATTCTTAAGAGATGGAAACTGCATAATTTTCGGTATTATAAGTATCATGTTTTTTTTGCAAGAAAACAACATCATTGGATTGGGTACGTTTTTATAATGAATTATATTTTGTTTTATTTTTCTCACCTAAATCATAATAAAAGCATTTTTATTTATTTTGTATTCCAATCTCTACTTTTGTTTAAGGAAAGAGAAATAATCTCAAAAACATCATGGAAGAATCAGATCTGACCTGCATCATATTATTTGAGTTGGAGTTGTACTGCAAAAAAACATCAGCTAATTCGGGGATGTCCTAAATGTCAAACCTCAGTCATGAAGTTCATGATCATGGACATGCACATAAGTATCATGTTTTTTTTGCAAGAAAACAACATCATTGGATTGGGTAGGTTTTTATAATGAATTATATTTTGTTTTATTTTTCTCACCTAAATCATAATAAGAGAATTTTTATTTATTTTTTATTCCAATCTCTAATTTTGTATAAGGAAAGAACAATAATCTCAAAAACATCATGGAAGAATCAGATCTGACCTGCATCATATTATTTGAGTTGGAGTTGTACTGCAAAAAACCATCAGTTGATTCCAGGATGTCCTAAATGTCAAACCTCAGTCATGAAGTTGGTGATCATGGACATGCACATCCAAGTAATGAGAGGAAGAGAAATCAACTTAGAAAACTAACATGTCTTTTGATTGTTTTTCTCAAGTAACGAGAGGAAGAGAAATAAACTCAAAAAACTAACATGTCTTTTGATTGTTTTTCTTTGATCATGAGTATATCTAGTGGAATATACATAGAAGATTTGGGAAGATAATCTCCCCAAGAATAATGCCAAAAATAAGGTCATAATTAAATTGTAGAATTCAAATAGCTACATAGTTTCAAAAAAGGATTTTAATAATACAAATAATCATAAAATTTTATTTCGAAAGTACAAATAATTAAATAAAATTAATTATTCATGCTAAAAAATAGTTGGATATTCTACATGGTCAATCGTAGTCATTTATGGTTAAATGTTCACATCCATGGTCAACGATGTTTCCCCATGGTCATCCATAATTAACTTGAGTGAATCTTTGTCAAAAAAGTTCAACCATGGTCAACCATGGTCATTTGTTGTCAAACATGGTCACTACGTTAAACATAGTCAACATGGTCACCCATGGTCACTTTTATTCCACCATAATCTATCATCTAGATCTTTTGTCAACCATGATAATCATGGTCTAGCACAACCACTTGCACTTACAATTTACTTTCATAACATTAATAAATGTGATATCAATCACATTTACTAATATAATAGTAATATTAGATATTTAAATCATTGCTATAAAGTTCTATTGTATTTAAATTATTATTTTTTAATCAAATTATAGTAAATTTTGATTATAATAAGTTCATAGTTTATCTCATAAATCTGATCTCTGATCTGATCTTTTGATTATCATTAGTTAAATCTTAAAATTCCATATACACATCTTTTCAAAATTAACATGAATGAACACTAACTATGCTACTTGTCCAATATGTATCATGAAACAAGCATGAGATGTATAAAAAGTTCAAATTCTAAAGGCTTTAAATATCTCCCTATCTAAAGGCATGTTTGATGATACAAATAGGTATGTTTGAAAAAGCTTTGAAAACATTTTTTTCAATATAAAATGAATAAACCATTATGTTTCATAGTCTTCAAACTCCTTAGAGACATTTGTAACCTTAGCCCTAGTAGTACCACCTCCAAATTATCTCCTAGATGCCAAACCAGCTCCAAGTTTGTTACTGCTAAACTACTACTGAAAAATTAAGCACTATTACAAAAGTTAGGAAGCTCAAAGACCCTCACAAAAACTCTCAATAAGAGGTGTGAGATAGATATTAAGGGGAGGGTTCTCTTTATAGAAAAGTGTAATGGTTTAGGGAGGGAAATTCCTCCCTTTTTTATAAAAATCAACTTATAAATCTATTTCAAATCCATCAATCAAAAGGATATATTCATAAATTGTAGAAATTAGAAGGCATGTGAAGAATAGTGGCCACACTATTATTTGTTCTATGCTTTTGAACTCTCATTCATTTTTGTGGAAATCTTATCATTAGTTTCTTTGGTGGTAAAAAATTTTCTTTTCCATCTTCAATCTAGACTCATATATAAGGCTTTCCATAGTTCTTCACAATTTTGTATGGTAAAATTCTTATACATCTTTTAACTTTTTAATTTGAATTCTATCATATAGGGCAGGAATGAAATCCAGATTTAGCCCAAACCAACATGTTACTTTACCATAGGTACAAATATTCCCATTTCATCATTGACCCTTGTAAGTCGAATATCAAGTTGTGGATTGATTATTTCTGGAAAACATATTGATTTAATCAATATCAACACAATAAATATAATTATATAAAGAATGGGAAATGTATAGTTATGGAGTCTAGTCTTCAATGTGATATTTATAGATGGTTGTTTTGTGTTTATAATGGTTATGTGATGAGAGAGTGAAAATTAATTAGGATGTTTTGAAATGTATAACCAAATATAGTCTTCTATTTGTTGCTCCACTTAATTTGAAAAGGTTTTTATTCAAGGCTAAGTGAATGATATAATAGACTGGTAGAAGCATCAGATGGTATTGTTTTCTTCTTGTGATAGAAATATCGAAATGTTTTTCAGAAAAATATAATTCTCTTCTAGTGAGAAGCAGACTTGTTTATAAAAGCATGGTAATTTCTTGTTTTCATCCCCCGACATGGACATACAAAATGATAACGTAATATATGTAATGAATTTTTATAGGAAAAATAAATGAATCAAATAAGGAATTTATCAAGATACATAGCTCAGAATAAAATAATGTACAAAGAGGTTTACTTTGAATTATTCCAAAACATATGTGGTAATATTTTCCAAATTCCACCTACTATTCTAGAACCAACCGAAGTAGTGTTCTATTGTTGTGTTTTTTCTTACCATTTTTTTGTGATTGTAGTTGTGTTTCCTCCAATCACCCCACTCAAGTACTTCAAACCATCAAATATTTCAAGGTTCTCAGTTAATTGGTGATATACTTAAGGCTCAAGCCCAAAATCTTGTCCACTTGTGTTGGCTTCAGTGTCAATGCCAAAATGTGAAAATTTTCTCCAAGGTGAGGGTTTAGGAGCTGAAAGTTGAGTATCCATTGATTGAGCACTAGGATATTGGAGCCCTGGAAGTCCTTGTGCAACCAATATAAATGATAAGCTGGAGTTGTTCGTGCTTGGGGTGAGAATCACGATGATGTCGCCACTAACATTGAATTAAATGACTCATTAGCATAAAATTTCTAAGGCCAACCTAATTGATGTTAAATAAAACAAGAAAGTAGCAAGATACCACTGCGTGCTTATACTTGAATTCCACCGGTGAGGTTGCATAGCCGAACAAGAGGAACAAAAAATTCATTACTCCCTATGACAGTGATTTTAAGGCAGGAATGCTGTAGTAAAATGTAAGAATATTAATTCTAATGGATTAACATATATAATAAAAGAAACCATGATTTTTCAAAGGATATATTCTCAGTTGAATAAAAAAACAAAAACCTATTTAGAAGAATATCAAGTGTTTACATTTTTCAGTAAACATTTGTATTAACAAAAGGCACGAAGTATATAGTTATTTAGTGTGTTGTAATTAGGAAGGACACATGAAAAACTCTACTCCGTAGGCCCTGTTGTTCCGATGAAAAGTGTATAGTGTCATCTTTAGGGTTGGGAGGAAGTCTCAATGGATCATAAGTGGAGGTGTTCTTAACTTAGATTTTCTTGGAATTAAAATGATGAATTTGATACCGACGCAAAAATGTAAATGGTGTTTGCCTACCTTGGCTGGAAAAAGTCCCCTATCTTGTAATCCAACACAATGGACGAATTTCCCATATGAGAATGATGTTTCCAACTGAATCTAGTGGCTTTCATCTTCTAACTTTTCAACGGTGTTTTCCAACTAAGTCTGGTGGCTTCCATATTCATACTTTTCAATATATCTAGACAGTGAAGAATCTACTTATTAATAACTTCGTAGGAAAGAGTGGCCTTGAAATTTCTAAACTACTAAAATTTTCAACCAACATAATTCATCTCTTCTGATACTAGATTTTTTGATGGAAAATAGAGAATTTTCTGCACCATATTTCATAAGAAACTCAACCAAATTCATATTAAAAAAAGTCTTGAAAACCTCATTGTAGAAATGGAAAAATAAGCTCTTTTTCTAACCAAGTTCGACAAAGAAATGGATTCATGGGGTTCCAAAGCTATTCCCATCTTCCTAAGATAATGACTATAGTGTGAATGCATGCAATCATCTCAATCAAAATGAAAATCAATACTACTAAATAAGAATCCAATAAGATTTGAATTTAAGAAAACAAAATGTGTGTGTACAAATATTATTACATCATTGAGGTCTGCAACACCATGCCACGAAAATGAACATGGACACCCATGCTCCACAACTGTTCAATCAAACCAACAAAAGTATCTTAAAACTAAAAATAGTGCCCTCATATTTTTTCCCAGTGAGCCCACATACAGACCCAAGCTTTGATAAATTTAATGGGAATATGGAGCGATATTGAAACATGTGTTAATGAATAGTATAAACCACAAGTTTTTCCACGACAAATTTATTCTTTGTACATACTTCGGGGATGTCTTCGAGCTATGACCTCCATGTAGAATTGTTGCAGCTTTCTTTGCATTTACACGAAGATGAGTAACTCCTCCTTCTCTAAGATTTTCCAATAGAAATGACGCTAAAGCATTTGTGTGGCTTTGAGACAGCAGTTCGACCATTTTTTTTGAAGAAATTGTTAATTTTATATCCTAAAATTTTTTTGAACTCTCTGTTTGAAACATGTGATTCGTGACTGCAACATCTAGTATGGTGTGCCTTCTCTGTATTTACTCTTGAGAGATGAGTATACCTGGAAATTGTAGCATTTTTCTAGGAAGATCCGTTGGAGAGGAAAGGAGAGGTAAGGCCACGAAGAAGTTAAGTAAAGCTTCTCAAGCGACGACTCCTGCACCATGGGGGATTGTGGGTGCAGGGCCGGCGAGGCACCGCCTGTTATCCTGGCGTTGTTTACACTCGGTGGTGAGCACGGGTTATATTTCAATCAAATTTTGGAGCAGATGTTACTTAAGGGATAAACAATAGAGATAGATGTGATGAAAATGATAGACAATTCCCTAACCAATTTCAAAAATGACACCTTCATTGTAAAAATATGTACTAGAACCCATGATTTTAGAATTCAGTCACATGGGAGGAGGCTTTTGATTATCTCAATCCTTTGCTCAACTCTAGAGTAGAAAGAAAATTAGATTGATATGTTTTGCAATGTTTCCTTGTTTTTATAGTCTTCTACCCAAATTTCAACATCAACATTAAGAACAACGTGAGAAGAAAAAATTTGGAAGGCTTTCTTTCAAACTATCTAGGAAATCAGAAAACAACACCAACACAAGCCTTTTGTCATGAGAGTAGTGATGTGAAGCCCCAAAAAATATAGGCACACATTTATCACATAGATGAAATTCAAAATACGTAAATGGACTTTCCTATAATATCCCAACAAATAGTTGATGGCTAATCATTGATGACACACTTGCCTCAAAAGCTAAAATAGGAGCAACAACCTTGAAGCATAAGATATAACCAGAAACAATCAGAAGCTTGTTAAGCTTGCATTAGAGGATATTTCAATCTAAAAGTGCTCATGAAATTTTTATATTATTTCCATGTCGTAATATGTAAACCAATCAAAACGCTTTAAATTTAAAAAGAGTTACATGTAAATATTTTGGAGTGAAAAGAAGAAAAACTATTTTTTAATTGTATTTTTGACTTATCTCCTTATAGGTTTACTCAAATTTCAAGTTTAAAAACTAGTTGGATGCAAAATTAAATTTCACATCCAAGGAGTACCCATTATGCATACTTTTGAGAAGATCCACCTTGATAAAAATTGCATATACATTAAAAAAATGTTTTTCAACACGTTTTTTATTATATCTGCAATTTTTATCAATGTGTGTGTTCTCAAAAGTATGCATAATGGGTACTCGTTGGATGCAGAATTTAATTTCGCATATAAATAGTGTCTAAACTTTAAACTTGAGTAAACCTAAGGATATAAGTCGAAAATAAAATTGAAAAAAGTAGTTTTCTTCTTTTCCCTCCAAAATTCATAACTCTTATTTTATTATTTTAACTATTATTTTATTATTTTTCCTTAGGAGGCCTCTTTTAGGCTGAAATTTCCTCCAATGATTATTCATATTTTTCTGGTATAGTAACTTGGAATGGTAAATCCATGGCACGTTTCGTCTTTGTAGTCACGAATAATTAATTCAATTATGCTAGTCTTGCAATGGTACTTGTGGGTTAGGACATTACCATGATCCAAAGCATCTTCAACTAGGTTAAATTTGTAAGCATTTGTTACTTGAAAAAGAAGAATATTGACTCCACCCCAACTCATCTTCATCACACAAATCGAAATGTGCATTGATGGCTTCACACAAATCAAAACGTGCATTGATGGCTTCGGCTGAGAGACTTGGGAAATACTTGAAGAAGCATGAAATAAGTTGTTATTCCAGCTGCTTTGCTTTTATACTTCCCTTTGCTTTTCTACTTCATCCTCTGAACTCCAGACAACAAGCAGCGTCGATGCAAAAATGTTAATACTAGGTTGATGTTACCTAGAAAGCAACAACAACTGATAACCCAAGTTGCAGATGCATCCAAAGGACCTGTAATTCTTGTGATTATGTCAGGGGTCCTTTTGATATTTTATTTGCTAAGAATAATGACAATATTTAAGGTAGTATCTAGGTGGGATATTGAGGAGGAGTTTCCATTGCAGATGTGATATTTGGAGAATACAGTCGAGGTAAACAATGATAAAGATATTAAAAATAGTGATGTTCCAACCAAGAATTGAACTTGTGACCGAAGATGGACTCTCCAAAATAAAAAATACTTAAAGATCCTCTGCCATTGAAGCCAGGGATCATCAATTGCCAAAAAAAAATCAAAACTCAATTCCACAATTCCTAAAACAGATTGAATCAATAAGCCTTTAAAGCTGGATGAAGGCTATAAGAGGAAAGGATACACACGCCTCAATCAAACATAAGCTTTAAATGACTATATTTATTTGGAAAGAAAATGGAGACTGCATACTTAATCGTTTAGAATGAAAATCCCAAGATCATTTACTTAGGGATTTCAAATAGCTCACGAAAATATTGACTCTATAGTGGCCCTTGGAACAACTTTAAAGAAATAAACTAATAAATCTGATTCCCTTACGAATTTGAAACCTCATACCTCTGCCTCTACATGATTAGCAGTGAAAACATTGCTGGAAAATCACTCGCTACAGAAACAACCTGTTACACGTTGGCCACTAGGAAGAAAATCACATGCTGATCATTAATTTTCTTTGAAAATTTTGTGGCCGATCGAATATTTTCGCTCAGATAACGAAATCTACTAGAGCATTTTCCTTGGAAAATCGTAAAATCATCCACTCGAACTGGGAAAGAAGATATTCTTCCACTACTTCCGTTCAAGACTGAAAAAATAGTTCGCATCCTACAATATCTGGGTGTATTTATAAAAAAGAACATGAGAAAGGTGACACTCTAAGAATAAATCGAAAATGGAAAATAAAGCTCCAATAACTACAAATTCATATGGCACAAATTTCCAAATTTAGAAACCTGAAAAGCCAAAACCACTTCTATAATGCTGAAAAAAGAATCAACATGCAAAATTTTGGTAAATTTAACAAAGTGATATTTTAAGACACAGTATTGAACAAAATAATCCCAATTTGACCCAAAAAATAAAAACGAGAATCCATGGAGATCATGAATTATCAACGAAATCGTTTCAAATTGGAGAACTCCATGAATTTACCAGCAAATTTAGCAGGAAGACCACATATGTACTTCTGATTGATTCAACCATCCCATAGTTTCTAAGAATTCAATGAAATCCTCGGCCTTCATCAAATCCATCATGGATTCCTGCCATCAGGCGAGTAATCCTCCAGATTTTCTCGCATAGATTTGATAAATCATTTAAACTTCTGTGTGTGCCATTTAATCGTTCTGTTCTATGCCGCTCCTATTTTCCACTCTCAGTAACCTAGAGAAACATAAATAGTGTGAGAGCCTCGGAAGTGAAAAAAAAAACCCTATATTAGGGATTAAAAATTTCCAGATTCCTAAATGATGCTCAGAGTATGGACCTGTAAGAATTCACAACAGTCGTATTAGGAGAGGGCCAGTGGTCAATATTTTTAATCAGGTCCAATTGAAAATGGAATCCCAAGTGGAAAGAATAATACCTAGTCACAACAAAAACCAATGGTAGTCAATCCATAGATGCAGTAAGTCAAATAATGGGATGGAATAAGAGAGCTTACCTGTGCATAAGCTAGATTGAGGGAACGCTGAATTACATCATCTGCAACAACAAAACAAGCTAAATAATCAAAAATGTCAGACCTGAATTCATAGAATAGAGTGGAAAATAAAATGCATACGACTCTCAAATCATTTGTTACCTGTTTCAAAAGGTGAGTCAACTCTGGTGCACAAACTCCTAAACCCTAGTTGAAATGGATTAACTGAGAAAAATCCCCAATGTCTTCTTTATTAACCCTTCTACTTGACCAAGGATTCGTTGTGGGAAGTGAAATTGTCAAATAATTTTGGTACCTGTTTCGAAGTGTGCATCAGCTCTAGAGCACAAACTCCTAAACCCTAATTGAAAGGGATTAACCGAGAGCCTCGATGTTCTCTTTACTAACCTGTGTACTTGACCAAAGATTTGTTGTAGGAAGTGAGCATATTAGATTATTCGCTGCAAAAAGTGAGAATATTAGATTGGTAACAGAGGTAAACCACAATAGCCCACGTGGTGTAGAACAGTCGGTGATGGGGTGCACTGTTAAGGCACTCCGTTCTGTAAGGTCACCGGTTCGAAACCCGTGGGTGGCATGGGAGGAGAAAAAGTGGAAAAAATTAGGATTAGTCTAAACAAGAAAAAAAAAAACAGAGGTAAACCACAAGTCAAGTAAAAAAAACAAAAAAAACATTCAAACCTAATGGAAAAATCTAGACATGTAACAAAAATCATTAAACACCTCCAATGTTGAGAGTGGCAGCAATAAAAACAAAACTTGACTACCAGGATCAAAGGACAAGTTGTTTGTGAAATGGTGTGCAGAGACCATGCGAGTCTTACTGAATCCCATAATGAAAATTCTTGACCACCTCAATGCCAGACTCTCTCACCAAAAAAATTTGGTCTAGAGAACCCATGGATAAACTCTAGATACGACTTGTGGCGACCTCTTCAACTCCTCTCAAAATTATGTTTTGGTTAAACAAACTGGCGCAAACCAAGAAGTTAGTTGAAACTTCAAGGGTGGTATCCAACGGTACAAGATGTTTCAATCATCTAAAGATTGATCTAATGCTGCAATTCAGTACAGAGTGGCAGCCAAGGGAGTTGTTTTCAAAGAGAGTTGTTTTCAAAGATTCAAAGAGAAACACCTTACGACGTAATACAAGTTTTTTTTTTTTTTTTTTTTTTTTTTTTTTTTTTTTTTTTTTTTTTTTTTTTTTTTTTTTTTTTTTTTTTTTTTTTTTTTTTTTTTTTTTTTCCAGAGATTTGAATTAGTTATCAGTTTCTTTTCCTTCCTTCCTTCCTAGAGTGGGACAAAAACCCCATCTCATTGGAAAATCGGAAAAGGCTGACTGGAGGGTTAAAGGATTAAGGAAAGAAGAAATGAGGAAAAACACAAAACACTGCGACAATGACACACTTCTTTACTGAGGAGTCCTTGAGCTAGAATTAGAGCCAGTGGGACCCTTGGATTGATCTATGAGTGTACAATACTGAACTATACTGGGTTAGTCTTAAGGTTCAGCTACACGTTACCTCATTACTAGATGACAAAATATATGGAAGGAAGAAGCTCGGGGGGAGATCATATGCAATAGCCAGTCTCATGCCTGGGTGGTGAGATTTTCCTAGCGAAAAATATTTGCAGTGAAATTAGAAAAAAAATAATTAATTATGAAAAGTGTATCTCTCTTTTTACTATGAAAGAATTATTTTCTCTCTATATGATAATATTATGAGGAAAAGAGATTGTAACGAATGTGACAACAGGCTAGTGGTGATGAAATTTTTATTTCTTTTAAAGAAAATTTTCTCTAAAAAATTCTAGAAACCAAGAGGAAGGAAAATGGAAGAAATTGGTTACATTTGGAAGAATTAATTTACCCCTGAATCAAATTTCTGAGTGGAAACTGTGCGGGAAAGGAAGAATTAATATAAGAATGTGAATATGTGAATGTAGGATGAGTCGGTGAGATTAATATTTTAGTAACATACAATAATGTGTTCGAAATATATAGTAATGAGATTGTTTATAGGGTTCGGTTTAGCCTTGGATTTTTCAAGCGTGAGCTCACTTAAGGTTGTCTGGGAACCCATTCAGTTAACCTTAGTAACACACTCGAGGGAAACAGATAGGTCCTAGTAAAAGCAAGGTCCCAGCCGCGGCTAGGTGTGAGGCGGAAGGACTATGAGGTAAATGAAGGCCTTGTTATGTACATGTCTAGAAGAAAATAGAGGAAAGAAAAAATTCCCAGAATATGTTTTAACCAAGAAAGGCTCTGAAATGTAACATTTACAAAATATTATGCATAATCCTATAGCTTGTAACCGAAAATTCTAGAGTGGAAGCACTATCATAATAATGGAACAATCACCCTCGTTGGAGGTTTTTCCATGACTAATAATCTATTGCATAAACATCAATTGGCTCTTAATATAATATTGTTGTTTCAAGATTTCATAAGAACATACAAAAAACTTTATTAGTTAAACACAAGAAAAATCTTCTGCTAAGATTTTATAGGATAAATAAAACACCGTATACATTTATGGAAGAAATAACCACAAAGTACTTGTGAAAAAAACTATATTATAATAGTAAGGGACAACCACAATGATACATGTTCAAAACTGTAGGCATAATTAACAACACAGTTCAAGTTCGAAACGAGGGTTTAGAAGTTTGTTATACATTAATTTAATGACCTTACTCAAGATTCGAACCGAGGGTTCGGAAGTTTGTTATACATTAATTTAATGACCTTACTCAAGAGTCGAACCGAGGGTTTAGACCCTGCATCGTACAAAGATATGAGACCAAGATGTTGGTCTGTAAAAAAAAAAACCAAATGACCACATACTATGTCTGTAAAGTTCAAATTAATTCAAGATCTCTTGTGAACAAGAGTGTCTTGAGGCTATATAAACACTTAACCGATGCTCAAACAAACCCCAAACTAATTCTTTCCAATGAAAATGAAAATCTTCGGATTTTAAAACCTTGTACCTATACGAAGATAGAAAATGACCTAGAAGTGGTAGGCTTAAGCGTTAGAGAGGGTGGTATTAAAGCCATAACCCACGTAGAAGCAAGGATGCGCTCACCTGTTCCAGTATAGGAGATAGGAAAGAGTTAAGCTCTACCTCTGTCGAGACTTAAAAGGAGTTGACATTTAGTGGTAACGAAAGAAGAAAAGAAAGACCAGATCTTACTTGAGCACGATTGAATGTTCGGTGGGTTGTCGTCGAAAACTTGGAAAAATCATCATGTTCAGCCCCGAATGATTAAGATAATTAGGAAAATACTGTAGGTATTGTAAAATGAAAAATACATTACCTGGTTTTGGATCTGGATGGCCTTCTGGGACCTTGCTTTCAATGGAACTCCTATGATAGCCACCAAGAATTGGAACCTGAAAGGTTAAGGAATAGGGTTTAGAGCTATTGAGGGGCAATGAATCAAGTAAAGAATCAATAGGAAATAAGACAAAGTGGCCTATTGATCATCTGGAATTCTGGAGAAGCAACGGCCAAGCTGAACTTCTGCTAAACTCTCACACCTGACAAAAACTAGCGTGCACCAGACCTCCATTATTAGAATTCACAATGAGAGATTTATACAGGGTTTGTGTAGAGGATCAGTTACCAAAATATCACTGAATAATGAACATCGTAGATCGTGGATCGTGGAAGATGGATGGTGATCAAGGGGCCAAGTGGCATAGGTAGAATCAAATGTGACGTGTTTATATGTGAGAAGAAAATCAAAGCTATACCATAAAATGTACCAATATCACATGGCGTTGAGCTGTGAATTTAATGTGCTTTGGGGAGAGCCTTAGTGTGCCTCCACCTCATTTGTAATAGCATAAATAAGTATATATTGTAAACTATGAACAAATAATTGTTTCAAAACTTTAATGTTATATGTTATGACTTTTGGTTTTTTTTTTTTTTTTTGGTAAGTCAGCACCCATGGGGGATTGGAACCTATCGTATGGAGTGCCTTAACAAAGCACCTTTCACCATCGAACTAAAGTTCCGTGGGATGACTTCTAGATTATTAATATAATGGTTGTTTTTAAATTTTTTTCATATGCATATCAAATGGTTATATCATGTTTCCCTTGTGAGTATGAGTAGACATGTTACATGTACCTACTAAGTATATGATATGCATTTATAGTTTGGAAAATTTTCACATTGTTGAATTGTTTATTTTACATATATTTGTTTTGTATGTGGAATGGAGAAATTATAAATCCCAAATTCATAATATCAAAGTATAAATATAAAGGAGAGAAATTATATATATATATATATATATATATATATATATATATATATATATATATATATATATATATATATATATATATATATATATATCCACTGTTAGGAGTGTGTGTTTCTTTGGTAAAATTTTATAGGTTCAAGGATTAAAATATATATACCTTTATAAAATTTAAATGAAAAAATCTCATATATCAATTTAATATCTAATTTGGCCATAATATTAAAATTAAATTATCATTATTATCATTATTATTCTTTTTTAAAAACATTAAAAATGAATAAATAACCTTTTTTTTTTAAAGCTTGGCAGGACTACATCTTCATCATGTCCAATATATCACCCTAATCTGGGCAGGGAATTGAACCAATAACTTCACATCAAGGAGTGCCTTAATAGAGCACCCAAACTTAATTTTAATGTAGATATTAAAAATTAATTAAATATAATACTAATAAAAAAAATATTTCGAAACAAATGGATATATATATATACCAAGATTGAAAAAGCATGGGTTTCATGCCAAATAAAAAGATAGGTTTGTTGAAAAAAATAATGAAAAGAGAATCCACCAAACAATTTACATATCACAAAGATTGTCCAACATTGCATTGCATTTGTCCATTTATTTATTTTATGCCACTATAAATTTTACTAAAGTCGAGGGGTTGAGATTTTTATCAGTAAATTTTAGAGGTTGTCATTAAATCTTTTAGGGCTAAAATTTAAATTTCATTGTAAGTGAATTATAAATTTTAAAATTTAACCATAAATTGTACATGAATATTTAAATTATAAATTTTAAAATTTAACCCAGAATATATTAAAATATTAATTTATTTTTTTCAAGAGTGTGGGTCAAAAAAAATTATTATAATTTTATTTTAAATTATTATTAGTTATAATAACAATTAATAGATAAATTAAACAGAACAAAATTTTTAACAATAGAGATTTATCCCTATTTTATCGTGGAGATTCTTAATTTGTAAATAGGCTTTGTTATAATATCATGAGTCATTACTATGGCTTATCAATACTAGATGCCCAAAAAAACAAATCTCATTTCATATGATGCTTGCTCATATAAAATTTATTTAAAATTAATTAATTTAATTAAAAGAGTAACAATGACATAACTACTTTGGAAATAAATCTCAATCATTGATTTGTTTATACTACTATAAAAATTCTAAATTCTTTCATGGACGCTAAATCCATACCATCCACCTAATAGTTATTGTTAATTAAATTAAAATCCCTAAAACCATTCCAAAATATACACTTATCAAAATAATTAAATTTTAAAATTTTAAAATTAATGAAAATTTTGTTAAATTTCTCATGTAATAAAATATCTATTTTTAAAAAATATTAATTTAATTTAATGATTAATATATGTTTAATTTAAATTAAAAAAACAATATATTAAAAAAAATTTGAATTTTAAATTTAAATCAAAACTTTTAATCCCCGATGGGGGTGAGAATCCAGGAGCACATGGCAAACTGAGTCCCATGACTGCAAACAATTGGCATGTGGGTGGAGGAATGACCTCCCTGTCGTCTCGTCTGAACCAACGTACTGGGGGGTGTAAAGCCATTCATGTGAAACATCTTAATGTCTTGGCGAGTGTGGATTGAAAATATCTAAGGATCATGATGACTCATTGCTATGGAATTTGTGTTGGTGTTTCAGTTGAGTGTTGTGCTCCCGGTTGGTATTCTGTGAGCAAACGAAAGTAACAGAGGCGGATTTTCAAAGCAGGGTGGCAGTTGTCGAGCTTCCCCTATGACTCTTGGAAGTGTAAATTTATCATTATTCTTCTCCAAAGGTTCAGTGTTGTGCTCCCGGTTATTATTCTGTGAGCAAACAGAAGTAACGAAGGTGGATTTTCAAAGCACGGTGGCGGTTGTCGAGCTTCCCCTATGACTCTTGGAAGTGTAAATTTATCATTATTCTTCTCCAAAGGTGGTACCATGTGCTTCTCTGCACATGCACAATGCAACCTAAAGTGCTTTGGGTAAGTTGATATTTAAGTATGAGGGGTTTCCACAGTGCATTATATTAGATATCATTTTTGGGATTCAACTGCGTTAAGTAAGTCATTCCTATATGACCATTTCCATGAGAGGTAGTTGTAACTAACTAATTTCTCATTATTTTTGAATAGTTCACTTAGCACTCATTGCATCGAGTTTTGCTCACACAGGTGAAGAAGTGGGATTGAAACTAGTGAAATGAATCACATAGCGTCAATAATCACTTTTGGGGCTTGCACCCGATAACTAGGACTTCCCGGGAGCTCACCCATCCCAAAAATCCTCTAGCTCAAGCGCGCTTAACTATGGAGTTTTTCCCCACAATCAAGCTCACTTAGCTTGCTACCCCATTTAAAAAACCTTAGCAAGTATTGTGCCTCATGAACGATTCAAGTAGAGCTCCCTTTACTCTTTGTATTTAAGTATGAGGGGTTTCTGCAGTGCATTATATTAGATATCATTTTTGGGATTCAACTGCATTAAGTAAGTCATTCATCTATGACCATTTCCATGAGAGGTAGTCGTAACTGACTAATTTCTCATGATTTTTGAATAGTCCAATTAGCACTCATTGCATCGAGTGATGCTCATAGGGGTGAAGAAGTGGGATTGAAACTAGTGAAATGAATCACATAGTGTCAAATCGTCACTTCCGGGGCTTGCACCCGGTAACCAAGACTTCCCGGGAGGTTACCCATCCCATAACTCCTCCGGATCAAGCATGCTTAACTGTGGATTTTTTCCCCACAATTAAGCTCACTTATCTTGCTACCCCATTTGCAAAACCTTAGCAAGTATTATGCCTCATGAACCATTCAAGTAGAGCTCCATTTACTCTTTGTATTTAAGTATGAGGGGTTTCCGTAGTGCATTATATTATATACCATTTTTGGGATTCAAATGCGTTAAATAAGTCATTCATCTATGACCATTTCCATGAGAGGTATTCGTAACTAACTAATCTCTCATGATTTTTGAATATTCCACTTAGCACTCATTGCATCAGGTGATGCTCACAGGGGTGAAGAAGTGGGATTGAAACTAGTGAAATGAATCACATAGCGTCAATCATCACTTCCAGGGCTTGCACCCGATAACCAAGACTTCTCGAGAGGTCACCCATCCCAGAATTCATCTAGTTCAAGTGCACTTAACTGTGGAGTTTTTCCCCACAATCAAGGTCACTTAGCTTGCTACCCCATTTTCAAAATCTTAGCAAGTACTGTGCCTCATGAACCATTCAAGTAGACCTACCTTTACTCTTTTTATTTAAGTATGAGGGGTTTCCGCAGTGCATTATATTAGATATCATTTTTGGGATTCAACTGCGTTAAGTAAGTCATTCATCTATGACCATTTCCATGAGAGGTGGTCATAACTGATTAACTTCCCATGATTTTTTAATAGTCCACTTAGAACTCATTTCATCGGGTGATGATCATAGGGGTGAAGAATTGGGATTGAAACTAGTGAAATGAATCACATAGCATCAATCATCACTTCTGGGGCTTTCATCCGGTAACCAGGATTTCCCAGGAGGTCACCCATCCTGGTAAGTTGGTATTTTTGGTTACGCTGGAATTTAGAAGGTGCAAGTTGCTGGTCCACTAGACGTTGCTGGAGGTGGTATAGTTAGTGGTGTTGTTGGGGGTAGTGGTGGTTGTGCATGGGATACTCTATCTCAGGAATTTGGACCAATAATTGGCGTGATTTGTGTCTTAGTGGGTCTTTTCTTTTGTGTTGTGGGGATAGAAGAATTGCCTCCTTAAAGGTTACTATGGAGGTATGTTGGTGTGGCCTGCGAGAGACCACTTGGGGAGCTTTGACCAGGGGTGAGATTAACCTGTCCATTCTTTCTCTATTTTCTCAAGCTCTCGGTGCTCTGAAGGGCCGCCAACTCGAAGTGCACAATAGGTGGAGTGGCAGTAGCTGGGTTACTATGCGTGTTTTTTCTATGGAGTAGTTTGGGTGATGGGAGGTATGGGCTCTAGGTGAGGTGGTCTTGGCGATTTACAATGGGTTGGACCCTGAAGGTTTTCGGTGTTGAGATTCAACAAGATGATGAGCTTAGTGAAAAGAGTTGCCTTCACTAAGTGGGCCCGCAGGCTGTTTTTGGCGCAAGTCTATTTTTAGACTATGTCTATTTTTAGACATGATGATCATATTTCAAAAGTTGCAGGATGTTATTTGTGGATGGTTGATCAAGTTGGAAAAATAGATGAAATTATATTCTTATAATATTGGGCGAAGTCTATTTATAGATCATCAATCTAAAAATAGATGCATGTCGATTATTATTAGCTCTTAATAATAATCAGACTCTAAACAACAACTTATTCTCTTGGAGCACTGAGCCCAAAGGTACGTATGTGGTAATATCGAAGGACCGAGGAATTACGAATTCCTAAGTGGTTGAATGAAAGTTCATGGAAGGAGATTTAGTTAGAACTCATGGACAAAGAGTTATGATAGAGTTGGAAGAGTAGTTTATGGAGTTGTATTTAAGCCAATCCACAGACTCGCTGAGCGAATATCTAGTCTAACTGAATGATACACTAGTGAGAGTGGAGTGAATTAATTAGTTAATTAATTCACAAATAATAACTCATTAATCAACTGAACAATACAATAGTTAACTACAGTGCATGTTAGTTCCAGTGGAGACCTAATGGAGAGATAGGTGAAAGGGCAAGATGGACTATCTGTTGTGACTATAGTGATGCATTCATTGCATCACACACACATTGGAGTTGCCAATGAGGATTGCACAGTCAAGGCAAGGTTAATTCGAATTCATTTACAGCTATTATTCAGTAGGGATTTCACAGTGGAGGCAGGCTAGTAGGGGACAAAGATCGGTGCATGGATTTGCAGATTTTTCCTGATTAGTGTATGACAATTGGATTGTATTGAGAGCTTTATGTACTAAGCTTTGTATGAGATTTTCATATGATCTCCATGATACATAATATATGATAGTTTTGGTTTTCAGCTTCAGGCTTTCCCGTTAAACAACTGTGTTATGTGCGATTGTTTTTATTTATGCTTTAAATGTGTGTGCAATTAATTTTCCGCAAAAGATTAACAGTGGAATGATTCTGTATTTTTCAAGAAGTTAAATATTGTGAGATTAGGGGAATCTAGGATATATGCATGCTTAGTGCATATAATTTCTACATGGTATCAGAGCATTGTTAATTCTTGAAGATTGCAATTGTGAAGTATTGGTGAGTTTGTGCTGGTGGACAATTCGAATTTGCTACAGAAGATTCTTGGTGGAGAAGTTGAGTACACATTGAAATGGCTTTCAATGGGTTACGATTGGAGTATTCCCTTGATGGGAGCTTGAATTACATAGCATGGAAGGATAGGATGGAAGCAGTGCTGGAGGATAATGGACTGAAGGATTTCATTGATAGCGATGTTCCTAAGCCGAGATCTAGCGATGTTGCATTACTTGATGCATGGCAAAAGAAGACAGCAAAGACGAGAATACTTATGTTGGAAGGTGTGAAGGAACATATTTTGTCTAGCCTTCATGGGAAAGCCACTCCATTCTTAATGTGGAAGGATTTGACAGATTTTTTCCAAAGAAAAAGCGACCAGAGGAATTTGGCGCTTAAAGACAAGCTCAGAAAAAGAAAAATGGAGAAGGGCGACAATATTCCAAAATACCTCATGAAGTTTGTCCACTGCAAGGATGAACTGAGAAGTGTGGGGGTTACTATTGATGATGAAGACTTGGTGAGCTTGGCTCTCCTTGGGCTTCTGAAGAGTTGGCATAGCTACGAAGACTCTATCAATGGACGGGAGAAACTGCCGGGATGGGAGCGACTTTGGTTGGATCTTGTGCAGGAGGTGATAAGGCGGGGTACCAGGGATGGATCTTCATCGAATAATGAAGATGAAGAGAATTACGCTTTGGATGCCAAAGCAAGGAAAGGGAAGGGGAAGAAACATCCTTCAAAATCAGCTGCTAAAGGCAAGAAGCAGGATTTGTCCAAAGTGAAGTGTTTTCACTATCACGAACATGGGCATTTCGCCACTAACTGTCCACAGAAGAAGAAGAACAAGAAGGTTGTTGGAGCTGCAGCTGGAGAGGCCTTAGCCTCGCAATTTGAACTTGATTTCTCTTTGATCGCATGCTTGGTTTCAAGCTGTATGGGATCGGTGTGGTATCTTGATAGTGGTGCGTCTTTCCATATGATGGGAGACAGGGAGTTGTTTAGTGACTTGGAGGAGAAGGACCTCCAGATGCATATAGAGATGGGTGACAATGGTCGGTACAGTGTGACTGGAATTGGGACCATTACCTTTGAGGGGGAGTCCAGTAATCCATTCGTGTTGAAGAATGTTATGCATGATCTAGGTCTGAAGAAGAAATTGGTCTCAGTCACAATGCTGGAAGACAAAGGTTATGATGTTGTTTTCAGTGAGGGAAAAGCCTTCCTTCGACATAAAACAACAGGTCAAACCAAGAAGATAGGGGTTCAAATTAAGAATCTCTACAAGCTGGAGGTAGATGGTTGCACTGCAATGGTGGGCAACGTAGGAGAAGTGGTGAGCCAGGATGAGGGCGAATTATGGCATAGGATACTGGTCCATCTTCACCATGGCGCTTTTAAGATTTCACAGCATATTTCTACTATACTTTCCAAGGGTACTCTTGCACAGTTAGATCAGTGCAAGGGATGTACTATGGGTAATTTTGTGAAAACCACCTTTCATGAGAAGGAGAACCATGCTTCAATGATCCTGGAGAGAATTCATACAAACGTGTGTGGACCTTTCTCGGTTGCTTCGACAGAAAAACACATGTATTATGTTATATTTTTTGATGACTATTCTCATAGATGTTGGATATTCTTCATGCAGAAGAAGATTGAAACGTTCTCAAAGTTTTGTAAGCTCAAGGCATTGGTGGAGAAGGATTCGGGCAAGCAAGTGAAAGCTCTACGGAGCGATAATGGTGGTGAATACATCTTGAGTGAATTCAAATAATTCTGTAGCAAACAAGGAATTCGAAGAGAACTCATAGCGCCTCATAACCCACAACAGAATGGGGTCGTAGAGAGGAAGAACAGAACGATTGTGGGTGTTGCACGAGCGATGCTACATGACCAGGGCCTACCGATGCACTTGTGGGTGGAAGCATGCAACACTGCGGTTTATGTGCAAAACCGTTGTCCTCATAGAGTACTTGGAATGACTACAGCTGAAGAAGCTTTTACTGGTAAGAAGCCTGATATTTCTCATTTGAATATTTTTTGGCTCACCTGTTTACATTCATGTGACAAAGGATGCCAGGAAGAAGCTGGAGCCGACTGCAGAATTTGGGATATTTGTGGGGTACATAGAAACACCCCATAATTATCATGTGTATTTTTGAGACAGTTGGATGATTGTGACGGGATATAAAATTCAATGAGGTGAAAGTCATGAAGTTGTCACTTGAGAGGGAGCTGCACTTGCATGTGGAGGAGGAACTTCTTCTTCCCAAAGATGAGCCACTAGATGTGGATCAGCCATAGGATGAGATTCATGGAGTGGAGAAGTCCACTCATGCAGAACCAAACATCAGATAGGGCAGAAAGCGTACCATAGAAGTTGAGAGACTGAAGCTTGATGCAGCAGAGAATGTAGGAGTCCCTACATCACAGTGCAGACAGAGATAGTCACCTGACCGATTTACTGGATACATGGCTCTTATGAGTAAGTGTATTGTGACAGAGCCATCTTCTTTTGAAGAAGCAGTGCAGGAGCCCACATGGGTAGATGCCATGGTGGAGGAGTGTGACTCCATTGTCAAAAACAGTGCTTGGGAGATTGTTCCAAGGCTGGTGGTAAAATCAGTTGTAGGATCAAGATGGATCTACAAGGTAAAGCAAGTTGCTGATGGGAGCGTCGAGAAGTATAAGGCAAGATTTATTGCCCGGGGCTTCTCACAAATCAAGGCGATTGACTATGAAGAAACCTTTGCACCTGTCGCACGGTATTCTTCCATACGGACCATCCTTTCTCTCTCAGCGCAGATGGGTTGGCACATTCATCAGATGGATGTGAAGACTATGTTCCTTAATGGAATCATTGAGGAAGAGGTGTACATTGAGCAGCCTGAAGGATTTGAGATCTTTAGCAGCAAGTTGCATGTGTGCAGGCTCAAAATAGCACTGTATGGGCTTAAACAAGCACCACATGCTTGGTACACTCAGATCGACAACTATTTCACTGGACTTGTCTTCACCAAGAGTGAGGCGGATGCAAACCTGTACCATATTGTGGTGGAGGGTAAGCTTTTAATCATTGTTCTTTATGTTTATGATTTAATACTAACAGGTGATGAGAAGTTGATACACTCATGCAAGGTAGATCTTGCAAAGGAGTTTGAGATGAAGGATTTGGGCCTCCTTCATTATTTCCTTGGATTGGAAATATGGCAGCGGGAAGGTGAATCGTTTGTGTCTTAAGGCAAGTATGCCCAGGAGATACTAAAGAAGTTTCACATGCAAGGCTGCAAGCCTATCGACACTCCTCTTCCAGGAAATTGGAAGAAAGAGGATGCTACATCGGCATAGGTAGTGGATGCCACTGTTTATCAATAGTTGGTGGGTTCACTCATGTATTTAGTCAATACAAGACCGGACATATGCTATGCGGTGAACCAGCTTTCACAAGCGATGGTTAACCCTACCAAGCTATTTTGGAAGGCAGGAAAGCATGTCCTGATATATCTCGGGGGCACATCTGAGTATGGTTTATGGTACAGATAGACGTATGAGGTGAAGTTGCATGGCTTCACGGATGTAGATTGGGCAGGAAGCCCAACAGACAGAAATAGCACATCAGGAGGGATTTTCAGTATCGGATCTACGACAGTTTCTTGGTACAGCAGGAAACAAAGATCCGTGGCACTCAGTTCAGAAAAATCGAAATACATGGCAGCAAGTCAAGCTGCATGTGAGGCTATTTGGATGAAGAAGATCCTGGTTGGTTTGTTCGGTTCACATTTAGATCCCATAGTGATACATTGTGATAATTAGAGTTGCATTAAACTCTCGGTTATTCTTGTGTTTCATGATAGATCTAAACATATTGATATCCGGTATCATCATATCAGAGATTGTGTGTAGCGGAAGATCATGTTACTTCAGTACATTCTACGGAAAATCAGGATGCATATATTCTAACGAAGGCACTCACTAGGAGAAAATTCGAATACCATAAAGGTAGGATCGGGGTGAAGGATAATCCCTATCTTGTTGAGAGGGAGTGTTGAGAGGGAGTGTTTTAGACATGATGATCATATTTCAGAAGTTGAAGGATGCTATTTGTGGATGGTTGATCAAGTTGGAAAAATAGATGAAATTCTATTTTTAGAATATTGAGCGAATTCTATTTATAGATCGTCAATCTAAAAATAGATGCATGTCGATTATTATTAGCTCTTAATAATAATCAGACTCTAAACAACAACTTATTCTCTTGGAGCACTTTGTTTCAATGCAAATATGTGGCACATCAGTGGACTGGGAGAATTACGCAATTCCCAAGGGTTTACTAGAGTTCATGCATGGAGGATTCAATTAGAACTCAAGTGGAAAAGTTATGACAGAGTTGGAAGAGTATTTTATGGAGTTGTATTTAGTTTAACTCGGTTAGACTCAGTTGAGCTAGTTGTATCTAGTCTAACTGAATGATACACTAGTGAGAGTAGAGTGAATTAATTAGTTAATTAATTCACAAATAATAACTCATTAATCAACTGAACAATACAACAGTTAACTACAGTGCATGTTAGTTCCAGTGGAGACCTAATGGAGAGATAGGTGAAAGGGCAAGATGGACTATCTGTTGTGACTATAGTGATGCATTGATTGCATCACACACACATTTTAGTTGCCAATGAGGATTGTGCAGTCAAGGCAAGGGCAATTTGAATTCATTTAGAGCTATTCTTCAGCAGGGATTACGCAGTGGAGGCAGGCTAGCAGGGGGCAAAGATCGGTGCATGGATTTGCAGATTTTTCCTGATTAGTGGATGATGATTGGATTGTACTAAGAGCTTGATGTACTAAGATTTGTATGAGATTGTCATATGATCTCCATGATACATAATATATGATAGTTGGGGTTTTCAGCTTCAGGATTTCCCATTAAACAACTGTGTTCTGTGCGATTGTTTTTATTTATGCTTTACATGTGTGTGCAATTAATTTTTCGCAAAATATTGATAGTGGAATGATTCTGTATTTTGCAAGAAGTTAAATATTGTGAGATCAGGGGAATCTAGGACATATGCATGCTTAGTGCATATAGTTTCTACAGTCAGTGGCTCTGACACTCTTAAGCTGGGTACAGGTAGTGGTGTTGTTGGTCTGTTCAACATGTGTCCGTCCCCTCGGCGTAGGCATTCCTCCCTCTCTACCAAGCCAGAATTAGCAGAGAGCAGGGACCAGGACATGTTAATTCAATATGTGGAGTTGGGAATGGTGGCAGTTGGGACACGCTAGGGTGGAAATATTGTCGATCGCTCTCGACAGATGGGTGTTGGAGCCCATGGTGTCCGTAGCAATAGCGAGCATGCGACTTGTCATGGAGGGTGGTCTCAGAAACCTCAACAACGTGGTGGTAAGGTCAGTCAAGGGTTTGGAAAGAGTTAAACTCCCAACCCTTGGGTAATTCACCACTATTTTTTGGAGAATTTCTGCGAGCTAATTCAAACTTTGCTGGATCGGGTGGAGTCGACTGAAAGGATCCGAAGGGAGGAACATGTTGGGCTAATGGCCACCCTGGATAGGATGCACTACTTTCATTCGTAGGTTAGAGAGCACATGGTGGTATTCTGGCATGGGGAAAACCATCTTTCAGAAGAAGTGGAAAATCTAGAGACATGGATGGCGCACTTCTAAGGGTATGTCCAGTGCAACTCCCACCTCTACCTCCTCCAGGAACAACCTTGGATAACCCAAATTCCATCACGTCGGATGACTATCATGCCCTGAGGTGATTTCTATGTGTTTTATGCCTTTTGATGTATTTTTCCTTCCTGTTTATGGATGATGTCCTTAGTCTCCTTTTTGTATTTTTGTCACATGCTGCAAACAATGGTCAACAAACCTGGTGAGGGTGAGACCACCTTTTTTTTATTACTCCATATGTATATCTCTTTTTCTAGATGAATATAATTTTTACTTACAAAAAATAAAAATCAAAACTTTTAAAACAAACCAAGACAATATTTTTTGTTGGGACCTATTAACTTCCTTGCATAGATGAACAAAGATCAAAAAATTCGATCCTTCCTGCATCATAAATGTTGAAATATTTGTATTCCCAACAATAAATCAGTGCTTGAACTAATCTAATTTTCCTAATTTCAATGTCTAGAACAAAGTCGTAACAATAGATACTAACAAGTTTGTCAATAAATACAAAGGAGATATTTTAAATCAAATTTACTAAACAGAATTTCTACCCGATTGAAAAAGAGACAAATTATTAACGACTAAGTTTTAGTTTAAATACACGTAGCATATGATAATTTGGTTAAAGTGTCACACATCTTTCGTCTCCTAATGAGAAGGCTCATATAGACTTGAAATTTTGCCTCAGATGGTTCTTTACAGTCATATTTACCAATCTTCTTGATAAAGAAAGGATCTTTAAAGGAGGTCCTTATTTCTATTACAATGCAGGGTTATTTTTGCGGTAGTGGGAAGAATGTTATAACCCTAATCAAGAAAAAAATTTGGCTGCACCGGTTTGGGTTCAGTTATTCGCACTTCTAATGGATTTCTGGGACCCTGAAATTTTTGAAGGCATTGGGAACTCTCTAGGAAGCTTTGTCAAGATTGCAGAAAAAACGCGTCGAGGTCGCTATATTTCTTTCGCTCGCATATATGTGTATATGAATATATCTGAAACACTTCCAGAATCAATAGAACTTCGTTAACAATGGTATTCCAACAACTCCACAAAGCTCATCAATGAAAGTGATCTCTTGGAATATAAGAGGCTTAAAAAGAAAAGGAAAACATATATACCTAAAAGACATATTAAGAATAGAAAAGCCTCAAGTAATGATGATACAGGAAACAAAAGTCTCTAGTAAAAAACTAGAAGACATCCTTAAATTATTTAAAACTCATTATGAAGTAATGGCGATAGATTCGCGAGGCAGTGCTGGGGGAATTTCCATTTTATGGAATCCTGCAAAGATTATGGTAGATGACTAGATTGGGCTGCCACAGATTCTTACAGGACATTTTAAAAAAATTGAACGAAGGAAAAAATCCTAATTTCCTCTGTCTATGGGCCTCATATTCCAGGAGAAAGAGAGGTGTTCTTGAATAGTATAATAAAACTTAGTAATATGCATACCAATAAATATTGGATGTTGGGAGGGGATTTTAATATGATTGTGAATTTGACGGAGAAGAAAGTGGGTACAAGGAGAGAGGAGCCGAAAATGGAACTCTATAGGGATCTGATCACGGACTTAAGGCTTGTGGATATCCCTACAGTGAATGGTAATTATACTTGGAATAATAGAAGAGGGGCTTCTTATTATGTGGCCTCAAGATTGGATAGATTCCTAGCCTTAGAAGCTCTTGTGAGCATGGATGTTTTCTATGAAGAAGCTATCCTCCCCACCTTGGGGTCGGATCATTGGCCGATAAGTATGGAAATTGACATGAAAGAATGTGATAAGAAACGTCCATTTTGATTTGAAGCCTTTTGGCTGAGGGACCCTAACTTCTTGGAAAACTCTAAAGGGTAGTGGGAAGCAAGTAGAGTATAGAGCCGAAACGAGATGCACTCTTTTTAACTTCGGCTGAAAATTTTGAAACAAGGCATCAAAAAATGGAATAAAACTGATTTTGGAAACATTCAGCAAGATAAGAAAAGGTTGCAGGGAGAAATGAAGTGAGTGAAACAAAAAATGATTTCAAATGGAAGGAATGAGAATATGGTCCTAGAAGAAGGAAACCTTCTAAGTAAACTAGAAGAACTCAGGAAGAAAGAGGAAATCTTATGGAAGCAAAAATCCTGTGTTCAATGGCTAAAAGAAGGGGATAAAAATACAAACTTCTTTCACAAGCCAATGATCCATAGAAGACAAAATAATCAGATATTCTCCCTAAAGGACCCAGGAGGAAATCAAATTCTCCAACATAACGAGATGAAAAATCTATTAGTGAATCATTTCAGTGATATACTAACAGAACTTGATCATAATATATCAGAAGCTATTGAGCGCATCACCCAAAACATACCTACAATTGTAAGCAGGGAACAGAACTTGGTTCTTCTCAGGAAAATCACTTTCGAATAGGTTAAAGAGGTAGTTAAAAATATGGCTAAAAACAAAGCCCCTGGCCCAGATGGTTTCATTGTGGAATTTTATCAAGCTACTTGGGCCTTTAGGGGAAAAGAAATATGGGAATTAGTTGATGAATCTCGTCGTTCACGACAGGTCTCTCTAGCCCTAAACTCCACCCTTATCTCTTTAATCCTTAAGCAGGAAAACTCGGATGTTCCGTTAGGATTTAGGCCTATTGACTTCTGTAATTTAATTTATAATATATTATCTACTATCATGGTTAACGGGTTGAAACCTATCCTATGAACCCTTATTTCACCTTAACAGACAGGTTTTGTGAAAGGCAGAAAAATCTTGGATGGTATAGTCATGGTGCAGTAAGCTATACACTCTCTTTATACCCTCAAAGCAAAAGGCATGTTGATAAAACTTGATATAACTAAAGCTTATGATCGTCTAAGCTGGAATTATCTTAAATGTGTGCTCCGGTCCTTTGGCTTTGATAGAAGATGGATTCTTTGGATATTGTCTTTCATCTCTTCCCCTAATTTTCAATATTTCTCAATGGCGTTCCTTCTAATCCTTTCAATGTTACTTGGGGGCTTCAATAAGGATACCCCCTATCCCCTTTTCTCTTTATCATTGTAGCTGAAGGCCTTTGCCGTCATATTAAAACTAAGATTAATGGAGGCCAGTTGAAGGGTTTGAGCATTTGGGGGCCAGGTATAACCCTCTCTCTTCAGCAGTATGTTGATGACATTATGCTCTTCTGTCAAGCTACTCTGAAAGAATCTAAGGCCATATTATCTGTTCTCAAAGATTTCATGGAAGCCTTGTGAACGGTCATAAACAATGAAAAATCCAATGTCTATTTTTTTAATACTAAATTATTATCTCAACGCTTCCTATATTGTACTATGGGATTTAAATTAGGATCCCTTCCCATGAAGTATTTAGGAATCCCCCTCAGCCTTAAGTCCCCCAAAGTTTCAGGTTGGAAAGATCTCCTTAATCATATTCAGGGCCACCTCTTGAATTGGGCTTTCAGGGTCCTCAATGCTCCTAGTCGGGTAGTCTTATTGAGATCTGTCTTACAATATATCCCAATTTATCAGTTAACTGGGATGGTAGCCCCTAAAACCATTTGTACTAATATGGTCAAGATATTCAAAAAATTCCTATGGTAGGGTTCTCAAAAAATAAGCAAATGGGCTCTGCTCTCATGGGATAAGCTCACCAAACTAAATAAAACAGGAGGATTTTGATTAAGATATCCATATGTGCTGAACTAGGTGATGGGAGCTAAACTTTGGTGGAGATGGCTCCAAAGGGGTGGGGATCTATGGAAAATTATTTGGGAAAGGAAATATCAGATGCCTTGCACTACTGCAGGAAATTTAAAGGTTCAAACAACCACAAAAGGATCTAACATTTGTAATTTAGTAGCCTTAAATAGAGATCTCATTCGAGAACACAACTTCTAGGAAATCAAAGGAGGCAATACAACCCTATTTTGGGAAGATTCCTGGCAGCAACGGGAAAAATTATTCTATCGATTAGACTTAAAAGAAATCTTCCTTTTTACCAGTCTTCCAAACACAAGGCCTGCAGCAAATTTCTGGAGTGGGGAGACTGAGATGCAATGGAGAAAATGGAAATTATAGTGACATTGGCCAAATTCCCCTGAAACTCATCAATGGGACAGTTACGAAAAATAACTGAAAACTAGAAAAATGATAGCACCAAATGGAGAAGATATTTTGAGATGGGGATATCATACTAAAGGAATGTTCACAATACAAGAAGGCTATTACATAAAATAAAATAATCTACATATTATAAAAGTTGCTCTCTGGAAAAAAAAATTGGACCGCTAAACATTGGCCGAAAATCGAACATTTTCTCTGGCTTGTTAGTCACAGTAAAATCCTTACCCAAAATCAGTTGCAGAAAAAAGGGATGCATGGCTCATCATTATGCATAATGTGTAAGAAGCATGACGAAAGTATTTAACACTTGTTGAATACTTGTGATTTGGATTAAACTCTCTGGATGAACATCTCCACCATCTTCCAACAAACCGATAGGGACAATACGAGCATCAAACAGGCTATTGAAACTTGTATAAAAGGGGGATATTATAGCAAAATCATTAATAGAGCTTAGAGGCTATCTATTGGGTTTCTTCTATGGGCTATTTGGAAAGAAATGAATCACAAAATATTTAGGGATGAGAATAGGCAAAAAGAATAAATCTGACAGCTGATCCTTGATAATATTTGAGAAACCATCCTAGCCGAGAAATGGGATGAAGAAGAATGGTAAACAATCTAAAATGAGGCTCGTATCCTAGCTATGCTTAAGCTAAAACCTCAAATGCTGACCCAAACATTGTGGAAACAAAAACAACTAGAGCGAAACCCTCAGGACAAGTTTGAGGCTCTACAGCAAGGGTTTTTGAAAATCAACTATGACGGGGCCTCTAAAGGCAACCCGGGTCAGGCAGGAGCAAGTGGTATATTCCAGAATTCCTAGGGTTATGTTTGTAGAATATATGCGATGGACCTAGGGTTTTACACTAAGAATGAAACAGAACTAATGGCAGTCAAACAAGGGTTGCTAATAGCAGTAAGGGAAAGATACCATATAATCATAGTAGAAGGATATTTGGCTATGGTGACGAGGGTTCTACAGAGGATGCAATAGGGGATACGATGGAAGAAATTTAGCCAAAGCTGGGGGACAACACACCTAATACATGAATTAATTATTATCATCTCTGACATAGGTTACATAATTCCATCGCATGTTCGCAAAGCAGGGAATGAAGTAACTGACTACCTGGAAAATTAGGGATGCACTCATGTGGGATGAAATTTGGATATTAACCAGGGATACATGGCTTGAGATGCATAGCTACAACCTCTTGAGACAATCATTTATAGAGGCATCGAGATTTCTCGGGCGGGGTGCCACAAGGGAGATGGGAGGCATGAGGAGGCACGTGGTGATGTGTACCACACGATCACTCGAGGATAATGATGGCAGGTGATTTTTGGGGAGGTACCACTACATACAGGTTATAATGACTATAATGACTACCGACGTATATGGTGGAGGCCAAATAATCCTGTTAGAATGGTTTGGGAAACAATGTCGGCGTGTTAAGGATTTTATGAAAGTAGATGTAGGAGAGGGCAGTATCATTTTTCGGCATAATTCTGAGGAAGGAGGACCAGGTGTTGTGCGGGAGAAGGTTGGAGCATGGTGTTCACATCCTGTCACCTGGTATGTCATTTTCCTCCTAACTATGTATGTCGCAGTCTGCTTAAAAACTCTTCCGATCTGTTACAAAATAAATATCTGCGAGGAGATGTCTCCATTATTGTTTAATTGTAATTACACAGTTTATTATCTGGTTTTCTATGGAGGTTTTTAAACCTCTATGGGTTTGCATGGCTCTCAATGCTATAGTCATTGTTCAAATTGTGTTTACAGTCATTTTTTAAATTGTGTTTATTTTCTCTGCATAGCTTCAACTCTGGGGATTCAGGTTCATTTTTTTTAGAGCCTCTCTGTTTTAGTCTTTGTATTGTGTTTCTATTGTGTTTCTTGGCTCCATTCCCTTCATTGTTGATCCACCACTTCAATATCCCTAAACCATGCACTCTGGTCTTCAGTCTTCTTATACCCAACACACTATGTGTAATGTGAGGGCATTGGCTTTCTTGTCCCAGAATTATGAGTTACAGTGCATGGCTCAAAATGACTACCCTACCAATTGTGCTCGACACAATTCTGTCTCTAGACCTGCTCCCCCTCATTTGGTTTCTATGGGCCTCTGGCTAACTAGGTCAAAGTCCTGTCCTCATCACCTTGTCAAATGTGTGAGTAGGGAGGGGTTTTCCTATTTGTGGGTCTATAACCTATGGGTGTTGAGGAATTTCATTTTTTCTATTCAAATGTTTGAGTTGAAGTGTCTGCGCCTCGTCATGCATTTCCATTCCTATCAAAATAATGTTTCTAATTCTACCACCCTGAGAAGGGAGAACGTTGACAGCTATTTTTTTACTGATTGCCTGGATGTCATGCCCGAAAGTGTGGGTCCTTTTCACTGGTGTTTGTATAAAATAGTTATTGACTTTCTATTGCGATACACAAGTTTCTATAAAATTTCTACAGGTGTTACTCATCTTTTTTCTCCCAATGAATTTTGATTTTCCTAATTTGTTATATGTTTAGACTCTTGTTTCCTCTAGTGAGTCTGCTATTTTGGCCTATCGAACGGAGGAGGCGGCCCAACCATTCCAGACCATGTTCTGCACTGTTGGATGCAACAAAAAAACAAGGTATTTAGTCAAAATCCATTCCTAATATTTTATCACAATGGAAGAGTGGAAGAGGAAGTGCAGGATGCTCACTTGCATGTAGCGGTATTTGGTTTGATCTTCACAATGAACGTTAATAATTATTATAATAGTTAAGGGATATAATTCGATCTTCGCAATGACCCTTAAATGACACATAAATATAAATAGCTTAATAATTATAGCCATTCATCAGCCTTCATTGAGAATAAATAATTTTAATTTATATTGTTGTATAGAGAATAGATAATATTGATAAAAGACTCCACCATGATAGGAAACCACTCTAGAAAGGATACGATCCATAATTATTTTCAGGTGCAAAATTTATGAAAAAGAAATTAGTGGCTAAACCATTGAGGTTGAAGAGGCTACTACACCCAATGCCTATCCTCGAAGGGACAAGGGAATGAGCCAAAAAAATCAAATAACTAAGCAAAAAAAAACTCTGATCCAGTCGAAAAATAAACAAATCAAAACAAGCTCTGACACAGTGTATAATAATGACACAAACATGTAACAAAGGTTATCATTATTTAAGTTGTTTTTCACATGCCTTCTTCATTTTTACCCTCACAAAGGTGTCAAATTTTGAACAAATGTCAGTTAATAGGAAAAATAATAGACAAAAAAATGTAGAAGGAGATGGAATACACAGCTAGCTACGGGAGAGAACTCTTAGGGTTCAGGGAATGGTACGGTTTAGACAACATTGAAACCTATCAGGGGGATTTTGAGGTAGGGGAATCAGACCAGCTTTGCCTCTAAAGGATTGTATGTCAACCTCTTCATGGGGGGGAAATATCCGCTCCTACCGAAATGTTATAGCAGGGGAGCAGAGCAGTAAACATGTAGGGTCCCAAGGGGGGTCTACCCCGAATGCAGGCTGGGTAGTAGGAGCAGAATGGCAAGCTAAAATAAGAGGGAAATGTCTGCCATGAGCATTGAAAAAACCCATATTTATTATCACTACAAATAAATTGGAAGAATATAAGAGTTATATGAAAGGACATGCATTAATATGTAAATACATAGGCATTTGGCCAACAGCGAAAGAACTACTCAAATGGATAAAGGAAAAATGGCAACCCAAGGGTCATATAGACTTGAAATTTGGCCCCAGAGGGTTCTTCATAGTCATATTTACCAATCTTCTTGATAAAGAAAGGATCTTTGAAGGAGTTCCTTATTTCTATTACAATGAAGGGTTATTTTTGCGGTAGTGGGAAGAATGCTATAACCCTGATCAAGAACACTTTTTGGCTGCACCGGTTTGGGTTTGGCTATTCGCACTTCCAATGGATTTATGGGACCCTAAAATTTTGGAAGGCATTGGGAACTCTCTAGGAAGCTTTGTCAAAATTGCAGAAAAGACACATCATGGTCGGTATACTTCTTTTTCTTTCATATGTGTGTATATGACTATATCTGAACCACTTCCAGAATCAATATAAATCGAATATGAAGGTGAAATTTGGCACCATCTTCTTGATTACGAACATATTCCATTCTATTGTCGCATATGCCATGGATATGGACATCTTTACAAAAAATTTCCATTGAATAATCTTGGACACATGCCAGGGAAGCCACTAGAGGAAACTGAAGGGTCACCTAAAAAGGACGATGAATTCAAAACTATTACAAGTAGGAAGAAGAGTAATAAGTCACATGCAAGCCAAGAAAACAACTCAAAATAGAAAAGTACACAAAATAGATATGAGATTTTGCAGGAGCTGGGGGGAAATTGGAAGGAGGGAGAACAAATTCCTGAAGAAGGACATGGAATTGTACCTCAAAAAAACCATAAGGTTAAACATAAGGCACCACAGGAATCGAAGGAAGTAGAAGATTATGGGAAACCCATGGAACAGTCACCAATGGAAATAGAATAGAACAGGGAGGATTTAAGTACAGAGGAAGTCGTTTTACAACGACTCCTGCAAGAATAGAGAAATATTGATGATCGCTTCATCCTGGATGATCATAAGAAGTTGTATAGGGAAAAATTTGAACAATGCTTGACATCCCAATCTCACAAAAAAATAATTTCCTTGAAAAATACTCCCTCTCAGGACCACAACACCCAACCTAAAGGAGGAAAAAATAAAGGTCGTAAGAACCTACAAGAATCGATCCAAATGGTAGGTTAAATGTTAGTTAATTTAATAAAGGTAATACCGTTAACAACGGTGTTCCAACAACTCCAAAAATTTCATCAATGAAATTGATCTCCTGGAATATAAGTGGCTTAAATAGCAAAGGAAAACAGAGATACCTAAATGACAGATTAAGAATAGAAAAGCCTCAAGTAATTTTGATATAGGAAACAAAAGTATCTAGTCAAAAACTAGAAGACATCCTTAAGTTATCTAAACCTCATTATGAATTAATGGCGATATATTCGTGAGGCAGTGTTGGGGGGATTTCCATTTTATGGAATCTTGCAGAGATTATGGAAGGTGACTAGATTGGGCTTCCATATATTCTTACAAGACTTTTTAGACAAATTGGAACGAAGGAAAAAATCTAAATTTACTCTGGCTATGGGCCTCATATTCCAGGAGAAAGAGAGGCATTCCTGAATAGTATAAGAACACTTAGTAATATGCATACCGATAAATATTGGATGCTGGGAGGGGATTTTAATATGATTGTGAATTTGACAGAGAAGAAAGACGGTACAAAGAGAGAGGAGCCAGAAATGGAACTCTTTAGGGATCTCATCACGGACTTAAGGCTTGTGGATATCCCTATAGTGAACAGTAAGTATACTTGGAATAATAGAAGAGGGGTTACTCATCAGGTGGTCTCAAAATTGGAGAGATTCCTAGCCTCAAAAGCTCTTGTGAGCAAGGATGTTTTTCATGAAGAAGCTATCCTTCCCACCTTGGGATCGGATCATTGGCCAATAAATATGGAAATTGACATGAAATAATGTCATAAGAAACATTCATTTAGATTTGAAGCCTTTTTGCTGAGGGACCCTAACTTCTTGGAAAAAGCTAAAGAGTGGTGTGAAGCAATTCAAGTACATGGCCGAAGCAGGATGCACTCTTTTCAACTTCGGTTGAAAATTTTGAAACGGAGATCAAAAAACGGAATAAAAATGAGTTTGGAAACATTGAACAGGACAAGAAAAGGTTGCATTGATAAATGAAGCGAGTGCAACAACAAATGATTTCAAATGGAAGGACTAAGAATCTAGTCCTAGAAGAAGGAAACCTTCTAATTAAACTAGAAGAATGCAGGAAGCAAGAGGAAATCTTATGGAAGAAAAAATATTGTGTTAAATGGCTAAAATAGGGGGATAAAAATAAAAACTTCTTTCACAAGGAAATGATCTAGAGAAGACAGCATAATCGGATCTTCTCCCTAAAGGACCCAGCAGGAAATTGAATTCTCCAAAATAACGAGATGAAAAATATGTTAGTGAATCATTTTAGTGATATACTAATAGAACCTGATCATAATAGATCATAAAATATTGAGCGCATCACCCGAAACATACCTACAATTATCATCATGGAATAGAACTTGGCTCTTCTCAGCGAAATCATTTTAGAAGAGGTTGAAGAGGTAGTTAAAAATCTGGATAAAAACAATGCCCCTGGCCCAAATGGTTTCACTATGGAATTTTATCAAGCTGCTTGGGAATTTATGGGAAAATATATATGAGAATTATTTGAGGAGTCGCATCGCTCACGACAAGTCTCTCCAGCCCTAAACTCCACCCTTATCTCTTTAATTCCTAAGCACGAAAACTCAGATGTTCAGGAAGGATTTAGGCCTATTTCCTTATTTAATGTCATTTATAAGATCTTATCTACTATCATGGTTATTAGGTTGAAACCTATCCTCTTGGCCCTTATATCACCTGAACAGACAGGTTTTGTGAAAGGAAGACAAATCTTGGATGGTATAGTCACAGCGCAGGAAGCTATGCACTCTCTTCGTACCCTCAAAGAAAAATGTATGTTGATAAAACTTGATCTATCTAAAGCTTACGACCGTCTAAGATAGAATTATCTTAAAGCTGTGCTCCAGGCCTTTGGCTTTGATAGAATATGGATTCTCTGGATATTTTCTTTCATCTCTTACCCTAATTTTTCAATCTTTCTCAATGGCGTTCCTTCCAATCCTTTCAATGTTACTCAGGGGCTTCGACAAGGAGAACCCCTATGCCCTTTTATATTTATCATTGTAGCCGAAGGCCTTAGCCTTCATATTAAAACTAAGATTAATGGAGGCCAGTTGAAGGGTTTGAACCTTTGGGGACCAATTCTAACCCTTTCCATCAGCAGTTTTTTGATGACATTATGCTCTTTTATCAAGATACTCTGAAAGAATATAAGGCCATCTTATCTATTTTCAAATATTTCATGGAAGCCTCGGGAACGGTCATAAACAATGACAAATCTAATGTCTATTTTTTTAATACTAATCTAGTATCTCAGCGCTTCCTATCTCGTACTATGGGATTTAATTTAGGATCCCTTCCCATGAAGTATTTAGGAATCCCCCTCAGCCTTAATTCCATCAGGGTTTTGGGATGGAAAGATCTCCTTAATCGTATTCAGGTCTGCCTCCAGAATTTGGCTTTCAGGGTCCTAAATGCTCCTATTTGGGTAGTCTTATTGCGATCTGTCTTGCAATATATCCCAATTTATTAGTTATCTGGGCTGGCAGACCCTAAAACCATTTGTACTAGTATGGTCAAGATATTCAAAAAAATTATGTGGTAGGGTTCTCAACAAATACACAAATGGGCTCTTCTCTCACGTGATAAGCTCACCAAACTAAAGAAAATAGGAGGATTGGGATTAAGAGATCCATATTTTCTAAACCAATTGATGGGAGCTAAACTTTGGTGGAGATGGCTCCAAGGGGTGGGGATCTATGGAAAATTATTTGGGAAAGGAAATATGAAATGCCTTGTACTACTACAAGAAAATTAAAGGTTCAAACAACCCCGAAAGGATCTAACATTTGGAATTTAGCAGCCTTAAATAGAGATCTCATTTGAGAGCATAGCTTCTAGGAAATAAGAGGAGGAAATACAACCCTATTTTGGGAAGATTCCTGGCAGCAACGGGAAAAATTATTCAGTCAATTAGACTTAGGAGAAATCTTCCTTTTTACCAGTCTGCCAAACACAAGGTCTGTAGAAAATTTCTAGAGTGGGGAGACTGAGATGCAAGGGAGAAAATGGAAATTAAAGGAACATTGGCTGAATTCCCCTGAAACTCATCAATGGGACAATTAAGAAAAAGAATTGAAAACCAGAAAACTAATAGCAGCAAATGGAGAAGATATTTTGAGATGGGGATATCATACTAAAGAATGTTCACAATACAAGAAGGCTATTACATAAAATCAAATAATCTACATAGTATAAAAGTTCCTCTCTGGAAAAAAATTTGGACAGCTAAACATTGGCCGAAAATCAAACATTTTCTCTGGCTTGTTAGTCACAGTAAAATCCTTACCTAGCATCAGTTGCAAAAAAAAGGGATGCATGGACCCTCGTTATGAATAATGTGTAAGAAGCACGATGATAGTATTGAACACTTGTTTAATACTTGTGATATGGGAGAAACTCTCTGGCTTAACATCTCCACCATCTTCCAACAAACCGACAAGGACAATACGAGCATCAAACAGACTATTGAAACTTGGAGAAAAGGGAGATATTATAGCGAAGTCCTTAATAGAAATTGGAGGCTATCTATGGGGTTTCTTCTATGGGATATTTGAAAAGAAAGGAATCACATAATATTTAGGGATGAGAATAGGTAGAAAGAAGAAATCTGGTAGTTTATCCTTGATAATATTTGAGAGACCATCCTATCTGAGAAATGGGATGAAGAAGACTAGAAAACAAACAAAAATGAGGCTCGTATCCTAGCTATGCTTAACCTAAAACCTCAAACGCTGACCCAGACATTGTGGAAACACAAACAACTAGGGGAAACCCTGAGGATAAGTTTCAGGCTCCACAGTAAGAGTTTCTTAAACTCAACTATGATGGGGCCTCTAAAGGCAACTCGGGCTGGGCAGGAGTAGGTGGTATATTTCAGAATTCGTAGGGTTCTGTTTGCAGAATATATGGAATGGAACTAGGGTTTTCCACTAACAATGAAGCAGAACTAATGGTAGTCAAACAAGGGTTGCTAATAGGAGTAAGGGAAAGATACCACATAATCGTAGTAGAAGGGGATTTAGCTATGGTGACAGGGGTTCCACAGAAGATGCAACAGGGGATACAATGGGAGAAAATTATCCAAATCTGGAGGACGGAATGCCTAATCCATGACATCAGTATGATCATCTCTGACATAGGTTACCTCATTCCATTGCATGTTCGCAGAGCAGGGAATGAAGCATCCGACTATCTAACAAATTGGGGATGCACTCATTTGGGATGGAATTTGGATATTAACCAGGCATACATGGCTTGGGATGCAGAACTACAACCTCTTCAGACAATCGTTGATAGAGAGATCGAGATTTCTCGAGATCCCCAATCGGGGTGCCACACGAGAGATGGGACGCATGATGAGGCATGCAGCGGCATGTACCATAAGGTCACTCGAGGATAATGACAGTAGGCGATCATTGGTGGTACCACCACACACAAGTTATAATGACTATAATTACTAAGTATATGGTGAAGGCCAACTAACCCTGTCTGAAAGGTTTGGGAAACATCATCAAAGCATTAAGGGGTTTATGAGAGTAGATGTAGGAAAGGGCAGTATCGTTTCTGACATAATTCTGAGGAAGGAGGAGCAGGCGTTGTGCGGGAGAAGGTTGGAGCGTTGTGTTCACATCTTGTCACCTGGTATGTCATTTTCCTCCTAACTAGGTATGTCGCAGTCTGCTTGAAAACTCTTTCGGTCTGTTACAAAAAAAATATATGTCTGAGGAGATGTCTTCATTCTTGTTCAATTGGAATTACATAGGTTATTGTATGGTTTTCGATGGAGGCTGTCAAACCTCTATGGGTTTGCACGGCTCTCAACGCTACAGTCATTGTTCAAATTCTATTTATTTTCCCTCCATAACTTCGACTTAGGGGGATTCAGGTTCATTTGTTTTAGAGCCTCTTCGTTTCAGTATTTTGTATTATGTTTCTGTTGTGTTTCTTGGCTCCATGCCCTCTTTTTTTGATCCACCACTTCAATCTCCCTACCCCGTGCACTCTGGTCTTCAATATTCCTACACCCAACACACTGTTTGTAATGTCAGAGCATTGGCTTTGTTGTCCCAGAATTATGATTTACAGTGCATTGCTCAGAATGACTGCCCTGCCAACTGTGCTCGATGCAATTCTATCTTTGGACCTACTCCCCCTCATATGGTTTCTATGGGACTCTAGCTAACTGGGTTGAAGTCTTGTCCTCCTCACCTTGTCAAATTTGTGAGTTGGAAGGGGTTTTCCTGTTTGTGGTTTTATAACCTCTAGGAGTTGAGGAATTTCAATTTTTCTATTTGAATGTTGGAGTTGAAGTGTTTGCGCCTCGTCATGCATTTACATTCCTATTAGAATAATGTTTCCAATCCTACCACCCTGAGAAGGGAGAACATGGACGACTATTATTTTACTTATTGCCGGGATGTCAGGCCCGGAAGTGTGGGTCCTTTTCACTGTTGTTTGTATAAAACATTTATTAACTTTCAGCTGCGATACAGGTTTCTATAAAATTTCTACAGGTGTTTCTCAACCACTGAGCAAGGAATTGCCACATCACTGTCAGTGTATTCAGTGGTCGGTACTATTGCATGCAAAGATGGTTAAAGGACAAATGGACGATAAGGAGGCTAAAGATAAAGGGAAATAAAGACAAACCAAGCCTGTTGTGGGGTGTAGCAAGAGAGGAAGAAATTTAGGCAAAGAGGTAATGGAAAACCTCTTTGATGTCTATTCTACAGGCATTCTGCCACAGGTCCAAAACCTTATCGCTACATGGGAGAGAGACTCTAATACCAAAGAGGAAGGAGAAATTCAGGAGGAGGCAATGGATTTCCTAAAATACCCTGTTAAAAAAAGAAGTATATTGTCACTATTCCACCAGTCTATCCATACCTATTGGATTCTTTAATGCATTCTGGCCAAGGCAATCATAAGTATACAGGAAATTGGAGGAGACCCAAAAGTTGCTTCTGTTTTGCAAGACATAAGAAGAGAGATTCCAGAAATTTGCGTGTCTCAGAAGCATGGGATTGTTCTTCTTGGCTGCATAGATTGTCAGCTGCAAACCATGCACCAGATGGACCTGTCCGGTTCTAGTGTAAAGGACCCGACACCAATTGAATCATCGGATGATTGACATAGTATTTTCTCTGGTTTTGTTTATGTATTTTGCGGATAGCATTTACTATTTGTAGTTAGAATATGTAAGAGATAGTAAACTGGCCATAGCTGGTAGTAGAAGGTTTAAAAATTTTCAGTACTTCTTGGCTTATAACTCTTTAAGGTGGCCAACAGACCTGGTTTCCTTCGGGCAGGTTGAGGCCATCAAGTTTTGATATGATGTAACCTGTTGTTTTTTTATTAATAGAAAATAGAAAGGCACTACTAAAATTCCAAAAAACAAATGTAGAATGAGATGAAAAAGGAATACAATGCCTAACGTGACCAATTTAAAAAAGGGACACCTTCACTGTAATTACTTTAATAAAAAAATTATTAAAAAATGATTATAAATACTAATTACATTAATTTATTGTTAATATTAAAAGTATATTAATATATAGCTCATTTTCGGCCAGTGTTGTGTACATATATATTTCTTGGTGTCCTCATTACTCTCGGGCCTCATCAATAACCTAGTACTCCAACATGTAATATAACTTTGCAAATCGCCTCTGTAAGCTTGTTGACTCCTAATATAATTCTGAGGCATAAAATCTCTTACCTTTTTCTTATTAAATTGAGCTTAATTGGTTAAAACTATGAATACTTGTACTCATTTTTTAGCCTCCCTTTAATAAAGAGACCAAACAAAATTACCTAAAAAGTCTTTGGGAATGCATTGAATATTTAGAAAAAAAAAAAATCTCTATAAGTACATTAAATCTTTAGATAAACCAATAAAAAAAAGAAAAAAACAATTTAAATTATAATTATCTACAATGCTTAACAACAACCACAATATAATTCTTATTAGAAAAAAATTATAAACACTAATTCTATTAATATTACTTTTTTAAAAATACATCAACTTTATTTTTAAATTTCATAAATTTATTTTGGTGAAATAATTTACTTTTATCTTAACCGATATCGAAATTCAACTTAATCATTTTTTATATATTAAATGAAATCCTAATCTATTTCAATATTTTTAAATTTCATATTTTATAAATTTATTTTGATAAAATAATTAATTTACCTTTATCTTACCCAATACTGAAATTCAACTTAATCATTTTTCATATATTTAATGAAATCATAATCTACATCAATGTATTTCAAGAATTATTCTGTTGATCTACGTAAGCATCAAATTTCAAATGTTTTTAAAAAATACATTACATCGCAAACAAAATTTAAATATAAGTTTTCGTAAATTATTATTATAATACATAAAATAAAATTTATTTTACTAAATAATCATTATTTTATAACATTTTTAAAGAAAGGTAAAAAAAACCTAAATATATTATTTTCATAATGGATATGAATGAGAAAATTATTTTAAAGTTACTTCAAATACGATGGTGCATCAATTTTAATATTAACATTAAATTTTAATATTAATATTAAAATTAAATTTTAATATTAATATTAAAATCAAATTTTAATATTAATATTAAAATCAAATTTTAATATTAATATTAAGTATTTTAAGCCTTTATATATATATATATAAATTATAATTATTATTTTATTTAAAAAAATATATTTATATTGATATGTATTTTTCTTATTGGATCTAATAAGATATTTTAATTACAGATTCCAATGAGATGGCTGAAAATAAAAGACGTTGAAATATTTCGTATTCGTCTCTAAATCAATTAGTACTTTGATTTTTTTAAATTACAAATTTCAATGGGATTATTGAAAATAAAAGATGTTGACATATTTTTTGTTCATCCCTAAATCAATTGATGGAGTTTAAAATAATAACTTGCATTTAAATAAAATGTTTAAACCTATTTAAATTAAAAACAAATTTGCAAATATCATTAAATATTTACTTGCAATTAACCACACATAAAGATAAATAATAAATAGGTTCACTAGAATTGAAACATGTCTTGGATGGATTTTGAATTATGCAATCTCTTTGTGCTCTGCAATTCAAATTATTCCCTATTGCATTGGGTTTGAAATATGTCATGTCTTTTTGCTTCGCGGTTCAAATTCTTCTTATTGGTGAATATGCATACTCGTCATTGACAAGTGGATCACTGCATCATCTATTTAGGATGGATAGCTATGGAGTTAATGGGAATGACATGTGGATCACGTCCTCTCACTCAAGTAAAGCAGAGATGTGTGGGTTTTAACAATAACTTAAACTCAACACAACACATTCCACATGGATCCATGAAAAACCATTTGCAACTAATGTCACATGGTTCAGGTTGAAATTTAGGTTTGACAATGATTAGGTTTGGTCCGAGTTCGAATTTTTTGATGGGGTTCAGATAAGCTTCACTATTAGGTTTATTTATATATATTTTCTATATGCATAGATATATTAACTTGAAAATGAAATATGGGATAAAATTGTAAGAAATAAACATCAATAAAAAAAATGCTATCACGAACATGGAAACTGCAAGAATAGATTACAAGCTTGAGTTGTGACATGAGGTTATGAGTTTTGATCTATGGACTTGGTTAATGACCATGAGGTTCAGTGAGGTTCGCCGAACCTCAAATTCTTTTTAAGGTTCGCCAAAATTCGAACCTCAAAGTTGAAGTTCGATGAACCTTGTGACATAGTCTACAACAAACAAACTAAAAATTAATGGAGGGCAAGGAAGGATACATATTATTGACAGATAAGGCCTGATTAACTGGTCGGGGCCCCACTGTGCCAAAACATTTTCTACTGTGATGCGAAATGTACCCTTGTCATCCCTCCTTTAATAATATATTTTTTGTTTTTATTTTTATAATAATAGATTAATAATACTATATTTTAAGTTTATAATATTACGTTTCATAATATTAAGTTTCACATTTATAATACTAATTTTTTAATAATAGATTTAATTTTAATCATATTTAAATTTCATATTAATAATACTAGTTTTTACAATATTAGGTTTAATAATAATATTTTTATTAATAATAATAAACCTAATATTATTATTGTATATGGCAATGGTATAAAATAATATTGTAAGTTCAATAATATAAAATTATAGATTTTATTAGGTTTATAATATAATATTAAGTATATAATGTAATATCATATTTACAATATAATATTAGATTTATTTATTTAATATGACATAATTATAGATATTATAATATTAAAAGAATATTTTTTTGGGTTATATTTATTGTAATATAATATTATAGATTTATAATAATATTATATTTATTGTAATATATTTTTCCAAGGAAAAAAATGAACTTTTTATTAAGAAAATAAAAAGATATAGAGCACATGTAGTTAAGCATTCAGAAGGAAAAAGATCTCCAAAAGGCTCACAATCCAGTGAAAATAAAATTAGTGCTAGAGGAAGCCACTGTCACCATAAGCTCAAAAACATAGTCCAAAATATAAATCGAGCCTCTCCAATAATGGAGAAAACAACCCGCCAGGTATCCAAGTCCAGATATATCAGCAGAAAAAAAACCATAGTAGAACCATACAGTTTACAACAAAGAACCATGAATATCCCAAGATGGTGGCCACAAGTATAAAACATGTACAAAAATACAAAAATGTGGATACCCAGAAACAAATGCATAGTGATTGTACCAATATACAACAAAAAAGAGGCTCGAAAATGAGAGAAACTACAGTGATTATATGATGTAGGGTCTAGTGTCTGACACACAGAATCTCCTGTCTTCAAAATCCATAATGCTCCAATTGTCCAGATCCTGTTGAAGGCCCTCCTTAGAAAGGAGGTCCACTGATGTATTCCATTCCCTGTAAATGTGGCACACATATATAAAATGAATTGACATATTTAAAAGTAGAATTTCTTCAACGATAGGAATCAAAACATGATTCTGACATCTATGTGTATTGTTGAATGAATTAAAAACATTCTTGGAGTCCCCAAAAATTTAAACCTTGATAATTCCTAGATGTATGAGCAAACAAAGGAGAAGTTTTAAAGAGGGTAACTCAACAAAATTGTTTGTGTCAGAGTCTATACCCACATAAGCTCTTAATAATCTATTTTCAATTATATGAATCAACAAACCCGAGCCACATCAGTTATGAGCATTCGAGGCCCCATCAAAATATGCCTGTGGGATATGCCGGTTGATCTGTTCAGTGGTGATAATTCTTGTAGACCTGGAGATATCAATTTTGGGTATCATGGAAAGCATCGAAACAAATTCGACCGTGATCATGTTTGGGGATGAAGATGTGTCCTTGAATATACCTTTGTTCCTTACAAGCCATAGGCCCCAAGTGATGATTAGAGGGATATTCTTATTATTGACGTCAGGTACATCATTCCACCAGTTTTTCCAAGTAGCCTCTATTATAATGCCATGCCAAGTTGTATTGATTCCTAAAAGTGAGAGGGTAGCCTCCCAGACTTTGGTGGAAAAACTACAGGTGAGAAAAATATGATTTATGGACTCCTCCGAGTCCTTTCACAAGATTCACCAGCCAGGACCATGTTTATTCTATTTTGTTTAGTTATCCCAAGTTGGAGCTTTGTTTTTAGCATACACCAGAAAAAGAGTCTGGCTTTTTCAAGACTTTTCAACTCACACAAATATTTATGCCACCAAACTTGTTTACCCATGTCACTACGATTCATCAGGAAACTATAACCAAATTTTGGAGCATAGTATCCATTCAGAGCATGTACCTAGCAAAGGGAATCCACCCTGTTGAAAATCCTAACATTTGTGCGCATCAGCTCCTACGTATAATTTATCCACTCAATTCCCCATTGAGGCTCCAATTGAATTTCGCCCACTGATTTCCAACCATGAGTCCATAATGAAGTTGTCTCGGGTTTTGAAACAGGTTGGATAGAGAATCCAAAACCCTTGAGAGAGAGAAAAAGCATCATTGCATGCTACGCAAGGATCACTACCCAAAACGACCTTCTCCCCATTTCCAATATACTAGGCCAAACTATCTTCCACCAGTTTAAAAGAGATAATAATGGATTTCCATAACACTGATACAATTTTTATTTCTTTCCTAGGATTGTGAATCTATTTTTCTAAAGGAGTAGGATCAATGTATTTTCATTTGACCATTGTTTTCCATAGATTATTCTCTGATATGATCCTCCAACCTGATTTTGTTAATAATGACGATGCAAAGGATTGAAGATCCTTTATCCCCCAACCACCCCATTCTTTTGGACTAGCAATTTTATCCCATGCTACCCAAGGAATCACATGCTCCTCCTTTGCCCTAGCCCAAAGAAAATGAATACAGAGTATCCTAATTTTAGATAGAATACCTTTTGGGACCCATGTGAGCGCAATCCAGTAGACATGAATGGCTACAAGAACTTAGTTGATGAGAACCAATCTTCTAGCCCTAGACAACCATTTGTAGCTCCATAAATTTATATGCTTCTCTATTTTTTTCAACAGCGAGTTCCAGTCCTACTTTTTATAGGAATCAAGTTTTAAGAAGAAGCCCAGGTATTTTAGGCTATCCCCCTTAGGTATCACTTTAAATGGGAGGGTGACCACAATTATTTCAAGGTCCACAACTAAGAGGCCTTCATACTAGGAAATGGAATATTTTTTTAGTATTTATACTCATACAGTGTAGGCTTAAGGAACAGATCCAAAGAGGATTTCAACTTGTTGACCTCTTCTCAAGACCCGTTGCTAAAAATAAGAATGTCATCCACAAAGATAAAGTGGGTTATGAAAATATTCATAGCTACTTCAATACCTTTTAAGTCACCATTCCTCTTTGTTGAGAGAAGAATCTGACTTAGCACTTTTGCTGCAAGTAAGAACAGAATATAGGATAGAGGTAAACCTTGTCTTAGCCCTCTCTGGCTGTGTAAAAAAGAGGAGGAAGCCCCATTTATGAGAACATCAAATGACACATTTGTTATACATCCCATAATCGAATTTAGAAACCCATATCTGTCAACAGAAGGCGCGGATATAACCAGTTGATCCTGTCATATGCTTTTGAGAGGTCGATTTTTATAATCCGACCTTTCCTTTTTTATTTTTTAATGTCATGCATCGTTTCTTGTGCCACCCCAATAGCTTCATTAATTTCTCTTCCATCCAGGGAGCCAAATTTTTCTTTAGGTATGTTTCCCGATCGAATAGGCTTCAAACGAATGGCAATAATCTTTGTTATAATTTTGTAAATACAATTACAAAGGGATATAGGTATTAATTCTTCAAAGGAACCTAGAGCATCTGATTTGGGAATTAGGGAAAGGAAAGTGTAATTAAAAGGTTCATGAATGCCCCCACCCTTTGATTCCTCCACCACCCCCACCATTTCATCCCTAATTAGTTCAAAACATTGTTGATAAAACTCAACTGTCCAACTGTATGACCCAGGGTTCTTGTCTTTTTGCATAGTCTTTAAAACACTTTCCACTTTGGATTTTGTAACTAGAGCCATGAACATCTCATTTTCCTCCTCCTCTGCGTATCTAGAAAATAGTTGAGCCACCTTAATGACCTCAAAAATTGAGGCCCCTTCTGGAGCCTTCAAAATATTTTTGAAATGGTCTCTTCACATTGAAGCTAGGTCACTAAATGTTTTTAGCATTCCACCTTCCAGACGCCTCATTTCCAAAATAGTATTTGAGTTTTTTTCCCCTTTGCATAATTCTGGAATAATTTGGTGTATTCATCTCCAGCCAAGGGCCAGATCACTCAAATTTTTAATCTCCATTATTTTTCATTGTCAGTTAAAATATTCCTCCTTTTTGTCTCCGGAATTTTTTTCCTTTCCCTATTCTCCTCTGTTTCATAACTATTTGTTTCTAGGCATTGCATCCCTTCCAATGCCTCCTCAATGGTCTTCAGATCAAATTCCTCCTTCAATTTTTTCTCTTTCGCCCATATAATGGTTTTTGATTTTAGGTTTTTAAGGTTGGCCATGAAAGACTGAGTATGGGATATATCATGAGAACTTTCCATCAACCTCCAAGTGTCTTTAAATAGAGAGATGAAACTGGGATCTTTGAGCCACCCTAGATTTAATTTGAAAGGGTAACCATACTTTTTTTTGGGGCCAAAAAACTCCAGTAGTATAGGGAAATGGTTAGATTCCCCTCCAGAACCCACCCATTTCTAAAACCAGTGTCTCCATTAAAAAAATCATCATTTATTAGAAAAAAATCAAGTATTTTTTCCACCCTATCTTCACCCGCTCTCTTATTCCTCCAAGTAGGGGAAATATTGATCAGATTTGTGTCGATAAGTTGGCTATCTCTGATTTTGTTTAGAAAAAAATGTGCAAGAGGATCTGCTTGAGCTTGAGGCCCCCATGTTTCAGACGCTCCTAGAGAAAAATTAAGGTCTCCTCCAACCACCAGGTTGTGAGCTTTCATATAAGTTTTTGAAAATAGATTGTTCTAGAATAGGACTCTCCCTAGAACAAGACCATAGATGTTTATAAGAGTAAAAGATGAACATAGTTCGGTAGAGTACACCTCCACCCCCAATACTAACTCAAAACTTAAGGATTATTTTAACTATAAAAAACTATCACGAAAACCCAAGGCCAGACCTCTCGATTTTCCTCCAGCATCCACCATCACCAGAGACCAACTAAGTAATATTTTTCCAAGGGAAGCCGAAACAAAATCACCCATATCCATGATTACTTACAACATGATTACATCAGGGTTGTATTGATTGAGAAGGGATTTCAGAGCTAGTTTTTTCCAGTTTCTTGCAAAACCACGATAGTTACAAGACATAATAATCATTTGGGAATAATAATAGGGGTCTCCGCTGCTCTAAGCGCCCCTTTTAATGACAATTGTTTCCCATCCACTATGTCTATTTTTTATTTTATTTGTGCCTTACATAGATAATTTTTCCTACCCTTGGTTTTCTGAGGTCTGTCCAATTCGGGAATGATCTCAAACCCCCTAAAGGATCATCTAACAATGTTCGCTTGTCCTTAGGCGAAAATTTATAAGGGATTTTGTCAATCGAGAGAGCAGGGATAGAGGTTATAATGTTGTCTATGGATAAAGAGATATCTTCAAAACAAGGAGAATCTATTATAGGAGGCCTCAAAGGACCAGTATTTGGTATTGAATTTAACAAAGAGTAAAGAGAATAATGAAGAGAAGAGGGGGAGCGAGGGACAGTACTAGCTTGTTCAAGCGAATTATCTGTCGATCTTTGGGATTCCTATAATGGTACTTGCTATGACACCTGAGGCATCTCATGTTGAGTTTCTTGAGAAAATGGCCACTCCAGCTCGTCCTGACCACCAACCTAGTGTACTTCCACCCCTTCCATTTGAACTGGGTCATCCCCTTCCATATTGTCCCTTTCCTCCTCCCTGCGAGTATCTCGTGGCCTATGCCTCCTTCGAAAACCTAGAGGACAATCCTGAGCCAGATTCCCTTGTTTATGGCATTGATGGCACGTAAAAGGGAGATGTTCATAATCTATAATTTGACAAAAAGTTAGTTCTTCCCTATGGATCTGAATTTCATCTATCAAGCCCTCCCTTGGATTTAGTCTTACCAATAGTCGCGCAACATTCTTTCTTTCTTTTCCCTGAAAGGACTAATCTGTCTCCAGGAAGGTTCCCAGGATATTCCCAACAAACCCTGAAGACATCTTATATCCAGGGGTGAGGAGGGAAGGACGACAGTATGACCCATATCGGAATTTCCTCCACCCTTTCTCTTTGGATGTCGAACAAAGTTGACCATCGCTTAAAAAGGATAGGCAACGAGCCGAAATCCCAATTGTGTCTTAAAACCCACTTCACAAAACTTTTGCAAAAGAAACGAATCACAAACCAACCATTGGCTAGGGTAGTAACCTTTGTTTCTTTCCTAGGTACCACACCCCATGTATTTTTGATCCATTATGTAATATATTAAGCAGAGAATATTTACCTCTTGTTTTCCCAACTAAAATGTGCTCTGACGCCACCATAACTCCGTTTATCTGAATTTCCACCCCCAGGAGAAAATTCAAACTTCTTGCTTTCTTCTTACAAGTCTTACCTTTCTTCCTCTTTTGGCTCACTTGTCTACCATTTGTTTCTGGCCTAATGCAGGATTGGTCTACTCGTGCACAATTTTCCCCTTTTTCTGCTAATAGCCTGAGCCACTTCTCCTTCTACTTTTGAGTAAATATATGGTCTCCAATACCCAACAAATTCTACTTAGAGCCACAAGCATAATCTCGTAAAATTGTCCCCCCCACGAGGGGTAAACCTTCACAATAAGCCTCCTTGATGAAGCCATAAGAAATAGGGGCATTTGGCCCAACCTTGTGAGCGGACACAGTTTGATATGTGGGCACCTTCTCTAGTAGGTTCAAATTTTCATTTGTGCCCAATGCACCTAGTTCCCCTTCCAAAATTTTTTTGTTGTAGTTATGTTTTTACAGTGAAGGGAGAGCTTCCAACCACAGCATCAACCATGAGACGTTTTTGGGGAAGCCTCAAAACTAATTAATTTGTCTGTCGAATGTTAACGAGGCAGGCCTTCAGACCTTCATTCCTCCTTAGGCTACTTTGTAAAATGGTATCTTCCAGAACCCCTGAAAAAAAACAAGGTGTAGGGTTTTGAGATGGATTTTCAAAACTTACGTGTTTTTTTAAATTTCTGATGTCTGCCTTGAACACCCCTAATTCCGTTGTTCCAAAACCTGCTAGAAGGCTAGTGTCACCCGAGACCTCCTTTGGGCCTTCACAAGTTTCAACTACGAGTGTGCCAAAACCACCTTCCGAAAAATTTTTAGGACACATGGCACAACTCATGACATCTGGAGTCTGAGCTGGAGCCTTCACCTTTGAAATTTTTTGTTCCATGAGCTCCAAACCCCAAACAGTTAGTATGTCCTCTGCCTTTGTTCCAAGTCAACAAAATTCGTTGGCTTCCCCATTTCTCTAACACCAAGACTGAAAATAACTGTAATTTTTGTGGAAAATACACTTAAAAAAAAAAGCCTCCACTGTAACAGATATACCCATGAGCTCGACCGCGTGAGAAAATGAAAAAACAAGAGGAAAAATGAAACCAACTATGGTAAAACCAACTCCATCCTCTGGTTACCTCCAATTCAATTCCCAAAGTGACTCGAAAACCCGTATGTTGAACTGTGCTTCCAGATGTGAGCTTGTCTAGGCCACGTGGAGGGTCATTTCCGACCACAAGTTTTCGAGTTATGACCTTCATTAAATTCATGGCCGCCGATTTACGAAACCCTAGCCAGTTTCTCACTCTAGTTTCTCTTCATCGCCAACCCTCCCCTTCATGCACCAACCTCTTTGAAATGAATTTACATGCTATGATTTCAATGTACATTTTATCATTCAAAATTTTTACTTTATTTCTTTCTATTGTAATATATGTTTTATTAGGTTTATTATATAATATTAGGTTTAAGTTTAATAATATTAATATTAGGTTTAATAATAATAACTTTATGATATCATGTTTAATAATATTAAGTTTAGGAATAAATTTAGGTTAAATAATTATAATAATAATAAAAACCAAATATTATTATCATTGTATATAATAATTGTATAATAATATTTTATTATAAGTCTCATGATGTGCTATAATAGGTTTGATTATGTTTATTATATAATATTTGGTATATAATGTAATATTATGTTTATAATGGGGTGGCAAAAAGGGGTTTTTTATAAAGTGCAGGAAAAATTAAAATAAGGTACTCTTTAGGTCTGAGGCACATGATAAATAATTAGGTTGAAACTCATGGGTTAATGTAGGGCTTGCTCATGGAAAAGTGTATGAGAAATTCATATTGTTATTCTGGGGGACTTGCATCCTATCATCTAATACCTTTGAAACAAAAGATAGATTAGCAATCAACATCTGATGTCATTGCTCCAATGGATTTCAAGATTCCTTGATGATTTATACCATAAATCCTTTTATAATTCTCTTCATAATAAGAACATGAAGGTCGATATTCAAGCCAATAAGTCTTGCATTATCAAAATCAGTCAAGCTGAAATTAATAATGTTCAAGGGTGGTGAATCTTGCCTCAACACCCCCTCCCTTTCTCTACCTAGCATCAATTTTATTATGTTGGAACTATTAAAATCATATCCCTCACAAACTTACAAGCCTCCTCGCATAGGGCTATTTATGAATTATAGTAGATATGATAGTTTGGCTATCATGGTAGTCTCTTCCATTCAACCACATGCAAACCTCAATGTTACACCTTCCCTACATGATCCAAGTATCATAAGATGGTGAAGGCTCAAGATCCGTATTTATCCTCCTCCCTTGCTAGCTATTATTAATAGTGTCTCAGTAATTATCTTTAGATCTAGCTTCGTTAACACTAGTGCATGTCTCCAATTCATCCCAGGGTATATTTCAATGACAAATTAGTGCTGCCAAGCTCAGGGTGCATCCCGACATTAGAGAAAATTTGAGGTCTAAAATGGACCTCCTAAGAAAAATTATAAAATAATAGTGGAAATAATAAAATAAAATTAGATTACCTCATCAAATTTTGGAGTGAAAAAAAAAAGACTACGTTTTCAACTTGTATTTTCAACTTATCTTCCTACGATTTTACTCAAATTTCAAGCGGGAGCACTCGTTGGATGCGAAATTTAATTTCATATCCAAGGAGTAACCATGTTGAATACTTTATATGGATCCTACTACACAAAAAATGATAAATACATGTAAAAATATGATTGCAATCATGTTTTTAATGTATTTCTCATTTTTCGTGTAGTGGGCTCCATCGAAAGTATTCAACTTGGGTACTCATTGGATGCAAAATTAAATTTTTCACCCAATGAGTGCTCCCCCTTGAAATCTAAATAAAATCGTACGAAGATAAGTTGAAAATACAAGTTGAAAAAGTAGTTTTTTATTTTTTCACTCCAACATTTGATGAGGTAATCTAATTTTATTTCTTTATTTCCACTATTATTTTATAATTTCCCTTAGGAGGCCCATTTTAGACCTCAAAATTTCTCTAATGTTGAGACACACCTTGAGCTTGAGAACACTAAGTTGCCATTTAATTATGCCCTGCGACGAACTGGAGACACACACCAGTGTTAACAAAGCTATATCTAAACATAATTACTAAGCCATTATTAATAATAGCTAGCAAGGGAGGATGATAGACATAGATGTTGAGCCTCCACTATCTTCTGGTTCTTGGAGCATGCATGGAAGGTGTAGCGTTGTGGTTTTCATGTAGTTGAATGATAAGGACTACTACGATAGCCAAACTATCATAACTACCATAGAGCCTTATTCAACAAGGCTTTCCATTGTGCGAGGGATACGATTTTAATAACCTAACATATCCGCAAAACCAATGTGCATCTTTCAATACTTGCCCCTAATATTCTTGAATATCGAACTGAATGATAAAGAAACCTTTGGAGCATAGGTAGATATCACAGTTGCTGGTCTAGGTTGTGAAAATCCATTGATGTAAAGCAAATATAAGCCAAAAGACATTAAATTTGCATATGATAGATTTATACTAGAGAATAAAAAAATTTGGTTAACCTCTTTTAAATTTACTGCCACGGTAGGTGCTTTTTGCAATTGTTTCATGATGTAAGTCCTAGGTTGTTTCATGGAACATCCATTATGTTTGAGCCCTTGTCTTGCATTGCTTCTTTATAGGATACCTAACTTCTAGGGTTCCTTTATCCTATGGCAACCCCACATAGTATTACATTCAAATTATATAGGAGCTTATTGAAATACAATAGTTATGTAGCTAAGATCGGTCCTAGAGTTGCTTCCTTCATAGCAAAGACACTATGTATTTGCAAGATAACTCAACCTGTTTACTACCCTCTATTTCATTTTTTCCACCGAGTTTGTACCTTTGACCCAAAAAAGGAGAGACTTCCCATCTAGGGTTTTTATAAAGATCCAAAAATCCTCCTAATTGAAATCTTCCTTTCCTCCATCGAGGCAAAATCGGTGTGCATAGGGGGGACTAATATTGGGGTTTAATATTAAGACATTGGAATGGTACATAAATCTATCCAACATCATAAGGTGACAAGCAATGTGATAATCATTTTTGCAACGTTATATTACATTGCAATTTATTCAACGTCACATTGTGACATTAAAAATAGAGTTTAGTAATAGGTTTTTATACTGGGTTTAATATTAGATTTTAATATTTAATTTTAGGTTTAATATTGCGTTTAATATTAGGGTTTATAATATTGGGTTTAATATTGGTTTTAATATTAGGGTTTATAATATTGGGTTTAGTGTTGGTTTTAATATTAGGATTTATAATATTGGATTTAATATTATGGTTTAATATTGTGAAATTGGAATAGTACATAAATATATCCAACATCGCATTGTGACAAAAAAATGTTGCAATGCAAAATTACATTGCAATTTATTTAACGTCGCATTATAACATTACAACATAAGGGTTTAATATTATGGTTTCTAAAATAATGTATAATATTAGGGTTTTTAATATTGGATTTATAATATTGGGTTTAATATTATGATTTTTAATAGTGGGATTTATTAATGGGTTTGTAATATTGAGTTTAATATTAGGGTTTATAATATTGGGTTTGTAGTATTGGGTTTAATATTAGGGTTTAATTGTGACATTGGAATGGTATATAAATCTATACAACATCAAATTGTGACAAACATTGTCGCAATGTGACAATCATTATAGAAATGTTACATTATATTACAATTTATTCAACGTCGCATTGCAACAATACAACATTAGGGTTTGTTATTAGATTTTAATATTTAAAATTAGGGTTTACAATATTGGGTTTAATATTAGGGTTTATAATATTTTTGTTGGTGTCTAAAAAAAATGCTCGGTGAAGTCTGAGGGAGAACACAATCAACAAGCTTCCCAACTCCAACATAGTTTCACATATGTTCCTAAGTGCTAGCAACTGCGATGACGTGGCCACAGTTTTTTCCCTCACGGGACACATCACACCTCAATCTTGGGTGTTGGTAACTGGAAAGAGTGCCCGAGGGCAGGTGTAGTGAACCATAATAGGCCAATTTGATGGCTATAGGGGCACTCACAAAAGCTACACATTGGCCAAATCCAATGGTGGAAGAAATTGCAAATCCGACGACCCCTTCTCTCCCACGCCTTCAAGCTGCGCAATGTTTAACATGTCAAGGTTATGTGGATTAGGTCATGTGTCACCACCATAGACCTTCCACATGACCTCACACAATGAAATATCCACCCTTGACCCTGCACAAAAGCCTGATGTGTGTCCTATACACATTGCCCGTGACCCACGACCATGTCATGATGATATCACCTACCGCTTGACACCACATGGGCTTCCATGTCTCTCCCCCCCCTCGCGACCACCATGTGCATTACATCACTATCCACATTAGCACCCTCGTCCCCTCTTCAGCCATTCACTGTCCTCCATGTGTTCTATCGTCGTTTCCTTATACATCGCCCTGAAATCACAAGGATCTTGGTGGAGGAGATGTCATGCATGATTGGACGGTGGAGGAGATTTCTCACTAGATGGTTGTCAATGAGTTCACACTAAAAATATGCATAATAGATAGTTGAATCATGGGTTGCAGAACTGGACCTATGGTGGAATTTCGTTCCCTCCAAACCACCCAAGGCCCTTCGTGGCCAAGATATCAACCTTGTGAAGTAATTCCAGGTGGCACCAATCATTGAATGAAGACCAATGAGAGGTGGAAGAATTTCCATGCCTCACATGTGTTTTAAGTAATTTATATATAAGGACCTGAAGGTTTGAAGCTCACGTGACTCCATAGGACTTGTTCACTATGAGTTTTCAAGTTATATCCATTGCCTAGTCATAAGCACAAATTTCCCAGATTTTAACCAAAGAACCCTGTTGTCTGCCTTTCCCCTAGTGAATTTAACTTTAACTATTTGGTCCTAAGCTACGAACGGTACAAAATTCAAGTTCACAACTATTGAGTGTGCACTATGGAAAATTTATATTTCTATGGTACATCAGTTGTTATAGACACTAAATCTCCTCAGAGTATGCATGTAATTCATGAGTCTATGTCATCATTGGCCGAGATTCATTAGAGGTCTAGGGTCTGGTAATTTTTTCTATAAGCCCTCAAATTTCTAGTTCCCGTATTGTCTTCCCAGGTCAGTTTGTGTAGCACCCTCCTCCCACATTTACCCAAGTTATCAACCTACCGGGGTAAAATGTGACAAACAGTTACTATGATATGATTCATCCTCTTAGATCACCTCATGGAAGTGGAATTGACAAAACAAAAACCTTAATGACTTCCCTCAAGTGCTACAGGACCCTCAAGGGCTAAACCACCCTTGCAAGTGCCCAAACCTTGAGTCAAACCTATTTTCAGTGCCCTGGACTCCCAGACACTGGCACAACACTGCTGGAATCTGATTGTAACTCTCTAGTCACATGCATGATTCCTACAGGGGAGTGATTACACTCTTTTTCACCCAGTTTCGTGTTTGTGACCGTAGGATTTAAGCCACTTTTTCAAGCTAGGATCCATACCTCTGCCTATAACTTAATGAAACTTTCCATAACCATGAATTACACAAGGAAAAAGCCTTCCATATGAATCTTAGACAAGAACTTGACCTAACTAGGCCTAACCATGAAAAGCATTTCGTCAAACACATCATGAACATGTAACGTATAGGTCATAAATACACATACGAACATAGGGTTATCATACTTATCTGAGAATTTTCAAGAAGGTTTGATGCCCTATGATAATAGCTGCAATAGATTCGACTGAACCAAAATTTCTCTTAGCCATTCAGCCCTATGCCATATTCCAAGCATGAATGTGGGACTCACAACAAAACCAACCACGGCTTCCTTAGGATTTACCGTGTATCCAGCCTACTATCGCCTGCTATATTTTCACATGGAAACAAATTTTGTTCAAATATGGCTAACCAAAGCAGATATTTTTAATCCATCCTCCACATAATTTTATTCAACCCCAAGCGCTCACGAGGAAGGCAACATGACCTTAAAACGTATTTGACTAATCCTTAGTCGTGGTCAACGCCATGGAAAATAAAAAGAATAATAAATATTATAGGTGTGAGGGAGGTGGTTAAAGTTAGCACATATTTCATAAGGATCATCGTTCATCTCCTCCCTAGAGCTTCATGGAGTTGGACCAATAGGGAAAAGTGGGTGGGAGTTAAGTCTTTCAGCTCCCCGGCATTGAACAATCAACGAGGCATCCAACGACTCAGATTTATTTCAACGGATCAGCACTTGCTCCACCCTATGGCCAACTGACCCATCGAGGGCAGTGGGGACCACCAACGCTTCGGTCCAACCCGTGAACACTTACGACAAGTGATCACGGTATAAACAATGGTAAGGTAATGGGTCCCACTCTTTCCACCTGTCCACCACCTTCACCATTTTGGTTGAGACACATGTCTTCCCCAATGAGGTCTTGCTACATCATATTACCATTGCTGTCCTCCACCCATTGATATGGCCCTTCCCACCCATAAGCCCAATTATCACTCGTTATTTCCGTAATATCTACCTCCAAACGAGCGCCTACATAGGACACTACACAGACCTCTAACTGGTCCATAACCACACTAAGACGTCTTTTTCGACCTCCTACATGATCACCTTGTATTTCCACCTTCTATATCCAATTTTAATTCAAATTTAAGCACTCATAAGATGAAAAAGGCAACTCAAAAAACTCTTGAAACTCGCGAGGTTAAAATACACTCCTGGCCCCGAGCCCCTCATGGACATAGAAGCCCAAATTTGCGACCCCATTTTCCCATATTACCTCACTGACCTATGTCTCAACTTAATGGGCTATCATGTGAGGGTAGAAGACCCTTTCTGAGTGTTCAAGTCCAACTTGTATTACCAAACACCCCTACTATGGATTACTTCTCTCAATTCATGTCTAGGCTCGCGAAAGGTTACATCAACCAAAAAGGGTACTTCATCTCCTCCAAAGGGAAGAAGATACTCGAGATTACCCCTGAACTCGTTCGGAAGGCCCTGGTTTATCTTACTTATCCCAATCCACATAAATTCACTGACGTTACCCTCATGTAAAATTTTTATGGCCTCCCAGTTGAGCAACAACAATCCTTTTTATGGATAATCTTAGCTCCAGGCTCACATAATCTCCAGTGACTGAAAAATTCCCTATTTCCTTGTTTTTCGAACTTGTCCAACCCATTATGTCTGCAATTTCATGGATGCTTCGAGAAGAGGATGCCAATTTGACTAAAAAATATTTCCTAGGGTTTCTGGACATGATGATGAAGCCCAATTCCCCTTTTTATATCCCATCCTACTTGTTTGTAGCTATCAAATTCCAATTCCATCATCCCGCCACTTAATCCAGCTTTCGATGTTATTTGTTGATGTTTTACTTGTTCATGTATGCACATGCCGAGAAATTAGAGTGTGTATATCTGAGTAAAATTACTCATAAAAATAAGATCAATTCTATATTTGAATAGATAGTTTCAGTAAAGAATAGGTTGAATACTGATGGATATTCCTATTTCATATCATTGTTCATGTCCATTGCATGTGAAATTATTCATGGTTCACCTCCACCCTGGATCTCCCACAACAAAAAGAGATGCTCCAGCTCAATAGATATGTTTGTGTAGGAGATTGGTACTTATTTGAATACCATAAAAAATATAATATATGGTTGTGAGCTCCCCCCCTATCACTTTCTAGTTTCCATTCCCATGAGGATATTTTCATTAGAATTCTTGAGACAGAGCCTTAATGCAGACCAAATCCATTTTGTTCCTACAAATAAAGGATATATGTTTAAATTTGGAAATATTATAGGCCCTTTTATTATCAACTCAAGACAAGCCTTCATAATTTAGGAGCTTCTCAGAAAGATGGAATTCTAGTAGGGAGATGTTTGGCATTATGATCCTAAGGGTGTCATTGCCCGAAGGAGAGAAAAGATAAAAGCTTCAAGCTATATACATGAACCCACACCTGACGTCAAATGGAAAGCTAATTTGATTCATGGCCTTTGGATACATAGATGGAGATCGAGACCCCGACAGTCAAGGACAAGCAACCAAAAAGGATCGTTGACCAAGCTAAATGAATCAAGGAAGAGGAAGTACATGTAAGTAAGAAGGCAAGGAATCGAGATCCTAAAGAGGAGGATTTTGATACTAGGATAGTAGATAAAGGATTAGATAAACTAGGTTTTAAAGTTTCCATGGAGAAGCCTCCACCAGCTGTAGCCTCAGCTTCCTCTATAATATTCCCAAATGGGAAAATCAACAATACATGCAGTAAAAACGCATTTTTTTAGAAATGTATGAAGTAATAGTTAAATGCATCCCATGGATCCATTCATTTATACATTATAACATCCAAATACAAAAGGAGATCTGGAACAAATCATGGTAGCTTAGTTAAACAAGCCTCCCAAGCCATTATTAATAAAAAATCATACAAAACGAGGGGCTGCAACCATGAATAAAAGCTGGAAATACCCTGACAACGTTATTTTATTTCATCTGCAACAACAGTAGGTTGTACATCAGATACAGAGCTTCTATGTGCATAAAAATTTAGATCTACATCAAATCCATGCACTATACAAGCTCCTCTAGTGAACCACCTTGGGGTTTTCAGCCAAGCACCAAGTGCAAATTGTAGATCTGAGTTTTAAGACTGAAAATATACTGAAATTTACAGATCTGGAAAGTGGATCTGATCTGATATGAAAAATATCATGACCACCTCCAATACTTCTCCAAAGTGAAGGGAATATCCCCAACACTTAGCAAATCAACTCTCCAAATGATGTGTTGAACCACCCTGCAACTGCTCCTTTAGAAATTACGTAGATATGGATCTATACTGTGTTGTAGGGGACAAAATTTGGTTGGCCTACAACCAAGATATGAAAATGAATCTCAATACGTTCAATACTATCCTTCCAATGGAGTAGAACCCTCCTCCACTGAAAATGAGCATTGAAATGGCCTAGATCTGAAGATATAGTCTCCATTTGTTGCAGCTTACTGAAACAGACAAACCCTCAACAGGATCTGTGCTATCAAGAAAGATGAAGCTTGGCCTTTAACCAGATAGTGGAAAATATGGTACAAGACTCCTCCAAGAGCTACTCAATGGAAGAGGTGGGATTCCCAATCTGGAACACCCTATGCTAAACAACATACAATATCAGCTAAAAAACAAGAGAAATTTATATGTCTAAAAAGACCATATATTCAGAAAACCATAATATAAGCTAACCCCATATGGTTTCCATCCTCTTCCTTATAAACAATGTGAGCCTTCTCACCTTGGGTCCCACTCATTAGGGTTTCCATCTTCATGCAATGAATCTCCCTCCAAAACTACATTGTCCCATCATCAATGCCAGTCCTCCATAACAGCATTGTTGGATTTGGTCAACTTTGACTGGATCTTCATGCAATGTCTTATTCCACACTCAAGGTGGCTTTATTCTAACTATCTAAACTGATCCATATTCCCACTGGGTTATCTTCATTAATGTTCCACTTCCTCCATACTATCTTTGTTGACTTGGTCAAACTTGACCTTGTCCACATGCATTAGCCTTTGTTCACACATGAAGGTGTTTTATCCAGCTATGAATATGATACCTTTCCCCATTAAGAGGGATTTTACTGCTGATAAAAATATTTATGGGCCTCCCTACCCATTTATTCATCTAACTGTGTGTTTAGAGAAAAATTAATATTCCAATTAACTGCATGCTAATTTAGGAATATTACAGTCCTCCCCTCCCAGATGTTGCTTGTCCTCAAGCAACTACAAGGATAGAACTGAAGATCCTCTCCTCCTATAGCATCCTCAAGCGATAAGTTCCTCCAAATAAAAATATGCTTCCTCATCAACGTGTTCTTAGGTTGTTCCTCCCTTGTGTAAAAGCATGCCTTTGGTGAAAAATCCAAATGGCTCTCATCATCAAAAAGTGGGATATCCATGGAAACAACTCTATATGGTCTAGAGGCCTTCTTGAGGCATGTAATTTTAAATATAATGGGAATCATCATCCTTGTGTGAAGCCTCCATCCCCAAGCTATCATCCACAAAAAGTGAGTCACCCTCCAACATGGTAACTCCTGAAACATCTCATCCACCTTAGGCTCCTGCAAAGAAGGTGGGTTTCATAGTTGAATATGTGGGATCAAAATGTCCATCCCATGTTGTCTCTGTCTCCACTTATGATAATTGTAGAGCTCTTGTTGAATATCGGCTAAAATAATGTTGCGTTCATGGAGAAAAAAGGCAATAGGGTCCTCAAAGATCCACCCTTTGGTTCTTTCCCAAATCATTCCATATAAAATGAATATGACATTATTATCATCATATGGAAACCACATAAGAGAATTATTGAAGGTTTTACGTAGTGTTGGAAAGTACCAAAATTTTCTCAAGTAGTCACAGTGTAGTTTTACCAACTGCAGTTTTATAACATGATGTGGCAAGTTGTTTCCCAACAAATTGTTAGTTGTATATGTCATCACACTTACTAGAGAATAGTAAATGGAATGGTATATCCAAACAACATACATAAAATAGTACAACACTTGCCCAAAGCCATACAAGAAATGGCTCTCTTCCTCATAAATTTTGGTCTCAAAATGACCATGAAGCCAAAATAGAGGCTTGCCCTCTTGTGGAGCAATGCCCTGTATAGAGATGGTAAGAGAATGAAAATACTGTGTTAGATAATCAATCAGTGAAAAAAAATAATTCTTACCATGTACTGAGAGTAATCTGATAATAAGACCCATGAATGAGCCCTCCATAGTGATATGACATAGTCCCATGAAGAGGAATGAACTATGTGTTGCAAGTAGATCTTTCTTCTTATGCTTGGAAATCCAAGTCAAGAAGATCGTATCATGGTAATATATGTCTCCATCCACTACTTCATCACTCTCATCTCCTTCTTGCCCATCAAGTGCATCATATGTGAAGTGAACCTGGGAACACTCCATCAACAAACCAAAGCTCCCAAGTGACAGCGTTGTTGGCCTTTATAATAAGGCTCATGTCATCTCATAGCTCCATCCTTTGACATTCCACATGTCAAAGCCATCAATCATAATGCTGCTATATGTGGGAGATTCCTTCCAAAGTGGAAGTACCCACTGATCCTCCAAGGTTAAGGAGTAGCCCCTTTGCACCATGATAGTGCCATCTCCTACTCCTATAACATCATGCAAAGTATGGGATAAGATCAGACCATACTCTCTTAGTAACAACCAAATCAACAACAAATCTAGTTTCCTCCCCACACCATCACCATATAAATCATGGAGCAACAACATGATAGTTGATATGAAAGATATCACATGACCCCAATACACCCAAAATCCTTGCTACCATATGATGTAAGTGTCATGCCAATGGTCCATCCACCACCCTACTCTTTGAAATAGAATGTGTCATATGATCACCAAACTCTTTCAAGAGTAACCAACGCAGTCTTGCCTCATGCTGTCTGGTGTCATAAATCTGCAAGTGTTTTCCCAACCTCTAGCTCATCAACATCACCCATCCAACCCATGGTGAGTGTCTATCATCATGTCCAAAAGTGGCATTCCTCCAATGGAGAATACCATCCTCCCAAATCATATTTGTGTCTTTGCATTTCATGGGATGTTGAAATGCAATCTCCTCAATGACCAAGTTGATCCCATAAGGATCCAAATAGGTGGTAGGAAAAAACCTCCCATCATGATGTGAAAGTTTCAAGAAATATCCATCACAACCATGAGAGATGTTATCCATCATAAGATGTCCCCCAACAACTATCTGCCCATCCTCTGTCATACATATGGGAAGGTCATTGGTATGCTCCAACAATGGTTGGGCCCCCAACCCATCACTGATGCTCAATGACAGCACTGTTGATCTCCATGATGGTGCAACTATTGCCTCAAGATCATGCCCAATGTTGAACACATAGTTTGGCAATGTATTGTTCAAGACAATACTCATCCCATCCTCAAAGAATCTACACTCCAACCCAAGAGTTGTGTGCAGCTCAACAATGATACCCTAGGGTGACTATATATCTCCTCCTTGAGAAAATCAAGGTTGCCTAGTGCAGTGATAGTATGTTGCTCCAAATCAGAAATGTACTTTGACCCTAGGTCATGCAATGGTATATTCCCATAATCCTCCATATGATGTGATAAAGTAATAGAAAATGGAAACATGTGCATACCTTGGTAAAGCTTGGGAACATCTTATACTGCTACAAGGGTTCCTTTCTCCGGTGTGATGGCTTCCTTAACTCCTGATGATGATGGCTACTCTTCTAAGTCTTAATCAGCACTGGTAAAAGTCTCCTCCTCCTCATACATATCCAGAATGGTGCATGGGACTCTAGATGTCAAGAGATCAAGACTACTTTGCAAAGGTGCACGTGTTCTTTCTCCTGATGTAAGTGCTCTTGCAGCAAGTGGTGGTGAAGGCTTATTCTCCTATGGTTTCTTCTTGTCAAACTTCTTAATCAACCTTTGAGTAAAATCTGAAAATGCACTCACTCTTGCATGACTCAAATGGCTGAACCACCAAATGTTTGCTTCACCCTCCAGGTGCAGCGCTACAATCTCAACAACTTCTTTCTCTACTACTGGATGTAGCAGGAAAAATGCATCCAACCTCATTCCCTAAGCCCTTGTTGTGCATGAGGATGACCCTTCCAAAGTAAACAATATAAATCTATTGCCCTTATTCCTTCTATTGCTGCAAGGTCTCCTTTCTTCTTTGAGCTGAATGAACTGTGGGAGAGTTAGATTCTCCTTGAAAGCTCTAGGTTGAGACTTATATTCTACAAGATACTCACTTAGAATCTCATGATCTAAGTGTTCTCCATCTCTATGCCTCTTATCTTCAAAGGAAAAGGCCATAGTATGTTTTTTTGGAGCTTTATGCAATACCGGATGTTATTTTTTCTAATAGGAAGTACATGGACCTTCCTTATCTTGAAACCCTAATGTGGTTTCACTTATTTTCTCCATTTTTCTCTGCTTGACCTCCTTGGTGAGGTCCTTCTTATATTTGAAAAGAGATGAGATGAAAATCATTCCTTGCATCATTCTGATCTCTTTCTCCTTCTCTTCTCCTTCTTATAGCATATTGGCTGAAAACTCACAGGTTGTGCCAAGATGATGCTCCGATACCACTGTAATTTTCCCAAATGGGAAAATCAACAATACATGCAGTAAAAACGTATTTTTCAAAAATGTATGCAATAGTAGTTAAATGCAGCCCATGGATCCATTCATTTATACATTATAACAGCCAAATACAAAAGGAGATCTGGAACAAATCATGGTAGCTTAGTTAAACAACCCTCCCAAGCCATTATTGCTCAAAAATCATACAAAAAGAGGGGTTGCAACCATGAATAAAAGCTGGAAATACCCTGACATCGTTATTTTATGTCCTCTGCAACAACAGTAGGCTTTACATCAGATCTAGAGCTGATATGTGCATAAAAGTTAGATCTACATTAGATCCATGCACTATGCAAGCTCCTCTAGTGAACTCCCTTGGGGTTTTCAACCAAGCACCAAGTACAAATTGTAGATTGGAGTTTTAAGACTGCAGATCTACTGAAAATTACATATCTAGAAAGTGGATCGTATCTGATATGAAAAATAGCATGACCACCTCCAATAGATCTCCAAAGTGAAGGGAATATCTCCAACACTTAGCAAATCAACTCTCCAAATGATGTGATGAACCCCCTGCAACTGCTCCTTTAGAAATTATGCAGATCTAGATCTATACTACGTTGTAGGGGACAAAATGCAGTTGGCCTGCAGCCAAGATATGAAAATGAAGCTCAATACCTTCAATACTGTCCTTCCAATGGAGTAGAACCCTCCTCCACTAAAAATGAGCACTGAAATGGCCTAGATCTGAAGATCTAGTCTCCAATTACTGCAGCTTACTGAAACAGACAAATCCTCAACAGGATCTATGCTTTCAAAGGAAGATGAAGCTTGGGCTTCAACCAGATAGTGGAAAATATGGTGCAAGAATCCTCCAAGAGCTACTTAATGGAAGAGGTGGGATTCCCGATCGAGAACACCCTATGTTAAACATCATACAATCTCATATAAACAACAAGAGAAAGTTATATGTCTAAACAAACCATATATTTAGAAAATAATAATCATAAGCTAACCCCATATGGCTACCATCTTCTTCCTTATAAAAAATGTGAGCCTTCTCACCTTGGGTCCCAGTCATTAGGGTTTTCATCTTCATGCAATGAATCTCCCTCCAAAACTGTGTTGTCCCATCATCAATGCCACTCCTCCATAACAATGCTATTGGATTGGGTCAACCTTGACTGGATCTTCATGCAATGTCTTCTTCCACACTCAAGGTGGCTTTATTCTAACTATCTAAATTGATCCATATTCCCACTGGGTTATCTTCATTAATTTTCCACTTCCTCCATACTAGCTTTGTTGACTTGGTCAAACTTGACCTTGTCCACATGCATTAGCTTTCGTTCACACATGAAGGTGTTTTATCTAGCTATGAATATGATCCCTTTCCCCATTAAGAGGGATTTATTGCTGATAAAAATATTTATGGGCCTCCCTACCCATTTATTCATCTAATTATGTGTTTAGAGAAAAATTAATATTCCAATTAGCTGCATGCTAATTTAGGAATATTACATCCTCAGAGGTAATTTTTTTGGGTGCAGGAGATAGTACATCTATTGATAAAACATGGTGTCCTGCTAGAGGGACATTAATGAAAGGAATAAGAAGGTAAGGGATGAGATGAGTAAGAACATATCTCTTCATTCAGTAACATATGACACTATGCTCATGGTTCCCATGGATTTGGAGCGGAATCATATGAATTTTTCATTGCAATATCCATCAGCACAAGCCTTGACTTCATATTCACAATTCAAATCATTAGATGCCTCTCTGTATATAGCTAGTTTCCCTTTGGTAGATAAGGTAAACCTTCACAAACAGGTAGGAGAAATTCTATACAATGAACTTATAAAAAATTCATTGACTATTGACAAGGTAGAAAAATTGATGGAAAACAATTCTACCAGATTGAAACAAGAGAACGCCAATTTCAAATACCTCCATATGAAAAAAATTATAAAGAGATGATTGTGAAGATGGGGTTGGATCCATAAGAAAAAATAGTTGTTAAGACCCTCCTTAAAATTTCCTAGAAGGAAATTCAAGAGCTAAGGCACAAGTTGAAAATGCCAGGCAGTGAGCATGTGGAAACCTAGGAACTCACCTAGGTAGATGCAGAGAAGAGGTCTTGTCCCGAGATCTTATTTATAGAAAAAATGAGATAATATATCTCAGACAACATGTTGCAGAGATACAAAATAAGATGCATTCCCACACTTTCATTATCACGGTTGTACGAAAGGATCCTAAAAATCCCACTGAGCAGCTTACTAAGGCCTTGACTAAGCTCAAACTCTCTAAAGGAGAGCTCAAGAAAATACAAATAGACTTAGATGTTTCCCAGGGAATTTTAGCTCATAAAAAGAGGCAACCAAAATACGCCAGAATGAACACTAAGGTCATCTTCAAGAACCTACAAGATGTCAACCAAGAGGTAATCGAGCTAAGATAAAAGCTAAAGGGGAACATGTACTTTTTGTAGGCCAAACAACTAGTCTAGGATTAAATAATTGATGAGATAAAGAATAACTAGGAGTATATAACATTTTTTAATGAAAAGAAGGCCTCATAAAAAAAAAAGGAGGATGGAGAAAAGAACTCTCGAATCGCTAAGAAGTACATCAATTTTGTCAATGAGAGACCATTCAACAATTTAAGGCCTATAGATGTGGTGGATCGAGTGAGCACTATTATGGAGATCAAGAGAGTCATATAGAAAGAGTAGGCCAGGGCCAAAACTGAGGAATATCTGGATGTGGTGATTAAAGATGTCGAAGTATTTGATTCTGAGTTCACGAGGATCACCAGGGTGGGGTTTCCTAGTTGTTGGCATATTAGAGGAGGATTAATGTTGTGGGAACAATATAATCAGAAGTTACTGTAGGGAAAGAGAAAGGTGGAATCCACTCACGGGAAAACGTCCATACTGAGAGGTTAAACATTAGTGACTTACCTAACGATGGAATTTCACCTCTTAGTGTTGGTGAAGCATGTTTTCTATTCCAGGATGGATTATTATGAGCTAACCAATAGTAATATCACATATCATCTCTAGTCACAAGTTCCCCCGCTATCTCCAATCATGTGGCAGAGGTGCAAAGAGTGCGTTAATCCGCCTACCGTGAAAATCATTGAGCCTTCAGCACAACCTTCGAAATTGTATTACCACAGATGAAAATTTCCTAATCATGTCTAAATAACACTTTTATTTTTTTATTTTATGTAATTATTCAGTTTACAGTCAGTTTGTTTAATTTTTTAGTTACCCAGTTGTCCTACGAAGCATGCTTAGTTTTGACAATGATCATGTACTGAAAAAATCAAGAAAGGAATATTTTGATAATAGACCCTCTCCCAGGGCCTATGAATGGAAATATAAGACTGAATCAAGGTTCAAAATTTTGGCAAGAAACGTTTGTTCCTGAATGATAACTATTGTGTCTCATTTTTTAATGTATCTTTCAGGGAAAATTAATATACAATCATGGCGATTCTGGCTCATCCATGTTTTTTAGTATGTATCACTCACGTGTATTTTCCATATTTGTTTATATCTTTCTTCTCAGATATTATGTAATTGCAGTTTTTGTATGTGTTCTTGTAAACTCGTGGATTCGTTTAATAGTAATTGATGAAAACACCCTTCGTGTTTAATGAGAATTGAATTGTTTAATTATGCTCCTTATATCTTTGCATTCCGTCTCTACTCTTTTCAGCTTTCTTGCTCTAAGCTTGGTATAATGGATTCTTACAATTTAAGCACATTACATTGAGTTTTCCTCTTTCTCGTCTCTTCTATCACAAATCTGATTTGACGACTTAAAGGCTGGATTGCAGACACGAGCGAGACTAGCTGTTCTAGATTTATAGTTTACTGTTTCCTTGAATGATCATTTACTTATGAGTTAATGCATTGTCTTGAATAAGTATTTTTCTGAATCAATCTTCTCAAAATGCAATGAATGTTGAGTGTGATATTAAATCCAAAAAAACCACAAGAATCACTCACTTAAGATGTCCTAGGCACTGGTCTCAAATAAATATGGGGACTATCTCTAGGAGCTACAACATCTTCTGGCATCGTTTTCGGGGAAGAATCAGAATATTTTCCCTGGGTACGACATGTGTACACCCTTTCGTAGGGTGAGAAAAAAGGGGTGTGGGTTGAATATTTCTCACCTTGGCATCTCCATTGTTTATATTTATATTTGAGCATCCTGGCTTTCAAAATACCACACACCCGCTCATATACCTCTCAGCAAAACATTCCTCTTGTGTTAGATCCTGAAAAGATTATATCCCAGAGGATCTATAAAGAAAGGGTCCCAGTCCTTCATACTCCTATGTTGTCTTTCCCAGAATAATCCTCTTCTAGTTCTCAGAGAGAAGTAATAAATTATCTAGAATTTCCTGCTAGAGTGTTAGATTATCCTCAAGGAGATTCCCAACTACTCGATCCATTCTTTTTGTAATATCCCAAAATGGGAACATCTACACTATTGGGAATAATCTGAGTTATTACCAATGTGGAGCTTTAGCAAACCATGAGCATGGAAATGTAGAGAATCTCATTATATTTCCAATAACATCACACCATCAGATGAAAGAACCTCAGCAACAACATGATCTATATTCTCCTTCTCGGGTGGGGAAATGTAGCAATATGGAGCATAAAACAATTGTCTTCAGAAAATAATGATATAAAAGTGATAAATGGTACTTGGATCCCTTATAAGACATGTTATACAACCCACATGCATAATTTTAGGTGAAAAAAATCATTCTAGCTCATATAAACAGATCTCCCAAGTCAATGGAGCTCAAATAAGCCAAAACCCCATAGCCTAACTCATGCAGCAACTACTGAAGCAAGGACTGCGTTATTCTAATGGGTTTTCTGTAGAAAATGATGAAAGAAGTCTTATATGAAACTTTTATTAATTAAATAATAGATAAATGGAGGCTTAACCTCTTATACAGCAAAAACAAGACACCCGACAAAGGTTTCCGGCAATATACATGAATAACAAGTAGCACTGTAGAAAGTAACGCAATTACTACATTTCTATATTATACATAGCTTAATATGACTTTAGATAGCTGAAAAATACATAAATATGGCCAAAGGCCTTCTTATTAGATCTCCCAGAGGGAAATGAGCACCTCCTCCTCAAAGACTAGCATAAAATCAAATGGTGCAACCCTGCTGCTGCTGCCCCTACATGAAAGATGCAGTTTTCTGAAGGAGACTGCACTGTGGCTGAGTATGAATGAATTGCCCCAAGCCAAATGCTGAAATGAAGTTTAAATCACTCCCCTTTGATCCCTTAAGCAAGCTAATCTAAAGAGAGGATGGAATTCCTGCACAGGAATTCCTTGCACTAAGCAGTGCAGCAACTCCGGCTAAACAGCTGAAGCATGCAAGTAGTCACAAGACTAAGATAGCTGAATAAATGAATGAATCCCTTTGATTATATGCCTTCCTTTTATCTTTGGTGAGCCTCCTCACCTTGGACCCCACACAATGTTGAGGTGACTTCCTCATGAAGCTTCCTCTTTCAAAACTGCGCTACCCTAGCTAGCCTTCCTCCTCTTTGTAGCAGCGTTGTTGACTTAGTCAACTAGTACTAATACACTTGCAATGCCTCTGTTCACACCAATGGATCTTCAATCTGGTTCTCATATGTGTGTCTAGGCTGATCCTTGTTCACATTAAGCTAGTTTACTTGAGTGATTTCTTCCTCCTCAAGAATGGATGTTGACTTAGTCAAACTTGACTATGTCTCCCTCTAATTTGCCCTTGTTCACACTTGGAAGTGTAAAACCAGCTCCTAAGGTGATCTCCTTCCTTACTAAGGTGGAATTTATTCATATTTTTATTGTTCATGGGCTCCCTTACCCATTTATTCCTTTCCTAGGTGAAAGTAGCAAAATCTAATATTCCAAATTGCTGTGTGCAAATTTTGGAATATTACAGTCCTCCCCTCCCAAATGTTGCTTGTCCTCAAGAAAATGCAAGGATAAGACTGAAGAGCATCCTCTCCTTCCCTGTAGCAACCTCATAAGATAAAATCCTCCAAGGATAAAGGTGTTGCATCATCAATATATCTCCAAGTTTCCCCTCCCAAGTGTGTAAGCTATCTAAATAGCTGACATTATGTGGCAGTAGAACATCCATGGAAGCAACAATGGGTTGTTTGAAGAACCTCTTGAAGCATGAGGGATGATATATATTGGGACTCGTCATCCCCATTTGAATCTCTCCTCCCCAAGCTATCAACCAAGCAAAATGAGTCACCCTCCAAAATGGTAACTCATGCAAATCATTCTCCACCTGAAGCTCCGACAAAGTAGGTGGGCTGAAATTCTGGTCTGGTAGTCATAGTAGCCTACCCCATGTTTCTTTCCTCTCCATTAAGACAAGTGTAAAGGATTTGCTGATCTTGGGCTGCCATCATGTTTCCCTCAAATGGAAAGAAGGAAGCTAGACCTCCAAAGGTCCCTCTCCCAGCACTGTGCATCAAGCTGGCTCGAATCATCTCATACATGATGGACAAGAAATTACTACCATATGGCATCCCATCCATATCATGGCCCTCCCCATTAAGAAAAAAATTTGTTGCTGTAGAGGCCATGTCTCATCCCATGCTCCCTTTAGAGCATGCAATGCAGACAATGTGGGGATGCTCCTCCCCCAAGAACACATCCACTCTATGCGTTCCTCCTCCAATCATGCTCCTCATATAGGTAAGAATAATATCAGCAAGTAGGATCATCATCAGCATCATAATAAGAGAAATAATGAAGGTTTTATGTGATGCTGGAAGGTACCAACAGTCTCCCAAGTGGTCATAGCGCAGTCTTCCCCACTGCAGCTTCAGATAATAGCATGGAAATTTGTTTCTTGATAGATGACTAGTTGTGTAAGTCACCACATCTACCAGCAAGTAGTAAATGGCTGAGTGTATCAACTGAACATACAAGAAGTAACAAAACACTTGCCCCAAATCATACAATAGATTCATGGAGCCTAAAGAGAAATTTTCCCCTTTGTAGAGAAATGCACTGCAAGGAAATGGTAAGAGTATATAAATATAGTGTTGAACAATCAATAAGTGCAACAACAAATCTCTTACCATGTGATGGAAGCAAGACGGTGACAAGATCCATAGATGAATCTTCCATAGTGGTATGGCATACCCATCTGAAGAGGAATGAGCCACATGCTCCATGAAGATCCTCCTTCTCATGCTTGGACATCCAAGTCAAGGAGAACATACCACATTAACCAATGAGTCTATCCAACACTCTCTCAATCTCACCTCCTCTATGCCCACCAAATGCATCAAATATGAAGTGATCTTGGGAACACCTCATCAACAAGCTCATGCTCCAAAGTGACAGCGCTGCTGGCCTATGCAAATAGGCTCCTGCCAACTCATAAATCCAATCTCTGACATGTTCAATGTCAAAGAATCCTCTCATAATGTTTCCATCTCCTCCCATTGCAACATCATGCAAAATGTGAGAGCAACTCTGTCCTTGCTCTCTCTCAACCCTCCAAAGCAACAAATGTCTTTTCTGCCCTGACATTCCTCCATCATACAACCCATGTGGTGAAAATATCACATCATCATAATTCTCCCACACTCCTTGCCATATGATGCAAGTACCCTGCCAAGTACTCTCCTCCCACATACCCTTGGAAAAAGGATATTTCTCATGATGGCCAAACTCTCTCAAGAGTAGCCAATGTATTTTTTCCTCCTGATGCCCAGTATCATAGATTTGCAAGTAGATCTCGAGCTTTTTGCACTCTATCCACATCCTCTTATCCACCGATGGATGCCTACTACCATTCTCCACCTTGGTACTCCTCCAGAGAAGATTACCATCCTCCCATATCAGATTTCTCTCCTTGCATTTCATGGAGTGCTGAAATGCTTCCTCTAGGAGATCCCTTAGAGAAGATCTTATGTCCATAGCCATCTCGAATCCATCAAGATCCAAAGGTGAAAAATGTAAAGCCTCTTCACTGCTATTGTTTGACAGCGCCGATAGTCTCTCCAATGACATAGTTGATGCCTCATACTCCATCTCAAGGTTTATGTCATCCTCCAAAAGATCACACTCCAACCTCAAGGGTTGTGTGTAACTCATCAGTGATACATGAGGTTGACGTTTCAATCGTTCCTTGAACCCTTCAAGCTTGCACAGCGCAGTGCAATCCTGCTGCTCTATATTAGCAGTAATGTTGGATCCTGGGCCAAATGAAGAAATATTTCCACCATTTTCAGAAATATTTGCTGAAATAAGTAAAAGTGGAAATATTCCCATACCTTGGTGAGATGTGGGAACCTTTTGTAGAGCTGCAAAGTCTCCTCCCTCCAATGTAATGGCTGCCCCAGCTGCTGAAGTAGAAGGCTGCTCTTCCAAGGCTGTGACAGTGCTAGTACTTGTCTCTTCCCGTGGTGGTGTGGGCATTTTCTCCTATGATCTCTCTCCATCCAAGCTTCTAATCAGCTCTTGAGTGAACTCAGAAAAAGAAGTCACTCTTCTGTGTCTTAAGTGACTGCACCACCAAAAATTGGCTTCACCCTCCAAGTGCAGCGTTGCAACTTTTGCTGCCTCCCTATTTACCACTAGATGAAGTAGGAAGAATGCCTCAATCTTCCTTTCCCAAGCTCTGGCTGTAGTTGACCCATAAAATTTAGACAATAGGAATCTATTGCCTTTAATCTCTCCCTTGCTGCAGGGTCTTCTCTCTTCTCTCAGTTGAATAAACTGAGGAAAATCTAGGGTCTCTTTGGAAGCCCTAGGTTGGAACTTGTATTCTGCCAAATACCCACTCAGGATTTCATGCTCTAAGTGGTATCCTTGCTCTCCACTTCCTCTATGAGAACAGGAAGTGCATGCATATTCTTCTGCTTCTTGAAACCTTCTAGAGGTCTCACTGCAACTCTCTCCTCCTTGAAACCCTCTTGGAGTTTCAATGCATTTCTATTCTTCTTTCTTCTTGGATCTGAAAATGGATGAAAATAAGCTCATCCTCTCCATAATTTTTTTCTCCTCTTCTCCTTATCTTCTGATTGGATCTGAAATCCATAGGCTAAGCCAAGATAGCAGCTTTGATACCACTGTAATATCCCAAAATGGGAACAAATACACTATTGGGAATAATCTGAGTTATTACCAATGTGGAGCTTCAGAAAAACATGAGCATGGAAATGTAGAGAATCTCATTAGATGTCCAATAAAATCACACCAGTAGATGAAAGAACCTCAGCAACAAAATGATCTATATTCTCCTTCCCGGGTGGGGAAATGCAGCAATATAGAGCATAAAACAGCTGTCTTCAGAAAATAATGATATACAAGTGAGAAATGGGACTTGTATCCCTTAGAATACATTTTATACAACTCACATGCATAATTTTAGGTGAAACAAATCATTCTAACTCATATAAACATATCTCCCAAGTCAATGCAGCCCAAATAAGCCAAAACCTAATAGCCTAGCTCATGCAGCAACTACTGAAGCAAGGACTGCGTTATTATAATGGGGTTTCTACAGAAAATGATGAAATAAGTCTGATATGAAACTTGTATTAATTAAAAAATAGATAAATGGAGGTTTGACCTCTTAAACAACAAAAACAAGACACCCGGCAAAGGTTTCCGGCAATATACATGAATAACAAGCAGCATTGCAGAAAGTAACGCAGTTACTGCATTTCTGTATTAAACATGGCTGAATATGAATTTAGATATCTGAAAAATATAGAAATATGGAAAAATTCCTTCTTATTATATCTCCCGAAGGGAAATGAGCACCTCCTCCTCAAAGACTAGCATAAAATCAAAGGGTGCAACCCTGCTGCTGCTGCCCCTGCATGAAAGACGCAGTTTTCTAAAGGATACTGCGTTGTGGCTGAGTATTGATGAATGGCCCCAAGAAAAATTCTGAAATGAATCTCAAATCACTCCCCTTTGATCCCTTAAGCAAGTTGATCTAAAGAGAGGATGGAATTCCCGCACAGGAATTCCTTGCACTAAGTAGTGCAGCAACTCCGACTAAACAACTAAAGCATGCAAGTAGTCACAAGACTAAGATAGTTGAATACATGAATGAATCCATTTGATGCTATGCCTTCCTTTTATCTTTGGTGAGCCTTCTCACCCCAGACCCCACACAATGTTGAGGTGAATTCCTCATGAAGCTTCCTCTTTCAAAACTGTGTTGCCCTAGCTAGCCTTCCTCCTCTTTGTAGCAGCGCTGTTGACTTAGTCAACTGGTACTAATCCACCTGCAATGCCTCTGTTCACACCAAGGGATATTCAATCTGGTTCTCATATGTGTGTCTAGGCTGATCCTTGTTCACATTGAGCTAGTTTACTTGAGTGATTTATTCCTCCTCAACAATGGATGTTGACTTAGTCAAACTTGACTATGTCTCCCTCTAATTTTCCCTTGTTCACACTTGGAAGTGTAAAACCAACTCCTAAGGTGATCTCCTTCCTTACTAAGGTGTAATTTATTCATATTTTTATTTTTTATGGGCTCCCTTACCCATTTATTCCTTTCCTAGGTGAAAGTAGCAAAATCTAATATTCCAAATTGCTGTGTGAAAATTTTGGAATATTACACTTTTTAAGAGTAAAAGAAAAAGAAGAATCTATTAGTGCACCTTCTTTCTCATTCCACCCATCCCCTGAAACATAAGTGGTTAAGTATATCTAGATAAACAACCCCACTCATAGTGTGAATAGTCTCCCTACTCAGATCCTGGTCGTTTCTCCTCGGGTAATTCCTTCACACAGATTTGTAGTAATTTTACCTCCTCCTCCTGTCCATAATATGGTTGGCATAGGCTTCCTTTTGAACAAATACACTCTTTTGGCTTTACCACATACTTTGAACAATATGCTACAGGAATATATTAAACTTCTGCCCAAATTTAGAGGTGAAGATGATATTTCTGCTCAAAGGAACATAGAAACCTTTTGTGCATTTGCAGAAAACTTAAACGTTGAACATATTGACGTAGTGTTGCAACTCTTTGTCTAATATTTGGATGGAGAAGCCCGTAAATGGTTTAAGTCTTTTCTGAACACTTCAGTCGCTAGCTAGGAATAGATGGAAAATTCATTACATAGAAATGGGGGGAGAAAAGGGATCATAGGTACATCCTCACAAAGTTTAATGCAATTAATAAAAACCATAATGAATATGCACAACAACCTTCCTATAAAAATTAAGCCTCGACAGGTAGCTTCCAAAGTAGTTTTTGCTGGGGCTTTTGAGCAAGAGTTTAGTTTCACACTGAGGGAGAGGTAGTCCCAAACCCTAGAATAGATTCAGATAGATGCCTTAGAGGTTGAATTTAACTTCACCTCTCCTGGTAGATTGAGGGGAAGGAATGAACATGGAGAAAGGAGAAAGGGAAAAGAGGAGGCAAACCCTTCAAATCAAGGTAGGGAAACTGTAACAACCTTGGTGAAAATTCTATGTAATAAAAGTTAAAAATAATAAACATGGTTGATGGGAAACTTATTCCAAGATGAATGGTGGGAAAAAAATCCTAGAGGGTGTTCATTTTGGTTATTATGGCTAAAGGAAATTGGAAAAGGAAATGACATGGAAATTTGGAAATGAAAATGGCATATTTGGCACATTTATTTATGAAAATAATGGAAATTAGGAGAAAATGAAGGTGAAAGGTCACATGTTGTATGTGAGGAGGAAAATGAAGGAAAATAATGGAAAATGAAGAGAATAGAGGTCTCTTCTATAAAAAGGCTTCTAAGGATCAGTTGGTAAGATTTTTGCTACCTTTTTTCAGTTCAGTTTTGGAGATCTCTGATTATTCTCTCTCTCACACACACTCTTGGAAACTTATATATTTTGGAGCACTTTCAAATTGGACCAAGAAAGGTAAGAAAGCAAGAAAAGGAGGAGAAGGAATCAAGCAGCTATGACAAGATTATTTGTGGGTATTGATTTGAATGTATGATTTCCTTGTTAGATTTGACATGCATGGTATTTCATGTGGTTATTTTTTGTATTGGCATGGGTTTTTCCAAGTGTGACATTGTATTAAGCCTAGCCTTTCCATGTTCGTATAGCCATGATGTTGTGGGGTTCTCATGTTTTTGTTTAGCTGTATGACCGGATGGATTCGAAGCTGAGTGAGGTGGATCTCCGAATGAATATTGAACCAGTTCGCTTGTTGCCTCAGTTTAGGGCCTAGTAATCCAGGTTTGGATTGTGGTAAGACTAAGAGGTGGTCGTTTACTCTCCATTTCAGGCCTAGTGACCCCTGATTCAGACTGTGGGTTGCGGTAAAGCCTATAGAGTATGTCAGGATTTAGGGCCTAGTGACCCCTGATTCGTTAAGAGGCCTCTTACCTTTGCATGTGTTCCCTTGAGCTGTTGTCTCCTTCTGAGCAGATGCTTCCTCATCGGGTGCGTCTTCCTCTTGATCCTGAGTGCGAGTTCTCTTCCTAGAAGATCTGAGGTCATATCTTCTATTAAACTATGCTTGCATGAAATCGAAAAACTGCATGCAGTAGTCATCGATCTTAGGATCTTCGGTGCTTTCATTAAATTTTTCTTCCACATGTGATGGAATCTGCACTTCATCACTTCCTTGTAGGGGACATTCTACTTCATCACTATTTGAAAAATCAAGGTATGCTTCCTCTTGCTCGTAAGTGGTTTCTTCGGTAGGACCATCTACTTGACCTTCCAAGTACATAGGGTGTGGTACCTGATCTTGTTGTTCCTTTTGTTCCCTTTGCAGTATCTGCAAGGGTGGTTTTCTGTACTGAGGGTTGTAACCCCTGTTTGGAGCATTCTGGAAATTCTTGGAAGATGAATTCTTGGCCTCTAGTTCAAGTCTGACCAGCTTACTTGAAAGATTCTTAATCATTTTTTTCATTTCCTCAATTCCGTCATTAGTTGAGTCTTTGTCTTGGCTAGAGGTAGATACTTCTTCTTTCCCATTTCTTCTAGTATCTTGTTCAGATTTTCCCTTTGATTTACCAATGGAGGAAAAGTTTGCCTCCAACTCTAGTGCATCTATTTGAGCATCATCCAGGGTGGAGAGCTTTCTTTCTCTCAAAGAGAAACTGAATTCTGAGTCAAACGTGGCTAAGAAAACAACTTTAGCAACGGTTTGATGAGGTTTCATATCAGCAGGAAGGCTCAGATACAACTTGTTAAATCTCTTGATAAATTATGACACCCCTTCATTATGTCTTTTCTTGAGTGTGTTAAACTCAGTAAGACAATGTCCATGATCTTTCTTCTCTCCCCATTTTTTGAGAAAAGTATCTTCCATTCCCTCCCAAGTGGTGATGGAACGGTCTCCTAATGTCTTAAACCACTTTCTGTCTTCACCATCAAGAGATTGCACAAACAGTCTTAGGACTACATCTAGGTGTTCCACATTAAAGTTCTCTGCAAAAGAACAGAAGACCTCAAGATGTTTTTGAGCTTCAATCTCATTTTCCCCATTAAATCGGGGTAAGATCTTCAGATAGTCCTGTGGCATATCATTCAACACTTGAGGTAATGCTAGGGGGGCATATTTATTCAACAAGAAGCCAGGAACATTGGCCATTGGAGGAGGTGGAGGTAGTGCAAGGGTTTAATGTGTAAAAGCAGGGGGAGGAGGTGGAAGTGAAGTATGAACAACAATAGGAATGTATTGGACAACGGCTTGAGGTGTTGATGGGAACAATTGGCTGTGAATAGCAGATACTTCGATGACTTCCTTGACCTCTTCGACTTTAGGAGTAGGGTGAAAGGGGTAGTATGTTGTATCCCTTGACTCAGCTTCATCTTTAATTCGGACACCTCTTCGGGGTGGACTATCTAAGTAGTAATCGGTATCTCCCACAGTGGAGTTGGGACCATGTACTTGAGCAACTTGAGAGGAGGAGGACGGAAAGTCTTCTAAAGAGAATTTAGGGATCTCAATATGGACTGATGGTCTTTATCTCCAACTCCTTATATGTAGGATCTTCTCTGGGTCAGACACAGAAGGTGTCTTTGGCTGAGACATATCTGACCTTAGGTGTGGCTTACGAGGAGCCAGGACTGCAAGTAATTTTTTCTAATAAATGAATGTGGAGTCGCCAAGGTGAGGGATCTACAACTCTCAACTCTCCATGCTCACCTATTTGAAGAGTGAATAAGGTTTTGTCGAGGCCCATGGATTCAACTTCTCTCAACTTCGATATCCCCGGCAACGGCGCCAGAAAGATGTTTTCAATCCTAGAGACAGCCTTGAGTTGTGAAAGACCAGTGCCTAGGACATCTTATATAGCAAGGAGCAGTATGATATAACAAGGAAAATTAGTAGAACAAGGCTCTTTTGCTATTTCAGTTTTAACAGGAAAGATAAATGTAGATGGAACCAGAATATTCACAAACTCAGCATAATGAAAGGAACACTATAGAGGCAAGGAGTGAATTCTCAATATGAATATATCAGACAACTCAAAGACAGCTTGCTGTAAGGAGGGCTGGATTCTAAAAATGATTTACAGATATTGAAAATCAGACGGCATGTTGTGTAAGAAATATAGAAGGAATACTAACTACTAATGAGATGAAATTCCATAAACATATCTGAACATGAGATGGGCTTAAGATAATAAGAATCCATACATGTCCATAGCTTTAAAAAAATAACATCCCATAGCACTTAATATAGAAGAAACGTGGATGAAGTTGAAAATGAAACAGCATATCATGACTGAGCCATATTTAAAGCGCTAGATAGGTTTAGCATGAGTATCGATTGTGATAAATTCATACCAGAACTAGTGAGCCACTCGCATTCCAGAGCATGATACAAGAAGGATGGAAATAGTGAAATGAACAGCTAAACTATATCACATAAGACAGAATTACAAACTATAAAGCATCAAGACCAGAATCCTCATTAAAGGTAAAACTCCTTATCGTTGAGACCCAACGGGCTCCTCACATTTGTATTAAAACTTCAACAAAATGCATACAAGAAACTCTTTCACAGCCAATTCTTCAGAAAATCTGGAACCCGTTTTTCTCTTTAGTTGTTGCTTATACAGAAGCCTCAGAAACATGAGCGAGAAGATATTTTTGGGAAAAATATCTTCCTCGCATGCTGGTAATCAGTTTGAGGTCTCCATCAAAAATAACCAAATTTCATGATGAGGAATAGGGGCATCTCATCATTGACAGTTAGGCTCACGGCCGTTTTAAACCAAGAATATTAAACAACAGTTTCTGACAGAAAGTAAAATGCAGGAGTGGAATGTGAATTCCACTCAAAATTTAAAAGTAACAAACTAAAATGAAATTAAAAGGCCACTAGGGCCGAATCATGAATTGAAAATGTTCACTGACGAGGTGGAGTTGAGGCGGTCGCTGTCACAGATGGCGGAATGTTGGCTGAGAGGAATTGATTTGCCTCTGATGTGGCAGTAGAGGCTTTTATGTTTGTAGATCTTCATGATTTTCTTTAATTCTGATTTAATTTGGAGGATGGGATTTTGATAATCAATCTTAGCCGTAATCCCCAAATTGTCTCCAATCTTCTGTTTCTGCCGTGGCGGGTCTTCGACACTGATAATATTTTAACGTGATCCCGTGTGTCTTGTTGATGTGCAGCGCTGCGCAGGGCTCACAAGGCATCAATGCCTATGAAGCATTAACGAGACGTGGAGTTTGAACCCTGATAATAACTGTAACACAATAGAAGTGGTGGGATCCCAGCATGACGAGGGGTGATTAGGTATGAACCGTCGGATCCCAAGAGATCAACGGTTGCGATCTAATCGCATCGGAGCAAAGCGAGGCCAGAACTTTGATGAAGAAATATGAATGAACATGGCAATGCAATGAGGACCGCTATTCTAACTTGGATGGACGGTCACGATTGGATCGGCGGATCGCAATCGGGGAAGGCAGCGGGTGACATATTTAAGGACTTCCGATTGGCGATGCGCGAATGAGCGCTAGTCATCCGATCTGGAACAAGATCGACGACGGAGACTCAATCGGCGGGGAGACGGACGGGGGTAAAGGAATGGAGCAGGAGAAATAAGGACCGTTGGATTAAGGGAAATTGATGGTGGAGATTACAATCAGAGGATCGCAATCGGGGAGTGTAGCGGGCGGCACACTTTAAAAGTTGTGATTGTGATCGGTGCGGTGGTGCGGTGGTCATCCGATCCATTGATAGATCGACTATTGATATGCAATCGAAGGGGTGAAAGGATCAGGGCAATGAGCGCGAGCGGGACAAGCGCTGGCCGTCAGATCTTAAAAGATCGACGGTGGATATTGCTTCAAATGGCCGACAAACTTAACACTGTCACATCGGGACTTTCATGGTTTACAAAGGAAAAAGACGTTTCTGCTCCGATTCTCCGATGCGATTAGAACCCAGGCCTTAAGCGCTTGGTTGCGGGCACGGGGCATATGGGGAAGTGGTTAAGGGGGCTGGACGAAAAGGGGCTAAGCCTCATATGTGAAAAGAGGGTTTTTGGCCTAATTTCAATGTGTTTTAAGGCCAAAAAGGGGTAACGGTAGAGAGGAAAAGGGGGTTATTAAGACAAACAAAGGGTATTTGTGAGGTTTAAAGGGGAAATAGGATGATTTTGAAGGTAAGAAGGGAATTAGAAGGGGAGACAAGGGGATGAAAACATATGTTTCAAAGGTGTGAAATAGGGGGAAAAGAGGCTTTTCGGGCATTCTTCTTCACAAATAGAGAGGCTTCAAAACTGGGAACAACAGTGAATGTTAACTATATGATCAACAACTGCCATCATCTCCTTTGCTATAGAGCTTTTGGAAGTGGGACGTAGCAGCATATTTAATTTGATCCATACCTTGGCAGAGCTTCCCTTATGAGTTTGTGATCTTCGAGATGTGGTTGCGAGATAGCCAAGCTCTGCATTGTCGATGGAAGTAGGATGTGTTTCTGTCCCCGGATTCTAGCCAAAGGCTGCGGGACTTTAACCTCCAGTATTATTATTCATTCCGGAAGGCTCAAAAGGAGATGCATTGAGCATCTTGCTCTCTATCCAATTCTGTTTTTGTGATATCTGTGATGTCCATTTCCATTTGTAGATTTCCCAAATGTTGCATTGCTTCCTTTCTTTGGTTGTTGGGAGAAAATTGTAGGTAGTTTGCTCCATTAATTAAGAGCCTTTTTTGTATGTTTTAATCTTTTTTCCCATACATAGCTGGGGGACCCACTGATGGTGGTGGCCCAAGCCTTTCGGACTATCTCAGCAAACACACTTTTTTCACTCCATAAAGGGCTAAATCTGAAAGGGATTGGGCCCAGATTTTCTTCCTCTTCCAACGAGAGCAGGATGGGTTTGTGATCAGAGGTGAGTTTGGGAAGAATAGTTGAGGAGATAAGCCTTCTTTCCATCAGCATATTGCTTTGTACTAAGAACCTATCCAGTCTAGCCAAGATGTGATCATCCCTTGTCCTATTGTTGGTCCAAGTATATAGTCCTTTCTTTGGTTTAAAATCCATTAAATCCCACTGCAACATTAAGTCTTCTACCACATGTATCATTTGGTCTTTACTACTTCTACCTCATCTTTTTTCTTTTGCATTCATCACTATGTTGAGGTCTCCAGAAATGATAATATTATTTGGGGAGTTCATTTCTAGGAATTCATTTATTGATTGCCAGCACTCTTTCTTTTATGCATACATTACTGGAACATATAAATTGAAGAGAGCGAGGGTTAACTTACTTGCTATGTGTTTCAACTCGGTATAGCTCCAGTGCTGGGTATTGAAGGAGCTAACTAGCCTGAACTGATCTTCATGCCAGAGGGTGGCTATTCCTCTTGAGGAACCCCTTGCACTTACTACTTTCCCTGCGTTCTTCTACCATTTATTTTTGTTGATCTCTAGAAGGGCTTCCCCTTTGATTTTTGTCTCTTGGAGCATGAGGATATATATTGGTTTTGTTTTCATTAGATCCTTGACCACTTCGATTTTTTATGGGTTTCCCAATCCTCTACAGTTCCAAGAGACGATTCTCATTACTTACTATTGGGGGTGGACGGAGCTCCTCCCTTTGAAGGCCTTGTTCTAGTGCTCCTTCCTATTGACATTTCTATTGTTGGTTGGCTTCCTTGGGTATTTTATCTTTCTGCTTCTTCCTCCCTTGCTTCTCTACGGGACTTTCTTCCTGCTCTTTTAGCAGTTCTTTCAAGGATCTCATCCTCCGAAGAGCTTGGCGATTCAATAATTTTTTTCCTGGCTATGTCTACATATGAGGGGGATGGGGAGACTTCAGGGATTATTATCTGCCCTTGGTCCTCGCTTTTTTTGCCATTAGAAGGAGGCTGTGGTTGCTCACTGCTTTCCTTGTTTGTTTCCATTGTTGCTACTTCTTTTGCGAGCTCTGAGGTTTGGATCCCTGTTGTCAGCATAGATTTTTTGGTCCCTTCTCCTTGATCTTGGCCTACGGGCGTGATTGTGCTTTCTTTTATTGGACCTTTGCCTTGTGGTTTTACAGTCCCTGTGTTTTGCACTTTAGTCCATTGATCTGTTTCCCCGTTTTCTCTTTCTTCCGCATCCTTTTTTTTACAATGCATTGCGAAGTGGCCGTATCCGTGGCAGTGCCGGCACTTGAATGGTAGATGTTCGTAGTCTAGTTCTTGGATGTGCGTCCAGCCTGTGACCGTTAGTTTTATTGCTTTCGGTAACCCTACTTCCAGATCTACCTCCACACAGATCCGCGCACATGAGTACCGATCTTTTCTGACTACTTGATCTATGTAGTTTCCAAGCGAGTTGTCGATGGTTTGCAAGGATTTCTGGTTCCAACAGTGTAGTGGAAGATGTGGTAGGCGAACCCAAACTGGGACTGCGGAGGGCACATCTTGAGTTGGGTCGAAGTCGGGAGTCCATTTGTTCGGATATAACCCATGTGGTCCCATGAAGTATGGGTCATTTCTAAAGATGAGGTTTTTATCTTCTGCATTTTCGAAGATGAATACAAAGTACCCTTTCCCTACAAAATGGCTCTTGATCCCTTCAGAGATAAGCGGCGACCAATTTCTCTGTACCCAAGCCTCCACGGCTTTGGGGGAGGGCCAGAGACCTGTGAACTGGCCAATGAGGCCTCTATTTTCCAGATTTAATGTCGATCTGCATGTTTCATCCACCGGAAGTTCGATTGAGGGTATACATTCAAGCTTTTTAACAAATTTCTGTTGAGTTTCAGACAGCGGTCTTTTGGCAGATCCAGCTACGAGTTTATTGAAGGTTGCAAGGTCTGGTGGGGGCGAGAAGGAGCAGCACCCCCGCCTGCATCCATGGAAGCAGCTGCAATTTGAACGCATAGTAGGACGTTGTCTAGGTCACGATAGCCTAATATTTTTAGCATAGGAGTCCAATTTTAAAACAAACTAAATAATTCATTTCTTTAGATCCTATAGACCAAATTTTGGTCTCAGTGGACGTTAATCACCACCACCATCATCATCATCATATATATATATATATATATATATATATATATATATATAATTTCTTTAATTATTTCAATTAATTGAAATAACTCAAATCCATAGAAATTCTAATATTATCATATTAGATTTTATTAAAATCAATATAAAATATTAAAGACAAAGTAATTTTTATATTTTTTTTAATTAATATTTAAATTAATGTTAGATCTAAGACTTTTGTGATCCATAATGTAGATAGAAAATCTTTCAAATTAATCACATCATTAGGATTTGGTTGACGTTTCGAACCATCTAATGTGGTATCTCAAGACAAGGTGAAGAATGGAATCGATCTCAATGAATAAATAGTAAGGATGCATCATTGCCCGAAGTTAGCTGTTAAAACTAGCCGTTATTTAGTTAATTAGTTATAAAATTAAAAAAAATTTAATTAATTAATTAGTTAGAAAATTTTAAAAAAATTAATTTATTTAATTAATTAGTTAGAAAATTAAATGTTTTTAATTATTTAAAAATATAATAATTTAGGACAAAAGGTTAAATTATAAAATCCATAAGGGAGAAGTGGTGGCTTATAGTATAGGGGATAACATTAAAATGATTACATTATGAATGATATAATAATTTGGTAAAATGATAAGGGAGAAGGGGTAAATGATGGAAAAAGGGGGGATATTAAAATGAATAAGTTATAAAACTAGTGAGGGAGAAGGGGTAAAATAGTATAGGAAATAACATTAAAATATTGAAGAAGTTAAGAGAAAAATAAGAAAGGAATAATATGCAATAAAATAAAAAGGGGGGAATTTATAATTATTATTACAAAGAGCAAAGAGGGGGGGCAAAATATATATCATCAAGTAAATAAATAAATAAACATACATAGATATATATATATATATTTATTTATTTATTTATTTACTTGATGATATATATATATATATTTATTTATTTATTTATTTATTTATTTATTTACTTACTTGATGATATATATATATATATACACACACACAAAAGAAAGGAGATAATAAAATAAAATAGCTACAGAGAGAGAAAAAAAAAAGGGAAGAGAATAAAACCAAAGGAAACACCGCACGGGGGCTAAGTCACCTTGAGAGGGCTGGAGTCCAGCTCTTACTTAGTTTCCACCCATCATCTCTGTTGAGATTTTTAGGATGTCTCTCAATTTCAATAGCCTCCCTCAGCTTTCTATGATGGAAGTGATCCACCCTAGCAATGACTTTGGAGTCTTCAATGCATACATGGTGACACGATTTCCCAGCATGCTCCGCAAGAGCAGAAGTGCAAGATCGAATGTGCCTAATGTCAGTAGCATGCTCCTGGATTCTCTGTCTAATGGATTGACCAGTTTCCCCAATATAGGGAGTACCGCAGGAGCATGGAACTAAATAAACACCTTTCATGTCATTTGGGTATATAGGGTCCTTAACCGATCAGAGAGAATTCTTGATGGTACTGATAGGCCTAAATGAAGAGGCGACATTATTTCTCCTGAGGAAATGGGAAATCCTGTCTGAGGTCCCTTGGATAAACATAAGATTCACTTTAGAGATAGGATCCAACCGAGAAGATTTGTCCCTTGAGCCTTTAGAGGCTTTTTGGAAGGCCTTAAGACCTTGAGATCTGTTATACTATTTTCCTTTACTATTTTACCCCTTCTCCCTTACTAGTTTTATAATTTATTCATTTTAATATTTCCTACCCACCCGCCCCCCCTTTTTCCATCATTTACCCCTTCGCCCTTATCATTTTACCAAATTATTATATCATTCATAATGTAATCATTTTAATGTTATCCCCTATACTATAAGCTACCCCTTCTCCCTTATGGATTTTATAATTTAACCTTTTGTCCTAAATTATTATATTTTGAAATAATTAAAAACTTTTAATTTTCTAACTAATTAATTAAATAAATTAAAAAACTTTTAATTTTCTAACTAATTAATTAAATAATCAAAAACTTTTAATTTTCTAACTAATTAACTAAATAACGGCTAGTTTCAACAGCTAACTCCGAGAAATGATGCATCCTTACTATTTATTCATTGAGATCGATTTCATTCTTCACCTTGTCCTGAGGATGAACCACATTAGATGGTTCAAAACATCGACCAAATCCTAATGATGTGATTAATCCTAAAGATTTTCTATCTATTTAAATTAATGTTTTTAATGCAAAATTGAGTATTAATTATTTATATTTAATTGATACAAATTTTAATGGTACATATTTGAATATAAAAGATTAAAGACAAAGTAAGTTTTATATCTTTTTTTAATTAATATTTAAATTAATGTTTTTAACGCAAAAATGAGTATTAATTATTTTATATTTAATTGATACAAATTCTAATGGTACATATTTGATTTATAATCATTCACATTTTATATTTATATATAAAATATGAATCATTATATTAGATTTCCAAAAAATTATATATATATAGATATACTCAAGGTGGTTTGGATATATAGTGATAATGTTATTTATCTTGATTCAAATCCTCACTACCTTTGTTTAGCATGGATTACCAATTATCATATAGAGCTAGAAGATTTTTTGTTTTCAATAGCTTTATGTGATCCTTGGCTATAGCAATGATTATATATATATATATATATAGTTTAGAATACTACTTATATATATGCTACTTCATTCTAGTATGGCAAAGATGTTGTAATGTTTAACATTTTGATTAGGTCAAAATAAAATAAACAAAAAAACAAAGAACAAAAATTAATGTAGTAGAGTCATTTCATCATATTAGATATGTTTCCCCATCCTTTGACAATTATCACATCTATTGACATATTCCTTGGTATCCGTAAAAATGAAGGCCAATAATATCCCAAGAGAAGTACTTTGTTTGAAGTTTGTATGTCGGAAAAATGTCCTCTACAAGGTTCATCATGACATGTTTTAAGTATCTCAAGTACCTCATCTTCTCGAACACATCTTCTAATGATTAAATCTACTCTTGTTCGAGATAATTCTCCTTCTATCCAAGAATAAGTTGCACTAGGTTTGATAACTCTGTCTTTTTTTTACTTACAATTGAGGAGGAAATTTTCCTGCAGCCAAATAGTTAGTGATATCCGTAAAACAAGGAAATTTTGTAGATATTGCAAAAAAAATGTTTCTCACGAAAATTATCTATTACAGGGATTATAGCATTATCATTTTGCATCTTGGAAACAAAATTAGCAAGTGTGATTTTCATTCCCAGTCTATCTAAAATGGTAATATTAAATTCCTATAGTAATAAGAGCCATCATATAATTCTACCATTAGTTATTTGTTTATTCATAAGATATATAATAGCAGAATGATCGGTGTGAATAAAAGTCTCATATCTAGTAATGTAGTGTCTAAACTTGTTGATAACATGGATAACTTCCAAGAACTCGTTTTCTGTGATTGTATAATTGAACTATATAAGAATTAATTTTTTCTTGTATAGTATATTACATAAGGAGTTAGATGTTTTTGTCCCAATACAGTCGTTAAAGTTGTATTTGAGGCATTAGAAGAAATATGAAATGGAAGGGACCAATTTGACCCTAATAAAGTATGTGCCTTAGATATTTTATGTTTCAACAATTCAAAAGCTTTTTAAAAATTAGAATCCAAATAAAATTCACAAAATTTGGTGAGTAATTTGAAAAGTGGGGAAGTAAGTTTTTGATGTTTTTTATAAACCTTCTAAAATAATTAGTGAATCCAAAAAAACTTCTTATGTCCTTTTGACATTTAGGTACCAAAATTTTGGAGATGAATTCAACCTATGTTGAATCTACCTTAATCCCGGAACCTAAAACATGATGCATGTTGACACTTAATCTTTGGGATTAGGAACAAAAATGTAAATATTGTAAATACAAAATAAAGGATGTTGGAAGATGAAGAGACATTGGGATATGAATCCCAATAGTCTCTCTCTCCTTGTATATATCCATATTCACTCTTAATGCAAAAACAAAATTCATTTGTGGAGTTACTCTTCTAGCCTGACATGGTATTAGAGCACAAGTCCCAAATTTAGTTTCTAGAATTGTAACTTCTGCTAGCTTCCTTCCATTAAATTATGTCCCTCTATTCTTTGTCCCAAGTTTTTGTGTGCTTTGACAGTACATTGAATCATCTCTGCAAGATTATTTGGAAGTCGTTGAACTGATAGTCTATTTATTAAAATGAGATTAGCTGAGTATGTAGACCGTGCAGTTGAATGTGAGAAACTGTATTTTGAGCGTTGTGTTGAAGACCAAACAACTTGGCTACAGTGATTTGTGGGTGTTTTTTTGTATGATGGTGAATGTTGTGTGACATTAAAGACTGTGTAGGATGGCACATGTGGTCCTATGAACTATGGTTGATCTTTGTGTTAATGGTCATCGTGAATGGTATGCATATGTTGCATTGAGCTGTCTTGAATAGCATTTTTATGTATTGTGTTATATGCATTGGATTTTGGATAAGTATGTTGAGTTTTTTTAAAGGTTGTCATACATGGTATAATGGATTTTTTATTTTTATTTTTATTTTATTTATTTATTTATTTTTATTTATTTTTATTTATTTTTATTTTTTTACAGTAACGGTTATGGAATATTATTTCAAACTTGGCCTAAACGCCAAAATTATGGTTACATTGAGAAGGACTATGTCCTGGTGCACCTCACCACTAAGGATGAGTGTGGAGCTAATGCTTGGAATTTTCCTCCTTAGTGATGTTGCTATAGCTTCAATTTCAGATATTTTTCCCAATTTGAAGATACATACAAATTGACTTAATAGTAGACAGTAAAACATGACAGCAATTTAGCTTATGGGATGGGTTCCCATGATTCTTCTTCATCTTTCATCATGATCCCAGCAGAGAGGAGGGTAGCTTTATTGGCTTCAATGTCCGCCTCTATATTATTAGTTCTTAGCACATGGTAGAAATTCAGCTTCTGAAAATTGTTTTCCAAGCCCTTAATTCTGACTATCAGCCTTGCGAGTTTAAGGTCCAAAGATGGAGAGTTGATGATCTGAGAATCACCAAATACATTTTCTTCTCTTATGTTTAAATCTTTGTGCATCTTGAGACCTTGAAAGAGAGCCAAAGCCTCAGCCTAAATGCTGGTTGAGTGGCCTAGCCCCCATGCAAAAGAATGAATTTTTTTCCCATCTGGATTTAGAATAACGCCACCTGCACCAGCTTTGCCCGGATTGCCCTTGCTGCCCCATCAAAAAAGAGGGAGCATCTTGGTTGTGTTGTAAGCCAGTCTTGAAATTCTGTTTCAGATTCTCTTATTTGCCAGGCTTTGGAAGGCTGGACTTTCCTTACTTCTTTTTGAAAATTCAGATCAAGAAAAGAACCCCAAGCAATGTCCTGTTGACTGAGATTAGAATCATCTTTTAAGTCAATCAAGCACTCTTTTAGATGACATTTGATCTTGATTTCTAATGCCGTATGGTTCTGTTCAATATTTTTGAAGATTCTTCTATTCCGCTCTAGCCAAATCTGCCAGCATATTACCTTTGGGAGGACAGACCAGGCAGATTTGATTATTTGATTTTTTGGGGGAGGACCAGGATACCTATTCGCCCATTTAGAAAATAACTTAGCAGTGAATCTTGGGAGCATAATGTTGGGATCCAGCTTGTGAAGGAATGTGAACCAAATTTGCAGAGAAAATCTACATTCTAGCATCAAATGGGCAACACTCTCTGAATTTTCGTTGCATAGTGAACATTTGGAGGGACCGTGAAATCCTTTCCTCTGCAGATTTTCATGCGTGAGGATTTTGCAATGGAAAAGAAGCCAAGAGAGAAGAAATCCACTTTAAGCCACGAGGGGCAATGCCAGACTCCTTGCCATGGTGCTGGGTCAGGTGGAACGAATGGCCTTTCCCTCAGCTTAACGTAACCCAAGGAGACAGCGTACCCTCTAACATTCTGTCCCCAGCCTCTCATGTCTCTTTTGCTGATGTTAGAAGGAGCCATACCGTGGAGGAGGTCAAGCAGAGTAGTCCATTCTTGATGCAGATGTGCCGGCACAGCAATGCGTTTCCAGCCTGCCCAGTCTGATTCGTTCCACAGCAAAATATCCCATAGCGTGTGCATCCCTTCTCCTTCCATCTAGCAACGCAGCACTTTGATGGAACCTTTGTCTTCAATTGGGTGTGTATTCATAATTTTATCAGTCCATATATTTATCTTTCTCCCATTTCCTGGGATCCAGAAGGAGTGTTATTTGATAAGAGGAGCAACTTTAGCATAAAGCTTGAGAAAAGACGAGTTGGGCAGATGGATCGAATTGTCTAAACAGCTGATGCGTGGACCTCTGAAATTTTTTTTCCAGAGAGCCAGTTGAGCCCAGCCTGGCTTGCGCGCAATAATCTTCCATATTAACTTCGCTCACATAGCAATGTTCTGATGACAGAGATTTTTGAAGTTCAATCCACCCTCCCACAAAGGCTTCGAGATGGTCTCCCAACTGACAAGAGGCAGTTTGTTTTCATTATGTTTGCCTCCCTTCCAAAATAACCTCCGGATGTACTCCTCCATTTTTTTTAAAATACTTGCTGGAGCCAGAAGAATAGCAAAATGAAATAGAGGGAGACTGGTGAGCACAGATTTTATTAGAACAGTTTTACCAGCAATGTTGAGCCAGGAGTAACCCCAGGCTTGGATCTTGCTCTTAAATTTTTCCAGTTGTGGAAGCCAATCTTTACTTATGGATCTTTTATGGAAAACAGGAAGGCCCAAATATTTGAAAGAGGTCCATGAAGAGGAGGCTACAAAGCCCAGACATCTATCAATAGCAGAGAGAAATTTGGGTGATGTATTCCAGCTGTAGATGTGACATTTGTTCTTATTTAAGACACTGCCTGAGGCCTCACAAAAATCATCCAACACTGCTTTGAATTTGATGGCTAAGGGAAGAGTGGCAGCCCCCAATAGCAGGGTATCATCTGCGAAGAGGGCATGGTTTATGTTTTTGACCCCTCTTGCTATACAAAGCCCATTAATATCTTGGTCTTGCATCTTTTTGTCTAATAGAAAGCTGAGAACTGAGGCTTGGATAAAAAAGAGCAGGGGGGAGAGTGGGCACTCCTACCTAAGACCTCTCGAAGCTTTAAAAAAATCTATGGCTCTGCCATTCACTAGAGGTGCAATCCAGGGCTCCGTGATGCAAGCCCAAATCCACTTTATGAAATTTACACCAAAACCAAACTTTCTCAAGACATTTAACAGAAAGCTATGTCTTACTCGATCAAAATCATTTGCTAAATCGAGTTTGATAACCATACCTTGTTCATTTTGATGTAAGCTTGAGTGAATTGCCTCTTGGACTAAGGTGAAATTGTCCACAATTTGCCTGCCTCGAATGAAGCCTCCTTGATTCTCCAGAATGATTTTGGGAAGAATGGGCTTCAGTCTATTTGCAATTACTTTGGTAATAATCTTGTAACCTGTATTGCACAAGGAGATCGGGCGAAATATGTTAAATTTTTTGGTGCCTTTCTCCTTAGGGATGAGGGCTAAAAAATCTGAATTTGTGCTGCCCCCTATTTTCTGACAATCTTGGGATTTTTTGACCATTTTGAAGAGGTCCTTTTCAATTATCAGCCAACACACTTGGAGGAATCTGGCAAAGAAGCCATCCGGTCCAGGGGCCTTATCCATATCCATGGAAAAAAGGGCATTTTTAATCTCATTTTTGGAGAAATTTGGCCTCGAGAAGCACATTTATTCGAGAGGAGACTGAAGATGGAACAATATCTAACATATCTGAATATTGATTCGGATCCATGTCTTCACTATACAAGTTTTGAAAGTGAGAAAACGCAGCTTTCTTGATGTCCTCAAAGTCCTTGTGGGTGAAATTATCCTCCTTGATCTCGGATATAGTGTTGAAGCATTACCTAGCCTGGGCTTGTTTGTGGAAGAAAGAAGAGTTCCTGTCCCCTGCCTTGAGCCAAAGATTTTGAGATTTTAATCTCCAGTATTCCTCTTCAACTAAATAGGCCTTATGAAAACTCTGCTGAAGGTGAGCCTCTTTATCTAATAGCTCCTCTATAATGACGGTATCCTCCACTTGCAGTTGATGAGAGGCTAGAGAGATTTTAATGGTTTTTCTTTCTGTAGCTGGGTTGGGCAAAGTTTTGGCCCATCGTTTTAGAGCCCCTTTCACCCTTCTAAGTTTTTCCTCCCAGACAAAGAAGGGGGATCCTTTGACTGGCTGTCTCCAACAATCCTTGACTAATTTCATAAAATCTGGCTCCTTGACCTAGAGAGGGCTAAATCTGAAAGGAATAGGGCCCAGATCTAGATGGGACAAGAGTTCTAGCTTGATGGGCTTATGATCCGAGATGTTGTTAGTGAGAATATGCATTCTAGGTTCTAACCCTAGTAACAGGAAAGAGCTTTGAATGAAAAATATATCTAATCTGGCAGCAATGTGGCCAGGGCCAGTTCTTTTGTTAGACCAAGAGTACTTACCGGAGGAAGGTTTGATTTCCAGAAGATCCCAGTCCTGCATAAGATCCTCCGCCCATTCCCTTGCCGGATCTCGGACTACGCAGCCTCCTCTTTTTTCAGATGAGTGAAGGGTGAGATTGAGATCTCCAGCAATGATTATGTTTTCCAGGTTTTCTAGATCTGCTTGGTGTCTTATAGAGTCCCAGCAATCCTTTTTTTCCCCAACATTGATTGGGGAGTATACGTTGAAAAGACAGAAAATTTCTTTGGTGACCAGATTCTGCATTTTAAGCAGCAACCAATGAATTTTGCTAGCTTCATAGATAACTAAAAATTTGTTGGCATTCCATATAGTGCCTAGTCCTCCCGAGGCTCCCCGGGCAGAGATTGCTCTTACTTCGCTTTTGTTCCAAAGTTTCTTACTTGCATGCAGAAATACTACGTCTTCCAGCTTGGTCTCCTAGACTAGAAGTATGTCTGGAGCTTCTATTCTTATTAAACTTCTTATGGCTTCTTCCTTAGTTTTACTCCCCATACCTCTATAGTTCCAGGATACGACCTTCACTATTTATGTTTCTGATGGGCTCCCTTGGAGCCTTGGGGCTGATTTTTCATCGTCCTTGGCTTTGAGGCTAGCATCTTTTCTAGAGTTGGATGGCTGCCCTGAAGCTTGTCTTTGTATGTTTCCTGCTCTCTTTTTTCCCTGTCAGTTTCGCGGCCTCTTGTAGATCTCCTTATCGAGGTTTGAGACTCTCCTATTTCTCCTTCCTCCTCTGACTCATCCGATTCCTATTATTCTTCCTCAACTTCTATAGGCATGCCTTTGTTGTTGGGAAAAATACTGAGAGGGGGGGGGGGGGTGAATCAGTATTTAGGACTTACTCAACAATTTTTACTTTTCCATTCACTAAAACCCATACGCTACTTTCAATAAGCCAACTATATACACGCATATCCTTCATAAAACTCACAGATATTACGCAGATCTTATTATGCATTTATTTCTTTACTTAGGTCTATGCATCATTCATTCATCAGATGTTTAGTTAACCGTGAGCATGTGCAGTAATAACAGAATAAACCATCACACATAAGAAACACACATGAACACGAGGATTTTAGGTGGAAACCCAAGTCGGGAGAAAACCACCGCTGCCATTGTCTCAGCCTTAAATATTTTATTATAGAGAAAACATCATACAACCATGTACTGGCGTAGACTCATACCAGCACGCAGGCAACCACCTGCAGAAGGCTACCACCTTCTCTTGTTTACCAGCCTCTCTTGGAAGGGAGCTATGACCCCCTGCTCTCATTTACCAGCCTCTCCTGGAAGGGAGCTACAACCCCCTTCTCTCGTTTACCAGCCTCACCTGGAAGGGAGCTACAACCCCCTGACTGAAGGCTTCAACCCTCAGCACCACCATGGACCACGTTTCATCAATTTTCATACTGGATCCAACCCACACAATTAAGCTCAAGTAACATTCATCAAACCAACGACTTGCTCTATAACAACATAATCAATATTCGAACAACCCAGATCATCATTGACAGATAGCAGTAAAACAACATAACAGATTAGACATTTCATACCACATACTTCAGCAAACCCTAAATTACATACGTGCTTTTTCTTCACTGAACCTGCGTATATACATGCTTTCACAAATACCAACCCGCGTATACATCTGCACACATTTCAAAGCTGAATTCAATTCCCATACGTGCTTTCGCTGAATACAAGCTGCGTATATACGCGCTTTCTCCTTGACGAACCTGCGTATAGATCTTCAGACATTTTAGGGCAGTGCAGCTCTCCAGAATAGATAAACAGCTCAGATCTTCATTCTTTATCACAGATATATACGGATTAGATCCCTTCTTCATCATTTTCTTCAGGTGCATCATAGATTCGCATCTATCAATTAAGTGTTACCTCTTTCCATTCAAACATACTTCGTATGAAGTATACATTCAAACCCACTATGCACCTATCACACAATGAATTTCTTCTCCTTAAATAGATCTAGCCTTTGACAATACCATGAGCCAAAACCACACAACTTCTGATGGTATTCTTGGACGGGATCACATAGAGAATCCAGCACTCAATACAATGGGTCAATACCATGGTAAAGTCCCTTGGTTTTATTAATTTAGAGTGCAATTAAGCATACGCGACTTGGCACGTACTTTTCCGTGTACATACGCTACTTCGCCTTAACAAATCCGCGTATGCCTTGTGACATACCTTGTTTGACATTATTCTGGCACTTTCTGATATTTCTTTATTTTGTTACTTCTGAGCTACTTGTAGAACATCAGATTGACATCATTAATAAACTCATCAGGCATAAATAACTTCATTAAGTAGGTCGCCATCATGTTCATCAAGTGGGTTGCCATCAAGGAAAACACTCTAAATCATATTGCCAACAATCTCCCCCTTTGGACTTGATGGCAACCACGATGGTGTTTGATCACCACAAAAGATAGATAAATTAAGCATAATGATATTCTCCCCTATTCAAACACCATGTCATTCTCCCCCTTTGACATCAAGGGAAAAGGGCGGATCAAAACCAACACAGGGTTGTTTTCTCCTCGTGTAGATAGAAGAGCGTTGTAGACCTGATGTGCACTGAAGTTACCATGCTCCCCCTGAGTTCATGCTGAATCTTCAAACATATTTTTCCATGAAGCACATGAATCTATGACCTTCCTATCACCAAGGACTCATACTTACATCAAATATTCAACCAAGTGGATTTACATATGAGGCTCAAATACCCAACCAAGTGGGTTTACACAATTTGAACAAGTCCTTACATGACTGAATATAACAATTTACATCATAGGTCTCAACATGACCTTTTCATCAAATTACAAATATGACCTTTTATGACCAATACCAGAAAGACCTCAAGAGAGAGAGATCTTATCTCAGAATCATCATAATGCCAACAATGCATTACGCTCAGCAAGTCTAATGCTCCCCCTGAAAATTTCCATCCAAGCATCCTTTCCATATGACCAAGGCTCCTCCTTAGCTTGTGCAACCTGAAACTCTTTCAACAGCAAGTTATCAGCAACAATCTCTGCATGATCTGTCCTTATCTCTGAATCATAAGACTTCCATCTCATCCATGTGTGAAAACAAAGAATACTCTTCAGCAAAAAGCAAACAGGGCTCATCCATAATCTCATAATAAGAAACCATGTATCACGTCATCATCATTTAGAACTGAGAAATAAGCAGATACAGTGCCAATAATACAATCATTAGCAGTCAGACTGATGCTCCCCCTGAACCTGTGCTCCTGATCTTCAGCTGTCATACTAATTTTCTTATCATAAATGCATACGCGACTGTCTCCACTGGAACTCGCGTGTATACGCGGCTTTAGTTTACAGAATCCGTGTATGGAAAGTGAAGCATTGAAAACTTTACATTCCTTCAACTCCCCCTGAGTTTGTACCTCCTGTACCTGTCTTCTTCACATCAGATGCTCTGTCAGAAATAAACATAACCAGAATAACCAAAAAAATCATGGGAATCACCATACATCGCTCCCCTTGTGATGATACATTACTAATCCCTATAATGTATCTCACATCACTCCTGCAGTCATTAAGAGAAGTAAGCTTTAGAAGCGGATGACTGCAGTAGGGTCAATATTCCCTACATTTTTTACCGGTATCTCTTCTTTTTCCAGCTTTGCTTGTGATTTCTTATAGTGTGCTGGAAATTCTTCAATTTATCAGATCTGTTCATCATACTTATCCTGCAATCAGTGACCTTATGACCAAATGATTTACAATAGAAGCAACATCCATGAAAGCAATCCTTCTTTCTTGTTCTATGCAATTCTTTACCAATCAGATCCCTTTCTTTTGTGAAGTTATCATCTTCCAAGGTAGATACCATGAGCACTTGCAGATCATGGTCAAGACCTTCTTCATCCTCATTTGACACTTCATCATTATCTTCATTTGTATAATAACTCCTTCCATTTTCAAATTGTTTCCCTTTAAAATTATTTTCTTCATAAGGACATTTAGCAGCATAATGACCAACTCTTCCACAAGTAAAACACTTGAAGGGAAGCTTACCTTTGAATCTTCCAGTTCCCAGTTGGAGTCTTCTCACAAAGTTTGCTTCTTCTTCTTCTGATATATAATTTGATTCTTTGACAACTTCCTTTTCGTTTCCTTTTGCACATGCCTTAAAAGCAGCTTCTCTGATTTGAGAGGGACCTCCTTTTCTCATTTCAAAAGCAGTCAAGATACCATGTAGTTGAACAATATTCAGAGTTTGCAGATCTTGCTTTTCTTCAATAGCAAGAGACGGATTCAAATTTGAAGCCGTAGATCTTAAGACTTTTTCCACCGCATTTGTACTATACAGTGCCCACCCAAATTTCTCATTCGATTTACAATATCATCTAGACGAAGAAGAAACTGCAATACTCTCATCACTATGCATCTTCAAATTTTCATATTCAATTTCGAGGGTTTGGAGTTTTGCACTTTTTACCTTTGCATCACCTTCATAACTTAGAATGATTTTGTCCCATATTTCCTTCGCTGTATTAAGCTGCATGACTTTGACAAATTCTGATTCAGTTAAACTTCCTGTTATAGTATTGACCGCTTTTGCATTTGATTCATAATTTTTCCTTTCAGTTGGATATATTGGTGTAGCAGCTGGATATTGATATCCTTGTTCAAAAATGGCCCATACATCAGCTCCCATAGACTTAAGATAGGATCTCATCCTCATTTTCCAGAATAACAGATTACTTCCATTTAATAGAGGTGGCCTTATAGAGAATACTCCTTCATGACTTCCCATTGCAAGGGATCTCCTTCAAGTCATCAAGCTTCTGCAGAAGGACCTGCTCTGATACCAATTGTTGGGAAAAATACTGAGGGGGGGCGGGGGGGGGGGCGGTGGGGTGAATCAATATTTAGGACTTACTCAAAAAAATTTACTTTTCCATTCGCTAAAACCCATATGCTACTTTGCTGAAGCCAACTAGCGTATACACGCAAATATCCTTCATAAAACTCGCGTATACACAGAGATCTTATTATGCATTTATTTCTTTACTTAGGTCTATGCATCATTCATTCATCAGATGTTTAGTTAATAGTAATAACAGAATAAACCATCACACATAAGCAACACACATGAACACTAGGATTTTAGGTGGAAACCCAAGTTGGGAGAAAACCACCGCTGCCGTTGTCTTAGCCTTCAATATTTTATTATAGTGAAAACATCATACAACCATGTACTGGCGCAGACTCATACTAGCATGCAGGCACCCACTTGCAGAAGGCTACAACCTTCTCTCGTTTACCAGCCTCTTCTGGAAGGGAGCTACAACCCCCTGCTCTCGTTTACCAGCCTCTCCTGGAAGGGAGCTACAACCCCCTGCTCTCGTTTACCAGCCTCATCTGGAAGGGAGATATGAACCCCTGCTCTCATTTACCAGCCTCACCTGGAAGGGAGATACAACCCCCTGACTGGAGGCTACAACCCTCAGCACCACCATGGACCACGTTTCATCGATTTTCATACTGGATCCAACCCACACAATTAAGCTCAAGGAACATTCATCAACCCAGCAACTTGCTCTATAGCAGCATAATCAATATTCGAACAACCCAGATCATCATTGAGAGATAGCAGTAAAGCAGCAGAACAGATCAAACATTTCATACCACATACTTCAGCACACCCTAAATTACATACGCACTTTTTCTCCACTGAACCTCCGTATATAGTCGCTTTCACAAATACCAACCTTTGTATACATCTGAACACATTTCAAAGCTGACTTCAATTCTCATACGCGCTTTCACTGAATACAAGCCACGTATATACGCGCTTTCTCCTTGACGAACCTGCGTATAGCTCTTCAGACATTTTAGGGCAGTGCAGCTCTCCAGAACAGATAAACAGCTCAGATCTTCATTCTTTACTTCAGCTTAGATTCACCAGATCACAGATCTTATCATTCCATAAACAAATCCAGAAGATACATATACATTTCAGATCTAGAGATCCCTCTTCATCATTTTCTTCATAGGTGCATCATAGATTCAGATCTATCATCAAAATGTTACCCTTTCCATTCAGATATACTTCAGAGTGAAGTGTTCATTCAAACCTAGACTCATGCACACCAATTTCACAATGAATTTCTTCTCCTTAAATAGATTTTTTCTTTGTCAATACCATGAGACAAAACCACACCACTTCCGACGGTATTCCTGGATGGGATCAAATAAACAATCCAGCGCTCAATACAATGGGTCAATACCATGGTAAAGTCCCTTGGTTTTATTAAATTAGAGCGAAATTAAGCATACGCGACTTGGCACATACTTTTCCACATACATACACGACTTAGCCTCAACAAACCCGCGTATGCCTTGTGACATACCTTGTTTAACATTATTCTGGCACTTTCTGATATTTATTTCTTCTGTTACTTCTAAGCTACTTGTAGAACATCAGATTTACATCATTAATAAACTCATCAAGCATCAAGAACAACTTCATTAAGTAGGTTGCCATCATCTTCATCAAGTGGGTTGCCATCAAGGACAACACTCTGCATCATATTTCCAACATTTGTCTGCAACACTTGTTCCTTTAAGAGAGGAAGAGGGGGTGCCTTTGCTTGGTGAGACTGGCTTTTGGATCTCCATCTCCTGAGTTGCTTTTGTTTGCTGGCTTAAAGGGTTGAATTTATTTTCTTGTGCCTTTTTGGGAGGGGGTCGCTGAGCATTGGCCTGATGAGGGCCTTTTCCACTGGGGCCTCCAGGTTTTTGACCTTTATGATAGGTCTTTGGATGCTTAACTTTGGTTCCAACCCCCTTTATTTCCTTTCTTTGGCTCAGCATTGGATGGACATCTTCTAGCAAAGTGGCCGTGAACATGACATTTCCTGCATTTAAATGGCAGTTGCTCTTAGTCCAGTATCTGCACATGAGACCAACTGCCGACGTTGAATTTTATTGCCTCTGGGAGACCCACCTCTAGATCTACTTCTACGCAGATTCTAGCACAGTCATACTGGTCCTTGTTGTTTACCCGATCTATGAATTTCCCAAGGGCATTGTCGATGTGCTTCAAGGAGTCCCAGTTCCAGCAATGGACTGGGAGATACGGAAGCCGAACCCACACTGGAACAGCTGTGGGAACATCTACTGCCGGATCGAAATCCGGAGTCCATTTATTCAGATAGAGGCCCTGAGGGCCCATGAAATAGGGCCCATTTTGGAAGATCAGGTCTTTATCCTCTTTGGATGAGAATTCAAAGAGGAAGAACCCTCGCCCAAGAAAATAAGATGTGACGCTTTGCTTGATCAGAGGAGCCCAGTTCCTATTAACCCATTGCTCAGTAGTTTTCAGAGATGGCCAAAGTCCCATAAATTGGACAATAAGACCACGATCAGCCAGAGACAAAGCTACTTGGATGGGGGTCTCAGGAGGCAAAGAGATCTCTGGAATATCTTCTGGCTTCTTTACGAATTTAGTTGCTTCTTTTTTTCTCTTCTGGGGCAATCCAGCCAGAAGTTGATTGAACGCATCAACAGCAGGGGAAGAGGGTGGCGGAGGAGGCTCCTTGGGTGAGCCATGTGCCTCCATGGAAGCGGGCCTTAGGTAGGCCGCCGTAGGGAACAGCCACGCTGCTCAGAATCGAAGATGACCTAGCAGCGCAATGCTGTTTGCAGGATGTATGGTCGATTTTATGAGCGTGTTTTAATGTTGGTCAAGATAGATGGTATAATGGATTTTTAAAAAATAAGGGTCGAGACATATACATGTAATATAATGGCATATGATCATATATCCATAAAGTGTGTTGATTTTTTTATTAAATAATTTTAATGTGTGTGACTCAAGTGAAGGATATGGTATATATGTAACACACACACACACACACACATACATATATATATTATTTGGAGCACGGTGTGTGCATATTATAGAAATGTTGAGCCATTTTTTTATGAAGGTCATGAGTGGTATGTTAGATTATATTGTTGGTAAAAAAACACCCTTTTTGATGGCCATATGATGTATGGAGATGTATTTGATAGCCTACATCCTTAATTAATCATCTTTTATTGGAGACATAGTCAATCAATTTTTTTGCAAAGACATCAATTTTTTTTTACAAGTAAATTATTTTGAAGCTAGATCATATTATAAGATGCATTCACTCATATCCATAGTAGGAGTAGTTCTCATTAGAAAAGAGAACTACCATGAGTGGTCCAAGAAGATAAAGCACGCTTTTATTTTCAATGAGTTTTAGAAAAGAGTTTGTGAAGGAGAAGGAGGTAATCCTCCTCAGAAGCCCACTTCTGACAAGGATCTTTCCATTTGGGAGAAGAATAATATCAAGGCCTATGCCTTGATTGCAGTATCCTCCAATGAAGAAGTGAGTCGTTATTTTACTCCTTTTAGATATGTTTTTCGTGCTTTAAAGAAGTTGAAATAATTATATGACTCACACTTTGAGATAGAAATTGTTCAATTAATGATCAAGTTATTTAATTTAAAATTGAAGGATGATGATGCCCTTGCCTTAGCCTTTCAAATAATATCCACTATTCATGACATAAAATCCATTGGTGTTGAAATAGATGTTCCTCTCACAACTTTTGTTAAGGCATTGTATCCCACTTATTCCCATTATCTTGAGTCATTACAAGCAAGTGGAAAAATTTCAGAAATTTCTTTTGACTCTCTGTTAGACAAGTTTGCTGAAAGAGAGAAATATTTTGGGAAGAAGAAGATAGTTTCTCAGTCTCGTGAAAAAGCTATATGCCTTGCACAAAAAGAGAATAAGTAGGGACATGATTCTTCTAGAGGAGTAGCTATCTGAAGAAGAAGAGAAAGGAATAATTTTAGAGGTAGGGGGGTAGACATTTCCAAGGAGAAAATTATAATATTCATTTCATTTGGTGTAACATATATGGTCATGATGCTTCCACATGTAAGCTCTCATGGGAGAGGATTAGATATTAAAAGGATGAAGAGAAATTAAAATCATTATATGAAGGGAAAGGTAAAGCACTCAAGTCCAATCATTATGTTGTGGCACATTGCAACATTGGAGTAACTAGAGACTTATTTAATGGTTCACTTGCTTCATGGAAAGATGCTTGGTTGCTTGATTTAGGAGAAACTTTCCACATGAATTTCAGAAATATTTCTTTCAAGAATTCACTAACAATTTTGATGGATCAGTCTACTTTACATACAAGTCAAAATTGAATCCATCAGGGCTTGGCACTATCAGGCTCAAATTGCTTGGTCTTACAAACTTTCTTCTACATGGTGTTCTCTACCTCCCGGAGTTGAGGAGAAAATTGTTGTCTTTGGTCCACATCTGCCAAAAACGGCACTCCATTCACATATTTGATGGCAAGGTTGAGGTTAGAAAAGCATCAAATCACTCACTTTTCATGATTGGGATAGAAGAAGAAAGACTTATGAATTTGCAAGGAACTTATTATCGTGAAAAAAACAATCATAAAGTTTTCATTATGATGAAGGTAAACTTCCATAAAATATTTTATGGCATGCTAGATTTGTACATTTGAACTATGAGAACCTTATTTTATTGAAGAAAAATGGTGTTACTAGTTTTCCTACAATTCCTGGGAAACTTAAGCAATGTGATTATTTTATCTTAGGAAAGCAAAACAAACAATATTTTCATGACTCTCATTCTAGAGCACATATAAATATTGAACTCATTCATTCTAAATTTTGTGGCCCAATGATTGTTCCTTATGCAAATGGTAATAAATACATGATGACATTTATTGATGAGTACACCATAATGTGTTGTGTATATTTATTGAGGAACAAATATGAAGCTTTTGAAACATTCAAGAACTTTCATGCATGGATTGAAAATTATACAAAATCTTATATTGCCTCTATTCGTACTCATAATGGAAAATGGTGTACTTAAAATTAATTTGCAAACTATATTCGCCATCATGGGATCAAACAACAAACAATCGTGCCTTATAATCCCCAAAAGAACGAAGTAGCTGAAAGAATGAATGGGACAATCTTAAATATGGTACGTCTAATGATATTTTTTAAGAATGTTAAGATGGCGTTTTTGTTCTTATGTAGTTCTATGTGTTATGTATATAAATAATAGGTTTCCATCTCATGATATGAAAAACAAGACTCCCTATGAAATTATGTGGTATAACCACAATCTTTTGGTGAGGCATCTCAGGGTTTTTAGTTCCATTTTTTATGCCTTTATACCTAACAAACTCGATGTAAAGAGTCGCAAATGTATCTTCTTGGGGCACTTAGATACCTCGAAAGCATACCATCTCTATGATGAAATTAATAAGAATTTTATAATATATAAATATGTGATATTTCTTGAATCTTCCAAGACTAACAATGTTGTTGATTAGAAGCTTGATCACTTAGACAGATTCTTGCATGAAAATTATTTTCAAGGGTTTGATAATGAGATTCTATGTCTTGAACGGGGGATCCCTATACTAGATAAATATGTGGAATATCCTGTTGAAAATGTTTGGCATAGATGAGTGCAATCATTTTACTACTCCAATGGAACATAATTTAAAGCTCACATCCACTGAAGGAAAATAATTTGAGGATGCTACGAAGTATAGAAAGCTCGTAGGAAGTCTAAACTACCTGATTACCACCACACCAAACATTTCATTTGTTTTTGGAATCCACTCCAGGTTTATGAAAAATCCTTGTGAGGGTCATTTTTTGTTGCAAAAAGTGTTCTAAAGTACTTGAAGGGAGCTCAAGACTTTGGACTCAAGTATAGACAGGTGGATAAATTCTACTTGACTTGATACTCTAATTCAGATTTTGATGGAGATAAAGAAACTAGAGTATCTAATTTAGGTTATGTAATGAGACTTGGATCAGGATTTGTCTCCTGGAGGTCATGCAAACAGTCAGTTCTAGCATATTCCACAATTGAGGCAGAATATGTGGCAGCAACTAAAACAATGAAGTAAATTGTGTAGCTCAGGAAATTTCTGGAAGAATTGCAGGATAAATAAGTACATTCAACTCCTCTTTTAATTGACGCCACTTATACAATAAAGTTGGCCAAGAACCCAAAGTTCCATTATCAAACCTGGCACATTAATACAAAGTATCATCTGATTCGACATCATGTTGAGGAAAAGACAATCCACCTATGACATTGTTCCACAAATGAGCATGTTATGGGCCATTTTGTCACATCCAATCAACATAATTCCTAATGGGATCATTCAAAATCTTATTCCCCCTTCTCACCCTCATTGCACAAAGCCCTAAGTATGCCTCCTTCATTTCCCATAATTTCTGCATGAAACTACATCATTTGAGCCAGTTTTAGGAAAATGCTCCCTGGCCTCCATTTGGACAGCGTTCACCTACAGGTTTCTCCATTATGTCCTGCGTTGATCACCTACTAGTTTCTCCCCTTTGTACCTACGTTGGTTCTAGAAATTCGGGAAAAATATAGAAATTTTGGAAGCTTCCAAAATTTGTTACAACCATTTACCGCAGATAAAATATGTGGATCTTATCATATCCCTCTTTTGAGTTTCCATCCCTTATTCTTTCATCCCATCCTCCCATCAAAGGTGGATCTAAAACCTTAGATTGGTAATTGGATAAGAACTCCCAACTTACCCCACTCCTCTCTATATTTACAGCCTTCCATATGCAAGAGGTTGGATTTTGGAGAGTGATTCTACCCTTATATTGTTTTGATGAGAGGTATTATTCCATGAATTTAGGGTGATTGGAGGTGCACATTGTGACAAGGAAAGGACAAGAAAGCTTGGAGGAGCTCTTCTACAAGATCAATACCTGTTTATGGTTGTAATGGCTTCCATTTATATTAATGCAAAGAATTCTCTAATTTCCCTATATTTGATGTTGTTATTTCATATATTTCAATGCCATGTTGATCTATTTAATAGAGTACTTAGATGATACTGCATAGATCTTGTAGTTTCTTGGCTTGTGTTATTTGACAGTGCAGGTTTGAATTTTGGCAATCGGAGTTGGAATTGGAGCATTCAAGCTAAAGAAGGAGTGAAGAATGGGACGGATTCCAGGTAGGCTTAATTTCGTCATGAATTTACTTTAAGGAAAGAATTGGGTTCCTTGTCTCTCTATTGTTCTAGGTTGGCCACCAAACGTAGGGGAGATACTTTGTCCGCAATTGTAAATCTCGCATAACAAATTGGCGACTCCACTAGGGAATGATGTATTCCCTTGGTGGTTTTTCTTGTCCATTGTGTTTTATTACCTATTTTATAGACCTTTTTTTCTTTACCCAACCAAGAACACACCTAGGAAGTGTTTTCATTGAGTCTCATTTACAATTTTTGTGTCAGAATCCTCCATCCTAGGACTAACGCTCCCCTAGTACCTCTGAAAGAGTGTTACACCTCACCTGGGCCCACTTTGTACCAATGTTGCAAAGCACTGGCGCCTCTTATGCACCAATGTTGGCCCATGTTTTTACAAACAAAAATCCCCATGTTTCTGAGTGTCTCTTTGATCAACCTACTTCTAATAAAATAAAATTAAAAAATTAAAATAAAATAAGTAAATAATGGTAAATAATTAGATAAATGGATTAATAACATAAGTAAATTAATTAGTAAATTAATAATTAAAATTATGGAATTATATAACCAAATAAATATCACTATAATTTAATAATAAATAAATAATATATTAGATTATTCAGTTACATAAGCCATCCTTAAAAAAAAATAAAAAAAAATAAATAAATAAATAAAAAATAAAATAAAATAAAAATAAAAATAAATCCTAAAATCAAAGAAATAACTTTACATTAACAATCATATTAACTTAATAAGTTATTTTAATTATATCTATTATTTTAAATACATTAACTAAATTATTTCATTCCAAAAATATATCATCTATTTATAATAATATTCCTTATTACAACTTAATTTTAATTATCCATAAATCTGAAAAATTAAATTAGATTTTTTCCTAAATTCTCTCCCAACATAAGCCGACTTTCATGAAATTTTCATGAAGATCCTCTTTATCCACTATTTATTTATACATTCTTTTGCCCTATTCTCTCAATTTTTCAAAGAACCTTTGACGTCTACCCCTGATGATGGACTCACATAGACAGTCTGAAACGTTGGGTGATTAATAAAAACTCAAAAACAGGTTATTCCTCTCCTCTACAATCTATTTCACCTGTATGGATTCTCTCTTTAAAACCTACTTATAGCTAACCTTCCCTGAGTCTTGAGTGTCCTGTGGTCTCTCTAAAGCCTCCATTTGGTTTCAATTTGTGTTTGGTTCCCTTTGGTAAGAATTGGTTTTGATTTTTCTTTAATCTTATCATTTGGTCGCATGCAAACTGATTTCATTTGGTCATTGGTCACTTGGATGAATTGTTGTTCTAGTCCTCATTCTGAAAATTGCATTTGAATCAGTGATTAAACATTTGCATTTAGTTTTCTTCATTTCAAAAATTAAGTGTGTTGAAAAGAATTTTTTTTGAATTTGGCATTTAGGGTTTTGTATCTGCATTGATATAGGAACATTCACATTGAAAGGGAAATTTCATCTTGCATATTGTTTGTTGCATGTTGTATGTTTCATATTGATTGTTTCTTCCCTTATTTAGCTATATTTTCATTGAAAGAGAAATATTTCCCTTTTCTCATGCTAGATTTTCATTTTAGGATATTCAAGTGACATTCATGGTGAGTCCAAAACTGAAACTCAATCAAAGATAAGTAGTAAAATCCATTGAATCAACCTAAGGAGCATTTGTAACATTAACACAAACACTTAGAGGTATAGGATAGAGACATGTTATGGTGTCGTTAAATGTAGGAGATATCGTTTTTTTTCCAGTGTTGCATCCCGATTTGATATCACATTCCACATATGTGAGTGTATAGAATCATTCTCCACGTACCTTTGGGTATATGGGACGACGCCCCACACACGTAAAGTATAAATCAATGCTCTCATCGAATGGTTACACATTATACAACACTACTATGGAATGCACTCCCATGTAACGTCGAGTATATTTTGGGAGTCCCTTATAGGTTTTTATCCATCCATGAGTAACTAATTCTTCCGCCTTGTATACTGTGATACACCAAACACAACATTTGGGGAGATTGGTTGTCGTATGTTAAGTCCTTGGTTCTCCAAGGTGTATATTTCAATTCACGGTTGCTTGGTGATCATTTATGCCTATATTACCCTCTTTTTTATTTATTTCTTTTTGTGTTAATAAAATTTAATGTCTAACATGGAAGAAAAAAATCCCCCACCCCGTCGTTCGCGTAGAATGCAAAATTTCCCTCCTCTTCCACCATAGGATACTCTTGGTCGTCGTTAGAAACCTAAGAAGATGAAAACTACCAAATCAGGAACTACTTCTGGCCCTGCTCTTGATATTGATCCGCCATAATCATTTGTCCCTTTGAGTTTCAAGCCCGAGATTACATCTACTCTTGATGGTGACACTGACACAATCGAAACAGAAGTCCCTAAAACATTTTTTCCTAAGGTTATTGAACCTGACTTTCCCAAGTCGGACACATTGATTCTTGAGGTTGTCGAACCTAAGGAGTCTCAACCATCTTTACTAGTTACTTTAGCACCTTCCTCTTCTCTTCCTTTTTCTCAGAGAAAACCTATATATCTTAGACCCAGCGGTGAACCTCTTCCATACGTACTTATGAGTATTGAATAGATCCCCCAAGAAGAGCCTTGTCCTTCTACTCTTGTTCATTGAGAAGGAATCTATTTTTATCATACTGGTCCTCTTCCTCTTCAGACTTCGACACAAACTCCTTTACCTGATTCTTTGGACTTACCCACAGATCCCTCACGGTAATATTCATCGAGATTTTTAACCATTACTGGAACTGATCCAACCTCTCATCATGTGTCCACCACTATGGTCGAGATATCAAATGTTTCCTCCTCGTCTATGTTTGAAACATCATCAGAAACACATTTTTATGGTGGACTGCCCATCCCACCAGGCTATCAGTCTTTATCTAGTACTTTTTTTGGTGTGGCTTCCAGTCCTTGGACCTCTCACATGTCATCCAAATCGGGAATTGTTGATTTTTGGGTGGCATCGAATGTACTATAGCTCCGAAAATTTGTGGAGGGGCTAGAACACATTAGATCTCCAAGGCCCAAAAATCGTTTGGAGAAATTCCACCCGGAGCTTAATTTATTCAAATAATTAATTATTTTAATGGAGACCCTAAGTCTAAATTAGGAAAATTAAATAATTAAAGTGAATTAATTTAACATGTGGGTGAGAATATTCTAAGTGACAAGGATCAAGTCTTTTCTAATCTTAGCCTTCGACTAGAGATTAGATCATGGCCATTGATTCGTCAACTGGAAAAGTATTAAAGAAAGGCTTAGGGTCAATTGGAGGTACACACACACACTGGATCTAAGAGATCAAATTCTTTTGACGATGCAATGATTGGACGAATATCAGATCTGAGTGATTCAGAGAAGCAGTGAGGGACAGATGCACAAATTGGTTGAAGGACCAAGAGTACATAGCAGAGAAAGGGCAGCAGAGACGCAGAGGAGGCAGCGCAACCACCAAGAGAGGTGACGCAGACCCTAGAGAGGTTGACGCAGACCCATGAAGGGCTCACGCAAGAGCAATGCAGAGCCTGTGAGGGACTGTCCTGAATCAGATAGATATCAGGGTTTCTAAGATGACATGGTTGAAACTTGATTTCTAGAGAGGTTGATCAGTGCAGAGGAAGGGTGACATAGTCCATCAACCACGCCTATGCAGTGGCAGCATAGAGACTGTGGAGAGGCAGCTGGGTTTTCACCAGTGTCTGATCTAGATCAGCTGGGACTTGCAGAGTGAGGTAAACCTCACAATTTATCTCTGTCCGCCGAGGTTTTCTCTGTTGGGTGAACCAGTTTTTGGCACCCTATATGTACTCAGAATATTGTTGCTTATTAATATAAACCCTCAGAATTTTTGCACCGGTTTTCGTGCATTAGGTTTTTCAGGGGACATTTGTCCAAAAAAATTGTGTGTCCTTTGTCTATGTGCTTTACTTATTATTCAATACTTGATCTGTATAATTGTGTAGGCTGCAAAGTATTTTCATTACTATTTTACTAAATATTCAGAAAAATAACTTGTAATTTAATAAGACAAGTAGGCAATGAAAATCAAAATTTCCATAGTAGGATTTTTGTAGTGTAGATTCAGAAATTTTTACATGGGATCAGAGTTGTTGCAGATCAGGTAGAGGTGAATCCATCAGTGAAGAGGCAGAGAAAATTTTGTTGTAGGAAGGCAGTTGTCCTGAGTGACAGCGCAGATCCAGGAAGAGGCAAGGAATGGTGACGCAATCACCATGGGGGCTCACGTAGAGCCTACGTCATCCAGTTGGAGTGATGTTGTAACTGCAATAGAGGCAGCGCAGCATTTTCTGGCCAGCGCAGAGTTTTGAGCCTCCGTCTTTCCAATTTTCATGGTTGGAAGAGCAGTTTGTTTTTCTTCAGAGATTTGTTGGTGGGGCATTGTTTTTTTCAGTGCAGAAAAGTGCCTAGTGTGGTTGTTACAAAGTAGAGGGAACTAGTTCCTCATAATACTTATCGCCAAGAATTCAAGATCCAGTGTTGATCAACAGCAAAGAGTGATTAGAGAGGGTTGATTCGACATCAGTTGGCAGATGATTTCTGGGAGGGAAATCATTTTTCAGAGGCAGCGTGGTTCCTTAGAGGGTTTCTAGTGCCAAGAAACCCAGAGATGAGTTTTTCTGGGGCAGCAGCAGAAAAGGGAGAAGAGAACTAGTTTGACATCATTTGTTGAGTAGAGATGGCCACACATGAGAACTCTGTGCTTTTTGTTCTGCTTTTCCCTCCGTCCTTGTGGCATAGTCATATGGGGAGGAAGCTAACCCCCTCCAAACCCCCGTCGGAGTATTCGGTTAACAATAAATATACAGCGGAAGCATAGGTTATAGAGAACCATTGCAATGTCCCATTAGTATGGGCAGAGATTAGGTTGGGGGAGGCCATTAGTATGGGCAGAGATTAGGTTGGGGGAGGTCGTGGGGTCGAGCCTCGACCTCCGCCCGAACTCGTATAATGTTTTAACCACCGTAATAATATGGTCCAAACCTTTGGTTTATTCCACATATGCGTTCCACCATTATATATATCAAACCTCCAATGTATACTTTGGACTTTGGTTATAAGTCATATGCCACCAATCGGACTTTGGATTATTATATCATCGGACTATTAAATAACATGTAGTTTAAATAAAAAGCCACCGGAATATATATATATAGCCCAAAACTTAGGTTAAATAAAATACGCCATTTGTATAGTTTAATCCAACCTCAGACTATGGTCTTCGAAATATAATTTGAACTATAGGATATGAAATCCCATCTTAGGATATGAAATTCAAACCCACCATATTTAAAATTAATCCAACCACCATTGAAATTCGAACCTTAGGAGCAGATCCCTCATAATTAAAAAAAAAAAAAATCGAATTCAACCTTAGGAGGACATTGGGAAATTTCACCTTCACAAAACAATCTAACGAATCCTGTTGTGACACTTGTCACAGTGCCACTGGGAAAAAATGAAAAATATTCCCTGCATGATGACTGGGTTTCCATGTCATCAACCTGTCATTGTTCTGCAATTTAAAAAAAAGTATTTGTTTGTTATGAACGTCGGTCAGCAAGCTATAACTTATTCATCAGGAATTAGTTTTTGACGAAACGAAGTGCGTCGGATTCCTGGCAACAAGTCGGTCGTTGTCATTCAGTTTCCAATCAATTCTGAGCACTTTCATTTTTGAGCTTTTATACTGAGCACCTTATCACTCCTCCCCACTAGAAGCCTTTTGGACACACAAATATCTCTGATTACTGATCATCTGGATGAGGGTACTGTTCCCTCACCCTTCTAGTCTCTATCCACTGAAATTTTCCCATTTTCATCAAATGGAGCTTTTCACTAAAACTTAGCTTTTTCCTTGATTCTTGCGACCTTATCTTTCTATCATTAACACCATCATGTTGCAATTTTTATGAATTTTCATAGCAACAAGCTATTCTTGCAGAAACAATCTTATTCCTACTTTGGTCATCAATCAAAGGAAACTTAAAAATTGTCTCACCTTCCACACTGTCACCATGGCGATTCTTAATTGATCTTGCTTTGTACTTGTGTCGACTCTTGACCAAGTATCTTCCCCATTCCCATGTACCTTTTAGAAACCAAAAAAAAAGCATTTTGTTGAACCTATGCCTTCTTTTCCAAGTTTCTTTGTCGCTTTCTCTTTGACCTTTGCACTCTCTTGCACCGACATCTTGTTTCCAACACTCCTCAACACTGATGTTGATTGCTGCAAATGTTTTACATCTTGTTCACCGCCTTTCAAAGACAACTTGTTAGAATCCTGAAACATCTCATTACGAGAATAAGCATCTTTTTTAAAGGTTTGATTCAAAACATCTCTTTTTTTTATCATCAACAATGCCAAATTTTGACTTTCATTCACTATCCTCTTTATTTCTCCTACATGTATAAGAGACAAACTTGTCTTCTTCTTATGCGCTCTAACTATGTACTCAATACCATCTTTAAACAAGTGATACTTATTCTCATGGTGATGAAATACTTCTTTCCTATCATACAGATAAGGACCTCCCAATACAATACCTGATATCTCAAGCAGCACCATATCAAGTTCAACTTCATCAAGACTGTTTGAATTGATGGTGAATCATAGTATGCACTTCCTTGTAACCTGAAAGTTTGCATTCTTGGATATCCAACCTAAAGGATAAGGTCTTGTATGTCTAACAGTTTCAAGGTCTAGCTACTTAACCAAGTCTTCAAATATCAAGTTAGCTTGTGACCCACTATCAAAAAGTGTATCAATCTTGGTTTGTTTAGAGACAACTCTAATATGGAAAAGTTATATTCTTGTATCTTCATCATGAGTAACATTTGAACAATTTTAAGAACTAGTGCTTGCAATATGTTTATCTTTCAAACCCATGGTTGTAATCTTTGTCTCATCTCCTGAATCTGACCCTAAGTCATGTTCAACTATAGCAACAGTTTTACCCTTTTCTTTGGATTTCAGTTTATTTGGCTTCAACTCTGGATGAAGTTGCCAACAATAGTCTTCATCATTGCCAGTCTTTGAACAGTTTTTGAATTTTTGTTTTTCCTTATCTCTTTTTACAGAGCTATTTCTCTTTCCTCTTCCATAAAACTTTCCCTTTCCTTTACCCTCACTTTCACTTTTCTCATCTATTTTTTGTTTCCCTCTTGCTTCTAAGTGTGTGGCTTGAACACAAACTTAATCTATGTTTGTGGGATTAAACATGAGAATGATGTGCCTAAGGTAACTGTGCAAACCCCCAACATACTTTAACAAATTTCTTGAGAATATAGTTTAATACCCAAAATAAGAGCTCTTATCCTAAATTCATGAGTATATTCTTACACACTTTTCCCTTTCAACTGTCTAAATTTTTTCCAATCCATAATAGCCTTTTGCATGTAAGCTAAGGGATAGAATTTCTTTTTAATGGCAGCAATAAAACTTGACTAATACATAGATATCTTACCGTAGTTTTTAATCTCTTATTGAGTCCTTTCTTCCCACAATACAAGTGCAAATCCTTCCATCCTCAAAGAATCCAATTGAATCTTTATGTCATCTTCATGAAGGTTCTGAATCTTACAGTACACCTCCAATTTATGTATCCAATTGTCCAATATTTCTACATTTATCTCACAATTATACATTGGAAGCTCATTTGACATTAAGTTTGAGTAAGGTTGTTTTTCCTCTTGTGTATTTTGAGTGAGTGTGGGTATTTTTTGTGGTGGAAGTAGAAGATGATGTTGATGGAGATTATGAGGATGATGATGAAGGTGGAGATGGAGGTGGCTTTCCTCCACTACCCTTTTAACTCTTATATTCATACTTCTTACCATCTGAATTTCCTTCTCCATGTAGAGGCTTAGAACCTTCTCCTGCCATCCCAGCAGTAAATGCATCAAACATAATTTTAATCATTCTCTTTATGTCATTGAAGTCTCTCTTGACATCATCCTCTTTTGAATGACCTTGAGTCTCTCCAACACCTGACATGATGGCTATGGATTCAAGCTCATCTTCAGATGCTTGTACCTCTTCAATCAACTCAACTTCTTGTACTACTTGTACCTCCTCAATCTCAGCTTCTTGAGACAAAAATTGAGGTGCTTCAAGTGCAGCTATGAGTGGAACTTTGGGTGAAGATGGTGCTCTGGTAGCTCTCCTTCTTCTGGTCCTAATCTCAGGACTTGCAACCGAAAATTTCCCTTCACCTTTCTGCAACTTTAACCTTGTCAGCATCACAAATTTGCAACCATTAAACTTGCACAAAACTCAAGCAACTATCAAGCAAATAACCTTACCTTTCAACCAAGCTCTAATACCAACTTCATTTAATTATGAATTTTAGTTTTTTTGTGATAATTTTGTTTTCAAATTTAAAATTTATTTTTTAATCTTGTGCTTGTTGTACATAGGTTTCCTTGTTGCTTATGTGTGTCAAACAAGTAATTTAACTGATTTTTATGAGTGAATTCAAGAGCATAAAGTATGAAAATCAAATTTTGAACAACAGCAACAATATACACAGAAAACCATCACAATTGATCCATCAACAGAAATTTTTGATGAAGGAGTTCACCCCTCCTGGGCTACATCTCCTTAGTCCAACTTCGATGTCTTGGGCCTCTGTATTAGCTCAATAGTGCATAAATTATTGTTTACATGCATCAAATTCTCCTGAAACATACTCCAATGAGTTCAAAATGTCAAAATCTATCAAAAATGACTATTCGTTCTCTCAATTTTGCCTTTAGTTAATCTAGGCATGGCCTTCCTTCCTGGTGGCCCCTAGCTTCCATTTTCTTCAAAGTGACAAAAACACATGTAGAATTGCTCCTCTACCTTTGCAACATGTTCCAATGTGTTCAGAGAATGCCAAGCTGCTAGGCATGACTATTCCTGAGCCAAAATTGGTCGAAAATTACTTAAGATATGGTCAATTTAATTTTTCCCTAGAATCCTCCTCCAAATCTGGAGAAGACTCCAGATAAGTCCGACAAATTTGGAAATCCCACCGAATTTGGCGGTTCCGCTAACTCCGCCGCCATTAAGAACTATATTAATTAGCAGTTAAGACCACACTTAACTATGGATAAGTGTGTCTTAACTGCACCTTAAACACGTTTCTTAAACCACTGTTTAATTAATCATAAATCTTGGATTAGTGGGATAATTCTGTGTTTAGGAGTTAAACTCCACGCTTTGTGTTCTACTGATCAGGAACTCAAGTCCGAGCTATGGAAAAAGCTTAAAATCAAAATTTTTCAAAATCACTTGCAACCTGAATGACCAGATAGGCCTCGTCAAAATGATCCTGGTGTCGTGCCGCAAACGGCACTCAAATCCGACATCGTATGTGAAAGTTATGCAAGTTTGAAGTTTTCAGTAAACTGCAAAAAAATGAGTTTGACCAGGTTTGACTTTCAAATTTTGAAAAATTAAAAAAGGAATATTCCTAGAATATTCCTCAAAATATTCCCTAGAATATTCCAACTGGGCCAATCGTATTATGACATTTGGCAATCTGTTATTCGCCAATGGTTTGACTTTGGTTTTTTCTGGCCAATCAAAGGGTGCCAAGTGGCAAGCGCGGAGGCCGCCACATGGCCCTAGGCCAGTGGTATAATTGGCGTTGCAAAATTTTTATGCCTCCACAAGATTTGAACCGGGATCTCTCCGCTGCCAACCAGGAGGCCTGATCGGGCGGGTTGCGTAATAGAACTTAATATACAATGGTTCGAAATTATATTTAAAGTTTGGAAAAGAACTAGTTGGCGGTAAAGGGGGCCAGCCCCCACTTCAGTAGTTACCATAAGACCTTCCGTCGTGACCTGAGGGCTTACCAAACCGGCGGGAGCAAACGGTTTATATAACCATCCACACAAATGCCATGTGATCGCTTCCATATAACACTTATTGCCACGGTTTTCAAACAGTTATGTTAACCTTTATCTCCGGCGGTTAATCCGCAAAACCGATCACATACTGCCTTTAAAATTTAATGCCACCATTAGCGGTTCTGCCAAATTTGGGGTGGAGTCCACCATTTCAGAAATTTTACTATTTTGGTGCCCTTATCTACAGTTTCTCCACATTTGGTGGAGCTTGTTTAGGGAAGATTGGGAAAAATGTTGTTTGGGCCATAACTTCTCCAATATTGGACCAAATTGGAAGAAATTTTGGTCAATATTGGCTTTCTTCAGCATTATGGATCCATTGAGATAGGTTTCAGAGACATTAGAGTTGATCTTCAGCCCCTTTTGCTTCATGGAATCTTGGAGAGCCATAAGGGCCAAGAGGGAGTTGGCGTTGTTTTGGGTTATGCTTAACCATTTGAGGTGAAACAAAAACAAATTTCAACTATTTTCAGCATTATAGAGCCATTGGGACAGGTTCCAGAGGCATTATAGGTGTTCTACAGCCATTTTAGCTTCAACGAAGCTTGGAGAGCCACCAGGGCAATTGGAGAAATGGAGTTATCTGGACTTGTACCTCATTGTTTGAGGTGATCCAAAAACCATTTTCAGCTATTTTCCACCTTATGAACCTAATGGAATAGGTTTCATAACTTTTTGAGGACTTCTACAGCCCAAAAAGCTTCAGAGGAGTTCAAAGAGCCATCAGGGCCTTGTTGAAGAAGGCACTGTTTATGGTAATTCTTCACTGTTTAGTGAATATGGAAAGGAATTTTTAGCATTTTCATGTCTTGTGATTTTGTATTTACAGTCAGATTTTCCTATTGAGGCACTTTTAAACTTGTATTAGCATTTTGGAGCATTTTAATACAAGAGGACAAGCTCATTTGGGAGGCTTAGTCCAACAGACGTAGCCCAGGAGGGGTGAACTGCTCACCAAATATCTGAGTCATGTTATGCTGAAGTTATTTTTCTGTGTATTTTTTATTTAATATGTTAGATAGAAAATTTAAATAACATACCCTCACACATAAACTGATAAACAGTTACCAAAAACACTTTGTTTAATCAGCAAGACATGAAGAATTTTGCACACATTTAATTAAATGGAAATGGATACCTTGCACACATTTTCAAGTACTTCCATTTTCAGATCAGATGGTATCAAAGCATAGGTTGAGCTCAGGTTGAGCATTTGTTTTTGTGCAAAAAGTGTTAAAACAGTTTAAAATATTGATTGTTTTATTGGTTGCAAAATGATTGATTCTATGAGTTTGCTTGAGTTGAAAAGATAGTTGTTGATAGCTAAGTCTTGGAAAGGAAAAAAGAGTTGTAGGCTATTTCCTTACCCCAAAGTACCTCAAGATTATCTTTGGAAAACAAACCCACTTGATTAGTGTTTGCTACAAAAGCTATTGGAGTTTGTGTTTTATGGCTGCTTGAATAAGAGTATGGCTTTAAAGACATTTGGTTATAAGCTTGTCATTTGTTGGAAAGCTTTGAGAAATTTTCTTTGGAAGTTCCTTTTTTTAATTTGACCATTTACATAATGTCAAATTCTTCTACGAGTGAAGTTTCATCCTTCACGAGATTCTTCAATGATGACATGAAGAATGAGTTCATTAAAGTGAAGGACATGGTGCAGATTCTCATTGAGGATCAAAGAGAAAGTGTTAAGCTTCATGCACAATTGTTGGCCATGAAGGAAGAGAAGGAAACAATTCTCCAAAGACTGCATGACATGGAGAAACAACTCCTTCATTCTCAAGAAGCTTTTCCAAGAAAATCCCTGAGGAAGAGGTAAACCATTCCAACTTGTCTTCAATTTCCTCAATTGAAAAGTGTGTTGGTTCTTTTGAAAAACATACAAGGGGTATAGGGTCCAAATTAATGTTTAAGATGGGCTATCATGAAGGAAAAGGTTTGGGAAAGCATGGAAAAGGCATGGTTGACCCTATTTCAGTTGTGGAGCGACCCGAGAATTCTAGTCTTGGTTATGTGCAGTTTAATGGCGAAGACTCCAAATCCTTGAATGCATGTGATGCAAATTTAAAGAGTACCTTTATTCCAAGTTCCAAAATGCATATATGTCAAAATTGTTTTAAGGATGATTGTCATTGTTTTAAGCCATCATTGCAGCAAGTAGAGGGTAAACATGTCACTTATGGCAAGCATGCAAATGTAAACAGTTTTCAAGAAAAGCACTGTGATGAAAGTCTGAAAAAGAAAGTTGTCTCCTCTACTAGTTCATCGTCTCTCGAAGACAAAAAGAATGGACATTCCATGCAGCAAAAGAGGTATAATTATTCACATGATAAATTTGACTATGTTTCAGCAAAGAATGATAATTTTGCTTGTTCAAATGAAAGAAAGTTTTGTTGCACATTTTGTGGTGGATTTAACCATGTTGCTTCAAGATGCTGGTTGAAAAATAAAGCACAAAGGAAGCAGAAGAGGCAAAGAAAAAATTCTCAGAAAGTGCTTAAGAGTTGCACATTTTGTCAAAAGAAGGGACATGATGTCTCTCATTGTTGGACTTTGCATCCAACAAGTCGTCCAAAGCACATGTAGCTAGAGGAAAAAAACTTGGCGCAAGTGGATCTATGGATTTCATTATCGATGTGGAAATGGAAGATTCACATGTAGAAATGTTGCAACAGGAAAAGACGCCATGGAGTTGGCTTGGTAGGAAGTGGATTAACTTCTTAATGCATTAAGTCATACTCATTTTGTACATGCAAATTTCATATTTGTATGCATGTATTTCAATTGAAAATTTTGATGCAAGATTGCATGTAAAAACAGTTTCAGTCGAAGGAATTTCTTTGTTGTTGCAAAATTTCGCCATGGAGATGTAAAAGATGAGTATGATACTCACTTATATTGCAGCAATGTTTTTAAGTTCAGCTCTTAGTCACCCACATGTTGTTTGGGATGATGTACTTGTTGGTATTTGAAAAAGAAGAGTTGAAGTTGCACATGTACATAGAGGTTGTATGTGTAAATAGCGAACTATAAATATTTCATTGCACATGATACATACACATGTGTTTGTCAAAATGTATCTTGTTGTTTATCGACTTGTGTTGATTGTGTCACACATGTTTGTCGACTTGTGTCGATTGTGGGCACACTTTTTACATTGATGGTTGTGTCAATTATATAGCACATTTCAGGTCAACTTGTCATTGATGTCGTATGTTGCACAAGGTGCCTTTGGTGTCGATTGGTCCAGAGAACGAAGTGTCGGTGCAAAGCGGTACAAGATTCCATGAGATGGAAAGGCATGCAAAGAAAGAGGGCACAAATTTCAGCAAGGGTCATTGCTGGTTTCAAAATGGCAGATTGGTATGGCGAGAAAACTTGGTCGGGATTCGGCACAAGTACATGGCTCATTCAGCAAAAATTCGCCATGAGGACAATTGGCAAGTCAGAAAAAATTTTGAAGGCTGAAGAGAAGAGGATGTTGTTATTCTCTCATTTGCTGTACAGTTTAGTTTCAGCATTTCAGTGAGCTTTTGGGGTCCAAAAGCTTCTCATTTGGGAGGTGTGATCAGGAGCTCAAGTCCGAGCTATGGAAAAAGCTCAAAATTAAAAGTGTTCAAAATCACTTGCAACCTGAACGAACGGATATGCCTCGTCGATACGATCCTGGCACCATGAACGGCACTCAATTCCGACATCGTATGTAAACGTTATGCAAGTTTGAAGTTTTCAGTAAACTGCAAAAAACTGAGTTTGACCAGGTTTGACTTTCAAATTTTAAAAAATTAAAAAAGGAATATTCTTGGAATATTCCTAGAATATTCCTCAAAATATTCCCTGGAATATTCCAACTAGGCGAATCGTATTACGACATTTGGCAATCTATTATTCGCCAATGGTTTGACTTTGGTTTTTTCTGGCCAATCTAAGGGTGCCAAGTGGCAAGCCCGGAGACCGCCACGTGGCCCCAGGCCGGTGGTATAATTGGCGTTGAAAATTTTTTATGCCTCCATAGTATTTGAACCGGGGTCTCCCCGCTGCTAACTGGGAGGCCTGACCGGGCGGGCTGCGTACAATAGAACTTAATATACAATGGTTCGAAATTATATTTAAAGTTTGGAAAAGAACTGGTTGGCGGTAAAGGGGGCTAGCCCCCACTTCAGGAGTTACCATAAGACCTTCCATCATGACCTAAGGGCTTACCAAACCAGTGGGAACAAATGGTTTATATAACCGTCCACACGAATGCCATGTGACCGCTTCCATATAACACTTATTGCCACGGTTTTCAAACGGTTATGTTAACCGTTATCTCCGGCGGTTAATCCGTAAAACCGGTCACATGCCGCCTTTAAAATTTAATGACACCATTATTGGTTCCACCGAATTTGGGGCGGAGTCCACCATTTCAAGAATTTTACTATTTTTGCGCCCTTATCTATAGTTTCTCCACATTTGGTGGAGCTTGTTTAGGGCAGATTGGGCAAAATGTTGTTTGGGCCATAACTTCTCCAATATTGGACCAAATTGGACGAAATTTTAGTCAATATTGGTTTTTTTCAACATTCTGGAGCCATTGAGATAGGTTTCAGAGCCATTAGAGTTGATCTTGAGCCCCTTTTGCTTCAGGGAAGCTCGGAGAGCCATCAGGGCCAAGAGGGAGTTAGAGTTGTTTTGGGCTATGTTTAACCATTTGAGGTGAAACAAAAACCAATTTAAACTATTTTCAGCATTCCAAAGCCATGGGAACAGGTTCTAGAGGCAGTAGAGGTGTTCTACAGCATTTTTAGCTTCAGGGAAGCTTGGAGAGCCACTAGGGCCATTAGGGAAATGGAGTTATCTGGAGTTGTACCTCACTGTTTGAGGTGATCCAAAAACCATTTTCAGCTATTTTCCACCTTCTGAACCTAATGGAAGATGTTTTATAACTCTTTGAGGACTTCTATAGCCTAAAAATCTTCAGAGGAATTCAAAGAGCCATTAGGGCCTTGTTGAAGAAGGCACTGTTTATGGTAATTCTTCACTGTTTAGTGAATATGGAAAGGCATTTTTAGAATTTTCATGTCTTTTGATTATGTATTTACAGTCAGATTTTCCTATTGAGGCACTTTTAAACTTGTATTATCATTTTGGAGCATTTTAAAACAAGAGGAAAAGCTCATTTGGGAGGCTTGGTCCAGCAAACATAGCCCAGGAGGGGTGAACTGCTCACCAAATATCTGAGTCATGTTATGCTGAAGTATTTTGTTGTGTATTTCTGATTTAATATGTTAAACAACAAATTTAAATAACATACCCTCACACATAAACTGATAAATAGTTACCAAAAACACTTTGTTTAATCAGCAATACATGAAGAATTTTGCACACATTTAATTAAATAGAAATGGATACCTTGCACACATTTTCAAATACTTCCATTTTCAGATCATCTGCTCCGCCCTCAGTCCTTGGGACATAGTCATATGGGGAGGGGGTTGGCCCCCTCCTAACCCTCGTCGGAGTATTCAGTTAACAATAAATATATAGCGGAAGCATAGGTTATTAAGAACCATTGTAATGGCCCATTGGTATGGGCGGAGAGTAGGTTGGGGGAGATTGTGGGGTCGAGCCCCGACCTCCACCCGAACTCATATAATGTTTTTTCCACCGTAATAATATGCTCCAAACATTTGGTTTATTCCACAAACGCGCTCCACAATTATATATATCAAACCTCCGGTGTATACTTTGGACTTTGGTTATAAGTAATATTCCACCAATCGGGTTTTGGATTATTATACCATGAGACTATTAAATAACCCGTAGTTTAAATAAAAAACCACCGAAATATATATATAGCCCAAAACTTAGGTTAATAAAATACGCCATTTGTATAGTTTAATCCAACCTCTGACTATGGTCTTCGAAATATAATTCATACTATAGGATATGAAATCCCATCTTAGGATATGAAATTAAAACCCATCATATAATTAAAATTAATTCAACCACCATTGAAATTCGAACCTTAGGAGCAGATCCCTCATAATAATAAAAAAATTGAATTCAACCTTAGGAGGACATTGGGAAATTTCACCTTCACAAAACAATCTGGTGAATCCTATTATGACACTTGTCACATTGCCACTGGGAAAAAATTGAAGAATATCCATGCATGTTGACTGGGTTGCCATGTCATCAACCTGCCACTGTACTGCAAATTTTTTTTTAAATTTGCTTGTTCTGAACGGCGATCAGCAGGCTATAACTTCTTCATCTGGAGTCCGTTTTCGACGAAACGAAGTGCGCCGGATTCTTGGAGATGAGCCGGTCGCTCTCATTTATTTTCCAACAAATTCTGAGCACTTTCATTTTTGAGCTTATATACTAAGCACCTGATCACTTCGGGAGCCCTTAATGATAGTAGCAAGGTGACTAGAGTCAGTTGGTGTGAGGGATGATGGAGCAACATTGGCAGAGCTAGAATGCTAAAGAATAAAGAAGCACAGAGCAGAGGCAGCAGCAGCATAGAGCAGTGGCACAGTGGTTGACGGACTTCAACAGCGCAAAGGCAGTGCTTACGCAGTGCAGAGCAACAACAATGAATTATTCTAGTTGCGGGCAGTTGGTGGATCCATTTATTGGGGCTTTACATTTAGAGTTCACGATGTTGTGCGCGAAATGGCAATTTATGTGGCAGAGAGAGGAGAATTTTGTATCCATAGCAAGTCAGCATTGCCCCAACATCGACGCCCTTTTCCCCGACTTCAAGACTCGTGATAATTGCACGAGGCAATTCCTTTTTTATTGCAATATTACGTCTCTACCAGAGAAGGAATTGAGATGTCCAAAATTGGTCAACCTTGTTCTAACCCACAATCTTGAATTAAAAGAGCTTCCGGAAGCATTTTTGCTTAACCTCGTCTCTCTAAGGGTGTTCTGTTTAAGTAACATGGGGCTACAATTATTGCCAAAATCATTGGGGCAATTGAAACAACTTGAATTTCTCGGTCTGAACTATACTCAAATTGAATATGTGCATGCAGGCATTGGAAATCTTTGAAACCTTCAGTTTTTACATCTCAGTGGATGTAAGAGGTTAAAATCATTGCCATGTGAAATGAGAGAACTCAAAATTCTTAAATTTTTGGATCTTAGCGAATGTCATCGTTTAGAAGCATTGCCATCTGAAATCGTAGAAATCAAAGATCTCAAACATCTGAATCACAAGGGTTGTCGTAAGTTACAGGTGATTCCTCCTGAGATCATACTGCTTATAAATTGTGAAATTTTGCGGTAGAGAAGAGGGACACGTGATTCCTCATGAGATTAAATTGCCTTCAAATTTTCAAATCCTAAGATATAGAAGAGTTTGTTTGTACTATGAAATTTTAATATAAAAAATGATATATCATTTCAATCTGCATGTATTTTGGCAACTAGCTCCTGGGATAATCTATTTAGTGAAGAGTTTGTCGAGAAGCTGGGAGCGTTTATTGTAAAACTCCATGGGAAAAGGGCCGAATATGAGCGAGATGGAAAAGTAATCTGTCCCATAAACTATTTTTAGCTTCATAGATTTAAAAATACTTTCTTTCTTTATTTCTATTGATTTAATAACTAAAAATATGTATTTGTTAATAAAATTTTATAATTAAAAATATATATTATTTAATAAAAAATTATAAAGTCAAATCTTTCTTTGATTATTAGAGGATGCAACGATGTGAAATTATTGACCGAGATCCCAAAGTCACGGTGAGGGTAACGAATATTTACAAGTCTATGGAGTCGTTGGGCAATATGTGCCCACTCTTAGATTTAAGCAGTATATTATTTAGCAGTGGGCTTATACTGCCCCGTAGTTAGATATATTTGTAAATATGCCTTGCCTGGTTGGTGTAATTATTGACGAAGACCCAAAAGTTTGGATGTGGTGGAGATGAGGCGGACAAAAATTATTCATCTGCTTCTGTAATTTATTGGAAGGATGAGAGGAGCTGTAATTCTTTACGACGACCCGAAAGTGTGGGCGTTGTTGGCACGATCAGGACACAAATTTATTGAAGGATGAGAGAAGGGAGTGTAGTTATTGGAAGGATGAGAGGAAGCGTAATTCTCGACGAACTCGAAATTTTAGGCGTGGTGATTACGGAGAGAACTATTAATTTTAGGAGTTTTTTACGGATGTAACAAAATAGATTGGACAGTAATTTTTTTATCAGAATTTGGGAAAAGAAAAATTAAAAATTAGGTTGATGGAGTGTTTGAATCATTGTTTTTTATGGTGGAAATAGATTTAGCACAATCAAAAACCTTTGGAGCACTCAAAATCCTGAAATTTACCACCCTTAACCCATATTTTCAAAAATTTATGCCAAAATTTTTCATTATCTTATCCAAAATTTTTCATTATCTTATCCAAATTCCTAGATTTTTTTGTGAATTTTTTTAGACTCGTGACTCCAAAAAGAACCACTAATGCGGCCGAGGTTGGGGAAGTGGTGTAATAATTGCTTCGCTCGTCAACCTTATATGGTTCATAACATTTTTTTTATTTTTTTAAAATGTAGTTTATTATAATGATTTAGTATTAGGTACGTCCACAAATAATTTTTATACGTTATTATGAGGAATTTGAAGAATCAAGATAGATAACATTTACATGCTATTATGAAGAATCTCAGGTATCCAGATAAATAAGATAATGGCATTACAGAAAAATATGTCATAGCCTGGTTAATCCACAAATAACATTTACATGCTATTATGAAGAATCTCAGGTATCCAGATAAATAAGATAATGGCATTACAGAAAAATATGTCATAGCCTAGTTAGAGTGAGGAGGAAGACAATAGATCGTCCTCACCACACGATTCACATTCTGGACATGTTGTGTAAAATGAATCTAAGGAATATAGATAATTATATTATAGACAAACTTGTCATAACTAGATCTTCTAACCCAAGTGAGGAGAAAGAAGAAGAGAACAGACTATCCCCGCAACCTACGGTAACTCCACATGATGTGTAATGATTTACAGAAACGGGGAAGTCAAGATGTGTGAACAGAGAAAAAAAAAAAAACGTTAAGAGGACGTGGTGAAGATGGTACAGAGGCGACTGAGATGTAATTATCTGTTTTGTCATGTAATTATGGAGAGGAGATGTAATGATGTAATTATCTGTCTGGTCATGTAATTATGGACATAGAGCAGAAAGCTTGGGTGTGGCGGAGAGGAGGCAGAAGATGTTACCAAAGCGGTTGCGTGGGGTTCTAATTGCTGGATTCTTCGGGATTAAAATTGGGTGTAATGTCTTATGATGTAATCACTAGTATTTGATTGAATATGAACCAGTTTTTTTCTCACTGAAAAAAAAAAATATTTGTAATTGTGGAGATGTAATTATGGTGAAATAATAGAAAGCTTAGGTCATATGGTGGAGAGGAGGCAGAGGATTACTTGATTTTTTGTGATGTTATAATTTTATTATATCAAAAAGCATATTATTTTTATAATTTTAATTTTAATTTTTAAAATTAATATATAAATAAAATAAATAAATTTAAAAGCATATTATTTTTATAATAATAATTTTAATTTTTAAAATTAATATATAAATAAAATAAATAATTTTAAATAATTATATTAATTTTATATATATTTTTTTAAATTAAATATATATTTATTTTTTAATTTTGAAATACAATAATATGATAAAATACATGAAATTAAATATAATTATAAGAAATAAATAAAGTATAATTATATAATAAAATAAATGAAATTAAAATATAATTGTAAAAAGAAAACCTAATAAATATATATGACTTTATCCACTTGAATGATGAAAGAATTTAGATGTGTTTTTTTTAATTGTTTTCTTACCATATTTATTTTAATATGTGATTGAATTACAAATTATGTAAGTGATAAACAAAATGAATGATTTGATTTTGTTTTGTAATGTAAAAATTGTATATTTATTTATATAAATTTTATGTATTTTAGTTTTTTTGGGAAGTTTAATTTGTGATGGTTATTAAAATGAAGTGTTATGTATTAAGAAGTTTGAGGTTCAATATCTTTAGTCACTTTTGTTTTTCAAAAAAGCATATGTAGATACTTATAGGTTATGGTGGTAGTAGTAAGAAAACAGTTTAATTACCAATTCCTTTAGTTTAGTCAAAATCAACCCTAACCCAAAAATGGTTTAGTTACTTATTCCTTTGGTCTTTAAAAACAAATCCTTGGATCCAAAAAAATTGTGTTCTATTAATAAAGGTTATTAAATTTTATTCGTAAAACTTTTTACTTAAGATGTGTAAGAGATTGAAAATTTTGAGATTTTAATATTATGATTATGTAAAAAGCATTCTTTTATAAAAATTCCTTTACTACTCTTGAATATTATGGAGTTTGTTAGCACTATTTTATAGAAATACTTATAGTATTTATTATATTGAATTTAGTACTTATTAGTTCCTGTCGCCTACGACATGGCAAAGACTATAGTAATCGGTTTGTTGGTTTGGTATTAGTCATGGCACGGTAATCAAAACTTGAAACCGAAGGTTTTAACCAAAATATTACGATAAACTTATTCTCCACCGTATTGCACCTTATCAAATGTTAACAAATTTTCATATTTCTTTTTGTGAGCCAATCAACAAGTTTTTCATCTTATTTGGCCTCTTCTCGAGGCAAAGAGGCACAATAGTTAGAGGCACAATAGTTACGATAAAATACATTATGTGATACAAATTTTGTCAAAATCAACTAATGCTAGCATTATTGAGTTAACATTAATTGTTTGTTTTCTTTTAAAAACATTATTGGTACTATGACCAAGGCTTCCAAGGAGATACTGTGACCAAGGCTTCCGAGATCTGCTTTACCTTTTATGAACTGGATATGAAGAAGAAGAGATTCCAAAGAGATACAAAGGGTTTAAAACCGACTTGTTGTACCTAGCTTCCTTTCCTTCTGTACATTCATATTGGACTTGATAGCATAGTGAAATTTCGTCTTTATTGATGGAACGTTGCAAGAGGCATCAGAGATATGAAGTAGATGCACCTTGTAGGTTTGAATTTCTTTTTCAGCTTTAGGGAGCTCTATTCTGAATACTCCATTAGTGCAATCGGTTTTAAGTTATTTTTCAGAGTGGTGGGTGGACAGAAAATCGAATTCTAAGGAGGTTTTCTTTTCTCATAGGGTTCAGTTCCACTCCAACTTACATGAACAAGAACAGTTTTACAACAAATTTTCAGACAACGAATTACACTAAACCCCTATGGAAAGATGGCCACTTACTATTCCTTCTCCAATGGATAGGATAGTTCACCGCTTTCCTGCTGATTGAGATCCAGCGCCGGTTCATTTCTTCTTCCAACCAGCAGGACAAGCTCTAAGCTCTTCAGGTTCACAGTGCACTGAAGGTTGACAGTGTGGTCGTTGTTGGTAACTCCAGGTGTGCTCAGAGGTTACAGGTTACCCCACCGGAAACTGCAGCCCAGCCTTGTTTAAACAGTTCTTTTCATTTGCCATAGCGATGATGTTCCTCCTGATAGTCCAGCTATGAATACATACCTTCATCTTGCTAACTGCCTGAGACTGCCTAACTTACTGCTTTGAACTTACTGCTGCCTTCGACCTTGTGAACTTACGCCTGATAACTTCAATTGATATCTGGATCTATTTCTTGCCACCCGTAGCTCTCTTGCTACTCAGATCCAAAATATCGGAACAAATGGTAGGGATGCTAGGATAGGAAAGAAGCTGCTACTCAGATCATAATTTAAGAGAGGAGAGGGCCATAGAATTTAAGAGCTAGGATTGAATGGATTCGTAACAGCACCTGGGACAAGGCATTTCCCCAATTGCCTCTATTATGAAAACTGCCTGTGAAATAGAGAGTTGCTCAGGCAGGTCTTGCCTTATCGTGACTACCTTTCTGTACGTGATATGGAACTTGCGCAGGTAACCCACAAGCTTCGCTTCGTTGTGCTCATTACATAGCCAATATCCCCATCTTCATAGTTATGTCTCTGGTGGTGTTTATGCATGAAAAATGTAAGAAACGTGGCACACTCATTTTGACGCGTGATAGATCTTCACTTTTTTTGGTATTGACATCTTCGATTCCATAACTTTAAGGAATTTTAATTTCATTTTTTTCCTAGATTAAAAAATAATTAAATGAAATAAATAATTAAAATTCATGGTCTAAAAATGATAATATCAAAGTCCATTCAAATGGTACCATTTATGCAACCCAATTTTCAGTGTAATGATTTATGAAATATGATACTATTCGATCTTTGTACTCAATTTCAGATGGCAACATATTTCAACTCTGTTTGCGTTCGCACCAAAATCATTTTGAGATTACTTGTGGTATAGATGTATAAATGACTTAAAATCGTTTGAATTGAATGCCCACAGTATTAGGTAAAAATAAAATAACTGTTAGATCTTACTCCTTGTTTTTAAATTGCACCATTTATGAAAATGATCTCCGACATGACTCGTTATACCATAAATTCACTGAAGTTCATATCGTTTGAATTGAATGCGAATAGTATGTCTCAGTGTTTGATGTTCAAAGGTATCCTCTCTCATCATCTTCATATCGTTGTTGTTTAACTTTATTTAACTTTGATTACGTAGAATATTAAGTAGAACAAAGTCTCTCTTTTCAATAAATTTTCTAACTATTTAGCATTTTCTAGAACTAACAATTTTCGAATTTATGTTTAAAAATTCAGTTTTCCAAGTATTCAGTTCCAATTTTATTGAGGAGGTTATCCAGTTTGTTCTTCTAAAATTAAATTTCTATAAATTTAGTTATAAACTATTTTGTTCTAGATTTGGTATTCATTTTATCTATGTCACGAAACATTGCCAATTCATTTGGGAGCAACCATCCCCTTTGTTCTGCCAGTTAGTTTGAAGCAATGCTCCCCATATATATTTGTTTCGACTCACGATTCACAACCCGGGCAATAGGGATTCGAACTGAAGCTGAGAACTGATACTGTTGATATGCGAGAAGGTGGAAGCCCTGGAGACAACTTTTTTTTTGAGTTTGAGTTCAAGAATTTGCATTCAAAAGTCCTGGAGATAACTTTGAGTTTCATTTAAAGTATTTGCATTCAAATTTCATCGACAAAGACTTGCTGCCTCGCAGCTTCCCTTGTTATATATTGAATGTGGAGTTTTTTTATAGAGTTTGTTAGCATTCTTTTATAGAAATTCCTTTAGTACTTATTATATATTGAATGTGGAGTTTATTATATAGTATAAAAAAATTAAATATTATTATTATTAATTTATATTAAAATTATAATTATATATATATATATATATATATATATATTAATTAATTAATTAATTAATTTTAAAAAAATCAAATTCATAATTATTCTACAACTAAAAAAAAATATAATATTATCATGAATTAGATATTATTAAAATCGATGAAAGAGATTAAAGACAAAGTAAGTTTTATATTTTTTTAATTAATATTTAAATTAATTTTTTTAATACAAAATTGAGTATTAATTATTTTATATTTAATTGAGACCAGTTTTAATGGTATATATTTGATTTATAATCATTCACTTTTTATATTTATATATAAAATGTGAACCATTATATTAGATTATATATATATGAGTTTTTTTTAAATGTAATCAAGGTGATTTGGATTTATACTGATAATGTTATTTATTTTTATTCAAATCTTCACTACCTTTGTTTAGTATGGATTATTAACTATTATATATAGAGCTATAAGATTTTTTTGTTCTTAATAGTCTTATGTGATCCTTGGTTATAGAAATGATTATATATATGTGTGTGTGCTACTTCATCTTAGTATGGCAAAGATGTTGTAATGTTTAACATTTTGATTAGGTCAAAATAAAATGAAATAAAATAAACAAAAAAATTAAAATAAATAAATAAATAAAATAATATAATATAGTAGAGTCATTTCATCATATTAGATAGGTTTCCCCATTCTTTGACAATTATCACATCTATTAACATATCAATTATCACATCTATTGACATATTCCTTGGTATCCTTAAAAATGAAGGCCAATAATATCCCTAGAGAAGTACTTTGTATGAAGTTTGTATGTCGAAAAATGTCCTCCACAAGGTTCATCATGACATGTTTTAAGTATCTCACGTACCTCATCTTCTCGAACACATCTTCTAATGATTAAATCTACTCTTGTTCGAGATAATTCTCCTTCTATCCAAGAATAAGGTGCATTGGGTTTGATAACTCTTTGTCTTTCTTTTACTGACAGTTGAGGAGGAAATTTTAGTGTAGCCAAATAATTAGTGTTATCCACAAAACAAGGAAATTTAGTAGATATTGCAAAAAAATTCTTATCACGAAAATTATCTATTACAGGGATTATAGCATTATCATTCTGCATCTTGGAAACAAAATTAGCAAGTGTGATTTTAGTTCCTGGTCTATCTGAAATGGTAATATTAAATCCCTATAGTAATAAGAGCCATCATATAATTCTAGCATTAGTTATTTTTTTATTCATAAGATATATAATAGTAGAATGATCGGTGTGAATAAAAGTCTCATGTCCAGTAATGTAGTGTCTAAACTTGTTGATAACATGGACAACTTCTAGAACTCGTTTTCTGTGATTGTATAATTGAACTATACAAGATTTAATTTTTTTCTTGTATAGTATATTGCATATGAATTTAGATGTTTTTGTCCCAATACAGTCGCTAAATTTGTATTTGAGGCTTTAGAAGAAATATGAAATGGAAGGGACCAATTTGACCCTAATAAGGTAGGTACCTTAGATATTTTGTGTTTCAACAATTCAAAAGTTTTTTTACAATTAGAATCCAAATAAATTCACAATATTTGGTGAGTAATTTGAAAAGTGGTGAAGTAATTTTTTGATGTTTTTTATAAACCTTCTAAAATAATTAGTGAATCCAAGAAAAATTATTATGTCCTTTTGAAATTTAAGTACCAAAATTTTGGTGATGACTTCAACCTATGTTGAATCTACCTTAATCCCAGAACCTAAAACATGATGCTTGTTGACACTTAAAGGTTATGATACATGGTATAATGGATTTTTAAAAAATAAGGGTCGAGGCATATACATGTAATATAATGGCATATGATCATATATCCATAAAGTGTGTTGATTTTTTTACTAAAGAATTTTAATGTTTGTGACTCAAGTGACGGCTATGGTATATATGTGATACATACATATTATTATTTGGAGCATGGTGCATGCATATTATAGAATTGTTGAGCCCTTTTCTATATGAAGGTCGTGAGTGTTATGTTAGATTATATTGTTGGTAACAAAACACCTTTTTTTTTATGGCCATATGATGTATGGAGATATATTTGAGAGCCTACATCCTTAATTGGTGATCTTTTATTGGATACATAGTCAGTCAGTTTTGTTACAAAGACATCAATTTTTTTTTTACAAGTTAATTATTTTGAAGCTAGATAAAATTATATGATGCATTCACTCATATCCATAGTAGGAGTAGTTCTCATTGGAAAATAGAACTACCATGAGTGTTCCAAGAAGATAAAGCATACTTTTATTTTCAATGAGTTGTAGAAAAGAGTTTGTGAAGGAGAAGGAGGTAATCCTCCTCAGAAGCCCACTTCTGACAAGGAGCTTTCCATTTGGGAGAAGAAGAATAGAAAGGCCTATGCCTTGATTTCAGTATCCGCCAATGAAGAAGTGAGTCGTCATTTTACTCCTTTTACATATGTTTTTCACGATTTAAAGAAGTTTAAAGAATTATATGGCTCACACTTTGAGCTAGAAGTTGTTCAATTGATGATAAATTTGTTTAATTTAAAACTGAAGGATGATGATCCCCTTGCCTTAGCCTTTCAATTAAGATCCACTATTCATGAAATAAAATACACTAGTGTTGAAATAGATGTTCCTCTCACTGCTTTTGTTAAGGCATTGTATCCCACTTATTCCCATTATCTTGAGTCATTACAAGCAAGTGGAAAACTTTCAGAAATTTCTTTCGAATCTCTAGTGGACAAGTTTTCTGAAAGAGAGAAATATTTTGGGAAGAAGAAGATAGTTTATCAGTCTCATGAAGAAGATATATGCCTTGCACAAAAAGATAATAAGTACAGACATGATTCTTCTAGAGGAATATCTATATGAAGAAGACGAGAAAGGAATAATTTTAGAGGTAGGGGAGAAGCCATTTCCAAGGAGAAAAGTTTAATCTTCATTTCATTCGGTGTAATAGAGATGGTCATGATGCTTCTACATGTAAGCTCTTATAGGACAGGATTAGATAAGAAGTGGATGAATAGAAAGAAAAATCATTAGATGAAGGGAAAGGTAAATCACTCAATTCCAAACATTATATTGTGGCACATTTCAACATTGGAGTAACTAAAGATTTATTTAATGCTTCACTTGCTTCATGGAAAGATGCTTGGTTGCTTCATTTAAGAGAAAATTTCCACATGAATTTTAGAAAATATTTCTTTGAATAATTCACTAACAATGTTGATGGAGCAGTCTACTTTACAAAAAAATCAAAACTGAATCCATCAGAGCTTGGAACTATCAGGCTCAAATTGCCCTGTCTTCAAAACTTTCTTCTACATGAGGTCCTCTATCTCTCGGAGTTGAGGAGAAAATTGTTGTCTTTGGTCCACATCTGCCAGCAATGACACTCCATTTACATATTTTATGGCAAGGTTGAGGTTATAAAAGAATCAAATCTTTCATGATTGAGATAGAATAAGAAAGACTTATGAATCTACAAGGAACTTATTCTCGTGCAAAAAAAAATCATAAAGTTGTCATTATAATGAAGGTACAATTCCATCAAATCTTATATGGAATGCCAGATTTGTACATTTGAAGTATGAAAACCTTCTTTTATTAAAGAAAAATGGTGTTACTAGCTTTCCTACAATTCCTAGGAAACTTGAGCAATGTGATGCTTTTATCTTAGGAAAGCAAAACAAACAATCATTTCATGACTCTCATTCTAGACATTAGGGGAATTTTGAGGTCTAAAATGGGCCTCGCAAGGAAATTATAAAATAATAGTGGAAATAATAAAATAATATTTGATTACATCATCAAATTTTAGAGGGGAAAAAAGAAAAAAACTACTTTTTCAACTCGTATTTTCAACTTATCTCCCAGAGTTTTTACTCAAATTTCGAGAAGAAGTACTCGTTGGATGCAAAATTTAATTCCTCATCCAAGGAGTACCCATGTTGTATACTTTTGATGGATCATGCTACATAAAATATGAGAAATACATGAAAAACGTGATTGGAATCACGTTTTTTCATGTATTTCTCATTTTTCTTGTATCAGGGTCCATCAAAAGTATGCAACATGGGTACTCCTTGTATGAGGAATTAAATTTTGCATCCAATGAGTTCTCCCGCTCGAAATGTGAGTAAAATATTTTGGAGATAAATTGAAAATACGAGTTGAAAAAGTAGTTTTATTATTTTATTATTTTTTAATCTTTTTACCCTTTTACTTAAAAAATGGTTAATTATCCCCCATGGTTGACATCATCATCTTGAATCCTATTAGTTCTTGTAAAGTTTTTTTTTGTGGTACTTTTTTCTTAGGAGGCCCAATTTAGACCTCAAAATTCCCGCAATGGCACATAGAAAGCTTGAACTCATTCATTCTGAATTTTGTGGCCCAATGATTGTTCCTTCTGCAAATGATAATAAATAAATGGTGAAATTTATTGATGACTACACCAGAATGTGTTGGGTATATTTATTGAGGAACAAATATGAAGCTTTTGAAACATTCAAGAACTTTCATGCATAGATTGAAAATGATACAAAATCTCATATTGTCTCTATTTGTATTGATAATGGAAAATAGTGTACTCCAAATGAATTTTAAAACTATCTTCGCCATCATGGGATCAAATAGAAAACAATTGTGCCTTATAATCCCCAACAAAATGGAGTAGCTGAAAGAATGAATGGGACAATATTAAATATGGTACGTTCAATGATGTTTTTTAAGAATGTTAAGATGGTGTTTTTGTTCTTGTGTAGTTCTATGTGTTATGTATATGAATAATAGTTTTCCATATCATGACTCCCACAATCCTTCGGGGAGGCATCTCATGGTTTTTGGTTCCATTTGTTATTCCTTGATACCTAACAAACAAAGAAACAAACTTGGTGTAAAGAGTCGCAAATGTATCTTCTTGGGGCACGTAGATACCTCGAAAGCATACCATCTCTATGATGAAATTAATAAGAATTTTATAATATATAGAGATGTGATCTTTCTTGAAGCTTCCAAGACTGACAATGTTGTTGAGTTGCAGCTTGATCACTTGGACAGATTCCATGTCTTGAAGGGGGGATCCCTATACTAGATCAATATGTGGAATATCCTTCTAAATCACTCTCTCTCCCTCATGAAGCTCCAACCACTGATCAAGAAGACACTTTGAGTGTTGTGATTGAGAGAACTGGGAGGCTAAATCTTAATTCATTCCCATCTCAGTCAGTTAAACATCATGGGCCATCTTAGAAAGGTCTTCCAAAATGGCTCACAAAGACACTTGAAAGTGTTCGTCCTTATGAGGTTGGAAATACAACATCAAGAAGCTTAAATAGACAGAATGGAGGTCATGTAGATGATCCTGATTCACCTATTGATATGGTTGGGTGTGTAGTGGGGGGTAAGAGGGGGAGGCTAGTCCCCTTATGCTTGCGTCAAGCGTAGTATGGGGTCATAGGGGGGGTGCATTCCCCCCTGCCCGGGGGTTTGCAGGGGGGCAATAGCCCCTCTCCACAGGGTTCGGGCTAGTGCCCCAGGAAAAACAAATTGGACCCTATATTAGGTGGGTGAACCTGCCTATGGTTTTGTGCATGGGTTTGCACATGGTTTTGGGCATGATGGTTTCTTTTCCCATGGTATTTTGTATGTTAGGTGTGGAGCCTGATTATCTTGTTTACTTTATATCACATCATTAGACCCCTGTACCTTAAAAGGGGCGGTAACGCCGCCCGTAATTAATCATTGTCGTGGGGGATCGAGGGGGGGGCGGCAGCGCTTTTCGGAGCCCCCCACTGGCGGGGGGTTTCGGGGGCAGTAACCCCGAAGCTAAAAACAGATGTAAAATTGCCTTGTAAAAGTATAGTAATTTGTAGTCAATCTGTGCCGTTCATAGGCGGATGATCTGACGGTAGAAGTTATGTTTATTTTAGGGTTTTTTTCCCTAGAAGGCAACCCCCTTATATATATGAGGGTATTGTATTGCGGCTGTGTATTATGTGTGTATTCTCAGAGCGAGAAATAGATAGGGAGATTGTGAGAGAGAACAGAGGATATTACAGTGGATCTGTTGTAGGTTTTTTCTCTTCAATTTTTGCTGGATAATAGAGAGGAAGGACTGGTTGTTCGGGGTGGACGTAGCCCAAACTGGGTGAACCATGTATATCTATGTCTCTCTGGTTTTATGTGTTTTGTGTGCTTGTATTTTTCGCATATTTTATGTGTTGCATTGCTCCATAATATATAATTTTTCTAACAACTGGTATAAGAGCCGAAGGTCTATTTGGCTGATAAACTCGCAGGAAAGAAGGGTTCCTGGTTCGAGTGGGAGCAATGGCGGAAGATGGTAAATTTAGGGTCGAGAAATTTAATGGCCAAAACTTCCCGTTGTGAAAGATGCAGATGGAAGATTATCTGTATCAGAAAGATCTGTACCTACCATTGAGTGGAAAAACAAAGAAGCTGGTGGCCATGACAGACGCGGAATGGAACATTCTCAATAGAAAGGCACTCGGAACAGTACGGTTGTGCCTTGCGGCATCAGTCGCCTTCAATATTTTGAAGGAAACAACAATAGAGAGTTCGATGCAGATGTTGGCAAAACTATATGAAAAACCCTCAGCCTCAAACAAGGTATTTCTTATGAAACGATTATTTAATATGAAGATGTCGGAAGGTGGATCTGTTGCAGACCATTTAAATGATTTTAATATAGCACACGCTTAAGTTCAGAGGGGTAAACTTTGATGATGAAGAAATTTTATTTTCGCGGCTCATTGTCAAAGTCGTGGAATGGTTTAGTTATGGCCATTAGTAACTCTCGTCAGATCTAGCACTTTAAAGTTTGATGATGTTTTCGTATGTCCTGAAGGAGAAATGCACGAGCATCGGGGAGACACTCCGTAATGCTTAGCGGTGAGTTCAGGGGAAGAAGAATGGAAAGAGGAAAGAGCTCGAGTTATCGCAGTAAATCAAGGAAAGGCATATCCAAGTCCAGATCGGGGATAGTGTGCTAGAAATGTGGAAAGAGAGGACATCTAAAGAAAGATTGTAGATCTTGGAAGGGAAAAGAAGGAGATGCACAGCAAGAAAACAATCATGAAGAAAATGTGACAGGCGATGTGTTACAAGATGCTTTGATTCTTTCTTTCGAAAATGTTACTGATTCTTGGGTTGTATATTCAGGGGCTTCATTCCATGCCACACCTGATAAGAAATATTTTCATGACTATGCTCAAGGATATTTTGGACAAGTTCGTTTAGGTGATGATAAACCCTGTAAAATTGTTGGAATGGGTAAAGTTCTTGTAAAACAACATAATGGAAACCAATGGCTACTAAAGGATGTAAGGCATGTTCCAGATCTGAAGAAAAATTTGATTTCAACAAGGCTGTTAGGCAGTGAAGGTTGTGTGACAACTTTCACAGATAAAACCTGGAAGGTCACCAAAGGAGTGCTAGTAATAGCAAAAGGTGAAAAGGTTGGTACATTGTATTTATGCAATGGTATTTCTAACTCTGTTAATGCTTTAACTTCCAAAGGAGCAGATGCAGGATTATGGCATCATAGGCTCGAACACATGAGTGAGAAGGGAATGAAGATTCTTCACTCAATATATTTGTTGCCAGGTTTGAAGAATGTTGATTTGGATTTATGTGAAAATTGCATTTATGGAAAACAAAAGAGAGTCATATTTCTCAGAGTTGGGAAAGAAAAGAAGAGCGAAAAATTGGAGCTTGTGCATACAGATGTATGGGGACCTGCTCAGGTATCATCTCTCGGTGGCTCTCGTTATTATGTTACTTTTATTGATGATGCAACTAGAAAAACATGGATTTATCGTATTCAGAATAAATCTGATGTATTTGATACTTTCAAGAAATGGAAAGCTTTGGTTGAGATTGAGACAGGAAAGAAGTTGAAGTGTCTCAGATCATACAATGGAGGTGAATATTGCAGCAAAGAGTTTGATAGGTACTGTTCAGAGCATGGAATTCGCAGAGAGAAGACAGTTCCAAGAACACCACAAGAAAATGGTGTGTCAGAAAGGATGAACAGAACAATCATGGAGCGTGCAAGGTGCATGAGATTGCATGCGGGATTGCCTTTACAATTTTGGGCAGATGTTGTAGATATTGTTTTTTATCTAATAAACAGAGGGCCTTCAAGTTCCTTGGATGGTGGTATTCCAGAGGAAGCATGGACAGGTAAAAAGGTAAACTACTCTTTTTTAAAGCCTTTTGGCTATGAGGCCTTTGTCCATATTAATAAAGAAAATAGAACAAAGCTTGAGGAAAAATCAAAGAAATGTACCTTTATTGGATATGGTGTTAATGATTTTTGTTATCGCTTATATGATTATGAAAATCACAAAATCATTAGGAGCAGAGATGTAATATTCAATGAAAAGGTCTTGTATAAGAATCAATTGCAGGAAAAGAAATAGGAAAAAGAAAGCAAGGAATACACGGTTCTTGATGAGATAACTGAAAAATTAAAGGTGCCTGAAAATAATAATAATCAACAACCACAGCAGCAGCAACCACCACAATAGCAATAGGCACCTCAAACACCTGAAAGTGGTGTTAGAAGATCTACCAGGATAAGTAGACCCCCTGAACGATACTCTCCTTCATTATATTATTTATTGCTGACTGATTCTGGTGAACCCGAATATTATGAAGAAGCAATGCAGGTTGAAAGCAGGAAGAAGTGGGAGCTAGCCATGGAAGAAGAGATGGACTCCTTAATGCATAACCAGACTTGGGACTTACTCAGGTTTCCTGCAGGTAAAACTACATTGCAGAATAAATAGGTTTACAGGCTGAAGGAAGAAGATGGAGGAAAACAGAGGTACAAAGCTAGACTTGTGGTGAATGGGTTTGCACAGAAGAAAGGTATTGATTTTGATGAAATATTTTCTCCTGTTGTTAAGATGAATTCAATCAGAACTATCTTAAGTCTTGTAGCAGCGGAAGATTTACATCTTGAACAGTTAGATGTAAAGACAGCATTTCTCCATAGAGATTTGGAGGAAGAGATATATATGCAGCAACCAGAAGGATATGAGGTAAAAGGGAAAGAAAAATTGGTGTGCAGGTTAAAGAAGAGCTTGTATGGCTTAAAACAGGCTCCAAGGCAGTGGTATCTAAAATTTGACAAGTTTATGTCCGAACAAGGTTATACTAGATGTCACTCTGATCATTGTGTTTATCTAAAAAGGCAAAATGATGGCAGCTATATTATATTGTTATTGTATGTAGATGACATGCTTGTTGCAGGATCTAACATGCAGGAAATAAATGTGCTCAAAAGAAAATTGGCAAATTCATTTGCAATGAAGGATTTGGGAGCTGCAAAACAAATCCTTGGTATGAGGATAACTATAGACAGGAAAAATCGCAAATTAACATTGTCTCAGAATGAGTACATAGAAAAGGTGTTGAAAAGATTTAATATGCAGAATGCAAAACCAGTTAGTACACATTTTTCTAGCCATTTCAAACTTAGTAAGGAGATGTGCCCCAAGACCCAAGAAGACATGGATTATATGTCTAAAGTTCCATATGCATCAGCAGTTGGAAGCTTAATGTATGCAATGGTCTTCACAAGGCCTGATATTGCACATGCAGTGGGAGTTGTAAGAAGGTACATGAATAATCCAGGAAAAGAACATTGGATGGCAGTAAAATGGATTCTCAGATATTTGAGAGGTACCAAAAATAAAGCATTATGCTTTGGTGGTTCAAACATTGCTCTACAGGGATATGTTGATGCAGATATGGCAGGTGACAGAGATAACAGGAGGAGCACTACAGGATATGTATTTACCGTAGGTGGAACAACTGTCAGTTGGGTTTCAAAAATCCAAAGTGTTGTTGCACTTTCAACAACAGAAGCAGAGTATGTTGCTGCTACAGAGGCTAGTAAAGAAATGATTTGGTTACAAAGGTTTATGGATGAATCGGGTAAGAAGCATGATATGGGCACACTATACAGTGATAGCCAAAGTGCTATTCATCTTGCAAAGAACTCAGCATTTCATTCCAGGACTAAACACATACATCTCAAGTACCATTTCATACGGTCAGTATTGGAAGATGGAGAGTTGAAGCTGAAAAAGATACACACTAGCCAGAATCCTGCAGATATGCTAACAAAAGTTGTAACCAGGGAGAAACTGAGAACATGCTCAGTTTCAATTGGTCTTCAAGGATGACGATGAAGATGAGGAACATCCAGGTCCAAAGAGGAGTCATTGTCCAGCAAATGAAGCAGCGGTGGAGTTGCTACAATCAGTCTCCAAGTGGGAGATTGTTGGGTGTGGAGCCTGATTATCTTGTTTACTTTGTATCACAGTATTGGACCCCTGTACCTTAAAAGGGGCGGCAATGCCGCCCGTAATTAATCGCTGTCGTGGGGGATCTAGGGGGGGCGGCAGCGCTTTTCGGAGCCCCCCCCTAGCGGGGGGTTTTGAGGGCAGTGCCCCTGAAGCTAAAAATAGATGTAAAATTGCCTTGTAAAAGTATAGTAATTTCTAGTCAATCTGGGTCGTTCATAGGCGGATGATTTGACAGTATAAGTTATGTTTAGTTTAGGGTTTTTTTCTCTAGAAGGCAACCCCCTTGTATATATGAGGTTATTTTATTGCGGCTATGTATTATGTGTGTATTCTCAGAGCGAGAAACAAATAGGGAGACTGTGAGAGAGAACAGAGGATATTACAGCGGATCTGTTGTAGGTTTTTTCTGTTCAATTTTTGCTAGATAATAGAAAGGAAGGACTGGTTTTTCGAGGTGGACGTAGCCCAAACTGGGTGAACCACATATATCTATGTCTCTCTGGTTTTATGTGTTTTGTGTGCTTGTATTTTTCGCATATTTTATGTGTTGCATTGCTCCATAATATATAATTTTCTAACATTGTAGATACAGTCAAGGGAACTATGGTTATGTTCTAATCTATGGTTAATGGATTGGGTTTTATGAATTCTTCGGCATGTATATATATGTGTTGTAACATTGAAAGGAATATAATGAAAAATCAAGCTAGTAGTCCCGGTTTTGGGATCCATGGGAAAATCTCTGGTGTATATTTGTTTTATGTTTTATTCTTTCGCTATTGTTTTATTTTTGTTTTAAGATTTTTTTTGCAGATAATTTATGTACAGGGTTAAAACTATATTTATGGGTGTTTCTTGTGATTGTGAACTAAATTTTCCTACAAATTTTGAACCAACTTCCTTAAAGAATTTTTTTCTCATGATGAATGGAATGAATTGATTTAGAAATAATGTGATGATTTGATAAAGAATTTCACTTGGAATCTAGTTTATCCTCCATTGGGAACTGAACCAATAGGCTGCAAGTGGGTCTTTAAGAACAAGTATAAATTAGATGGCTCACTTGACAAGCATAAATCCAATCTTGTGGAAAAATTGTGAGGAGAATTTTTCACCCACAGCAAAATGGACTACCATATAGACACTCTTTTCCTTGGCAACTCAAAACAGTGTGAAATTACATCAAATGGATGTAAAAACTACTTTCTTGAATGGAGATCTAAAAGAAAATGTTTTTATGTCCCAACCAAAAGGATTTGTTATGAAGGCTCATGAACACAAAGTATGCGAGCATGTCAAATGTGTGTATGGACTCGAGCAAGCACCACAAGCCTGGTATGAGAAATTGACTGAGCATCCTTTGAAACTCAATTTCAAACATTATGATCTTGATGATGCATCTTTGTTTGTCAATAAAGTTGGAAAAACAATTGTATATCTTGTGGTGTAAGTAGATGATCTTCTGATGGCAGAGAACAATGAGAATTGCATTGCATCCATGAAGAAAGAACTGATGAAAGGTTTTGAAATGACATATTTGGGAAATGTTCATTTTTATCTTGCTATTGAAGTAACCCAACATCTGAAGTTTATATTCCTCTCTCAGAAGAAGTACAATGGAGATTTGTTGAACAGGTTTGGCATGGCTAAGTGAAATCCTTTGACTACTCCAATGGAACATAATTTAAAGCTTACATCCACTGAAGAAAAATAATTTGAGAATGATATGAATTATAGACAGCTCGTAGGAAGTCTCAACTACCTAATTACCACCATACCAAACATTTCATTTGTTGTTGGAATCCTCTCTAGGTTTATGCAAAAGCCTTGTGAGGGGCATTGTTTGCTGCAAAAAGAGTTATAAAGTACTTGAAGGGAGCTCAAGACTTTGGAATCAAGTATACATAGATGGATGACTTCAACTTGAACTGATACTCTGATTCAGATTTTGATGGAGATAAATAAAATAGAGTATCTAATTTAGGTTATGTAATGATTCTTGGATCAAGATTTGTCTCCTGGAGGTCACGCAAACAGTCGGTTCCATCATATTCCACAATTGAGGTAGAATATGTGGCAGCAACTAAAATAATGAAGGAAATTGTGTAGCTCAGGAAATTTCTAGAAGAATTGCAGGAGAAACAAGTACATTCAACTCCTCTTTTAATTGACACCACTTATACAATAAAGTTGGCCAAAAATAGAAAGTTCCATTATCAAACTTGGCACATTAATACAAAGTATCATCTGATTTGACATCATGTTGAGGAAAAGACAATCCACCTACGACATTGTTCCACAAATGAGCATGTTATAAGCCATTTTGGCACATCCAATAAACAGGCTTCCTAATGGGATCAATCAACATCCTATTCCCCCTTGTCAACATTTTCACAAAGCCCTAAGTATGCCTCCTTCATATCCCATAATTTCCGCATGAAACTACATCATCTGAACCAGTTTTAGGAACAATGCTCCTTGGCCTCCTTTTGGATAGTGTTCACCTATAGGTTTATCCATTGTGACTTGTGTTGATCACCAACAGGTTTCTCCCATTTTCACCTACGTTGGTTCTAGAAATTTGGGAAAAAAATAGAAATTTTGGAAGCTTCCTCTTCCAAAAGCTTCCAAAATTTGTTACAACCATTTACCTTAGATAAAACATTTGGATCTTATCCTATCCCTATTTGGATTTTCCATCCCTTATCCTTTTATCTTATCCTCCCATCAAAGGTGGATCTAAGACCTTAGATTGGTAATTGGATAAGAACTCCCAACTTACCCCACTCCTCTCTATATTTACAACCTTCCAAATGCAAGATGTTTGATTTTGGAGAGTGATTCTACCCTTATGTTGTTGTGATGAGAGGTATTATTCCATGCATTTAGAGTGATTGGAGGTGCACATTGTGACAAGGAAAGGAAAAGACAGCTTGGAGGAGCTCTTGTACAAGATCAACACCTATTTCTAGTTGTAATATCCTTTCGTTTATATTAAAACAAAGAATTCTATAATTTTCCTGTATGTGATTTCGTTATTTCATATATTTCAATACCATGTTGATCTATTGAACAGAGTACTTAGATGATAATGCATAGATCTCGTATTTCTTGGCTTGTGTCATCTTACAGTGCAGGTTCTAATTTTGGCAATCAGAGTTGGAATTGGAGCACTCCAGCTAAAGAAGGAGTGAAGCATGCGACGAATTCCAAGTAGGCTTAATTTCGTCATTTTTTTACTTTAAGGAAAGAATTGGGTTCCTTGTCTCTCTATTGTTCTAGGTTGGCCACCAAACCTAGGGAAGATACTTTGTCTGCAATCATAAATCCCACATAACAAATTGGCGACTTCATTGGGGAACGGTCTATTCCCTTGGTGGTTTTTCTTGTCCACTGTGTTTTATTACCTATTTGATAGAACTTTGTTGCTTTACTCAAACAAAAACATGCCTAGGAAGTGTTTTCATTGAGTCTCATTTACAATTTTTGTGTCGGAATCCTCCATCCCTGAACCAACGCTCCCCCAATACGTCTGATAGAGCATTGCACCTCACCTGGGCCCACTTTGTACCAGTGTTGCAAAAAACTAGTGCCTCTTATTCACCAGTGTTTGCCCATATTTTTTCACAAAATTTTCCCTTGTTTCTGAGTGTCTCTTTGATCACCCTACTTCCAGTTGACCTTCCCTGAGTCTTGAGTTTCTTATGGTCTCTCTAGAGCCTCCCTTTGGTTTGCATTTTTGTTTGGTTCCCTTTGGTAAGAATTGGTTTTTATTTTTCTTTGTTCTTATCATTTGGTGGCTTGCGAACTGATTTTGTTTGGTCATTGATTGCATGGATGAATTGTTGTTCTAGTCCTCATTCTGAAAAGTGCATTTGAATCAGTGATTAAACATTTGCATCTTAGTTTTCTTCATTTCAAAAATTATGTGTGTTGAAAATAAATTTGAAGATAGAACTCCTTTTCATTAAGACCCAACGCGCTCTTCACATTTGTATTAAAGCTTCAACAAAAGGCATGCAAGAACCTCTTTCACAGCCAATTCTTCATAAAATCTGGAACCTAGTTTTCTCTTCCGATCTTGCTTATATAGAAGCCTCAGAAAGCATGAACGAGAAGATATTTTTTGGAAAAATATCTTCCTCGCGTGCTGGAAAACAGTTTGAGGTCTCCATCAAAAATAACCAAAATTCATGATGAGGAATTGGGGCATCTCATCATTGACAGTTAGGCTCACGGCCGTTTTAAACAAAAATATCAAGTAACAGTTTCTGACATAAGGTAAAATGCAGTCGAAATTTAAAAGTAACAAACTAAAATGGAAGTAAAAGGCCACTAGGGAAAAATCATGAATTGACGATTCTCGCTAACGAGGTGGAGTTGAGGCGGTCGTTGTCACAGATGGCGGAATGTTGGCTAAGAGGAATCGATTTGCCTCTGATGTGGCAGTAGAGGCTTTTCTTCCTGTAGCTCTTCATGATTTTCTTTAATTCTGATTCAATTTGGAGGATGGGCTATTGATAATCAATATTAGCCGAAATCCCCAAATTATCTTCAATCTTCAATTTCTGCCGTGGCAGGTCTTCGACACTGATACTCTGACTTGCTGCTACAATAACCTCTCGACGTTCCAAATCACAGTGACCGTGATTGTGGAACCTAGAGTGAAATCATCCCTCTGAAACAACCCTGCACAATACGATAAACTCATCAAGAAATCCAGGGGAGCGAGGGAAGGATGCTATGAAGGCCTGTGGAATGATAGCGTGATTGTGAAAACAACGGCTATAGTGGAGGAATGGTAAAAAACAGGTGGAGGAATGATGTTTAATGTAAAAACCCAGAGTTTAAAGTTTCGGGCGAATACACAGAATGACATGGGAAATGAATGAAACAGAGACCACGATGTGGGACCCAGCGTGGGCGGAGGGCGATTAGCTGAGAGCCGTTGGATCTGGGTTAAATGAACGGCTACGATTGGATCATTGAATCACAATCGGAAGGGACGAAGGGTAACACCTTTAAAACTTGCGATTGGCGATGCACGATTGAGCGCCAGCTGTCCGATCTAGGTCGAGATCGACGACAGAGATTCAACCTACGGGGAGACAGACGGGAGGTAAAGGAGAGGAGCAGGAGAAATGAGGGCCATCGGATCAGAGGGAAATCGACGGTGGAGATTATAATCGGAGGATCGCAATCGGGGAAGGCAGTGGGTGACACATTTGAAAATTTGTGATTGCGATCAGTGCAATGGTGCGATGGTCGTCCGATCTATTGATAGATCGACGGTTGATCTGCAATCGAGGGATCACAATCGGAGGAGTGCGGCGGGCGGCACACCTTAAAAGTTGTGATTGCGATTGGAGCGGTGGTGTGATGGGTGTGATGCGATTCGCGCTGGACCATTAGATCTATTAAGATCAACGGCAGAGATCTCCACGGGAGTTCATAGAACGAGGCCCAATCGCATCGGGGTTTTGCGGTTTTAACAAAGAATTGTGTTCGCCGCGAGACTTTCGATTGCGATAAGCGCTTGCGGGCTCAGCTCCTGGTCTCGGCACCTGGTTGCATGGGGGGGAAGTGGTTAAGGGGCTGGCCGAAAAGGGGCTAAAGCCTCATATGCAAAAGGTGATTTTTGGCTTATTTTCGGTGCATTTTGAGGCCCAAAAGGGGTAACGATAAGGGGAATGAAGGGATTTTAAGCCAAAAAAAGGTATTGGGAAGGTCTAAAATGGGATTTGGGTGATTTTAAAGGGTTAATGAGGAAATAAGAGAGGGGAAAAATGAATAAATAGAGGTTAAGTGGGAATGAAATAAGAGGGAAAAGGAGGCCTTCTGGGAATTCTTCTTTGCAAACAGAGGGTTTTCAAAACTGGGAAAAACAGTGAATGTTAACCATATGATCAACATATTATTTAAGATTTTCAAAGGCCTTAGTTTCTTATGGAGTCCAATAAAATGCATCTTTCTTCAATAATGTTGTTAAAGGTGCTGCTATTCTCCCATAATTCTTAACAAACTTGCGATAATACCCTGTCAGCTCAAGAAATCCTCACATATGCTTTATGGTTGTGGGGATTTTCCATTCCTTAATGGCATTAATTTTGTTAGGGTCTACCTTAACACCCTCATGAGATAAAATATGAACTAGATATTCCACCTCTTGTACTCCAAAGAAACATTTGGAGGTTTTTTCATATAATTGTTTCTCCACCAATAGTTTGAGCACCCTGTCAACATGTTGAATATGACGAGGGTATAGTTTTCATGAGAGAAAACCACTAGGTTGGAATCCGATGGATCCAAACATCCATAGCTGATAACAAGGCCTTCTTTTGGGTGGGGTGGTTTTGCAACACCCTAAGAGTTGACATAGATGATGGAGACTAAGCCAAGTATTCAACTACATTATAGTTCTGAGAAAATCTTGAAAGAGGGTAAAAAGTAGACTTATGAATAATGCCCTTCAAAGGTTTGATATTCAATTCTGCAGGTAGACTTATGAATAATTCCCTTCAGAGGTTTGATATTCAATTCTGCAGGAATAAGAGGTGGAGTAGAATCATATGAAGGTGATGTCGAACTAGTAGGTTAATCAATAGCCTGACCGTTCGGTGGATTCAAATTACTATAGTCCTTATTCTTAGGCCACCATAACATCGAATTTCAGCTTTGAGGAGGAAAGCATCAAAATCTTCTTAGAGGAAGAAGGGTCCCGGGCAACCATGTGAATCTCCTAATTTGGAAACGGGTCAGTCAACACCGCAGGAGAAGTGGAAGATTTAAGGAACTGATTCACTTAAGTGCGGTGCGGTCAATCACGTGTAAAGTGATCCTCATTGCAAATTAAGCATGGATAACGAGGATTTCACTTCACATCAGAATATTGATTTGTTTGTTTATCCTGCGATGAAGGAACTTTATTCTTATTACCTTTTCCTTTCTTCTTGCTTCCAGGTTTCTGTGGAGACTTACCTTTATCAGATTAAACAGAATTTATAATGGAAGCAGAAGCCACAAGAGGATGGGATTGAGGGTTTTGAGAAGATGCGATAAGAGAAATACCAGATGGTTTACTCTCTGAATGTGAACTGGAAGAACCAATCATGCCATCAGTAACATGAGATTCTTTACCAGGTGGAAGAGGAACAATATTTGAAGGTCTCATAGTGTTCAATATCTTATCATAGAGCGTGCCCGATTTGGTATAAAGAAGGTCCAAATATTGTGCACGAGCAATAAATTTCTCTGCAGTCACGAGTCGACGTTTATCCACATATTCTGTTATAGGCGAAAAAAAATATTTGGTAAACCATGCCGCTAACAATTGATCGGGAACATAAGTCTTGACCAACCAGCGACGACGCCTCCACTCATGAATGTGATATGAGATGTGACTGGAATCTGATTTTTTGAAGTTGGTCAACAGTTTCGTTCTAAGTTCTTATCTAATGGGAAACTGGAAATGTGTGAGGAAGGTGGTGGGTAAAGTGATGAAATCTTGAAACAAAGCTCTACTTGACTCAATATACCATTTAGATGAGGTACCTGTAAGCATTTTTTGGAAAAGACGAAGTCGAATGGAATCGTTGTTAAGGGAGTTTGAAGAGCACCATAGATGATATGTCATAACGTGCATCGACGGCTCTTCTCCTGGATTCCCATTGAATTTTTGGATATCAAAAGGTAATTTAGTGGGAATAATCAGCCACCATGGCGAATGAGTGATGGGTTCATTAGTGAACTGAGTTAAGTTTGGAAATTAGAGAGTAGCCACAAAAGACAACTTCTGATTAAATTTTGTAGAAGGATGGCCTGGATATGAAGTAATAGTCTAAGAACCGGGAACTTACATTCCAAGTTAAGGAGGGTTATAATAATAAGGAACCCGGGTACTGGGATAAGGAGGATTCAGATAACCATTATACAAGTGACCTTGTTGTCCAGTCTCGGGATGATGATAAAGTGGTTGGAATGGTTTTGTTTGGATTTTTTGGCCTTGAAAAGGTGCTTGAGGAATACCTTGATATGGACCATAATGTGTCTTGATGAGAGTTTGGATTGTCCCATGATAAGGTGGGCTCGGTTGGGATTTTTCCATACTATGAATAATTTGTCCTATCGAAAACTTGAGGAGTACCTTGTCCAAACGATTGAGAATGTGAGGTACCTTATACTTTCTAGGTAAGTGGAACTTGGTAAGTACCAGATATCGATGGAAAATATTATGATGCCACGACAACCAATAAAGGTTGGCTAACATGTATTTGAGCTTGTTGGGGTGTTGATGGATGGATAGGAATTTGAGACAAAGATGGTGCACGCTGAGAATTCAACAATCGGTCCCAAAATGAACCAGGTTGAACAAACATAGTAGGTTGCCAAACATTGGCAGTCATTCCAGGATAAGGAGGACTATAATAAGGATGATTACCAATTTGACGTATACCAACAACATCTTTCCCCCCTACCAAAGGAGGAGGGGATGATGGAGGCAAATACGATCTAGATGGAGGGTAACCAACATAAGGATATTTAGGTTGTTGAAGGTAACCTTGCCCACTAACATAAGGGCCAACCTGCTGCTCAACTATAGATGAAAGAAGAGGAGGAGGAGGAGAATACTGTGTGGCGTTCATAAGAGAAGTACCAGATGATATTCATGTGAAAATTTATAAATCTACACTACATAAATCCTACTGCATAAATATGATTTGCATTGCCTACTTGTCTTATTAAATTACAAGTTATTTTTCTGAATATTCAGTAAAATAGTAATGAAAATACTATGCAGCCTACACAATTATATAGATCAAGTACTGAATAATAATTAAAGAATACAGACAAAGGACACACAAAATTTTCGAACAAAAGTCCCTGGAAAAACCCAATGCGGGAAAACTGGTCAGCAGTTCTGAGGGTTTATATTATGAAGTAACAATATTCCGAGAACATATAAGGTGCTAAAAACTAGCTCACCCAATAGAGAAAACCTCGGTGAACAAAGATAAATTGTGAGGTTTACCTCACTCTACAAGTCCTAGCTAATCCAGATCAGATGCTGGTGAAACCCCAGCTACCTCTCCACAGTCTCTACTCTGCCACTACATAAGCCTGCGTGGGCCTGGCTGATGGACTGCGTCACCCTTCCTATCCACTGATCAACCTCTCCGGAAATCGAGTTTTAGCCCTGCCGGCTTAGAAACCCCGATCTCTAGCTTATTCTGGACTTTCCCTCAAAGGCTCTTCGCTGCCCCCGCATGGGCCTGCATCGCCCTCTTTGGGGTCTGCGTCAGCTATCCTGGTGGCTACGTTGCCTCCTCTACGTCTCTGCTACCGTTGCTCTGCTATGTACTCTTGGTCCTTTGATTAACTACTACGTTTGCCCCTCACTGATTTTCTAAATCACTCAGATCTAATCTTCGTCCGAGCATTGCTCCATCAGAAGAATTTGATCTCTTCGATCCACAGTGTGTGTGTACCTCCAACTAACCCCAAGCATTCCTTTAATACTTTTCTAGTTTATGAATCAACAGTTGTGATCTAATCTCTAATCGAAAACTAAGATTAGAAAAGACTTAACCCTCATCACTTAGAACATTCTCACGCACTTGTTAAATTAATTCACTTTAATTATTTAATCTTCCTAAGTTAGACTTAGGTTCTGCATTAAAATAATTAATTATTTGAATAAATTAAGCTCCGGGTGGAATTTATCCAAACTATTTTTGGGTCTTGGAGATCTCATCTATTCTAGCCCATACACAAAGTTTCGGAGCTAGAGCACATCCAATGCTACACAAAAATCAATGCTCCCTCTTAGCGAGGAATGTGCTATAACAATACTTCAACCTGAAGCATCACTTTGGTCCATGACATTGGTCCCTTGCACTATTGATGCTCAACCTGGTGCCCTTCATCCACTGTCCTACTTCCTTCTATACTTCTACCCATGAAACTGCCACTACCACTGCCTCATCTGTACTGCAACTCCCTCTCAAATGCTGCATCATGTTTCCCATAGCACTGCCACTGCTAACTACTGCACTGCAACTCAGTTTCTGAGAATTGAGCAACTGAAAACATCACCCAAAATACTATCATATAAGTCAGTCTAGGTGCACCTCGATACTGAAGCACCCTCTGCTGCTAATATGATCTGTCCCTCTGGTGCCTCTGCATTGTTGAAGTCCATCAAACACTGCGCTGCTGCTGACTATGCTCTGTGCTGCTCCAATATTCGTCGTTCTAGCTTTGCCAATGTTTCTCCATCATTCCTCACACCAACTGACTCTAGTCATCTTGCTATTGTCATTAAGGGTTCCTGTAGCTCGTATGTGATCCAAGAGTTTGGGCACCTCAAGGATCCTACCCTGTCGCCCCACCTCTTTTCTCAAGGCACATGAGCACTCATAGCCACATCATCATCATCCCCATTATCGTTCTCAACTATGGCAACCTTCAATAAAAATCTTCCTTTCCCTTCTTTTTCATAGGGCATGCTGTGGTGAAATGTCCTAATTCACCACACCTGAAGCATCTGACATTTGAAAGGTCCTTCTTCTTCCTATGTCACCCATGCTGTCCCTTAGATGCGAGAGCCACATCTTCCTCCTCCTCCTTCTTGATCTTGATCCCTCCGCTACTGATGCCTGCCTTGGTCACCCTCCTGATCTCTTCTTATGGAATAGATGCCCACATGTTTTCCCAACCTGGAAGCACTGCTCTACCCAAAATTCCTTGGACAAATTTCTCCCACTCATTAGAAACTTCATTCAGAGCAGTCCTCACCATAAGACCTTCATCAGGTGTGGCCCCCACGATAACCAACTGATCATGGATCACCTTCAATATAATCAGGAAGGGGTCGATCGCTTCTCCCTTAAGCATCTGGAATAATCAGCGCTGATTATCAAGAAGCATCCTCCTTTGAACATGTTAGGGTCCTATATTTTATAGGAGCACAAAGTGATTGAGTATGTCATTATTTGTAATTATACATTGTAAATTATTTTCAATTTTCAAATGATATCCAAAAAAAGTATATATAAAAATAAAATCAAAAGAGGGTATGTCAAAAAAAAATGAATATGAAGAAAAAAGTCAAAAAGAAGAAGATAGAAAAAGAATAAAATAAAATAAAATCCCACAAAATAAAAAGAGAAATAATACTGAAAGTGCTACAAATGTAAATGCCACTACTGTTAAATTAGTTTCCTTTATGTTAAAAATTCAATAAGATTCTGTGCAACTTGTTTAAAGTTCCACAATGATTAGGTTTGTTCCAATCATACAGTTTAATTATGGTGGAACAATTGTGAATTTCATGTCAAATAGGTTAGTGAATAATGATTTTCCAAATATTTTAATCTTGAAAAATCAGTAGGTAGGTAGAAAATGAGATTTATTCAACAGTCTAATCTGAATCAATAGAAGGAATAAGTGATAGAGTAGGTTAGGTTGTTATAAAAAAATATATGTGGGTTTTCTAGCTCAAATGCAACCTAAAGAGATGAGATGAAAAAGAGTTAGCGTAGGAAAAAGAATTAAAAATGAAAGGGTAGGTAGAAATTACATGATGCCTTTGAAAATCATGAAAATTTTTATCCTAAGTGCTTAAAACTATAAAATTATTTCATGCGCAGGAAGGCAAAGGAATAAAGTTTTATCCTCAGTCTAAAGGTTCGGCATATAAAAATGAATATATCGTGCATTTAACCTCCCTATCCTAAGTTTTACCTTTTATCAAGCCCCACGCTACCTGACAAAACATCCCATCCGACTCCACCGCTGCCTGATTAACCCCCCTCCATCTGTTCAATCATCCATTCTCCGCACATTCCATTTGATGACCCATATCCTTTTTCGGCCCCCCCTCTCCATCCAAAATTTACCGTCGGGAGGGGGGGGGGGTCCGAAATGGGCGGTTTTATTCTTGACACGCACGGGCGCCCTCTCCGATTTCGCACCCCCCCCCCCCCCCCCCGGGTCGAAACCGTTTACTGCTTTGGACCCACTCCGAAAAGCAAATTTCCCCACCAAATAAAAACCAGTTATCTGCCCGTTGAGTATCGGTCACATCACACCACCTAGACCCATTCGTTTCCAATTAAATGACTTCCCGCGGTAATACAACTGTTGATAATTTAATTCACCCCTAACCGTTAATCCAACGGATCCGCGCCACCGTCAGCAAGAAAACGAAATATATGTGCCTAAATTTATGCTTAATCAACTTTTAACCTTGTACCTCACCATTTTCATTATTATGTACAGGTTTTTTGCAGGTTGACAGAGTGCCAATAAACTGTTCTGATTGCTGTTGAGCTATTCTCTACAACTATCGCCATCGTTCCTCATTACAGAGCTTTTACTCAGTCCCGACCTCTATTTATCTTAACAGAAACCCTCGTTCACCATCAAACTGGAGTTCATAATGCCTCCCAAGAAACAAAGCCAGGTGGAGATTGTAAATCCTCTTCTCCATACCCCAATTGACCTTGACCACATACCTCTGGCAGATATGGATTACAAAATCCATGAAACCCTATGCGAGCTAGAATTATTCGAAATATATTACTAGCTTGAAGACAAGTTCCTTGACAAAACTGATGACATTGGATTGTGGGAATCGAATTTTCCCCATTATATATTTCCCCACACCCACAGTTCCCCTAAATTCACCAGGAAATGTCAAGTTTTCTATGTACCTAGTCAGAGAGCTATTATTGCACCTTATGGAGAGATTATAATCACCATAAATGCCCAAACCATAGACCAAATGATGCAGACCCCTATCACATAGAATGCCACTCATTTTTCTTAAGAAGCACTCATTGAACTATATCAGAAGCTAGATTTTTCAAAAAGGGCTAAAACCCTTGAGATTTTTCTAGCTGAAGATGCCCATCTACCTAAGAAAAACCCTCCCTATCCATCTTCCATGTTCCCTGAGAGAACTAAGTAGATCAGTATAGTCATATCCTACCTCCTTGGTTATTACTCAGATTAATGGGTAGATGAGGCTATCATAGATTTCCTTTCCATTTTATCCATAGATTACAAACCTTCTATCTTATTCAATTTCAACCAGTTCCTTATAGATTCCATTCATGAACAGTTTGTCAAGTTCCACACTGGGGAGGTGTTTAAATATGCCTCTATTTTAGTATATTTGTTTTTATATTTTTAGGGAGACAGGTTCAAGTTTGTATTACAGAAGTTGGATGAAGATGGAAATCAACAATATGTCGCCTTTTGGTCTACAATGGCGATGAAAGAACAAAAAGAATACTCATACAAGCAGTTCAAAGAACTGTTTGTACATCCAACACTAAGTCTTCTCAGTAGTAATTCAAAACCAAGAATCAGTGAATAAATCAGAAAGGTTTTGTAGTTGTCAGACCAAACTAAAACAGGATACTAGTACCTTTACGAGAGTTACATAGAGCAAAGGATTTATGCATGTGATCTTGCCCATATAAGCTCCCAAGATTCCTCCCAATGTGGATTTTTTTCCCTAGAATACATCAGGAAAATTCTCAATGCCGATGAGGTTCATTTTCTGTCTGCCAAGAAGAAATATTAGTTTAGAATCAAAACACAAATAGGACCTTTCAATTGTAACGTCAGAGCTGCAGGAGAAGTGATTAAAAATAATGTTGACATAGTAGCATTGAGGAAGCAGTTAAAGCTGCCAGCTACAGAGGACCCCTTGACCAAATACATTGAAGAGATAGAGTCACAAATATCAGACATGATGAAACTCATCATGGCGCAAATTTCTCAGTTGAGTCAGATGGAAGAAGGAATGGAAAAGATGGTAAAGGAAAAAGAGCAGGCTGCCAAGTTGTCATTGGTCCCTTTGGAAGTTGTACCTACTACAACTATTCCTAGAGGCACGCCTTTTACAACAGGTACAACAAATGGCGCTGAGCAGCTCACTAAAGCAGTGCATAATCTGTTAATTCAGATAGAAGAGATAAAGAAACTTAAGGACCAAGTGAAAATTTTGGAGGAACAGAAGTCCAGGAGTGATAGTTCACATGCAGTTGAAATTCAGAGAGTACATAAGTTAGTAGAAAGGTTGCAGAAGTTTGAGAGGGATTCATTTGTGGGAAATACCTTGGGGTAAGTGAAAGAAATCATTTGGACAGATATCATTGATTCCATCAATGAAATCTGGCCTTGCATACAGATCATATTTGAACAGAAGGAGATGATAGAGAAATTCAATGATGCCATTAAAAACATCAAAGAGGAGCTTGGATACATGCCAACTATTGCTAACCACATTATCAAGTTCCTAAATTCCAAAAACAGGTATGAGCTGGATGAGTTTGGAGTTGAGGAAAAAACAGAGACAATTTTAGAGGTGAGGAAGGTTCTCACAAAGAGAAATCTTATTGTACAACTGGAGGAAAAATGTCACAACTTGGAGATAGTTGTAAACATATTTTTCAGTAGGATAGAACCTTTAACACAGAAAGGTCTTCCTTCCCTATTTGTAATAAATGAAAGACTAATTACCAGATAATATTATGTAAAGAAATTGAATGACATTGTTAGGGATACAACTAAATTTTCAAATATTAGGGGCACAATGACAAGGAAAGCATTTTTGGAGGCGTTGGCTCATGACCTTTTCATCCAACATGAGATAAACCACGTTTTTGTGGTAAAACCAACTTTTGATAAATATACTGAGGTGGATGAAATCTACAAGAGAGTTATCAAATTAAATATCTAGATGAGGAGCGATGGGATAAATAAACTGAGTTCCAGGATTAAAAGGTAATAAAGAATTATCATCTACAGTAAGCTCACATGACAACACATCAGACAAATCTACAGCCAGCGCAACTCACCAATAGGCTGATTCATCAACTTATTCCTTAAAAACAGTGTGAGAAAGCCATATCGACCACATCAAGCCTATTTTTTGTAATAGTTAGAGCTTATTGTTAGATTTAGGCTAATAATACAATGTGTGTTGAAACAACATGTATTGTAAACAATTTTGTAAATTTCACTATAAATACTTCGTTGTTTGAAGTATTAGGGGTTGATTTCTGAACATATTTTTGCCTATTGTGCAAGAGTAAATTCTATTTTTTTTTATGCTGGAGCATCAATAATAAAAATACTTCTTTTAGGATTCATGTGGTGTAATTACTGGTGAAGTGTTTCTACTGTTTCTGTGTTTTCCATTGTTATTTCTTTACTCTGTTTATCATAATTCTTAATTGTAAAACATAAAGTGTGATGAATAGGACATGCTATTTATAACACCTTATTCTGGATTCTTTTACAATTTAGAAGTTTTCTACTTGAAGTCAGATTGAAAAATACTTAAATGCTTTTCAATCTCAACTGACATTCACTCTTCTGCCAAATCCATTATTCATTTAAAATCTTAAAAGAATCCAGTAAATGCAACCTAGCTTACCCTATTACAACTCTTTTAAATATTAATGCAAAATCCAATTTTATGTTTTGACTCCATTGCCCAATGGGAAGAAAAATATTTAATCAACCAAATCAGTCAAAATCAAACAATCACCAAGCACAATCATAAACAGCCTAATACTTGTTCAAAAAAAAGCTAAATATTAAAGAGAGATCACTCTATGAAGCTGGCAGGGCTAGATCCTAGCTTCCAAAGTGGTTTTGATGTTGTCTTTCTGTGATTTATTCTCCCAATATTAGAAATTACAGAACGATAACATAGTGGTGACCATACTAGGGACGAATTGAAAAAATTGTAATTTCTTTCGAATTCATAGCCTGGTTAAAACATTGTATGATAATAATTCTTTAAGATTGGTTTTCTTTTCAATAGTGTAAATAAAATTGTGTGTGTGTACATTTAGATCATAACTTTGGCTCCTAAAAGAGCCTATACTAGAGCTCATACTGATCCAAAGCCTGCAGAAATTGTAGATAACCTTGAGAAAATACTAAAAAGAAAGAGCTTAGCTGAAAGCCAAGGAATTTCTAGTCCTCCTTGTTATCACTCAGGTTTTCCTTGAAGTTGTGGAAAAGGAAAGTATACCCGAGGTAACCACAAACCAACCTTCAGATGCAGAATCTAGCCAATCTGCATCCAGAGAGGGCTCTCTCTTTATAATTTATCTTTGTTCTTAGCAGGTTTTAGGCTAGTTATAGATTCAAAGTTTGTTTTGGGAAAATGGTGGAATCCACAAACTACGCGAGGTTGAATATTTTCAGTCCATTGGGCTATGGAGTCAAAGGATGGCTTTACTGGATTTCTATTCTACACACAAGATGGCTTTGCAGGGCAAGATAGCCAAACAGAGAACAATCCTTAAATTTTAAAGTGGATGAAATGGGTTTGAAGGGATGAAAGGCAGTTAAGAATCTTTCACCATGTTCAAAAGAAAGAAATGAAATGATTATAAATAAAGAGCAGTGAAGAATTCTTTACTATAGTAACCAAAATGTTTAAATTAGCGAAGCAAGAGCAATTAAGAATTCGTTGCTTATAACTAATTTAGAGGAAAACATTTAGAATAATCACAACTGAACTCAGAGTACAATTAAGTAAATTCGGAGTTATTCTTTTATGTCAAGTATTCAGAAATGGACACAATGATATTATAAACAGATGTAAAACTTAAGACATAGGATAGAAAGACTTATTGAACTGCAGTCCGACACATGAATCCTGCAAAAAGTCTTGAGCTTCAAATTGTCATCCAGCAAGCCACAAATAAATTTCTCCAAAACACTTTTATTCCAAAAACATCAATGTCACAGCGAAGTAGTAGAATCCACCCTCAATACTTTCTTTGAGGGTTTATTTATACAAAAAATGATTTAAAATATCTCACACTAACCTAGCAAATAATCTAGGGTGACTAATGAATAAGTTACAATAAAAAGGAGACAGATGGTCTCGTAGATATGACAAAAAGTAACTGTTGGTGTGCTGTTTCCTCCCTTTGTGGATGTGCTGGAGGCAGGTCCTACAATAGGGCTCGATGCTGTCCTTTTGAGTAATTCTTTTTTACTGCCTTGCTTGTCTGATACTCTTTGTTTCTACTGATACTCTTTTAACTGCCAAAATGATACTCTTTAACCTTTAATCATCTATTTATCCTTTACATGATAGTAAAAGGCAAAATTCTCTACCTGAAGATAAATTTCACAAAATTTCCAATAGGTCTTCCCACCATTTGTCTTCTGCTATTATGGTTCTTTTGAGCTTTCTCAATGTTTCATCGGCCTCTGTGTATCTGAAGAAATTGGGCCGATTAGGGAACAAATACCTTATTTCATGCTCAAGATGAAACAAATTCTTTAACCTGTCGTAGAGATTCTTCTCTATAGGCAATGTTGATTCTGATGAGCTGGTAGAGGAACATGTGACATTGTGAGCATGTATGTCCAATTTGTTAACATAAGCTTCCAATTCCATTATTTTGTCTTCTGAAATCATCGGACTGGGCAACCCGCTGGCTAATAAGACATTAAACCTTTCTTTAAATTCACTGATCTCTTGCTGAATATCTGAGCATTTACGTTCCAGATTTTGCATAAGAGTTCTCTTGGTAAAAACTCTTTTTATTTCTAAAATAGTACCTATCATGTCCTCAATTCCAAGCTCTACAAGCTGCTGCTTGGTCTGGGTGTTCAAAAACTGTATGAGTTGATTTGCTTGCTCAGGTCTGTCCCTTAATTCTGCTCTTTTTTTGTCAATTTCTTTCATAGCTACTTTGACCAAGTCATTTTGTTCAAAGATTATTTGAACAAAGGACCAAATACTCTTTATTGAATCAATAATATTATTCCAAAGAATTTCATTTATTTCTCTTAAAGGCTTTTCTAATGAGAGATATTTTTCTAAAGCCTTAACCAATTTTTCCAGCCTCTTAATTTCCCTTGTATTATCAGCAACAGTCTTTTTTGACATATCATATTTTTGTTCCAAATTTGTGAGCTGCAATTTTGTAGATTGAAGTTCTGTGACTAAGTTTTAAACTCTCCATTTGTTTTACTAATTCATCAGAACTTAAATTAGAAGTATGCACCTGTAATGGATATGTTTGTTGATCTGCTGCTATTGTACCTGTACCTGTTGTAGATGTCTGCATGATAGCTTCCTTTTCTTTTAATGCCTGCTCCAGTTCTTTCTCGGTCTCACTCAGTTGCTCAGTCATTTTCAGGAGCAATTCCATCATTTCTTCTTGTGAATTTTCCTTCAAAACTTCATGAGTTTGGGGATGCCTTGAGGCTGGCAATTTCAATTGTTTTCTCAGTGCAGCAATATCATCATCCTTCTTTTTAATCAGTGCCTCAATGCTTTTTATATCTTTGGGATTGTGGCCCAAACTGATGATTATTTCTTCCAGAGATTTTATTCTGTTATCTTTTGCCTGAGAAGAAGCTTTCTCAATTTGCAACTGGGTATTTGTATTATTTAAATAATCTTGCAGTCTATGGGCTGCCATTGCTTTATCAGTAAGGGTGGAATATATCATTTCCCCAGTTTGTTTATGTAATTCTATTTGGTCTAATGGATTAATGTCTTTTGCTAGGACCTCAAAATTGGTCCTAATGTAATCAGATGATGTCCTGGGCTTTGGCACTTTGGATTTAAAATGGCTCATCATCATTTTTCCTTGTTGAATGTCAAAAGCTGACATTAATCTTTATTGATTGTGTGGATACATTCTAAGATACTGATCATATACCTGCATCCTCAATGGGTCATTCTTGGCTTTTATATTAATGAAAGTCTTCTTTATATCACCTGCATCTGTCTTTGGCTGTTTAAAGGAAGATACTTCAGTGCTCAACTGTTTTTGTAACTCCTTTCCTTTATGACCTGTGTGTGTTCCACTAACTGAACCAGTTAGTTGACTATCTTCTCTTTCATCATCAAACATTTCATCTATAGATTCCACTTCTGGAAGTGGATTCAGTTTCTGCTTCTTAGCCTGGTGTTGTTGTGAAGATTCTTTGGGAGGAGTGGGATCTGCAACCTGTCTTTTCTTGCCTATTTCCATATTAGATGGAGTCTGCAATTCTGAAACTTCAGGATGATTAACTTGAACAGGGGAAACCTGTGTTTGATCTGGTGCCTTGGAGGTTTGAGGCTTTTCTGTCATAATGAAAGTTTCAATGACTTGTACCTCAGGTTCTTTTCCTTTGCCTTTAGACTCAACTGCAATTGATGGGATTTTTTCCTGTAATCCTTGTTGAAGATTTCCTGCTGAAGAAGTGCCAATATGAGGTACCTGCACTTGTCCAAAAGATTCTAGGTCAAACTTTTTCTCAAGATCTTTCATAATTTTGTTCATATTGTCTTCTTCATTATCTTGCTCAACTAGTGTTCCTTCCATCCACTCATCTTGATTAGCATATTGTTCTATTTCTGGAATTCTGTGGTGAAAGTAGGGTGCTGATTTGTTCTTCATTCTTTTGTCACAGATAAAACTGAATGGATCATAAGGAATCCAACGGAAACTCTTTTGTAACTTGAAATGGTTTTGCAATATATTTTCTGCTTCATGTTCAGCATCCCTAGAATTGCATATAAAGGGACCTAACTGACTTCTGATTCTGAGTTGTGCTTTCTTTTTAGCATTACAAAAATGAACAACATCAGAATTATTCATTTGCCTGAAATATTCTAAGGCAAAAAGTCTCATGGGCACATATTTGGGCAGCTTGAATGGACAAAGTTCACATCCATATATTCTGATCTCTGAATAATTTTGGTATAAATACCAGTCCCCAACTTTGTATGTTCTTGAAAGCTGCAAAGTTTTCTTAATCTCGTTGCTTAGCCTTGGAGGAGCAACTCCTGTCAACAAGGTAGTTGCAGGATGAATGAAAAGATCAATGAACTCAGCATAAGAATAGGGAGAATTATAGGAACTGTGAGTTATGGCAGACCAAAATATAACAGATCTAGGGTTTCCCTTGGCATCAAGCTTTTTAACATGAAAAGGGAACTTATCTGATTGATAATAGATGATGAGATGGTAAATGACTGAGGAATATTTAAACACTTTCTCATTATCTAGCCTCATGAACTGGTCATGGATTTTATTGGCAATAAAAGATGCAAAGTCATATTTTATAGCAGGAGGCTGTCCAGGAGTGAAGATGGATAATAATACTAGGGTTAATTCATCAACATACTCACTAGTATTAAAACCCAGTACAAAGGATATCATATTCAGGATGAGCTTGCCTAAATTAGTAAAATAAGCAAAACCATAGGGAGGAGGGCCCTTAGGTTGATGTTCAGGTAACATAAAGGTCTGGAAAATGCATTTCAATTTTTCTTGGGACAATTGAGTAGACTTTTCAAGTAGTTCTTCCATGGACAAGGGAGTAAGGTTTTGATCAGGTTCAAAATGGAGCATTGTATTGATAGCTTGAGGAGTAATGGGGAACAGGACACTCTGGTCAGGGGACATCACTGCTCTTTGAGTTAGATCATAATTGGAATGACAGTAGTGGATAATTTCTGGGAATATACGAACTAAGGGGATGAGATATCTTGGGAAATTGGATTCCCATAACCCAATGACATCCAAACCTTTCGAATAATCATCTCTGCAGCGACAATAACTTCGAAGGGGTCTTTCATCAAACACTAAGTCTTTAATCTGAAAGTCTTTATCCACTAATGGCAAGTATTCCAATTCTCTGTGAGGGGCGTTCAATGGGGCTACACTCAGGGCTACCGGGACTTCCATTTTGGTTCTTGTGTATTCAAAGTGGAAATTTCGGGGGTTTTTCACAGAACAGGCGCAATTTCAGTTTTGGAAATTTTGATTTTAGTTGCAGGAACTAAAACAGACCAATATTAACCTTTTCTTCAGACTATGGCATGAATTTTAACACTGGAATACGGATTTTTCAAAGAGTTCCAGCAAGAAATGGGATAAATACCTGTTTTATGGAAAATGTCGAAATTTACAGGTACTGGTCAATGGCGGATGAATGCTCAGGCACTGGTATAGCAATGGAGTTCAGCAATCTTGGTCGACAGTAGTTTAATCAGCGGAATTTTCAAATTCACCGTGGAGAACGCAGTCACTATCACCAGAAAGAATAATGGAAAATACGCGGGGTTTTGTTTTATTTACAAAGTCAACGGGCTTTTTTAATATTTTCGGGAGTGACGTCATGATGGTACGGGAGGACACGTCATCGGGGTCTGGCGGTAAGCGGTAATTTCCGCACCGCTTTCGGGAGCAGGCGGTTTTCCGCGGGGAGGCAGTGAATCCGTTCAATGGTCGACACGTAGCGGGTGCACTGTTTCGAAACCATTTGGATTTCGCACGTTAATCCTCAGGCGGGAGACAGTCAGCGGAATCATCTTGGACCGTAGATCTTCGGCGGAGTGATCCAACGGCGGACTCAGCGGGGAGATGGTGGGGAAGTTAATGTGCGAGCCCGACGGGTCTTTAAAATGATTAACATTTAATTAACTATTCCGGGAGGCATTTGATTGGCGGAAAGGTTGGTTATTAATTAATCCGGGTGATTAATTAATCCCAATGGTTTATGAGGAGTTGGGTTACGAAGGCTCGGGGTTTTTCGAAGGTTTGGTTTAAATTAAAACTTCGGTTTTTATTTCATTTTTTCGTTTAAAACATACAACGTATGTTTAAAACCTTTTCAATATGGTTATTATATGGTAATAAATCAATGTAATTTATTATCCATAGGGGCGGGGATAGATTATAAAGATATATTTCTAACCAAAGGGAATTGTAATGAGGGTTTTTATCTCAAATATATGGAATTAAATATTTTGGCTAGAAATCTATAATAAGAGGGTTTTGGGGATATTATATAGGAGGAGTTATACATATAGGGAAAGGTGATTTGTATAAGGAGTTAATATGTAAATCAGATGTTAATATTACAAAGGGACAAGGGAAACTCAAAATACTTTACACAACTAGGAAAGTGGAGATTTCTGAACTAAATTGTATCATTTCAATTTCAACACTTAAACATAGAATAGTAAGTAATTTTGAGGGATTATTATGGAAATTTGCATGATTTTCCCAAGTAAAATAGAATTTTACTTAGGAAAAGATTAAAAGGGAATGTTTATAATGATAAATAACTTCAAATACTTAGGTCTTTTTGATCATTAGGCCGAGGGTCCGGTCCCTCCAAAAGTCAAGGAAATGCCTTGAGACCCTTTAATCTTCAAATACCTTAGCACTTTGGGGAAATTAGTAAAACTCTTAGGGAGAAAATGATGTGGGAAGTTAATGATTTTGACTTTGCTTTCTGTGAATTTTTCAATGCATATTCTGCTTCAATACTTGTGATGAAAGTTAAAGATCAAACACATTTAGCACCATCATTCATCATATGAAACTTTGAAACACCATCTACCTACCCTATCTACTTTACACTACCATTTTCTCTTCTTTATTAGGGTGCACTTAGACTGGAAAACCCTTATCAATCTTCTTTTCTTTTACATGACAAATCTATCTAATTCTACCCTTATTACATCCAAGGGCTCAGATTAAACTGTTGAGCTCCTTTTATTAACTCTACCTATCTACTGATCTGCCAAGATTAAACTGTTTGGTCAGATATTTATTCTCTATTCTACAACATGAAATTGAAACATGAATGAGTCAAGTTTAAATAGTTTGACTCTTCATAAATTGTGGCAAAAGTTTGACAAGCTGCATACAATTGCTTTATTACAGAACATGAAATAGTAGTGGCACTTGGATTAGCACACTTTCCTTGGTCTAATTTTGTTTGGGGTTCATTTCTTTCACTTTTTTGACCAATTTATTTTCCTTACCCTTTGATTTTTCTTTTAGGGTATACCCTCTTTACATTTTTTTTAAATTTTTTGATTTTTTGATTTTTTTATTTTTCAAGAATATGGAACACCTTTGCACAAGAAAAAGGTTTGAACATATTGCATAGTTTAATAAGACAATCATGAAAAATGACACCTATTGGTATAGGAGTCTAACACTGGTTCCACTTGGGGATGGCTTTTCCTTGTGAAAAGTCAAGAACAGCAGGTCAGATGCCTCAAAATGTCTTCAGACTGAACATGTAATCTCCTTCTTCTGGTAGCTTTATTGTACATATGATAATGAAACTTTTGAAGCTTAGGGCCTTCACTTCGGGCTTCAACTCCAAGAAGTCACCATCCAATCAAAACTGATGCATTAGAAAGGATATATTATGTACAAGTTAGAAAAAATCAGATCATCCTAGTAAATAGGATCAAAATAGTGCTTTAGCATTCGACTATTAACTGGTCCTTCCTCAACTTCTGAATTGTCCAAATTTTTCAAAAAGTATGTGTTGTTTCCCTGTAAAGCATGTATGATGTAAGGTCCTTTCCACAAAAAATCAAATTTCCCATGTTTCCCTTTATCTTCACTTCTAGAATCCCATCTTAGAACTTTATCTCCTAGTTGAAAATCTTCTGCTTTAGTTCTTTTGTCAAACATTTTCTTTAACTTTTCCTGCAAGACTTGGGATCTTTGATACACTTCTTCTCTGGTTTGTTGCAAGTGAATTGTTTGATTAATTCTTCTTTGAATATCATTTGGTTCCACTTGAGCCTCCTGAAGTAACTTCATAACAGGAATTCCTAAGGATGAGGGGAATCTTGCTTCAATGCCATAAACTAATTCATATGGACTGGTCCCAATTGATTTCTTAGTTGTAAGTCTGTCTGCCCACAATGCATTGGTAAGTTTCTTATGCCAGTTCTTTTTATTTTCTTCCAATAATTTTTTAATGATATTAATAAGGCTTTTATTGGAAGATTCTGTCAGTCCATTACCCTGGGGATAATAGGCTGTTGAATGGCCTAAAGTGATGTGATATTTATTGCAGAAACTAATAATTTTCTTAGATTTAAATGCAGCAGCATTATCTGTTATAATTTTCTCTGGACAGCCAAATCTTGAAAGTATATTGGTTTCTAAAAACCCTATAATTACATAATCATTGGCTTGTCTGCATGGGATAGCTTCAATCCATTTAGTAAAGTAATCTGTGGCAGTAAGAATCCATCTGTGTTTCCCAGAAGAAGGGGGATGGATTTCTCCAATAAAATCCAGTCCCCATTGTTGAAAGGGTCTCTCTGTGGAAATTGGTTTTAATGGTAAAGGTAACAACTTTCTTTTACCCTAAAAAATCTGACACGTATGACAAGTTGTTACAAATTTCTTAACATCTGAAAACAAGGTTGGCCAGTAAAAACCAGCCCTTAAAATTTTATCTGCAGCTGACTTCCAGTAGAGGTGTCCACCACAATCCCCTGCATGAAATTAATTAAGTACCTTGTCAGCTTCATCTTTTAATAAACAATTTAATAGGATTCCATCATGATTCTTCCAAAAAAGAGCACTATCTAAAATACAATATTTTAAAGATGTCATTTTCAAAAATCTTTGTTTCGTTCTGGACAACCCTGGAGGAGCTTGTAGGTTTAGCAAAACATAAATGATATCAGTGTACCAGGGTGAGTCTAAGAAGGTTTGACTGATCTGTGGAGTCGCCATCTCCTGTTCGTCATCCAGTTCGTTGATGTCCAAGGCTTGGCAATTAGTTTCAGTCATGAGTTGAGCCAAACCTTGACCTTTTATGAGTTTTTTTGGTTTAATTTCAATATCATATTCTAATATGGTAGCTATCCACTTACCCCTTTTGCCTTCAATACCATCTTGAGTCAAGATGTCTTTAACGACAGCATTAGGTACATAAGCTATCACATGAGAATATAATATATAAACTCTGAAATCTTTAATTGCTTTTACAAGTGCAAAAGCTTGTTTCTCCATGATATTGTATTTCAAAGATGCATCTCTAAGTGCTTTACTGAAAAAGGCAATTGGTTTTTCACATCCCTGATCATCCTTTTGTAGTAAAACAGCTGCAATTGTATGTTCAGAAGCAAATGAAAAAATAATGAAATATCTATCAAACTTTGGACTGGTAAGAACTGGTGTTCTTGTTAAAGCCATTTTGATTTCTTCAAATGATTGCTTGGCTTCTACAGTCCAGTCAATGCTTGAATCTTTTTTAAGCATGTTAGTAAGCAATCTAAGTAATTCAGCTAAACTGGAAATAAACCTTCTCAAGAAATTGATCTTTCCTATGAAAGCTTGAAGTTCTTTTATGTTTCTGAGATGAGGTATCTGCAAAATTGCTTGTATTCTTTCAGGGTCAATTCTAATGCCATCTCTAGAAATAATGTGACCTAGGAGCTTTCCTTCTTCCAAACCAAACAATGACTTTTTAGGATTTAAAGAAATACCATATTTTCTGCACTTTATAAACACTTGCCTTAGATGATCTAAATGTTGCTGATCTGTTTTGGAAAAAACTGTTAAATCATCTAGATAAATTACCAGAAAATCATGTATTTATTTAGCAAAAGCAATGTCCATTGCTCTTTGAAATGTAGCTCCTGCATTCTTGAGTCCAAATGGCATCTTGACATATTTAAAGGTACCCCATGGTGTTGTAAATGCTGTTTTGTCTTGATCATCAGGATGAACCAGAATCTGGTTATACCCTGAAAATCCATCCAGAAGAGATATCCTTGAAGATCCCACTACCATTTGTAGGATATGATCCATTTTAGGCAAAGGATAGTTATCTTTTAAAGAAACTTTATTCAAATTTCTCAAATCAACACAGTGTGATTTCTCCAGTATTTTTTTGTGTTGGTACTAAATTAGAAACCCATTCTGAGAACCTAATAGGAGCTATAATTCTTGCTTCATACATTATTTTAATTTCCTTTTCAATTGAAGGTAGTAAAACAGGATTAATCCTTCTAAGTTTCTGTTTAAAAGGTTTCTGATCTGGTTTCAAAGGTATAGTATGTTGAATGATTGATGTATCATATGATTTAAGATCTTCATAACTCCAGGCAAAAACATCCTGGAATTCTTTTAAGAGTTCAACATATTTAACCTTTTGATATTGTGGTAGAGATTTGGATAACTTAACCATTTTGGGATTTTATGGGGTTCCTAAGTTGCATTCTTCAATATCAGCCTTAACAGGTTCCATTTTGAGTTTAAATGGAATGTCATTTGAGTCAAAAAGATCTTCCAGAGGAGTTAATCCTTTGGGTAAATGATTATCTTTCAGATTAATGATTTCAGTTTCATCTTCTATGATCTCATCGAGTTCCATTTGTTTCAGATCTTGCATTTCTTTTTCAGTGAATTTAGTTGGGTGAAGCATATTAATTGCAGTCTCTTCAGCAATATTTATTTCTTGTTCATCTACTTAATCATATTCATCGATAATTATATCTTCATCTATATTACTGTTAGAAAACTCATTTTCTAGTGTCAAAAAACTATTGATCTGATTGTTATTTACAAATACTTGCCAATTCATTAGATTGTCCGGTATTGCAGGTCTATGTCTAATCTCAGCTGAAAACTGATGATTAGGTCCAAAAGGAAATTTACATGTGCTAGCGAACATTGCAAGACTGTGAGCATGCAAATTTTGTTTCCTGGGAATCTTGGCAAGTTGGGCTTGTAAAAAAGTGTTGAGAATTTCCACAACTGTTTCTCTGTATTGTTTCAATCTGGGATCTTTGGTTGAACATTCACCATTAATCTGTTGGATAATTAATTCAGAGTCTCCTATGATTGATACCCTAATTGCTCCTAACTTTTTGACATGTTTAAGCCCTAGTAAAAGGGCTTCGTACTCAGCCATGTTGTTAGTGCATTTAAAATTCAATCTATAAGAATGACCTTCAGCATGATCATTTTCAACATTATGTAACCAAATTCCAGCCCCTGCTCCTAACTTGTTTACTGAGCCATCAAATTCTAAATGCCACAGAATTTCATGTTCATAATCTTCATCAACTGTTTTAACATGTTTCTTAACAGGAGCTAGTTTTTTAGTTCTTTCTGGTATCTCTTGATTTTCTGGTGTTTCTTTGTCTTCGGAAATTTCTTCGATCTGAACAGTGGATTTATTTGTAGTTTCCGTTTCAGGTGCTTCTAGCTCGGTAGGAAGGTCCATTTCAGCATTATAAAGGATGAAAGAATCCATATCAGAATGTACTGAATAGACAGGGAAGTTTTCAGGCTTCTCATGGCTACTCACCAAGTACTTCATCAAGGTTTCTCTATATAATCTTTTAGGTTGACCAAATACTAAAATAGTGGCATATGACATGTCTAGTTGAATAGATCCTCCAAGTTTAGCACCCCAGGATCTGGACAACAACATACCATATTTAGGAGGAATATCAGCCACTACTATATCCATCAAAATAGACTTCGCAGGATATTGCACCAAAGTAACACACAAATCTTTAATCAAACCTAAACATCTTACCTGACTAGAGTCAAAAGAAAACAAATCTTTATACGGTCTGGTAATGTCCAAATTTAATCTTTCCATCACAGCTTTTGGCATCAAATTGTGGGATTCTCCAGAATCAAGCATAGCATTGTGGAGTATTTTGTCATGAACGTTCAGGCTCACATAAAATGGAGGAGTTCCTCCACTTTCTGGTTTGCCATTTACCTCGGGGCCAAAAAAGTAGTTTGGGTTGATCATCAAGAATATTCACTGAATCATCCATTCCAGTAATGTTAATGTTTAGGGATTTTCTGATTTGACTTCTATAGACATCATGTTTAGCCAATTCTGATAGAGGAATAGATATCTTTAGTTTGCCTATTTCAGCCTCTAGATTGAAAGGTTTTTCTGTTTGAGCTCTAGTGTTCTGGACAGTTGGGTTTTCTCTATTTTTTGGGTCTTCAACATTTTTCTCTTTTTCATGAGTGGAATTATGATTTGAAGGTGTTTCTGAACTAACTTATATTGTTTCTTCTACGTTTCCTACAGGAGGAAAAGTATTAGATTGTTGTTTATTGTTTGGTTGGTTGTCAGACACATCTTCAATTATTGGATTTGAGGGGTTAGGAGTTGTCCTAGACAGAATTTGTACATGGGGAATGTTTTGTACATGAGGGATGTTAACTTTACCTTTGACATTTTGTTTTACAGCTTTCTGTTTGCTATTCTCTGGCACATCAATCCGTCTGCTTCTCAAATTATATTTTTTATGAACCTCATAAATTGTTGTGTCATAGCCTTATTTAAAATCAAAAGTCTCTCCTGAATGAGTTTGAAATGTTTCAAGGATGTGATTATCTTGATCATATTGAGATAGGAAAACTTCTGGCTCATTTTTGTCCTCAGTTACGTTATTTATTTCAACATCCTCAGTAGGTTCTTCAGAAGTTGAACCTTCAACAAAATTTTCTTGGAAAGGTGGCCTGATATTTTGATCAGGGACATTCTTCCCAATATTTTGGTTTTGATTTCTTCTAAAGTTTGGGTTTCTCACAACATTTTGATTATCACCAGAAGACTTTCTTTCGATTGTCTCCACTCTATCTCCTAATCTTTCCATACCTTTGATGATTGCATCCAGCTTTCTTTCAAAAGCTGAAGGTTCTTCAGTCATAGGCATTCTTCTTTCGGCCCTAGCTCTAGCTCGTTTTTCTATGAGATTTGCTTCCACACTAACCACTATGCTTTGCATCTCTTCTAGGGTTTGGGGGGGCCTTTCCCTAAGATAATATGCTATGTCCGAGTCAAAACCATCAGGAAATTTAACCAATACTGAGTCCGGAGGTGGTCTAAGGTTTTGAGGAACAGCGTTATAGGCTTCATTAAATCTGATGATGTAATCTTGTACTGTTTCATTAGGTCCTCTTTTCAATTTTCCAAAGTCAGATAGGATCTGAAGAGGGTCTTTCTTCTTCTCCCATCTATTTAAAAGTGACCTATAAAAAGCTGGTAAATTAGCAATACTGTTTGGAGCAAGGGCCCTAAACCATGTCTTGACTTCTCCAGTAATATTTTGAACAAAAATTCTCATTCGAACATCATCAGTGTCAATTTCATAGAACTCAAAGTAATCAGTCATTCTTTTGGTATGTTGTTGAGCTGTGTAAGTCCCTGATCCATCAAAAGGTGTGATCTTACTCTGATAATCTTGAGGCAAGGCAGCAGGGTTGGCTGGCAAATGTAACGGAGCATATCTATTGGCCATTGGAAGGTGTAATGGAATAACAGGTGGTGGTGGTCTGGGTGGAGGAGTAGAAGGGGTGACTGGGGTTTGAAAAGTTTGAGGAAAGGTAGCTAAGCTTGGGGAAGCTTCAGTAATTACAGAAATGTTTGAACTTTCTTCAAAGGTTTGTTCAGATTGAACGGAGTCTTGTAAATATCTGTCAAGATGATAAGAAACAAATCTCAATTGCAAATCTTCATGAAACAGTGGGTCTGGAACAAGCTTAGACAATTCAGATTCAGAAAAATTCACGAACAGAGAAGTTTCAAATCGCTCGTCAAAGGGGATTTCGTCAAAATATATAATCTTCACAGGACAGGACTGTGATCTAGAAAGAGGTCTGGAACTTCCAGAACTCTCTTGACTTCCTCTTTCATAACTTTCTTGACTTCCTTGTCTTCTAAGAATCCTAGGAATCAGATTTGGATTTTCAAATATCGGTGGTGGATTAGGGTCAGGATTTGACCTGGTATGACGAATCCTTTCTGAAGCCAGTTTTCCTAGACTTTATCTTTTTGGATTTTTGGTTTTAATTGAAATGAAAGTACAACTTCTACAAATTCTTCAAGAAATAATGATTTATGATTAAAATTTTCTCAAATATTTATTGAACTAGAGAGTCTGATTAAACATTTGAAACTAAGGTTCAGAGTATAAGCTAAATCAGAGATAGACTGAAGCGGCTTTTATTTACTTTTGCAATTACAGAGCAAAAGCAATTTCAAAGGCTACCTGGCTGATCTTCAGACTCTGTCTATAGCTTATAAGTGAACAATATTAACAATAAAAATGATTCAGGCTCCCCAGTATGGTCGCCACTATGTTATCACTCAGGTTTTCCTTGAAGTTGTGGAAAAGGAAAGTATACTCGAGGTAACCACAAACCAACCTTCAGATGCAGAATCTAGCCAATCTGCATCCAGAGAGGGCTCTCTCTTTATAATTTATCTTTGTTCTTAGAAAGTTTTAGGCTAGTTATAGATCCAAGAGTTTGTTTGAAAATGGTGGAATTCGCCAACTAGGGGCAAGGTTGAATATTTTCAGGCCATTGGGCTATGGAGTCAAAGGATGGCTTTACTGGATTTCTATTCTACACACAAGATGGCTTTGCAGGGCAAGATAGCCAAACAGAGAACAATCCTTAAAATTTAAAGTGGATGAAATGGGTTTGAAGGGATGAAAGGCAGTTAAGAATCTTTCACCATGTTCAAAATAAAGAAATGAGATGATTACAAATAAAGAGCAGTGAAGAATTCTTTACTATAGTAACCAAAATGTTTAAATTAGCGAAGCAAGAGAAATTAAGAATTCGTTGCTTATAACTAATTTAGAGGAAAACATTTAGAATAATCACAACTGAACTCAGAGTACAATTAAGTAAATTCTGAGTTATTCTTTTATGTCAAGTATTCAGAAATGGACACAATGATATTATAAACAGATATAAAACTTAAGACATAGGATAGAAAGACTTATTGAACTGCAGTCCGACACATGAATCCCACAAAAAGTCCTGAGCTTCAAATTGTCATTCAGTAAGCCACAAATAAATTTCTCCAAAACACTTTTTATTCCAAAAACATCAATGTCACAACGAAGTAGTAGAATCCACCCTCAATACTTTCTTTGAGGGTTTATTTATACAAAAAATGATTGAAAATATCTCAAACTATCCTAGCAAATAATCTAGGGTGACTAATGAATAAGTTACAAATAAAAGGAGACAAATGGTCTCGTAGATAGGACAAAAAGTAATTGCTGGTGTGCTGTTTCCTCCTTTTGTGGATGTGCTGGAGGCAGGTCCTACAATAGGGCTCGATGCTGTCCTTTTGAGTAATTCTTTTTTACTGCCTTGCTTGTCTGATACTCTTCGTTTCTACTGATACTCTTCTCACTGCAGAACTGATACTCTTTAATCTTTGCTCCTCTATTTATCCTTTACATAATAGTAAAAGGCAAAAATTCTCTACCTGAAGATAAATTTCACAAAATTTCCAATAGGTCTTCCCACAATTTGTCTTCTGTTATTATGGTTCTTTTGAGCTTTCTCAATGTTTCATCGGCCTCTGTGTATCTGAAGAAATTGGGCCGATGTGGGAACAAATACCTTATTTCATGCTCAAGATGAAACAAATTCTTTAACCTGTCGTAGAGATTCCTCCCTGTAGGCAATGTTGATTCTGATGAGCTGGTAGAGGAACATGTGACGTTGTGAGCATGTATATTTAATTTGTTGACATAAGTTTCCAATTCCATTATTTTGTCTTCTGAAAGCATCGGATTGGGCAACCCGCTGGCTAATAAAACATTAAACCTTTCTTTAAATGCACTGACCTCTTGCTGGATATCTGAGCATTTTCTTTATAGATTTTGCATAAAAGTTCTCTTGGTAAAAACCCTTTTTATTTCTAAAATAGTACCTGTCCTGTCCTCAATTCCAAGCTTTGCAAGCTGCTGCTTGGTCTGGGTGTTCAAAAACTGTATAAGTTGATTTGCTTGCTCAGGTCTGTCCCTTAATTCTTCTCTTGTTTTGTCAATTTCTTCCTGAGCTACTTTGACCAAGTCATTTTGTTCAAAGATTATTTGAACAAAGGACCAAATAATCTTTATTGAATCAATAATATTATTCCAAAGAATTTCATTTATTTCTCTTAAAGGCTTTTCTAATGAGAGATCTTTTTCTAAATCCTTAACCAATTTTTCCAGCCTCTTAATTTCCCTTGTATTATCAGCAACAGTGTTTTTTGACATATCATATTTTTGTTCCAAATTTGTGAACTGCAATTTTGTAGACTGAAGTTCTGTGACTCTGAGTTTTAAGATTTCCATTTGTTTTACTAATTCATCAGAACTTAAGCTAGAAGTGTTCACCTGTAATGGATCTGTTTGTTGATCTCAGCCCATTTCAGATGTGTACCGTTGTAGAATATATCATTTCCCCAGTTTGTTTATGTAATTCTATTTGGTCTAATGGATGAATGTCTTTTGTTAGGACCTCAAAATTGGTCCTAATGTAATCAGATGTTGTCTTGGGATTTGGCACTTTGGATTTAAAATGGCTCATCATCATTTTTCCTTGTTGAATGTCAAAATCTGACATTAATCTTTCTTGATTGTGTGGATCCATTCTAAGATACTGATCATATACCTGCATCCTCAATGGGTCATTCTTGGCTTTTATATTAATGAAAGTCTTCTTTATATCACCTACATCTGTCTTTGGCTGTTTAAAGGAAGATACTTCAGTGCTCAACTGTTTTTGTAATTCCTTTCCTTTATGACCTGTGAGTGTTTCACTAACTGAACCAGTGAGTTGAATATCCTCTCTTTCATCATCAAACATTTCATCTATAGATTCCACTTCTAGAAGTGGATTCAGTTTCTGCTTCTTAGCCTGGTGTTGTTGTGAAGATTCTTTGGGAGGAGTGGGATCTGCAACCTATCTTTTCTTGCCTATTTCTATATTAGATGGAGTCTGCAATTCTGAAACTTTAGGATGATTAACTTGAACAGGGGAAACCTGTGTTTGATCTGGTGCCTTGGAGGTTTGAGGCTTTTCTGTCATAATGAAAGTTTCAATGACTTGTACATCAGGTTCTTTTCCTTTGCCTTTAGACTCAACTGCAATTAATGGGATTTTTTCCTGTAATCCTTGTTGAAGATTTCCTGCTGAAGAAGTGCCAATATGAGGTACCTGCACTTGCCCAAAAGGTTCTAGGTCAAACTTTTTCTCAAGATCTTTCATAATTTTGTTCATATTGTCTTCTTCATTATCTTGCTCAACTAGTGTTCCTTCCATCCACTCATCTTGATTAGCATATTGTTCTATTTCTGGAATTCTATGGTGAAAGTAGGGTGCTGATTTGTTCTTCATTCTTTTATCATAGATAAAACTGAATGGATCATAGGGAATCCAACGGAAACTCCTTTGTAACTTGAAATGGTTTTGCAATATATTTTCTGCTTCATGTTCAGCATCCCTAGAATTGCATATAAAGGGACCTAACTGACTTCTGATTCCGAGTTGTGCTTTCTTTTTAGCATTACAAAAATGAAAAACATCAGAATTATTCATTTTCCTGAAATATTTTAAGGCAAAAAGTCTCATGGGCACATATTTGGGCAGCTTGAATGGACAAAGTTCACATCCATATATTCTGATCTCTGAATAATTTTGGTATAAATACCAGTCCCCAACTTTGTATGTCCTTGAAAGCTGCAAAGTTTTCTTAATCTCATTGCTTAGCCTTGGAGGAGCAACTCCTGTCAACAAGGTAGTTGCAGGATGAATGAAAAGATCAATGAACTCAGCATAAGAATAGGGAGAATTATAGGAACTGTGAGTTATGGCAGGCCAAAATATAACAGATCTAGGGTTTCCCTTGGCATCAAGCTTTTGAACATGAAAAGGGAACTTCTCTGATTGATAATAGATGGTGAGATGGTAAATGACTGAGGAATATTTAAACACTTTCTCATTATCTAGCCTCATGAACTGGTCATGGATTTTATTGGCAATAAAAGATGCAAAGTCATATTTTACAGCAGAAGGCTGTCCAGGAGTGAAGATGGATAATAATACTAGGGTTAATTCATCAACATACTCACTAGTATTAAAACCCAGTACAAAGGATATCATATTCAGGATGAGCTTGCCTAAATTAGTAAAATAAACAAAACCATAGGGAGGAGGGCCCTTAGGTTGATGTTCAAGTAACATAAAGGTCTGGCAAATGCATTTCAATTTTTCTTGGGACAATTGAGTAGACTTTTCAAGTAATTCTTCCATGGACAAGGGAGTAAGGTTTTGATCAGGTTCAAAATGGAGCATTGTATTGATAGCTTGAGGAGTAATGGGGAACATGACACTCTGGTCAGGGGACATCACTACTCTTTGAGTTGGATCATAATTGGAATGACAGTAGTGGATAATTTCTGGGAATATACGGACTGAGGGGATGAGATATCTTAGGAAATTGGATTCCCATAACCCAATGACATCCAAACCTTTCGAATAATCATATCTGCAGCGACAATAACTTCGAAGGGGTCTTTCATCGAACACTAAGTCTTTAATCTGAAAGTCTTTATCCACTAATGGCAAGTATTCCAATTCTCCGTGAGGGGCGTTCAATGGGGCTACACTCAGGGCTACCGGGACTTCCATTTTGGTTCTTGTGTATTCAAAGTGGAAATTTCGGGGGTTTTCCACAGAACGGGCGCAATTTCAGTTTTGGAAGTTTTTATTTTAGTTGCAGGAACTAAAACAGACCAATATTAACCTTTCTTCAGACTATGGCATGAATTTTAACACTGGAATACAGATTTTTCAAAGAGTTCCAGCAAGAAATGGGATAAATACCTGTTTTATGGAAAATGTCGAGATTTACAGGTACTGGTCAATGGCGAATGAATGCTCGGGCACTGGTATAGCAATGGAGTTCAGCAATCTTGGTCGACAGTAGTTTAATCAGTGGAATTTTCAAATTCACCGTGGAGAACGCAGTCACTATCACCAGAAAGAATAATGGAAAATACGCGGGGTTTTGTTTTATTTACAAAGTCAACGGGCTTTTTTATTATTTTCGGGAGTGACGTCATGATGGTACGGGAGGACACGTCGTCGAGGTCCGGCGGTAAGCGGTAATTTCCGCACCGCTTTCGGGAGCAGGCGGTTTTCCGCGGGGAGGCAGCGAATCCGTTTAATGGTCGACACGTAGCGGGTGCACTGTTTCGAAACCATTTGGATTTCGTACGTTAATCCTCGGGCGGGAGACAGTCAGCAGAATCATCGTGGACCGTAGATCTTCGGCGGAGTGATCCAACGGCAGACTCAGCGGGGAGATGGTGGGGAAGTTAATGTGCGGGCCCGACGGGTCTTTAAAATGATTAACATTTAATTAACTATTCCGGGAGGCATTTGATTGGCGGAAAGGTTGGTTATTAATTAATCCGGGTGATTAATTAATCCCAATGATTTATGAGGAGTTGGGTTACGAAGGCTCGAGGTTTTTCGAAGGTTTGGTTTAAATTAAAACTTCGGGTTTTATTTCATTTTTTCGTTTAAAACATACAACGTATGTTTAAAACCTTTTCAATATGGTTATTATATGGTAATAAATCAATGTAATTTATTATCCATAGGGGCAGGGATAGATTATAAAGATATATTTCTAACCAAAGGGAATTGTAATGAGGGTTTTTATCTCAAATATATGGAATTAAATATTTTGACTAGAAATCTATAATAAGAGGGTTTTGGGGATATTATATAGGAGGAGTTATACATATAGGGAAAGGTGATTTGTATAAGGAGTTAATATGTAAATCAGATGTTAATATTACAAAGGGACAAGGGAAACTCAAAATACTTTACACAACTAGGAAAGTGGAGATTTCTGAAGTAAATTGTATCATTTCAATTTCAACACTTAAACATAGAATAGTAAGTAATTTTGAGTGATTATTATGGAAATTTGCATGATTTTCCCAAGTAAAATAGAATTTTACTTAGGAAAAGATTAAAAGGGAATGTTTATAATGATAAATAACTTCAAATACTTAGGTCTTTTTGATCATTAGGCCGAGGGTCCGGTCCCTCCAAAAGTCAAGGAAATGCCTTGAGCCCCTTTAATCTTCAAATACCTTAGCACTTTGGGGAAATCAGTAAAACTCTTAGGGAGAAAATGATGTGGGAAGTTAATGATTTTGACTTTGCTTTCTGTGAATTTTTCAATGTATATTCTGCTTCAATACTTGTGATGAAAGTTAAAGATCAAACACATTTAGCACCATCATTCATCATATGAAACTTGTCAACACCATCTACCTACCCTATCTACTTTACACTACCATTTTCTCTTCTTTATTAGGGTGCACTTAGACTGGCAAACCCTTATCAATCTTCTTTTCTTTTACATGACAAATCTATCTAATTCTACCCTTATTACATCCAAGGGCTCAGATTAAACTGTTGAGCTCCTTTTATTAACTCTACCTATCTACTGATCTGTCAAGATTAAACTGTTTGGTCAGATATTTATTCTCTATTCTACAACATGAAATTGAAACATGAATGAGTCAAGTTTAAACAGTTTGACTCTTCATAAATTGTAGCAAAAGTTTGACAAGCTGCACACAATTGCTTTATTACAGGACATGAAATAGTAGTGGCACTTGGATTCGCACACTTTCCTTGGTCTAATTTTGTTTGGGGTTCATTTCATTCACTTTTTTGACCAATTTATTTTTCTTACCCTTTGATTTTTCTTTTAGGGTATACCCTCTTTACATTTTTTTTTAATTTTTTGATTTTTTTAATTTTTTGATTTTTCAAGAATATGGAACACCTTTGCACAAGAAAAAGGTTTGAACATATTGCATAGTTTAATAAGACAATCATGAAAAATGACACCTATTGGTATAGGAGTCTAACACTCCTCATAGAGTAGATTCCCTCCCTAAAGATTTTGTAACCCTGCAAGACATTGAGTTTGATTTACCTTTGAACAAAGCCTATGTAGAACAAAATCAGCTAATTGGGCAAACCAAATAGTAGTAGATCAAGCTACATTAAGAATAAATTCATCTAAAGCTCAATCTGGTCTTGCTTATATAGACACTCAAATCCTCCAAGGATTTGGCAAATTGCAAGGTTTAGTCTCTGGATTAGACCTTTCTATTCATGAAGCTTATGTCCAGCAATCTGTAGAAATTTTTAGAATCTTGGCTTCTGTGATCCATCGTAAAATTTTAGAAGATCTCGTTCCTTCGCCCTAGATGAGCATGCGGAAAATACTAACCATCATATATGGATCGAAGAGGCTAAGGTCATAGCTAGGATTGACCATTTCCATCATTGTAAGTTAAGAGAGGCCTTTGAAATTGAAAAAATGCCTATTAATCTCAATAGAGACGACGACTAGAATATCAACACGTGGTTGATTCCTGCCCTATATTCCTAATGGTCTTGATTTTTCCGCCTTTTATTATTATTATTATTATTAAAAATAAGAAATATAAATAATAAATGAATAAATATAATAATATAAAATATGTAATAAATAATTAAATAATAATAATAATAATAATAATAATAATAATAATATATTTATAAAATAAAATAAATGAATGAATGAATTAAATTAAATTAAATAAGAATATATATATATATTAACACTATTATTAAATAATTAATTAATTAAATAAATAAAACTAGCCGTTATTAATCAATTTTAATTTTCAAAGTCAAACTAGTCGTTATCCTAACGACATCTCTACATCTATTTATACTCAATGTTCAAATTTGATCTCTCACCTAGTCGTGATGATGAACCACACTGGTTGGTTCGAAACGTGTTGACAATGTTCATTTGAATGTGATTATTACCGAAAGAATTCTAAAAATCTGTAGAACTTTCTGCTTTGAATTCTTATGCTAAATCACTCACCTCATCACAATATGTGCATCCTTGATCAACAAGTCCTACCCCTTCTATAGTATCCACAACTACTCTCGTACTTTCCCATAAATCAGTAAGCTCTACTCCTTCTATAGTTTCCCAAACCACTCCAGTACTATATCACCAAGCAACTCAAACTCCTTTTTTTCCCCAATCCTCAACTTCAGTCCAACCTTCATCTCCACAAAAACCCCAAGTTTCAACTCAACCTTTACCTTCCATTCAATCTCCACCTTTCACCCAACAACCACATCATATTTTTCATCCCCATATCCCCATAATGTCAACTAGATATGCTCCCATTTCCCTTCAAGCTCCTTTGGAAAACATGCTACAGGATTATCAAACAAGAATTCCACAGTTTGAAGGAACGAGACCTATCACTAGCCAACAACATGTTGATAGGATGAATGACAGTTTCGATCTTCAGGAGGTAGATGAGGAGAGTGTAAAACTTAGGTTGTTTGCACAAATTCTCACCAAATAGGTGAGGAAATTGTTTAAAGCATTACCTGCTGCTAGTATTCATGATTTTCCTGAATTTCATCAAACATTCCTTACTAGGTGGGAGATTAAGAAAAGCCCTCTTCAGATTTTATCTGAATATGAAAGCATTAGGAGAGGACTAGCAGAGAATGTACAAGACTATTTCACTAGATTCAAAAATGTGTATAACGCAATTCCTGCTAATATTAAACCTCCACAATGATTAGCCCTAATCAAATTTCCAGATGGTTTTGAAGCAGACACGACTTACCAGCTTAGGGAAAGAAATTCATCCACATTGGAAGAAATGAAAAGGGATGCAGTAAGTGTAGAAGCAAATCTGTTAGCCAAGAGAGCTAGACTTAGGAATGAGAGAAGAGTAACCATAAAAGAGGAACCATCTACTTCTTCTGTTATTGCTAAAATTGATTCCTTAGTCAGAACAATAGAAAGAATGATGAAGAGGATTAATTTGAATGAGAGAGCCGCACCTAAGGAAAAATCAACCTACACCTCAAAATCGAAATCAGAACTTTAGAAGAAATCCTCCCCATATCAAACAAAGAGAGCAGAGGGGTCCTGATCAACAAATTAGACCTCCTTTTCAGGAGAATTATGCTGAGGAAGATGGAGAAGTAGTAGAATAAGTAGAAGACAATCAGATCAATTTAATGGGTATCAATGATGATGAAACTGTGTTTCTTACTCAGGAAGAACAAGAGTTGTTTCAATTATCCCAAACTGAACTTGATTCTGAGGAATCATATGACTATAAGAAGGGATTTGAAAATGCTATCATGGAAGTCCATAAACGGTACAATCTTAGGAGTAAGAAAACATTAGATACTCCCAACCAAAAGACTAATGAAAGCCCTATCAAGAAAAATTCTGACACCACTTCGAAGAAAACTCAAGAAAATGTTGCTAATAAAAATCTTGATAGTTCTAGCAAAAAGGCAGTTGACATTCCTGCTAAAAAGATTGTTGAGAGTTCTTCCAATACTACTCAAACAGACATTCCTACTACCAGTCACCAAAAAGAACATGTCTCAAAAGATATTGCTGATAAATCAGACTTTTTGAACTTAAATAAACTTCAAACATCATTCAATATTGAAAATGAACTAGCAAAGCTGAAAATTCGTATCCCTTTGACTGAGTTAATGAATAAAATACTGTACAAAACTCAAGTTATGAAAGATTTGAACATAGGAGAAAATAATGATACTGTCTATTTTAATGATGATCTACCTGAATTATTATTTGGTCTAGAAGTAGATGGTAAACCTTAAGAAGGATGATTTCCTCCATTTTATGTCAATCTTAATGTTCATGATAAATTCTCCACAATGCTATGCTAGATTCAAGTTCCTCACACAATTTGATGCCAAAAGCAGTTATGGAGAGACTTGGTCTTGATATTACTAGGCCTTACAAAGACTTGTATTCATTTGATTCAAGAAAAGTAAGATGTTTGGGTATCATGAAGGATCTATGTGTCACTTTGGCCCAAATCCCAACTAAGAGTCTAGTAATGGACATAGTAGTGGCTGATATTCCCCCAAAGTATGGTATGCTATTGTCACGCTCTTGGGGAAAAAAACTACAAGGTACCCTGCAAATGGATATGACTTATGCTACCATCCCAGTGTTTGGTGAAAACGGAAGATTGTATAGGGAAACCTTAATGAAATACATGGTGAGTAGTCAGGAGAAGCCACATAACTACCCGCTTTACTCTGTTCACTCTAATTTAGACTCCTTCATTTTTTATAATAATGGAGATATCGATGATCATGTAGCTAATGCTGAAAATTATATCTTGAAACACATGAAAATCAAACACAGATTGTACAACGAAACAAAAAAAATTGAACCCTTTTGGAATATGAGCTTTGATGGTTCTTGTAGTAAAGCAGGGTCAGGAGCAGGTGTGTGGGTCTCAAATTCAGGAAATAACCACGCAGAAGGTCACTCATATAAAATGAATTTTCAATGTACCAACAACATAGCAGGATATGAAGCACTTATTTTAGGCTTTCAATTATTGAATAAATTAGGTGCTAAAATAAATTCTGTTCATGGAGACTTTGAATTGATCATCAAACAGATTAAAGGAGAATATGCTGCAAAAAATCCTGGATTGAGAGCATACATAAATGTTGTGATTGATTTCTTACAAAATTTTGTAGAATATGATCTTGATGTTATACCTAGAAATCAGAATGTCCTTGCTAATGGTCTGGCTTTTTCAGCCAGCACATGCAAAATGCCTCATCCCAATAAACAATTTACAATGGAGGTTAAACATCGTCCAACTGTACCACACAACATGAGGTATTGGCAGGTATTTGGAAATGATAAACAAACAGAAAACTTCTTGCAGTCCAAAGATAAGTATGAGGAAAATAACATTGATTTAGATGGTCAAGTAGAAAATCATATGGCTGTGTATAATAATGTAGATGATCATTTTGGTGAATTAGATGTAAATAGTTCTGAAGAGGAAGTTGTACATAAAGTAGAATTGCATGAAATTGATGCAAAAAAGGAATAATTTGAAGTACTTTAGCTTAAAGATAATATTTTCCGAGAGGTCTTGTTCCATTAGAATATATTTGTTATTTTAATGATGTAGCAAAAAAGCCAAAAATATAGCCCACAGGGGCAGATGTAGAAGAATGTATTATATGTAGTGAACAGAATCCTAAAATGATAAAACTTTCAAAAATAACTGCCTACTGTCATAAAACAATAATACATAGCTTTATTCAAAGAGTTTGTTGATGTCTTTTCTTGGAGCTATGAGGATCTTAAAGTATATGATACTAGTATCAATATACAACACAAAATCCCAGTCAAGGAAGATTAGAAACCATTCAAACAAAAGCTCCATAGAATAAATCCTGTTATGATGCCTTTGGTTAAGAAAGAGGTCAAAAATATGTACGGTGCTAAAATTATTGTCCCTCTCAGATACTCTAAATGGGTATCTAATATAGCACCTACTAGGAAGAAAACTGGAGAAATCTGATTATGTATTGATTTTAGAAATCTTAACAAGGTCTCTCTATTACACAACATTTTGTCACTGTCCCTACAATCCCCATCCCACACATTGGAGGACCATTTCTATGACTTATATGAAGTGTCATGCCTTGCAAAAAGTGTCATTGCATCCCTTTCCATGAGGATAACATTTCCTCTGTTGACTTTTCCTGGAACAGACCATCAAAAACACATGATTTTGGGTTGGCGTTGGTAGGCAGTTATGGCCTCGCACCCATAAAGGAAATTAACATTAAGCCCCACGCCCATTGGCACTCTGTCTCAGTGAGCTGCCCACACCGAGCTATTTTTGGAAAGTTTTTTAAATATAGAAGCGAAGTTTCCATGCTAACTATTCTTCCAACATCTGCAAATAATCATAAGTTTAAATCTCATAACACATAACGAAAAAACATTAAAAATAAATAAAAATTCCAAAAACAAGTTTTTATCTGCATCGATCCACTGTGCACCAGGGGGAAGGGAATTATCTAGGTCTCCTCAGAAATCTATACCAGCATATGCATAGTCATCCACTATAATAAAATAATGACGTAACCAACTGAAAAATGTTGAAGGGAAATGTGTATGCTGGCCACCTCCGTGGTGAGGCATGATCTCACACCATCGGAGCAGCCTCGAGTCTCTCGGGGCTGGATCATCCACCTCAATCCGTTGGTATTGAAATAATGGCACACGCTCCGAGAAGAGTGTGACCAATATGGATCCATATCCAAACTACTTCATTTGTCCAGTTTTGAACTTTGTGAGTGAATTTTCATATTAACCAACAGTCCTCTGCACCAGTTGAACATGGTGGGAGCAAGGCACTCAATGACGTACTGAAACTGAAACTTAGTTTCCTCATGCAATGTCTGAGCCCCATCTACTCGGGCCATAGTGTGTAAGATAGTCCTCAGAGGAAAATTGGTGACAATTTTAATGTCTACCTTTCCTCTTGTGGTCTTCTTAGCACTAGGACAATGTCTTTCGATGAGCATACTCATGCTCTCACCCCCAATACGAGATCCAGAGAGTTGGATTCTCTCACCTCTCCTAACTAGTCTAGTAATTAAATATATTTATGATATGTCTATCTCAAGCTCTTGGTCCCCGATGATAAAAATTTGACGATCTACATCCCATAGTCTAATGAGATATTCCAATAGCTCGAGTTGAGATCTGAGTCCAAAAGTCTAAAAGAACTTAAGCAATCCGTAATTTCTCAAAGCATTGATACAATTTGGATCTTGGGAATCTTCCTCGTGGCCTCTCTCTTTCTATTCGATGGCCATATTCGTCGAAATCACTTGCAAAACATCCATAAACAACATTTTAGGAGTTTTCAATGTATCAAATCTAGAAAGAAACCCTTAAGAATGGTGATTTTTTGTTTCTAAACTTTTGATCTTCACTCAGTGTGACTGTAGGAATTAAATCTGAGTTGATAGCACGTTGGCCTAATGGGCTATGGGTGATTGATGTGGGTCCAATATGTCAAACCCACGCTGTCGATGTGGGTCCAATATGTCAAACCCACGCTGATCGCCTGCGATATAAAATTTGAAAATCTCCTCTTAAACCACAAAATTTCAAAATTAAATGGCTTGAAAATGACATAAAAATGATGAGAAGAGACAGAGCTCTTACCTACAGCTGACGAATCGCATATTGGTGTCCTGGATTTTCCGCACCGCTTCCCTGAAAATCGAAGGAAAATGGGGTAAAACTGAGTTCTCCAATTTACCCAAGATGAAATGGTAATTTTTTTTTTTTGCATATTTATAAGTTTTAAATGTATTTTTTCCGATGTTTTATTATTTTTCTCGATATCAATGATGTGTGGTTATCTTTGTGCAGTAATAGGATCTTTTTTTACGGTTAGGAGTTTTGTTTTACCTCTTTTTCAGACTCCTTCAAAATAAACAAAAAGGGAAACCCCCTAGAGTCATATTTAAGCTCTTTTATGAATTTCGAAACATGAAAAGTTCATCGAGTAATTTTCATTTCAAACTCGTTAAATTAAATGAATTGACGTTGTCTCAATATATGCTTACCCCTTTTTCACACTTAGATTGACTATTTACAAAAAAGGAATACCTTGATCAAACAAGGTCAAGCGGTTCTCTTAGATATTGTTTTCTAACTTTTCGGATTCGAGGGACAATTTATGAAAAGGGACCTAATGGAGTTTTATTTTTTTCTCTTTTTAAAACGCCCTAAACATGAAATAGACACCAATTTACTCTTCTGTCAGACTCGTAAAACTTAAACAGCGAAAGACTTATCACCATGACAAGACCGAGTTACTCCTTCCTAGGGCTCATTGAAATTACTAGGATGGATTCATTCTAAGAATGAACTTATATGCTAAGAATATGTTATCCTCTTCATGCTTGCTCTGAAAAATAAAGAGGTACTCGTTATCGATAATGGGCGGAAGTTGAAAGTGAAACTTCCCATGTGTTTTGAGGCAGCATGTCACTCTTGAACATGACACTTGTCTGCATTTTGTGTCGGGTTGGGGATATCCTTCATTTGTCACTTGCCTTCTTGGGTTTGGGAAATCCATTTTCCTCTCATTTGATCATCATATGTCATCAGCATGACCTTTGATCCCATTTTTGAGTTAATGTTGCCAAACTCTAGAGTCCTGTCACTGATATGTTCAAGAGAAGTCCTTGTTGTAAAATTCAAACATCCTCTTCTTATTTGACCCTCTCTGCAATAGTCCTAAATCACTCCTATCATCTTGAGAAATGATTTGTTTCATGTCAATGAATCATTATGGCCCTGCTTTGACAAATCACTTCATGTCGACTTCAAATCATTATCCAAGAAGATGGTTTAGAAACTCATTTTTAGTACCTTGGAGCTTGCATACCTTAATAGCAAGTTTTTTGTGTTCGACGACAGGTTCTGTTACACTAAAAAATGTCACCTTGACATTCTTCTAACTGTATGAGCTCATTAACACTCATACATACCTCCTCTGCAAGTCTTACAACCTTTACTCCTCATGTCAAGCCCTGAAACAAGAAGAAAAACCCTAAAAACCTCAAAAAGAATGGGTATGCAAGTAACATGAAGCCTACCTGCGTTCCTGGCCTGGGTACGCAAGTAATGCATGGCTTACCTGCATTCTAGAACGCAGTTTTCCTGAGGAATGCCTGCGTACCCCCTCCAAACTCAAAAAGGCGAGAAAGTAAAGTTAAAAAGTTGGTTTGAGGTCAATTTTAGAAGGTTCTAGATGAGAATTTTTGGGGATGAGTACGCTTTGATAAGGTGCATGTATCCCTCACCTTAAGGAACTAATCCCTTGATGTGAGGAGTCTATCCCTTTGAAGGAGGATTCTATCCCTTTAAAGATGGAATCCTAACCTCCTCATCTGCTCTATAAAAGGAGGCATTAGGTAGCCTCAAATGGTTAGATTTTGGAGATTGAGAATTGGAGTTCAAGCTTTAGAATATTTGAGGTTAAGTGTTGTTGGGATTCAAACTCAGTTAACTAAGACTTTTGTGAGGATAGATTACATACCTCTATTTGTCTTGGTTGGAGGAGTGCAGAGCTTATCAAAGTAGAGGAGACTCATGCTTCGGACCTTGGGAAGGCATGTGCAACATCAAGGCTAAGGTTGTAAGGTTTTCCTTCTTTTGAAATTAATACAAATATACTCATTTTTCTCAATAAGCTATCAGTTAATGGTTTATTTCATAGATTCCTTGATCACTTGATAAGCATGGTTTATGATGATGTCTATACAAGTGCTATTTAATATTTTTCTTGTTTGTGACTGCAGGTTTACGAGGATAACTCCTTCAAGTGCACGAGGGATAACAACGACTTCAAACAAGCACTAGACATACGGTAAGTCTTTTACACCTCTATAGAGCTTTTTGTAAATCATATATGCTTAGAGAAATATTAGTTTATTTGGATGTTTGTTTCTATATACTTTTAGTACTAGGGAGATCGGTCTTGTCCGCAAGACGGATTAATCCACACAACAAATTGGCGACTCCACTGGGGAAGAACTTGTTTTTTTTTGTTCTCTTTTATTTTGATTTGAGGAAAAGTTTTTCCTGGTTTTTTATTGATGGATATCTGCCTGGGTAGCTTAGGTTTTCTCTGTTTTTGAAAATTTTGAAATCTTTTAAGTTTTTCTTGAACTTTTCTGGGGACCGCACTTTGTTCTTTTGCACATTGCGGGCAATTTCGTACTTTCCTTAAGTAAACAGTGCGGGACCGCACCTGTTACTTTTGGGGACTGCAGACCTTGTTAAATTTTTTGAAAAACTTTAAATTTCTTTTTCCATTTTAGTTTAGATTTGATTTAGGATTCTTAGCATCTACCCAGATCTATATTTTTCTGTCAAAAATCTCTTGTTTCTGAATTTCTTTCAGAAATTTTTCATCTCATCAATCTCCATTAAGTTAATTGGGTGTTTTGAGTCTCTTTTTTAAGAAATTCTTAATTTGATTTCCTTTGGTCATTACTTGGAGGTTTGTCTCAGTCTCTTCACAATTTTACATTTTTTTGCTTTTGTTTTTGCAAAAAAAATTCCCCCTCATTCGCCGAGGGGGGCTAAATTGTGTATGAGTGTTAATCGCCTTTGAGTGTTTTTTGATATTTGGAACTCTCACCCGATTTTCTTGACTTGCACTTGATTGGTTCTTAGATTAAATTAGAATCATCTTGTGTTTGAGAATTCTCTTGCATAGATCACATTTGCATAATTAAAATTCTCATTTTCAGAATATGAATGAAAAATGTGCATAGATTACATTTGCATACTTTTTATGTGAATTGTGCATAGATTACAACTGCATAGTTTGCATTCTGAAAAATCAATTGTAGATTTAGATCAGTTTTCTTTTGTTTGAATTTAGATGTTTTTATGCTTTTTTTAAAAACACAAAAATAAAAAATTGTTTTGGGATTGATTTGCATTAGTTTTTCTTGATAAAATTAGTGCATTAGAGAATTTGTTATATTTTCTCTTAGTGATCAATTTTTGCATTGTCGGAAGTGAATGGAAACTCTCTCCTTACTTTAGTTAGGATTCATCAAATTTAAAAGATTACATTATCATATTCGTTTGCATTCAGTTTTGGGTCGGGTCATAACACCATTGGTTTCATATCCATTTACCCTTTTGAGTAATAACAGCCTAAATAACACAGCGCTTAATTAAAATTCATCTAGTAATTTTTACATTTTTAGGGCTCTTTCCACCAATCTAGCTCAGGATTAGTGCTTTGGAATAGGTTGTAGTTAACTTTCCAAAGGAACAAAAAAAAACAAGTAGATAAATCTTGCGATAGGAAATAAATCCAATTGTAATTGGTACAATCTAGGACGCTTCTCTTAAAGGATTTAATCACGAGATCATGTCCGAACCTTTGAAACAATCAATTTTGTTTCATTGGGAAAGATAGAAGATTCTGCGTGCATTACAAACGTTAAACCTCGGATTAACCATTTTCGAGGAGCCTGGGGTCACTTGTTGGTAAACCTCGGATTGACCATGTCGAGGAGCCTTCAAGGGGATTGAGCTTTGTTACTATGCTCTTGCGCGTGGAATCGTATTGTAGACTGTTCCCCCAGTTGTATTTGTTACTTTTGGTAACCTTAGTGTCCATAAGCTTAAGATTATTTCCTAAGGTGACGGTGAAGGAAAGATTTCACTGTACCTAGAGCAGACGTCGACTAGACTCACTTGGACTCTCTGGGGGGTTTTCTTCACTCGAGATGGTTTTGTGAAGAAACTTGTGCCAGTTTGTTTCATTAAGCAGGTTGTCGGGGTAACTGTTCCAATCGCCCTTTCTGTATTAAACTCTACGATGTTGGATTTCATCACCAACTAGTGTTTTTAGTACGGGAAGTTACTGTTTGTGTGTGGTTTGACTCCTAGATTTGATAGCGCATGTTACTTTTAGAGACCATAGGTGTGAATTGTGAATTGTTAATTTTAGTTTTAAATTGTTAATAAAATTCACTGAAGTTGAATATAATGGCAACTGTTCCAGAATTTACCAACCAAGGAACCCCTCTTAATGAGAATCCTAGTACTTTTCCTTGCTTTGGAAATGTTGGTCCTCCTTATATGGCTACTTTTTCATTACCTGGATTTACAATAGGTTTACCGATATGGTTATTTTCAGCTTCATTGGCCTCGAATACTCCAATTGTTCCACCTCAACCGGATGCTTCACCTCAACAGATTTCACCATCTCAACATCACCAACCTTTTGTTGACCCTTTACCTTCTTCGCCTAATATTTCTTCCTCCATTTCTTCCTCTTCGCTTGGTAAAAACCTTGACGCTAGTAACCAGGTGGCTAAGAAGAAGAAGAAGCAAGATAAGAAAGAAGTCAACCAACCAACCATGGTTGTAAGTGTTAGTTGTGTTGAGGAAACCTCCAACATGCATCTTAAACCCAAATACCCTTGCAAGCTTTGTAAGGGTGACCACTTCCTTATCAATTGTCCCGGTATTCCAAAGGTCTTGGAAGTATGGTCAGAAAAATCTCATCAACTTTCCATTGATCCATCAACCAGTGATAGTCAGGTTCCTGGGAAAAAGGGTAAAGTTAGGTTTCCTTGTAAGTTATGCAAAGGGAATCATCAAACTCACATTTTCCCTCACATGGATGAAGCCTCAAAATTATTGGAAAACCTTATTGTTCCACAGCAAGAATTTCCAACTAGTTACCGTAAACTTTCTCCCAACCTACCGTCAACTGACGGAGTGATTGATCTAATTTCAAGTACAGTCGATCCCACTCTTCCATTGGAGAGTGAAACTCATATCACTCAGGTTGATGATCCATTAGTTGATCAAGTGGTCAATTCGATTTCACATTCGGTCGATCCAATTCTCCCTGTAGAGAATGAACTTCATACCGCTCAGTTTCTTCTTGTTACATCAGATTCTTCTACGCTAGGGGGCATTTCACCTGTTTCTACAGAACCCCCTCCAAGTATTGAGGTCTTTTCCTTTGATTGGAATAGACTGACACAACCTCGTCTTCCTTCCTCCATCCCTTGCCAAATCATTGTGAAGTTTGGTGATAGGGACATACACCGCACACAGGTATACATACACCGCACACAGGTATATGAAGGTGCTTTTGTTAGTATTTTATCCTCAACTTCTTGGAAAGCTTTAGGTTCCCCTCAGCTTGTGCCTATTACGCAGAATCTGAAAGCTTTTAATTGAACCATTAGTGAAACTTTAGGGATCCTTCCTAAGTTTTCTATTACCTTGGAAGGTAAAATTGTCTTTATTAATCTTATGGTAGTTCGAGGTCCCTTGGATTTCAATCTACTCCTTGGGCGAGACTATGTTTATGCAATGAAAGTTGCCGTATCGACACTCTTTCACGTGATGTCTTTCCCTCACAATGGAAATATTGTGATTGTAGACTAGCTTTCGTTCCCTAGTCTTGATTTGACTACCAATAATTAGACATCCTTGAATGTTCCTCATACGCAAGTGGTATCTACCCCGCCACGGGTTAATTATGTGGAAACTAGTCCCATGTTTTCAGTTACCAATGTAAGCGAGCCTCTCACTGTTTTCTCGTCTTCCTTTGACTTAGATCTGATAATTGACATGGAAAACTCTATGGGATTATTTCAACGCGGTGTTTTTATCCCTTTTGAGTCCCTTGACATGTCTTCCTTTCATAGAACTATTCTTCCATCTGATGAAGACCTCTTGGAAGCCATGATCAAGATGTGTCCATTGACATGTGTTTCTTCCAGTTGGAAGCCATGATCAAGTTTCCGAGGATAGTTCCTTTTACTGTGTCAACCTCGTTAAAAAATGAATCAGTGAGTCCGAGGATAGTTCCTTTTACTGTGTCAACCTCATTAAAAAATGAATCAGTAGGTAGGTTATATAGGTAGATTAATATATTAGAAATAAGTAGTTTCTGAGGATAGTTCCTATTACTGATTCAACCTCGTTAAAAAATGAATCAAGTATGAGGACAGTTCTTTTCCTGTGTCAACCTCGTTAAAAAATGAATCAATTGGTCAGAGGATAGTTCCTATTACTAATTCAACCTCGTTAAAAAATGAATCAAGTATGAGGACAGTTCTTTTACTGTGTCAACCTCATTAAAAAAAGAATCAGTTAGTTAAGAGGAAAGTTCCTTTTACTGTGTCAACCTCGTTAAAAAATGAATCAATGGGCCATGAGGACAGTTCTTTTCCTGTGTCAACCTCATTAAAAAATGAATCAGTAGGTTATATAGGTAGATTGTAGAGAGTAGATATGAGGAAAGTTCCTTTTACTGTGTCAACCTCGTTAAAAAATGAAACACGTTGTCATGAGCATAATTCTTTTCCTGTGTCAAGCTCGTTAAAAAATGAAACAAATCCTCCCCTAATTGAGTCGAGTCTTTGAATAGATATTGTAAATGTTAAGTCATATATTTAGGTTAGTTATTTCAGTTTTTGCATAATCTTCTAACAATTTTAGGTCGGGTCTTTCATATGATCTCGTAAATAAACCTTCATTCCATCCAGCTATTAATTACCAGCAGTATACTTAGTTGAATGAAATGAAGCTGGGGGGGGCATGCGCTCTAGAAGTTACGCTTAGAGGGCATCAACCACAGTTTTCTCTCTTTTTCAAGCTTGTGTAAAAATGAAACCACTCTAAAGCATAGTTTTTGTCTGTTTCAAGCTTTTGTAAAAATGAAACCTATCTCAAGTTGATTTCGATTATTTTCAAGACTCATTAAACTCATGAAAATCCCGAGATTATTTTGCTATCTTTCATTCTCGTAAAACACATGAAAATGCCGAGTTCTTTGAGCTCTTTCACCACTGTGATGGTGAAGACCATTGCAATTTGTTTTATCACACTGAACTTAGTTAAAACAAAAATGAAAACACGGTACATTTTGCATCACTGCCCCAGACTCGTTAAAATTTCGAGCAAACCTCTTTGGTATTCCACTGTTGGACTCTTGAAAATCATAACTTAGATCTCTTGTACAGACTCTCTAAACATGAAAAGATTTCCAAGTACTTGATTATTCGAACTCGTTAAAGTAAATGATTGATCGTCCCTTCAGTATAAGTTTACCCCTTTTACGGACTGAAATGGAATATTTACAAAAAAGGTATACGTTGACTAATTACGGTCAATAGAGTTCTCTCCCGCATTATTTTATCCTTTTTGGGGCTCGAGAGACTAAATTTACGAAAAAGTACACCCATGGAGTTTTCTTAAGTTTTTCTTCTGACTCCCTAAAATTGAAAAACACCGAGTTTCTCCTTTACTGGACTCGTTAAAATTTAACAGTAAAGGACCTGTTCAATTTTAAACAGGAACGAACCACTCCTTCTTAGGGTTTGAATCTTAAACTAAGTTGGACTCATCCGAAGGATGAGCTTATAAACAAGAAAATGTTATCCTCCTCAAGCTTGTCAAAAATAAAGAGGTACTTGCCAGAAATGGTGGGGGAAAAGAGAGGGAAATGAACCTGTTTGTTACATTTTGATTATTCAGAAAATCGTTAACCACTCTTGAACACGACACTTTTTGTTCACCTGGGTTGGGAAATCCTTTGCCTAACAGTTAATTGAACCATATTGAAAGTCTTCAGCCGGTTTCTGGGTATTAGCTTTAGGTCAATTGTCACCAAACCATCTGTAGTGTCGTTATGTGTTCAAGAGGACAGTTCAAACAAACCATTCATTTGTGAAATATTTGTCTTCCATTTTGACCATCCCTGAGTCAATCCTTGCCAATATATTTCTTCAAAACTTGATATATGATTTCGTGTTGTGGGCTTGCCTACGACGGACCACTTTCTATCGACGACAGCTCATTATCTAGGAAGTTGATCCAGAAATCGTCAGTACCTTGAAATCTGCATGCCTCAATGGCAGGTTTCTCGCCTTCGACGATAAGTTGCATCATTGACCTTCGATCGAATGATTCCGTGACATGTTCGACTTTAGCTCATTCATTCACATTTCATGGATTGTACTAAGTACTTTGAGAGCCATTGACATTACTGGTGGTTACTCTCACACTTGTTAACAGTTTACATTATTGACTGGTAATCAAGTGGTTTCTACCATGTTCGACTTCGACACATTTATTCACATGGATAGAATCGTACTGGTTCGAGAAACGGAATTCGAGACCCTGGATCTAGTTTCTACCATCCAGGCTGCGAGGAGTTTTATTATTATACAGTAGACTATTCATTACAGATGGTTGTGCCCATGCTGTGTCTACACTATTGATGTAATATTAAAGTCATTTCTGTATCAGAACAAGTTTAGTTAGTTTTTTATCTAAGTATGGGAATGCCTACCTTAGCGATGATATGTTTACATATATATATTTTGCATTGAATGTTTTTATAGGTTCCGACTGGGGTGTCCACAGGATGATCCTTGAAATGATAAAGTGCTTCACTCTTCATATATGACAGACTTCATCTTCATCTATTTTAGACTTTTCACTTTAGGGGGAAATCTGTTACGCTAAAAATTGTCACCTTGACATTCTGCTAACTGTATGAGCTCATTAACACTCATACATACCTCCTCTGCAAGTCTTACAACCTTCACTCCTCATGTCAAGCCCTGAAACAAGAAGAAAAACCCTAAAAACCTCTAAAAGAATGGGTATGCAAGTAACATGAAGCCTACCTGCGTTCCTAGCTTGGGTACGCAGGTAATGCATGGCTTACCTATGTTCCAGAACGCAGTTTCCCTTAGGAATGCCTGCGTACCCCCTCCAAACTCAAAAAGGCGAGAAAGTAAAGTTAAAAAGTTGGTTTGAGGTCAATTTTAGAAGGTTATAGATGAGAATTTTTGGGGATGAGTACGCTTTGATAAGGTGCATGTATCCCTCACCTTAAGGAACTAATCCCTTGATGTGAGGAGTCTATCCCTTTGAAGGAGGATTCTATCCCTTCAAAGGTGGAATCCTAACCTCCTCATCTGCTCTATAAAAGGAGGCATTGGGTAGCCTCAAATGGTTAGATTTTGGAGATTGAGAATTGGAGTTCAAGCTTTAGAATATTTGAGGTTAAGTGTTGTTGGGATTCAAACTCAGTTAACTAAGACTTTTGTGAGGATAGATTACATACCTCTATTTGTCTTGGTTGGAGGAGTGCAGAGCTTATCAAAGTAGAGGAGACTCCTGCTTCGGACCCCGGGAATGCCTGTGCAACATCAAGGCTAAGGTTGTAAGGTTTTCCTTCTTTTGAAATTAATACAAATATACTCATTTTTCTCAATAAGCTGTCAGTTAATGGTTTATTTCATCGATTCCTTGATCACTACGATAAGCATGGTTTATGATGATGTCTATATAGGTGCTATTTAATATTTTTCTTGTTTGTGACTGCAGGTTTACGAGGATAACTCCTTCAAGTGCACGAGGGACAACAACGACTTCAAACAAGCACTGGACATACGGTAAGTCTTTTACACCTCTATAGAGCTTTTTGTAAATCATATATGCTTAGAGAAAGATTAGTTTATTTGGCTTTTTGTTGCTAGATACTTTTAGTACTAGGGAGATCGGTCTTGTCCGCAAGACGAATTAATCCACACAACAATTCACATCATTGGCCTTTGATCAAATGATCTTGCAAGTGTTCGACTTCAACTCATTCATTCACACTTGTAGATTGTGTTGTCGTACCTTGAGGGCCATCGTCATCATTGGTGGTTTCTCTTGTGCCTGTTAACAGTTTACATTATTGACCGGTAATCAGGTGGTTTATACCATGCTCGACATCAGTACATCTATTCACATGGTTAGATTCATATAATGAGTAGATCGAGATAGAGACAAAGACCCTGGATCACATTTTTTAATATCAAGGTTTCTTGGAGTTATTGAGTATTCATGATTGTACACATGATCATCTCTATATGGATGGCTGCGACCATACCATGGATCCATTTCCATGATCTATTTCAGACAGATAGCTGCGACCATGTCGTGGGTTCATGTGTTATTTGATGCCTATTCAGAGATATGTTATTAGGAATATTTATATCAAAGATGTCACATATTGTATTGTGCTTGATTTTGGAGGTCTCCTGGTGGTATTTTGAGTCCTTGCCTTGGTTCGTAAAGCATTTCACCCATCACTCCCTATTCTCCCTTCACGATTTAGGGGGCATCTGTTACACAGTAATTTGTCGCCCTGTTCACTTCCCGTCCCTGATCCTGAAGTGCCCTAAGATGAAAATTGTGTAGTATATCCACCATGGAGAATACATCAATATATCCCTTGAAGACCAACATAAATTTTCCTTGAAGGTTTTCTGAAGAATATTAGCTTAAAACCTAAATATTTGGGCCAACATCCTTTGTTAGTTGCCTGCCCGTGCTGATGGCATGTTGCCAAAATTTGACCTAGCATCGCCCACATGATTTTTTATAGGAAAAAGCGCATTGAACCTCTTCTGGAAGTGTTTCCTCAAATGGAGGAGAAGCTTCCAGAATGGCGAGTTGGATATGGTTCGATGTAGATATGCTCGAGCTCTCTCATTTGGAGCTCTTGATCTTATCATTAGGGAAATTTTCCTTGAGAAGTGGGCCTTCCTCCTTCTTTTATGGATCCCTAACTCCCTCTCCCTACCTATAAATTGAATCCCATCCTTCTAGTACTGGTTGGTCTTTCCTAATCATTAATCCTTTGCATCCCTATACTGTGATTATGCCTGAATTTCCACTTGGGAGAAAAATTGCTTGAAGAGCCTCGGTTTGGACTTGGACATCACCAAAGGGAGATCTCCAACATCAAGGCCACGGTTGTATGCTTCCTCTTTTTCATAATTAATAATACATCTAAACTTTCACTTTCCATATTTTTCTAGATATTTATGCAAGTAGCGTAATACTCCTTGATTTGTTAAGTAGTTTGTATTTAATGTACGCTACATATCTTGTCACATTTCTTGTTGTTCTCTCTTGATTTCTTATAGGTATTCGAATTCCAAAAGTAGCAAGGAGTGAGTCTGAAGGGTTGTAGAATCAAGGTCTTCACCAAAGGACTAGACGATAGCATCTGGAAGAGGTGGGTTCTTCTTCTTCTTCCATTTTGAATACAAACTAGGAAAGGGTTCATTATTTAGTCTCGTGCATTTCTAGACCCACTCTAGGGCTAGAGAGATCACCTCTGTCTGCAAAGGGGATTGTCTTCACAACACACTTCAACTATTTTCCTTCACTTGTAACAAAAGTTACAAAATGGATCCCAAAACTAAGAGAAAAAGTACACCAAAAACTTATCTTGACATTACTACACAGGGCTGGAAGTAATGACACGGGGATATAGGATGAAAAGGATGTTCCTTCTCTCAAAAAGTGCTTTAAAACTAACTAAGAAATCAATCAAAACAACAAAGCATACCCTAAAAAAAATATGACAAAGTCTCGAACCAACACAAAAGGATCCCTAAAATACCAACCAAAATTGCATAACACAGTTAGTTACCTCAAGGCTGAAGTTACTTGTGATGATTTTGAGATTCTAAAGAGTACTTGAGACATATATTAACCAATCTGAGACACAAGAACTCATCTTCAACTTCGCTCCTCCTCAAATAGGAAAATACACAATAAAAGAACAACAACCTAACCCTTCCTATGATCCTTCTTTAGATGTTCAGGGGTGGCCGAAATTTTTTTAGACCTTATTCTATACTAGACTATTCATTGAAGTATATCATTTTGAAGAGAGTAATATTCCTCTTTTTATATATCTAAGAGGGGTTCAAAGGAGGGGCTCCATAAGCTAGTCATTGAAATTTTAGTAGGGGTATCATGAGGGCCTTAGATATTAAAATTTAAGTAATACATGCCTCATGTTCTAAGTTAAGAAGACTATTGACCATGAGGGGAATGTATATGAGTTCTTCACATTTTTAAATGCTGAATGTGACCACCCTTTAGATGAATTCTCTTCTAAAGAGAATGAATAACCATTATATTATATTTTTTAATGTCCATCAACCATTCAATGTGTGTCTGCCACAACCCCTTGGGGTTTTATCCCAATAATGGGGGTTTCCAACTTCAAAAGAAAATATCTCTCAAACCGTGAATAACCACGTGGCATTCCACATACCACCAGAAACATCTTTCCAAGGAGAATCCAACTAGAACGACTTTGACTTAAAAATTTGTGAATTACCATGTAATATTCATCAAAAAAAGTGGGGAATCTCTATATGTTTCTTGGGTTAACATCAATGACAACCACCTATAAAAAGTATTCCCCTTTGGAAATGATGGCGATTATCTCCTAGGGTTATGGTTTTCCATTATTTCGCAATAATAAATAAGCCTTTGAGCTTCATTGTAACACAGTTCCAAAGGCATGTAGACACCACAACTCTTCTCGAAGATAACTTACCATCACCTGAGCTAGTTTATTTCCATTCTACATGTAAAAAAATTTCAGTACTTTGTTATTAATGAATTGAAGTTTTTTTTTTGCTGTATCTATTTTTTTTTTTTTAATCTATATTTCATTTCATTCCTTCATAAATATGGATCACACGAGTAGAAATTGTCGACACTATTTTCAATATTTCCAATGAAGTCATCAACTAAGGACCTATATTTAAAGCATCTTCTAGGTCCTTTATTCTTAATTTTAGTCTCAAATTGTATGCTTCTTGTTAGCTAAGAGAGCCTAAAAACACGCTACCAGTAACTTGATTCAACTCCATGACCGACGTGGTTACAACTCTAGACAGATCAACGTGCATTTCTATTTGGTATAAAACCTTATTGTTGTGAAGCTTTACCTTCTCAATACTCATTTTGTTGTTGTTATTGTCATACTTTGGATTTTGAAATGTGACAGAACCATCATAAAAAATAATAGATTCCTTGGCGATTTTCACCATTGTTTTTTGATTTTTTGCAAAACAAACACTAATCCAATTAGGTAGCATAACACTGTCAACTTCTATGTTTATAAATTTTTCAACACTTCCTATTTTCATAGGACTTTTAGAATTGGTTGATTCATCAATATACACTTCTTCTCGAATAAAACTCCAATTAGGATCTGTGTGCTTCCTGCTACCTAATAGCTTGTCGTGAATCAATTCCATACTTGGAGTATCTTTTTTCCTATTTTCACTTGACGATGAACTCACATTAGTATTTTTATCCAACATACATATTTCTCTATAGAAGTATTGATACCAGATTCTTCAATGATTTCTTCAACATCTATAATTATCCCTTGATTTCCATGAGTATCATTTATGCAATGTACAGATTGATCTTCAAAATTACTGATACTTGATTTTTCCATGATTTCTTCAACATCTATGATTAGCCTCTATTTTTTTGTCGATGCATTTTGACATTCTTCACTCTGGTCTCTAATTTTTGGAAATAAGTTTCCATCTCCAATTGTTTCCAAGTATGTGCCAAATAAACCCTCCTCATCAAAGGATTTAATTGCTTCAACTTCACTTAAGTTAAAAGGATGCAAAGTCTCTGCAAGCTCTGTAACATGAGCCATAATTTCCACTATGATTTCTCCAATAGTAAATGACAAAGGAATGGATTGTTTTGTATTTTTGCTTTGAAATATATTTAGTCAGTTATGGTATTGCCTATATACCTCATTAATAAAATACCTGAACTATGATTTCTCCAATAGTAAACGACAAAGGAATGGATATGTTTGTCTTTTTTCTTTGAAATATATTTAGTTAGTTACTGTATTTCCTACAGACTTCATCAATAAAATACCCGTCTATAACAAATTTCGATAATAGAAATGCCTTACCTTGAAATCCATATATTTGAATTAGTGTATTACTTTATCTTTATTCATGCATACCTTTTCCCCATAGGAAAACTTGTGCTTTTCCAGATATACAATGAGGCTCTTATCTAGTTATCATGTAATTGGATTGCACTTACAAAAACATATTTAATTATACCAAGTTTAAAGAAGAATTATTCTTTCACAGTATAGGATACCAAAATTGCATTGGTTCTTGATTCACATTCAATTTAAGATTACATGGAAAACCATTAAAGCAATTGCTAAAAATCAAAGCTATTATGAGATATGACATATTGAAGAGTGTACTTATCTTGGATAAATTGGTTGACTAAGAATATAATTCACTAGAAATTATATCAACCCATTCAAATACACAATCATTTTTGTATGTGTGATAAAGAATATAGAGAATGCATTTTGGAACACTTAATGTAGTTTCTTGGCCCATGCCACGTGTGAAAAGCAAACAAAAGCCCCTAAACAGTTGTTTAAACAAAGATATTTCTAGAATATGAATATCACAAGGAACTTGGTAACTTGGCAAAAATAAATCCCCAACAATAATAGCCTTACCTGATTTTGAGACTGCGAAACTATTTGCTTCGGACAATGCCAAGCGAATATTATCCTTTGGTAAATTGAATATTCGTCTAAATGGCTTCGTATTCAAAGGAATCCTCTTCGCTGGTAGCATAATTGTTTTTGTTTCCAAATCAATTTTTTTTGTACACAAATGAAAAATTTCCCTGAAATCAATAACTTCTACCACACATGCATCATTCTCTGATCCACTAGTCCAAATATTGATACTTCTCTTATCTTCCATTGGCAGATTAGCATAATGCTCATATCCAATCAACTAGTTGAAGTTCTCATCGACAACGCCAAGTAAATTAACGGTATCAATGCAAATAGATTCTCTGCTTTGTCTGCTAACCATGTTCATTTCGTAGTTGAAAACACTTTTTGAATCAATAATGTTCTTACAACTGTTGAGCCACATAAAAAAAAAATTATTATATATATATTCACTAGCTCTTACTTTTGCAAATGCAAAATCGACTCTTACTGTTGAAACTGTGAAATATGTTACAAAGAACATTTGTAAATAAATATCAATTGAAGATACCAAAGCTCATTTACATAAACTAGTGAAAATATACGTTGAAGCTACAAAACCATCCTGTCCATTTTTTAGGCATATCACTTCTTTGTTACTATAAATTATTTACAATAATGGAAACTATCTCACAGACTGTCGATAATAATTCTCACTGTAAAAAAAAACATGCCAAGTTATGCCTATTACGGAACTACAATATCGTGTAGTTGGTGCCCACTAATTAGTCATTATCATCTTTGAATTACGAATAACCTAACACACAAATTTGAAAAATCTTAGAGACGCATGAAGTTTGACTAATCATTGCATGGTTCACTCTCTTATCTGGTAAACTAAATAATGGTTGGTTCAAAAATTAATGACATTTTTTAAAAGTCCATGAACGTATGAAAAAAATTTCACACAAAAATGGGAAAATGTGGAGAAAAAATGCAAAGTGGCGAGTATGTACGGAGAAAGGAAGATGCCAAAAAACAATAACACTTCCGCACATTTGCAAGTTTCGCACACCATTTGTGAATTTTCCTATCTTCTATAATTGTGTAGGTAATAATTATATTAAGTTATAATAATACAACTAACAAATTTGAAATTTCTATTTGTGTTGATCAGCGGTTGTCATTGATGTCAACCTAAGCAGCACCAGGGGCTAACCCAATATTGCATGGGAATTATGACCTACCAAATTAATATATTCTGGGTCAATAATGTTTTTGATTGTTTCTACTTGTCGATATGTTTCCGTTGATATATGGCACGCCATGTAATTCTTCACGGTTTGAGAGATATTCATGTTTGAAGTTTGTACCCCCAGTTAGTGGGCTAAAACCCCATGGGGTTGGGGCATGGGTCATTGAAAAGTCATAATTAATATTTTTTATGCTCCTAAAATCCTTCCCACGTTCACTTGTTGAAGTCCCTCTCAACTTAAGCATTCATATATATTGTGATCTTCATTTCCTCCTTAGGCAAGGGATTCGGCCATCTGAAACAGGTCATCGTTGAATTTGTGCTCTAAACTTTTTTCTATGAAGGCTCAGAAGCTGAACTTTTTATGAGGTGAATCTGAAATCCTGAGGAAGCTGCTGTAAAAATTTCAGATCAAGGTGCGCAATATTTTTGGAGACATTATACATGCTGATCGGGGTTTTTGAACTCCTAGAAATTCATCCAAAGAAGTCACCTTGGTAAAATCGTCATAACTCTCTCTCTAAGTATCGGATTGGAATTTTGTGGAAATGCTTAATGGTTATTGAACGATCCGTAATTTGGGATCATATAAATTTTAAGAAACAAATGAATAAACGGTGACACGTGGCACGTCGTACAAGTGCGCTACTGTTTAAACGAGTCCATAATTAGGGCATTGTGAAGATTGGGTATAACTCTCTCTTGAAATCCAAATTGGGCAGGACACCGTGGCATTCAAATATGACTCAGAGGAATACTACGGGGACCAAAAATCAGATATTGAGGATATATGAAATGATAGAGATACACAGTTCAATATTGAGCTCCTAGAAGGCAAGAAAAAGCTAGTCATATGTTGTCAAGGGTTGCAAAGGACAGGACTTTCTACGGCAGAAAAGAAAAGCAAGGTGCAGCAGAGGGTAGCATGACAAGAGAAGCAACCAAGGTGCATAACAGCAGCAATAAATTCATCATATGAAGTCTTCAAGTGGGCGGCACTGCATACAATCATTGTAAAGTTATCATTGTACTTAGTCATTGTAATTACATTATTGTATAAATTGTACTAGTATCTATCTGCCAAGGGTTGAAGAGGCAATGTTGGGAGGTCTAGGATCATCATTAGGTGTTTAAATTTGGGGTTATGGTCTAGTATATCTTCTTCTTCTACATCATTCTATATCATTTTAAAGTGGACCATTTTCCCTGGTACGGGAGTCCATTCTTCTTTTATTCCTCTATAGGGTGGTAGGGTGGTGCTAGGGTGAGGTTTAGCTCATTGGGTGTAGGGGCACCCGTTCAGTTGACAACTGAAGAATCTCAGGTGTTGGAGCGTCCATCCGGTGGGAGCTGGAGAAGAATGCTTTTCTAGATTCTAGGAAGTTGGAGCTTTATTTTCAATTGGAGTTGAATATTAAAGAATTATTAGAAAAGAATTAGGTGGTTTGTTGCAAATTCGTTTCAACTTAAAAAAAGCGTATTACTTTGTGTTCCTCTTTTTTACTGCTATCATTGTACAAACATTGATAATAATTGAATATTAACTAATGCTCTAATTGAAAGGAATATTGATTCACCCCCCCCCTCTCTCAGTATTTCAACAATTTGCATTGCAACACTTAAATTAACTGCCTATTCATTTTGGACTCTACATGAGAATGAATAAACAAATCTATTCTTATAACTTATACAAAAATAGCTAGAATTTACAAAAGTGTGTTGTATTGAATTTATAGTTTCTTATGAACTTTATTTCCTCAAAACAAAAACAAAAATATAGCTTTTGGAATCTTAAAATCACTCAATGTATAATGAAGCATGAACTGCACCATGATCAATCTAGTACGAATGTGTGTTATGCAACCAACTCACAAAATAGAAGAAAGGATACATCAACGACTTAATAGTTATCCTCTTCGAGGGGGAAACCTCCTTTACATTACATAAATGAAAATTTCTTGGATGATTCAAATGACAAAACCTCCTTTCTATATATAGGATTCTAAAGGGTCATAATATAATCAAAGCTGAAATAATGTAAGGGCACAACAATAACAATAGTGAGCTTCTATGGGGCACAATAACAACAATATGGGGACTACATGGGCACAACAATAACAATAAGGAGTCTACACTAACAATTACAATAAGGGGATACAGTAGTATTATAGGGACTTGTTGTGCTATTCAACAACCCCCATTATTTTAGAATAGTTGCCTTAGAAAAATAATGGGGACCCTTTTAAAATTTGTAGACTAGAACAAATAAGACCCTTAAGTGATTAATTGAAATAGAAATAAGAGTTAAAAGGGCTAAGCGGCACCTTTTTATCTAAAGGGAACTTAGGCAGAAAATTCAAAAGAAACATGCTTGCAGAACGCAATCGCAAAATCGTGAAGACAACATATGACATCTAAAGCCACTCCAAATGATTTGCGATGTGATATCAATAAAAGGCTTTAATAAAGGAAAAGGCTTCCAACCGAACCATATTTTATGAAAAATCAAACAGCGGGACCCGCGATTGCCACGTCACTAGTCGCAAATCGCAAATTGCATTTTTATTATGCCAACATTCAATCCACCCCCGTTTTCATTTCCCCAATGTGATACATCTCATCGCATCCCACCTTCACTAACAACCACTTCCTTCCACCATCCAAAACACTGAAATTGTGATTGTGATATTGTATCGCAAATTTTTCATTTTCCTTTTTCGCCGCTAATGTTTGAAGCCTTTAGAAAACTTTAATCTTTTGACTTAAAAAGAGTTATAGTACAAAAAATAAATGATAGCAATCAGAATTATGTAGGTATTTGGCGTTTTAAGAAGTTTGCACATAAATGGATCTGCGATGCGAGAATATCTTATTTAAACGCCTAAATGTCTATTCAGGCATGTGAACCCACGCTTTCCATTAATGCCATAACTTAATGGTTTTAACAGCTCGAGCCTCCAAATATGATTTGACCGCAAAAGAATTAATTTTTTAGATTATTTGTGTGCCAAGTTTAATTTGACATTATTTCCATTATTGTTACACCACTCTTCCATTGTGACAAGATTGCCTATTTTTATTTTTTTTTCTTATTATTTCGTAGGCAAGTCCAAACAAACAGAGTTCCTCAGAAATTTTTGAGGCCGAAAAGAAGTCCAAAAAACTCATGGCTCCCCCTAATCTTATGCCTTCTGCTAGTGAAGTAACAAAGATGCCACCCTTATTCACAGATACTACATGCCTGGGAAGAAATTTACAGGTTATTTGAAGATGAGAAACCCCACAGGGTTGAGAGAACAGCTACTGCAAATGCTTCTGATACTTCAGAAGCTACTATAGCCGATGTCACTAATTCTTTTCTACACCGAATTGCTACACGCCCCAATATTTTACCATATACAGATATGGTGAAATGGATTATTGACAACCTCAACATCAAAGATAGAACTTTCCTAATAAGCAAAGGTACAATTATAGGGTTGTTCAAATCCAATGATTTGAAGAAAATGTACCATATTCTAGACCCTAAGAAGGTGTATGATAAATATTTCCTAGCACAATTCGCAAAGGAGAATAAGCTACAGTTGGACCCCATAAGGCAATGGAGGAGCAACCCTAACAAGCATAAACATCATGAAAAGGGTATGTATTCCACTACTTCGCTTGTTGGTCCCTACTGTTATATTTCTACTATGATGTCTAGACTTTTCTGCCAACCCAACACCACTAAATTCTTTGTTGAATGGATTCCCCTTATGGATGTTGGTACACACTCTTGTATCATGGACTAGGGAACCATTTTTTCAAATAATATTGCTACCCAGATTCTTGAATATAGAAAGAATCGTTCCTTTTCATCTAAAATCCTTCCCCCATTTTATATGAGTGCCTACATTATGGATGCAGTGTGTTTTACATCATATTTTCCGACCATGGGTTGGAAATGGACTATCCAACACCCCACTCCCATTCATATTTATCATAATATTCTATAGGAATCAAAATATGAAACTGATTTCTACAAAATCTACCATGGAGTTATGCTCCCACTGTTTCAAGTTGTGTTTGATGAAAAGGCCCCTATATTGTCCAAAGAAGCTCAAGCAGACTTCACATCTATTGGAAAATGGTTTGGGGAAGAGTTGTTCACTTATGTCAGAGTTTTTGGGAGCTTAGCCCGACCACATGTCCTACCATTATATGTTCCAAATAAACTTCTCGCAAGAGAAATTGCCTATCAGACAGTGGGTCTTGGAATTACCAAGGTTTTGAAAGAAGAAAATAAAGCTTTGTGGCCCTCCTTTCCTATTTAATGTGGTGTCTAAGCATTATGCAATTTCAAACATGCCGAGTTAGAAATCAATCAAATCCAAATTTTGAAATTATTTACAATTTCTAATAGGCAATATGACCCAAACCAAGTTGCATTCAATTTCACAATTCAAGTGAAAATCAGGCCATTTTCCCATGTAAATGATTATTTTGAATACTTGTTTGAGTTAGCTGATACTTATTAAACATTGGAGAAGTTAGTAGCATCATGCCTCAATCCTCAGTAACTTTCAAAGTTCAATAAATATAGAAATAGAAGGTTAGAATGGAGGTATCCCAACCTATCTCACAGAACGAACAACAACAGAAGGAACGACAACAGAAAAAATAGGGAAAAGAACATCCGCCTAAGGATATTGAAGTCCTTAGGGGAACAAAAGAAGATAAGTCTACTGGAACTCAAACCAAAGATCCATTATTTCCAAGTGACTTAGATGAAGTCTGGAAATATTTTGATCAACAGCTTAAAGGAGACCAAGAAGTGGTGATTATTATCATGATCATCAACAAAAAATGGAAACAACTCATGGTAAACGTCAAAACTCGTTTACTGCTGGGTCAACTGACAAATCGGTTAACACGGAGGAAGTATAATTAAACATGTCCTACCCAACATCACAAATTGTGTTGAAAATTGAGGAAATGCCTCCTTTAGATATACTTTACAACCCAAGGCATAAACTTGTCATGAGCAGGCAGAGAAAAAGGAGAAGAAAAGAACAATCATAGATCCGCGTTCCTGGGGATGTCTCTATGGAAGTAGTTTGGAAGGACTCACAAGTAGATCCATATCAATATCTAACATGGTTAACTCAGTTTGTAGGAGCATATGCATCTTCCACCATTAACAAAGCAACTAAATTTCAACAATTAGTCAAAGAGAAGGATGAAAGGATCCTTCAATTGGAATAGGAATTGCTAGCAGAGAAGAAAAGCCTTAATCAACAATTACAAGCACAAGTGTCACATATCCAACAGAGCTTGGATCAACTAAAGTTATAGCACCAATCTGAATTTGGCGTTAAAGATACTCTAATACACCAACTACAATTCACTGTTGAATAGTTGAAAGATAATCCTAAAGTGGATGAATCTAAGAAGGAAGCTTTGGAACTAAATACTTTTTTAGCCCAGCAACAAGTTTTTTTCTGTAAAAAAATATCTAACATTATTGAATTGTGTGAAAAGAGTGATTCATTGATGAATCGAGTAGCTGACCAAAGGATAAAATCTAATGAAATTGATGACAAAGTATCCCAATATGTCACCTGTAAAGATATTGTTGAAGGTTGAAAGGCCAATCTTCTTACAATTGAAGATTATAAAAAATAAATCTTATTTATTGATTGGGACATATAGTTAAAATAGGTTGAAAGGGCAATTTGCAAAGCCAAAGATGTTGCCAACAACATTGTTCAAACAATCAGCCAAAATCTCATTGTTGCTAATCTGATTGATAAATTCCCTCTTGGTTCTCTACCTATAGTAAAATATTTGATAATACAGTGCAAGGAAAATTCCAATATGAAGGAAGAAAGCATAACAATTTTGGATAAGCTAGACTGGGAGAAATATTGGAAGCACTTGGTCAAGACACATAGCCAATGGCTAATGTTGCGTTGTCTAACCGACACTTCCTTTTACATGATGCCTCCACTATCAAATGCGGTCTACACAGGACAACTACGTTTCAGGCCAGGCCAACCTCCTGAGGTTCAACCTATGATTGACATCCTTAAACTAATATAACGAATGACAAAAGAGACGGTAATCAGGCAATTATTCATCAAAATACATTTCTATTTTTATTTCTTAATTAGGAAGAGTTGTTTTAAACCTCCTAATATACTATTATGTTATATTTTTTTTACTTTTTATATTATTATATAAACCCTTTCATGTTTTTAAAGAAAGGGTCTTGAAATTTTGAAAAGAAGACTTTAAAGAAGTTGCACTTTTGTACTCTTAAAGTTTTTCTTAATAGAAAAGGCTCGACCAGAAACTGTTTTTCAAATCAACAAAGTTATCATATATATGGTACTTTTATCTTAATGTTGACATTCTCTTTCAGATGAGAAATAGTTGATTTTCCTTATGATGTTTTGTTATATGTATCTTTTTAACGCAATTTAGCATTGATTCACTTCTGAACATGTTTGAATGCCATTTTTTATACATATATAATACATGCAATAATAGATGTGATATATACTTAATCAATTGAATTGATTAACTATTTAATCAAATCAATTATCTTAAATTTCTTTGCATTTCTCTAAGTGTTTGTTAAATCTTCATTTGCATTCACTTAAAGATCATCTTTTTAAATCACATATAACAGAAAAATAATTCATCCCGGGATACAAATAGGCATATATTGTTTCTTTAAACTTGTTGTCACTCCCATTCACCAAGTCACAGTTAGTTAAAATACCACCTGTCCACTCAATTATATTTCATTGGGAAACTGGTCCCATAAATCTAGTCATAGACACTATCTAAAACGGATAAGGGACGATTTTTAAGTCCCCGACCGGGTGGTTTTCCCCGATGTTGTTGCGTCGATTTTCGAGGAATCAAAATTTTTGGCGCTATAAGGAGGGACACTAGACTATGAATGGCACCAAATATTAATCCTAAAAACAAATACCATCAAAAGAGTTGATCCCCCTCCAAATCTCTTACAATTTCAAGACCACGCTCAAACTCTCCTATCTTTTAACTTTTGAATTTTTTAATAAGAATATGCACAATTTCTTGATAGAATCTGGGGCTTCTTCAAATATTATTCCATATTCTGTTTGTTTGAAGTTAAAAATTTCTCCTCAAAAGTTTGCAGTACACATTGTTCAATTAGATAGAACCAAAGTCAAGGTTTTAGGAGAAATGAATTCTATCCTTATTAGACTAGCTTCTAATTCAAAAGTTCATCAAGTAATTGATATTCCAGTTGTTGATGTTCCTGACTTTTACAGTTTGATTCTGAGTAGAGATTGGTCAGAAAATCTTCACGGTTATTTTTCCACTGATTGGTCTCATATGTGGCTTCCCTACAATGGTAACCCAAATCAAATTCGAGTTGACCATGAAAAACACATGAAATACTCAGTAACTGATTTCGAGGATGAAAATGAACCAATGGCCTTTACCAATAACATCCACATCCTTGGAAATTACTCTGCTGAACCTTTTTTGGGAGATTTTAATGCAAAACGATCTCCATTCCTTATCAATTCGGTTAACTCTCAAATTGAAAACTTTTCTCAGTCATACTCTTCCAAATGTATAAATATTGTAGAAAAGCCTTTTGTTAAAACTTTATTCTCGACATTATACTTGGATGGATAAAAATCAAACGATGGTGCGGGAGTTGGTTGCATACTAATTAATCCAAAAGGAGAAAATAAAATGATGCCATGTAGGTTAGAATTTGAGTGCACAAACAATACTGCAGAATATGAGGCACTGGTCCAAGGCTTGTATAAAGTGATAGACCTGGGTGTCAAATATCTTCAAGTATATGGTGATTCTAAAATAGTTATCAAACATGTAAGAAATACTATTCACTATATTTCTGGTCATCTCAAACATTACCAGTCACTAATGAAATCTCTTACCTCACACTTCTTAGTATTCAATATCTCACCTATCCCAAGGCTCCAAAATGCATGCGCTCACCTTCTAGTCAATGTAGCATCTAGACTTATTCCTTCTGAAGAGTATAGCCCAGATAGATTTTCTATAGAATTAATTTTTTGCCCATCTATTCTTGATAATGTCACTAACTGGAGAGTATTTAATGACGATGAAGATGTTCTAACCTTTCTCACATCTGAAGGATCATATGATGATCAGTTGATTGATGAGGATAAACATGAAAGACAGTTGAAACAAAAAAACATATGAAAATGCCATACCTAAATCTATGGTAAAAATTGAACATCATTATGACCTCAAAGAAATATTTAAGATGGTTACTAATTCTAATCTACAAAATTCAACCTTAACATTTGAACTAGTAAACCTTTGCACTTATCCCAGCCCTTAGAATATCAATATAGGAATTAGTCTCTCGTATGATGAGAGATTAGCCTTCATTCATTTACTGAAGAAATATAAGAATGTTTTCGTATGGAAATTTGAAGATCTCAAGACGTATGTTAACTCCATTATCCAACATATTTCCCAATGACATCCACTAGGAAACCTATACAATAGAAGTTAAGGAAAATTCACCCCAATCTTGAAACTCAAATCAAATTTGAACTGAATAAACTCCTTAAAGCAAAGATCATCTTTCTTGTTAGGAATTCAAGGTGGGTTTCAAACTTAGTTCCTGTTAGGAACAAGAATGGTGACATTCACATTTGTATACATTTTAGGAATCTTAATAAAGCTTGTCTAAAAGACAATTTCCCATTACCACCTATGGAAAAAATTCTACAATCAATTGCTGGATCTGAATTAATGTCTTTCCTTGATGGATTTTCAGGCTACAATCAAATATTGGTTCATCCCAAAGATAGGTTAAAGACTACATTTAGGAATAAATGAGGCACTTATGCTTATCAGAAAATGTCTTTCGGTTTAACCAATGCAGGAGCAACTTTTCAAAGAGCAGTGGATATTTCTTTCACAGGAATAATAAACAAAATTGTGGTTGTGTGCTTAGATGATAGAACCATTTACTCCAATAAAATAAGCGACCACTATCATGATCTCAAGCAAATCCTGGAACGCTACTTAAAGTATGAAATTTCATTAAATCCAAAAAAAACTTATTTTGCTTTAAGTGAGGGAAAACTTTTAGGATTTATTGTATCAAAAGAAGGCATTTGTATTGATCCAGAAATAATAGAGGCAATTTCTGAAATCTCTCTACCCCATAACAAGAAATCCATGTATTCCTTTTTAGGACAGATAAATTTTATTAAGAGATTTGTTCCTAAATTTTCCCAAATTGTTTTATCATTGCAAGCCATGATTAAGAAAAATTCACTCTTTAAATGGGGACACAATGAAAGAGAAGCTTTTGATCTAATCAAGAAATCCATCGTGAATGCTCCTTCTCTAACTACCCCAAAATTTTCCAATAATTTCATTTTGTACACCTTTTTTTCTGAAACATCCTATGTTGTTGTACTAACAAAAATTAATGATCAAAATATTGAAACACCCATCTCTTTCTTTAGTTCAAATATTCAAGGTGTTGAACTAAATTATTCGGAAGTGGAGAAACAAGTTTTTTTGTTTATAAATATTTAAATCATTTCAGGCCTTTTCTCCTAAAGACACATACTAAGGTAATAGTTCCATTCCCAGTAGTAAAGCAACTGCTTATCCAAAAAGAACTGGGATAAAAAAGGGAAAATTGGGTTATTGCTCTACAAGAATATGATATTGACATGAAACCGACCAAAATTATCAAAGGACAAGGTCTTTGCAGATTGCTATCTGGAGCATCCAACATATCAGATGATGAAGATTCAGGTAATTCCATAAACGTTGTTGAGGTAAGCTTGATTGACTCTGAATCACAGTATGTTGATATTATCTTTTATTTAAAAAATGGATATGCTCCCACAGAACTCAATTATAAAAGAAAAAGAGCTTTAAGATTAAAAGCTAATCAATATCATATCATTGATAATGTATTGTTTAGGAAAAACTATGACTCTGTATTATTAAGATGTCTTGAAAAGTCTGAAGCGTGAAAGGTTTTGCAGGAAATCCATGATGGACCTGTAGGTGGACATTTCGGAGGAGATACCACCACACACAAAATCCTTCATGCAAGATATTATTGGCCAACATTGTTCAAAGACACTCGTGCATGTGTGAGAGAATGTAAAACATGTCAAACTACTACTGGAAGGCAAAGAAAACCAGTCTTACCCTTGCAGTCGGTCAACATTGAACAACCTTTTGAGCAATGAGGACTGGATATCATAGTTGAAATTATTCCTAAATCGTTCAAACAACATAAACACATTCTCGCCGCAACAAACTATTTTACTACATGGGTGGAAGTTGTTCCATTAAAGGTAGTTATTTATGAATCCATCATTGAATTGATCGATCAATTCATTATTACCAAGTTTGGCTTACCTAACACTTATGTTTGATAATGCATCTTATTTTTTGGGTAATAATATCACTGAATTTGCTCTCAAGAGAGGTTTTAAACTTAAATATTCTGCTAATTACTATCCACAAGGGAATGGTTTAGCAGAATCAACAAATAAAAATCTCATAAGAATCATAAAAGGGACTATTGATCAAAGCCAGAAAAATTGGCACAAGGCTTTAACATTTTCTCTATGGGCATATTGAATTACTCAGAGGGCCTCTATAGGCACTTCTCCATACAATCTAGTTTATGGGAAATAAGTTGTAATTCCATCAAAATTAGCCCTTCCCTCATTATCCCTAGCTCAATCTATTGATGAAGTACCTTCTTCTTCTTTATAGTTAAGAATGTCCTAAATCATTAAATTAGAAGAAGAAATGGAAAAGGCCAAATTAACACATTCTCCACATCAGCAGATCATTAAAAATTATTTTGACGCAAATTATGTTTCCCCAAAATATTTCCAGGTTGGAGACCTCGTCCTTAAGTGGGACAAGACACATAAGGAAAAAGGTAAGCATACCAAATTCCAAATAATGTGGCTTGGACCATTTCAAATTACAGAACAAATTGGCCCATCAACCTTCATGTTGCAAGAACTTCAAGGGAGTGTTGAAGATTGCAACAAGAAACAGTGGAGGAGGTATTCTGAATCATCATTCCTGATCCTAGTTGGAAACTGATCACCTAAACTAGGTGGGGCCCACACAGGTGATTTTTGGTGCAAAGTCTATTTTTAGACTATGTCTATTTTTAGACATGTTGATCATATTCTATGAGTTGCAGGATGCTATTTGTGGATGGTTGGTCAAGTTGGAAAAATATATGGACTTCTATTTTTAGACATATTAGGCAGAATCTATTTTTAGATTGCCAGTCTAAAAATAGATATGTCGAATATTATTAGCTCTTAATAATATTTGGACTCTAAACATTATCTTATTCTCTTGGAGCACTTCAGTTAAGTGCACAGATGTGGCACAGGAGTTGACAGAAGGAATTATGCTATTCCTGAGGGTTTAGTTGAGCTATTGCATGGAGGACTTCAGTTAGAACTCATGTGACAGAGTTTGGTGGAGTTTTAGAAGTAGTTGGTGGAGTTGTGTTCAGTTTAACTCAGTTAGACACAGTTGAGCTAGTTGTATCTAGTCTAACTGATTGATACACTAGTGAGAGTGGTGTGAATTAATTATTAATTAATTCACTAATTATTAACTCATTAATCAACTGAAGAATACATCAGTTAACTACAGTGCATGGAAAGTTTAGTGGAGACCAGTGGAGAGATAGGTGAAAGAGCAAGTGTGACTATCAGTTGTGACTATAGTGTTGCATGATTTTGCACCACACATTGATGGAGATGCCAATGAGGATTACGTGGTCAATATAGGATGGATTCGAGTTCATTATGAGCCATTCTTCAGTAGTGATTGTGCAGTAGAGGTAGGTTAAAGGCTGGCAAAGATCGGTGCATGGATTTGCAAGATCAAGGGGATGATTAGTGTGTAGCAATTGGATTGTACTGAGAGCTTGTGAGAAGCTTTGTATGAGGATTGTTACATGATATCTATGAAATATATTATATATAGATAGTTGGGGTTTTTAGCTTTAGGCTTTCCCGTGAAAAAAATTGTGTTAATGTGTGTGAATTTTTATGGTTTCATGTGTGCATTGTAATCTTGTTTATTTCCGCATGTGATGATCAATGGTGGAATAGATTCTGTATTATGCATGAAGTTAAAATAGTGTGTGATCAGGAGAATCTTGGACATATGCATGCATAGTGCATATAATTTCTATAGGGAGAAAAGATTTTCTTCATGTCAACAGGCTGATTTTGAAAGAAATCTTTTCTTAGAAGAACATTTCATCTAAATGTATCATAATTATATTTATATTTTTAGGTTAATTAAATAATAATGTTTGATTACATACTTTTGGCTTTTCGCAAAACCTCTAAATCATTTTATGACTTTTTATTTTGAAGAATAAAAATTCTTAATGAAATGATTACACACTTGAAAAAATGGATGAATACTATACAACTCTAAAATATTTTTCCACTGAAATTGTAAATTCTTGTAAACCTCAAACTTCATAAAGTCTTTCTATCCTATAAGTCAGAAAAAGTTCACTTTTACAAAGTAAAGACTACTTTTTACTAAGCATATTTAACTCTAAATTGTCATCCAAAACTCTTAAAGAGTCAATGATTCTCCCCATCCATTAATTATGCTTTTTCTAGATTGTAATTCATCCAAATATTTTGAAGATAATTTTCATTTCCTTAATTATTTTTACTTATTTAAATATATCAGGAATTTCATTTTTGAGAGATAACTGGTTCTTCCAGTGAATCGCCAATTGTTGTGCTATTCAACAACCCCCATTATTTTAGAATAGTTTCCTTAGAAAAATAATGGGGACCCTTTTAAAAAAAAAATAGACTAGAACAAATAAGACCCTTAAGTGATTAATTGAAATAGAAATAAGAGTTAAAAGGGCTAACTGACACATTTTATATAAAGGTCACTTAGGGGGGAAATTCAAAAGAAAAATGGTTGCAAATCGTAATCGAAAAATCGCGAAGACAACATATGACCTCTAAAGCCACTCCAAATTATTTGCAATGTGATATCAATAAAAGGATTTAATAAAGGAAAAGGCTTCCAACCGAACCATATTTCATGAAAAAAAAACAACGAGACCCACCATTGCCATGTCACCAATCGCAAATTTCAAATCGCATTTCCATCCTGCCAACATTTAATCCACCCCTATTTTCATTTCCCCAATGCAATACATACCATCGCATCGCGCTTTGGCTAATGACCACATCCTTCCACCATCCAATTTCACTGAAATTGCAATTGTGATATCGCATCGCAAATTTTTCATTTTCCTTTTCCCCCACTAATGTTTGAAGCCTTTAGAAAACTTTAATATTTTGACTTAAAAAGAGTTATAGCACGAAAAAGAATTGATCGCAATCGACAAGAAGTAGGTATTTGGTGTTTTAATAATTTTACACACAAATGGATCTGTGATGTGAAAATATCTTATTTAAATGCCTAAATGTCTATTCAGGCATGTGAACCCACTATTTCCATTAAATCCACAACTTAACGGTTTTAACATCTCGAGCCTCTAAATATGATTTGACCGAATTAAATTTTTATATTATCCGTGTGCCAAGTTTTATTTGCCATTATTTCCATTATTGTTACAATGCTCTCGTACTGTGACAAGATTCCCCCTTTTTACTTGTTGTTCTTATTATTTCGAAGGCAAGTCCAAACAAACAAAGTTCCTCAGAAATGTCTAAGGCTGCAAAGAACTCCAAAAAACCCATGGCTCCCCCTAATCATGCAACTTCTCCTAGTGAAATAACAGAAATTCCACCCTTATTCACAGATACTACATGTGCATCAGAGAGTGAACCTGCTTCTTGGGAAGCAATGTACAGGTTATTTAAAGATGATAAACCCCGCAGGTTTGAAATAAAATCTATTGCAAATGCCTCTGATACCTTAGAAGCTACTGTAGCTGACGTTTCAAACTCTTTTCTACACCGAATTGCTACATGACCAAAATTTTACCATATATAGATATGGTGAAATGTATTATTAACAACATCAACATCGGAGATAGAAATTTTTTAACAAGCAGAGGTACAATGATAGGGGAATTCAAAGCTGAAGATTTGAATAAAATGTACCACATTCCAGAGCTTGAGAAGGTGTATGATAAATATTTCCTAGCATAATTCACAAAGGAGAATAAGTTACAGTCATATCCCATAAAGCAATGGAGGAACAACCCTAACAAGCATAAACATGATGATAAGGGTATGTATTCCACTACTTCACTTTCTGGTCCCTAATGTTATTTTTATACTATGATGTTTATACCTTTTGGCCAACCCAATACCACTAAATTCTCCGTTGAATGGGTTCCCCTTATGGATGTTGTCATAGACTCTTGTATCATGGACTAGGGAACCATTTTGTCAAATAATATTACTACCCAAATTCTTGAATACAGAAAGAATCGTTCTGTTTCATCTAAAATCCTTCCCCCATTTTATATGAGTGCATACATTATGAATGCAATGTGTTTTACATCAGATTTTCCAACCATGGGTTGGAAATGGACTATCAAATACCCCACTCTCATTCATATTTATCATAGTATTCTATGGGAATCAAATATGAAACTGATTTCTACAAGATCTGCCATGGATTTATGCTCCCATTGTTTCAATTTGTGTTTGATGAAAAGGCCCTTATATTGTCCAAATAAGCTCAAGTAGACTTCACATCCATTGGAAAATTGATCCGGATTTGCGTGTGAATGCAACAGAATACATAAATAACCATAAACATAGAAATACAATGGAAATAAGGCTTCATTTCATTAATATCAAATCACAGAAATATGCTTACAAACATGATGGAAATAAAATAGCTAGGGTGTTGGTAGCGAATCTCTGAGAAGAGATGTGGTGACTACAAACCTCTGAACTGTATTACAATGAGGCTCGAGGGCCTATTTATTATGGAGAAACAATGGAGAATTCTAAACGTCCAAAACCTAACCCTAGGAGATGAAGCGCCAAAACTATGGGCCCCGTTTGGGTAAATTGGTGTTTCAACTTCCCAGGGACGTAACTTCGGCATACTATCTCCGTTTGGGGCTTCAAAATGGCTCCAGAAGTTCAGGACCCGAAAAACTGCTAAAAATAGTAAGTTGTGAAAAAAAAACTGAAAGAGACAATGGTGGGGCCCCAAGTGGAATAGGCGGGTGGCCACCAATATCCACCTGGATCATTCCTCCCCCCTTAGGAAGCAATGGTCCCCATTACGTTGAGTTCCTCCATGAGATGAGGAAACTTTTGTTGAACTTGGTCCCTAGTGAACCACTTGCCTTGGTGTAGGAGTTGGCCAGCTTTGACAACCCGATACAGGTGGATCTTCTGTCGGCAAGTGTTCTTGATTTGCATGTCCATGATACAGTCTGTGGTGGCCTGTTCCATGCAGTCCGGGTTTAACTCTTTTGGTGTGAGTTCTTCTGCAATGTCAGAGGAGTCCAATAGAGGTGGGAAGTAGGGATGAAGGCGGTCTACATTGAATAATGGGTGCAGACCAAGGAATGGTGGAATACTGAGCTTGAAGGCATTGTTCCCTACAGCCTTGGTGATGGTGTACAACCCATATCGAAGCGGGCGAATCTTGCGGTGGGGTCTAGTGAGGTGCTCCCTCTGCAAATGTAGCCACACTTTTTCACCTACCTGGAAGTTGTGTGGCACCCGATGTTGATCATGTCATTATTTGTACTTAGCATTGGATCTATCCAATATGTCATGAACCTGTTGACAGATGTGCTGAACGCGCTCGATGAAGTTGTTTGCTTTGTCAGCTTCAGACTGGACATGAGCCAAATCGCCCTGAGTAGCTGCAAATGGCATGGCTGCATCAATGGGACATAGTGGCTGGAATCCCAAGCCCACTTGAAAGGGGTTGTGGCCGGTTGAGCTGTGGAGAGCCCAATTATAACTGTGTTGTACATAGGGAAGGCTCTCATCCCATGTGCGTGGATGCTTTGAATTGTACATGTGTAGAATGTGTACAATCATCCTGTTAACGACCTCTGTCTGGCTATCAGTTTGGGGATGGAAAGTTGTGGACTTGGTGAGCTTGGTGTCTAACATTGACCAGAGGTTGGACCAAAATGTGATGAGGAACCTGCTGTCGTGATCTGATATGATAGATTGTGGGATCCCAAAGTGCACCCACACTCGTTCAAAGAAGAGTTTAGCAGTGGCTTCTGCTGTGATATTCTTCTTGCAAGCCGCCATAATGGCCATCTTTGAGAATCTATCGACGACCATGAAAACACAGCCGTTTCCATGCAAGTAGAAGGAAGGCCTGACATGTAATCCATGGAGATGGATTCCCAAGGTCGACTAGGGGTAGGTAGCAGAGTATAAAGCCCTTGCTTCATGATGGTCGGTTTGACAATGGCACAAGCAGTGCAGGATCTGATGTACTTCCTGACATCCTGTCGAAGGTTCGGCCAATAGATATACTTCTGCAGTACTGCCACTATTTTCTTGACCCCAAAATTTAATGCTTCCATTGTCGACAAGTTTGCACAATGGAATACATTTCTTTGTCGTAAGTGGGATACTTTTGAACTATGTCGGACAATGTCTCACTGTGATATGCCACTAGATGCCCCTATTGAGTAAGAAATACCCCAATAGCATAGTCAGAGGCATCTGTCTCGATCTCAAATGGTTGTTGCAAGTCTGGTACTATGAGCACTAGGGCAGAACAGAGGCGATGTTTCAATTCTATGAATGCCTTCTGTTGAGATTCTGACCAACAGAATTTTTCTTTCGCTCCTCCCTTGGTGACTTGACTCAAGGGCCAAGTGATATGAGAGAATCCCAACACGAACCTGCGATAGAAATTAGCAAGACCCAAAAATCTGCGAAGCTCTGTTAGGGTGGTTGGGGCTGGCCAATCTCGAATGACTTGGATCTTGGCTGGATCCACATGCACCCCCCTTTCATCAATAATGTATCCCAGATATTGAACCTGGGTCATGCCAAAAGTGCACTTCTCCAAATTGGCACACAACTTGTGTTGCATAGTGTTTGGAGGACTTCTTGGATGTGGTGGAGGTGCTCTTCCCAAGTCTGGCTAAAGATCAGAATGTCATCCAAGTATACCACTACAAATAAGTTTGTGAATGAACACAAGTTGTCATCCATCAGCCTCATGAAGGTTGCGGGAGCATTTGTCAATCTGAAAGGCATGACGAGCCATTCGAAAAGGCCCTCCTTGGCTTTGAAGGCAATCTTCAACACATCAGAGGGTTTGATTGGTACCTGGTGATACCCAGACTTCAAGTAGATCTTGCTGAAATATTTTTCCCCTTTGAGTTGGTCCAGAAGGTCATCAATCCATGGGATCGGGTACCTATTCCGGACAGTGATCTTGTTCAACGCCCGATAGTCAATACAGAGTCTCCAAGTCCCATCCTTCTTCCGTACCAACACGATCGGCCTCCCACAGGGCGATGAACTTGGCCGGATGTGACCTTTCTATAGCAGCTCCTGAATTTGCCTCTTGATTTCATCATTCTCCAGAACAAAGTGCCTATATATCGGTCCATTGGGTAGCAGCACACTTGGGGTCAGGGCAATGGGGTGCTTGACCTGACAGTGTAGAGGCACCCCTGTGGGAGAGGTGAAGATGTCCCCGTACTCCTCCACAACCTTGTCCATTTTTTGTTGTCGTGCAGAGGAGCCATGTCTGGAGGTCGTGGCCCTGATCTTCTTCTATCACAGGGGCGGATCATCAAAGAAAACCATTTCTTGGTTTAGGAAATAGACTTATCTTGCATTTCTGCAGAGTAACCAAAAGAAAGAGATAGTGGGAGGCTGATTGGTACCTCTGGTATCCTGTACAATTTATTTCCCAAAGTAACAATAACAGCGCGAGGCCAGGACTCATACACAGCATGTCGCTTCCACAAGTATGGTTGGCCTAATAATACATCAGAAACATCAATAGGAGCAATGTCACACAATACCTCATCCATGAAGGGTTTGATGTTATAGGGAAGGCGGCATTGCTGGCTGACACAGAGATCCCGTCCTTGGTGAAGCCACCCGATGGTGTATGGTTGTCAGTGTGCTGTGGTCGACAAGCCCAACCGCTTCACGACATCTGCTTAAATGAGGTTCTTTTGGCTCCCATTGTCGACAATGAACCATAACGAGGAACCCTTTACTCACATTTGGAGTGGAAGAGACGCTCTGCCTCCTCTGGATCTTCTGGTTCCTCCTTCTGGATCTTCGTAGTGGCAAAAATGGTGTTGGGCTCCGCATCAATAATTTGCTTCCCTTTTTCATTCACCTTGTCAGGTTCTGATTCAGAGTCGGAGCATGCATATGATTTAGAAGCCCTCATCTCGGCCACCAACGACTACTTGGCCCGACACTCACTTGTGTTGTGAGTGGAGCTCTTATGGAACTCACACCACTTTCCCATGTCCTTCTTTCGCTTCGCAGTGTTGTTTTTTGCTTTTGTCTTTGGCAGGTTGTCTTAGGCTGCCATGCCTTGGCTTTTTCCTTTGTTCTGTGGTTTGGGGGCACCTTTCCCTTGCTTTTGATTCACAAATCCAAGGTCTCGCTTCTTCTGTTTGAATTTCTGCTCAATCTTGGCAGCATACCGGTATGTCGTACCAAGCGAGGAGATGTCGAGGAACTCCATTTCGTTCTGAACGTATCTATGTAGACAACTACGATACTTCAGAACCAAATTTTTCTCTGGATCTTTGATACCCAACTTTGTGTGTAGGGTATGGAAATAATTCGTCAACTCATGCACATCTTGATCCCTTTGTTGTCGCAGCATGGTCCATTGTATGTACTTGTCCTCATAGCTCCCCACAGGATATTATTGTTCCTTGATGGCATCTCGGAAAGAATTCCAAGTGGGTACGGCTGAGAACAGAGAGGGTTCTGTCTTGTCCGTTTTCTCACAGTAGGTTTCTCACCAGTCCTTGACATGGGGGGTACCTTTGAGGAGTGCAAAAATAATCTTCTCCTTGTTGGAAAAATCATGAACCGAGAAATATCCTTCTAATAGATTCAACCATCTATCTACAGCATCTGCATCTATTTGACCCTGAAATATGGGAATGTCAAAATTTACTTGTACCTTAAAGGGATTCGTGCCTCCAGAGTGGCTGCTGGATGCAGATGCGACGCCGGTGGGCAGTCGTTGAAGGATCTGGGAAAAGTTATCCATCATCGCGTTCCTTTGTTTTTCGAGGGCCTCCTCGAGCAATATTTTGATAGGATCTCCTGCTTCCTCATCTTTCTTTTCGTCCCCCATGGGCGTTCGTCGGGGTTTGCGAGGCTAATCTTGCAAAGGTTCCACCAGATCAAGCCCTAACTCCTTATACCCCAACCTCGTTGGGGACATGCAAAGAAGGATCGAGAAAAAGAAGACCACTCTGATACCACTGATCCGGATTTATGCAAGAACGCAACAGAATACAGAAATAACCATAAACATAGAAATACAACAGAAATAAGGCTTCATTTCATTAATATCAAATCACATAAATATGCATACAAACATGATGGAAATAAAATAGCTAGGGTGCTGGTAGCAAATCTCTGAGAAGAGATGTGGCGACTACAGACCTCTGAACTGTATTACAATGAGGCTCGAGGGCCTATTTATTATGGAGAAACAATGGACAATTCTAAACGTCCAAAAACCTAACCCTAGGAGATGAAGCGCCAAAACTATGGGCCCCGTTTGGGTAAATTGGTGTTTCAACTTCAAAAAGAACGTAACTTCGGCATACCATCTCCGTTTGGGGCTTCAAAACGGCTCCGAAAGTTCAGGACCTGAAAAACTGCTAAAAATAGTAAGTTGTGAAAAAAAACTAAAAGAGAGAATGGTGGGGCCCCAAGTGGAATAGGCGAGTGGCCACCAATATCCACCTGGATCAAAAATGGTTTGGGGAAGAGTTGTTCACTTATGTCATAGTTTTTGGTAGCTTAGCCCGACCACATGTCCTACCATTATATGTTCTAGATAAACTTCTCACAAGAGAAATTTCCTATCAGATAGTGGGTCATGGATTGACCAAGGTTTTGAAAGAAGCAAAGAAAGCTTCATGGCCCTCCTTTCCTATTTCCTGTGGCATTTATGCATTAGACTATTTTAAACATGTCGGGTTACAAATCAATCAAATCCAATGTTTGAAATTATTTACAATTTCTAACAGGCAATATGACCCAAACCAAGTTGCATTCAATTTCACAAACTAAAGTCAAAATCGGGCCATTTTCCCAAGAAAATGATGATTTTCATGACTTGTTTGAGTCAGTTGATACTTATTCAACAGTGGATAAAATAGAAGCATCACACCTCAATCCTCGGCAACTTTCAAATTTCAAGAAATATAGAAATAGAAGGTTGGAATGGATTCATCTAAATATACTGGAGGTATCCCAACCTATCTCACAGAAGGAGCAGAAACAGAAGGAACAACAACAGAAAAAACAGGGAAAAGAACGACCCCCTAAGGATACTGAAGTCCTTAGTGGAACAAAAGAAGATAAGTCTACTGGAACTCAAACCAAAGATCCAATTTTTCCAAGTGACTTAGAATAAGTCTGGAAATATTTTGATCAACAACTTAAAGGAGACCAAGAAGTGGTGATCATTGATCATCAACAAAAAATGGAAACACCTCATGGTAAAAGTCAGAACATGTTTACTGCTGGGTCAACTGACAAATTGGTTAACACAGAGGAAGTAGAATTTATCCTGACCTACCCAACATCAGAAATTGTGTTGAAAATCGAGGAAATACCTCCTTGGATATATTTTGCAGACCATGGCATAAATTTTTCATGAGCAGGCAGAGAAAAAGGAGAAGAACAGAAAATTCACAGATTCTCGTTCTTGGGGATGTCTCTATGGAAGTAGTTTGGAAGGACTCACAAGTATATCCATCTCAGGATCTAACACAGTTAACTCAGTTTGCAGGAGCATATGCATTTTCCACAATTTACAAAGCCATTGAAGTTCAGCAATGAGTCAAAGAGAAGGATGAAACGATCCTTCAATTGGAACAGGAATTTCTAGCAGAGAAGCAAAGCATTAATCAGCAATTACAAGCACATGTGTCACAGCTCCAACAGAGCTTGGATCAACTAAAGCTGCAACACCAATATGAAGTTGGTGTTAAAGATACTCAGATACACCAACTGCAATTCATTGTTGAACAGTTGAAATATAATCCTAAAGTGGGTGAATTTAAGAAGGAAGCTTTGGAACTAAATACTCTAATAGCCCGAAAACAAGTTGTTTTCTGTCAAAAATGTCTATCATTGTTGAACTGTGTGAAAAGAGTGATTCACTGATGAATCGAGTAGCTAACCAGAGTATCAGCTTTGATGAAATTGATGACAAAGTATCCCAATACGGCACCTGGAAAGATACTGTTCAAGGCTGAAAGGCCAATATTCCCAGGATTTAAGATTCTAAAAAATAAATCTTATTTATTGATTTGGACATATAGTTAAAACAGGCTAAAAGGAAAATTTGCAGAGCCAGAGATGTTGTCAACAACATTGTTGAAACAGTCATCCAAAATCTCATTGTTGCTAATCTGATTGATAAACTCCCTCCCGGTTCTCTACATGTTGTAAAATATTTGATAAGATAGTGGCAAGAAATGTCCAAGATGAAGGAAGAAAGCATCAAAAAATTGGATAATCTAGATTGGGAAAAATATTGGAAGCACTTGGTGAAGCCACATAGCCAATGGATAATGTTGCGTTGTCTAACCGACACTTCTCTTACATGATGCCTCCACTCTCAGATGTGGTATACAAAAGACATCTATGTGTCAGGCTAGGCCGACCTCCTGAGGTTCAACCTATGATAGTCATCCTTCAACTGAAAGAACGAATGGAAAAAGAGACAACAATGCAATCCTGAAGCGATTCATCCCGCCAAGATCTATTTCTATTTTTATTTCACTTAATTAAAGGAGAGTTGTTTAAACCTCCTCAGCTCTTTGTGTATTTTTTATTTTTGTACTTTTTATTTTATTATATAAACCCTTTCATGTCTTTAAAGAAAGGGTCCTGAAATTTTGAAAAGAAGACTTTACAGAAGTTGCACTTTTGTACTCTTAATTTTTTTCTAAATAAAGATGGACTAGAAAATGTTTTTCAAATGAGCAAAGTTAGCATATATATGGTACTTTTACCTTTATGTTGATATTCTGTTTCAAATGAGAAATAGTTGATTTTCCTTATGATGTTTTGTTATATGTATCTTTGTAACATAATCTAGCATTAATTCACTTATGAACATGTTTGATTGCCATTTTTTATACATATACAATAGATGCAATAACAGATGTGATATATACTTAATCAATTTATTTGATTAACTATTTAATCAAATCAATTATCCTAAATTGTTTTGCATTTCTCTAAGTGTTTGTTAAATCTTCATTTGCATTCACTTAAAGATCATCTTTTTAAATGGCATATAACAGAAAAATAATTCATCCCGGGATAGAGATAGGTATATATATTTTCTTTAAACTTGTTGTCACTCCCATTCACCAAGTCACAGTTAGTTAAAATATCACCCATCCACTCAATTATATTTCATTGGCAAACTAGTCCCATAAATCCAGTCGAAGCCACTATCTCAAACGGATAAGGGACGGTTTTTAAGCCCCCACCCAGGTGGTTTTCCCTAATGTTGTTGCACCAATTTCTGAGGTATCAATAAGACCTAACATGCCCCTCGCCTTCAAAAAAATTTATCCTCGGTGCTTGAGCAGTTTTGGATGCTTTTGTATAAAATTCTCATCCTCCCATGCGGAATCTTCAGCGGGAAAGTTCTTCCACTTGACGAGATACTCTAAAATTGATTTATTTTGTAGTTGTCGAGTTCTTTTTTCCATAACCACTTCAGGTTCCAAAATTATTTTTCCTACCTTGTCAAGTTTTGTCAATATTGTTTAAACTGGGAGCTTGTCACCTATAACCTTCTTTAAGCATGAAACATGGAAAACTGGGTGCACTCAAGAAGACGCAGGAAGCTCTAATTTGTATGCCATAGTACAAATCTTTTGAAACAACTTGTAAGGACCATAATACTTTGGTGATCATTTATTATCCTTATTATCTTGCTTGAGGGACATTTTTTTGTATGGTTGTAGCCATAAAAATACCCAATCGCCTACATCGAAACTTCTTTCACTTCGATTTTTGATATACATGTTGTTTCATTTGATTCTGCACCTGAGGTTATCCTTTAATAGTTGGAGAACTTGTTGTTGATGTTTGATGTGATCTTCCACTACTTGAACCTTTAAAGAATTTTCTCTTAAATATGATGTGATGGACCATGGATGATATCCATAAAGTGCCATAAATGGGGTCATTTTTGCTGCAGTATGGAAGGAAATGTTATACCAACATTCAGCCAGAGGTAACCACTTGACCCATTATGTTTGCTTATTGGTTACAAAGCAACGAAGACATCCTTCCAAACATTTGTTCACTATCATAGTTTTCCCATCAGATTGAGGATGATAAGATGAGATATGAGCTAAATGAGTACCCAGACAAGAAAATAATTTTGTTCAAAAATTTCCCGTGAAAATGGGATCTCTGTCGCTTACAAGAATCTTTGGGTTTCCATGTAGCTTTTGAATTGTTTCCATAAATTTAGTAGCAATTATACTGGCTTTAAATGGATGCGACAATGCACAAAAGTGTGTATACTTTGTAAGTCTATCAACTACCACCATGATGACACTCTTTCGTTCAGACTTGGGTAAACCTGTGATAAAATCCATCGAAACCTCCTCCCAACGTTGACTTGGAATGGATAAAGGTTGTAATAGACTCGAGGTCTTAATTGTCTCAACTTTATTTTGTTGGAAAACCAACAAAACATTCCACCACAAAATTTTGAATATCAGGGCCATCCCAAAAAAAATCCTCCTTGACCCTGTGGTAAGTTCTTAGAAATCCTGAGTGCCCTCCTAAGGGAGAGGTTTGAAATTCCAAAAGAATATTTTGTTTGAGTTGGGAATTCTTACAAAGATATAAGTGATCTTTGTACCATAATGAATCTTTTTTCCAGCTAAATGTATCAGATGTACTGGGATCTTGCTACAATTTTTGAATGAGTGTCCACACTTCTTCGTAATTCTTCCATTCATCCCTTGCTTTGGCTATCCAATCTATTTGGATAATAGAAATGGCACAAAGAAATCCTTCCACATCCTCATCGTTTCTTGAGAGTGCATCTGCAACAACATTTTGCTTCCCTTTTTTGTTCAAAGTCATAATCCAAAATTTTTGTGACCCATTTTTGTTGCTCTTCTGAAGATAATCTTGGTTCCAAAAGTATTTAAGATTATCATGATTTTTTTTTACCTTGAAGTGTATTCCCATTAGGTAAGGTCACCATTTCTTTAGTACATGTAGTATTTCCAACATTTCCTTCTCATAAATAGGTTTGTGTAAATATTTTCCTTTGCTTGGACGACTTTCAAAAGAAATGGGTCTTCCTTCTTGCATTAAAACAACACCAATTCCATTTCCCGAGGCATCACATTCCACAATAAAGGTTTTTGTGAAGTCTAGCGTAGCTAAGACTGGTGCTTGGCACATTGCCTCTTTAAGATGTTCAAAGGCCTTTGCTTCTGGAGTCCAAGAAAATGCATCTTTTTATTTATTTATTTAATGTTGTTAGAGATTAGATATCATTTTTGGGATTCAACTACATTAAGTAAGTTATTCATCTATGAACATTTCCATGAGAGGTAGTCGTAAGTGACTAATTTCTCGTGATTTTTGAATAGTACACTTAGCACTCATTGCATCGGGTGATGCTCACAGTGGTGAAGAAGTGAGATTGAAACTAGTGAAATGAATCACATAGCATCAATCATCACTTTCGAGGCTTGCACCCGGTAACTAGGACTTCCCGGGAGGTCACCCTTCCAGAACTCCTCTGGCTCAAGCACGCTTAAACTGTGGATTTTTCCCCACAATCAAGCCCACTTAGCTTGCTACCCTATTGGAAAAACCTTAGCAAGTATTGTTCATCATTAACCATTCAAGTAGAGCTCCCTTTACTCTTTGTATTTTAAGTATGAGGGGTTTCCGCAGTGCATTATATTAGATATCATTTTTGGGATTCAACTGCTTTAAGTAAGTCATTCACCTATGACCATTTCCATGAGAGGTAGTCGTAAGTGACTAATTTATCATGATTTTTAAATAGTCCACTTAGCACTCATTGCATCGGTTGATGCTCATAGGGGTGAAGAAGTGAGATTGAAACTAGTGAAATGAATCACATGGCATCAATCATCACAAAATTGCGATAATACCCTGTCAACCCAAGAAATCCTCGCATATGATTTATGGTAGTGGGGATTTTCCATTCCTTACTGGCTTTAATTTTGTTAGGGTCTACCTGAAAACCCTCATGAGATGCAATATGAACCAAATATTCCACCTCTTGTACTCCAAAGAAACATTTGGAGGTTTTTGCATATAATTGTTTCTCCTCCAATAGATTGAACACCTTGTCAACATGTTGAATATGATCCTTCAAAGACTTGTTGTAGATTAGTATATCATCAAAAAATAAAAACACAAATTTTCTAAAGAAGGGTTTGAAAATGGAATTCATCAAACCTTGAAATGTAGAGGGTGCATTAGTAAGTCCAAAAGGCATGACCAAAAATTCATAATGACCCTCATGAATTCTAAATGTTATTTTCAAAATGTCTTTAGTATTCATTCTAACTTGATGATATCCTGAACAAAGATCCAACTTGGTGAAGTAAATTGCTAAATGTAATTCATCCAATAATTCATCAATGAAAGGAATGGGAAATTTATCTTTAATAGTGAGCTTGTAGAGCTCCCTGAAATATGGACACATGCGCCATGATCCATCCTTCTTCTGTTCCAATACTACTGGAGCAAAGAAATAAATTTGACTAGGTTTAATTATACTCTCCTCTAGCATTTCTGCAACCATATGTTCAATTTCACTCTTTTGGGAATAGGGATACCTGTAAGGCCTGATGTTTGGATGAACACTCCCTGGAATAAAATGAATAACATGATCATGATCACAAATATGTGGGAGGCCTTTGGGAGTCTCAAATACCTTGTAATGATTGTCCAATACTTTTTGGAGATCTGGAGAAATATATGATTTCAATGTTTGAACCTTTAGTGAGCATAATTGTGCAATTAAGTCCCATTGTTCTTTCTTTAGAAGCTTTCTGATTCCATTAGAGCTTATTATCTTTCCTGGTTTCTTTCCGATACCCCTTAATTCAACTTCCTTTCCTTCCCAAAAAAAAATCAAGAAAGATTCTTGAAAATTAAAGGCTATCGTACCCAAAGATTGTAACCATTGGACTCCTAGTACAACATCAGCACCACCCATTGGAATGGAAAGCATTGGACTATTCAATACATATTCCCCTATGGTTAGCATGATATTTTTCCACTTTCCAAAGCAATTTATAGTTCCTCCATTTGCAACCATCACTTGACACTCTGGTGTTGGATATAGAAAGAAATTCAATTCCTTGGCTATCTTACAATGAATAAAATTATGAGTACTACCTGAATCAATCAACACTATTACCTTTTTCTTCTTGATATGTCCTTCTATCTTGAGAGTTTAATGAGTGGTAATTCCTACCAATGCATTACAATATATGGTCGGATTCATTTATTCTTTCTCTAGGGTTGTCTCATGGTGTATATCCTCTTCTTTTGAAGTTTCTTTTTCCTTTTTTCCCTCCTCTTCACAATCTATGTAATATAATTTCTTCTCAGCACACTTATAACCTTTAGTGTGTTTTCTATCACAACTGTAACAAATACCTTTTGCTCTTTTTTCTTCCAACTATTGTGGTGTCAACCTTGTAGGTTGTGGAAGGCTAGGAGTAGCAACACTTCCATCTTTATAGTTGTGAGTGGTAGGCTTCTTTGTCGCCATAATTATGCTTTAATTTTTCTTGCCAAACTGAATGCCTTATTCAATGAATCAGGTTCCCAGAGGTGAACCTCATGTTGGATGTTATCCTTTAAAGTCCCTATGAAGTCAACAATCCTATGCTCCTCAGTAATATCATTTACCCTTATATTCAATTTTTGGAAGTCCTCAATGTACTCCACCATTGAACCCTTTTGTTTGAGATTTATCAATTGGATCAATAAGGTGTTGCTATTTGTATCCTCATAATGTGTTATCATTTGCTCCGTAAAAATTGACCAAGTGACAATTTGTTTACAAGATAAAAGCCATTGATACCATAAAACTGATTTGGTTCTAAATATAAAGGTGCAATGCATACCTTTTGTGTGTTTTGCACATGGAGATCAAAATATTGCTCCATTTGTAGTATCCATGTTACGGGATCCTTGCCATCAAACTTCCTCATATCTATCTTTGGAATATGGTGGGTCTTCAATCCAACGTTAGCGTTTATTAAATCATGATTAACATTTCTTTTGTTCTCATCATGAGTTTCCTCTACTACCTTTTTGTCATTAGGGAGAATTTCTTGTAGAAAAATTGTCAAACCTTCCTTCAAACTTTCCATTTATTTCTTCAAACCATCCATATTAGCTTATGTTACTTTTTGTGAGAGTGAAATTTGGTCCACTTGGTCTCGTAATTTTGACATATCATGTTGCATTTCTTCATCTTCTTCATGCGTCATAGTAGAGATTTCGGGTTTCTTACTAGGTGTTTCATTTTATTTCTTAGGGGCATAAATTAATGATATTTATGCTTCATTATTCCCTTTGAATCACTTAAAACTATTTTTTCAAACAAAACTTATGCAAATTTTAAAAAATACATACTTTTTTTTTGCTTTGTAGGAGTTCGATATTGAATCTGTTGTATCTTTGTAATTTCGGATCTCCAAGGTCTAAAATTTCATCATGTAGTATCCCTCTGAGTCTTGTTTCCAGCCCCACAATTCATACCAAGATTGGATTCTTCAAGAAATATTTATGCCCGATCTCCCACAATGACCTGATTATAGACTGGTTCAGTAGAGTGAACTTGTATGGAGTGCCATGTGTCATTGTTTTGACCTTCCGACCTGAAATTTATACATGAAAAAATGCAGCCTATGCACTTTCAGCCACTATTTGTAGAATTCCAATCCCATGCTTGAAATCAAAGCTATGATGATTTTACCTAGGTCACATGTTTGAGACTAAATTTTGGAGCCTGCAAAAACCCTAACTTCCCTGGAACATATCTCTGAAAATATAGCGAACCAACATCTGAAATTTTTACACAAAGTTCACCAATATTTTGGGTCCACATGGTAAAAATTTTCTCTTTTGAAACCTCGTAGAAAATAAGTTATAGAAAAAAATCCAAGATGGCATGTTTGAATAAGCGAAACCCTAAAATCCCAAGCTCTAATACCAAATGTTATGCAATGAGCACCCAAAACAATAGAAATAATATATTAATGACTTATAAAATATCATCTTCATGGGGGAAACCTCCTTTACATTAAATAAATGAACAATTCTTGGATGATTCAAATGATAAAATATCTCTTCTATATATAGGAGTCTAAGGGGTCACAATATAATCAGAGTCGACATAACAATAATAATGTAAGGGCACGCCAATAAAAATAGTGGGCTTATATGGGGCACAATAATAGTAATATGGGGACTACATGGGCACAACAATAACAATAAGGGAGCTGCACTAACAATAACAATAAGGGGATACACTAGTATTATAGGGACCTAACTATTGAGCCCTGAAATTGTCTTCTCTTTTTCCAACTTTCACCTCATTTCATCATTTCTTTATCATTTCATAAACCTAAATATCAATGAGAATGATTAATATTGCTTAAAGGTTGCATACAAATGATTAAATTATTGTACTTTCGTGATTTTTTTTGTCTTAATCATTTTTGAACAGTTTAGCTACAGAATACAAGCATTATGTAGCCAGTCAAGCGTTTCGCGGCTGTTTTTGTGTTTAAGTATGTTACAGGTGTCAACTGGAGAAAAGGCACACATGGGTGGATTCCAAATCTTCCCTACATGGTTCCTTCTTATCCACGAGGATTGAATCGATAACTGGAGGTGTCTAAGCCCATGGTCAAAGCAAAGGTCAAAGAAACTGTTTTCTATAGGAATTAGGACTCCTGATTTAGTTTACAGCAAATCACGAGTCCCAAAAGAGTTTCAATTCAATTTTAACTCAAAGATTACACCTGTACCTATCTTTGTTCGATGTTAGTTATGAATTTGCATATAAATTAAGCTCTGTAATACCGAGAGAGGACGGTTGATACATATTTTATCATTACAGTGATACTCTGTTTTCAAGCATTGTGTTAATAAAAGGAGTTTAGCCTCGATGTTGTTTTGAATACAATCTTAAGGAGCTAAAGGATTAATATCGAATTGGTAGAAGAGGGCCCCTGCTATTCGAGGAGGTTTTACATGTTTTCTATCTAAATTATTTTCAATTATGTTTTATTGTCTTTCCTTACTTAGATTGCTTTCTTAAATCATATTGTTTTATCATTTAGTTTCATGTCATCTACTTAGTTAAAGGATCCTCAGTATACTCCAATTAGTCTCTTTCACAAGCTCTTCCAATAAATCTCTATTAAATGAATGGGATTCAGTTGTAATATTCTGAGTTATTAGCATTTCATTTTCTGTTATTTAGTTAAATAGAAGTTCCTCATCATACTGCAATTAGTCTCTTTCAAAAGCTCTTCCAATAAATCTTTAATTCACGAATGATATTTAGTTGTAATATTATGAGTTATTGATTGTTTCGTTTCATAGAATATCCTTATCACATTATAGTTAATCTATTTCTCAAGCTCTTCCAATAAACCTTTATCAAATGAATGAGATTTAGTTGTAATGTTATAAGTTGTTTCAGCATTTCATAAGAGATCCTTACCACATTATAGTTAATCTTTTTCTCAAGCTCTTCCAATAAACCTTTATCAAATGAATGAGATTTCTCTGTAATGTTCTAAGTTACTGATTGTTTCAACATTTCCCTTTTATGTTTTAGGAGATCCTCATTGCACTAGAATTAATCTTTTTCACAATCTCTTCCAATAAACCTTTAATTGAATCAATCAGATTAAGTTGTAATGTTTTGAGTTACTTTTCATTTCATGAATGTTCATTTAGAAGTTTTAATATCCATGGATTAGGACTCCTTGTTTTCATCATTTCCTAGTTAAGAACAGAACTTGCAAATAAACTCTGTTTTCATTTCTTCGTTAACATTTTCCTGTTTTTCCTCTTTACATAGATTTAACTTCATTTTTCTGGTATAGAACAAAATACTAAGAACCAAAACATAAAAAAAACCCAAAAACATCAACAAAACACTAAAACAATGAAGCAAGAAAAGGGATACTTAGGCACATACAGTGCATTACACTTCATTAGTTTACTATCCCTGGTCGATAATTTATGTTAACAATTTAGGACACTAAATTGACTAAACATTTTGGCGCCGTTGCCAGGGAAGTGTAACTAGGTAGCCTTATTTCTTGCATCCTAAAAACAATGACATGCGTATAGAAAGAGATTCTAGGGGTAGATTTATAAGAGGCAGAAGCTTAATTCCCACAACACCACTCACTCCACCAAGACCAAGAAGTAGCACACCTCCAACTCAAACCCATATTCCATACTATACTGGTCATAGGCTTCCAGAAGTTTCAAGATCAAATATCCAATCAGGAAGATCTCCCACTTCATCCATTGAAGCAATTCTAGAGGAAGAAGATCCAAGGACTCCTATAGAAGGGATAACCTTTTTCACTTCCACAGGAGAATATATTCCAACAGAAGAATTACAAATTTCTAGTGATGAGGAAGAGGAGGAATTATTCTTCAATATACCATTGATAGAAGAACCAGAAGAACAACTTGTTATCCATATTGAACCTTATATTAGTTCGGAGGAATCTATCATGGCAGAAGGAGGAGAAGGGGAAGGAGAAATCTTTAATGGATAAAACTTGCTATTTTGAGGAGGTAGAGGTAGAGGAGGAGACATAGGAAGGGGAAGAGAAAATGCAGAAGGAGGTAGAGGTAGAGGAAATGCAGAAGGAAATAGAGGTAGAGGGGGAATTGAAAGCTCCTTTGGATTCCCTATAATAGATGAAGAAACAAATGCTACCATGAAAAATATCTCACCCTCAGTTCTTCCAAATTTTCATGGACTAAAAAGTGAAGACCATGATACATTCTTATTTGAATTTGAAGTTCTATATAGAACTTATGATTATCTTCAGGATGCTTAAAAACTTAAATTATTCCCTTCAACATTGAAAGGAGCAGCATTAAAATGGTTTATGAGTCTAATCACTGGGTCTATAGGAACATGGAATGATATGAGGAAAGCATTTCTAGACATATATATGGATTACTGTATACCAGTCAACCATAAGGAAGAAGTGTTCAAGATGATGCAAAAAGAGGATGAAAATCTGGAAGATTTACTTGAAAGATTTAACTATAACATTAAAAGAGCAAAAATGCAAAACTTAGATAAAGACACTTTGAAATCTCTTTTATTGAAAACAATTAGGGATGAATGGATAGGTATCCTTAACATGATGGGGAAAGGAGATATATCTCAAATTTCATTACCTAATATAGCAGAACTATGTATTAATCTCTCAAGAGGAAAATCTAAAATCTTGAAAGGACCAAGAGACCTTGCTCTTGCAAGGGCAAGCAAATCTGCAACTGGAACAGTAAGTAGGGCAGAAATAGGGAATATGCTTGATGAATTAAAAACTGATATTCTAGGGAGTCTTAGTGAGCAAATAGACACCCTTAAGTTACAAAACAAGCAGAAAGCCGAAATTGATGCCTTATCAATCTTTTGTGCCAAATGTAGGAAGAAGCATGCCTTAAGAGAGTGCCCTTTGGATGCAAAAGTAATAGAGACTTGTGAAATTTGTTCAGAAAAGTTTGAGACCAAGGATTGTCCCTCAATCCCTGGCCTTAAAGCTGTCTTTCAAGAAGAAACAACCACAAATTCCACAGAATCTCTTAATTTTTCCTCTAGAAGACCTTGGCAGGGACCTCAAACACAAGGGTTTAGTAATCAAATGTATAATCAACCCCCACCAAATTGGAACTCTTGGCAGCAACCTTGGCCCCAATTTCAAAATCAATCTCAACCTTGGGCTCAAGGAACACAAAATCCTTATGGAAGGTTCTCTCAGTATTATCAATATCCACCATCTTATCCATCATATCCAAATTTTGGTCCTCAAAAAAATCCTCAGCAAAATCCACAACATCAAAATCAAAATCAAAATCCACCACTTCCATTACCATTTCCTTAGAAACCAAACCAGTTACCTGCTCAGCCAATACTAAACCCCAACAATAAAAATCCTCAGAATACATATATGATAGAAGGACAACAATTTCCAACCTATTTGATTACTTCTTTAGACCTTAATGATGTTCAACTTAGGTCTGGAAGAATACTTGAAAGGAAGAAGCCTTTTGTAGTTATACAAGAACAAAACAATTATGAGGAAGATTCTCTACGGGTAAATAAAAGTCTTGAAGAAAGCACATCTCTTCAAGACCAAAATATTGAAAAAGAAAAACAGAAAGAACCAATAATTTCAACTCCTATGTTAGAGCAACCATCAACATCTACTACTACACCTCCTTTCCTGAAAGATTACAAATTGATAAAGGTGTAGAGAAACAAATTGTAATGCCTAACTATGATTTCCTAGATGAACTGAGAAATGCTTGTATTAAGATTCCATTATTACAAGATATCAAGGAGATCCCAATCTTAGCAAAAAAAATAAAGGAGTTGAGTATGAAAAAACCAGAAGAAAAATAAAAGAGATAAAAAGAATACAACTGGTAGGAAAAATAGCAGACATAATGATGGGAAAGATAGCTATTCCCAAATATTTAGATCCCGGAAATCCAGTTGTCAAAACACATATCAATGGAATTGAAATACCAAACACATTAATTGATCTTGGAGCAACAATAAGTATCATGAGTAGGCAGACCATGGAAAAACTAAAGCTTCCTAATCTTTTTTATACACCCACACTACTACAGTTAGCAGATAGATCTGTAATCAAACCAGATGGGGTATTAGAAGATATTTTAGTGTCCTTATATTCTTGGGAGTATCCTGTGGATTTCATGATCCTAACTCCTAAAAATAATCTAGGAGGACATCCTATTATACTAGGAAGACCTTGGTTAGCTACAGCTGATGCCTTCATTAGTTGTAGATCCGGTGATATGTACATCTCTGATGGTAGTTAAACCAAGAAATTTACTTTGTATCCTCCAGCAAGAATAATCACAGAAAAAGATGATACTCAATGGATTGATGATGAAGAAGATATACAACCTCTCTTCACTATTTCAGAAATTAGTGAAGATAGTCAAATTCTGAATGCTTTAGAAAATCATGAATCTTCTTCAGAATACAAACATGAACAATTAAAGAAGAATCCAATATTGAGTTTCTTTCATCAAGACAAATGTCTCTTTACTCCATGGAATAATTTGGCAGCTCTACAATTGAGATATTTCCAGGAAAAACTTTAAACATAAACAAAAACCTAGAAAAATTTCAACAGGAAAAGCTAGTCAAAATATTACAGAGACATTCTTCTGCATATGCATGGGAGTACACTGATATGAAAGGGATTAACGCTAAGACTTGCACTCATCATATCTACATAGATGAAAATTGTAAACCAATCAGACTACCTCAGAGAAGGATGAATCCAAATCTTAGGGAAATTGTTAAAAAAGAGTTGCAGAAATTGTTAAATGTCAACTTTATTTATCCCATTTCAGATAGTCAGTGGATTTCTCCTTTGGTGATTGTACCCAAGAAAAATGGTAAATGGAGGGTATGCATTGACTACCGAGAATTAAACAAAGCTACTCTTAAAGATCATTTTCATTTACCTTTCATAGATCAGGTGTTAGATACATTAGCAAGCAAAAAGTACTTTTCATTTTTGGATGGTTTCAGTGGTTATAATCAAATTCAAGTTGCACTCGAGGATCAAGATAAAACCACATTTACCTGTCCTTGGGGTACCTATGCTTACCGAGTATTTCCTTTTGGATTGTGCAATGCACCTGCAACATTCCAAAGGGCAGTATTGGGAATCTTTTCAGATCTAATACATGACTGTGTAGAAGTATACATGGATGACTTCACAGTCTATGGAAACACATTTGAAGAAGCCTTAGAAAACTTGGAAAAGGTTCTAAAAAGGTGTAAAGAAGAAAATCTTTCATTAAGTCATGAAAAATGTTTCATGATGTTTACTGAAGGGATTGTCTTAGGACATCATATTTCAAGAGATGGGATTAGAGTTGATGAGTCAAAAGTTGAAGTCATCTCTAGACTATTAGTTCCAAGTTGTCAGAAAGATGTTAGGAGTTTTCTAGGATTTACTGGATACTATAGAAGATTTATAGAAAATTTCACCAAGATAGCATCTCCACTTTTCAAATTACTCACCAAGGACTGTGAATTCAAATGGAATTTTGACTGCCAGTTAGCATTTGAAACCCTGAAAACAAAAATTTCGGAAGTACCTATCTTAAGGGGACCTAACTGGAAATTACCTTTTCACATCTCGACAGATGCCTCAGATACAGCTTTAGGAGCTATGCTGGGACAAAAAGACCTGATACCTTATGCCATTTACTATACAAGTAAAAATTTGACTCCTTCAGAGTTGAATTATACTATAACTGAAAAAAGGGTTCTTAGTTGTTGTTCATGCTATAAATAAATTCAGACATTATATAACAGGCTATGAAATTTTTGTTCACACAGATCACTCTGCAATTAGGTATTTAATGAATAAATCATTTACTAATGGCATAGTCATAAGATGGCTATTTCTTTTACAATAATTTAACTTCACCATTCTAGATAGGCCTGGAAAACAAAATACAGTGGTTGATTTCCTATCTAGACTCCAAAACATTAAAGACAATACTCTAGTTGAAGATAAATTCCCTGATGAATATCTCTTTGCAATCACTACTCAAACTCCTTGGTTTGCTGACATTGCCAATTATCTAGTTTCAGGAAAATTTCCTTCAAGTATGAATGCAAGAGATAAAAGAAAAGTCATTTATGACAGTGAAAATTATTCATGGATTTCTAATGAATTATACAAGACAGGTCCAGACTTTATTATCAGAAGATGTGTTCGAGAAGATGAGATGCCTGAGATTCTCAAGGCACGTCATGATGAAACTTGTGGTGGACACTTTGCTGATAAGAGGACAACTTATAAGATCCTTCATCTAGGATATTATTGTCCATCCCTCTTTAAAGATGCTAAAGAGTATGTCAAAGGGTGTGACAGTTGCCAAAGGGTAGGGAAACCTTTCCCTTTAGGTGAAATTCCATTACAACCTCAGGTACATATTGAACCTTTTGAGAAATGGGCTTTGGATTTTGTAGGACCTATTAATCCTCCGTAAAAAAAAGAAAAAAAAAATATATATATTAGTTTGCACTGATTATGTTACCAAATGGGTAGAAGCCAAGGCATTACTTTCTGCTAATGAAGCATCTATAGTTAATTTTATTTTTGAGGATATTTTTACTCGTTTTGGTGTCCCAAGAGAAATTGTTACAGATCAAGGAGCTCAATTCACATCAAAAATGGTGGAGAAAATGGTAGAGAAGTACAAAATCAGACACAGGAATCCACTCCCTACCATCCACAAGCAAATGGCCAAGTGGAATCTACCAATAAGGTGATTGAAGGGATCCTTACAAAGACTGTTCATTTACATAGAAGAGATTGGGTAGAAAGGCTTCCTGAAGCCTTATGGGCCTACAGAACTACATGGAGAAACACAATAGGACACACCCCTTATGAACTTGTTTATGGAAAACAAGTCCTGTTTCCCATAGAGTTTCAGATCCAAACTTTGAAAATGGCAGTCCAATTAGGACTTGATTTGACAGATGCACAAAAGCACAGACTGGAGCAGATTAATGAATTGGATGAGATCAGACAAGATGCAGTCCAAAGAACAAGCATAGTCCAACAGCAAAGGACTAGATGGCATGACAAGTATATCAAAGAAAATAAATTTAAAAAAGGTGATTGGGCACTCTTGTCTGATTCAAAATTCAAGGATTTTCAAGGTAAATTTCAAACTCATTGGCTTGGGCCATATGAAATTATGAAAATCTTTAAAAATGGAGCAATAAAAATCGGGACAATAGATGAAGGGAAGGTAGCATTTCTTGTAAATGGACACAAACTGAAATTGTATCATAAGCCACTTTCAAGAGAAGAATTTGTCAAGAAATTCCAAGATAACATTGATATGAAGTTAGTGAAGAAGAATTCTTCTTCTTCACTAAGTTGTATTTTTCTTCAAAAAAAAAAGAAAAAAAAAAGGTATAAATATGAAAACCAATCAATGATTGGCATATCTATACAGAAAGTGCAAGGTGAAAATCAGAATTTTTCTGACACCCTATACTTTCAATTGTTCTTTTTCAGCAACTAAATATCATAAAATCACAAGTTGCAGATTCATTTTTCACTCCATACTTCACTTCATTCATATTTCATTCCATCCCATATTTCACTACATCCATCTCATTCCATTCCACATTCATGATCCATCTCATTCCATTCCATATCCATATTTCATAATTTTTTTTACAGGTACATTCTGTAGCTGTATGTTCTGTAGTTAATTCTGTTCTGCAGCAAATTGACTCTGCAAGCCTACTTCAATAAACAAAGGATTATAGTTAAAGGATATTATGGAGCTTAAAAAATCAACATTTTTCAAAATGAAAGACAAACACAACAAGCAGCAAAATAAAAAGGTCTGAGATAAATTGTGCAAAGTTATTTTGATAGCAAAACATGAAAAAATACAATATGCTTAAATCATATGTTTCCTAAGTTAATCTATCATTCGAATTGATCCTTCCTTATCATAAAAACACCTCAACCATATCCCTTACCTTCCGCTCCATAACGGTTCATCATTAATTAAATGATTAACGGTCAAAAATTAGGTGTGACCTATTAGGTCACATCCTTAGATCGTATCATTTATTGATGATTTTGAAAATCATCATAAATCTCTTCGCGGTATTTAATTCCATATCAAACCCTCAACCCTATCATTTTCATCATTTGCCATTACCTTTTTCATTCACCACCGCATTCACTTAATTCCATTACATTTTGTAGCCAGTTCATCTGTAGAAACAGAGAAGTAATTTTAAGGGAAAAACATCCTTCTGCAGCTACTCTTTCTTCAGACACAGGATCAAAGACAGAGCAGTAGTCCTAAGCCAAGGAAAGGAAGTAATCTGTACCAAGGAGAAATGGGGCTAATTGTGAGAACAGAGCCAATTGGGATCAAATACTTAGAAGGGTACCCACAAGTTAAAGGGCTATTACAGCAAGTTGGGTGGCTGAGCTTTGTAGAAAAATTCAATGGATTCCACAAAGAAATCACGAAATCATTTGCTAGGTCATTTGATGGATCAGAGGTAGAAATTGGGGATATTAAGTTCACTATAACAGAGTCATTTATATCTGAAGCCACATAGTTGCCAAGACAGGGACAGCCCTGATTCAAGAATAAGGAGTTTCATAATGAAACCTGGAAAAAAATGCTGAAGAATCCAGGTATGGACATTTCAATATGTAGAAAGGGTATTCCAAGTACAGCTTTGGAAAATAAATGGAGGAATATGTTATTCATTTTACAAAAAAACATAACATGTGAGGGTAGATTCGGTACCATGTATGTCTACCATATTAGACTGATGATGAATTTCTTAGATGATCAAATAAATCTACCTTTCTTCCTGCTTAATAGTTTGAAAACAATGGCCTCTAATGTTAAAAAAAGACTCCAATTCCTAGAAACTACTCTGCACCACCATGGCCTAATTAAAATACTGATTGAGTTCCATTTGAAGAAAGTAGGAGATAATTGGGAAGAGTTTCTTCTAAGAAACCATTTTCAAGAAATAGAGGAAACGCTATCTAAAGAAGAACCTGTAAGAAGAAGTAGGAGAGGAAAAATTGATAAAGTTGTTGAAATCAAACATGATACATCAACACAGGAAGATAATGAAGAAGTAATCTCTGAAAATTTGACAAAGATTAGGAAACAGATCAAGGTTAAAAGAAAATAGATTAAAAAGTGAACGTGATGAAGAAAAAGATGAAAATCCGCCCAAATTAAGGAGAAGCTCTAAACTTAAAGGCATGGTGAAAAAGACATGGATTAAGGAAACAGGAGTTATAAATATTGAAGAAGAAGAAACTCCAATCTAAACACCAATTGATAGATCTCCTTTACATCAGTATGAAGAAGACCCTAACAGAGGAACCCCAGATATAGATCCAACCCAACAACAAATTTATGACTATGTGAAATCACTAGAAAGAAGGGCCTCAGAAAATCAAGAAAGATCTCTCAGTCCACAAGAACCTCCAATAGAAATCTTGAGAAAAGACAATTATGAATTGGAGATACTGAACAAACATATCAAAAATGAAAATGAAATCTTAAGAGAGCAGGTCAAATTGAAGAATGGCATGAACAACACTCTCTCTCTGCAAATGAGAACACTGTATAAAGCAAACAGGAAGCTAAAGAAGAAAAATAAGAAACTGAACAGGGCACTCATAGATCTTAGGTTCAAATTATTCATGAGGAAACCCAGAATGGTATTGACTACCAAAAGAAATAGAAAAAGGAGGCTGGATGTTCTTGCAGAAGTTTTGGAGCACATGGAATAAAATTTTGATGAAGTTGCATGAGGACATGCAAGAGTTTTGCAGTGGGGGTATGTTGAGCCCTGCAATTGTCTTCTCTTTTGCTAACTTTCACCTCATTTCATCATTTCTTTATCATTTCATAAACCTAAATATCAATGAGAATGATTAATATTGCTTAAAGGTTGCATACAAATGATTAACTTATTGTACTTTCATGGTTTTTGCTGTCTTAATAATTTTTGAACAGTTTAGCTACAGAATACTGGCATTCTGTAGCCAGTCAAGCATTCCGCAGCTGTTTTTGTGTTTAAGTATGTTACAGGTGTCAACTGGAGAAAAGGCACACATGGGTGGATTCCAAATCTTCCCTACATTGTTCCTTCTTATCCACGAGGATTGAATCGATAGTTTGAGGTGTCTAAGCCCATGGTCAAAGCAAAGGTCAAAGAAACTGTTTTCTACAGGAATTAGGACTCCTGATTTGCTTTACAACAAATCACGAGTCCCAAAAGAGTTTCAATTCAATTTTAACTCAAAGATTACACCTGTACCTATTTTTGTTCGATGTTAGTTATGAATTTTCATATAAATTAAGCTCTGTAATACCGAGAGAGGACAGTTGATACATATTTTATCATTACAGTGATACTCTATTTTCAAGCACTGTGTTAATAAAAGGAGTTTAGCCTTGATGTTGTTTTGAATACAATCTTAAGGAGCTAAAGGATTAATACCGAATTGGTAGCAGAGGGCCCCTGCTATTCGAGGAGGTTTTACATGTTTTCTAGCTAAGTTATTTTCAATTCTGTTTTACTGTCTTTCCTTACTTAGATTGCTTTCTTAAATCATAGTGTTTTAGCATTTCGTTTCATGTCATCTGCTTAGTTAAAGGTTCCTCAGTATACTGCAATTAGTCTCTTTCACAAGCTCTTCCAATAAATCTCTATTAAATGAATGGGATTCAGTTGTAATATTCTGAGTTATTAGCATTTCATTTTCTGTTATTTAGTTAAATAGAAGATCCTCATCAAACCGCAGTTAGTCTCTTTCAAAAGCTCTTCCAATAAATCTTTAATTCACGAATGAGATTTAGTTGTAATATTATGAGTTATTGATTGTTTCGTTTCATAGAAGATCCTTGTCACATTATATTTAATCTCTTTCTCAAGCTCTTCCAATAAACCCTTATCAAATGAATGAGATTTAGTTGTAATGTTATAAGTTGTTTCAGCATTTCATAGGAGATCCTCACCACATTATAGTTAATATTTTTCTCAAGCTCTTCCAATAAACCTTTATCAAATGAATGAGATTTCTCTGTAATGTTCGAAGTTACTGATTGTTTCAACATTTCCCTTTTATGTTTTAGGAGATCCTCATTGCACTAGAATTAATCTTTTTCACAATCTTCCAATAAACCTTTAATTGAATGAATCAGATTAAGTTGTAGTGTGTTGAGTTACTTTTCATTTCATGAATGTTCATTTAGAAGTTGTAATATCCATGGATTGGGACTCCTTGTTTTCATCATTTCCTAGTTAAGAACAGAACTTGCAAATAAACTCTGTTTTCATTTATTCATTAACATTTTCCTGTTTTTCCTCTTTACATAGATTTAACTTCATCTTTCTAGTATAGAACAGAATACTAGGAACCAAAACACAAAAAACCCCAAAAACATCAACAAAACACTAAAGCAATGAAGTAAGAAAAGGGATACTTAGGCACATACAGTGCATTACACTTCATTAGTTTACTAGCCCTCGTCGATAATTTATGTTAACAATTTAGGACACTAAATTGACTAAACACTAACAAAGTTCAATAAGAAGAAGCTAGAAAAATTGAAGATTCTCTCATAAGAGAACTTGAAGAAAGCAACAAGGCAAGGGAAGATTTATAAGCAGTGATAATCTATCTACAAAAGGATGCAAAGAAAAGAAGAAATATTTAGTATAATTTTGCCAATAGCTCGAGAGTATTATATGAGATCATCAACAACCAAGTGCCACACAATGAAAAGACTAGATTGGGCTACAAGGAAACATATGCAACAAGTTCAATAGAAAAGGAAGGTGTACAAAAACTTATGCATAAATGGCTAACATATCTATTGAAAAGGATAGAGGATTCATAGCAGAACAAAAGATTCAATACCAAAAAGGAGCATGGAGAATAGTATCATGAAGGCGACCTCCCGCTCTCAGGTATCAAAATGTATTTCTTGGTATTTGTTACTCATGTGGAAAATTTGGGCTTAAGGATGTAAAATGTCGAGCCTATGTTAGGAACTTTGGAAGATATTTCCAGAATAATTATCCCATAAACTCGTAGGAAGATTATAGGAAAAAGTACAACAAGTTTGTTCATTTAATTCATGAAGTATAATTCCATAAATGCAACAATTTTGGACATTTGTCTAAAGATTGGAGGTTAACCATTCCTGCAAGAGAATCACAACAGAATCAAAATGATCAGGTTTGGAAGAAGAAAATTGAAAGATGCACTCTTTCCCTAAAGGCTTAAAGCAAAAAGAATGTTTGGTACATTGATAGTGGTCACTCAACACATATGAGAGGCAACAAAAATTAATTTATATATTTGAAAGAAGGAAAATATGGAACAATATCTATTGGAAAAGATGAATCTATGAATGCTATAGGAACATGTACTATAAAACTTCGAAGCAAGGATGCTATACTAAAGGATGTGATTTTTATTGAAGATATGAATCACAATCTGTCGAGCGTATGACAAATGTGTGATCAAGGACATGCAATGTTGTTTGACTCGAAGACATGTGAAATAAGAAGAAAGAAATCTGACCAATTGGTGGCTACTGCAACTAGAACTCCAAATGACATATACACATTGGATGAGGTTGTTAAAGGTTGTTTCTTGGCAAAAGAAGACAAGATTTGGCTTTGGAATAGACAATGGGACATATAAAATTCGATATCCTTGTCAAAATCAGCAAAAAGGAAGTTGTGAAAGAAATGTTGTTGATTTTAAAACCAACCAACACTATATGTTAACACAGCAGGCATGGAAAACAAACAAGAGTTAAATTCAAAACGAAAGATCATTCCACATCAAAACCATTTGATTTTATACATAATGATACATATGAGGACTAATGACAACTAAAGGACTGGATGGTGAATTGTATTTCATGTTTATGATTGATGATTATATTAGGATGACAAGAGTTAGCTTTTTGAAGAAAAAGGTTGAAACATTTGAATGTTTCAAAATATTCAAGGAAATGGTTGAAAATGAAACTGATTAGAAGATCAAACGTTTGCGCTTAGATAATAGTGGAGAATTCACATCCAAAGAAAATCAACATTACTTTGAAGAACATGGAATAAAAAGGCAGTTCTCAACATCCAGGACAACACAACAAAATGGAGTTGTCAAAAGGAAGAATAGAACTATACAAGAAATGGCTAGAAAAATTGATCCGAATTGGATCATTATATTAATTTTAATCCATCTCGATGCATTTGGAGTGGAAAAAAGCGGAGGAATCAGCTCATGGTATTGTTTTTACTGGTGGGACCTAGTTTGGAAAAACGGGGTTTGAAACCTTCCAGGAGCGTTTTGAGGCATCAACCGACATTTTTTAGGGGTAGAAAATTGTTTCCTAAGCCCACACATCTCTATGTTATTCTACACACAAATACCTTTCCAAAGGTGCAAGAATAATTTCAATCGAAGTTCTTATTCAAAATTTATGCCACTCAGAAGTTGACCTTCTTATTTTCACACCTATAGTTCAGGAGGATGCCGCGTCCGCCCCCATTATTAATAGAAAATGGGATAGCCATGTGTTTTTGATATAAAAGACTCTAGAAGAGTCTATTTTGTAACTCTAGTTAAGAGTTGATGTAGTCAAAATTAACCACTAGTAGGCTATCGGGTTTTGTTATACCCGGGCCACTGGGAGGAGGAGGCATTCCATTCTTTCGAGAGAATTTTGTTCCATAGATGAGAAAAGATAGCCAGGAGAGATAGGAGGTAGAGTAACACAAAGAGGATTTGTGCACTATAGTAGCCCACAGGCCACATGCATTACTTCTTTGTACCTGCAGCCATATTTCTAGACAGAGAAAGAGAGTGAAACAACCTCAACTTCCAGCTGGGTTTTCTACCTAAAGGGTTTCCGAGAGAGCATATCATGTGTCTTATGTGTGTGTGAGCTTATTTTTTCATTCTTTGCTTTTCTTCATAATTTATATTCACATGCATGCACAAGTTACAGTTAAATCTACAGATCTTAAAGTTTAATAAAATTGTAATAGTGTAAAATTTCAGCATTTTAATATATTATTATCAAATATGTTGTGACAAATTGTCCAGTAGAATATCCACAATAGTTTACAGATCAAAAACGTTGAATGATTCAAAATTGGATAACAAATTTTGGGTTGAGGCAGCTGATACGACAATGTACATTTTGAGTATAGGTTTTCTTAGAAACAGTTGTGATATGACTCCATATGAACTATGGAGAGTAAGACCATCCTATGTCAAACATTTCAGGGTACTTGGAAACAAAATATACATCAAAAGGGAAGACCATAAAATAAGAAAATTTGATTCTCAAGTAAATGAAGGCATCTTAGTTGGCTATTCATGCAAAATAAAAGCTTATAGATGTTACAATAAAAGGCTCAACTAAATAGTTGAAGGCATCAATGTAACATTTGATGAAGATCGTGGCCCAAAGATTGAACAAGAATGCTCATCTTCAGGCAAATCAAAGACATACGAGACAAAACTAGAAAGTGTTAAAGAGGAAGCCCCTAGACAAGTACAATCGAATGAAGAAACAACTATGAAATTAAAATGAAAGATCATTCCACATCAAAACCATTTGAGTTTATACATACTCATATATGTGAACCAATGAAGACTAAAGGATTGGATGGTGAATTGTATTTCATGTTGATGATTGATGATTATACCAAGATGACAACAGTTAGCTTTTTGAAGAAAAGGACTGAAACATTTGAATGTTTCAAAATATTTAAGGAAATGGTTGAAAATGAAACTGATTAGAAGATCAAATTTTTGTGCTCAGATAACGATGGAGAATTCACATCTCAAGGAATTCAACATTAATTTGAATAAAATGGAATAAATAGGCAATTCTCAACATCCAGGACAACACAACAAAATGGAGTTATCAAAATGAAGAATAAAATTATACAATAAATGGCTAGAAAATTTGATCCAGATTGGATCATTATATTAATTTTCATTCATCTTGATGCATTTGGAATGGAAAAAAGTGGAGGAATTGGCTCATGGTATTTTTTTTACTAGTGGGAGCAAGTTTGGAAAAATGGGGTCTGAAACCTTCCAGGAGAGTTTTGAGGCATCAAATGAAATTTTTTAGGGGTAAAACTTTGTTGCCTAAGCCCTCACATTTCTATGCTATTTTACACACAAATACCTTTCCAACGGTGCAAGAAGCGCGTCAATCGGAGTCATTATGCAAAAGTTATGCCACTCAGAAGTTGACCTTCCTCTTTTCATACCTATAGTTCGGGAGGATGTCGCGTCAGCCCCCACTATTCATGGAAAATGGGATAGCCACGTGTTTTTTATATAAAATACTCTATAAGAGTCTATTTTGTAACTCTAGTTAAGAGTTGATGTAGTCAAAATTAACCACTAGTAGTCTATCGAGTTGTGTTATACCCGAGCCACTAGGAGGAAGAGGCATTCCATTCTTTCAAGAGAATTTTATTCTATAGTTGAGCAAAGATAGCCAAGAGAGATAGGAAGTAGAGAATACAAAGAGGATTTGTGCACTGTAGCAGCGCATGGGCCACATGCATTACTTCTTTTTACCTGCAACCATATTTCTAAACAGAGAAAGAGAGCGAAACGACCTCACCTGCCTGCTGGGTTTTCTCCCGAAAGGGTTTCTCGGAGAGCATATCTTGTGTCTTATGTGTGTGTGAACTTATTTTTTTCGTTCTTTTCTTTTCTACATAATTTATATTCACATGAATGCACTAATAACAGTTAAATCTACAGATCTTAAATTTTAATAAACCTATAATAGTGTAAAATTCCAGTGTTTTAATATATTATTATTAGATCTGTTGTGAAGAATTGTGCAATGGAATATCCATGGTAGTTTATGGATCAACAATGTTGAATGATTCAAAATTGGATAACAAATTTTGGGTTCAGGCAGTTGATACGACAATGTACATTTTGAATATAGGTTTCCATAGAAGCAATTGTGATATGACTCCATATGAACTATGGAGAGGAAGACCATCATATGTCAAACATTTCAGGGTATTTGGAAACAAAAGCTACATCAAAAGGGCAGATCATAAAATAGGAAAATTTGATTCTTGAGTAGATAAAGGCGTCTTAGTTGGTTATTCATGCAAAAGAAAAGTTTATAAGTGTTACAATAAAAGGCTCAACTAAATAGTTGAAAGCATCAATGTAACATTTGATGAAGATCGTGGCCCAAAGATTGAACAAGAAAGCTCCTCTTCATGCAAATCAAAGACATAAGAGACAAAACCAGAAAGCATCAAAGAGGAAGCCCCTCGACAAGCACAATCTAATGAAGAAACAACTACAAATGAGGAAGAGACAAGAAAATAACAACAAGCACCCTCAAATACTCCTAAAAAATGGTGTCAAAAGAATCATCCTTCAAATCAGATCACTAGCGATCTTAATGAAGGCATAGGAACCAGAAGAAACCGACAAATTCATGCAATACAACAAGCCTATCTTGTTTTTTGGCCACATTTGAGCCAAACAAATTTGAAGAATCCAGTTATGATGAACAATGGATAGCTGCTATGAACTAAGAGTTGGATCAAATTGAGAAGAATGATACTTGGGAATTGGTTCCATGACCAACGGACAAAAATTTCATTGGAAAAAAATTGGGGTTTTTGGAACAAACTGAATGAGGATTGACAGGTTCAAGGAACAAAGCTATATTGGTCTGCAAAGAGTGCGCAGAGGTTGAATGAATCGATTTTGAGGAGACATTTTCTCTTTTTGCCAGAATAGAAGCCATCAAGATGTTCTTGGCTTACGCATGTTCAAGGAAGATAAAAGGATATCAAATGGATGTGAAATCAAACTTTCTCAATGGGTAATTAGAATAAGAGGTATACATAGAAAAACCTGAAGGATTTTTGCTAACTGATAAGAAAGACTATTTTTGCAGGTTAAAGAAGGCATTGTATGGTCACAAACAAGCTACTAGGGCTTGGTATGCCCATCTTGATAAGTATTTTCCGAAACAAGGATTCAAATGAGGAATTGTCAATAACTACTTTTATGCAAGTATTGAACATGATAGATTAACGATTATTGAAATATATGTTGGATGACATAATCTTTGGGAGCGATGATGACAGGTTAAGCAAGAAGTTTGTAGCTGATATGAAAAATGAGTTTGAGATGTCGTTACTTGGTGAGTTGACATTTTTATTGGAACTTCAGATATCTCAGGAAGACAAGGGAATATTCACTTATCAAGCCAAATATATCAAGGAAATGTTGAAGAGGTTTCAAATGGAAGGTTTCAAGCCAATCAACACCCCAGTGGTGACAGGTCTGAAGCTGAGCATAGATGACTCATCCAAGGATGTGGATCAAAGGATGTATAGATCTATGATTGGCAGTCTCCTATATGTAACAACTTCCACGCCAGATGTGATGCAGGAAGTTGGGCAGGTAGCACGATTCCAATCAATATCAAAAGAATCCCATGTCATTGCAGTGAAAATAATCTTTTGATATCCCAAGGGAACAATATAATATAGATTATGGTATCCTAAAAGAAATGAGTTAACTATTGTAGCTTATACAAATGTAGATTGGGCTAGAAGTGTTGATGTTTGTAAAAGCACTAGTGGAGATACTTTCTATCTAGGTGGTTGTCTTGTTTCATGGTTGAGCAAGAATCAATCTTCAATCTCCTTATCCATAGTGGAAGCAAAATACATAGCAACAACAACTTGTTGTATGCAGGTCCTCTAGATGAAACAAACCTTGCAAGATCTTCAAGTGAAGTTTGATGAGCCCATTCCAATTTCTACAATAACACCAGTGCCATAAGTATCTCCAAGAATCTTGTGATGCATTAAAAAAATAAACATATTCCAATCAAGTACCATTTTGTTAGAGAACAATTTGCAGAGAAGAACATCGAAGTTGAATATATTGGGATGAAAGATAAAATCGTTGACATCTTCACTAAACCATTTCCACTTGAGACATTTGAGTATCTTCTACATAAACTTGGGATTCTCCCAAGTACACATTATAGTGTTATTTTATCCTGCCAAACAAATAGTTGGAGTAGAGGTAGGCAAGTCCACAGGAGCTCATAAGTTGTCAAGGGGAGCCACCCTTTGTCGTTGATGTCAAAGGGGGAGAGAAAATGTTAGAAAGGTTAGAAGCATAATGTCAAGGGGAGCCATGATCACAAGGAGAGTACATGTGTTTCCATCAATGCCAAAGGGAAAGATTGTTGATGGGTGGTTATCATTGATGTCAACTCAAGCAACAATAAGAGATGTCCCACTTTTGTTGACAAATATGATGTGGTAATTCACTATTTTCAAGTCAAAATCATTCTTGTTAGATTCTCCTCGGAAATATGTTTCTGGTGGTATGTGACATGCCACATAGTTCTTCACAATTTGAGTTATATTTGCGTTTTAAGTTGGAAACCACCATTACTAGGCTAAAACCCCAAGGGGTTGTGACATGGCACACATTCATTGGTTGATGGGCATTAAAAAATCTATTATAAGTGTTATTCATTCTACTTAATGGACAAGTCATCTTAAGGATGGTCACGTTCACCATTCAAAAAGAGGAAGAACTCATATACATAACCCTCGAGGCCAACGATCTTCCTAACTTAGAACATAAGACATGTATTACTTAAATTTTAATATCCTAAATCCCTCATGAAACCCCTACTAAAATTTCAACAAATAGCTTATGGAGCCCCTCCTTTGAACCCCTCCTAGATATATAAAAGACATACTATTCCTCTCTTCAAAATGATATACTTCAACGAATAATCCAATACAAACTAAGCTCTAAAAAAAATCGGTTGCCCCTAAACATCTAACATAGGATCATAGAAAGGCTTAGGTTGTTTTTCTTTTATTGCAGATTGTCATGTTTGAGGGGGAGTGAAGTTTAGGATAGGTTCTTGGGTCTCAGACTGGTTAATATAGGGCTCAATTACTCTTTAGAATCTCAGAATTATCAAAGGTAACTTTGGTTATGAGGTAACTAAGTTTGTAGTGCAATTTTGGTAGGTATTTTAGGGATCCTTTTGTGTCGGTTCAAGACATTATCATATTTTGATTGAGATCCGCTATTTTTTTTTTATTGAGTTGTTGGTTAGTTTTAGGGTACTTGTTGAGAGTAGGAACATCCTTTTCGTCATATATACTTATGTCATTACTTTCGACCCTGTGTAGCAATTTCAAGCTAAGGTTTCAATGCACTTTTTCTCTGGGTTCCGGGATCCATTTCGTATATTTTGTTACAAGTGAAGGAAAAAGGTTGAAGGGGCATACATTTTTTCTTATTTCGTTGGTATTCGCTTGGGGATGTTTCAATGGAAGGTAAAAGGCTTATATTGCAAATTTATCATTGCTAAGGCACCAATTCTAGAACAACAAAACATTTTCTACTTGCAAAGCTTGGTCCTATAATGGCTATATCCATGGCTAGGGCACTCGTTGAACCAGAAAAGAAGAAAAGGCTTGTTGATTCAAGACGGTGGGTTAAAGAAATTTCATTTGACACCTGAACACACAATAATAGAAGGTAGTACAAAGGCTCGGTCATCAAGTTTTTATATAAGTTGTTTCAGACCTTTCTAGGGCATTGATATTATTATAGATGTTTTGTTCTTGTGGTTCATTTGAGCATCCATAAGTATTCATTATGCAGTCATGGGTTCATTGTAAAGGTATGCTATGTATACATGCTACAGTAAGCAATACAATGTTTTATGAAGCCTACTTTAGAAGCTAAGGTTATGACTATGACAAAAGGTTGCAACAAGTGTAAAATTATGGACATTTAATAAGTTACAACGATGTGTTCTAAAGTATTAATGGTTCAAAAAATGTTCTGATCCTAAAATGAAGTTTCCAAGAGTTTTTGTGAAAGCAATTGTTTCATGAGTCGTCTTAACAATATCTAATTCTTGAAATTAGGGCAAAGCAAATAGAGTAGTTTTCTCATTAATGGAAGCACAAAATTACTACATCAGTAGAAGTTTAGTGCAATAGTAATTAACTCTTGATTGATGATGATCCCCAATCAGTATCATCATCTATTGCAATAATAAGGGATTTAACAGGTTCATCATTTCCTACAACAGAGAGACACTCCAAGTTTCATCATCACCATGAAATCAACTTCATAAGGAATTGTGTAGAGGGCACTGTACAAGTTGTTGTATGGTGTTCAAAGTCTTGTAAATTTTTTAATGGGTTTGTACTATTTGTACAAGAGGTCATTTTGTTTTGATACAAGGGTTTGTTGGGATAAGGGTTTAGGTCCTAGAGTTGATCATTAGTTAAAGAAAAATCATTGAACATCGTTGTAAAGTGGATCATTGTTCCTAGTACAAGAGTCCACAACATTTATTTAATCGTTGTCCTTTTTAGGGTGATAGGGTGGTATTAGGGAGGTGGTTTAAGTCACCTTCAATTTGGTGTTTGGAAACACTTCAGGGTGGTGCAAGGGAAACTTGGTGCTTGCTAGGGTGTTGGTGCATCCATTCAGTTGATTGCTAATAGGCGTCCTTCCAGTGGGTGTTGGAGAAGAATGTTTTTCTAGAGTTCTAGGAAGTTGTAGCTTTATTTTTAGTTAGATTTGAATATTTAAAGAACTTATTAGAAATTAGTTTAGTGGTTTTTGACCCTTAAGGGGTTTTCCACCAAAAAATATTTGTGTTCATTGTGTAATGTTTATTTACTATTTTGAATACTACTAATTCTATGAAATGATTAATAAGTTGCTAATTGCTAAGAAATATTGATTCACCCCCCTCTCAGTATTTCCAACACTTGTAGGAAAGAAACATTCAAAGGCTTAGAGTCTAATGGATTGGACTTAGATTCAATCCAAATATAATGTTAGGCATTCATGAACATAAAATTCAAGAAGAAGAGTAAAGGGAGTGTTAGGGCATCAAATAAAATGTAGGTTTCTATTCAGTAGGCATAACCACCTCACAACATGGAACATTAAATAGGTCATCAAGGAACTGAATGAGGAAAAAAACAGAGGAAAGAGTAAGAATAGGTCGCTCAAAGGGTGAGAAATAGTTACAGTAGGGAGTTATGATTGGCCTCTCGATAAGGTAAAACATAAGGCCCATCTAACCTTCCCTAGGAACCTAAAGGTTGTACGACACCTTCCTTTTCACTTAATAATGTTTTCTTAGCTTAATTGATTTCTTAGGAAGGTTAAAGAGATTTATCATGCTTTATGTGCCTAATGTGATTATTGCACAAGACATTAATAATATTTTGCATAGACTATCAGGATATCTAGTAAGAGAGATTCATGGGACTTGTCCCATGCTACAGAAAGTTCAAATTCTGTTGGCTTGGAGCAATAAATACTCCTCCCTGTAGTTGTGAGGTCACTCAAGGAGCATGATCATGTTTTCTAGTAGTTTTGGAGGGAAAGCATTCGTCCTTTCAAGGAGGCTCCCCCTCATTCATTTTGTATAAATAAAGGGTTTTAGTAGCCCAATAGTCAACTAGCAGTTCGGAGAAGCAAGAGGATAACAACACAGAAGTCTAGTTTTCAAGCTCTGCAGCTTTTCACTATGTATCAACAATTCTTCAATTAAGAAAGACAACTTTGGTTTCATTTCTTAGTCTATTCTCCTTCAAGGATATGAGATCCCTTAGGTTAGGACCCACCCTAGGTGATCAAGACATCTATTGTATCATTATTCTTTATGCACTTGTCATTTCTATAATTCATTTTTGTGTATTGTTTTTATGTAGGGTTAATTATCTTGTTTCTAAAAAATATTTTCTTGCACAACATTTGAGCACTAGATGATAGCATTAGTAGTGATTATATTGTTTACTTTTCACCTTTATTTATGCATCAGAGTTCACTTTAGTTGCTAATATTTATTTGTTTTCCCTCATTGTTGTTTTGATGTGAACAACCCCTTGCTTTTGCAGCTATAGGAGACTCTACAACCACACAATTTGCTGAATAAATCATTTTACCATTGATATGATGACCTATACATAGGAATTTTATATTTTTCTAGCCTTCATTAACCTCCTTTTACCTTCCAACCTCATTCTCAGCACATTTTACAACTCAATGAACTATCTCCTTTAGCAAAATAGGGACTCATGTAGCAGTTTGAATTTTTTCTTTTGAAAATCATCCAAACTTTCATCCAACTTGTGATTAACCTTCTTTGATGTGTTACAACATTTTTAGAACCTTGAAGATGTAATTTAGAAGCAGAGACCAATTATATTCTTTGACATGGTTTGCTGTAGAAATTTCCTTTTTCCTACAGAATTAGGGTTTGTTATTTACAAGCTTTATTTTAGTTGTGAGTCTTTCTTTGCATAGTAGCATAGATATGATTTCATTTCATCGTAGTTAAAATGGTTTGCCCCCTTTCACTATAATTGGCAATGGTTTTCCTCTTGGTTTTCTTGTAAATCACAAGAAGGAAACCCACTAATTGCATAAGGTATGATTTGCTTGGAACAATGTGATGGGAACCAACTTGACTCCTTCATCATGAATGATGTAATTGGATGGGAATTTCAACAACCACCAATTCTTATGCATGGTCAATGTAACAAGACGAGAAAAATATTTGGATTGTGAAGGGTCCAAAGGGTAACTGAAAGGGCATTTACAATGTTGATAAATCACACATCAATGTATTGATTGTAATCATTTATGCATTATGTGTTTTTTAATGAAAAACATAGATTTCACCACTTTCTTAGAGGTTTCTTGGACATTAACCCTTTGAATTTATATACTTAGTGTTGTTATCAAATATAAATAAAACACTGATAACAACATACAATATTTCACCTCTTTACAATCCCAATCTAGTGGGTAATTCAAGAGAAAATATATGGAAGTGTGCCAATAAGTTGTACCCCATCTAGGGCAATCCTATCATGCATAAAAAATATATGAAAATCACCTATGATAGCTATAAATTCAACAAAAAATATGTCTGATATTCTTCAAAATAAATGTTAAATCACTCAACAATTGTAGCCTTAACTGATGCCAAGTCAATGAGACATATAAATGTTGGAACCTACAAGAACATGCATAAATAAATGGTTGAAAGTTGAAAATCAAATCCACCATTGCATAAGCATTTAATTAGAAACTACATATATATGCATAAAGATGAGTTCATCTACATACCATAGCATTATCCCAAAGTTAGCACAAACCTTTAGCTCTCTAAAACCCTAAGTAGGGAAAACAATGAAATCCCTACCTCAACAACATCACATAAGCATGTCCTTCAATGCAAGATATCTCCTTTTCTTATTCTCTTCAACCAATACAATTTCGTGCTTTGTATCCCTATTATCCAAGTCTCCAATACATGAAACCCTAACCCTAGTATTCAAGATGCTCCAAATGCTCCAAAAAACCCTAGCACATCTAAAACAAGAGAGATAAAGTACAATGCAAAAGTACACAGAAAGAGGGACTAATACACTACTCTGGTCACATTTCTCACACAAGATGATAATGAAAGGACTTTCCCCTTCCTCTCTATATATGAGAGGTAAGGGAGGCCAACAATATAAGTGTTGGCCTAAATCCTTAGTTTCAACCTACTATGAACACAAGTAGGCTCACACATGTCAAGCATTACACTCCAAGCGTACACATGTCAAGCTCCAAGGTGATGTTGTGCACAAGTAACACTCCAATGTAAGGGTGTTCCATGAGATATGTCCAATGCTCCTCCTACAAGTCTCTAAGGATAACAATGCTCCTCCTAAGCCATGCGATCCTAAGTCCACTCCACATGCATTAACATTATCACAACCTAAGCATCCTCAAGTTAATTTCATGCCTCCACGCAAGCATCCAATCCACCCCATGCTATTTAGGGATCAACGCCCTCCTCTGAAATGCAAAATGATCCTCCTCTAATGCAATAAATCCTCTCAAGCAAGTAACCAATTTCCACATGGCCATCATGATGAATGTCCCAAGTAATCTAAAGATCTTTAATGCTCCAGGGAATATTGGCATGCAAGCATTCAATTAAGGTTAGACAACCACTAAGTAAGCCACCTTTAATTTTCAAGTTCATCACAAACCATCCAAGGGCCTATCATACACCATGTACCCCAATTCTCATGAGGCACCCCTAAACATGATGCAAACACTTCTAGAGTAACCCTAAAAGCTAACATTGATAAGTGGTTGGCTTTTGGCACTTCCAAACATTAAAGAGAGTACATAAGTGTTTCTCATGTTTCCTTAGAAGTGTCTTGATTTTTTACATCAGGGTTGTGATAAAATAGTTGGAGAAGTTTGGGGGAGAACTCAAGTTATCTTAGAGTCCCAAAGCAAGTTTTCCTTTTTACATACGATTGCAAGCAAAGATTAAAGAAATACATTATTGTAATAGTCAAAGTTCCATGCATAGTAATCTTTGTTCAATTGCATAGTAATCTCATTGTAAATTGTTTCTCTAGTTATATGCATGGTTCATTTGAAGTTCTGTTATTATTATCTTCACAATTAGATAACAAACAACACATTCACCAAATTATATTAAAATAATAATAAAAAATAGATGCATTGTGACTAACTAGTTATTGAGATACCTATTGTTATTTAGGGACAATAGTGTTGGACACCTAATCTGCTAAGGGTTGGTGTGGAATGTGAAGAGTCCAAGAGATCTCTTGGTATGTGAAGACCAAGGGTCAGTAAAAAATGTATAAATGTACATTATTGTGAATAATAAATGCAATGAACATTTATCTTACTTATTGTCTTCTCCATATGTGTGTTTAACATGCTATCAGGTTGCCTGCTCCAATATGAGCCACTGGTTTTGTCAGTTTTTCTCTATTGGCTCTATCCTACTTGCTAGAACTTGAGTGCTATAATTGTATGTCTGACCTAACGCTCCACTAATTTGGCCTCGGAGTTGTCTTTAGTGCGACTTTTTAGAGTTTCCAGTGCCGGAATCCGGTGAAAACATTTAAGGTAAAATCTTGATTTATGTTATTTAAATTGGTTTTTTGACTGTACATATGGATTCAGCACCCTAAAAAACCCCTAGGGCACTTCGATTGTGAAAGGTTACCAATCACACTTATGTTTTCAATGAATTCCTACTGGATTTTAGAGAAATTAGACCGGAAAATTCCAACAGAAAAGCTTTCAAAAAGTCGCACTAAAGCCTGCTCGATTTGGCCTCTGTTAGAAACTCGTTTTCTCATTTTTGGGCACTCTCTACAACCGTCATCGCTATTTCTTTGCAACGTCCATTGTCCGTTTTGTCGTTTCATTAATTATAACCTCTGTCCCTATTTTCCGTGCATTTGATAACGGGTCACTCTTGATATGTACGCTGGTTATATCTCAAATTATTCCTTCTCTGCGTTGATTCCTGAAGACTGTTGACTAGTCCATTTGCAAGCTTCCCACCTGTAATGTTCCTTCTCTATGTTGAATGGTGCAAGCAATCCCTTCTCTGCGTTGGTTAAAACATTGCTATGCAAGCTGCTTCGTACGTGTTGGAATGTATGTACGCTGGTAAAATATTTTCAATACGGGACTGTGGTTTCAATGATGCGTGTGCTCCTGCAAGAGAATATATATATATATCATATATACAACACGTGACTGTGGTTTCAATGATGCGTGTGCTCCTGCAAGAGAGAAAAAAATTTAAAAAGAAAATATATATATACAACACGGTGATGAATTACCTGTCAACTAGTGATGAATCTCTGCGTTCAAGGCTCCTCTTAGTGTATATATTATATTCAGTGTCGAAGACCGTGAACTATGCACTCGGTCAAATATCCTGTAATGAGCGGTAATTTATGGTATGTATGCTGGTGTTATTACATCATATAGCTCCACGTTGAATGAAAAACTGTATGCTGGATACTGTGACTTATGTTGTGTTGAGTTCTTTATGTTGGTGTTAAAGCGTTTTATTGAAACCTGGCATGAACGCTGTGTTGAAATGGCCGTAAATGGGTTTTGATATCTGTGCATTATACATTGGTGTGTTTGGAAACTAGGGTATGCATGTGTTGATTGCAATGAAATGTTGACTGGTTTCTTTGAAGTCTGATTACATAGAGCTGCTGGTATGGTATGTTATGAATATATGTTATGCGTTGGAGACTAGGTAATGGTATGTATATATAGTATATACGTTGAAATTTTGTATACATTATGTGTTAACTTACTCGTGAAGGATGATATATGCATTACGGCCGGCGTACATGCATTGAAATTTTTTCAAAGGTCATATCATATATGATGGTATATATTATGGTTGGTGCGTTGTTAGTGTTCCATGTTGCATCCTTTTTATGCTCGATCCTGATATGGTGGCATACAATTTGCTTCATCATGGCGACAATTGACACAATTATGTTAGTGTTCTATGTTGCATCCTTTTTATGCTCGATCCTGATATGGTGGCATACAATTTGCTTCAGCATGGCGGCAATTGACACAATTATGAGAGTGACTAACAACAAAATCAGTTGATCTCAAGATATATTATAATGCAATCTAATGCCGATGTGGAGTGAACATTATGTGTTGAATTTGTGAAAGGGACCGTTCACCTTGTTTGAACACTGGTACAATTGCTTTGTTCTTCTCTATGGTTGACTATTCAAATTTCTGACGTCTCCCATCATCAAACATCAGACGTAGAAGTCTACATACATCTCTCTCTCATACAAATTTGGGTTTTCTTTTCATTATTTTTCGTATTTACTGCATGATCGAGGCATTCAATTTGGGTTCCATAGAGGACAAATAATTTGTTGAGGAGAACCCCTCGAGAACATCTATGAAGAGCACACGTATCCCATGAAATCGATGAAAGCCAAGCTCTCCATCGAGTTGGGATTATTAGAGAAGTAGGCCCAACTTTGGTAAGAATTTGTCTGGCACCCAGCTTCATAAGCTTATACATAAGTTCGTGTCTATTGTTTGCGCTTTTTGAAATGATTTTAAGCATGTAATGTATCACTCTGTTAAGTTATCGTGGAGCTATTTGAAGTAATAACTAGAGCTGGTTTCGAAAGAGCACAACACACGTTTACAAAGTTTTTTCATGTGCAAAGGGTTATGTCCATTCTATATAATCTTTTTTATGCAACCTTATATTATCATTGCATTTGTTGTGAGTGCGCATAAATATGTAAAAGTTTTCCAATATTGTAAAACATTGAGTAGTAGAGGAGGTGACTTGCAAGAAAGTTTTTGTATGGTTCAAATCAACAATTTATTAAAGTTATTAAGCACTCTAATTCTCACTACGGCTAAAGATACAGTCAAAATCAACAAAATATATCTTGCTAACATTCAAACATGTTTACAAGATGCTCAAGAAAAGATCGAGTTTCTACAACTCGAATCTCAATTCCAACAAGAAGAGCTACACCAAAATATGCATCATTCTGAACCTATTTTTGTTCAGAGCATTGAGACAGACTCCCATCAACAACAATAAATTGCAGATGCAGTAACCATTTTAGGAGCAAATGTGCAAAAAGATGCAGAAGTTCAGTTTGCACTTCTCAAGTCCATCATCATAATTTGGGAAGAGCTTGTCAACAACAAACACATAACCAGTCTTGGATATGACAAGGATGTGTCCTTTCATATTCCATACTATTCCAAGCCAATTTGATTTCAAAGTGATGGATTTCTTCAGGACGATTCATCTTCACTTGTTCCTCCTCCTCCACATTCACAACAAATTGTGAAATGTCGACATTTTGACTGAGTTGGCCATGTGAAGGATCAATGTTTTGATCTTCTCTCATGCAAGCATTGTGGCCAACACACTCATTCTTCAAACAAATGCTTCAAGAACAAGCCTCCCGCAAGAACAAATATTCACCTTAGATGGATCTCTTCTTGGCAGTGGGCTTCAACAACCAAGAAGAAATTTCACTGGTATCACATAATTTGTTCACGTGTACTGAAAATTCTTGCAGTTGAGTTTTCTTCATCTTCTCACCTTGGATCTGATAGGGGGAATTGATGGTCATCTAGAAGTTTCAAAGATACATCAAGCAATCTTGAGCCACAACCTGAACCTGCTGCTTGAGTTTACAACCAGAGACAAACATACCCAGGTTCAGAGTTGTAGCCAGAGATATAGAAGCCCCAAAACATGTGTTTGGTTGGTGGCCTTCCTTAAACCACCGCAGGTTGCATACCTCCCTTTTCCAGGTTGAAGGTCTCCCTATTCAAAGCATTAAGGAGCATTTCCTTTAGCATAAGACTTAAACTTCTTGCCAGATTTGGAAGAGTTATGGGAATCACACTAAGTGTTCATTTGGTTGGTGGCCTTTCTTAAACCACCACATGTTGTAGACCTCCCTTCTTCCAAGTTGAAGGTCTCCCTCTTCAAAGCATTAAGGAGCACTTCCTCTAGCAGAAGACCTCAACTTCTTGCCAGATTTGGAAGAGTTCTAGGAACTGCACTAAGCATTCTAGTGTTGGTGGCAATCCTTAAACCATCATTGGTTGAGACCTCGATTTCTCCCACCTTATGCCATCATCTAAGAGAGCACATTCAACTTATTGTTGTCATGCATTATTGTATTTTTGTATTAAACTCTCTTATTGGACTTGTATATACCTCATGCATTATTGTATTTTTGTATTACAACTCTCTTCTTGGACTTGTATATACCCCTTCGGATTAAGGGGGGGAATGTTGGACACCTAATTCGCTAAAGGTTGGCGTGGAATGTGAATAGTCACCGGAGTCCAAGAGACCTCTTGGTACGTGAGCAAAAGTCACAAGGAAATGTATAAATGTGCATTATTGTGAATAATAAATGCAATGCATGTTTATCTTACCTGGTGTCTTCTCCATGCGTGTGTTTAACAAATAAATAAAATTGTTAGAGTATATCATAGATGCAAAATAAAAATAAAAAACCAATGCAAACAAATCCCGCTAAACCCAAACCTCTCTAATGCAATCTCTAAGCTACACAATTTTTTTTATGTAAATCTTATTTTGCAACAATAAACCAATTTACAAAACATTTTTCTATATAAATCTTATTTAAAAATAACAAATCACAACTAATAAATTATTGATTTTTTTTTTTTTTTTTAAATAATCACAATTATTCATACTCACATTTGAATCATAATAATAATAATAAATTCTCATTAGCATACATCATAAGAATTAAAAAAAATGGTATCCTCATAATGTATAAAAAGTGAAATAATATCGTAATAATAAGAATTTATTAGCAAACTTTTATAATTATAAGATTTTCTCATGATCAAGAAACAATGATATTTTTGAACATCGTTTTCATTTGGATCCTACGACAAGATGAGAAGTTCAAATATGAGGAAGAGAATAAATATCATGCAACATAAATGTGATATGTGAGTAGGTTAATAGAAAGGTATACAAAATGAGAGTAGTTGGCACACATTGGCCATCGCCACATGGAATAATGTGAAACAAACCACACAACCGTAATCCATGGTGACATATAACATGTAATGGGTGTAAGATAACACCACTCGTCGTCATCCATAATACAATCAAACATTAACCTCATCACATGTAACTCTAAAAACCTGAAGTGATAAAGAAGACTCTAAAAAATGAAAATGAAAATGACACCACATGATATTTATCTTCACCCATATCCATAATACAATCACCCTCTAACCTCTTTACTTTACATTTTACTCTAATATGATAGGAGAATGATAATGATATTTATGGTTATATTAATTTATATTAATTTTGGTGTGAAATAGGACAGTAGAAAAAGAAGTCTTAAGAAGTTTGGAAAACATATGTATATTTTGTAAAATATTTTATTATGGAATATGAAATAAAAAAACATTTTATTTTGAAATGTGACACGTTCAAAAATTATGAGAATATATTAACATTGATTTCTTGATATTATTTTTTCAACTAAAAAATTGTTGAATTGTTGGAAGACTAGCCAACTCATTATTAATTTAATAAAAAAACGCTGAAAAAAAAAATTTAAAAAAATTTAATCTCATAAACATTAAAAACTATTTATTTTCTAGACATTAAAATATCATTTCATAATAAAAATGTGATATATAATATCATTCTACTTACCCAAGGATTCCAATAAAAAATATATAACTTGGCTTAACAACCATTTAGTTCACAAGAGAAGAGATTAAAAGATTTATTATCTTCATGGTTTGAAATTATTTAATAGCACTGCTCTCTCATTATAGCGCAATGACATGGCTTTATGGGAACTTTGTTACGAAGTGTTCATGTCCACTCGTGTCTATTGCATAATTACGTGGCATCCACGTGTCAGAAGTATTACTGGTGCCATCATATCCAAACCAGGAGGCAGTTCATTGGCCGATTTTCTGTCTCCATTTAATTCTCCTCCTATTTCGTACACATCTTCATTTGGACGAGAGCAGAGCTCAGGTCGGGACAGCAGGGTAGAGAAAACAGGGCAGGGACATTCATTTCACATACGGTATGAATGCAATTTTATGTCCAGAGATTCAAATTTATCGTGTTTGGCTTCTATCTTTGTTACTAGGATCTGCATTGTTTTTCACAGTTTGCACAAATTTCTTTTCACAATTTGAACAAATTTATTTTCTGATACTTGTGGGCAGCCAGCGAGGTTACTAAATCGAGTCAAAAGAAAACATTGAGATGATTTCTCTGAGAGTTTTTGAGAGATTTTCCTCCCTATCAATCAATCTTAATGTTAAAACTTAAAAATAATATAGTGTTGGTTGGGATATGCTTCAGCAGTAAACCGGTAGGAGTTTTCCTCAAGTGGCCCAGCTATTTTGGTGTTTCTGTGCTTCAGCTCTCTCAACTACATGCAAGTCCCCATAGTGACATATCTCAGGAGATTGATTTCACTCAGGCCAAAACATGGGGAACTTCCGGAAAAAATGTCAAAAGAATGCTGGACTGGTGAAAGTTAGTCTTCTTCTTCTTCTATGGTTTCTCGTATCTTTGCTCTCACCTATTTGCAAAATTATGAAACCCACCTAGAGAGGAAATATTCTGCTCCGGTTCCAATATAGCTTGCAGCTATTTGGGTGAGTCAGAGCACAGCCATAATGGAACCCTAGTGGATGGCTTAATACCCTGTACACGTCACTAGTGAAACAAGGTTCCAATGGCGAAAGAAAAAGAGCTACGGCTTTGAATCGTAATTTATTCTGAACACTGAATGCAAGGACTGCTATTTAAATGCAATGAATTGGGATTCTTTCGGAGTTTTCAGAGGGACCTAGTTTTTGACATGTCCTGAGATTTCGCATCTTGTTTTCGCCACCAAATCAATATATCTCTACCAACAGGAACAAACTCATGGGGCACACGTTCGAGAATCAATTATTATATTTGTTACATCCTTCCTTTATGGCTACTCGTATTGAATTGGTCCAGATTATTGAAATGAGGATCACGAGCCATTTTGTTCCTAATTTTAAGTATTTAAAGGTGGGGGAGGGGGTTAAATATCTCCCATGTGCATTTAGTCCCTCCAATTTCACGCTAATTGATTCCATTCTGTGTCCATTCATCCCTATTTTGACACTGTTACTTATCCACTGCTCATCCTAAATCCTATCATTATCACGGGAGTACATCATTCTGTTAGCTTCTTGTATTATCATCGACCACAACTTCATCTGTCAGAAATGGAGGCTTACTGTGCTTCACCTGATGAGGTCAATCTTCTTTGGTGCATTTTATGCATTTGCAGTATGGGTTTTAACTTTTGTAAAAGGGATACTTTGCCATATATTATTCTATGATATCTAAGCCCACTAATAAGGGGCCTAGTTATATTCATGACTTTGATAAACCCGTTGAAGATGCTAAAGATCCACTAATGCAAGATATTTTTTGATTTTGATAAAATGATTCTGTTATCTATTAATATAACATTAGATGTGCATTGCATTTTATACAGAAAACAGGCGGGTTTAGCACGAAAATTGCCCACCACCAAAACACAACCACTAGGGCATGCAACAATTCATACATATTAAAATTTCAGTACATGATAAACAGATTAGGACTTAGAAACTGAAAACCTAACTGCTAGGAAACTGAAAAGATTAAATTCCTATCAAAACAGTAGAATCTGAATAGTAGAACTGCACACACTCAAAATGAAACACTAGCAATAAGTACAAATCTGAGTTGTCAATCGTATGTGCTTCTATTAACTCAAAAAGAAGAATTACAATGCAATATCTCAAACCTTTAACTCACTCAATCACTTAATGATTAATAATCCTACCCTGTTTTTCTATTATATGTGACGAATAGGCTAGGGAATATACAAGAATAGCCCTTCCCTGTGCGCATCCAGTTTTAGGAAAATAAATCTTAAAAATATTCTAGAGAAGTATGCCCAGGCATGCACGGACTAGTGTGCCCCAATTGGAGAAGGGTGTGCGTGCTTACAAAAAGTGCATGCACGGACTAGTGTGCCCCAATTGGAGAAAGGTGCGTGTGCTTACAAAAAGTGCATGCACGGACTAGTGTGCCCCAATTGGAGAAGGGTGCGTGTGCTTACAAAAAGTGCATGCACAGATAATCCCCATACAAAAAGTGCTTAGCCTAATATTAGAATTGCAGCTAACTACAACTACAAAATCACAGTACTAATTTTGGAACAACACACTAAAATAGCAAATCTGCTCCTAAAATTAACACATGCATGCACTTCTGAGCCCTATGTCAGTCTAGAAGATTGCTGTGCCTCTCCAAAAGGCTTAATCCTCCTGCACCGACAGTTATGGTTCTGCTGAAATGCACCATGCTGGTGGATAATAATTGCTGGGAAACACAAGTAAAATTCTAAAACTCGCTTTTTGCGAGGATAATGTTCTCTACCAAGCCCAATCTCCCCTTCAGCATCTTAAATTTCCCCTTTGTCAGGGCCTTCATCAAAATGTACAGTCTGTGAATCTGAAGGAATATGCTGAAGGACCATTGTGCCCATCTGAACTTTGTCACTAATGAAATGGCATCGAATGTCAATGTGCTTGGAGCAATCATGAAACGTTGGATTCTTATTGAGTACTTTGCAATTTTGAGGTCACAGTACACAATTGTAGGTTCCAACATCTGAGTGGTCAACTTTTGTTAATTTGGGGCTAGGTCCAAACTCCATGTTGCATTGCTCATATGATGATGATGATATTTTTGTTGGATTCCTCTTTCGGAGAGGTGCAAAATTGATCTAAGATCATCTTGTTTGGATGAGCAAAACTTATATTTTGATTTTATTTTCCACACATGTGCAAATTGTCAAGGTCGGTCAGATTTGTAATGTAGGCTCACAAGCCCCAAAAGATGTGTCACACACCCTCATTGATGGATATAAATTGGAGAGAGATGATGCTCATTTCATCATCATCTCATCACACACATTCCTCATCATTTGATTGGTTCGTACAACCTAGAAGAGGCTTCTCTCTATCTTACGTGTGAATCTGAAGCTGGAGAAATTCATACTGTTTTTAGGGTTTTCTGGACAGCGTTGACTTTGGGTCAACCCTTGAGCTTTGACTTCGATTTGACTGCAGAAATTCCGATTTTTGGAGGCCGCATTGGAGGGCACAGAAATCGAGGAAGAATGTTGACTTTGACCGCATCGTTGACCAGCGTTGACTAATATCTGTTGATGTGCGTTGACTGTTTGGGAGTTGTCTTTGAGATGTGAGTGACTCTTAAGGAAAGACTGATCTTGTATGTTGGAAGAGCTGGTCTGACCAGCAAAAGTCTTTGCTGGCTAGGGCATCCTGTTGACTGCTGTAACAAACATTTCTCTCTACATTACAAGAAGAATTACAAATTTTGATATATTATTTGGTTTGTCTTCTATTGATCTATTATTATGTTCTATCAACATTTACTTTCATGTTTATGTGATTGCTAATTTGAATCGGGCCTATGAGAAAGATTGAAAAGTAAACTGCATTAAACATAGAACATACCATGGTTATCTAAAATTAACATGGTATCAGAGCTAAGGTGAAGACAAAGCCCAAGCTAGTGTGAAAAGCAATCACCAAAGACCAATGGCCTCTTCAACCTACAAGGGTTTCAAATCTGATGATAAGCTGACTGATAATTCTGATTATCATGCTTGGAAGATGTCTTTGGATTTGGTATTGGAAGATTAAGATGTCGTGGATTATGTGCAGGGGAAGATAAATGAGCCTCCATCAAATGCACTGGCTGCCACAAAGACAAAGTATAGAAAAGGGGAAATCAAGGCGAAGATGAGTATCAGGGATTCTATACGTAAGCACTTGGTTGCTTATATCTCCGAGCTAGGCACATCTAAAGAGATGTATGATAAGTTGGTTAGCATGTTTAGGGCTAGCAATGCTAATCAAGTTATCTTTTTCAAGAACAAATTGAAGAATATCAAGAAGGGCAAAGAAGAATCCATTCAACCCTATTTTATGAGGCTCACAGAAATCAGGAATGATCTCTTAGCTATTGGAGAAGAAGTAGCTGTCCGAGAGTTCGTCCTCATTGCTCTTGGAGGATTCCCCCGAGACTGGTATGTATTTAATACTACGATTCTTAATAACAATGTGATTTTTGATTTTGATGAATTGTTGACGAGATGCACTCAAGAGGAAACAAGGATGATGGAGAGAGACCATCCCTTGAATGGGAATGGAGGTGACTCTACTGCCTTCACCGCTCATGCAAAGAAGAGGAATAATGGTGGTTCGAGAAATCAAAACCATGGAAGAGCGGGTACCAAAGGAAGAAAAGGAAGATGTTACATTTGTAACAAGTTTGGTCACTATGCAAGAGAGTGGCCCAATAGAAGGGACTCTCCTAGAGATGATGACAACGACAACTTCAGGGGGAATGGAAATCAAAGGAACAACAGGTTCAAAGGAAAGAGGAAGGCTCCCTTTGGTCGAAGTGGAAATGGGCAACCTTTCAAGAGGTCAAGGAATTCCAGGTATTATGATGAATCTAATGTTGTTGATAGGAAAAATGAATATATTCTTATATCTTCCCTCTCTGTTGCATCTCCTTCTGATATGCTGGATAATTGGTTGATTGATGGTGGTGCCTCAAGGCACTTCACTTGATAGAAGGAAGCCCTCTCTAATTTGATTGAAAAGGATATTAATTTGGAAATTATGCTTGGAGACAATGCCACCTATCTCGTGAAAAGGACAGGGACTGTGACCTTTCATCTAAATGAAGGTCAAGTCCTCCGCTTGCAAGATGTGTTGTACGTACTTGACTTGAAGAAGAATCTAGTATCTATCTCAGCTATGGAAGACGAAGGATTCAAGGTGGTATTCATCGATGGAAAGGTACGCATTTGGAAGAGGAACTTCAAAGAAGCGTTCACTCTTGGTTTTAGAGTTGATACACTCTATCATGTTGGAGGAAGTCTGCTAGGGGCCATGACATGTGACACAACCCTTCAATCCGAGCTATGGCACCGGAGGTTTGCACACCTTCATTTCAAAGCCCTTCCCGAAGCAAGGAAGGTGGTGACAGGGATGCCTGATTTCAAAGATGATCATGAAGGTGTATGTCAGGGTTGTACCAAAGGAAAGCATACAAGGGGACCATTCCCTTCAAGTCTCACAAAGACACTTGATATTTTGCAATTGATACATTATGATCTATCTAGTATGCGACCCATAACATCCTTGGGAGGATGCTTATATTATATCACTTTTATAGATGACTTCTCCCGCAAGACTTGGATATATTTCTTGAAGAAGAAGGACGAAGCATTCAAATGGTTTTGTACCTTCAAGGCCTTGGTTGAAAATCAAACAAGGAAGAAGATCAAAATTTTGAGGACCGATAATGGGACCGAGTATGAGTCAAATGAATTCAATGACTATTGCAGGGAAGCTGGCATTAAGAGGGAGGCCACCACTGTGTATACTCCCGAGAAAAATGGTGTTGCTGAAAGGAAGAATAGAACCATTTTGGAAGCTGCTCGTGCCATGCTTTATGACCAAGGTCTTCCGAAGTTCCTATGGGGAGAAGCTGCCAACACTGTTGTGTATGTGCAAAATAGATGCCCACATTCTGCATTAGACTCCAAAACTCCCAAAAAAAATCTTCTCTGGTAAGAAGCACGATGTCTCTCATTTTAGAGTTTTTGGAAGTCCCATTTATTTTCATGTGCCTAAAGAAAAGAGGAGCAAGCTAGATGCTTCTGGGAAGAAGGGAATGTTTGTGGGCTACAGTGAAACCTTGAAGGCATATAGAATCTATGTGCCTGGTCAAAGAGAAGTAGAGATATGCCATGATGTCACCTTCGATGAAGATGCTGCCCTCAGGAAGGTCAGAAATCTTCCTATCTCAAAGGAAGACAAAGAAGAAGAAGAAGAAGCTGGAAGGTAGGAAGAACTGAAGGTTGAACCGATGCCCGATATTGAAGGTCTGATGAATCCTATAGATCCACCTCCTTTAAATAAAAGGAGACCCTCATGGCTTAGAGACACTCTCGAAGATGCCGAGAGACATATTGCTCCTAGGGGAACATTCCGAGAAAGTAAGAAGCCGAATAGGTACCAAGGGTACCTAGCAGCCATGAGTACTATTGTACAATCTGAGCCTGGATCATTTGAAGAAGCCGTAAAGCATCAAGTTTGGAAGGATGCTATGCACGAAGAATATGGGTCCATTATGAAGAATGATGTATGGGATGTGGTCCCGAGATCGGAGGACAAATCTGTTGTAACCTCGAAATGGCTCTACAAGATCAAGCATGGAGCCGATGGAAGTGTTGAAAGTACAAGGCAAGATTTGTTGCCCATAGCTTCTCTCAAAAGGAAGGCGTAGATTATGATGATATAATTGCACCTGTTGCTCGTTATACCACCATCTGATCAATCATTGCCCTTGCTACAACGCAAGGATGGAGTCTCTATCAGATGGATGTGAAGACTGCCTTTCTACATGGTTCAATCAAGGAAGAGGTTTATGTGGAGCAACCTCCGGGGTTTGAAGTCCAAGATAGATACACATATATATGCAGGTTGAAAAAAGCCCTCTATGGGTTGAATCAAGCCCCTAGGGCTTGGTATGAGAGGATTGATAGCTACTTGATGAAGCTGGGCTTCGCTCGAAGTGATGCTGATCCAAACCTTTATTTTAAGGTCGATAAAGAAAGGCCTCTCATTTTGGTTCTCTATGTGGATGATCTCTTCCTGACAGGTGCTGACCCTCTCATTCATCAATGTAAGAGGGAGCTAGCTTCTGAGTTCGAGATGAAGGACCTAGGTCTGATGCACTATTTCCTAGGCTTGGAGGTCTGGCAAAAGCCATGTGAGATTTTCCTTTCTCAAGGAAAATATGTCGTGAAGTTGCTGGAGAGATTTGGGATGGTGGACTGCAAGTTCGTGACTACTTCGATGGAACTCACCTTTAAGAAGTTGTGTGGAAGTGCTGCTGGGCCTGAGTTGGGAAATCCCACCGAGTATCGTCAACTTGTGGGGGCTAGAAATTTTCAATCTGAAAATACTACTGTAGTGATTGATTTATTTCGCCTACTTATTTATGATAAGTTATTTACAGATGCTTCAGTAAATTTTGAAATAAATACAGCTGCAACATTCACTTTAATAAAAAACAGAAGAACAAATAGAACACATATAACACAATAGAAACAACCACATGAACACAGTTATTTTTGGACAATTGTCCCTGGAAAAACCCAATGTGGGAAAATCGGTGCAACAGATGAGGGTTTATATTATTCTTCAGCAGTGAAATTTCTTTTACAAATAATATGATGAGTACATTATTTAGCATACACTAGAGATGAATTTCCTGAGCACTTCGAAAAATTCCTGACACACTGTAGGCAATCCTCCTCCCTCTACGTCACTCTGCGTGGCGCCTCTATGCAATCACTGCGCTGGACTGTGTCACTCTGCGTGGAGGGTCAGTGCTGCTGCTTAGCGCTGCCTCCTCTTCATCTTTCTTCTGCCTTCTTCTGTCTCTGCTGATTTCCCCCTCCTCCTTCTGTCTCTGCAACCCAACGTCTATAATCTCTCCCTCTGAAATCGAATTCTCTTACTTCAGAATCGATTTCCTTCGAGTACTGAGAGTGTTCCCGGCTTGCTTTCCAAATGACCCTCAAGCCTTCTCTTATAGTCTTCTCGTTGATGAATCAACGACCCATATTATATCCTTAATCAATGGCTCAGATTAAAAGATGACTTGATCTTCATTTTCTAGAAGATTCACACTCTGCTTTATTAATACCCTTTAATTATTTAATTTCCTTAAGTTTAGACTTAGGGATCACTTTAAAATAATTAATTATTTTAATAAAGTATGATCCAAGTGGAATTTCCACAAACGATTTATGGGTTCTCTGGAATACTGATGTCCAAGCCTCTTCCCAAAATATGAGATTGAACACTTTCCAATGCTACAAAATCAACACTCCCTCTTAGCGAGGAAAGAGTTTAAGCAAGGTACCAATTGTATCTGCTCTGACCTGAAGCATTCGCTACATTGCTGATGTCTTGGTTGCTACCCCTCATCTCTGCGCTGTTGCCCTCTGTACTGCTGCCTGTGACACCACCTTTGCCACTGCCTCATCTGTACTGCAGCTCTCTCTAAATCTGAAGACCACCCATTCCTCTACTGGAAAGGGTTCTCAACCATCCCATATTTTCCCTGAAGTAAGTAAACTTAATCTTATCCAGAGCCTTTGTGAGGATATCTGCCACCTGTTCTCCTGTAAGAATGTACTTCAACTGTACAGCTCCTCGTTGGACATAGTCTCTGATGAAGTGGCACCTAATGTCAATGTACTTCGACCAGTCATGAAACACAGGATTCTCAGAGAGCTTGATGCAACTTTGATTATCACACAAAATTCTGGTCGGTTGCATCTTCTTCTTGAGCAAGTTCAGGAGTAGTTTAGGAAGCCATATGGCCTCGCACGAAGCTGTGCTTGCTGCCATATATTTAGCCTCGGCTGAGCTCAGTGCCACAGATTTCTGTTTTCTAGTGCACCAGGAAGTCATTCCCGATCCGAGACTGAAACAGTACCCACTGTTACTTTTCCAATCCACTGGGCTTGCAGCCCAATCTGCGTCAGTGAACCCACTCAACTGGATTTCATTTCCTTTGGTATACTTCAACCCATACTCGACTGTCCCCTTCAAATTTCTGAGAACATGTTTGGTTGCTACCCAGTGAGCCCTCCTTGGTTCTACCATGAACTGACTGAGGGTATTCACTGCATAACAGATGTTTGGTCTAGTGTTGACCAGGTACATCAATGATCCTATGAACTGCCTATACAAGGTAGGGTCAACCTCATCATCCTCAGACGTGTCTATCTTCTTCTAGTTTGTAATCATTGGCGTAGCCATGGGTCTACAGTCCTCCATCTGAAATCTCTTCAGGATCTCTGTAGTATATCTTCCTTGCCCAAGGAAGATTTCTCCCTAATGCTCCCAGACCTCCAATCCAATAAAATAGTGCATCTGCCCCAGATCCTTCATGTCGAATTTGGTAGCTAGATTCTCCTTGCAGTCTTTGATGAGCTTAGATGATCCAGTCAAGAACAATCATCTACATATAACACCAGAATTAGCGCAAAGGAAGGCATCAAAAGAGAGTGGACAACTCCATACAATCTACAGGCCTTCCTTTGCGTATATGAAGTCTTTATCAATATACTCTCCACCATTATCTGACCGCAACTTCTTGATCCTCTTTCTGGTTAAATTTTCTACCAAAGCCTTGAATTCCTTGAATCGCTCAAAGTCTTCATCTTTGGTTTTGAGAAAGGAGATCCATGTTTTCTGGGAATGGTCATCAATAAAGGTAGCAAAGTACTTTGCACCACTGAGAGCAGTCGTGAACATTGGTCCGCAAATGTCTGAGTGTATCAACTCCAGTACACTCTTGGCCCTACTGCTGCTTCTAGGAAATGCTGTCTTGGCATACTTCCCTAGTACGCACCCCCTGCAGACATCGTCTTTCCTTGTGCTGAGTTCTGGAGCTCCCATGACAGTCTTCTTGAGGATCTTCAGGGCTCCATGATGTAAATGCCCCATTCTTTTGTGCCATTATTCATTCAGGTCTCTTTCATCCGTATTGCCGATTAGTGCCATTGGGGACTCGAGCTGTAGCTTATACAGTTTATGGCTCCTTACTCCAATTTGTGCCTTCCTTTTCTAGCTAGGATGTTTGACATAAACCTTATTTCCAATAAAGTATACATCGTAACCCTTATTTTGAAGCAGAGTAACCGAGAGTAAGTTCATTCCCAATCCCGGTACATGCAATACGTTTGTGGCCTGAAGCTTGTTACCAGCTTCTGTCTGAAATATTATGGTTCCTCTTCCAACGAGGGTTCACTTGGCCTTGTTTCCCATCGTGATCTGAAAAATTCATCTGCTCTTCTTGGTAGCTCGAGAAGCATTCTCGAACTCTTGTCATGTGAGCAGATGCTCCTTTATCAATATACCAAACGCTTGGAGAGGCCGTGCTTGTCACACAAGCGAAATCCTCTTCTAGTCTGGATGCCAGAATTGAGATGTCATGATCCCTTTGTTTCTCCATGTGTTCTGGAGGACTGCGTGAATCCTTCTGAGCTGCTGCTGCATCTATGTCGGATCTTAGTTTCATTGCAGAACCTCCTTTTTTGTCTTTTGCCTTTTGCTTTGATACCATGTGAAATATTCGATTTGAAAATATTACTGCAGTGATTGATTTATTTCGCCTACTTATTTATGATAAGTTATTTATAGATGCTTCAGTAAATTTTGAAATAAATACAACTGCAACATTCACTTTAATCAAAAGCAGAAGAACAAATAGAACACATATAACACAATAGAAACAATCACATGAACACAGTTATTTTTGGACAATTGTCCCCAAAAAAACCCAATGTGGGAAAACCGGTGCAGCAGATGAGGGTTTATATTATTCTTCAACAGTGAAAGTTCTTTTACAGATAATATGACGAGTAAATTATTTAGCATACACCCGAGATGAATTTCTCGAGCACTCCGGAAAATTCCCAACACATGGTAGGCAATCCTCCTCCCTCTACGTCACTTGCGTGGCCCCTCTGCGCAGTCACTGTGCTAGACTGCGTCACTCTGCGTTGAGGGCCAGTGCTGCTGCTCAGCGCTGCCTCCTCTTCGTCTTCCTTCTGCCTTCTTCTGTCCCTGCTGACTTCCCCTTCCTCCTGTCTTTACAACCCAGCCTCTACAATCTCTCCCCCTGAAATCAAATTCTCTTACTTCAGAATCGATTTCCTTCGGGTACTGAGAGTGTGCCCGACTTGCTTTCTAAATGACTCTCAAGCCTTCTCTTATAGCCATCTTGTTGATGAATCAACGACCTAGATTATATCCTTAATCAATGGCTCAGATTAAAAGATGACTTGATCTTCATTTTCTAGAAGATTCACACTTTGCTTTATTAATACCCTTTAATTATTTAATTTTCCTAAGTTTAGACTTAGGGATCACTTTAAAACAATTAATTACTTTAATAAAGCATGATCCGAGTGGAATTTCCACAAACAATTTATGGGTTCTTTGGAATACTAATGTCCAAGCCTCTTCTCAAAATATGAGACTTGGAACACTTTCCAATGCTATAAAATCAACAGGGGCCTTGATGTTCTTAGTGAACTCACGTCCGGACATATGTTTTGCAGTGAACACATTGAGTCAATATATGGTCGAGCCTCATCACATTCACTGGATTGTTGACAAGAATCTCTTGAGATATCTTCGAGGCACAATCAACCATGGGCTGAGATACACTACCGGGAGTATGAGGCTCCATGGATATACCGATGTTGATTGCGCAGGTAGTGTGGTGGATCGTAAGAGCACATCTGGATGTTGCTTCACTCTTGGTTCTGCTTTGATATCTTGGATGAGCAGGAAGCAAAAATCGGTTGCTTTGAGCACCGCCGAGGCTGAATACATTGCAATGAGTATGGCTTGTTGTGAAGCTGTTTGGTTGAGAAAGCTTTTCAGTGAGCTGTTTGGACATGTGCTAGATACCACCGTTATCCTTTGTGATAACCAAAGTGGGATTTGTCTTTCTGAGAATCCTGTGTTCCATGATTGATCCAAGCATATTGTTATTAGGTACCACTTTGTCTAGGAAATGGTACAGTGAGGCGCCGTAAGGCTCCATCACATTGGGACTGATGAGCAGGTCGCAGATATTCTCATGAAGGCCCTGGGGAAGATCAAATTCTTAACCTTACGTGAGAAGCTTGGTATCGTGGACAGATCCTATTTTGAGGGTCCTGCCTGAGTTGGACTATGAGCTCTAGGAGCTCCAGGGGGCTTGAGGATAGCTTCTTGGAGCTATAAGCGACCACAGGGCGAGGTTTGCCAAACCTTGTTGATGTGCTTCGTCCCCACCGTTGTGATATTGAGCTGGTTGGTTCATCCTTTCTTTGATCTATGCCCCGCATTCATCGTACCCATGGAGTTTCAGACTCATGGGAGGTACCTCTCATTTGGCCAATGAGGTGGGAAATGTGGATAGCGACTGATAGCATGACTGATGGACGCATCGGGGATTGCCGTATGCTCTATGGCTAGGATGGGATGTGTCCAACACCTTGATTTGGGATTGAGTCTGATGAGGTTCTTACCTCTAAATTGACTCCGAGTCAGTATGTGACTCTCTTGAGTCCGATTGAGGTTTTAACCTCTAAGCTGACTTCGAGTCAGCAGAGTGTGATGTCTTTGTGACTCACTCTCGTCGTGTAAAGAAGAGCCAACAAAGCATGTTATAGCAGGATGACACATGATTGTAGGATGATATATGATAGTACACTATGGTACCATATGACAGGATGACACAGGATTGCAGGATGATATATGATAGTACATTATGGTACTGTATGACAGGATGGCACAGGTGAATAGGAGTTCCCCCTAGTTGAGAGGGAGTGTTAATTTTGGGCAACTAGGTCCAAACTCCATGTTGCATTACTCATATGATGGTGATGATACTTTTTTTGGATTCCTCTTTCGGAGAGGTGCAAGATTGATCTAAAGATCATCTTGTTTCGATGAGAAAAACCTATATTTTGATTTATTTTCCACACATGTGCAAATTGTCAAGGTCGGCCAGATTTGTAATGTAGGCTCACAAGCCCCAAAAGATGTGTCACACACTCTCATTGATGGATATAAATTGGAGAGAGATGATGGCTCATTTCATCATCATCTCATCACACACATTCCTCATCATCTGATTGGTTCGTACAACCTAGAAGAGGCTTCTCTTTCTCTCACGTGTGAATCTGAAGCTGGAGAAATTCAGACTGTTTTTAGGGCTTTCTGGACAGCGTGGACCAGCATTGACTTTGGGTCAACCCTTGAGCTTTAACTTCGATTTGACTGTAGAAATTTCGATTTTTGGAGGCTGCATTGGAGGGCACAAAAATTGAGGAAGGGCGTTTTCTTTGACCGCAACTTATGAGTTGCCTATACAAGGTGGGATCAACCTCATCATCTTCTGTTGTGTCTATCTTCTTCCAGTTAGTAATCATTGGCGTGGCCATGGGTCTACAGTCTTCCATCTGAAATCTCTTTAGGATTTCTGTCGTGTATCTTCCTTGCCCTAGGAAGATTTCCCCCTTCTGCTGCCAGACTTTTAATCCAAGAAAATAGTGCATCTGCCCCAGGTCCTTCATGTCGAATTCTCTAGCCAGATTCTCCTTGCAGTCCTTGATGAGCTTGGATGATCCAATGAGGAATGGATCATCCACATATAGTACCAAAATTAACGGCTCATCCCCTACTCTTAAGTTGTAGAGGTTGGGGTCTGCATCACTCTTGACGAACCCCATCTTCTGCAAGTAGCTATCAATTCGCCCATACCATGACCCGGGGGTTTGTTTTAAACTATATAAGGCTTTCTTAAGCCTTCAAACATGAGTCTTCTGCTCATGTGTCTCGAAGCCCTCTGACTGTTCTATGTAGACTTCCTCCTCTATCACCCCATTCAAGAACACTGTCTTGACATCCATCTCTTGAATCTCCCATCCCATCTGCGTTGCCAGAGAGATGATGGATCTGATAGAAGTGTAGCAAGCTACAGGGGCGAAGGTTTCCTCATAATCAATGCCTTCCTTTTGTGCGTACCCCTTAGCTACAAATCTGGCCTTGAACTTCTCTATGCTGCCATCTGCAACATATTTGATCTTGTAGATTCACCTGGATCCTACAACTGATCTGTCTTGTGGTCTAGGGACTACTTCCCAGACATCGTTTGTCATGATGGAGCTATACTCCTCCACCATGGCATCCACCCACACTTGATGCTGAGCTGCTTCCCGAAAGCTGGAAGGTTCTCCAACCTGATCTACCAGTGCCTGGTATCTGTCTGGTTGCTTCCGTATCCTCTTCCCATCTCTAGGGGCTCCAAAAAATTCTTCTACATCCTTTAGAATTTGTTGAAGTTCTCTACTCGGTCTCCCATCGGTGGTGGGCAGTCTCACCTGCTCTCCTTCCTGTTCTTCTTTGGAGGAAATCTCCTCAGAATCCTTGTGCCTTGGAGAGGCACTAGGCCCATTCTTTGTAGGCTGTTGAGGCTGTACTAGTGGATCCTCCTCAATCTGTGTATCTGTAGCCATTTCTCCAGATTTCCTGAAGGCTCTCTCCTCCATGAATTTAACATCCCTCCTTACCACTATTTTCCTGTTCTCTGGAATACAGATGTGATATGCTTTCACATTTTCACTATAGCCCACAAGAAAACCCTTTTCTGCATTCTGATCCAACTTCTTCCTCTTTTCATCTGGAATGTGGCAGTACACCATGCTGCCAAATATCCTGATGTGGCTCACCTCTAGCTTGCTGCCTGTGAACACACTCTCAGGAGTCACCTTCCCCAATACTCTATGGGGAACTCTATTCTGCACATATACCGCTGTATTGCAAGCCTCTGCCCATAAGAATTTGGGCATATCTTGGTCGTACAACATTGCCCTTGCAACTTCTATTATGGTCCAGTTCTTCCTTTCTGCAACTCCATTTTGCTTTGGATTGTATGGAGTTGTCCATTCTCTCTTGATGCCTTCCCTTGCACAGAAATTGGTGAAGTCCTTATCAATATATTCTCCACCGTTATCTAATCACAACTTCTTGATCTTCTTTCTTGTTGAGTTTTCTACCAAGGCTTTGAATTCTTTGAACTGATCAAAGACTTCATCTTTGGTTTTCAAAAAATAGATCCAAGTCTTCCTGGAATGATCATCAATGAAGGTAGCAAAATACTTTGCACCATTGCGAGCAGTTGAGGACATTGGACCGCAAATATCCGAGTGTATTAGCTCCAATACACCCTTGGCCCTACTGTTGCTTCTTGGAAATGCTGCCTTAGCATACTTCCCTAGTACGCACCCCCTGCAAACTTCATCTTTCCTCGTGCTGAGTTCAGGAGCCCCTATGACAGTATTCTTGAGAATCCTCAAGGCTCCATGATGTATATGCCCCATCCTTCTGTGCCATAATTCATTCAGATCTCTATCGTCCGTACAACCAATCAGGGCCACCGGGGATTCAAGCTGGAGTTTATATAACTTGTGACTCCTTACTCCAATTTGTGCCTTTTTGCTCCAGCTAGGGTGTTTGACATACACCTTATCTCTAATAAATTATACGTCATAGACCTTGTTCTGAAGTTGAGACACTGAGAGTAAATTCATCCCCAACCCTGGTACATGCAGAACATTCCTGGCCCGAATCTTGTTGCCATCTTCTGTTTGAAATGTTATGGTACCTCTTCCAGTGGGGGTACATTTTGCCTTGTTTCCCATAGTTATCTAGAAATTCATCTATTCTTCTTGGTAGCTCGAAAAACATTCTCGAACCCCCGTCATGTGAGGAGATGCTCCACTGTCAATATACCAAACACTTGGAGGAGCTGTGCTCGACATACAAGCAAGATCCTCCTCTAGTCTGGATGCCAACACTTTCATGTCGTGTTCCCTTTGCATTTCTGCGTGCTCTAGAGGACTGCGTGAGTCTCTTTGATTACGTGAACCCTTCCGGATGTCGGATCTCTGGTCCATGGCAGATCCTCCCTTTCTGTCTTTAGCCTTTTGCTTTGATACCATGTGAAATTTTGAAGTCTGAAAATATTACTGCAATGATTGGTTTATTTCTCCTACTTATGAGATAAGTTATTTACAGATGCTTAAGTAAATTCTGAAATAAACACATTTGCAGTACTTCACTCTAATCAAAAGTAGATGAACAAAAAATTACATAAGTAGCACAATAGAAACAACCATATGAACACAATTATTTTTGGACAATTGTCCTCGGAAAAACCCAATGTGGGAAAACCGGTGCAGCAGATGAGGGTTTTGTATTTATCTTCAGTAATTGAAAGTTCATTTACAAGAGTCTTGATGAGAAAAGTAAAATTAGCATACACCTGGCTGAATTTTTTGGAACCTTTAGAAGAATTTCAGACCCTCGGGTGACCTCCTACACCCTCTGCATCATCCAACGTGAGAGCTCTGCGCAGTCTCTCCTTGGACTGCATAACTCTGCGTGAAGGGGTTCTTGCTGCTGATCAACTCACCCTTCCCTTCATCCTTCAGACTTCTGCTTCTCCGTTTACTGAATCCTCCCTCCTTCTGCTTCTGCAAACCCACCTCTACAAACTCACCCACTGAAATCGAATTCTCTTGCTTCAGAATCGATTTCCTTCGGGTACTGAGAATGTCCCTAGCTTGATTTCCAAATGACCCTCAAGCCCCTTCTTATAGTCTTCTCGCTGATGAATCAACGACCAAGATTATATCGTTAATCAATGGCTCATATTAGAAGATGACTTGATCTTTGTTTTCTAGAAGATTCACACTGCTTTATTAATGCCTTTTAATTATTTAATTTCCCTAAGTTTAGACTTAGGGTCTGCATTAAAATAATTAATTATTTTAATAAAGCCATATCCGAGTGGAATTTCCACAAACGATTTCTGGGTTCTCTGGATAATTGCTGTCCAAGCCTCTCCACCAAATATGAGACTTGGAATACTTCCTGATGCTATAAAATCAATAGAAACCCTATGAGAAGCTGATCTCATCCCGCTGTTTGTCTCCTAGTGCTTAGGCTAAATTCTGAATCTTCAGAAATTTAACCCCACCAACAACTTCTGAAATCTTGCAGCTCTGCTTCTGGCACTTTTGAATCAGACAGCTTGAGATCTGCGTCACCCTAGCTGGCCTCTGCATGAGCAGACAGTTCCAGTGCTGCCTTTGCGTGAGCAGACAGTTCCAGTGCTGCCTCTGCGCAGTAAGTATGTGGGCTTGCGTGGAGACAGCGTAGGACAGCGTCACCCTGACCTCTGCGTGACTCTTCTCCCTACGCTGTCCCTTCAGATCTGGCTTTCTGCTGCTGCTGCTGCTACTGCTCTCTCTACTGCTTTCTGCATCAAGATTCTTCAGTCTTCTGTCGGTGACCCTACTAGATCTGCAATTGCTCTGATTCCATGTGAAAATTTCTGAAAGTTACTTTATGCAGAAATCTACTATTAGATCTGGTTATACTTCTCCTCCTTAAACAAGTTATTAATGCTAAAATCTTCAGATTAACATCGAAGTAAACACATAACAGACTTTCACCGATTCAGATCTAAAACATAAAAGTAGATGCACAATAGACAAAGTGACGCACAAAATTTTTGGACAACTGTCCCCGGAAAAACCCAATGCAACAAAATTGGTCTTCTAGCTGCTGGAGGGTTTATATTATTAAGTAGTTTTCTGAATACAGCAAATCTGGGCACCACACTGGTTAACCCGATAGAGAAAAAGATAGATCTGTAGCTAACCTGCTGTTCTGAAGCCAAAACCTTGACTGATCCACACCCTCAAACGAAATTTACAAGATTCAGCCAAATTCTAGCCCTAGAAACCCCAACGTTGCCCTTGAAGCCTCTGTGTCAGCCTAGTCAGCCTCTGCGCTGGCCTCGAGAGGGATGCGTAACCCCAGAATGGGTGACACAGACCCTACGCTGCCCCTGAAGGGTCTCTGCGTAACCCAGATGGGTCCCCTGCTGCCCAGCGCTGCCCCAAAAGGGACTGCGTAGCACCTGCGTAGCTGAAGCTAGCTCTGCGCTTCGCAGCTGCTACTGCCTCTGCTTCTCTGCGCTACCTCTGGATGCTGCTTTCTGTCTCTTGCTGATTCTAGGCACTTGGATCAGACCATCCCCTTTGCCTACACTACCCCTCTCTGCAACTGAAACACTTTTGAAAATTCTTAGCAAACCCTGCCCTAGAATTTCAGCTTAGTCTTAGTGCTCTGCCTCCGTGTGTGTGTGTTCTCCAATTGACCCCAAGCCTTTCCTTTATACTTTCTCGTTGGGAAACCAGCGACCATGATCAGATCTTGAATTGATGGCTAAGATTAAAAGAAAGCTTGATCCATGTGACTTAAGACAATTACATCACATGTTTTAATTAATTACCTTTAATAATTTAATTTTTCTAAGTTAGACTTAGGGTCCTAATTAAAATTATTAATTAATTATCTCCCAAAGTGGATGAAATTTCCCAAATCTCTTTCTGGGTCTTGAAGATCTCATGTACCCTAGTCCCTCCACAAATTTTGGGAGCTAGAGCACATCCGATGCTACCCCAACACTCAAAAACCGTGTATGGTGCTGAGCTGTACCCATATTTTAAGGGGGTTGATTACATATATTCAGTAAAGTCTGTGGTGAAAGGCGATGAAGTATTTAGCACTACGTTCTAACAAGTCATGCTGCATGGAGATGCATACAAAAAATATATATGAAGTGGCACTGGTATGACACGTTGAGGGTACCTTGGACCATAATATGGATTATAATTGAGCCACCTGTCATAGATTAGTCAAGACTCAAGTCACTTTGATATGACGTAAACATGGTATAAAGGCCTACTTGATTCATTTTGTAGCAGTTACATATATACTCTAAGCATATTGAACACTTCATGTTACTGGCCTATGATAACTAGATGGAAAGTTTAAATCTGTGACATTATTTGGAACTGAGAATAAGCTTGGCAACTTAATGTTATATTGAACAATGGAGTGTATGTATACTATTGGTTGGTGACCTTGTGCTTAAATACGTCAGTGGGATGTTTGGCAGTATTTGTGTATGTACTCATTAAGGTAGGGTTTGTCAAATTATTGGCTTATGTGAATAGTTGATTTATAGTGCTGCTAACTTACTTGACCATGGTTATATGGCTAGATGTATGTGGCAGATAATGAAAGATAGATGACTTGTTTGATGTTGACCAAAAGTTCGAGGGCTTGCTTGACAACTTGAAAAGAGAAAGTGCAGATTATTGTGGCTATGAGGTTGGTACACTATGCTAGGGCTTGACTTGATATACCAAGCACATTGTTACAGGGGATTTTTACAGTATTGATGAATGTATTAGGGTTTGACTGAATTTGTTAGCATGTGTGGGTAGCTGATAAATACCAAGTTTGCAGGCCATATCATTGAATGATTGATGAAAGAAATCTAATTTGCTTTGAGCATAGGACCTTTATGAAGCCAGGGTTTAATGTTTAGTAGATTTGATTGTTAATCAGAAGTTATATTGCAATTCCTTTTGTATTGTATTTGAGCACAGGTGGATCTAGTCTGAAAATTGTGAAACGTGGTCCAATCACTGATTAGGGTGGTAGAGTGGTGCTAGGGCAGGTTGAAGCCTACACAGGGCATTGGAGCGTCCTTCTAGTTGCAACTGGTAAACAGGGTGTTGTAGCATCCTTCAGGTTGGAGCCTGTAAACCAGGGCATTGGAGCGTCCTTCCAGTTCTAGCTGGTAAACTAGGGCATTAGAGTGTCCTTTAGGTTGGAGCTTGTAAACCAGGGGGTTGGAGCCTACTTCAGTTGGAGCTTCCTAATTAATGTAAATTTATTGAAGACAAATATTAAGAAACATTCGATGGTTTTTCTCCCGGAAGGGTTTCCACCTAAAAGTCTCTGGTGTCTACTGTCTTTTATACTGTGCATTGTTGAATGGTGTTGATTTATGTTATGAACTAATGTTAATGCTAATTAATGCTCTGTAAAGTAGGGGTGGTATAAACCTCATTTGAAGATGGAGCACTGGAGGATACAAGGAGAGGGACTGGATGAAGAAGTGGTTCTAGTAGACTACATTATAACTTTGGATGAAGTACTTGGAGGAGTACTTATAAGTGGACCATCATCAGATGGAGATGTGAAGAGGTCCACTACAACTAGATGGGAATCTTCAACAAGCGACTCTACAGGAGAAGAGTCATGATCCATGGATACATGCTGAGAACCATCATTAGAATTATCATTGCAAACTATGAGAAAAAAGGTTCATCAAAGAGACATCATGATGTTCAATCACTTGATGAGAGGTGGGATCATAGAGGCAATATCCCTGATCACTATAGCCAATCATAGTCCTACAAGGAGTATAATAGATAGGTGATATATCTCCCCTTTGATGGGTTGCGTGGATCCATGCACTTGATCCAAGGATCTAGAAGTGTGAAATAGAAGGCTTTTGTCCATGCAACTGTTGATGAGGAGTCATATTGGTGACCACACAATCTATATGTAGGTATGTGATTGATAACATGTGCTACAAAAACAATGACCTCTCCCCAAAAGTACAAGTTTAGAGTTTGAGAATAAAGCATACAACGAACCATTTCCACGATTCCCCAATTCTTACTCTCAACAACTCCATTTTGATCAAGAGTAAAAGATGCGATGAGAGTGGAGAAAATGGTAGAAAGCATTGCCATTGTACTCGCCTCCTTCATCACTTCGAAGGCACTTGATCTTCTATTTGCATTGAGCTTCGACAAGAATTTTCAACTCCTAGAATTTTCCAAACATCATTGGATGTAGTGGTGTGGACCCATAGAAACAAGGAATAATTTTCAATAATAGTGAGGAAATACTTGGCCATGTTTTGTCAATTATAAAAGTGATCTATAATTGACAACTAATGACTATGTTTTGAAATCTTAGTTTAAAGCTATTTACCTCCTTGTGGGATAATATTGATATAATTTTTGGTGCAAAATGGATAGAAATGTTTGGTAATATTACTTAACATGAACATATTTTTTTTGTTTTGGCATGATCAACATGAGATAACATTATATGAGTTTTCAAAAAAATCATGTATGCAAGCTACATTGCCAGCAGATATAGAGGATGTAACAAATGTTGTGATTCAAAGTGATCAATTATCACAATAGGTGCAAGATCATAATGAAAAGTTTTCAAATTTTGACATATTTTTCTTAAGAAAAGATAAAGCAATTTCTTGTCAAAAAGCCAAAAATGTTACCTTGCTCTCAAGTGTTTGGCGACTAAAATGATGGTAAATAATGTTTTTGAAAATCAAAGTGCAAGCTATCAACAATGAATTGTGTACAAACTCAATTGGATTTAAAGATAAATTGTTGCCACTGTGAAAGTGTAATCAATTGATGTAGCTTTGTTAGGGAAAGATAAAGAAATTTCTTGTCTAAAAAGTCAAACTGAAACCTTTATTATGAAAGTTAAATGATTAAAACAATGGAAAATAATGTTTCGAAATCAAAGTGTAGGTTGTCAAAACTTGTTTTCGAAACATGCACTAAATTATTATTAAAAATTAAATTGTCCCTACTTAGTACTGACAAAAGTTTTATCATTTGCCGTATCAATTAAAGTATCTAATGGAGATACGAATGTTAAATCTCTTAATACCAACTCGAATATATTTTCTCATGGCAATTATTTATTCCCAACAATTTATTTAATTAACCAAATAAATTTTGTATTACTGAAAAATAAAATCGTTGGTATTTTAACCTCTAGAAATATATGCAGCGGAAAATAAAAATTAGGAGAGATCAATCACACATTGCAACAGATAAATACCTACAACAATTCTCCATCATTCATTAATCTAGAAAAACAAGGGTTTTCGACCCATAGAGAATTAGAAGGAAAAATACATTTATTGGAACATGTAACTCGACCCCCACTCAATGAAATCAGCCCAATGAAATTGGCCTCTGAAGGAACTTGGCCTGGAAAATTTCGGCTCAACAATTTACCAGAAAATCGACCCTGCGCCTTCCCTTTGAACTACCATTGCGCCTCAGGAAATTTGGCCCTTGAAAATCCGTTTCGCCAATCAAATTGACCTCCCTCTGTCTTCAACAACTCAAACCTGCAATCTCTAGCAATTTGGCCTCCTGAATATGCCCTCGAATCCTCCTGTAGTCTTACTCCTCTGTGCTTCAGTCTCTTCCTTAGGCTTCTTTTTATAATCTTCATTAGGCCCAGATCCATAACTTTAATCTCCGTTCTAGAAGATCTTGGAGATCAATGGTTGTGATCATTTCTATGTCACTTACATAATTAAATTATTTATCCTTAGAAAATGACTTAATTGTCCACAATAATGAATTAACTTTAATTATTGTACTTTCCTAAGTTAGACTTTTGAAAGAAGACATAAATCACTTACTCCACCAAGCAAGCACCTAATGAGGCAATAGGTCATCTTCCACATACTAAGACACCACGCCTATGCAGAAGACCTTCTGAAGCTACTACAAGCTTCAACAACAAATTCAGAACTGTTTTTTCCTGTGAAAAGAAACCCATACTTTCATTCATATTGAAAAGAATACATTTTGTATATACACACATGTGGTGTGCATTCGTCAAGGATCTGCCTAGATCCTTGTGTGGCAAAAAGCTATCGAAAAAAATATTGTCTGTTATATGTTTACATTCTAAAACAAAAAGAAAAAAAGAAGAAATAAATATATACAACGGGGAAGATCAAGTAAGATAGACATCACTTATCTTCTCCTTCTTTCCTTTCTTTTTCTGGACCTGTTTCCCTTCCCCAGATTTGTGGCCCTTTGGAACCAAAGCGAAAACACCATCAATTGTCTCTGGAAGGTGTTCTTTATCTGAATCTGAGCCTTCTGATACATGGGCATTCTTCATACCCCTTGATTCATCCTCCACTGGGTCATTGTTGGAAAACAACTGATTCACAACTTAAGGATAATAAGGAATGTTAAAAAATCGAGATCAATAACAAGCTATTTACAAGGGAATCTTGCTTTCATGCCAATCGTGAAAGTCATCTTGTTGATTAGTGAGCTTACCAACATCGATATTACTTTGAACAAAAGTGACAGCTTGTTTACATTCCAAAGAATTAGAATTCTAGTGATCTTCAAATATTTTTCAAAGAAAAAATATGATGTCAAGCCTAAGTATAATTCACATGTCATAGTATTGGAAGATATTATTCAAAAATATTTTCTATAAGCAAAAGCACCTTGTACTAAACAATATACAAGCTTTAGTTAGATATTTTAATTTATTCAATAGAGACCTTATTGAAGCTGTAATTTGCTTTAGCAATTCAATACATGATTTCAAAGTTGTGCAGAAATTTGTTTGACTTCATTAAGCTATTATAAAATAGAGAATTTTAAAATTTGCATTGAACATTGAAGTGAGCAATTTCAAGTAGGTATGAACTTGTAGAAAATTTTAAATAAGTGGTCACATAATTACTTCATTTTCAGGGGTTTCAATAATTAAAACGAGCTATCATGTTTTAGTTAATGATTTATAGCATTGCAAATAAGTAGTTAGCTGTAATGGACTATATTTTAATGAACTTTTATTCAAAGTCGTGTGTGTATATTTGACCAAGATATTTTTTGTTCAGGGTCACTTGACTACATATGTTTGGGTTGCATTTGAAGTTGAACACTTGTTGCAAACAAAACTTATGCATCAAAGATTGGACTTTATGAATCGAATTTGACATCATTAGAGTGAATTTATTGAAGTGGGATTTGTCCTTGATATGGCGAAGTCACTTTGCACATCTGAGTTGAGGCCGTTGACATTGATGCGATCTAATAAGGATGGGGTAATTAAACGAAAAGGTGGTAAACAATTCAGTTGTGCTCATCTACATATATACCATCTGGTTAGTATAAAAGGCTTCAACAAGTTTTTTTTTTTTTTTTCAAACATTTTTAGCATCCTATAGTTTTAGTTTTCAAGTGAATGTGCTATCTATTTTTAGGTTGTGTGATATCAAATAAATAAGAAATAAGCAGCGATTTAGCATAGGCTGCAAAGGTTAAAAGTAGGTCTTGTTAAATGAAGATAAAAGTACGTATGATGAACAAGTTCAGGTCCTTAATTTTTTTAATTCTTGTTTCAACAACTCATGGCATAGTATAATATATGTATCTTGGTTATTATATGCTTATCTGATGACTTCTGGTATATTGAACTTTGCCACTAATGATTAGATATGTTACTTGTGAATCCTCAGTGATATGTTGTATATGCAATACAGATTTTGTTATAGCTCAATGTTGAAATATCAAGTTTAGATTTGTAAAGCTTAGGCATCATATGTTTTTTGTCTGGATTGCCATACTAGTCACTTGGGTGTCTCCAATAGGAGTGTTCTTAATGTTTATATTTCGGGGCTATGGAATTTGGATGGAGCATTGTTCATACTTTAAAGATATGAATCTATATGGAGTGTAGTATCCTCCACCCCTGAAACACAAAGTATAAGAGAGCAACTATTAATGGTTTTAGCATATACACATGCCTATTTAGTAACTAAAGGGATGTAATGATCAAATACAATAATATCTATGTAGTGGATGGTCACCCCATCTATAGGGAAAGCTACATAGCTATAACTCAAGCCTCTCATTGAATCTCTCCTCCAATTGTTAATACCTTATGGTCATAGCCCACGAACAGAAGAAGATTAATTGTATGTGACTCCTTGTCACCCTATGACCATAGGCACAAGGTGGTTATCCTTGGTGCATTGAATCTTATTACCACAAAGGGGTATGGCATATAGTTTGTTTATAAAATACAACCACTCCCTTATCCTAGCTTTATTCTAGTTCCTTTCATGAGGCAAATATGGATAATGACAATTTGTAATTTGTAAGTAATATAAATAATTACATAGGCCAAGTCTAGCCTAATCATTTCATCACACAAAAACACTTAAATGCACAATTTGTTTCCATGTGCTTGGCCCCTATATGATTGAATCATGTAGATAAGATGATATAATATAAATTTATTAATGTCCACAAATGACTAGGAAAAGGATGAGACTAGAGAGTACACTTTGTGGTCAATAGACTATGGGAGTGGTCATAGCTCCTTTAGATGCTAGAATGTTAATAAAAATAAAGAGATACAACTTACCAGTAAGGGAGTAGCAAGATCCAAGGAAACTAGATAGAGCCCCAAGAGACGTGAGGCCCTAGCTTAACATTTGCATCTTATCTAGAACTGAAAGTAGAGATTGAAGAGGGAGAAGTGGCATCCCTTTCTCTCTCTATCACTGTGAAGGAACCAGTGGAAAATCTATTGTCATCCTTTGGAGAGTATCCTAGTATGAGGAGGCTTGGATTTTAACAATCCTAGGAGGAACTCTGGAGCGAAGTGAATTGTCTCTCCTAACATCAAAGGTAGAGGGGAAAAACCCCCCAAGACAAGTTTGGTTACTCAACAGGCCCTGGTGGGAAATGCTTTCTGACATAGAGGTAAGGTGTTTGTGATCAGGTGGGAGGTAGTGCATAATGTCTTTGATCTGCCATCAACAATATTTGGGAGTGAGGAGTGATGAGCTTGATAGTATTGGGTATGGAGAGGGAATCCTAAGTCTTCCCATTTATGGGTCATCGCTGTTGAGATATTGAGGTGTTGGGGTAGCATCGGATGTGCTCTAGCTCCCAAAATTTGTGGAGGAGCTAGAGTACATGAGATCTCCAAGACCCATAAAGCATTTAGAAGAATTCCATCAGGCTTAAGTTTTATTCAAATAATTAATCTTTTTAATTAAGGACCCTAAGTCTAACTTAGGAAAATTAAAAGATCAACGTGAATTAAATTAAACATGTGATGAGAATGACTTTAGTGACGCTGATCAAGCAACTTCTAATCTTAGCCGTTGATTAGAGATTAGATCACGACCGTTGGTTTCCCAACGAGAAAAGTATAAGAGAAGGGCTTGGGGTCAGTTGGAGAACACACACACTGGCAGAGCACTGAAGCTAAGCTGAGAGTCTAGGGCGTGGTTTGCTAAGAATTTTAGAAGTGTTTCAGTTGTAGCGAGGGGTAGTATTGGCAAGCGGGATGGTTTGATCCCAGGCCAAGAGTACAACGAGGGCAAAGAAGGAGCATTCCAAAGCAGCGCAGAGGCAACAACTACGCAGTCCAGCCAAGAGCCCAGCAGGGGCAACAGGAGGCAAGCAAGGCTGACATAGGCCCAGTTAGGGCAGTGCAGGGGCAGCGTAACCCCTTCTAGGGTGATGCAGGCCCTTCCTGAGCAGCGCAGAGGCTGACGCAGAGGGCTTCAGAACAACGCTAGGGTTTCCTGAGGCCGGAAAGGGGCTGAGTTTTGTAAATCCCGTTTGAGGTTGTGAATCAGTCATATTTTTCTGTCTCTGGGATAGAGGTATTGCTGCCATTTATATTTCTCTGTCGGGTTAACCAATTTTGGTGCCCAGGATTGTTGTACTTAGAATCTGCATAATAATCAAAACCCTCCAGAAGCTAGCAGCACCAGTTTTCCCGCATTGGGTTTTTCCGGGGACATTTGTCCAGAAATCCTTGTGTCACTTTGTCTATGAGCATGTTATTCAGTATTTGATCTGTATGTGTAGGCTGTTAACTGTATTTACTTTGATGTTAATTCTGAATATTCAGATTAATAACTTATGTAAGTAGGAGAAGTAAATCAAGATTTAACAATAGGGTTTCTTGAGTTTAAGAAATTCTCACATGGTATCAGAGTGATTGCAGATCAAGATGGATCTCCAACAAGACCACTGAAAAATTGTGTTGCAGAAAGCAGCAGCAACAGAGAAACCGAAGAGGGCAATGCAACACCAGAAGGACGCAGAGGCAACAAGTGCCACGTAGGGGCTGATGCAGTCCCAGCTGGGTGACGCAGAGACATCATGGTGCCTTCCAGAGGGACGCAGGAGCAGCCTGCGCTGCGCAGTCGCTGCGCTGAGCCAGTCTGCTCACGCAGAGGCCAGCCGGGGTGATGCAGTCTAGTAATTGATTGCTGTGCAGAGTGTTGTGAACCGGAAGTTGAGTTGCAGATCTTCAATAGTTGCTGGTGGGGTAGAGATTCTACCGGTGCATAATTGTACCTGAGCTAAGTTGACAAAGAGCGGGAGGAGAACAACTGCCCAACAGATTTCATTGCCAAAAGAAATCTGAGGATCGATCGTAGGGTGATTGAAGAGAGCTGATTCGTTGTGTTTTGCAGATTTCCAAGGAGGAAATTAGTTGTCAGAGGGAGCCGAGGGTGTCTTTTTCGCCAAGGACCCTAGATCCAAGTTTCTGTTGAGAAGCGGGGATAGGAAGATCTGTTTCGACAAAGTAGATCTGAGCGACTACGTGATCAAGATAGGTTGGACGGATTGTCCAACTTCGCTATCTGGAAGGCCAGAATCCTGACAGTCCTGGAGGCATATGATTTATGGGAGCATGAAAAGAGCGTCTTGGCTACACCAATCAATGTGACTCTCCTGGCGAAGCATAATGAAGCAGCGGCACATGCCAAGCGCTTCATCATGGACGAGGTTAAAGACGGTTCATGAGATGTGGAAAGCTTTAACCACATTGTATTAAGGGAAGTCCGTCCAGAGGAAGATGCTTCTGGAGAACCAGCTGAGGTTATTTATGATGACCAAGGGAGAGGAAATCGATCCTTTCCTATTCAAACTGCAGTCAATCCGGGATCAACTGTTTGACATGGGGTTCAAGGTGGAGGATGATGTCATGGTGAGGACTGCTCTAAATGCAGTCACAACGGACTGGGAAACATTTGTCCAAAGCATTTATGGCAGAGTGGACCTTCCTAACTGGGACGATATGTGGGCTATCCTCCGACAAGAGGAGATTTGCCTAGTGACCAAGAGGCAGACTAGCACCAGAACGGGCAAGGTGAAGAAGGAGGAAGAGGAAGATGCAGCCTTGGCATCAAAGAAGCAGCAAAGGGAAAAAGAAGCGTGATCAGTCAAAGGTCAAATGTTTCCATTGTGGTGAACTGGGACACTTCACCAGCAATTGTCCTCAAAGGAAGAAGGACAAGGAAGCTTCTAGTTACAAGGCTACTGTAGTAGAAGATGGCTCCGACGATGATGTAATATTCCCAATTAGCAATAGCTAATTGGAAATATTAATTTTGACCAATTTTGCCTTATTATAGTTGGAGCATGAATAAAGTGAGTGAAATATTAAATAACTCACTTAGGATAAAGTATTTCCCTAAAGTCCACATCGTATTTGAGGAAGTGGGGCCTAGTGATCAAGTGGACAGCGCAGGGAGAGGAGGACGTAGACCACGTGGGCAGCGTGGGCCAAGGGGCACGTAGGAGATGGTGGGGCCTAGGGTTGAGAGAGGCCCATCGTGATAAAAGGGAGGAGAGCCTCTTCATTTGATCATTCATGTTTATGCATCTTGAGCTTGTCATTTTGACTTGGAGCACGTTGGCTGTTTAGCTTGTCTGCAGTATTGTTTAGTACACCGGGTGTCTCCGTGCGAAGATTCCACCCTCAGCCCCAGGAGACTTCGAATGCTTGCTCGGGTGAGGTATTCTACCATCATTTTTGTATGAGGATTTGTGGTTGCCTTCGTTGTGGAGCGGAGCATCTAGGGACTGCGCAGTCTTGAGAGAGAGGACGCAGTTCATCTTGGGAGAGTTCCGGATTAGTGCCATTTTGGAGGAAGAGGGCCAGAGGATTGAGCAAGGGGCCAACCCTTGCCTATTGGAGATATTTGGGAGAGAGGGAGTCCCTATTTTGGAGGTTGTCATTCAGCACTAGCGTGGCCCTTGGGAGGATAGCGTAGATCCTCAAGGGAGGCATTTTTGGAGGTCGAGCATTTCAGAAACGCTCTCTGGGCTTTTCTAGGTATTGTGAGTAGAGACCGATTCCAGAGTATCAGCATTTTTCGAGTAGGGGAGCAGCCCCAAATACTCATTTTGATTCCAGCAGTTGCAGCAGCACAGTAGTATTTCAGCAGTTGGAGTTAGAGCAGAGAGCAGCCATTTCCTTTGACATTCTGAGAGTATTCCTATGCTTTCCTGGTGCAAGTCGAGGTGCCATCATTCTGATCATCTCTTGTACTTCTTTATATTTCTCAGTATAATAAAATGGCTTAGCATTCTCTATTTCATGTGTATGCTTCATGGTTTGTTTCTAGCACTATATGTCTTGTTGTATGCTTTATATTATTGTCTATTTCCCATCGGGATATTACAGATGACGTAGCCATGAATGCTCATGAACCACGAAGGTGGGGCGATATTGATCTGTAGAGCAGCTACAGAGTGGTGGTGGGATCCTTGAGTAGCCCAACTCTTGGATCACATCTGTGCTACTGGAGCCTTAAGAGAGTAGCAAGGAATGACTAGAGCAGTAGGTGCAAAGATCACGGATGAAGCAAAGGCAGAGGCTGATACGCTGGAGAGGGAGCAACGCAGTGCAGAGCAACAACGCAATGGCTTCAGGAGGACAGTGCAGAGCAGTAGCCTATGGAGCTTTAGTGATGAGATGGAACTCGACTAACTTGTCTGTCGTTGGGCAGGGGTCCTTCAATTGCTTACTCTCAGCAACTGAGTTGCAGTGCAACAGTTGGCAGCACGATGCAACAATTTGAGAGGGAGCTGTAGTACGGATGTAGCAATGACAGTGGCAGAGTCATGGGCAACAGTACAAAGAGTAGCAACAACGCAGTGATGTAGGGAAACAGGCCAAGCATCAACGCTAAGACCAATACCAAAGATTAGAGCAGTACTTCGGGGTGAAGAGTATTGCTGGAGCACATTACTCGCTAAGAGGGAGTGTTGATATTTTGGGGTGTTGGGGTAGCATCGGATGTCTCTAGCTCCCAAAATTTGTGGAGGAGCTAGAGTACATTAGATCTCCAAGACCCAGAAGGCATTTAGAAGAATTCCATCAGGTTTAAGTTTTATTCAAATAATTAATCTTTTTAATTAAGGACCCTAAGTCTAACTTAGGAAAATTAGAAGTTTAAAGTGAATTAAATTAAACATGTGATGAGAATGACTTAAGTGATGCGGGTCAAGCAACTTCTAATCTTAGCCGTCGATTAGAGATTAGATCACGATTGTTGGTTTTCCAATGAGAAAAGTATAGGAGAAGGGCTTGGGGTCAGTTGGCGAACACACACACTGGCAGAGCACTGAAGCTAAAGCTAAGATTATAGGGCGTGGTTTGCTAAGAATTTCAGAAGTGTTTCAGCTGCAGTGAGGGGCAGTATTGGCAAGCGAGATGGTTTGATCCCAGGCCAAGAGTACAACGAGGGCAGAGAAGGAGCATTCCAGAGCAGCGCAGAGGCAGTAGCTACGCAGTCCAGCCAAGAGCCCAGCAGGGGTAGTAGGAGCCAAGCAAGGCTGACGCAGGGGCAACATAACCCCTTCTAGGGTGACGCAAGCCCTTCCTGAACAACACAAAGGTTGACGTAGAGGGCTTCAGAACAACACTTGGGTTTCCTGAGGCCGGAAAAGGGCCGAGTTCAGTAAATCCCATTTGAGGGTGTGAATCAATGATATTTTTCTGTCTCCAGGATAAAGGTATTGCTTCCATTTATATTTCTTTGTCGGGTTAACCAGTTTTGGTGCCCAGGATTGTTGTACTTAGAATCTGCATAATAATAAAAACCCTCCAGACGCTAGCAGCACGGGTTTTCCCGGGGACATTTGTCCAGAAAATCCTTGTGTGTCACTTTGTCTATGAGCATGTTATTTAGTATTTGATCTGTATGTGTAGGCTGTTAACTGTATTTACTTTGATGTTAATTTTGAATATTCAGATTAATAACTTATGTAAGTAGGAGAAGTGTTAATTTCTGAACTTGTTCTATGCCATTTCAGATTAGGGCACAAAATACTGAAGCAGATAGAACAAATAAATCGATCGATGGAAGAAAAACCAACAATAGAGAGGAAGAAGAAGGATGGAGTTACGACAATCAGCAGGATGCTTCAACAATCAAAGTCTTTCATAAGGTCAGCCACCCACACGTGTCACATAACCCCAAGACAACCCAGACAAAAAATACTCCACAAAGACACATCACCAAGAACGCAGCTCCATCGCCATCAAGAGAGAAGAAAATCCTCCACACATTGTGTGTATAATGAGCTCCAAGTCTCTCCAATATATAGGCATCTTTGGGGGTGTGTGACACGTCCTTTAAGACATTTAAGTCTATATTATATTCCAGGCCAACCTAGCATATAAGTGGAATAAATTCAAAGTACATGTTCTGCTCATCCAATCGAGATGATCTTTAGATCAATCTTACACCTCTCCGAAAGAGGAATCCAATAAAAATATTGGGATCGTCATCTAAGCAGCACAACCCGAAGTTTGGACCTAGTTGTCCAAATTTAACACTCTTTCTCAATTAGGGAGAACTCCGTCCACTAGTGCAATCCAAACATCGTGCGTCATCTCATCGTAAGTTGCTTCGTTGGCTTCTTTATTTTAGAACAGAAGTGGATCAGTCACCAAGACATCATTCCCCGCTGACAGATTCAGCCCAGAGGTCCGAAACCTCTATAGGACTCACAAAGAGTCTCATACCAACCCGAAGTTGGTTTACCTGACCCGAAGTCAGTTGGAGGTCCGAAACCTCACTAGGACTCAAGAGAGTCATATACTAACCTGAAGTTAGTTTCACTGACTCGAAGTCAGTTAGAGGTCCGAAACCTCGCTAAACTTGATCCCAGATCAAGTTGTTGGACACGTGCTATCCTAGACATAGAGAGTACGATAATCTCCGATGCGTCCATTGGTCTTGCTACGGTCTCTATTCACATTTCCCACCTCATTGGCCAAATGAGAGGTACTTCCCACGAGTCCAAAACTCCATGGGTAGGATGCATACGGGGCATAGATGAGAGAGAGGTAAACCATTTCAATATCATCATGGTGGGGTAGAAGCACACCAACTAGGTTTGGCAAGCCTAGCCCAGTGGTTGCTTATAGCACCAAGAAGCTATCCCCAACAACCCCTCGGGAGCTCCCAAAGCTCATCGTCCAACAGGACCCTCCATATAGGGTCGTCCCACGATTCCAAGATTCTCACGGAAGGTGAGGAACATGACCTTCCCCAAGGGCATTGTGAGAATATCCGCGACCTACTCATCAGTTCCGATATGATCGAGCCTTACGGCGCCTCGCTGTACCATATCCTAGATAAAGTGGTACCAGCCATCATCATGCTTGGATCGATCGTGGAACACGGGATTCTCTGACAAACGAATCCCCCTTTGGTTATCACAAAGGATAACGGTGGCATCTAGCACATGCTCGAACAACTCACTGAAGAGCTTTCGCAACCAAGTGACTTCACAACGGGCCATACATGCTGCAATGTATTCGGCCTCAGCGGTGCTCAAGGCTACCGACTTCCGTTTCCTGCCTGAAGCAGATCTACGTGTGAAGTAGCATCCAGATGTGCTCTTGTGATCCACCACACTACCAGCCAAATCGACATCAGTATATCCAAGGAGTGTCATGCTCCTGTTAGTGTATCTCAGCTCATGGTCTATCATGCCACAGAGATATCTCAGGAGTTTCTTGGCACCAACCTAGTGAATGTTATGATCAACCATGTGTTGACTCAAAGTGTTCACTGCACAACATATGTCCAAACGGGTGTTCACTAAGAACATCAGGGCCCCTACGAGTTGACGATACTCAGTAGGATTTTCTAACACGGGCCCAACAGCGCTGCCACTCAACTTCTTAAAGTTGAGCTCGATCGGTGACGACACAGACTTACAATCCACCATACCAAATCTTTACAAAAGCTTCACAATGTATTTTCCTTGAAAAAGTCTAGCTAGGTCTCTGCCAGACCTCCAGGCCTAGGAAGTAGTGCATCAGTCCTAGGTGCTTCACTTCGAATTTAGCAGCGAGCTCCCTCTTGCACTGATGAATCAAAGGGTCAGCATCTGTCAGGAAGAGGTCGTCCACATACAACACCAGAATGAGAGGCTTCTCTTTATCAACCTTGAAGTAAAGGTTTGAATCAACATTACTACAAGTGAAGCCCAGCTTCATCAGGTAGCTATCTATCCTCTCGTACCAAGCCCTGGGGGCTAGCCAACCTGTAAACATAGGTGTCTCGATCCTGGACTTTGAATCCCAAAGGTTGCTCTCCATACACCTCTTCCTTTATCGCACCATGCAGGAAGGCGGTCTTCACATCCATCTGATGAAGATTCTGTCCTTGCGTAGCAGCAAGGGTAATAGTAAAATACAGGTGCAAACATAATCAATGCCTTCCTAGAGAGAAGTCTCAGGCAACACATTTTCTCATCAGACCCATGCTTGATCTTATATCGAGGTGACAACAGCTTTGTCCTGTGGTTTAGGGACCATATCCCAGACATCACCCTTCATAATGGACTCGTACTCTTTGTGTATCGTAGGCTCATATTGTACTCATGGCAGCGAGACACCTTTGGTATTTATATGGCTTCTTGTTTTTCTTCCGTAATTTCCCCCTTGAAGCCATATGTCTTTGAGCCATGAGGGTCTTCTTTCTGTTAGCAATGATATTAGCTCAGGAGCATATACGGTTGTAGTCTCCCTCTTAATGCCAGCTTCTCTTGTGAGAGAAGACATCTATTTTAAATGAGGGCATCCGAGACACCAACTCGGAAAGGAGTTTTGTACTCAGGGGCCTGGATCTTATTCTCCCACAGTGAAAGCCATCCAAGAATCATAGCCATATACTGTCATGCATCTTGACACGTATCATATACAATATTTGTTCAAAATTTCATAGACTTTGCTGACCATGGTTCCAAATACTTGACGGTTCAAGACTCCAAAAATGTGACTGTCCAAGGCTCCAAACACTTCACAGTTATATTAACCTTCACCAAGCCATCATAGATTCACTACAGTTATCTCCTTTATTTAAAATTTGAACCTTTTATTACAAGGACTTCTCTAGTATCTTTAAAGATCATAGTCCTTAACAATGTTGTATTGCTGGTAAGTCAGGATCGGTTGTGCTGTAGATGAGTAACTTTCAAGTTTAAAAAAAACTTCGTTGAGATTACAAAAACCATGCTACCCACAAATCTGAGCTTCACTGAGACTGTGATGCTCCATTCGGTTTGGGTTTGAATTTGCAAATACAGAAGCACAAATAAAATACCAGATTTTGAATCCATAATTTAAACAATCAGCTGGAGCAACACTCACTATGAAACCACGGAAATCTATTAATGCAACCCATTACATATATTCCAGCACTATGTTCAACTCAGAGATAACATATTTACATGTTCTCTTTCTAGCTTCTGCAATTATAAATTTTTAACACAAAGAAGAGAAGATGGAACTTGGGTTCTTTCAAGTTTGTTTAGGAATTATCAGTTGTGGCAGCAATCATTGTTAAGCGACAGGTGACTATTCTGTGCAAAAGAAGACTTTGGTTTGCCCGGAATGAACAGGCGCAGCGATGGTCTGGTTAACCTCTAGTGTGGGCTAGAACGTCCAATTATGGAGAAGCTCTTAGTTCTGTCTTACACGCATAGCAAGGAGGATACAGATGTGGATGTTCAGCCCAAAATTTCAATACACTATATACTGGCCCAAATGATAAATCTGCCCATATTTTTAGCAATGAATCTTGGCTGCTTATTTAATGGGCAACTTCAGCTACTAGAATTTTCTCTTGGGTATGTAATTTGAGAAGAGGCCTCATCTCAATATTTGACTCAAAAAATATGTATCAGTGGTACCAATAATTGCTTTGAGTTCAACAAACAACAACCTATATTCTATCCAATGATGTAATTCCCAGCTTCGACAAGCAATATTAATACGGCATCAACAGGCCCAAAACATCCTCTATACACATGAAAAAAACAGCTCTCACATCCAACAAGAAAAAGGTTTGTGATCTATTTGTGACTGATGGTAATAGGCTATGCTCACCCATCAAGGAAATACGTCATTTGATCTGCATCACTAGCAATGACAACCTGAGAATCATTTTATTTGTTCCAGGCTGTTCGTGCAAGTCAACCCGAAGCCATATAACCGCTGTAATCCGTCTTCAGAATTCGAGGAATTTTGTTGTCTCGACGTTCCTTAACAGAGGTTCATTATTCATGCACTCGACCAACGATTATTGAAACTTTGTTCTATGTTCTCCGTGCTGCCCACTACAGTCTCTGCTCAAGCACTCACACTTTACCAATTGCTCTTGATATCACACAACAAACTTCACAGTGCTGCGATTGTTTTCTCAAGATGTATCACTGGAGCATCCCTTACGTGGATTACAAGCACAAAAAGTGTACATTTAGTTTTAATCAAATTAAGCCATTACCTTGTCGCTCGACCATGCGATTCCATATGTACAAATCAAAGGATGAATTCAACTGGTAACAATGAGGCATTCTAGCTCTTCTCCTCAAATTGATCACAAGGTGGATTTATTGTAATGAATTGAGATCGACATTGTTCAATTCAATTAACCTGCGATCATATTTACGCTATAGCGTGGCTTATGTTCCTGTCAGCCATTCCATTTGCAAGTTGCAGCCACATTAGACTACCCATGGTGGCTTAGTTCAACTGTTTCGAGCACTGAGTTTTCAGTGACTTGGTATCACCTCCCTATACAAATTCAGTCACTGAGTCGCGGCTCTATTGGGTTCAATCACCAAAACAGGATGCTAGGTGTTGTCTTGGAAATGGTTAGATTTCCAATGCCTTCAGCTCGCACGGTTAGCGATCTCGGCCCCCCTGCAACTGTCAATATGAATCGGCCTTCACATATCATCCTTGCAAATTTATGAATTGACCCGTTTGACGCGACATTGAGAGTGAGGCCAATTTTGATGTGTTGGCTGGCTGGAACCACAGTCTTTGTTACACTGGTCGATAAAACTCCTTTGTTACTCAATCTCGAACATCTACGACGCAGTCACTTTGTCCAATCGAATTCCCCAGTCCGGAACAACAGAGGTACTCGGCTATTATACCCACAGATTTTCCTCTTGCAGTCAAAATTCATTAAGGGTGTGTTGCCAAAGGATTGCGATTGTCAATAAAGCAATGCGGCTTCCACAAAATAAATTTTCTCAAATGCTTCTTGAAATAGTTCCTTGGCCCAGCTTATGCCCAAAAGTCGAGCTCTCGATGACGCGTCCACCTGCAAATGTATCACCTCACCGCTCTTAATAATTTGGTCCACATACGTTGCCCTTACGATGTCACCTTCAGCAACTTCAAAAAACACTTGCTGTGGTGGTATGGCCTGCAGCCTACCACACAGCTTTTCTGAGGCTAACGACACCCTAATCGCCCTTAGAATAACCCATCTCTCGCTGCCCTAGATTGGGCGTTGTCTTCTCCTAGCTCCAATACCATGTTAATTTTTGAACATGTTCTATGCCATTTCAGATTAGGGCACAAAATACTGAAGCAGATAGAACAAATAAATCGATCGATGGAAGACAAGCCAACAATAGAGAGGAAGAAGAATGATGGCGTTACGGCGATTAGCAGGATGCTTCAACCAGCAAAGTCTTTCATAAGGTCAACCACCCACACGTGTCACGTAACCCCAAGATAACCCAGACAAAGAATACTCCACAAAGACGCAGCACCAAGAATGCAGCTCCATCGCCATCAAGAGAGAAGAAAATCCTCCACACATTGTGTGTAGAATGAGCTCCAAGTCTCTCCAATATATAGGCATCTTTGTGGGTGTGTGACATGTCCTTTAAGACATTTAAGTCTATATTATATTCCAGGCCGACCTAGCACATAAGTGGAATAAATTCAAAGTACATGTTCTGCTCATTTGATCGAGATGATCTTTAGATCAATCTTACACCTCTCCGAAAGAGGAATCCAATAAAAATATTCTGAGCAGCACAACCCGGAGTTTGGACCTGGCTTTCCAAATTTAACAAGAAGTAAATCAATATTTAACAGTAGGGTTTCTTGAGTTTAAGAAATTCTCACAATCACCTTCCAGATGTACAAGGGTAGGCATCTCTAGTTATGAGCAAAAGAAAGTTGCTAAAGAATTGCCATAATTTTACATCCAAATGGTACATAGATTTGTACTCAAAGAATTTGCCCCGCAGCTAAAACAGGAAGACTGAAACACTAATCAAAGCTTCAGATCTGCATAAAGAAAATTTCTGAATGTAAAATTCAGAAGTTTGAACACTGCATATTAAGAGATGAGATCAACACTACAAAAGATGAAATCTGATCTACACAAACAAAACATGAATGTAGTGTACAACAAGCTGAGTGATATTATGTAACAATAATCACCATTTTCTCATCAACACATAATAAAAATACAATATTGTTTCTAAGGAACTATAATGGCTTCTCTCAACTCAGTGTTCCACGGGGATGCATCCCTTAGGGTGGGGGGCACACCCCCCATGTTTCCATTCCACAGGGAAGGGGGATGCTTGGGAAAATGTTTTCCCACATGCCCTTTTAGGGGAAACTTGGGGAAACACATGGGGAAATGTTCCTGCAGTGTGGGGGACACGTTTCCTGAAAGGGGGATGTATGAGCACCCTCGCTCCCCCTCCCCCAGAAGGGGGTGGGGGGGAGGGGGGAGGCACATAGGCACTTCACCCCCAGATTTTTTGTTTAACAACCCATGAAGATAGGAAAATAAAGGTATAGAGCTTTGAGGAGTCTAGGACCTTGGTATTAATGGTAATATTAAATTCTTAAAGTAAAAGTGACATTCTCCTCCTTTAAGTTACATTCTTCTCCTTTATCTTACCTTTTCTATCATTCTCCTCCTATATGTGACATTCTCCTCCTTTATCTTACCTTTTCTATCATTTCACTTAAATTTTTAAAATTACCATTAATTGTTTCAGGATGTTGGAGAGGGGTTTCAACTTTAAAGTTCCAACCTCATCAGAATTCATATGGGGAAAGTAGAATTTTGTATCCCATTCAGAATTCAATAGACTTAATTGTTTCCGAGATTGGAAAGATTATATGATTTCCACTGGATTTCACAATGATGAATTTACATGGGATGAATTGTTATTGTTGGGATTTTATCATTATTACTTTTACATTTTATAATTTTAGAGAGGAGACCCCTTTGCTAGGGACCCGGACGTCTCCTCGCCCCCCTTGAATTTTCCTAAAATTTGGTGGTGCTGCCACACATGCACCTTGTGCATCTCTCCACTCCCACACTTTCCCTTCTCAGAAACTTGGTGGAACATGGCTCTGAAATCTTCACACTCATTATATATTCATACACCTCACATGTATGAAGATATAACTCTAACTAGTGTGCTTTCCCCTATCTAATAAAATTTGATAAGAGGGAAAGACGATTACAAAACTTAAATTTTGACATTATTTCACATTCTTCCATGAAAGGAATTTGCCACAACTATGTAAGAAATTCATCATAAAGCTGTCATATGTAAGAAGAATCTGCCATAACTGTCACATAATCAATCATAACCTTTTGTTGACCAAGGTAGAAGATGCTAAGAAATTTGAAATAAGGTTGTAAAGGAATTTCTCACATGTCGCACACAATCTTGCAAGGAGTTCCCTCCAACACTTATATGCCTTCTTCCTAAGTGAATTACTCGGAACAACCAAAATCCAATACTCTCTCTTTATGGGGAAGGTGTTCTCCACCAAGTTGTGCTTCTCTCTCAGAATCTTGAACTTTCCGTTAGCAAGGGGCTTTGTTAGAATGACAACCTGTAATTTAGTAGGAACAAATCAAGAACAATAGTTCTCTTTTGTACTCTTATCTCTTAGAATATGGTACTAGATATTTATGTGCTTGGAGTAGATGAAATATTGGATTATTAGAGAGCTTGATGCAACTTTAACCGTCATAGTACACAACTGTCAGCTCCAACCTTTGATTGGTTAACTTTACAATCAATTTGTGAAGCCCAATGGCCTCACAACATGTTGATGATGCTATCATACACTTTTCTTTAAGTTGAATTGAGTGAAATTGTGTTGCACGATCCTCCCCCCCAAGGATCCAAGGTCGGAACTGCGTCCCATACCGATCCTTGGGCGATCCTCCGAAGGAACCGCGGATCTGAAAATCAGATCCGCGGTTCTGCTGTTTTGAGGCGATTTCTAGAAATCTGGAAACACACAAGCCCGATTCGCGGTTTTGGATTCCCGATCCGCGAATCTAGAAAATGATATGTTGGGGATCCATGGAGGTTTGGGCACAGATCCGCACGGATCGCCAGTGGATCCAGAGGAAGATGGGCGGTTCTGCGGGGTTCTAAATTGTTTTAAAATTTTTTCTTTGACTTAAGTTGGGATGGGGCATCCCGGACACTCCCAAGGTGCTCCCTTTATGCTCCTTAGATGCTTCCTAGATGCCTCGTCATGGTAATGTTAAATTTTTAAAAGAGACATTCTCCTCTATCTTTCATTTTCATCCTTTTACTTAAATTTTTAACATTACCATGAAATGACTCAAGATGTTTGAGAGTGGTTCTAGCCCCATCGGGACTCATATGGAGAAAATAGAATTTCTTATCCTATTCAAAATTCAACTGACTTAACAATTTTAAGGAATTCAGGATCAATGAGATTGTGGCTTTTCATTAGATTATATCATGTATGAGGGCATGTGATTAGCATTTAATCAAGAGCACCAAGCCCTCTATGTGCTCATGTACCCTAGTGTTGGTGGTGTTAATTGTTGAACTCCTTTGTCATGGCCTTAGCAAAAAATTACCTTTCAGTGAAGTCAAAATCATTGATCAAGCATGTTAAGCTTTTTCCACCATATTTTAAGGCTAGGATTAGGTAGTTTGATTAAAATTGGGAAATGATGACTAATATCCCTAGACAATCGAGGTAGAGGCAAAGGCGAGACAAGAGGAGAAGAATCTAGATTCTAGATGGTTGATGCTCGAATAATTAACCATTGATGTACAATGGATGCCATATCTATCTTGATTTGCATACAAATGTGCATGTTTTCATATCTTCTACAACTAGTTTGGTATTTTGGATGTTTTTTGAATATAAATGCAAATATATATATATATATATATATATATATATATATATATATATATATAGTAGACAGTTGCAAGACGCTTCGCTTCCTAGATTTTTGGGAAATGACGCTTCCGCATATCCGCTTCCAAAAAACGTCCCCGCTTCGTGCAACATTGGTTGCTTGCCTCCTACAAAATGAAGAATCATATTTGTGTTAGTTTCTAAATTCTAGATCTAATTTTAATTCCCAATAGTTTTTGTAACCTAGAAAAATTATTTCTGCAATTATTGAATAAAACACTCTGGAATTTTTAACTTAGAAAATTAAATAGTGCAAGCAAACACAGGGAATCAGTCACACAGAAAATTCTCCTCCAATTGGATCTTCACTTTTATTTATCAGAATAGTGAGGGCTCTCGAACAGGGAAAATAGCCCACTAAGAAAATTACAAGCTAGAACAAATCTTTTGAAATAAACTAGGGATCTGTACGATCCTTAGAAAAATTATGGATAGACCCCATGACCCTACAGCCTTGCTGCTGCACCTGTACGACTGCACACGTGGCTATATGACCCACATGTGCGACCTGCACACACTGTACCTTCTCCTCTCGTACATTCAAACTGCACTGGATTTGCAGCATGTGTGAGGCCTCGACTTACCCTTGTGCCCTCCTACACTTGCATGAGTGGCTTGGCCCTACTATTTTTGTTGTATGACTTGCGCTAGGGCTCTCATTTGTTGCAGAAATCTCTCTTTTCAACTTTTCTCTCTTGGCCTTGAGTATCTCACTCACTGAGAAAATCACTCTCAAATCTCTGTCAATTGTCTTTCTCCTCTCCATAGGCTTGCTTTTGTAATTTATCACTGAGCTAAATCCCTAACCCTAATCTTCAAAGTGATGGATGGCTAAGATTAAATCCTAACCCACTTAAGATCAATGGTTGAGATTAAAAGAAATTCACTAGTGTAATTAAAATTACATTTTGGTAGTTTTCCTATCTTAATAGCCAACATTAATTAATTAACTTAATTAATGTGCTTTTCCTAAGTTAGACTTAGGCTAAATCATAAAGACAACTTAATAAATAAATTGAGCAATTTAGTTTCCTAAGGAAGCTTTGGACAATTCCTGCATGCCTGACCCTAGCCAATGCAAAAATACCTGTCCATTGCTACGAACATCAACAACTTTATCCAAGTTGAAGCAACATCTAAAAGTCCTCTTCCTTGTCCATGCATCCCTGCCAAATCTTAAATTACAAATTTGATTAACAACTCGCCATCTGCCACATACCACATTCCACAATGAATAAAGTTCATATATCTAAGTACATGTTTGGTAGCTTTCTAAAGAATTTGCTTAGGTTCATCTGTGAATTGGCTCAAAGTATTCACAACAAAACAGATATCAAGCCTAGTATTCTCAACATACATTAGAGAACCAATCCTCTACCTATTCAAAGACGGATATGCTGAATTGGAATCTAAATTAGTAGACAACTTCATGTTTAGAACTGTAGGAGTGGCCAAAGGGTTTGCTATCTAGCATTTTGTTAATTTTGGGCAACTAGGTCCAAACTCCATGTTGCACTTCTCATATGATGATGGTCATATTTTTGTTGGATTACTCTTTCGGAGAGGTGCAAGATTGATCTAAAGATCATCTTGTTTGGATGAGCAGAACATTTATTTTGAATTTATTCTCCACATGTGCAAGGTTGGCCAGATTTGTAATGTAGGCTCACATGCCTAATAGATGTGTCACACACCCTCATTGATGGATATAAATTGGAGAGACTTGGAGGTCATTTTCTCATCAACTCATCACACATTCTCTTATTGTGATCTGATTGGTTCGATAGCCTTTGGAGGCCTTTTTCCCCTCATAGGTGTGGAGCAAAGCTGTTGTTTTCTGCAGATCTGTTTAGGGCTTGTTGTTGCAGCGTTGACCAATGTTGACCGTGGTCAACCCTTGGCCGTTTGACCTCAAACTTCAGCCAAAATTCCGATTTTAGGAGGTCGTATTGCTGGGTACTAAAATCGAGGAAATCCAAGCTGCTTGACCGAAGCCCTAATATGTTGCGTTGACTTTTCAGTTGATGTCCTGCGTTGACTTTGGGTTGACCTGCGTTGAGTTGTGATGAGCTGTCTTTGAGGGCTATGGGTGTGACACATGGAAGATTGGCTGACCGAGAAAGACTTTGTTGGTTGAAACATCTTGTTTACTGCCGTAACGCAACAATATCTCATATTTTTGCTGGACAAAAGGAATTGTAAATCTCATCTATATTTGGCTTGTCTTCTGTTGATCTATTATTGTGTTCTATCAACTTTTTGTTTTCATTTTTATGTGGTTGCTATATTGTATCGGGCCTAAGAAAGATTGAAGTAAAATTGCATCAAGCATATAACACCATGGTTATCTAAATTTAACATGGAATCAGAGCTGAGGTGAAGACAAAGTCCAAGCTGGTGTTAGAAGCAATCATCGAAGGAAGAAATTCTATCAAGGACAAATGGCCTCCTCAACCTACAAGGGTTTCAAGGTTGATGATAAATTGACTGATAAGTCTGATTATCATGCATGGAAGATGTGCTTGGATTTGGTTCTAGAAGATCAAGATGTCATGGACTATGTGCATGGGAAGATTCAAGAGCCTCCATCAAATGCAGCTACTGCCACGAAGACGAAGTATAAAAAGAGGGAAATCAACGCAAAGATGATTATTCGGGATTCTATTCATAAGCACTTGGTTGCTTACATTTCTGAGCTGAACACTTCTAAAGAGATGTATGATAAGCTGGTGAGCATGTTCAGGGCTAGCAATGCTAATATAATCCTTTTCTTCAAGAATCAATTGAAGAATATCAAGAAGGGCAAGGATGAATCTATTCAATCCTATTTTATGAGGCTCACTGAAATCAGAAATAACCTCCTAGCTATTGGGGAAGCAATATCTGAACAAGAGATGGTTCTTATTGCACTTGGAGGTATCCCCCGTGATTGGCATGTATTCAATACCACTATTCTTAATAATAATGTGATTCCTGATTTTGATGAAATATTGACGAGATGCACTCAAGAGGAAACAAGAATGATGGAGTATGCCTCTAATAGAAATGGAAGTGACCCTATTGCCTTTATCGCTCATGCAAAGAAGAAACATGGTGGCACGAGAAATCAAAACCATGGTAGAGCGGGGCCCAAAGGAAGGAAGGGAAGATGTTACGCTTCTAACAAGATTGGTCACTATGCAAGAGAGTGACCTAATAGAAGTGACTCTCCCAGGGATGATGACAACAACAACTCGAGAGGGATGGCAGGAACAACAGGTTCAAAGGAAAAAGGAATGCTCCCTCTGATCGTAGTGGAAATGGGAAACCTTTCAAGAGGTCAAGAAATTCTAGGTACGATGAGTCTAATGTTGCTGATAATAAGAGAAATGAATTTATTCTTGTATCTGCCCTCTCTACTGCATCTCCACTCGACACCCTGGATGTCTGGTTGATTGATAGTGGTGCTTCAAGGCACCTCACTGGTTATAAAGAAGCCCTCTCTGATTTGGTTGAGAAGGATACTAATCTGGAAATTTTCCTTGGAGATAATGCCACCTATCCCGTGAAAGGGACAGGGACTATGATCCTCCATCTATCTTAAGGTCAAGTCCTTCGATTACAAGATGTGTCGTACGTACCTGATTTGAAGAAGAAACTTGTGTCCATTTCGACAATGGAAGACAAAGGGTTCAAGGTGGCATTCGTTGATGGAAAGGTACATATCTGGAAGAAGAACTTCAAGGAAGCTCTTTCTATTGGTTTTGGAGTTGATACACTCTACCAGGTAGGGAGAAGTCCATTGGGGGCTATGTCATGTGATACAACTCTTCAAACAGAGTTATGGCACCAGAGGTTTGCACACCTTCGTTATAAAGTTCTTCTCGAAGAAAGGAAGGGGATGACAGGGATGCTTGAATTTAAAAATGAGTTTAATGACTTTTGTAGAGAAGCTGGCATTAAGAGGGAGACCACAACTACGTACACTCCTGAGCAAAATGGTGTTGCTGAAAGAAAGAACAGGACCATTGTGAAGCTGCTCGTGCCATGCTATGTGAACAAGGTCTTCCAAAGTTTTTATGGGGAGAAGCTGCGAAAACTACTGTGTACATTCAAAATAGATGCCCGCATTTTGCTCTGGACTCCAAAACTCTAGAAGAAGTCTTCTCTGGTAAGAACCTTAATGTTTCTCATTTTAGATTTTTTGGTTCGCTTGTGTACTTTCATGTGCCGAAATAAAAGAGAAGCAAGCTGGATGCTTCTGGAAAGAAGGGAATGCTTGCGGGCTACAATGAAACTTCAAAGGCATATAGAATCTATGTGCCTGGTCAAAGAGAAGTCGAGATATGCCACGATGCCACCTTCGATGAAGATGCTGCCCTCAAGAAAGTGAGAAATCTTCCTAGCTCCAAGGAAGACAAAGAAGATGAAGAAGCACGGAAGCAGGAAGAGCCGAAGGATGACTTGATGCCCAATGTTGAAGGACCTATGGATCCTATTGATTCACCTCCTTTAAAGAAGAGAAGACCCTCATGGCTCAGGGACACTCCCGCAGATGCCGAGAGACATATTGGCTTAAGGGGGACATTCCGTGAAAGCAAGAAGCCGAAGAGATACCAAGGGTATCTAGCATCCGTGAGTATGATAGTACAGTTTGAGCCTGGACCATTTGAAGAAACCGTAAAGCATCAAGTTTGGAAGGATGCTATGCACGAAGAATATGAGTCCATTATGAAGAATGATGTTTGGGAAGTGGTATCGAGACCGGAGGACAAATCTGTTGTCACCTCGAAATGGCTCTATAAGATCAAGCATGGATCTAATGGAAGTGCTGAAAAGTACAAGGCAAGATTTGTTGCCCAAGGCTTCTCTCAAATAGAAGGCATAGATTATGATGATATATTTGCACCTGTGACCCACTATACCACCATCCGATCTATTATTGCCCTTGCTGCATAGCAAGGATTGAGTCTACATCAAATGGATGTGAAGACCGCTTTTCTGCATGGTTCTATAAAGGAAGAGGTGTATGTGGAGCAACCTTTGGGGTTCGATGTCCGAGATAGAGACACCCATGTATGAAGGTTGAAGAAAGCCCTCTATGGGTTGAAGAAAGCCTCCAGGGCTTGGTATAAGAAGATAAATAGCTACTTGATGACGCTGGGCTTCACTCGAAGTAATGCTGATCCGAACCTTTATTTTAAGGTTGATAAAGAAAGGCCTCTCATTCTGGTTCTCTATGTGGACGATCTCTTCCTGATAGGTGCCGACCCTTTCATTCATTAGTGTAAGAGGGAGCTAGCCTCTGAGTTTGAGATGAAAGACCTAGGACTGATGCATTACTTCCTAGGCTTGGAGGTCTGGAAGAGGCTAGGCGAGATTTTCCTTTCTCAAGGAAAATATGTCGTGAAGCTGCTGGAGAGATTTGGTTTGGTGGATTGTAAGTCTGTGTCTACATCGATGGAACTCAACTTTAAGAAGTTGTGTGGAAACGCTGCTAGGACCGTGCTAGCAAATCCTACCGAGTATCGACAACTCATGGGGGCCCTGGTGTTCTTAGTGAACTCCCGTCCGGACGTATGTTTTGCAGTGAACACTTGAGTCAACATATGGTTGATCCTCATCGCATTCACTGCATTGGTACCAAGAATCTGTTGAGATATCTTTGGGGCACAATTAACCATGGGCTGAGATACACTGCTGGGAGTTTGAGACTCCATGGATATACTGATGTCGATTGGGCTAGCAGTGCGGTGGATCACAAGAGCACATCTGGATGTTGCTTCACCTTGGGTTCTGCTTCGATATCTTGGATGAGCAAGAAGCAGAAGTCAGTGGCTTTGAGCAACCTTGAGGTTGATTACATTGCAACGTGTATGACCTGTTGTGAAGCTGTGTTGCGAAATCTCTTCAGTGAGTTGTTTGGGCATGTGCTAGATACCATCGTTATCGTTTGTGATAACCAGAGTGGTATTCAACTTTCTGAGAATCCTGTGTTCCACGATCGATCCAAGCATATTGATATCAGGAACCACTTTGTCTGAGACATGGTATTGCGAGGTGCCGTAAGGCTCGATCATATAGGAACTGATGAGCAGGTCGCAAATATTGTCACGTAGCCCCTGGGGAAGGTCAAGTTCCTAACCTTCTGTGAGAAGCTTGGAATCGTGGAAAGACCCTATTCTGAGGGTCCTGCTTGAGTTGAACTAAGAGCTCTGGGAGCTCTAGGGGGCTTGGGGATAACTTCTTGTGTTGAGATTTTGTGTATTTGGGGTAGCATCAGTTGTGCTCTAGCTCCCAAATTTTGTGGAGGGACTAGAGGACACTTGATCTACAAGACCCAGAAATGGATTTGAGAAATTTGAAGTGGTGTTCAAGTTATTCAAATAATTAATTATTTTTAATGGATTTCCTAAGTCTAGCTTAGGAAAATAAAATAATTAAAGTGAATTAATTAACACATGTGCTGAAATTTCCTTAAGTCACATGGATCAAACAGTCTTTTAATCTCAACCGTTGATTAAAGATTTAATCTCAGTCGTTGAAGGGTTCAATTAAAAAGTATAAGAGAAAGGCTTGAGGGGCAGTTGAAGACACAATTTTGTTAGAACTGAGGAATAGATTTGGAATTCTAGGGTGGGTTTGCTAAGAATTTCCGGAGGAATTTCAGCCAGTGAGGGGTAGTATTGGCCAAGGGAATGATCTGATTTCAGGGCCAAGAGACAGGAAGAGGCAAGAGGAGCAACAAGAAGGATGCTTGAATTTAAAAATGAATTTAATGACTTTTGTAGAGAAGCTGGCATTAAGAGGGAGACCACAACTACGTACACTCCTGAGCAAAATGGTGTTGTTGAAAGAAAGAACAGGACCATTGTGAAGCTGCTCGTGCCATGCTATGTGAACAAGGTCTTCCAAAGTTTTTATGGGGAGAAGCTGCGAAAACTACTGTGTACATTCAAAATAGATGCCCGCATTTTGCTCTGGACTCCAAAACTCTAGAAGAAGTCTTCTCTGGTAAGAACCTTAATGTTTCTCATTTTAGATTTTTTGGTTCGCTTGTGTACTTTCATGTGCCGAAATAAAAGAGAAGCAAGCTGGATGCTTCTTGAAAGAAGGGAATGCTTGCGGGCTACAATGAAACTTCAAAGGCATATAGAATCTATGTGCCTGGTCAAAGAGAAGTCGAGATATGCCACGATGCCACCTTCGATGAAGATGCTGCCCTCAAGAAAGTGAGAAATCTTCCTAGCTCCAAGGAAGACAAAGAAGATGAAGAAGCAGGGAAGCAGGAAGAGCCGAAGGATGACTTGATGCCCAATGTTGAAGGACCTATGGATCCTATTGATTCACCTCCTTTAAAGAAGAGAAGACCCTCATGGCTCAGGGACACTCCCGCAGATGCCGAGAGACATATTGGCCCAAGGGGGACATTCCGTGAAAGCAAGAAGCCGAAGAGATACCAAGGGTATCTAGCATCCGTGAGTATGATAGTACAGTCTGAGCCTGGACCATTTGAAGAAGCCATAAAGCATCAAGTTTGGAAGGATGCTATGCACTCTTATTGAACACTCTTAATATACATCAGTTGATTGCATTAATTGAAAGCTCCAATGGGCAAGAAGCTTTGGAAGGAAGAGAAGGAAGCCCAAATGTTTAGAAGCCCTTGTGGTGTGGTCATGATGCCCTGCATTTGATGAGGAAATTGAATGGGAAGATCAATGAATTTGCTAGTGAAACCATCATCAACTGTTTGTCCTTTTCATATCATTTCCAATGGTAGTTGGCACACCTTGTGACTCCTCACGGTTGAGGAGATATGCCCTCTTAAAGTTGAAGCCTTGAAGTTTGGTCAAGGTACCCCAAATGAATGGAAAAGGCTACTCTATATTTGGTCCCAAAACTTGGCATAAAAATAAATGCTGCTTATGTTGAATTTTGGTTCATGTTTGTTGGTCATATGGACCTAGCCATAAATCTTAATGACTTGGTCATATTAGTATTTGTGGCTGATTATTGGTTAATTAAAATATAAATGAAAAATCCCTTTGGGCATGGTCCAAGGCATATGTAGTCGATCGTATTGATTAAATAAATAAATTTATGAGAACCATTGGTATGATCTGTGATATATGGTCGGCCATATATATATATATATATATATATATATATAGATATATATATCTGTTCGCTGTAAAGGAGAAGTTTGTAACAATGTTGAAATTTGGCAGCTTAGGGAGAAATTCCCTCTTTTGGGAAGCCTTCCTCACTCTTTGGAGACCCTACTAGCCCTTGGAAGAATTCAATTTGTACAAGGAAAAATATTAATTTTAATGTGAAACCCACATGTGCACAAAAGTACAAGTCGGCTCGGGCAAGGAAATTCAACCCCCTTAGTCACATAAATAGGCCTCATGTCACATGACTTGGAGGCATCATTCACACATCACATCTTCTCTTGTTTGGTTTGTATAGCTCTGAAATTGCAGGTTCGAGTTCACATGTGCGAAGGAGAGAGTTTATTTATTTTTTGTTCTGTGTTGATCGAGTTGACTTTTGTTTTGGGCCTTTGATCCGCTTTGATTTTTTGGCTTTGGAGCATGGTTTGACTTGGTTTGACTTTGGATTTTGGATTTGTTTGGAAGGTCGAGTTGATTGGCACATTGCCTGAGATTTTCTAGGCTATTTGACTAGTGTTGACTGCAAAATTTTGGCTAGGGTTTCCATAGGTCAAAGTTTGACTTTGACTAGAATTTGTATGGGTAGATTTTGACCGTCTTGACCCTTTCCAAATTATTCTTCTATTAGATTGTCATCAAATGTTCAACAAAGAGATACAATGTTCAAGAGCATCAACAATGAGTCAAAGGGTCAAACCCTTGACCAACCAAGTCAACTATCCAATATCCAATCCAAAATGAGCAATGTAGTCAAATCTATAACTTCTGGTCAAAGTCATTAGCAGTCAAAGCAACCCCAATCAATCAACGATCAATGGTCAAATCATGTTAGAAGATAAGGGAGATAAAGTCACTTTTATAGATGGAAAGGTTGTAGTATGGGATAAAAACTCTAGGATCGAAAATGCAAAGATCATTGGGATTCGTGAAGGAAGACTCTACAAATTGTTGACTCCCCTCTCAAGCTTTGGTTCACATTGAAGTAAGTCCATGTGAACTTTGGCTTAGAAGGTCTGGTCACCTTCACTCCAAAATCTTATCAACTATAAATTCAATGGTGAATGGCATCCCTGAACTCAAGGAAGATCATGAAGGCGTATGCAAGGGATGTTCATTAGTTAAAAATGTTAAGAGACCATTTGGAAGTAGTACTTCAAGGTCAAAAGAAATCCTAGACCTCATTCATTTTGATGTTTTTGGTCCTATGTCTACAAAGTCTCTTGGAGGTCATCTATATTATGTAACATTCATTGATGACCACTCAAGGAAAACTTGGATTTATTTGCTGAAGTCCAAGGATGAAGTATTCGATAAATTTCAAGAATTCAAAGCTGAAGTAGAGAACCTTATAGAAAGGAGGATAAAGGTACTAAGATCCGACAATGGAGGAGAATACACTTCAAAGAAACTCATAGCTTTCTGTAAGGAGGCTGGGATTAAGAGGGAGCTCATAGTCCCATATAATCCTGAACAAAATGGAGTCACTGAATGAAAAAAACGATCAATTGAAGAAAGTGTCAGAGCCTTGTTACACGATTAAGACTTGCCAAAATTTCTATGAGGTGAAGCAACAAAGACTGTTGTATATGTTCAAAATCAAAGTCCTCACAGATCACTAGACAACATGACTCCTAAAGAAGCATTCACTGGGAAGAAACCAAGCATGGACCATCTCCGAATATTTCGCTGTTCAGTCTATATTCACATTCTAAAGGATAAGAGAAAGAAGTTGGATCCTACAAGCATGAAGGGAATATTTGTTGGCTATAGTAATACTTCAAAGGCATATAGGATCGACATAAAGGAAGGACACCGAATAGAAGTAAGCCGAGATGTGATCTTTGATGGAAGTATTGCATTCGAGAAATCAAAGGATCTCTCGATTGACTCTGATCATGAAGAACTTCCAATATTTGAAGAAGAGTGCACAGAGGAGGAAAAGGATTCAAATCATGGAGAAATAGGTCCCAGTGAACCTATGCAACAAGTCATTGCCCTTGAAAGTAGTAAAAGACATAATTGGTTAAAGTCTACTCTCCTAGATGCAAAGGGACATGGAGCTGCCAAGGGTACATTTAGAGAAAGTAAGAAGCCTAAAAGTTATTTAGGATATGCAACTTATATGACAAAGCTAATAGAAGCAAAAGTTAAAACCATCCACCTTTGAAGAGGTTGTCAAACATTAAGAATGGAAAGATGCCATGAATGAAGAATATCATTCAATAATGAAGAATGGAGTTTGGGAGATCGTACCTAGGCCTGAAGACAAATTTGTGGTAACTTCCAAGTGGCTCTACAAGATTAAACATGCAGCGGATGGAAGTATTGATAAATATAAGAGAGATTTGTGACTAGGGGCTTCTCTCAATAGGAAGGCATCGATTATGAAGAGAAATTTGCACCTACAACAATGTATACAACTATACATTAATTGGTCTCTTTGGTAGCATCGATGGAATGGGACATCCATCAAATGGATGTCAAGACAACATTCCTGAATGGTACTATCGATGAAGAAGTCTATATAGAACAACCCTTGGGATTCAAAGTAAAATATAGAGAGACTTATGTCTGCAGGTTGAAGAAGGTATTGTATGGCCTTGAGCAAGCACCAAGGGAGTGGTATGCAAGAATGGATGCATACCTATAAATATTGGGCTTCTCGAAGAGTTCTGTTGATCCAAATATCTATATCAAGGTTGTGAAGGATGGGCCCGTAATCATTCTTTTATATGTGGATGATCTTCTCATGACAAGTGTAGAAGATCATATTTAAGAGTTCAAGAAGAACCGGGTAGTAGAATTCGATATGAAGGATCTAGGGCTGATGCACTATTATTTGGGGTTGGAAGTTTGGTAAGGACTTGATGAGATTTATCTAGGTCAAGGAAAGTACGTGATCGAGATGCTGAAAAGGTTTGACATGATGGATTGCAAACCTATGAAAACCCCTATGATCACAAACTTGAAGAGGCTAAGAAGTTCTGAATCAAGCCTTGTGGATCCGACAAGGTATAGACAATTGATTGGCTCATTGATGTATTTGGTAAATACTCGACTAGACATTTTTTTTGTAGTGAATATTCTCAGTCAGTTCTAGGTTGAGCCCAAACATGATCATTGGATAACAACCAAGCATATACTAATATATCTGCAAGGAACAATCCACTACTGCATGAAGTATGATACGAGGAATCATGTCCACTGTGAAAATTCCTAATCCCGAAATCCCTATTGCAGCAACTGATATTACTTCTACTTGATAAATTAGGCAATTTATTTAATACTGAAGCAAATATACTCAACCTTCACTAAATAAATGGCAGAAATTTAATGTGGAAACAAGATCTGAGCAAGAAAATTAGATACACATAACACCGTTATTTTTGGACTAATGTCCCCGGAAAAACCCAATGCGGGAAAATCGGTGCAACAACTGAGGGTTTATATTATTAAGCATAAGTTTCTAAATACAATTGGATGCCCAAATCTGGCTGTCCACAGAGAATATGAATGATAGAGAATTAGTGAGGATTACCTCACACTAACACTGGAAATCCGAAACTGACCGAACATTAAACTGGAGTCTGGACATCCCCACTCTCCCTTTGCACAGATCTACGTCACTTTGGCTGGGGGTTGCGTCACCTCCTTCTACTGGCTGGATGTTGATCTTTGGCCCCTCCAGTCTCATACCCTAGCACTTCGACACTGGATCTGGCTGATCCTCAGCATAACTTCAGATCTTCTCAAGGCTACAACGCTGCCTCTACGTGGCACTGTGTTGCCCAACATAGCTGCTATGCTGCCTCTTCTACGTCCTCTTCTCTGCGATGTATTCTCGACTCAGGAAAATATCTTCCAACTGGAACTATCACTGCCCCTCACCACAATCGGATCAACTCGATCAAATCCTTCGGCTGCTCACTTGAGAAATTCGATCTCTAGACTCACTTGGTGTATTTTCCAAATGCCCATCGAAGTCCTTCTTATAATCTTCTCGTTGGATAACCAACGGCCCATATTAAAACAAAATCAACGGCTTAGATCATATTGACTCGATCTCTGTGTTTTTCTAGAAGTTTCACACCCAGTTCTATTAATATACTTCAATTATTTTAATTCCCCAAGTTTAGACTTAGGCTTCCATTAAAAATAATTAGTTATTTTAATAAAACCCCATCCATGTGGAATTTCCAAAAACGCTTTCTGGGTATTTTTGAATACATGTGTCTAAGCCTCCCTGCAAAATTTGAGACTTAGAGCACATCCAATGCTACCAGAAATCAACACTCTCCCTTAGCGAGGAATGTGCTCTAGTAATACTTCCTACTAAAGCACTACACAGACTCTGTAACATCTCCCTCTGCGCTGCTAATGTCTGACACTGCTGCCCACCAACTACTGCGTTGTTGCATTGATGCTGTTGCTGACCCTACATATCGCTGCCAACTGCATCTGCACTGCAAATTTGTTGTTGCTGCTGCAACAAAAAAAATCCAAAATTACTGAACTAAGTGTTCAACATGATGCATCTGATGATGAAGATATGACTGCTGCTAGTTTCTGCGCTGACCCTTTGAAGCTGCTGCGCTGCTGTTGACTCTGTGTTGTACCTTGCTGCACTGCTGTTGACTCTGTGTTGTACCTTGCTGGATTGCTGCTAACCTTGCTCTGCGCTGCTCAAACTCTGGCGCTCTCTAGCCACTACGCTGTCACTTCGACACTCCTCTGCACTAACTGACACTGGTCCATCCTGCTACTGCTGATTTGGGATCCCGTAGCAAAGTACTGATCCATCAAGTTGAATCCTCAAGGATCCTGTTCAACTTGCAGTTTTTTCGAACTACAGCTCTAGATCGCCCAAATTCTCCCCTGGAGATATGTGGGCAATCATGGTGAATTTCTCCTCAATCCTTGTAGTTGCAGCCTGCGGATCATGTTTCTCGTCCTTGTCCTTCTTCTTGAGAGGACACTGAGTAGCGTAATGACCCATCTCACCACACCGGAAACACTTGATCTTTGAGACGTCCTTTTTCCACCTCCTCTGCTCCTGCTGCCCCTTAAATGCAAGGGCTGCATTCTCTTCCTCCTCCTTGGGCTTTGACCCACTGCTGCTGCTTCCATCAAGTTTACACTTGATCATATCTTGCCTCATCTCTTCCTGCTGAAGAGTGGCCCACATCTGTTCCCAATCAGACAACCTTTCTCTGCCCAGGATGCTCTGGACAAAGAATTGCCATTCATCTAATACAAAGTTTAGAGCCAATCTGACCATCTCGGTGGCCTGAGGTGTTGATCCGACAACTGCCAATTGATCTCTAGTTTCCTGAAGCTTTGCAAGAAATGGATCAATGCGTTCTTCCTTTTGCATCCTCATAGATTGCATCTTCTCCTGCAAGTACATCTTTCGCTATTTGGAAGACCCTTGATACAACGTAGCTAAGGCATCCCACATATCCTTGGCTGTCCCTTTGCCAACAATGTGACATACTACATGATCCCTCACTCCGTCGAGGATCAAACACTTAACCTTCGCCATATGATTCTTGTAGGGTTTTAATGGATCTGCATCGACGGGGACAACTACTACACCATCGATAAAATCTTTGAGATCATGCTCATCTAGCAGACATTTGATCCTTGCCTGCCAGATCACATAGTTGGAGGCTCCCTCCAACCGATCTTGATCTCTCAGCCCATTTGCTGCCATCTCTGCCAATTGAAAAATGTCGAACTGCTCCCTCTCTCTCCTCTACGCAGCTGCTAGTCTGGCTTAAGCACTCTCTACTGGAGTTAGTAGACTTGCTCCTGCTGCTCAGCAACTTAGAATTTCAAGGAATTCACTGAGGAAGAAATTCCCTCAAGAAGTGTCTTCTTCTTCCTTCTTTTGGTGCTTTTCTGCCCACAAAAATGTTGCTCAAAACTGCGTCCCACAGAAAAATGGTTTGCACTGAAGCTATTGCTGCGCTGTTCCCTCTGCCGTTGACAAATCACGAACTGAAAAGTCTTACGTCTCTGTCGAATCACTCAGAGAGAGACTTCCTCGCAAATCTTTCCCTCCTGGTCTGGACTGTGCAATCCCTTGGGGTTCGATCTGCTGCCTATGCAACTATTCGATCTCCCTTTTTCTCTTCAACGCTGAGTTCTTCTGATCTGCTCTTTTGCTTCACCTGCACTGCTTTGATACCATGTGAAAATTCCTAATCACGAAATCCCTATTGCTACAATTGATATTACTTATCCTACTTGATAAATTAAGTAAGTTATTTATTGTGTTCTACAAGTAAATATTGAAGCAAATACATTGCAACCTTCACTAAATAAACTGCGGAAATTTAACGCGGAAACAAGATCTGAGCAAGAAAATCAGACACACATAACATCATTATTTTTGGACTAATGTCCCCGGAAAAACCCAATGCGGGAAAATCGGTGTAGCTGCTGAGGATTTATATTATTAAGCAGAAGTTTCTGAATACAACTGGATGCCCAAATCTGGCTATCCAAAGAGAATTGAACTGACACAAAATTAGTGAGAATTACCTCACACTAACACTGGAAATCCAGAATTGGCCAAACACTGAACTAGACAACCCCACACTGCCTCTGCGTCACTCTGGCTGCGGACTGTGTCATCTCCTTCTGTTGGTCCTTCTGCTGGCTGGATGTTGATCTTTGGCCCCTCCGGTCTCACACCCTGACACTTCGACATTGGATCTGACTAATTCTCAACAAAACTTAGGATCTCCTTAGGCTACAACGCTGCCTCTACATGGCACTGCACTGCCTCTTCTGCGTCCTCTTCTTTGCCTTCTCTGCAATGTATTCCCCACTCAGGAAAATATCTTCCAACTGGAACTATCACTGCCCTTCACTGCAATCGAATCAAATCGATCAAATCCTCCGGCTGCTCTGCGCTGCTCACTTGAGAAATTCGATCTCTAGACTCACTTGGTGTATTTTCCAAATGCCCATCGAAGTTGTCCTTATAATCTTCTCGTTGGATAACCAATGGCCCAGATTAAAACATAATCAACGACTTAGATCATACTGACTCGATCTCCGTCTTTTTCTAGAAGATTCACACCCAGTTCTATTAATATACTTTAATTATTTTAATTCCTAAGTTTAGACTTAGACTCCCATTAAGAATAATTAATTATTTTAATAAAACTCCATCCAGGTGGAATTTTCAAAATGCTTTCTGGGTATTTTGGAATACATGTGTCTAAGCCTCCCTGCAAAATTTGAGACTTAGAGCACATCCGTTGCTACCAGAAATCAACATACACTTGATTGGATATACAAATTCCGACTAGGGAGGCAGTGAGGTGGATGGGAGAAGCACTACTGGAGGATGTTTTAGTTTGGGATCCTCCATGATGTCCTGGATGAGTAGAAAGCAAGAATTGGTTGCTTTGAGTAGTGTTGGGGCTGAAACATTGCAACCTGTGAAGTAAGCAAAGAAGCTGTCTAGTTGAGTAAGATGCTGTCCGACTTTTTTGAAGGACTAATGGACCCTATAGTGATACATTGTGACAACACCAACTGTATAAGGTTTTCTGAAGACCTAGTGTTCCATGGAAAGACAAAACACACAAATAACAAGTTTCATTACATAAAAAATCTTGTGCAGGATGGAGTGTTGCAACTACGTATATCTCCACTGATGAACAAGTAGTTGACATCTTGACAAAATCTCTTCCTACTAAGAAGCTTGTGTATTTGAGAGACAAGCTTGGACTCGTTGATATATCCTCCGTAGTTGAGAGGGATAGATAGATACATCATTCTTGTCTTCTCTTCGTAAGGAAAGAATGGAGGCTCTGGTAAGCATATGGCTTTCGATACTTTTTGAGGATGAGGTAGGGCATCCAAGATAAGAGTAGTCGAAGAGGAAATTCCTTGTGGAGGTGTTATTCCGAGATAGGAGTTTTCCTAAAAAAATGTACCCTGTGAACACTTGGGTGGGTTATGTGCCTTAAGAGACAATGATGATGGTGTCTATCAGTCATTGGTCTCGCCAACATTGTGCTTTGATCGTATAGAGCTGTTTGTCAAGGCCTTGCTATGTGACAATACTGGTTGGTATGATGCAAAGAGATGGCTTACCAATCTGACTCTTCTTATGAGATCTTTTCAGTTTGAGAATGTCCATTTACCATTATGAATACCTCCCTGATTGGAGAGTTTTGAAGTAATAGCCAACTAGGTTGATCTTTTGTAAATATGAAATGTGCTTTTGATTCTTGTATATTGTAAAATGAAAAGAAAAAATTATTATTGTTATTTTGTAGCATGGGTTTTCATATAAAAGTCTTCCTAACAAGTTGAATCCTTCATAAATACAAAGTATAACGATTCTTGTATATTGTAAAATGAAAGAAAAATTATTATTGTTATTTTTGTAGCATGGGTTTCATGCTCAAAGTCTTTTATTTAGAGGTCAAGCACCCATTGAGTGCTTCTAGGATTTTTCCTAGGGTCAAGAAGTCAAAAGAGTCATTGCCATATGAAAAAGAACCCATCGAGCACATTGTAACTTGTAAAAATAATTATTTTTGTATTTAAAAGTGTCAAAATACCCTCCAAGACCAAGTCGGGACAGAGCAAACACATTCTCAAGGAGGTCAGACTTGGTCTTGCAAGGGTATTGATCTTGGTCTAGAGGTCTTGGAATTCGTCATTTGAAGTATCTATAAGAAGAGAAGAGATTTGCGGGTTTTCCTCTCATGTGTTCTTGTGCATTGTTGATCTTCTTGTTTTGGTAGCTATTTGATGATAATAACAACCTAATAATAAGAGAAGAAGCTAATAATCAAGAAAATTAAAAATACATCACAAGCAATTATCAAGTTAAAGAGAAATCATCTTAGTTGCAACCCTTAAGATTTATCAACAAGATCAAGCCCAAGTTAGCATAGAGTGCATTGTAGTGTGGATTGCTGCACAAATTATTATATTATTGGTTCATATAATTGAATGTTACCGTCATGAACATGTGGACACTATGAAAGCATAAACCAGATTCAGGTTATGCATGAAGTGCGTGCCTTAAGCAATTAAGAGTGTGGACGCTGTAGTGGAGTGGAATATTTTGTTAAGTCAACATTGACATTTGCTGCAACCCAAGTTATCTCTCCAAACTGAGCGATTGTCTTTGCAAAATGGATTTGAGCGGAGTTTTTGATGGTTGGAGTTGGATCACAAAAGCATGAATGTTGGACATTATGAATCAATACAACTGCGAATTGAGATTTGGATGTTGTGATTCAATATAACAATGAATTGAGAGCTCGACACTACATGCTTCAATCAAAGCCTGGATTGATATAATAACTGACCAATAGAAATATATTAAACTTTGTGCTATTCTTAATGTCAGAGGAAACAATTTGAGTGCCATAGTAAATGTTTGATAGGGACACAATCCCTCATAATTAGTTGCCTACCAACGAGAATCACCGAGGGTCCTTTGTAGATCATGTCTTTGAGGAGGTCATTGTGAAAATTTAACACTTGAAATTCTACTGCAGTAACTGATTTAATTCTCCTACTTATTTTCCACAATAAGTTATTTAGAAAACCCTTCAGTAAACATCAAAATAAATTCTACTGCTGTTATCACATAATTTCATAGAGAAAAAGAACAATGAAATACAAGCACAATAATCAATCACATCAACACAGTTGTTTCTGGACAATAGTCCCCGGAAAAACCCAATGTGGGAAAACTGGTGCAGCGGATGAGGATTTATTTATTATTCTTCAGCAACAATCTCTTTACAAGGAATGATTTGCAGAAACATGGAGAAAATTTTGTGAAAACTCTTGAGATAATTTTCCTCCAGTCATTGGAGAAATTTTGACACCTCAAAGACCCTCCAGCTTGCACTGTGTCACCTCTGCGTCCTCTTTTGCATGAGGACTGCGTGGGGACTACGTCCTCTGCTACGCGGTCCCTCTGCTACTCTGCGTCCCTCCTCTGTCTCTGACTGTTGCTGAAACCCTCCTTTTCCTTCACCTCACATCTCACCCTTTGAAATCGAACTCTGCTTCTGGAGAATCGACTTCCCTCGGGTTACTGAGTATTTGTCTGACTTATCTCCAAATGACTCTCAAGTCTTCATTTATACTTTTTCTGTTGAGATATCAACGACCGTGATCAAATCTCCAATCAACGGCTAAGATTAAAACATACTTGATCCTCATCTCTTAGAAGCTTCTCACCCACATTTAAATTAATTCACTTTAATTATTTTAATTCCCTAAGTTTTAGCTTATGCTCCATTAAAAATAATTAATTATTTGAATAACTTTCACTCCCGGGGGAATTTTGCCAAACAATTTCTAGGTCTTGGAGATCTCATGTGTTCTAGCCCCTCCACAAAGTTTCAGAGCTAAAGCACATCCGATGTTACCCAAAAATCAACACTGCCTCTTAACGAGGAATATGCTCTACCAATACTTCTCATCAGAAACATCACCCTGATCCACAACATCAGTCCTTTGCGCCATTGATGCTCGACCTGCTGCCCCTCATCCACTGCGCTATTGCAATCTGTATTGTTGCCCATGCCACTGCCACTGACACTGCTGCATTTGTATTGCAACTCCCTCTTAAGTACTACCCTATCCGTCTTTGCTGCTGAAACAAATTGTCAATCATCCCCAACTTCTCCCTGAAGTAAACAAACTTTGTTCTTCCTAGAGCCTTTGTGAGGATGTCTGCCACCTATTCTTCTGTCGAAGTGTATGTTGAGATTTTTGGGTTTAGGGGTAGCATTGGATGTTCTCTAGCTCCCAAACTTTGTGGAGGGACTAGAGTACATGAGATCTCCAAGACCCAAAAAGCGATTTAAGAAATTCCATCCTGTTTAAGAGATTTTTAATTAAGGACCCTAAGTCTAACTTAGGAAAATTAAAAGGTTAATGTTAATTAAATTAAACATGTGATGAAAATGACTTAAGTCACACAGATCAACCTTACTTTTAATCTTAGCTGTCGATTCAAGATTAGATCACGACCGTTGGTTTCCCAATGAGAAAAGTATAAAGGAAAGGCTTGGGGCCAGTTGGAGAACACACATAGTGGCAGAGCACTGAAACTAAGTTGGAATTCTAAGGTGTGGTTTGCTAAGAATTTCCAGAAGTGTTTTAGCTGCAGTGAGGGGTAGTATTGGCAAGGGATGGTTTGATCCTAGGCCAAGAGTGCAACAAGAGGCAGAGAAACAACAAACTAAGCAACACAGAGAGGGCAGCAGCTATACAGAGTAGCCACAGCCTAGCAGGGGCAGTGCAGAAGCTTCAGGGGCTACGCAGGGCTGACGCAGGCCTAGCCAGGGCAACGCAATGGCAATGTAACCCAATCTAGGGTGATGTAGGCCCTTCCTAAGCAGGGTAGGGGCTGACGCAGAGGGCTTCAGAACAACGCTGGGGTTTTTAAGACTAAAAAGGGCTAAGTTCTGTAAATCCCGTTTGAGGGTGTGAATCAGTCAGTTTTTCTGTCTCCAGAACAGAGGTATAGCTGCAGTTTTATTTCTCTGTCGGGTTAACTAGTTGGTGCCCAGATTCGTTGTACTTAGAATCTACCTAATAATAAAACCCTCTAACAACCAAAAGATCGATTTTCCCGCATTGGGTTTTTCCGGGGACAATTGTCTAGAAAATTCTTGTGTCACTTTGTCATTGTGCATGTATTCAGTTTAGATCTATATGTGTAGGCGGTTGATGTATTTACTTCGATGTTAATGCTGAATATTTCACATTAATAACTTAATGTAAGTAGGAGAAGTAAATTTGAAAATTAACAGTAGGGTTTCTGTCTCAGATATTCAGAAATTTTCACATGGTATCAGAGCGATTGCAAATCTAGCCTAGATTCCCAACAAGAAGACTGAAGAATCTGTGCTGCAGAAATTTCCAAAGAAAGCAGCAGCAACAACAGAAAACCGAACCAGAGAGGGCAGCACAGCGACAGAAGGAAGCATAGCCTAGCAGAGGCCAGAGTGACGCAGTCTCCACGCACTTATTGCGCAAAGGCAGCGCTGAAGCTGTGCCGAGACTGTCTGCTCACACAGAGGCCAGCCAGGGTGACACTGTCTAGAAGCTGAGTGTTGTTCATAGTGCCGAAAGTTGAGCTACAAACCTTCAACAGTTGCTGGTGGGGTGAAAATTCTATTGGCGCAGAATTTAGCCTAAGCTAAGTTGAAGAAGAGCGGGAGGAGAACAACTTCTCAGAAGATTTCCTGCCAAAGAAGTCTGAAGATCGATCAGAGGATTGAAGAGAGTTGATTCGTTTGTTTGGCAGACTTCCAAGAGAGGGAGGGAGTCAGTTGTCAGAGGGAGTAGAGGGTGCCTTTCTCGCCAAGGACCCTAGATCCAAGTCTAGCATAGAGAGGAGGATTCGTTCCGACACATTTTCTGAGCAGATGCCACCTCATGGACTATGTGATTAGAATACGTTGGACGGCCTGTCCAACATTGCAATCTGTAAGGCCAAAATCCTGGTAGTCATGAAGGCATACGACTTGAGGGAGCATGCAGAGAAAGTCCCGGCCACACCAACTGATGCTCTTCTCCTAAAGAAGCATGAAGAAGTTGTGAAAATTTCTGAATATTACTTATGCATAAACCCTACTGTTAAATCTGGTTATACTTCTCCTACTTTATCAAGTTATTAATCTGAAGTTTTAGCATTAACATCGAAGTAAACACATTAACAGTCTTCAGAGATACAGATCTAAAATGAATACATGCACATAGACAAAGTGACACAAGATTTTCTGGACAATTGTCCCCGGAAAATCCCAATGCGGGCAAACTGGTCTTCTGGCTGCTGGAGGGTTTTTATTATTATGTAGATTCTAGGTACAACAAATCTAGGCACCTCACTGGTTAACCTGACAGAGAAATATAAAATCTGCAACAATACCTCTGTTTCGGAGACGAAAAACTAGACTGATTCACACCCTTAAACGGGATTTAGAGAACTCAGCGCTTTTCAGTCTTCAGAAACCCCAACGCTGCTCTGAAGCCCTCTGTGTCAGCTCTGCTAGCCTGCGTGTGCCTCTGCTCTGCTCAGGAGAGGCTTATGTAACCCCAGATTGGGTTACGCTGTCCCTGTGCTGCCCTAGCTGGGCCTGCGTAAGCCCTGATGGCCTCCTGTTGCCTCTACGTTGCCCTTTCTAGGCCTGCGTAGCACTGAAACCCTCTACGCTGCGTGACTGTTGTGTAGTTGATGCTCCCTCTGTGCTGCTCTGACTGCTGCTTCTCTGCCTCTTGCTGACTCTTGGCCTGGGATCAGATCATCCCTCTCACCAATACTATCTCTCGCTGCAGCTGAAACACTTATGGAAATTCTTAGCAAATCACGCCCTAGAATTCCAACTTAGTCTCAGTGCTTTGCCACTGTGTGTGTCCTCTAACTGATCCTAAGCCTTTCCTTTATACTTTTTTCGTTGGGAAACCAACGGCCATGATCGACCCTTGAATCGATGGCTAAGATTAAAAGAAAGCTTGATTCGTGTGACTTAAGTCATTTCCATCACATGTTTAATTTAATTACCTTTAATCTTTTAATTTTCTTAAGTTAGACTTAGGGTCCTTAATTAAAAAGATTAATTTATTAATTTTCTCTTAAACTGGATGAAATTTCTCAAATCCGTTTTTGGGTCTTGGAGATCTCATGTACTCTAGTCCTTCCACAAAGTTTGGGAGCTAGAGCACATCTGATGCTACCCCAACACTCAAAAATCTCAACACTCCCTTTTAGCGAGGAATGTGCTCTAGCACAACACTTCACCCCAAAGGAGCATTGATCTCTGGTGTGGGTCTCTACGCTGATGCTTGGCCTGCTGCCCTTCATCACTACGCTGCTACTGCTCTCCCGTACTGCTGCCCATGACGTTGCCACCGCCATTGCCACATTTGTGTTGTAGCTCCCTCTCAAGCTGCTGCATCATGTTGCGAACTGCTGCACTGCAACTCGGTTGCTGAGAGAAGCAACTTAAAACTCCTGCCCACCTTTGACAGACAAGTCATTTGGGTTGCATCATCATCATTGAAGCTCCATAGGCTGCTTATCTCTGCTGTTATCTGGAGACAACTGCACAACCTCAACTTTGCACTGCGTAAGCAGACCTTCTCTACGCTGTTGAAGTCACATCAATCCCTTTGGGTTGAAGTCCCCTACACTGCTGCTGCGCTATGCTGTCCTCCTGAAGCCTCTATGCTGTTGCAGCTCTGCTCTGCGCTGCTGAAGTCACATAAGCCCCTGTGCTGCTGCTGCAGCATCTGCACTGCGCTACTCCCTTCAGCTTCTAGCTCTGCCTCTGCTCCATCTGTGATTCTTTGCATCCACTGATCCACTTGTTCCGCTACTGTCTTAAGGCTCCCGTAGCACGGATGTGATCCAAGAGTTGGGCTACTCAAGGATCCCACCACCACTCTCTATAGTTACTCTATAGATCCATGTTGCCCCACTTTTGTGGTTAATGAGCGCTCATGGCTTCATCATCTTCGGAGCCATCGTCCGCCACAACAGCCTTGGAGCTAGAAGCTTCCTTGTCCTTCTTCTTTTGAGGACAATTGCTGGCAAAATGTCCTAGTTCGCTGCATTGGAAACACTTGATCTTTGATAGATCACGCTTATTTCTCCCTTGCTGCCTCTTTGATGCCAAGGCTGCATCTTCTTCCTCTTCCTGTTTCACTTTACTTGATTCGGTGCTATATTGTCTCTTGGTGAATCGACGGAGTTCTTCTTGTTGGAGGATCGCCCACATACTGTCCCAGTTGGGAAGATTCGCTCTGCCCAAGATACTTTGGACAAAAGTTTCCTAGTCCTCTGTGACTGCATTGAGTGTAGTCCTCACCATAACATCATCTTCCACTTTCACTCCCATGGTAGTTAGCTGATCCCTGATTGCCTGTAATCTGAAAAGAAAGGTTTCGATCTCCTCTCCCTTGGCCATCATGAATAACCTCATCTTATTTTCCAGAAGCATTCTCCTCTGGATGAATCTTCCTTCATATAGGGCGGTTAAGGCTTTCCACATCTCATTAGCCGTCTTCTTTTCGGCTATGTGTGGTACTACATGATCCTTAACCTTGTCCATTATGAAGCGCTTAGCATGTGCCGCTGCTTCTTCATGCTTCTTCAGGAGATCCACATCGGTTGGCGTGGTCAGGACTTTCTATGCATGCTCCCTCAGATTGTATGCCTCCATGACTACCAGGATTCTGGCCTTCCAGACTACAAAGTTGGACAGGCCGTCCAATCTATCCTGATCACGTAGTACTTGAGGTGCCATTTGCTCAAAAAATTAGTCAGAACTAATCGTTCTCTCTATGCTAGAGACTCGGATCTAGGGTCCTTGGCAAGAAAGGCACCCTCTGCTCCCTCTAACAACTGACTTCCTCTCTTGGAAGTCTGCCAAATCAAAACGAATCAGCTCTCTTCGATCTGCAGATTTCTTTGGTTGGAAATCCTCTAAGAAGTTGTTCTCCTCCCGCTCTTTGTCAACTAGTGCTCAGGCTAATTTCTACACCTTCAAAAATTTAACCCCACTAGCAACGTCTTAAGCTTTGCAGCACTGCTTCCGACACTCTGAATCAACAACAACTTCAAGACTGCATCACCCTGGCTGACCTCTGTGTGGGCAGACAGTCCCAACACTGTCTCTGCACTGCCTCTGTGCAGTAAGTACATGGGCCTCTATGAAGATTGTCACTCTAGCCTCTGTGTGGCTCTGCTTCCCTCTGCTACTATGCTGTCCTTTCTGGTCCGACTTTTTGCGGCTGCTGCTGCTTTCTTTGTTGCTTTCTGCAGCAAGGATTCTTCAGTCTTCTTGCTGGTGATTCAGCTAGATCTGCAATCGCTCTAATACTATGTGAAAATTTCTGAATATTACTTATGCAGAAACCCTACTGTTAACTTTGGTTATACTTCTCCTACTTTATCAAGTTATTAATCAGAAATTGTAGCATTAACATCGAAGTAAACACATTAACAGTCTTCACAGATACAGATCTAAAATGAATACATACACATAGACAAAGTGACACAAGATTTTCTGGACAATTGTCCTCAGAAACTTTTGTCCAAAGTCTCTTGGGCAGAGCGGACCTTCCTAACTGGGACAACATGTGGGCTATCCTCCGACAAGAGGAAATCCGTTGGATGACAAAGAAACAGTACAACACTGGTTCGAGTAGAGTGAAGAAGGAAGAAGAGGAAGATGTAGCCTTGGCATCAAAGAGGCAGCAAGGGAGAAAGAAGCGTGATTTGTCGAAGATCAAGTGTTTCCAGTGAGGCGAACTAGGACATTTTGCCAACAATTGTCCTCAGAAGAAAAAGGACAAGGAAGCTTCTAGCTCCAAGGCTGCTGTGGCGAACGATGGCTTCGAAGATGATGTAGCCATGAGCGCTCATGAACCACGAAAGTGGGGTGACATGGATCTTTGAGTAGCCCAACTCTTGGATCACATACGAGCTACGAGAGCCTTAAGACGGTAGCGGGGCAAGTGGAGCAGTGGGTGCAGAGAATCACAGATGGAGTAGAAGCAGAGCTGGATGCTGAGAAGGAGTAGCGCAGTGCAGATACAGCAACAACAACGCAAAGGGGTTGATTTGACTTCAGTAGCGCAGAGTAGGCTTGCTTACGTAGTGCAGAGCTGTAGCAGCGCAAAAGCTTCAGGAGGACAACGCAGCGCAACAACAACGTAGGGGACTTCAACACAGAGGCAACGCAGAGGAGGTCTGCTTATGCAGTGCAGAGCTGCAGTAGCCTCCAGATGACAACACGGAGCAACAACCTATGGAGCTTCAGTGATGAGATGCTGCGCAACTGACTTGTCTGTCAAAGATTGGGCAGGAGAACTTCAATTGCTTACTCTTAGCAACTGAGTTGCAGTGTAGCAGTGTGCAACACGATTTGGGAGGGAGCTGCGGTACGGATGTAGCAGTGACGGTGGCAGCGTCATGGGCAGCAGTACGGAAGAGCAGCAACAGCGCAGTGATGAAGGGCAGCAGGTTAAGCATCAGTGCAGAGACCCACACCATAGATCAGTGCAGCACTTCGGGGTGAAGTATTGTTGCTAGAGCACATTCCTCGCTAAGAGGAAGTGTTGAGATTTTTGGGTGTAGGGGTAGCATCGGATGTGCTCTAGCTCCTAAACTTTGTCGAGGGACTAGAGTACATGAGATCTTCAAGACCTAGAAAGCGATTTAAGAAATTCCATCCTGTTTAAGAGATATTTAATTAATTAATCTTTTTAATTAAGGACCCTAAGTCTAACTTAGGAAAATTAAAAGATTAAAGTTAATTAAATTAAACATGTGATGAAAATGACTTAGGTCACACGAATCAAGCTTTCTTTTAATCTTAGCCATTGATTGAAGATCAAATCACGACCATTGGTTTCCCAATGAGAAAAGTATACAGGAAAGGCTTGGGGTTAGTTAGAGAACACACAGAGTGGCAGAGCACTGAAACTAAGCTGGAATTCTAGGGCGTGGTTTGCTAAGAATTTTTAGAAGTGTTTCAGTTGCAGCGAGGGGTAGTATTGGCAAGGGATGGTTTGATCCTAGGCCAAGAATGCAACAAGAGGCAGAGAAGCAATATACTGAGCAACGTAGAGAGGGCAGTAGCTACGCAGAGCAGCCACAGCCTAGCAGGGGCAGCGCAAAGGCTTCAGGGGCTACGCAAGGCTGACGCAGGCCCAAAAAGGGCAGCGCAGATGTAGCAGAAGGCCAACAAGGCTAACGTAGGCCCAATTAGGGAAACACAGGGGCAACATAACCCAGTTTGGGGTGACGAAGGCCCATCCTGAGCAGCGCAAGGGCTGACGCAGATGGCTTCAGAGTAGCGCTGGGGTTTCTGAAGATTGAAAAGGGCCGAGTTGTGTAAATCCTGTTTGAGGGTGTGAATCAGTGAATTTTTATGTCTCCAGAACAAAGATATAGTTGCAGTTTTATTTCTCTGTCGGGTTAACCAGTTGGTTCCCAGATTTGTTGTACTTAGAATCTACTTAATAATAAAACCCTCCAGCAGCCAGAAGACCAGTTTTCCCGCATTGGGTTTTTCCGGGGACAATTTTCCAGAAAATCCTTGTGTATCACTTTGTCATTGTGCATGTATTCGGTTTAGATCTGTATGTGTAGGCTGTTGATGTATTTACTTTGATGTTAATGATGAATATTTCACATTAATAACTTAATGTAAGTAGGAGAAGTAAATCTGAAAATTAACAGTAGGGTTTCTGTCTGAGATATTCAGAATTTTTGACAATGTATTGTAACTATACTGCACCTTGCTGGACACAGTCTCTAATAAGATGACACCTAATGTCAATGTGCTTCGACCAATCATGAAAGCCGGATTCTCAGAGAGCTTGATGCAACTCTGATTATCACATAAAATGTTGGTCGCTTCCATCCTTCTCGTGAATAGATTCACAAGCAACTTTATAAGCCATATGGCTTCACACGATGTTGTGATGGGCGCCATATATTCTGCTTCAGCTTAGCTTAGTGCTACAGACTTCTGTTTCCTACTTCACCAGGAGGTCATTCTTGATCCAACGTTGAAAGTTGAAACAATACCCAGTGGTACTTTTCCGATCTACTGAACTTCCAACCCAATCTGCGTCAGTGAACCCACTCAGTATGATGTCATTGCCTCGAGTGTATTTTAATTGATGCTCGACTGTTCCACGTATATATCTGAGAACATGCTTGGCTGCTGCCCAGTGCGCCCTCTTTGGTTCCACCATGAACTGACTAAGCGTGTTGACTACGTAACAAATTTCTGGTTTGGTGTTGACCAGATACATCAGGGACCCTATGAGCTGTTTGTACAAGGTGGGATCTACTTCTTTATCTTCAGATGCATCAAGATTATTCCAGTTGGTAATCATTGGAGTAGCCATGGGTCTACAATCTTGCATCCTGAACCTCTTTAGGATTTTTGTAGCATATCTCCCTTGTCCAAGGAAGATTTCACCCTTTTGCTGCCAAACTTCCAACCCCAGAAAATAATGCATCAGTTCCAAATCCTTCATTTCGAATTCTGTAGCTAGGTTTTTCTTGCAATCTTTGATGAGCCTAGATGAACCTGTCAGGAATAGGTCATCTACATATAATACCAGAATTAGAGGCTCATTCTCTACTATCAGATAGTAGAGGTTAGAATCTGCGTCACTCTTGACAAATCCCATCTTTTGCAAGTAACCATCAATTTGACCATACCATGCTCTAGGTGTTTGTTTAAGTCCATACAAGGCTTTCTTATGCCTGCATACATGAGATTTCTTCTCATGTGTCTCAAAACCCTCTGGTTGTTCAATGTATACTTCTTCTTCTATCACCCCATTTAGGAAGGCAGTCTTGATGTCCATCTAGTGAATTTCCCACCCCATCTGCACTGCAAAGGATATCACGAATCTGATAGAAGGTCTCTTCGTAGTCTATCCCTTCCTTTTGAGCATACCCCTTAGCCACGAACCCGACTTTGTATTTTTCCACGTTGCCATCTGCAACATACTTGATCTTGTAGATCCATTTCGAACCTGCAACAAATCTGTTCTAAGGTCTAGGTAGCACTTCCTAGACATCATTGACCATTATGGAACTGTATTCCTCCACCATAGCATCTACCCATACTTGATGCTGAACTACCTCCTGAAAACTAGAGGGTTCTCCAACTTGAGCCACCAAAGCTTGGTATATGTCTGGTTGTCTACGCTACCTTTTCTCGGCTCTAGGAGCTCCAATGAACTCCTCTGCGTCCCTTAGGATTTGTCGTAATTCCCGGCTCGTTCTTCCAACTTTTGTCCAAAGTCTCTTGGGCAGAGTAGACCTTCCCAACTGAGATAACATGTGGGCTATCCTTTGACAAGAGGAAATCCGCCGGATGACGAAGAAATAGTACAACACTGGTTCAAGTAGAGTGAGGAAGGAAGAAGAGGAAGATGCAACCTTGGCATCAAAGAGGCAACAAGGGAGAAAGAAGCGTGATCCATCGAAGATCAAGTGTTTCCAGTGCGATGAACTAGGACACACAAGATTTTCTGGACAAGTTTCCTAGTCATTGTGAAGACCGAACCTAGTTACACTATTCAACACCACCAAGGGAGAAGGATCAACAATAAAAATAGCACAAGGAGGCCACCATTTTGGATCTTTTGTGTATCTATCTCATGAGAACTTTCTCTCTCTTGGTGCTGTTGAACACAAGAAGAGAAGTGTTTCTTAGCACAGGAATTCCAAACAGAAATTCTGCTCTCATTTCAAAGAACTTCAAGTGTCTCCTTAGTGAGAAATTTGGGAGTCCAATTCAAGGCTCCCCTTGAGCTGATTACAGAAGGTTCATCCAGTTATTTGTGTTTCCTTGGGCACAAAAGGTAGTCTTTGTTAGTTGATTGGAACCACTTCCTTTGATTGAAGATTCCCGACATTTGTAGGTGTGTTTCCCTTGGTTGAAGGCAAATATTGTCACCATTTTGCATGGCTGAAGTAAAGGGAGTTTATTGGGCCGAATTCTTTTATTTTTGGGCATGCAGACGCTGCGCAGGGGTTTGAGCAGCAGAGATTGCTGAAGTTTCGGCCGAAAGAAGTGAGCTACTTCCGGGAGAGATTTTGTAGTGATTTCATTGGCATTTTAGTGGAGGATTTGTACAAAATTCAACAATGTTTCTCTTGCTGTGCGCAAAGTTGGGCAAACTGGGAAATTCACACTAATTTGGGCTCTCCAGGTCTATTGGAATTAGCCCAATAATTTTCTGGGATTTTGTGGGTTTGCTGTGAGGAACTTTGTGTTAATTTTGCATAATTTTCTAAGCAGTTTTGAGGGCAGAAACTCCAATTCTTCTCCAACAGTAGCAACAATAGTTTTTGGGTAGTGTGCAAAATTTGTGGGAGCCATTTCTAGCACTTGAGCCGACATATCATTACATGGGTTTTGCATAGCTTGCAGTAGCAAGCCTAGGTTCTATCTTTCTTATCATATTATGTACTCAACGTCCAGATAGTAATAAAATGGCTTAGTTTCCTTGCCCAGTTTATTGAGTTATTGATTGTGCAGGCATGTTTAAAAATAATTTGTTGTAGTTTAGTGCATGTCTTTGATTTTCACTGTTATTTCCTAGTTGGAATATTACAATGTTCATCTAGAAGGTGGGTCCACAACATGTTGTCCAGGTCATAATGTACAATGCTGCAAATTGTGTTGCTGCTAGCAGGATGTGTTGATTTTTGGGTAGCATCAGATGTGTTCTAGCTCCGAAACTTTGTGGAAAGTCATATTTGTTTCCCCGTATTGTGCAACTTAGGCTAGAGCACATTCCTCCCTAAGAGGGAGTGTTGATTTTTGGGTAGTATCGGATGTGCTATAGCTCCGAAACTTTGTGGAAGGTCTAGAACACATGAGATCTCCAAAACCCAGAAATCGTTTGGAGAAATTCCACACGGAGCTTAAGTTATTCAAATAATTAATTATTTTAATGGAGACCCTAAGTCTAAACTTAGCGAAATTAAATAATTGAAGTGAATTAATTTAACTTGTGTGTGAGAATGTTCCAAGTGACAAAGATCAAGTCTTTTCTAATCTTAGCCGTCGATTAGAGATTAGATCACGGTCGTTGATTCATCAATAAGAAAAGTATTAAAGGAAGGCTTGGGGTCAGTTGGAGAATACACACAGTGGATCTAAGAGATCGAATTCTTTTGACGGAGCAATGTTCAGATGAAGATCGGATCTGAGTGATTCAGAGAAGTAGTGAGAGGCAGATGCAGTAATTGGTCGGAGGACCAAGAGTACATAGCAGAGCAAGGGAAACAAAGACGCAGAGGAGGCAACGCAACCACCAGGAGAGGTGATGCAGACCCCAGAGAGGGTGACGCAGGCCCACGCAGGGCTCACGCAAGGGCAGCACAGAGCCTTCGAGGGACAGTCCAGAATCAGCTAGAGATCGGGGTTTCTAAGCCGACAGGGATGAAACCCGCTTTCTGGAGAGGTAGATCAATGCAGAGGAAGGGTGACGCAGTCCATCAACAAGACCCATGCAGGCTTACGCAGTGGCAGTGTAGAGACTGCGCAGAGGCAGGTGGGGTTTCACCAGTGTTTGATCCGGATCTGCCGAGACTTGTAGAGTGAGGTAAAACTCACGATTTATCTTTGTTTTTCGAGGTTTTCTCTGTTGGGCGAGCCGGTTTTTGGCACCCTAGATGTACTCAGAATACTGCTGCTTTAACATAAACTCTCACAACTGCGGCACTTGTTTTCCTGCATTGGGTTTTTCCGGGGACATTTGTCCGAAAAATTTGGGTGTCCTTTGTCAGTGTGCTTTACTTATTTTTAGCACTTCATCTGTATAATTGTCTAGGCTGCAGTGTATTTACTTTGATATTTTCCTGAATTATTCAGAAGATAACTTGTTGGTTTAAAGAAAACAAGTAGGAGAAGTAAATCAGATTTATTGCAATAGGATTTCTAGTTTAGATTCAGAAATTTTCACATGATGCTTATGGAGAGACATCCTAACTTATTTTGGACACCTAGTGCTGTACACTGCATTGACTTGATGTTGGAGGACATAGGAAAAATATTTTTTGTCAAGGATATTGTTGAATCATAAAAAAACATTACAAAATTTATATATAATCATGAGTCTGTGCTTCATTTCATGAAAACATTCGCCAACAACAAGGATTTGGTGTGCCTTGCTTTTACACGGTTTGCCACTAGCTTCATATGTCTTTAATCTCTCTTGAATTCTATGTGGGATGTGAAGATAATGCTTCTGTTAGAGGAGTGGCATGCTTTCTCATTTAGCCGCAAACTAGAGGGAGACGTCATATGCAAACTATTTTCATATTTGGAAAGCTTCTGGGTGGGAGAGCAAGAGGTGCGTAACATTACTGAACCTTTGGTAAAGGTTCTTCGATTAGTTGATGGAAACAAGCCCGCAATGGGCTACTTGTATGAGGCCGTGGATAGGGCCAAATAATTCATTTGCAACTATTATGATGATAAGGAGGATGAGGGGTTTGAGAAACAACAACTGATATGGACAATGATTGATGAGGGATGGAACAATATACTCCATCATCCCATTCATGCTACAGGGATCTACTTGAACCCCACATTTTCTTACTGCTGTGGTTTCATGTTTGATGCTGAGGTCATGGATCTACTTGAACCCCACATTTTCTTACTCCTGTGGTTTCATGTTTGATGCTGAGTTCATGGATGGATTCTTCACTTGTGTTCAGAAGATAGTGTTATCTCTATCAAAACATGCAAAAATTTCTAAAGAAATGGAGATATAAAAGATTGCAGGTGGCACATTTAGCTTTGACATGGTTATCCATGATAAGCAAACCAAAATGCCAGGTAAGCTTTAGTTTGTTTCAATTTTCAATTTTCATTGTCTCTTGATACTTTGCTTCAACTTTCAAATTTGAATTTTTTTCTTATGTTTTTCTTATTTGCTGTAGATGCGTGGTGGAGAGGCTATGGTGGTAGAGTAACCAATCTCCAAAAGTTTGCCATTCGAGTGCTCATCCAAACATGTATCTCCTCCAAATGCGAGCGCAACTAGAGTGTATTTGAAAAAATACACAACAAAAAGCACAAGAGGTTAATAATTTTCCAATTATTTTTTTGAATTCATTGAATAATAAAAAAACATTATTTATTATTTTTATAATTATTAATTTATAATTTATGACCTTCATATAGGTTGGAGTCCCAACACCTTAATGACATGGTTTACGTCTATTACAATCTCTAATTGTGGGTGAAGCAACTTGAAAGGACACCTGACGTGGAGACCATCTCATTGGATGAGATTGACACCACTTTTGCATGGAGGGTTGAGGCCGAGAGGCCTATCATGGAATCGACCCTTGATTGGTTAGAGGAGTAGGTAGTCGAGGGGGTAGCAACTGCGGAGGAGGAGGAGGAGCAACAGGAGGAGGAGGTGACACCACCTACCATGGTCACCAGTAGAGGATGTGGTCTACCTCCTATGGCTCCTAGTTCTTCAGTTGAGTCCAATGCCAGCCCCATGGCCTTCTTCATATAGAGGGAAAGCTGTTAAATTTTTTCGCAAGAGGGATCGAGGAAATCATTTGTTAGTTGGTTCATTTCATTGTATATGACTCATGATATGAGATACATTATTTTATTTTTTGTTGATATTTTGAGGTTGAGTCGGGACTCAAGATTCAAGACATAATTCATTGTTATATGTGATATGACACTAGACATATTGATATTACACATCTTATATATTAGTTCTCTTTTCATATATATGTGTCAATGCATTTATTTTATGTTGTAGATGCTTTAGATATTAATTTAAAAAAAAAAAGTTGTTTTTTTATTTTATTTTGCTGATTTTATCCCGAATTTTATGATTTTTTCCTTTTTCGGATCCTCGCCAAGTTAATCTCGATCGTGATTATCTCAACATTGATGCTAACCTTATAGTTGCAACTAATGAAGGATTTAAATAATAACATGTTATTGCTTGTTAGAGAAGCACTTCCCCACTGTGCTTGTGTAGAAGTTAAAGGTCCTATTTTAATTAGACCATCCTTTCTTGGTGATTGAAATTTATATAAAGAATAATATTAGACTATTTACAAAGTATCACTGCAATTCATGAGCTGTCTTGGTGTTGCAATATGTTAGGATTATCACTAATCATGCAAATGTTGTAGGGGTTGAAGTTACCTAGCCAGTGGAGCTTAGATAGAGGATTGCTGTCAAAAACAGCATTTCCACATAATTCGCAGTTGTTTTACAAGTTCAAAGGTAAGATGTTATTTTAAAACCACCAACATTTGGGTATGCTAACTTTCTTGGCACAGACTTTTGTTCTTTTGCTGCGGTGATGGTATTCTTTTTGGATCCAATTTCAGGCAAATGTCATAGTAGAGGATGGCAGCTACAGATGATGTGCTCTAGACAAACAGAACAAGAGGACTCTAGGGTATCAGGCAAGAGAAAATAACTTTGTCCCCTGACTTAAATGTATTATATTGGTGACTAGATGGCATTTAGTTTCTGAGCTATGTTTCTATTTGCATTTTATCATATTTTACCAGATAACTACAGTAGCATAATCCATGGATCTTGGTTTTTAGCTATTCCATGTTGTGGCTGGAAGTCTCACTGACTTTTCAAGATCAAAATTTCACATTGCACTGGCTCCATAGCTACAGATGTTTTTAAGCATGTTAATTTGTATTCTAAGGGATTTATTCCTTTGAATGGACCAAATGTAACAATGTAATTCTGAATGATCTCAACAAATTCATAATAAATATTTTTCTGACAGGCTGCATAAACAACAAAATAAGAAATGCAAATTATTATCTCTATTCGTGGAAATTATGAATTTTATTAGATGTTGAGGCACATGTTTAGTGCTGCATGGTATTATTTTTTATCCCTTCTGTTCCTTTTCAAATGTTTGAATGTGTTTGGAGACTTCTATACGAACTTTTCGATCAAGATCAGAAGAGGATTAAGGAAGTTAGTCTCAAGGATATGTAAGAGTTAATATTTAATAGCTATGCCATTTTTGCTTGTCAGAACCCTATGGAAGACAACATGATAACGTGGGAAAACAGTCATGCAGTACATCAGATAATCATGAGGGTGCAAATGGTGATGTGCCAGACGAGGGCAACATGGGCCCAACAATAATCGAAAAAGCTGAGAAAATTGTTGAAGGTACTGTACACATAGTTTCATCTGTTGGTGAACTCAAGGGCACACCAACTTCTGAACAGTCTACACGAGAGCATGCAGCAGCTGTGAAAACAGTTGTCTTCTGGGTGAGTGCCCTTTTGAACAATTTTTTGACATTAGCTAATGCTTAGAAAAAATAATTTGTTAGTAGAAACAGTCTCAAATCTAATGGTTAGCCTCTTTTTAATATTTTTCCTCTTTGATAATTTGGTTTTTTGGTGCCCTTAAAACATATCCCTGGACATAATAAGTACAGGTTTGTGCTGCAGTAGCCTTTGGGATTTTTATTGGATTCAAAGATGGAACTGGCAAGGCTTCTGAGTTTTTTGCAGGGTAAGTGGAGGACACTGTTGTAATCCGTTTGAGTCTAATTTCAATTCTTTCAGATAAAATTCCAAGGAAAACATTAGCTTTTTGTATGCTAAAGGTCTGAAGCTTTGAATCTATAAATATATTCAGATTAATTAATTTGATCATATGAAGTTTACTCATTTGTCAGTTTACTGTCCCAGAGGTCTAGTTTGAGTACTGAATTCAATGAATCCTTAGCAGGTTTCTGTGGGTTCAATTCTTACCAGAAATTTAAATTGAAATTTTGTTAATTGCTATGAATCACCAAAATAGGTCAATATGACTTGTGCACTAACAGCTGTATAGTATAAAGGGAGTGCATAATGCATATACTAGCAAAAAATTGGAATGAAATTATATCAAGAACTGCTGCTTAGGCCTTGATGCTACATTGCATGACCTTCTCATTATGCCTGTTGATAGATCATCGTTGTGTTATGTCACAGTAGTCAAAACTGCCCTGCTCCTCTTCAGACCAGTTTTGGGAAGTTCCAGTTCGGTTTAGCTTGGAACTGTTTTTGGATTGGTTGTTACCCCCTCGTATTGCATGAGGGAAAATCTTATGATTTTCAGCACTAGGTATGATTTGCAGCATAATACCCAATGCAGTTCTTGATGGATTGGGGGTATACATCTTCAATTTTGGTTCAGAGATGGTGCTTTGTTTTACTGAGTTGGTTCTTTCTTCATGGTTGCATATCTTTGGTTGACGGTGCTTCGGGGGTTAGAAATTTATGGTTTCACTTAATGCTTGTGAAAATTCCACTGCAGTGTATTGGTCTATTTCCTTCTACTTGATTTAATTAATACAAGTTATTTTCAGAAATTAGATTCAAAACATATCGAAAATAAACACAACTACAGCCTACACATGCAGATCATTTACTGAATAATACCAATGTTTTGAAAATCGCGATTGGGATTAAATCGGCAAGGGGAAAAAATCGGAAAAAATCGTAGAAATCGGGAAAAAATCGGCACATTCAAAAATATTTATTTTTTTTCAATTTTTTTAATATCTAAAGCATCTACAGCATAAAATAAATGCATTGACACATAAATATGAAAAAAAAACTAATATTCTTGGACTCCCTATAATAAATGGCTGTAATAAGAGAGGGCTGTGGTCTGAAGTCATCAGCAAAATCAAGTCAAAGATCACAATCTGGGGAGGATATTGGCTCACTTACGGAGGTAAGGTCACCTTGATCAAGTCTGTGCTCTCCGCACTACCAATCTACCAAGCTGCCTTCCTCCTCGCGCCAAAACAAGTGACAGATCATATCTCCAAGCTGATTCGTGACTTCCTCTGGCAAGGTGGGAAGGGCAACACTCATAAAACGCACCTTGTGAAATGGGAACAGGTCAAAAGCTCTTTCGCAGAGGGAGGTCTGCAAATCCGGGATCCAGCCATGGTCAATCTGGCGATGGGAGGTAAAATCCTCTGGAATATATATAAGAACCCAACGCACCCTGTCAGCGAAACTCTGAAAGCAAAGTATGCCCACAAGGTGCCGCTTCGAAATCTCCAGGTGTCTCAAACAAACAACGTCTCCCAGGTATGGAAACTTTGCAGCAGAAGTCTGAACTTTTTCAAAGAAAGAGTTTACAAAATTCCAGGCAATGGCAAACACACAAAACTGTGGCACGATCGAATAATGAACAGAGCCCCTCTTTCAGAAAACGATGAAATCGTTGAAGTAAGAAACTGGTTGGAACGCGTTGGAATCAACAGCGTATACGATCTCTCCAAGTGGGACTATCGAGGTGCATGGAATGGTTGGGATTTCCATGGCATCCCTGCCCGCTTAAATCACCAGATTAGTGCGCTCGAAGAGATGCTGGAAGACGCAGCCCCAGTGAGCAGAAGGACGAAGGACAGATGGGGGTGGGGGCTTTCCGGAACCTATACATCAGCTGCAGCTTACAATGCACTTCAACCCAACAAGAACAGCAGCAGAAATCCGGATTTCTGGAAGAAAGTCTGGGAGCCCCTCGCTCTACCAAAAGTCAACTTCTTTTTTTGGACGTTGGCCCATAACAAATTGTTAACCGGAGACAATCTGATGAAAAGAGGCATAGTTGGGCCTCACAGATGCGAGTTGTGCAGAACCAGTGCAGAAACTGCCAAACACCTCTCATGGATTGCAAGTTTGTCAAAGATGTGTGGTGTCTTATTCTTCATGAGTTCCACATCACTATTCCCTCGTACAATTCTGTAGCTGATCTCTTCGACTCCTGGAACCAATGCTATCCCTACAAAATCCCCAGCAAATCTTTTTGGAGGAAAGTCTGGAATGCCATCCCCAAATTCACTTGCTGGCACACTGGTTGGCCCGGAATGACTTGATTTTTAATGGAAAGGAACATACTCCTTTTGCTGTAGCTGCTAAAGCGAAATCCCTTCTCCTGGAAGCTGCCCAACAGCAGTACTTTTCTGCAGATCCTTTGCTGCTTCCTGAAGAAGAAAGATGGCTGGGCCCTCTCTCCCCCTACCCCCGGAGGTTGCTCTCTGTTCCTCAATCGGTGAACCCTGTTTGGAGAATAAGAGAACCTGAAGAGAATTTTCAAGAGTGGTGGAAAAAACAAAAAATAGCTACGATCTTCTTTGACGGTGCCTCAAAAGGCAACCCCGGGGCTGCTGGAGCAGGTGGGGTCATCTACGCCCCGGATGGTGTCAGAAGGGATAACTTCTCCTGGGGCATTGGGCAGAAATCTAACAATCAAGCTGAGATTTTAAGCCTACTTAAAGCCTGCCAAATGGCTAGAGATAGAGGGGATAAAGAAATCCAAATATTCGGAGACTCCGAGATCTTAATTAAAAAGTTAAACTCGGAGAATTTGTTCACCAATGCAAGTCTCAATAAAACTCTGAGCAGATTTAAGGAAGTCCTCCTCGAATTTGAATCCTACAAATGCTTCCACATTCTCAGAAATCTGAACAGCGAAGCTGATCTTTTGGCAAACAAGGGCTGTACACTTGGGAAAGGTCAAATTCTCATAAACGGGGATAGCTCTATCCATCTATGTAACCCATGAGGATTCTGCAGCATGTAACATGGAACAGAATTAGATGCAATGTAATGATGGCAGCAATGGCGTAAGTCCAAATTCCTTCCAATATAAATAAAGATACACCCGTTTCAGTTAAAAAAAAAAAAAAAACTAATATATAAGATGTGTAATATCATGTCTAGTGCTACATCACACATAAAACTGAACCTTGTCCTGAATACCAAGTCCTGAGTCTCAAGAGTCAACCCAGCCTCAAAATATCAACAAAAAATATAATAATGTATCTCATATCATGAGTCATAATGTCATATACAAAAGAATGTCAATGCACCATATAACCTATGGTCCTATACTACTGATTTCCTCTACCCCTCTTGCGAGAAAATACAACAACTTTGCCTTTCCCTCTAGATGAAGAAGCTAGCAGGAATGGCAATGGACTCTGAAGTGCTCTAGAAGTAGAAACTGAAGCACCAGAATGGGAACCTGAAGCACTAGGAGCCAAAGGAGGCAGACCACGTCCTCTATCGGTAGTAGTGGTAGGTGGTGTCACCTCCTGCTGCTGCTGCTGCTGCTCCTCCTCCTCGTCCTTCTCCCCCTCCACTACCTCCTGCTCTATCCAATCAGGGGTTGACTCCATGATAGGCCTCTTAGCCTCAACCCTCCATTCAGCAGTGGTGTCAATCGCATCTAAAGAGATGGCCTCCATATCAGGTGTCTTCTCAAGTTGTCTCACCCACAATCTAAGATTGTAGTAGACGTAAACCATGTCATTGAGCCGCTGGGCCTCCAACCTGTACAAGGGTCATAAATTAATAAATTAAATATTTAAAAAAAATATTTAATGAATTCAAAAAATCAGTTGGAATATTTTAAGTTTTTTACCTGTTGCGCCTTTTGGTGTGTATTTTTTCAAATACACTCCAGTTGCGCTCGCATCCTGAAGAGCTACATGTTTGGCTGAGTATTCTAATGGCAAGTTTTTGGAGTTTTGGTAATCTGCCACCGTAGCTCCTCCACTATGCATCTACAAGTTACAAGTTACAACAAATAAGATAAATTTATAAAGTTACAAACATAAGAAAAATTTTAAAATAATGAAAATATTACCTGGCATTTTAGTAGTCCTATCCTGGACAGCCATGTCGAAGCTCAAGGTGCCACCTGCCATTCTATATACCTCCATCTCTTTGGATATCTCTGCACGTTCTGATGGATTTGACACCATATTTTGAACACAAGTGAAAAAGCCATCCATGACCTCAGCATCAAATAGGAAGCCACATGAATAAGAAAATGCGGGGTTCAGGAAGACCCCTGCAGCATGAATGGGACGATGGAGTGTGTTGTTCCATCGATCATCAATCACTTCCCATAAAAGAAGTTGTCTTTGAAACCCCTCATCACCCTTATCATCATAATAGCTGCGAACAACTTCTTTGGCCCTATCCATGGCCTCATACAAGTAGCCCATTGCGGGCTTGTCTCCATCCACCAATCTAAGAACCTTTACCAAAGGTTCAGTAATGCTGCACACCTCTTCCACTCCAGCCCATAAACTTTCCTGATATGACACCAACCTGCAGATGGCCTCTCCCTCTGATTTGTGGCTGATAGTCAAAGCACGCCACTCATCTGAAAGAAACATTCTCTTCAAATCCCACTTAGAATTCAAGAGGGATTGAAGAGATATGAAACTAGTGGCAAAACGTGTAATAGCAGGCCGCACCAACTCTTTCTTGTTGGTGAATGTCCTCATCAAATTAAGCACAGATGCATGATTATATATAAATTTTGTGATGCTCTTTGATGATTCTACAATATCTTTGACAAAATCAATCTTTCCGATGTCCTCCAACATCAAATCAAAACAATGTGCAGCACAAGGTGTCCAAAATATGCTCGGATACCTCTCCATAAGCATCTTGCCAGCATAAACATAGTTTGCAGCATTGTCCGTTATGATTTGGACAACATTTTGGGGCCCAACCTCCAAAATGAACACATCTAATAAATCACATAATAATCTTGCATCTTTGACATGTGCAGATGCATCAACAGATTTCATAAACATTGTCCCCTTGGGACAACTGACCAAGAAGTTAATAAGGGTCCTACCCCTTTGATCAGTCCAACCATCTGACATCACAGTGCATCCTGTGACTTCCCATGATGCCTTTAACTCCTCTAATCTCTTGGTGTAGTCAGCTTTCTCATTTTGCAGAATGCGTCCTCTAAAGTCATCATATGAAGGGGCTTTGTATCCTGGTCCAACAACAGCGATAGCATCAATCGTAGCCTGATAAAATGGATTGTTCCTGGCAACAGTGAAAGGAATATCATTCCAAAGAAACAATTTGCCCAACAACCTATCAGCTTCTTCCTTCTCCTTTTTTTTAATAAGGGAGGAGATAGATGGCTATGCCTCGTGAGTGGTTCTAGGAGCAAAAAATGAGGAGGCAGCTACGGGGCTGCCTGTAGAAGATGCTGATGCTGAAGCGCCACTACCACTCTCACGGTCAGCTCTAAACCCTGATATTTGACTCTTCAAAGTTGCCTTGCTGAGTTTAGTGGTTTCTATTCCTTCCAATGAGTTCATGGCTCTTTTGATTATTTCTGCAGTGGAATTTGTGCAAGGGCCTACTTCATGCCCATGAATTTGTGCCAGGTGGTATTTCAACTTGTATACCCCCCCTGTCATGTGTTGACCACATAATTTGCAAGTCAAGTTTGCTCGGTCAAACCCCTGATCAGGTTCACCAAATTCCCATAAAGGATCTAATTTCCTTGGCATGTTGGAAACTTTGAAGTTTGAAAGTTGAAATTTGAACCTAGGGCACAAGAAAAATTGCAAGTTAAAAAATAAAATAAAAAAATCACAATTTTACATACAATATTTTGATTTTTTTCACAAAAAAAAAACCCTCAACTCAATGCAAAAATAATGGGAAAAAATACATGTTGAAACACAAGCAAAAATAATGGGAAGAAACTAAGAGCACAAGAAAAAATATAAAAAACAAAATTTAACAAACAATTTTTTGCATTTTTGACCAAAATAAACCCTCTCCTCTCAATAAAAAAAAAAAAAAAAAAACACAACCAAATGCAATCACAAATGATGAAAAATACATGGGTGATAGAAATCCATGGAAGAACAAGAAAAAAACAAAAAAAAATGGGTCAAATTTGATGCCCATACCTGGAAAAAACGTTTTGCTGGAGACACTTGGTTCAAATTCGATTTTTGTTTGCTTGGCTTGCAAGAAATTCTTCACTTTTGTCCAATCTTGGGCTTGTAGATCACGTATCTCCCTCCTTGGCTCTCCTCCTTCACTCCTTAGCTCTCATAACCAAACCTGTCCATGTAAAAATGACAAAAAAAAACATCAAAATCGCATTTAAAACCCGCTGTTTTCCTTTGCCACGATTTTTATAGATCGAATCGTGATTTTTTGGCGATTAGTGATTTTTTGAAAAAATCGCTGATTTAATCATTTGCTTCAAAAAATCGCGATGTTTTGAAAACATCGCGATTAAATCGCGATTTTCAAAGCACTGAATAATACACTCATGCAACAAAGTGACACATGGATTTTTGGGCATAAGTCCCCGGAAAAACCCCAAAGCGGGAAAACCGGTGCAGCAGATACGAGGGTTATTATTAAGTAGTTTTGAGTACAACAAATCTTGGTTCCAATCTGGAAAACCCAACAGAGAATAAAAGATATCAAATCTGTAGCTAACCTGAAGATCTAGTGCCAAATATATGACTGATCCACACCCTCAAACGAGATTTATAGGACTCAGCCCGGATCTGACCCTAGAAACCCTCAGCGCTGCTTCTGAAGCCCTAGCGTTGCCCTAGAGGGCCTACGTCAGCCTCTGCGTGGCCCTAGGAGGGCTTGCATCACCCTTGGAGGGTCTACACTGCCCCTGCGCTGCCTTTGCTAGGCCAACATCAGCCCTGCGTGGCCCTAGCTACCTCTGTGCTGCCCCTGCTGGACTGCGTGACTCTGAAGCCCCTCTGCGCTATCCTTGTTGCTGCTCCTCTTGCCTCTTGCTGTCTCTTGGCCCTGGAATCAAAGCATTCCCTTGGCCAATACTACCCCTCACTGCAGGAAATTCCTTTAGAAATTCTTAGCAAACACGTCCTAGAATTCCAGTTCTATTCGTTAGTTCTACCAAAATTGTGTGTCTTCAACTAGCCCTCAAGCCTTTCTCTTATACTTTTTCATTGAACCCTTCAACGGCCGAGATTAAATCATCCATCAATGGCTGAGATTAAAAGACTGCTTGATCCATGTGACTTAAGACAATTTCAGCACGTGTTAATTAATTCACTTTAATTATTTTATTTTCCTAAGTTAGACTTAGAAAATCCATTAAAAATAATTAACTTGAACACCACTTGAAATTTCTCAAATCCATTTCTGGGTCTTGTAGATCAAGTGTACTCTAGTCCCTCCACAAAATTTGGGAGTTAGAGCATAACTGATGCTACCCCAAATACACAAAATCTCAACGCTCCCTCTTAGCATCAGGAGTGTGCTCTAGTAATACATCACACCAGCATTACCAGATCTTGAGTATTGGGTCTGTGTTGTTGATGCTTGGCCTGCTGCCCTCCATCTACTGCACTACTGCTCTCTGTACTGCTACCCATGCCACTGTCACTAACACTGCCACATCTGTACTGCAGCTCCCTCTCAAATTGCTGCATCATGCTGCCCATAGCATTGCCACTGCTAACTGCTGTACTGCAACTCAGTTGCTGAGAAGTAAGCAACTGAAAAGACTCTGCCCAACTGTTTGACAGACAAGTCAAGTTGCCCTCCAACACTGAAGCTTCCTAGATGCTGAATCACGTTGTCCTGTTGGAGACACTATCATACTGCAACACTGCACTGCGTGAGGCCAACTTCTCTGTGCTGCTGAAGTCCCATCAGCCTCTCTGTGCTACTGCCTCTGTATCACGCTGCTCACTCTTCAGCTCTTCAACTCCCTCTTGCTCTTCAATGTGGTCATCTGCAACCATCTCCCGACTCATTCCACTACCGTCTTAAGGCTCCCATAGCTCGTATGTGATCCAAGAGTAGGGCTGACTCAAGGATCTCGCCAGTCTGTCTATGGATACTCTATATATCCATGTCACCCCACCTCTTCTCTCGAGGTACATGAGCACTCAGGGCTGCATCATCATCAGAGCCATCATCATTTGTTGCTGCAGCCTTGGAATCATAAGCTCCTTTGTCCTTCTTCTTCTTCCCTTGCTTCTTTTCCCTTGATGCATCAACTGCAACTGGACCCCAAAAATATTGATAAAATATCAGTTGATGCATCAGTGGGGTGCCCATGATAAACAATAGCGGGATGAAGGAATTTTCAGTGGGAGTCGAGGAGTGATGGAGGGACAACTGCAGTAGGTAGCAATGCCTACTTCTGGAGCAGCGCAGAGCAGAGAAACAACAACCTAGTGCAGAGCAGCAACAACGCAGTGCACAATAGTGCAACGCAGTGTAGAGCAGCAACAATGTAGTGCAGAGAAGCAACAACGTAGTGCATCAGCGAGACATCGCAGTAGCTATCAACAGTCAGATCTTCAGCACCAAGGTGCATCCACTGAACACTTGTTCAGTTTTGGGTGGTTTTCAGTTGCTTCTCTTAGCAGCTGAGTTGCAGTGTAGATGCAGTGTTAGCAGTGGCAGTGCTAGTAGCATAACAGATGCAACACTTGAGAGGGAGTTGTAGTACAGATGCAGCAGTGGCAATGGTAGTGTCATGGGTAGCACTACAGTTGCAACAACAACGTAGTGGTTGGTGGACAGCTTGCCAGACATCAGCAGCGCAGAGGATGCTTCAGGGTTAGAGCAGTATGCAACATGCATGTTGTTAGAGCACTTTCCTCGCTAAGAGGGAATGTTGATTTTTGGTAGCATCGAAAGTGCTCTAAGTCTCAAATTTTGTGGAGAGGCTTAGGCACTGGTATTCCAAAGAACCCATAACTGTTTGTCAAAATTACACTCGGATCATGTTTTATTGTAAAAATTAATTATTTTAATTGGGACTTTAAGTCTAACTTAGGGAAATTAAATAATTAAAAGGTATTAATAAAACAGAGTGAGAATGATCTAGAAAATGAAGATCAATTCATGTTATAATCTTAGTCGTTGATTAGAGATCTAATCTCGGCTGTTGATATCTCAACGAGAAGACTATAAAGGAAGACTTGAGGGTCATTTGGAAAGACACACCAAGTGAATGAAGTGATCGAATTCTTTTGACAAAGCAGTGCTCGGACGAAGATCAGATCTAAGTGATTCCATTTGCAGTGAGGGGCAGAGATAACATCCGGAGAGAGATTTTCTAAGACGGAGAATCATCAGTAGAGAGAGGTAGAGAGTGATCCAACAACTCTCACGCAGAGGCTGCTGTAGAGCCACACAGGGCTACGCAGAGGCAGCGCAAAGGGCTAGAGAGAATCTGAGATTTTGCAGAAGAATCAGTTTCAGAAGTCGGGAGCTGGGGTGTGAGAACGAGAGGCTGAAGACAGTGATTCTGGGTTGCAAATCGATCTTCCAGCTGGATAACACAATGCCTAGAGAGGGTGACACAGGGACTGCGCAGTGGCAGCGCAGACCCTGCCAGGGGCACCTCATCCAGTGACCAGATCGACCGGGATTTTTTAGTGATTGTGTGAGGTATTCTCACAAATCCTTCTACCACTATTTCTCTTCCTGTAACTGAATAACCCTTGAGGTATTGAGCGATGTATTCACAAATTGCGATTGCTTAATAATACAAACCCTCAGATCTGCTACATCGGTTTTCATGCATTGTGTTTTCTGGGGACTTTCGTCCAAAATAAAGGTGTCGTGCATGTTCTTTCTTTGCTCAGTTTCCTTATTTCAGAATCATAAAGTATTAGGTGTAGGCTGCTTTAGTAATCTACTTTAATAATTCATGAAGAAATCTGAATTAATTTTGTAATATAATTTACAAAATAGGAGAAGTAGATTTAGTTGGTTGCAGTAGGATTCCTTAGATTGTTAGATCTAGGAATTTTCACAAAAATCTCAACCAAGATGACATAAAATACAGGGGAGAGAATTGGACCGAAGTCTTATTTGTTCCTAACATGGCAATAGAATAAAAATGAAATAACAACTAACAAACATAATGCAAATAGAAATGACACAACAAGATATGCAACTGAATTAAAGCATGCAAATAACATCACATCAGTAAATGAAATCACACAAGCAAAAATGAAAACTAACTAAGGTTTAGGAAAGCACACCCAATAACGTCAATTTATACCTTTATAGTAGAGCTTGAGGGCTTTCCCAATGATTGGCAATGGAAGCTTCTCACCATCCACATGACCAACGCATAAGGATTTTTCAATTGCAATCTCAACAATAATGTAAGGGCCTAACCATCAACTTTCAAACTTAACATGATTACCTGGTTTTTCACCCTTCTTGTTCCATAGGAGCACCAAGTCACTGATATGGAAGTATCGTTCATGAGCCTTTTGGTCGAATTTCTTCTCTGTAATTTATTGGCTTTTGACGAAGTGATAAAGTGCTTTTCTCTTGCTCTCATCCAACTTGATCATTTGTGAAATCTTTTCTTGCATAGAATCAGAATCAGAGGAAACATGTTGCAAAATGCAGTATATGGGAAGTTTTAGATGAATAGGCAAAGCTACCTGCATCCTATATATGAGCTCAAATAGGGTTTTTTTCAGTTGAGTCTTTCTTAGTTATTCTATTTGTGCACAGGGCATACTTGATATGACTATCCCATTTCCTTTTATTCTCGCCAATCATCTTCTTAATGATATTCATCGGGTTTTTGTTACTTGATTCAGTGACACCATTCCCTTGGGGATAGTAGTTCGAATAGTGAGACAAGACAATGTTACAATCAAATCAAAACGTGGATATGGTCGTTGAACTAAATGCCTTCGCACTGCCTTTCGTAATCTTCAAAGGGACAATGAAACGAGTGACAATCTTATCTTCTAGATAGCTTTCCATGACCTCATTAGTTTCCTTCTTGGTGGGTATGTCCTCCACCCACTTAGTGAAATAGTTAGTAGTGGTTAGGATTCATTTGTGACCGTTACTTGAGTTCTCCTTGAATTCACTGATGAAGTCAATGCCCCATTGTTGTAATTGTGTCTCCACTATCATCGTTTGCAGAGGTAATGCCAACAACTTTTGTTTTGTCATGAAGAGTAGAAATGTTTTACACTCTTTGACTAATTTATGAACATTTGTAAAAATAGATGGCCAATATTAGCCACCCCTAAGGATCTTATACATGGTTGTCCTAGCTGCGTGATGGCCACCATATAGTCCTTGATGAAATTCCTTGATCAAGGTTTGCGCTTCCTCCATATTTACACACCTTATTATTGACCCATTGAGACTTCTCTATCCTAGACCTTGATCGATAAAACAATACATATAGGCCTTTAACCTAAACGATTTGCGTTTATGCTCAGGAATATGTCGAGGGTTGCTTAAGTGTTTGAGATAATCTCATATATCTTTATACTATTCGATATTCTATTATCAGGTGACTACACTAATCGTGGCACAATGTTGCAAAATGCGGTATATGGGAAGTTTTAGATGAATAGGCAAATCTACTTGCATCCTATATATGAGCTCAAATAGGGTTTTTCCAGTTGAGTCTTTATTAGTTATTCTATTTGTGCACAGGGCATACTTGATCTGACTATCCCATATCCTTTTATTCTTGCCAATCATCTTCTTAATGATATTCATTGGGTTTTTGTTACTTGATTCAGTGAGACCATTCCCTTGGGGATAGTAGTTCAAATAGTGAGACAAGACAATATCATAATCAAATCAAAACAAGGATATGGTCGCTGAAATAAATGCCTTTGCACTGCCTCTTGTAATCTTCAAAGGGACAATGAAATGAATGATAATCTTATCTTCTAGATAACTATCCATGACCTCATTAGTTGTCTTCTTGGTGGGTATGTCCTCCACCCACCTTTGTGAAATAGTTAGTAGCGGTTAGGATTAATTTGTGACCGTTACTTGAGTTGCAATTGTTCCTCCACTACCATCGTTAGCTGAGGTAATGCCAAAACTTTTGTTTTCTCATGAAGAGCAGAAATGGTTGACACTGTTTGACTAATTTATGAACGTTTGTAACAGTAGATGGCCAATATTAGCCACCCCTAAGAACCTTATGCATGGTTGTCCTAGCTATGTGATGGCCGCAATATAGTCCTTGATGACTCTCCTTGATCAAGGTTTGCGCTTCCTCCAGATTTACCCACCTTATTATTAACCCATTGAGACTTCAACATCCTAGACCTTGGGATCAAATCATCCCCTTGGTCTAAATTCCCCTCTCTGCAGTTGAAGCACTTCTGAGTATTCTTAGCAAACCCTGCCCTAGAATCTCAGCTTAGCTTCAGTGCTCTGCCTCTGTGTGTCTTTACAAATGACCCCAAGCCTTTCCTTTATACTTTTCTCGTTGACAAACCAACGACCATGATCAGATCTTGAATCAATGGCTAAGATTAAAAGAAAGCTTGATCCGTGTGACTTAAGACAATTTCATCACATGTTTAATTAAATTCACTTTAATTATTTAAGTTTCCTAAGTTTTAACTTAGGAAATACACTTAAAATAATTAATAAATTTAATATCTCCTAAACCACATGAAATTTCCCAAATCCATTTTGGGTCTTGTAGATTAGGTAAACTCTAGTCCTTCCTCAAAAATTGGGACTTAGAGCATAAATGATGCTACCCAAAATACACAAAATCTCAACAAAATGAGCAATTGAAGGAGCGTAGCAAGGGAGGAGAGGCAATGATTAACTGGTAAGGCGCCGGTGACCGGACCGGTCCACCTAATAAACCGGGTTTCAAACCAGAACTAGTCAAACTGGGACTGGTTAAATCTCAATGAATCGGTTATAAAAAAACACATGAAATAATTATTTTTTAATGAAAAGAACTATTTTTAAGATTTAAAACCATGATTCCAAACCAATAGACATAAAATATGCAAAGTTTGCTCATATATATACCATGTAAAGGTGAATATATCAAAATGGCACCAAGTGCAATACATATGAGCAACAAAATATATAATCAATGAGGCTCTAAATGGCCTCTAGAGTTAAAAAACGAAGCCTGCAAACTATGGGGCCACTGGCCTACTAAAAGTCTACATATATGATATTAGTGATCAACATTATCACTTGAAACTTCTCATCATGATCAAAATCAGTTGGTTGAGTCTCGACTCCCAAAATTTGCAACTGCTTGAGTCACAAATTTCTTTACTGGTTCAGTGACTTGAGTCTCAAACTTTTGAAGGTATTCTGCCCCAATATGCCCTATTACTTCATTTGGGGCTCCACATGGCTTTACGACCTCCTATCCTAGCCAAGTGTTGCTTGAACCTGTTAATACCCCCTCCTTCAATAGATTTTTGGCAATATTTGCAGAGCATTTTACCATCAATCATATCAAAATGAGCCCATGCAGTGTCCTTGGCTTTTGGAGGCATGGTGTTTACTACTTAGCTCAAAATCTTTGCTGTTCCACTACTCCAACAAAAACTCAACACTCTCCAAGCTCCCAATCAAACTCACAAAAACTCCAAATGAGATGTGTGAGGCAATGAGGTGGGTGAGCTCCTTTTAAAGGCTTGGAGAGGGTGTTTTTGGAGGGAAACAACCCTTACTTTCCCTCCAAAACATCCAGGAAGCTTCCAAAAAGACTTTGTGTGGGTCCGCTGCGACCTTGGCAATGAACCAACCGGTTTATGACAAAACTGACTGGTTTGACCATAAACCGGTCGGTTCCATCATAAATCGATTGGTTTGGTCTGTTTTTTGTGTTTTTTTGGCTAAGTCGGCCCTTAAACCATTTTTTTTGTCCGGTTCAACCTGGTTGCCTAATTGTTAATTTTAGATAACCATGGTCTGTTCTATGCTTAATGTAGTTTTACGTCAATCTTTCTTATAGGCCCAATTCAATTTAGCAATCACATAAACATGAAAGTAAAATGCTGATAGAACATAATAATAGATCAATAGACGACTAGACAAATAATGTAGATCGGATTTTACAATTCTTCTTGTCTAGCAAAGATAGAGAGTGATGTGCGTTATGACAGTCAACAGGATGCATCAGCCAACAAAGTCTTTCTCAACATCAGATCAACCAACTCTCGAAGTGTCACACACACCCCTCAAAGACATCTCCAAAAGTCAATGCAAGTCAACAAAAGAATCCCTCATCAAGATTTCCGTCATCCATTTCTGGCATCATCCATATTTCCGACATCCATATTTCTGGCATCCAGATTTCCGGCATCCATTTCTGGCATCATCCATATTTCTGGCATCCAGGTTTCCGACATCATCCATATTTTCGGCATCCAGATTTCCGACATCCATTTTCGGCATCATTCATATTTCCGGCATCATCCAGATTTTCGGCATCATTCATATTTCCGGCATCATCCAGATTTTCGGCATCCAGATTTCTGGCATCATTTCCGTCATCCATATTTCTGGCATCCATATTTACACGTGGGAGAGAGAGAAGCCTCTTCTAGGTTGTATGAACCAATCAGATCATGAAGAATGTGTGTGACGAGATGATGATGAAATGAACATCATCTCTCTCCAATTTATATCAGTCAGTGAGGGTGTGTGACACATCTATTAGGCGTGTGAGTCTACATTACAAATCTGGCTGACCTTGCACATGTGTGGAAAATAAAATCAAAATATATGTTCTGCTCATCCAAACAAGATGATCTTTAGATCAATCTTGCAGCTCTCCGAAAGAGGAATCTAACAAAAATATAATCATCATCATATGAGCAGCGCAACCTGGAGTTTGGATCTAAATGCCCAAAATTAACACTCCCTCTCAACTACGGAGAACTCCATCTGTCCACTTGTGCCATCTAGAGATCAGTACCATCGTGTACTATCATATATCATCATGCGTCATCCTGCCGTAACTTGCTTTGCTGGCTCTTCTTTGCAAATAAAAAAAATGTTGAGTCACAAAGACATCACGCTCTACTGACCCGAAGTCAGCTTAGAGGTTAAAACCTCTCTTGGACTCAAAAAGAGTCATATACTAACCCGAAGTTAGTTTATTGACCCGAAGTCAGTTTAGAGGGTAAAACCACAATAGACTCAAAAGAGTCACATACTAACCCAAAGTCTTTTACTAACCCGAAATCAGTTTAGAGGTAGGAACTTCATCAGATTTGATCCCAGATCAAGGTGTTGGACACGTGCCATCCTAAACATAGAGAGTACGACAATCTCCGATGTGTCCATCAGTCTTGCTATTGGTCTCTATCCACATTTCCCACCGCATTGGCCAAATGAGAGGTACTTCCCATGAGTCTGAAACTCCATGGGTAGGATGGATGCAGGGCATAGATAAAAGAGAAGGTGAACCAACTCAAACATCATAACGGTGGGGCAGAAGCACAACAAGGTTCGGCAAGCCTAGACTCGTGTGTGCTTATAGCTCCAAGAAGTCATCCCCAAGCCCCCCTGGAACTCCCAGAGCTCATAGTCCAACTCAAGTAGGACCCTCACAATAGGGTCTTTCCATGATTCCAAGCTTCTCACAGAAGGTTAGGAACTTGACCATCCCCAGGGGCTTCGTGAGAATATCTGCAACCTGCTCATCAGTTCCAATGTGATCGACCCTTACGACGCCTCGCTTTACCATGTCCTGGACAAAGTGGTACTTAATATCAATATTCTCGGATCGATCGTGGAACATGGCATTCTCAGAAAGACGAATCCCACTCTGGTTATCACAAAGGATAACGGTGGTATCTAGCACATGTACGAACAACTCACTGAAGAGCTTTCTCAACCAAACATCTTCACAACAGGCCATACTCGCTGCAGTGTATTCAGCCTCAGCGGTGCTCAAAGCCACCGACTTCTGCTTCCTGCTCATCCAAGATATCGAATCAGAACCCAAGATGAAGCAACATCCAGATGTGCTCTTGCGATCCACCACACTGCCAGCCCAATCGACATCAGTATATCCATGGAGTCTCAAACTCCCGACAGTGTATCTCAGCCCATGGTTGATTGTGCCCCGAAGATATCTCAATAGATTCTTGGCACCAATCTAGTGAATGTGAAGAGGCTCAACCATATGTTGACTCAAAGTGTTCACTGCAAAACATACCTTCGAACGGGAGTTCACTAAGAACATCAGGGCCCCTACGAGTTGTCGATACTCGGTGGGATTTCCCAGCTCGGGCCCAACATCGCTTCCACACAACTTCTTAAAGTTGAGTTCCATCGGTGTCGACACAGACTTACAATCCACCATACCAAATCTCTCCAATAGCTTCATGACATGTTTTCCTTGAGAAAGGAAAATCTCGCCTGGCCTTTGCCAAACCTCCAAACCTAGGAAATAGTGCATCAGTCCTAGGTCTTTCATATCAAACTCGGAAGCTAGCTCCCTCTTACATTAATAAATGAGGGGGTCAACACCTGTTAGGAAGCGATCGTCCACATAGAGAACTAGAATGAGAGGCCTTTCTCTATCAACCTTAAAACAAAGGTTTGGATCAGCATTACTTCGAGTGAAGCCCAACTTCATCAAGTAGCTATCTATCCTCTCATGCCAAGCCCTGGGGGCTTGCTTCAACCCATAGAGGGCTTTCTGAAACCTGCATACATAGGTGTCTCTATCTTGGACTTCGAACCCCAAAGGTTGCTCCACATACACCTCTTCTTTTATTGAACCATGCAGAAAAGTAGTCTTCACATCCATCTGATGGAGACTCCATCCTTGCGTTGCAACAAGGGAAATGATAGATCAGATGGTGGTATAGCGGGCCACAGGTGCAAATATGTCATCATAATCTATGCCTTCTTTTTGAGAGAAGCCTCGAGCAACAAATCTTGCCTTGTACTTTTCATCACTACCATTAGATCCATGCTTGATCTTATAGAGCTATTTCGAGGTGACAACAAATTTGTCCTCCAGTCTCAGGACCACTTCCCAGACTTCATTTTTGCTAATGGAATCATATTCGTTGTGCATAGCATCCTTCCAAACTTGATGCTTTATGGCTTCTTCAAATGATCCAGGCTTAGATTGTACAATTGTACTCATGGCTGCTAGATACCCTTGGTATCTGTTCGGCTGCTTGCTTTCACGGAATGCTGCCCTTGGGGCAATATGTCTCTCGGCATCTTCGAGAGTATTCCTAAGCCATGAGCGTCTTCTCTTATTTGAAGTTGGGGGATCAATATGATCCATAGGTCCTTCAACATCGGGCATCGATTCATCCTTCAGTTCTTTCTTGGAGCTAGAAAGATTTCTTACTTTCTTGAGGGTAGGCTCTTCATCGAAGGGTGACGTCGTGGCATATCTCCACTTCTCTTTGACCAGACACATAGATTCTATATGCCTTCGAAGTTTCACTGTAGCCCAGAAACATTCCCTTCTTTCCAGAAGCATCAAACTTGCTTCTCTTTTCTTTCGGCACATGAAAGTAAACAGGACAACCAAAAACTTTAAAATGAGAAACATCGGGTTTCTTATCAGAGAAGACTTCTTCGGGAGTCTTGGAGTCCAGAGTGGAATGGGGGCATCTATTTTGAATGTACACAGTCGTGTTCGCAGCTTCTCCCCATAGAAACTTCAGAGGACCTTGGTCACATAGCATGGCGCGGGCAGCTTCCAAAATGGTCATGTTCTTTCTTTCAGCAACACCATTTTTCTCAGGAGTTTACACAGTTGTGGTCTCCCTCTTAATGCCAGCTTCACTGCAAAAGTCATTGAATTCATTTGACTCATACTCGAACCGATTTTTGGTCCTCAAAACTTTGATTCTCTTCTCGGTTTGATTTTCCACTAAGGCTTTGAAGGTACGAAACCATTTGAATGCTTCATCCTTCTTTTTAAAGAAATATATCCAGGTCTTGCGGGAGAAGTCATCTGTAAAGTCATGTAATAGGAACATCCTCCCAAGGATGTCACGAGCAGCATACCAGATAAATCAGAATGTATCAATTGCAAAATATCAGTTGTCTTTGTGGCAGTTGAGGGGAATGGTCCCCTTGTATGCTTCCCTTTGGCACAACCCTGACATATACCTTCATGATCATCTTTAAATTCGAGCATCCTTGTCACCACCTTCCTTGCTTCGGGAAGGGCTTAGTAATGAAGGTGTGCAAACCTCCGATGCCATAACTCTATTTGAAGATTTGTATCACATGACATAGCCTCCAATGGGCTTCCTCCAACCTTAGTCATTGGGTTCGGCGAACTTAATGCTTGAAGTTCGAAATTTGCCGAATTTGAATTGAATTCGAACATATTTGAATTTGTTCGCTGAACTTCAAGACGAACATGAAGGCGAACACGAATTTCAAGTCGAATATCAACGAATTTTTTTGAAATTCGGGTAAAAATCGATTTTGTTCGTTTAGCTGTTAGGTTTTGCTGTTTTAGATTTTGTTAAGTTTAGTTGTTTTCGATTTTGTTAATTTTAGCTGTTAGGCTTGTTTTAGGAAGCAGACAGAGTGAGAAGGGATTTGCCTTTTTGTTTGATTTATTATGCTTTTCTTACTGTTATGGTGGTTTATTTTCTGCAGAAAGGGATGCTAAATTTATGACCTTTTTCATGCACGTTTTTGGATTAACTTCATTTAATGACGACATTCCAAATGGGTGAGATCACATGCATAATCAGATGAAGAAAAGTGATTCTCAACTTTGCTTCAGATTTCAAATTTGGATTTGAGTTGCAAGCACAAATCTAGTAGTAGGGGGAATAAATGATCAGTGCCATTCAAAGATCTTCATTCTTCTCTAGCATCTTAAAGTTTATATATTTTGTTAGTTTAGTTGAATTTGAATGTCTATGATGAATTTCTCACCTTGTTTACCATGTATGGAAGATTGAAGTTGGTTCTTAATTGGCAATTTGGCACTCGCTTTCATGGTTTATATGTGGAAATGATGTAAATGTTTGAGCAACGTGTTTGCAATGTGCATTATGCACTTTGAAAATTGACATGCTTATTTATTTATGTGCATCATATTTATCTTTCAACATGCTTAAAATTTATATATATATATATGTATATATATATATGTATATATATATTTTTTTTTCAAATTTCTATATGTCGAATTTTATGCCGAACTTTATCAACAAAATTTTAGGTGCTGAACTTTATTCGAATTTCAACGTCGTCGAACTCTAACACGAACATGAACCTGGTGACTTAGCCTCCAACCTGGTAGAGTGCATCAACTATAAAACCAATAGTAAGAGCTTCTTTGAAGTTCTTCTTCCAAATGTGTACCTTTTCATCAATGAATGACACTTTTAACCCTTTGTCTTCCATTGCCGAAATAGACACAAGGTACTTCTTCAAATCAGGTACATACAACACATCTTGTAAATAGAGGACTTGACCTTGAGATAAATGAAGGGTCACAACCCCTGTCGCTTTCACGGGATAGGTGGCATTATCTCCAAGGATAATTTCTAGATTAGCATCCTTCTCAATCAAGTCAGAGAGGGCTTCTTTATAACCAGTGAGGTGCCTTAAAGCACCACTAACAATCAACCAGACATCCAGGGTGTCGGGAGGAGATGCAGCAGAGAGGGCAGATACAAGAATATATTCATTTTTCTTATTATCAACAACATTAGACTCGTTGTACCTGGAATTTCTTGACCTCTTGAAAGGTTTCCCATTTCCACTATGATCAGAGGGAGCTTTCCTTTTTCCTTTGAAGTTGTTCCTTCGATTGCCGTTCCCCCGCGAAGTTGTTGTTGCTTTCATCATCCCCGGGAAGAGTCCCTTTCTAGGCCAGCACTCTCTTGCATAGTGACCAAACTTGTTACAAGTGTAACATCTTCCCTTCTTTCCTTTGGGTCCCGTTCTACCATGGTTTTGATTTCTCAAAGCAATTATGGTTCTTCTTTCTTTGCATGAGTGGCAAAGGCAAGAACGCTCACTTATTTCATTAGAGGGATGATCTCTTTCCATTATTCTTGTCTCCTTCTGAGTGCATCTAGTCAAAATTCATCAAAATCGTGAATCATATTATTATTAAGAATCGTAGTATTAAACACAATTGCATTTCGGGGAAGTCCTCCAAGAGAAATTAGGACGAGCTCTATCAACTACTTCTCCTATGGTAAGGAGATCATTCCCCGATTTCTCCGAGAGCCTCATAAAATATGACAGAGACTCATGAAATTTCCCCCACACATAGTCCATGACATCTTGATCTTCTAATGCCAAATCCAAGGACATCTTCCATGCATGATAACTAATCTTGTTAGTCAACTTATCATCGCATTTGAAACCCTTGTAGGTTGAGGAGGCCATTGGTCCTTGACAAGACTTCTACTTCGGTGATTTCTTTTCACACTATCTTGGGCTTTGTCTTCACCTCAGCGTTTATACCATGTTAATTTTAGATAACCATGGTATTTTCTATGCTTAATGCAGTTTTACGTCAATCTTTCTTATAGGCCCAATTCAATTTAGCAATCACATAAACATGAAAGTAAAATGCTGATAGAACATAATAATAGATCAACATAAGACTAGCCAAATAATGTAGATCATATTTTACAATTATTCTTGTCCAGCAAAGATAGAGAGTGATGTGCGTTACAGTAGTCAACATGATGCATCAGCCAGCAAAGTCTTTCTCAACATCAGATCAACCAACCTTCCAAGTGTCACACACACATCTCCAAAAGTGAACGCAAGTCAACAAAAGAATCCCTCATCCAGATTTCCGGATCCATTTCTAGCATCATCCAGATTTCCGGCATCCATTTCCGACATCCATATTTTCTGTCATCCATTTCTAGCATCATCCAGATTTCCGGCATCCATTTCCAGCATCATTTCCAATATCCATATTTCCGGCATCATTTCCGACATCCAGATTTCCGACATCCATTTCCGGCATCCATATTTCCGACATCCAGATTTACACGTGGGAGAGAGAGAAGCCTCTTCTAGGCCGTACGAACCAATTAGATCATGAGGAATGTGTGTGATGAGATGATGATGAAATGGACATCATCTCTCTCCAATTTATATCAGTCAGTGGGGGTGTGTGACACATCTATTAGGCGTGTGAGCCTACATTACAAATCTAGCCAACCTTGCACACGTGTGGAAAATAAAATCAAAATATATGTTTTGCTCATCCAAACAAGATGATCTTTAGATCAATCTTGTACCTCTTCGAAAGAGGAATCTAAGAAAAATATAATCATCATCATATGAGCAGTGCAACCTGGAGTTTGGACCTAGTTGTCCAAAATTAACACTAATAAATTGGCTGGTTTGACCGGTTTCCGTTTCATGCCGGCTGATTCTTAAAACTATGGTCAGATAATGCTGCGAGGAAAGCCACGTAGAGGTAAGCTTGGTAAGTCAAGCAAGTGAGTTAGGGATTGCAAATTAGTTTAGGTTTTAATATTTTTTATGTATTTTTCTTTTATGTTTAAATTCTATTTTTTTTGTTTTATATATATATATATATTATTTAATTTTTTAAATTTCAAGGGTTATTTGACAAAATTGAGGGGGGCGTGTCCCCCCTAAAAAGGGGTGCTTTTGGGCTTGGTGCTCTTGATTAAATGCTCGTTCCAGACCCTCATACATGATAGAATCCAATGGAAACATGGAAATCCCCTTAATCCTGAAATTGGTAAGTTTGATGGATTTGTAGTGGGATCTAAAATTCTACTTTCTCCATATGAAATCCAATCAGGTCAAAACCACTCCCAAACATCTTAAGTCAATTAATGGTAGTGTTACAAATCTAAGTAAAAGCAATTCTCCTGTATAACATTACCATTAATTAGATAGCATTGGTAGGGCCCTAAGATTGAATATTAAACTTCCCCACACATAAATTATTGTTTTCAAGTTAAGGGGAGATGCCTAGCCCTTTATGAGGGGGGACACCCATAAACACCCTTTTTGGTGAAACACGTCCCCCACACTAGGGAAACGTTTCCCCCTATATCTCCCCACATCTATCGAAAAGGGGGATGTGGGGAAACGTTTCCCTGGGTGTCCCCTCGTCCCAGGTGCATGCACCCCACCCTAAGGGATGCGTCACGTGCAACGCTGTCATTGATGGATACTACAACATCTCCCCCATAGTGGGTTGTAGAGTGCCTTTCGACGCAATCAACAAAGGTAACTTCACTACAATGAACCTAGTGAAGATCTGGTTTTATGATGGCATTCAACCGTTAATTTCAGATTGATCAAAACAAAAAATGAGCATATAAAACTTTGTGAAATTGAAGGTTTCTTAGGTTCTTTTGGTATATGGATTCTACTCTAAATTATTGTTGCAAATGCCAGATTAATTACACAACAAATAAGACTAGCAAATGATGATAAGACAATGGTTTTATAGTCCTGACACTTAAGGACGAATCTGAGTTTATGAATGAATTAATAATATATTTCATATTTTGCCACCTACATGAGATCGAGATGAAGGAGCATTTCATTTTCTAATGCCCTATCTATTGTGAGATCTAAGGTTGATACCACTCTCATTTTAGATAGTTCTAGAATAGGGCTGCGGGGGAGCGCCCCACCACCGAATTTGCTTACAAAGCGCGCTCCGCTCGGAAGCGCTGTTGAGATTTTGAGATGTTGGGGTAGCATCGGATGTGCTTTAGCTCCCAAACTTTGTGGAGGGACTAGAGTACATAAGATCTCCAAAACCCAGAAAGCGATTTAAGAAATTTCATCCTGTTTAAGAGATATTTAATTAATTAATCTTTTTAATTAAGCACCCTAAGTCTAACTTAGGAAAATTAAAAGATTAAAGTTAATTAAATTAAACATGTGATGAATATGACTTAAGTCACACGGATCAAGCATCTTCTAATCTTAGTTGCCGATTCAAGATTAGATCACGACTGTTGATGTTTCAACGAGAAAAGAATAAGAAGATGGCTTAGGGTCAGTTGGAGGACACACACAGTGGCAGAGCATTGAGACTAAGCTGCAATTCTAGGGCGTGGTTTGCTAAGAATTTCAGAAGTGTTTCAGCTGCAGCGAGGGGTAGTATTGGCGAGAGGGATGGTTTGATCCCAGGCCAAGAGTGAAACAAGAGGCAAAGAAGCATCAGACTGAGCAACGCAGAGAGGGCAGCAGCTACGCAGCAGTTACCCAGAGCAGCCACAACCCAGCAGGGGCAGCTCAAAGGCTTCAGACGCTATGCAGGGATGACGCAGGCCCAAAAAGGGCAGCGTAGAGGTAGCAGGAGGCTAGCAGGGTTGACGTAGGCCCAACCAGGGCACCGCAGGGGTAGCGTAACCTAGTTTGTGGTGACGCATGCCCTTCCTGAGCAGCGCAGGGGCGGACGCAGGCTAGCAGAGCTGACGCAAAGAGTTTCAAAGCAGCACTGGGGTTTCTGAAGACTAAAAAGGGCTGAGTTTTGTAAATCCCGTTTGAGGGTGTGAATCAGTGAGTTTTTCTGTCTCAAGAACAGAGTTATAGCTGCAGTTTTATTTCTCTGTTGGGTTGACTAGTTGGTGCCCAGATTTGTTGTACTTAGATTCTACTTAATAATAAAACCCTCCAACAGCCAAAAGACCGGTTTTCTTGCATTGGGTTTTTCCAGGGACAGTTGTCCAGAAAATCCTTGTGTGTCACTTTGTCATTGTGCATTTATTTAGTTTAGATCTGTATGTGTAGGCTGTTGATGTATTTACTTCGATGTTAATGATGAATATTTAACATTAATAACTTAATGTAAGTAGGAGAAGTAAATTTGAAAATTAACAGTAGGGTTTCTGTTTGAGATATTCAGAAATTTTCACATGGTATCAGAGCCATTGTAGATCTAGCCTGGATCTCCAGTAAGAAGGCTGAAGAATCTATGCTGCAGAAAGCAGCAGAGAAAGCAACAGCAACAGCAGAAAACTAGACCAGAGAGGTCTGCGCAGCAGCAAAAGGAAGTAGAGGCAAGCAAAGGCTAGAGTTGCGCAGTCTCCATGCAGATCCACGGAGGCCCACACACTTACTGCGCAGAGGCAGTGCAGAAGCTGCACTGAGACTGTCTGCTCACGCAGAGGCCAGCTAGGGTGACGCAGTTCAGACGCTGATTGCTGTTAAAAGTGCCAGAAGCTGAGCTGCAGACCTTTAGCATTTGCTGGTGGGGTTAAAATTATGTCGGTGCAGAATTTAGCCTAAGCTGAGTTGACGAAGAGCGGGAGGAGAACAACTTCTCAGAAAATGCCTGCCAAAGAAGTCTGAAGATCGATCAAAGGATTGAAGAGAGCTGATTCGTTTTGTTTGGCAGACTTCCAAGAGAGGGAGTCGCCTGTCACAGGGAGCGCAGGGTCTCGTCTCGCCAACGACCCCAGATCCGAGTTCCCAGTATAGAGAAGAGAATCTGAGTATGTATACAGTGCAAAATGGCAAATTGAAATTCCTCATGACTAAAAGGATTGGGGGTTGACTTGTCCAACTTCAACGGAAGGCTAGAATCTTAGTAGTCCTGGGAGGTAATACCAGGGAGCATGCAAAGAAAGCCCTGGCCCCCCCCCCCCCCCCCTCTCAACGGCTACAACGGAAGGAGCCACAGCAGCCAGCAATGGACGGGGTCAAAGATCGTGTGGTTCCACACATAGCCGAGAAGACAAAGGCTCATGAGATGTGGGTAGCATTAACCACACTATATGAAGGAAGATCCGTCCCGTAGGAGCAACCCTTTCCGGAGAACCACCGAGGATCATCATGATGGCTAAGGGAGAGGAGGATCAGACCCTGGGTGCGTACTACAAGCGATCCAGGATCAACTGACTGGCATGGGGGTGAAGGTGGAGGACGATGTTATGGTGAGGATGGCTCTAAATGCTGTCACAGAGGACTAGGAAACTTTTTTCCAAAGTCTCTTGGGCAGAGGAAACCTTCCCAACTAGGACAATATGTGGGCTATGCTCTGACAAGAAGAAATCCGTTGGATCACCAAGAGACAGTACAACACCGGTTCGAGCAAATTAAAGAAGGAAGAAGAGGAAGATGCAACCTTGGCATCAAAGAGGCAGCAAGGGAGAAAGAAGCATGATTTGTCGAAGATAAAGTGTTTCCAGTGCGGTGAACTAGGACATTTCGCCAACAATTGTCCTCAGAAGAAAAAGGACAAGGAAGCTTCTAGCTCCAAGGCTGATGTGGTGGACGATGGCCCCGGAGATGACGTAGCCATGAGCGCTCATGAACCACGAAAGTGGGACGATCTTGATCTATAGAGCAGCTACAGAGTGGAGGCAGGATCCTTGAGTAAGCCCAACTCTTGGATCACATACGAGCTACGGGAGCCTTAAGACGGTAGCGGGACAAGTGGAGATGGGCGTAGAATCGTCGTATGGAGTAGAGTGCGTAGCCGGATGCGAGAGGGGGGGGGGGGGGGTGCATGCGTAGCAACACCGAGGGCCGATGTGACTTCGCATGCGCATGTGCTTGCTTACGTGCGTTGTAGAGTCACAGCAACGCAGGCTTCGTGAGGATAGCGCAATACAACAATGGGTGGTAGGAGACTTCAGCGTGTGCGGGGGCAGGTAGGAGAACCGCCACGCAGCGTGCGTACTCCAGCAGCCTCCGTGATGACGTCCGGAAAGCAACAGCCTTTCATGGAGCTTCGTTGATGAGATGCATCCCCAACCGACTTGGTTCCGTGAAAGATTGGACCAAGTAACTTCGCTGTTTACTTTAGTGAATCGAGTTGGTAAGTATGGGAGCCTACAACACGCATGCAACATTGAGAGGGAGTCAGAATGCACATTAGTGGAGGCAGTTATAAGTAACAAGATGGGAGAGCGTTGAACGGCCAGTGATGAAGGGCAACAGGCCAAGCATCAACGCAGAGACGCACACCAGAGATTAGTGCAAAACTTCGGGGTGAAGTATTGTTGCTAGAGCACATTCCTCGCTAAGAGTGAGTGTTGAGATTTTGAGGTGTTGGGGTAGCATCAGATGTGCTCTAGCTCCCAAAATTTTGTGGAGGGACTAGAGTACATAGGATCTCCAAGACCCAGAAAGCGATTTAAGAAATTCCATATTGTTTAAGAGATATTTAATTAATTAATCTTTTTAATTAAGGACCCTAAGTCTAACTTAGGAAAATTAAAATATTAAAGTTAATTAAATTAAACATATGAGGAAAATGACTCAAGTCACACGGATCAAGCATCTTCTAATCTTAGCCGTAGATTCAAGATTAGATCACGACCGTTGATGTTTCAGCGAGAAAAGTATAAGAAGATGGCTTGGGGTTAGTTGGAGGACACACACAGTGGCAGAGCACTGAGACTTAGCTGAAATTCTAGGGCGTGGTTTGGTAAGAATTTCAGAAGTGTTTCAGCTGCAGCGAGGGGTAGTATTGGCGAGAGGGATGGTTTGATCCTAGACCAAGAGTGCAACAAGAGGCAGAGAAGCAACAGACTGAGCATCACAGAGAGGGCAACAACTACACAGCAGCTACGCAGAGAAGCCACAACCCAACAGGGGCAGCATAGAGGCTTCAGAGGCTACGCAGGGCTGATGGAGGCCTAGAAAGGGCAGCGTAGAGGCAACAGGAGGCCAGCAGGGTTGACGCAGGCCCTTCCTGAGCAGTGCAAGGGCTGACGCAGGCTAACGCAGAGCTAACGCAGAGGGCTTTAGAGTAGCACTGGGGTTTCTGAATCTGAAAAGGGTTGAGTTCTGTAAATCCCATTTGAGGGTGTGAATCAATCAGCTTTTCTGTCTCCAGAACAGAGGTATAGATGCAGTTTTATTTCTCTGTCGGGTTAACTAGTTGGTGCTCAAATTTGTTGTACTTAGATTCTACTTAATAATATAACCCTCCAATAGCCAGAAGACCAATTTTCCCGCATTGGGTTTTTCCAGGGATAGTTGTCCAAAAAATCCTTGTGTCACTTTGTCATTGTGCATTTATTCAGTTTAGATCTGTATGTGTAGGCTGCTGATGTATTTACTTCGATGTTAATGCTGAATATTTCACATTAATAACTTAATGTAAGTAGGAGAAGTAAATCTAAAAATTAACAGTAGGGTTTCTGTTTGAGATATTTAAAAATATTCACAAGCGCTAGGGAGTGACCCCTGGAGCGCGCTCCCTATTCGCTCCTGAATGGGAGCGAACTTAGGGAGCACGTTCCCAATAAAAAAATTTCACTCCCTGGTTTCTAGGGAGCAATATAGGGAGTAATTGCTCCTGTATCGCTCCCCATCGCTTCAAGAACGAATTTTAAACATGAGGAGCGATATGGGAGCGATCACTCCCTTGAAAAAAATTGCTCCTGCCCTTGAAAATCCACGTGCAGCCAAGGGAGAGAGGGGCAACTTTTTCGAGGGAAATGGGAGGGGTAAAAATATAAAATGCCTCCTCACCTTCCTCATTATCACGATTTCATTTGTGAGAAATAAATATTGAGAGCATTTGAGAAGGTTTGAGCTTGAGGAGGTTGTGGGAGAAAGCTTGGGAGATTGAAGGGAGATTGTTGTGGAGCCGAAGAGATAGGGTCTAATTTCATTTTTTTTTTTTCCATGTAACATTTGTATAAAAATATGTTGAATGTTCAATGAATCTAGAATATAGTTGTTCTTCTTCTCTTCTCTTCTCTTTTCCATTCCTCCCTCATTTTATTGCAAGCAATAATCTCAACCTTCAACAAACATGATGGGTATATGGCTTAGCCTTATCTTCTTGGTTCCATTTTTTGCTATGATGATGGTGCTGGGAAGTTGAAGAAGAATAAATGATGAAGGTGATGAAGAAGTTGGTAGTGGCGGAGGATGCCCTAGAGAAGAGGAGAAGGAGTACCAATATGAAGAGGAGGAGGAGGATAATTGTAGTGAAGATGATGGAAAGAAAACTAGGGTAGTCCAAACACCCTTGTGGAAATATGTCACAAGGCTTGGAGGAGAGAAAGGGGGCGGAACGCCTAAATTTGTATGCCCCCATTGCAATGTTACTTACACAGGTTCGTATACCTGTGCTAGAAAGCATCTATGTGGGAAAATGGCATAGGATGGGAATAAACAAATAGGAATCAAAAGCTGTGCAAATGTGTTAACCCAACAAAGAACCCAATATATAAGGCAAGAGGAGGAAGCACAATACCAATAAAAAAGATAAAAGGGTGAACATGAGACCACTAGCACACACAGAGCAACTGCAAGAACTACATCAACATCCACCCATGGTAGTGGATTTGCAGCCACATGCACAAACATCCCTTTAAGGCGTAAAACAATATGAAAACTCCTTGACCAAGGTTGCAGGGATGAAGTGGATGCAAAATTTTCCAGTTTCTCTAAGCATGTGGCATACCATTCAATGTTCTTTGCTCACCTTATTGCCATGAAATGGTTGTCGCCATCAATGATGCTCGTAAAGGATACAAGAGCCCTGGGTATGACAAAGGTAGAACCGTGGGACTTGAACGCGAAAAAGCCAAAATAAAAAATGCATTGGGTAAATTCAGAAATTCTTGGAATGAATATGGGGTATCCATTGAATCTGACGTTTAGACAACATGTAAAAGGAAAGCCATTGATAAGTGTTCTTGGTGTGTCTGCTATTGGTGCTATCTTCCTTTCATCTCATGACTACTCAGATAAGTTTAAGATTGACATCAACATTGTGGAACCATTAATTCAAACAATTGAAAGTATTGGGCCATACAATGTCATCCAAGTCATCACTGATAATGCTCCTAATTGTAAGGCATCAAGAGCAATTATTGAGGATAGATACCCCAACATATTTTGGTCTGGGTGTTTGGTTCACACAATGAACCTTTTAATGCATGATATTATTAAGATAAAGGAATTTCAATACAAATGGATTGGTTCATTATACAAGAAAGACAAGCAAATGATAAAATTCATTACCAATCATAGCAATACCCATGGCCTTTTGTTAAAATTGGCAACTAGGGCCAAATTCCACCTTGGGACAACTCATATGATGCAGATGATAACTTTATTGGATTCCTCTTTTCGAGAGGTCCAAGATTGATCTAAAGATCATCTCATTCGGACAAGCAGAAGTATGATTTTGAATTTATTTTTACATGTGCAATATGTCAAGGTCGAAGCAAAATATGTCTTTGTGAAAATTTATGAATATAGAAATCCTACTGCAGTGTTTTGATTTACTTTTCCTACTTGAATTAAATTACAAGTTAATTTTCCGAATTATTCAGTAAAATCAACAAAGTAAACACAACTGTAGCCTACACATTTACAGATCATTTACTGAACATAACGCACACATGACAAAGTGACACACAGATTTTTCAGACAAATGTCCCCGGAAAAACCCAATGTGGGAAAACCTGTGCAACTAGCTCTAGAGGGTTTTATTATTATGCAGAATCTGAATACAACAATTTCTGGGCACCAGACATGGTTGGCCCTACAGAGAAAATCACCGCAGTAATACCTCTTTCACTCGGAGACAGAAAATATGGCTGATTCACACCCTTAAACGGGGATGCCGCAACTTGAGCTCCCTTGCTGCCCACCGTAAACCCCGCGTCGTCCCTCAACCCTTCGCCGCCCTTTCCGGCTCGCTGGCCACCTCTCGCTTGCTCCGGAAGGGATTACGTTACCCTCTCCGGGCCACGCCGCCCCGCGCCGCCCCCGCCCCACCGGGGCCCCCCGTGCCGCCCATGGCCGAGATTCACTGCGCCGCCCTCCCCGCGTGGCCTGGCTGGTCTCTGCGCTGCTGGGTATGCTGCCTCTCTGCCGCTGTTGTATTCTTGGCCTCGGATCGGAATCCCTCGCCAATACTGCCCCTCACTGCACTGCAAACTCACTCTGAAATTCTTAGCAAACCACGCCTTAGAATTTCGACTTAGCTGCAGTGCTCTGCCAATTTGTGTGTTATCCAACTGACCCCAAGCCCTTCTCTTATACTTTTCTCGTTGGCAAACCAACGATCGTGATCTAATCTCTAATCAACGGCTAAGATTAGAAGCTGCTTGATCCACGTCACTTAGAACATTCTCACCACATGTTTAATTTAATTCACTTTAATCTTTTAATTTTCCCAAGTTAGACTTAGGGTCCTTAATTAAAAAGATTAATTATTTGAATAACTATCAAACCAAATGGAATTTCTCCAAACGCTTTCTAGGTCTTGGAGATCTCATGTACTCCAGCTCCTCCACAAAATTTCAGAGCTAGAGCACATCTGATGCTACCCCAAAATCTCAACAGTCTCTTCACCCACAACGAAGTGTATAAATAGGAGTGACCTCTCTCCTCATTTGGACATCATTCACTCACACAGTCCTCTCTCTCTCCACTTCAGACTGCTTTGTACAACTTGGGTTTCTCTCTCTCTCTCTCTCACACACGTGTGGCAAAGGAGGCCAAAAATTTCAGAGACAAATTGTAGGCCAAAATTCCAGATTGCAAACCAGCGTTGACTAGGTCTTGTTTGACCGATTTTTGACTGCGTTTTTCTGGGCAAAATTTCGATTTTTGCAGGCCATACTTGCTGGCACAGAAATTGAGGCATTTGCTGAAGTTTGACCAGCGTTGATTGCATGATTGACTGAAGTTTGATTGAGTTTGACTAGCATTTCAGGGACTGTTTTGGGTAGACTTTGACCCTTCTTGGAGGCCGAGTTGATTGCCTTTGAACGAGCTGCTAAAAAGATGATTTGTTGCTGATTTGACCAATGTTGACTTTCTAGTTAGGGCTAAAAGTTGGTTGCTATTTTGACAGGGCTGATTTGACTGTGTTTTGGGCAAACGAATTTGATTTATGTACTCCCTCTCTCTGCTAAACTATTGAATAATAATAAGAAGAATTCATCAAAGGGTTTTCCCCACATTGGGGTTTTTCCATGGCGTCCACCAAATATTGTGTCATCCTGTCTTCAACATTTTGTTTTATGTTCTATTTGCATTTACTGTCAATGTGATTGCTACTGGAAATAATTGGAAATTGTCATTGGGCTGCTAAAGGAACATTGAAGTAAATTGTGCTAAACATAGAACATACCATTGTTAACTAAAATTAACATGGTATCAGAGCACAAGTGAAGACAAAGCCCAAGCAAGAGAGAGAAAAGCAATCACAAAGATCTGCTGGACAAGGACAAAAACTCAATGGCGTCCTTATTTTACTTCAAATCTGAGGATAAGCTCAATGATAAGTCTGATTATCATGCATGGAAGATGTCTTTAGAATTGACTTTGGAAGAAAATGATGTCATGGACTATGTGTAGGGAAAGGTTGTGGAGCGTCCTTCAAATTCACCAGTCGCTACTATGACAAAGTACAAGAAAGGAGAGGTCAAAGCTAAGAAGATCACCAGAGACTCCATTCAAAAACATTTGGTTGCTCACATTTTTTATTTGGGCACATCTAAGGAGATGTATGGCAAGTTGGTTGGAATGTTCAAAGCCAACAATGCAAATGGAATTCCCTTTCTCAAGTACAAGCTGAAGGACATCAAGATGGATAAAGGGGAATCCATCCAATCCTACTTCATGAGGATTACCGAAAGAAAAAGTGATCTTCTATCTATTGGAGAAGTTGTTGCTGATAGGGAGCTCACTCTTATTGCTCTTTGTGGTCCCCCGAGCATGGGATGTGTTTACCACCACTATCATCAACAATTAAAGATTCCAAGTTTCGATGAATTTTTGAGTAGATGCACTCAAGAAGAGACAAGGATAATGTAGAGAGACAAGCCTTGAGATGGAAATGAGCTCAACATATTCTCCACTAATGATAAGAGAGGAAGAACAATGCTAGTCCAAGAGACAAGGTCAAAGGAAGACAATAACCCGATTCAAAGAAGGAAGAAAGTGAA